>JAIXND010000762.1:88147076-90547076 GCA_023646645.1 Varanus salvator macromaculatus
ATAAAAGGCAGCAGCAGGGCCATCACTTTTCCCAGAGAGACAGGTTACTATATCACTTTCCTGAAATCACAGCAGGAATGATGGATTGGTTGGTTGGGGGTTTGGGGGGGCAGAATCTGAACCGGAGCCACTTCTGAGTGTAGCGTCAGATTGTCTGTAATGCCTTGTAGTTTTTCACCCTTGAATCCGAGATAAACATGGGAGGGAGGAAGTGTTCTCTTGGGTAATGGCTTGCAAAAATCTAAGCCTGAAAGAGAGGGATAGTTACTGGTATACATGTTATGGTCTATCTGTTCATCAGCTCTGAAAAGCCATCCTGTTTGTTAAAGGAGACTGCTTTGGGTTAAAGTATCTGAGAGGACAGAAAGATATACAAATAACACATTGTACGTTTTACCTGTGTCATCACTTTATATAGTAATAAAGAACTACATTCTGTGGAGTCCCTGTGTCAAAGTATTAACAGAACACCAAAAACCAAAGGATGTAAAAAGGATATATGTAACTATTTTCATTTTAGTTTGTGTCATTTCAGAATTAAGAGATGAAGTGAGGCAGACCAGGTACACTGACAGCTGCAGAAGTAGAACTAAGAACAAATGTTGACAACAAAGATTTGAGCTACTACTCAGTTACCTGTCTCTGCCTGGCCATGCTGTAGGGCTGGGAGGGGCAAACAGGTGCAGGCATGTTCCCCAAAGTGGCTCAAGATGGTCTCCACCTGGAGAAGATCTCCACATTTTTGGAAGAGGATTTCTAGCAGTTCAGGAGGCTGCTGCCAGAAGGAAGGGTGAAAAAGCCCTGTTGTGTGAGCAGCAGCACCTGATGCTACTTGTATATAAGCCTCACAGGTCTCCATTCCTGCTTTTAAAAATGATCTTCATTCCTAGCTGTATTTGAAATAGGAAAGCTGGAGTTGTTTTCTTTCCTTTTATAAATTGTGGGAGCAGTTATTGTGAATGGATTTTTACTGCTGTGCTTTAAAAAAAAAAGTTGGTTTTTTGCTTCTGATATAATTGCAAATTTTAAAAATTTGCAGGGTTGGGGGGAGGATAGACATTTATAGGATACTTTCCCAAATCTACAAGTGGCATAATATCTGCCAAAGTGACTTGAGGGTGAAAAGGGACTGCATCACACATTACATTTTCTATGCATTTACAGTTAAGATTTGTTTAAAACTTAAAGCATGAACGTGACAAATAAATGTTTGAAAAATGTGTCTCATGCCAGTACATCAAGGAGTCAGAAATGGCTCTTCTTGAATGGCAATGTCTATGGCAAACGTACATTTGTTACTGCATAATAACTCACTATTTTATATTTTGTGAGCTGCTTTACTTGAGTTTAAGGATTACTTCTTGGAACTTTGAATGTAAAATGAAAACTGGGTTGCACTGAAACTCATTGAGAATGATTAACCAAAACCTCTTGCATCCTCAGATGCTTGATGAGGGGCTCCTAGTGCCACCAAATGAGATACTGAGAAGCTAGTCTGCCTTTCCCTCCTTGGCATATTTTCTGCAATAGGAAAAAAGACAGCAGAACAGTAAGAAAACACAGGAGGGTTGCAAGTGGGAGTTGATGCTGCCTGGAATTACCTTCACCCCCATTCAGTTCTGTGAATGAGGCAGGCAATTGCAGAATAAAAGCTGAACCAAGGTATACCCACTCACTTGGCTGCTTCCACAGTAGTTGTTTAATCTGCATTTGTTATCCTTTGGCTGCTCACTTTCTAAACAGTTTCTCAAGGAAGGGCATGCCTGCACAACTCTTTTCTTTGTAGTTGCCAATCTTTGTACACACGATTTATGGCACATCCATATGGCATTATTGTTGGCTCACTTCATTCCAGTATTTTCTGAGCAACAGTCACAGTCACCTGTTGTGTTGTGTTGTATTCTGTCCTGTTCTGTTCATATTCATATTCATATAGAGTTTTGAGCAAAGGATTAAGAAGGGTTAAAGGAGGCAAAAATGTACCACTCTTTGGCAGAAAGGATTTGCCATCTAAGACATGTGGTCATGCCATTCCAAATGTAGACAAACAATGGAGAAATAGAGGTATCACCAAAACATCATCCATCTTCACCAGTGACAACTGCCACTGTGTTTATTTTGCTCTCCACAACTGAGCTGCTATTCTGTTCTTATCTTGCTTAATGGATTCTTTTGTGTCTTAAAACAATGGGCAGGAGAAACAGTGGGAGAAAAATGGGAATTACAGGTGGATGAGGGGATCGTCTGAAGTCTCCATTAAACTGCATGGATTGCCAGCAGCACTTTGCACTCTCAAAGCCTTATCTGGAAGTGTCTTCTCGCTATTTCTTCTTTTTTCTTACTAAAGAAGGAAAACACAGAATAGTTGCACAATGCCTTTTCATAATTAGTTCCAGGAGGCCCCTGCCTGGGATTGGATTGTTGAGCAATTTGGGGATGCATTCTGAATTCAGTATAGTTTCTGAAATCTCTTCACACACTTATAGTAATATAAACTCTTCTGGAGTTTTCACATCTTTTCAGCTCCATATATTGACAAACAGCTAATTCCTTGGCATGGTAATCAGAAGTTACATTTTATTCTGCTCAATGGGGCTTACTTCCAAGTAAGCATGGTAGGCGTGCATAGTATCACCAATGTGAAGGGCCTGCAGGGTTAACAAGCATTGGATTGGTTGGAAAGTAAGCTCATATACCAAATGAACAAATGCCTTGCCCAGCCAGAGGCTCCAGAGAAGAGCAGAGGAACTAAATTCTACTTAATTCCTGCAATTCTATTTCCTTTCTTTCTTTTCCATGGAGACCTGAGGCTGTGAGAATAAGTGGGTGAAGGGAGAGGAAAGCAGCTACAGTGGCCGGAAGAGAGGATGTTAAAGTCCAGGAAGACCTGCCTACACACACATGGTGGGGGGGGGGGGTAAGAGGAGGAAGAGGAGGAGAAATAATGGAAGGAGCTGAAGCAACTCTAAGGCTAGTACAAGGGATCACACCTCACAAAGTCTGAGCCTCACATCCTTCTCTTTGGTTGCTAAACTTTAAAAAGAGTTGGTGCAACAAAATAGCATTGCTCTCCTTAAAAAAAGGGACCAGGAAAACAACTTCCAAAAGTAGTCCTTCCCCACCTTTTTTTTTTTTCTTCAAAGCAAGCTTACCCTGTTTTTGCCATGTGGATGGACACTGAAGTGTTTATGGAGGAAATAAAGCTATAGGCAGTTCCATGTGGAACCACCCTTCTAACTTTGCTTCCAAATGATAGTGAAACAATGCCTTGGCATCATTAAACCACCACATGTCTGAATGTGTGAAACAAACACAGCTGGGAAATTGATAGCTGGCACAGATCAGAAATATAGACTACAAGCACGCTTACTTCTAAATAAACAAGTAAAAAATCAGATTTTAAGAAACCCAATTTCTCTGACTGAAGAACAAACAAAACCAAAGTATTTAGTTATTTAATATGGATTTAACAATTAATATGAATTACATTGTGATAAGCCAAAACTAGTGGTATTAAGTTGATCTGAGGTTTTTCACATAGCTTTTGGGAGGAGGAAATGCAGCCAATGGACACAGTGCTCCTCCAAAAAGTTATCTTGAATTCATCATGATGCTTTTCGTTTTTTATATTCCCTCAGTACCTTTCAAAGGTTAATGGGCTCTATTTCTGGCAGATTTGCTGTGCAGCACATGTTCAGTTATCATGATGATGTGATTGTTTTTAAGGAGAGCTTCCCAAAGGCACTCAGATTGCTGGTAAATGTTTTCAGCTGGGTGCAGCAGGCTAGTTTTAAAACTTAAACTAGCTAAATGTAACATGCTAAGGTCCTAGGTGAAGAACCTGAGCTCTATAATATCTGGGGTGATGGCTCTTTGATGGGATGAGCTGGCTAGAGAAACAAAAGCAACTCAACAGTTGTGTCTTCCTTCTCTGTACTTACTTGAGAGCAAACTCTGTTCAATTAAGCAGAAGTTACTTCTGTCTAAGATAACATCAGGCTCTAAGAATCTTATGATGGTCCACAAAGTGTTTACATATTACCACCAGTTGCAAAGTTCTAGCAAAGACAAGATGAAATCCTATTCAAATTAGGGATGTATGAGGGATCTTCAAAAAGTTTCCACACTTTTTTGGTGTGGAATTTATACGTTTTGCAGCCATCTTCACCACAGTATAACTACTCTTATACTAAACGGCAGCTGTCTTGCCAGACAGACTAGTCACATGGCACTCTCAGACATGACCAATTACTACTCCTCCTGCCCTCACCATGTCCAATGAAAATATAAAAGTATGGAAACTTTTTGAAGACCCCTCATATACAGCCCCCCCCCGATTTGCCTAATTGATCGATCTAGTTTCATAAGCATTTTTTGCCAATACCATTTAAACTCTTGAATGCTTGCTCAACTCAAGACAGTCATGCACACACACGCACCCCGTGCCAGCCAAACAGAACTAGAAATGCCTTGATACTGGAAAGGTTTTGTGTGTGAGAGTGGGAAACAGCCCAAATAGCGTTTTATTCAAACAAATGTTTTTAGTGGTTTTCTATTGGCAGTCTCTATGTGCGCTTGCTCACGCTCTCTCTCTCTCTCTCTCTCTCCCCGTGTGTGTGTGTGTGTGTGTGTGTGAAATATAAAGGAAAGGTGCAGCAGCATAAAAGAGGGATGCTGCTTGTGCAGCATGTGGGGTTCAGTTCCCAGGGAGTGCCCCACGATCGCTGGGTGCACTCACCAGGAACTCAAGCTTGGGGCCATGACAAAACAGACCAGGATCCAGGAAGCCAAGCCAAGGGAATCCACTGGATTCCCACTCTCAACATGGAGTCTCCGCATATCCCTACCTGGGAATAAAGCCCATTGAACTCAGCACAACTTAGTCTGGAGTAAGCATGTTTAGGTGTACTCCATGAGTTCGATGTAATTCCAAACATGTTTCCTGACCCACTTGTTCCCCCACATCACATACTTCCCTGTCTCATCGGAGCCACCTTTTCCATTTTCCTGACAGGACAAGGCCAGAGCAGGCCCCAAGATACTTTGCTGAGGCAGAGCAGCAACTGGCATGTCCCCACCGGCTCAGCCAAAGTGCGGAGCAGCACATGCAGCAGAAATCCCAACAAGCAGACTGTGGAAGGAGGGTGGCTGCCTCACCTCCAAGCCAAAGCCTCAGTGCCTTCCCACTGTGCACCCTGTGGGTCCTAAGGCCGCCTAGCAACTACAAGGCTAGCGTTCAGAAGGAAGAAGCCGGCCTGTCTTAAGGCAGGTGAGGGCAGTTGAGGCAATTCAATGGATAAGGGGCAATGGGCACAAGACCAGGGCCTAGCTGGGCCCTTCTTTAACCCCACTTAAGCTGAGGCGGAGAACCGTGAGCGGCAGGGCCTTGCAGCAGGAACAGAACCTGGACAAGAGGGTGTTAGTCCTGGTAGTTGGCCAAACTCCAGGACAGAGATGGATCCCTGCTTCTTGTGCTCCTAACACACAAGGACAATTATGATCAGTTAGGAATAAGTGAAACTTGGTGGGATGACTCAGGCAGCAGGAACTCTACAACTGACAGATACAATCTGTTCAAGAAAAACAGAAGGGATAAAAAGGAAGGTGAAGTCATGCTATATGTAAGAGACACATGTCTCTGCACAGAAATACAAGAGGGACTTAGTAGCCCCACTGAAACCATCTTGCTTAATTTAAAGGGAGAATAAAAAAAAGTCATTTGGTGTCTATTTCCAACCACACAGTCAAAAAAGAAATCAAGGGTGCAACCTTTAAAAGCAACTTGCCAGAGTTTCCATGAAGTAATCATGGGGAACTTCAATTTCCCTGATACATGCTAGGAGACCATTTTTGCTAGTCCTGGTCCCTCCAAGAGATTCCTATCATGTGTTGCCAGAAATTTCCTCCAGCAGAAGGTAGAGGAAGGAACAAGCCCTCCTGAGCACTTGGCAGAAGGACGGGATATAAATGCTTGAAATGAATGAATGAATGAATGAATGAATGGACCAGCTATCCTTGATGTAATACTAACAGGGATGACCTAGTTGACAAAACAGCCGCCACAGGAACCCTGGGGGAAAGTGACCATGCAATATTTGAAGTCTCGAGTATGAATGAGACAAAAGTGAACTGCAGCCAAACTGGACTTCAAGACAACCAACTTTAACAAACTCAGAACATGGCAACAGACCCTTAAGGGAAAAGGAGTCCAAGACGGGTGGGAAATCTAGAAAAAGAGCTTCTCCAAGCACAACTATGAACAATTCCAACAAGACAAAAGTGCAGAAGACAACAGAGGAAGCCCACATGGCTCCACAAAAAGTTAAGCGACCACGTGAAAGAAAAAAAATGTTCAGGAGGTGGAAGCAGGGCCAGGCTTCAAAGGAAGAATATAAAGAAAATAGCAAGGAATTGCAGGGACGGCATCAGGAAGGCTAAAACAGGAAATGAACTGAGACTAGCAAGGAATGCTAAAAAACAACGAGAAAGCCTTCTTCAGCTATGCTCAAAATAAAAGACTTACGAAAGAGAAAGTTGTCCAAGTAGATAAATGGATAGCAAAGTGATAAAAGATGACAAGCAAAAGGCAGAGGTGCTCAATTCCTATGTTGCCTCAGTCTGCTAACACCAGAAGATCTACAGCAAGGAGGAAGTACAAGCTGAAAGTGAGGGGTGGTCAAGGAATACCTAGATGAAATAAACATGTTCAAATATCCAGAACCTGATAAAATCCATCCCAGAGTCATAAATGAGCTTAGTGGAGGCACTCTCAGAACAACTGCCTATTTTCTTTGATAAATCATGGAAAACAGGAGAAGTGCCAGATGACTGGAGAAGGGCTAATGTCCCCATCCTCAAAAAGGGGGAAAAAGACGAAGCTGAGAACTACAGATTCAGATCAGATGACTAGTCTGACAGCAATCCCTGGAAAAATTCTGGAACGAAATATTTTTAAAAAATCAGTCTGCAAGCACCTCAAAGAAAATGTAGTGATTTTTAAAAAGCCAGCATGGATTTATCTCCTGTCAGATTAATTTAATATTGCTTTTTGACTAGGTGACCTCCCAAATGGACAGAGGGCACACTGTGGACATAATCCACCTAGACTTTAGCAAAGCTTTTGACAATGTGCCCCATGACATCCTGATAAACAGTCTAGCAAAAAGTGCGCTAGATAGAGAAATAGAGACTCTACTAGGTGCAGGGGGTGGAATATAAATGGAAAAATATATACATATATACATACTATTAGGTGGATTCAAAATTGGCTGCTAAATAGGACACAAAGTACTTATCAGTGGCATCTTCTGAAACTGGAGGGAGATAACTAGTGGGGTGTCACAGGGTTCAGTCCTGGGCCCAGCGCTCTTCAACATCTTTATTAATGATTTAGAAGACAAAGTGCAGGGAATGATGATCAGATCTGGAGACAATACAAAACTGGGTAGACTAGAACACAGAATGAAGATCCAGGGTGAACGTGATAAGCTTGAACACTGGGCTGAAAGCAACAGAATGATATTCAATAGGGACAAATGCCAAGTCCTCCACCCAGGAAAAAGAAACCTGATACAAGATGGGGAATATGTGGCTCAACAGAAACAAAAACAGAAAAAGCTATTGTGGACAACAGGCTAAATATGAGCCATCAATGCGATGTAGCCACAAAAGGGCAAATGCTATTTTAGGATGCTTTAATAGTAGTAGTAGTTCCCCTATACTCTTCACTAGTCCAACTTCATCTAGAATACTGTGTCCAGTTCTGGGAACCAAGATTTAAGAAAGATGCAGAAAAATTAGAAGATGTCCAGAGGAGGGTAACAAAAGTGATCCAGGCTTTGGAAACACTCTCCTGTGAGGAGAGACTGAGGGAACTGGGCATGTTCAACCTTGAGAAGAGAAGACTGAGCAGGGACATAGGGTGCCTCAAAGGGTGCCACAAAGAGGAAAGTCAAGATCTCTTCTTGCTGATACCTGAGCATAGGACATGGAATAATCAACTCAAGTTGTGACAACCCAGGTTCAGGCTGGACATCAGGAAAAGCTTCCTCACTGCCAGAGCAATGTGGCAGTGAAACCAGCTGTCTAGAGAGGTGGTGGGCTCTCCCACACTAGAGACATTAAAAAAGAAACTGGACAGCCATCTGAGTGGGCTGGTGTAGACTGGTGTCCTGCAACAGCAGAGGGTTGGACCCGAGGGCCTCCTTGGCCCCTTCCAACTCTACTATTCTATGATTCTGTTACTCTCGTTCATTTTAATGGGGACTGCAGAAGCAAATGTTCTATGTGCTATTTACTCCCATTGTGAATAATTACGCAATGACTTTCCTCATCACCAGCCATACAGAAGACGCTTTGCATGTAGTCTGCTGGGGGAAGCAAGGCAAACACTTCAGAGACACTTAGGTGAGAGCTTGGGCAGATTTACAGCATTCCAGGATGTAGAAATGAAGATGAGCAACTGGCAGCGCCCTGAAGGAGGACACTGGACTTCAGCTGTCTTTGCACCACTTCAGCTAAGATGCACTTGCCATCATGTCAAGTGTCAAGAGTCAGCTGAGGAACTTGGCAGCAACAGGTGCAGGGTGAGAGTCTTCGCTTGTTTCCTAAGCTTCTCTGCAAAGACATACTTGCTGTTCGGCTGGGAAGGCGCAAAAGGATCTCCGTGGCTACATCTCTAGGTGCCCAATAACAGAATACAGTGTTGTCCAGCCACCTGGAGATGTGCTGTATCATTTAGTTCAGTAGCCAGTAAACTGTTCTGTCGAAAGCACGGCCTGCTTCAGTGGCTTACATGCTACCCTCAGGTCCTACTTAAACCAGGAAACTCCACTAGTTAATTCAAAGGCAAGCACTAACCACAAAATGTGACTTTTGGGAAATGGCTTGCTTCAGCTCAGTATTGAACCTGAATGGAGACTAGGAATGACTCCTGACCAATGCCAAAAATAGGCATAACAAGTTTTGTGGTATAACTTTGTCTGTGCACCTGTAATTAGTACAATTGGGTGAAAACTGTAGGGCTACTAGCACCTCCTGCCAAATTTTGGAATCATAAACACAGTACATTTTGTTCAAGAGCAGCCTTGACATTATGAGGGTCTCCAAAAGAGGGTGTGCTTTTCCCCGTTATGTTCCTTGTGGACCGTTGTTCTGAAAATCACACGTTTCTAAGTAAGAAAACTGCAAAGTTTTAAATGGACAGATGCCCTAGTTCATGTGAAAGGGGAATAGGCCAAATTTAGAGTTATGTGCTTCTCTGTTCCTTCCTTCTCTGAGTTTTTTGTTCAGTGTGAATGGAAGTAATTTTGCAAAGTGAAAATACGAGGTATTGGAAGGAAGGCCATCCCACAGCTGCATTTTGCTCTTCCTCCAAGCACAGAGATTGAAGCACCTAGTAAAGCTCGCCCTAGGATGAGGAGACAGACCTGGCAGCCGCACTCTTTCCCCCTCCCTCTGCAGCACTTAGAGAAGTGACTCCCCCAACACACACACGCACACACTTGTTAAAAGATTTTAAATCTATCTTACCAGGCACATCTCCCTCACAAGGCAGATTGCAATATTATAAAAACATGTTTTTAGAATGAAACATGTGTGTCCAAGAGAAGTATCAGGAGTTAATGATTTCTAAGCAACATAGGCAGACTGGAATAAATATGCTTTCAGTCTATTATTTATTTATCAATTTATTTCATTTCTGTACCACCTCTTGGCCAAAGCTCTCTGGGCAGCTTACACAAGCCATAAAAGCAAATGATAAAAGTACAGTAAATACTTTTAAAAACCAGAAGTTTTTAACAGCTAAAAAGAAATGATGCAAAGCATAATACAAAAGAGTGACTTTGCAAGCAGAGAGGTTGTCGCTATGTTGAGCCAGTGGTGCCAAGGCCATAATACATCTCCCTGGGGTAGAAGATCCAGAGGTCCATGGCCTAAGATCTCTTGCCTGGGTGCTGGAGAGGAGGGCCTCTCAGTGACTGGGCAGATTTATATGCAAGCGCATCAGTGGCCCTTCAGATAATGTGATTCCAAATGATTTGGAGCTTTAAAGGCCAACACCAGCAATTAGAGCTGGGCTTAAAAGTAACACCCAATGTAAATGGCACAAAAGGGGAGTGATGGGAGACCCTGACGTCTAGCTCCACAAGTATTCTAGCTGCTGCATCCTGCATTAGTTAGTTTCCAGATCATCATCCACCTCCAGTACATTTCAGTAATCTAACCTGGATGTAACCAAAGGATATATCACTGTGGCAAATTCAGCTTCCCTAGTCACCAGGTAAGTTGCAGCTGCCATAAACAACACTCCTGAAAACTCATGGCACATTTACATCCATGGACAATGCTGAATTTTGTTTCAGTCTTCCAGGATATTAGCTATCCCCACTTAATTCTGTGTCATTTGCAAAATTTGATTAGCATTTTGCACCTCTTCATCTAAGTCATGAATAAAAATGTTGAAGAGCCCTGAGCCCAGGACTGATCCCTGCAGTATCCCCCTCGTTATCTCTCCTCAGTCTGAGAAGGTGCCATAGAGAAGCATTCTCTGAGTCCGATTCTGTAGCTAATTGTGGATCCACGTGACAGTTGTTCTACCTAGCCTACTCTTACTTAGTTTTCTGATCAGAACGTCATGGGACACTTGGTCAAAAGTTTTAATGGAATTAAGATAGATTATGTCCACAGCATCCCCACAGTCCACAGGGGAGGCTGTTGCTGAAATGTTTCATCTCCAACTTATGGTGACTCCATGAATAAAAGCCCCCCAAAATGTCCCATCCTCACAGGCCCTCCTCAGCTCTTCTAAAATCAAGGCTGTGGCTTCTTTATGGATTCAGTCCATCTCATAATTGGTCTTCCTTTCCTTCTTCTGCCTTTGACTTTCCCTAACATGATTGTCTCCTCCAGTGAGCCTCCTCCAGTCTCCATTTTGTCATTTTTGCTTGTAGGAAAAGATCTGGCATGATTTGATCCAGGACCCACTTGTTCAACTTTCTGTTGGTCCAGGATATTTGCAAAGCTCTCCCTCAGCACAATGTTTTGAACACATCCATTTTCTTCCTGTTGGCTTTCCTCAATGTCCAGATTTCACATCCGGACATTGTGATTCTAAGTGCTTTGCAAGTGCTTTGAGAGTCACTTTCACTTCATTTTCTAATATTGCAGGTCCTTCTTCATATGATTCAACTTTGAAGAAGTCTGTCTTCTTTAATCCCTTCTGTATAATCCTTCCACATATGCTCAAAATTCTCATTTAGGATTCTGACCCTATTTCTGCCACCTTTTGCTTTTGTTTCTTGGCTGCTCTTAGCAACCAATCAAAAAAATGAGATCAGTTGGAAAGACTTGCTGATAAATCAGTGCAGGCTTCCAGTAATTACTCCATTGTCTTCAAGGTTCTTTCAGACTGACTTCTTTATTATCTGTTCCAAAATTTTCCAAAGATTGATGTCAGACTAACAGGATCCTCCTTTTACCCCTTTTTGAAGACAGGAACAACATTAGCTCTCCTCCAGTCATCTGGCACTTCACACCTCCTCCATGATTTCTTGAAGATAATAGACAGTGGTTCTGGGAGCGCTTCTGCCAGTTCCTTTATGACTCTAGGATGCAGTGCATCAGGCCCGGGGGATCTGAACTTTTTCAGAAAAACTAGGTGTTCTGTGACGGTTTGTTTACTAACCTGAAGCTTCAATCCTCTGCATGGAGACCATTTAAAGCTTTGATCGCACAGGCTTCTGATTGTGTGCGGAGCCTCTGCGCAGTGGAGAACCCTTGGGAGTGAAAGTCTGGATGGGCTTCTGCAATGCTCCTACGTGGCTCTGAGGGGACAGGGGCTGAAAGCTGCAACTCTCTCAGTCTCTTCAAGCCTTCCTGCTTTCTCTCAGCTTGTAGATGCTGCCTCTGCAGTAAAGCAGTTTAAGGGGAGAAACTTTAAGGACAAAGGGGCTTCTTTTAACAGCATCAGTTTAACAGGTACCTTCTAAGGCATCTAAGACTATAAATGTGGCCTAGAAATATTTTAACAAATGTGAATAAATAATGGGTTTGTTCAAACAGTGTAGTGTAGTTGCCTACAGGATATGGATTTAGAAGAACCCAAGTGTGAAAAACTTTTGGCACAGCAAGAGGGCTACTTTTCCTGTACTGAACTACTGCTGAACTTGCTAAATTCTACTTTAATTGATGTACTGTTCCCTTATCGGTCTATAGGGATAACTTTATCCTTCCATGCCATATATACTGCTGATACTTGGGGGTCTGAAGCTTTGAAAGATTTCCAGTCACAAAACTATAATGTTTTAAAAGGTCACTTCCAATCCACTCACAATGGGAGATGAAAGAAGATGCTGTTCTTCAGTTTCCTGGTCAGTTTATTCATTGAGGCACTTTCAAGGATAAGCTATTCTAAGTTTCACCATTAGTCAATGTACTGGAAAGCCCATTATTATATAAATGTTATTCTATAACATTTTTAGAGGAACTTGGCACTTTCCTCTAAGTAAGGGAATTTAGGATGAGAGACTGTGCTTTACTGTTCCAATATTATTTGGCTTGGATACCACCCACGCCAGCTCTGAACTGTTCTTACTCAGTCCATGCAGGTGGATGACGACTGAGTTTGCATTTGACTATAGATTGCCCCATTCATTCAAGCAGTACTTTCAGAAAGGTGGTTTTGCTGCAAATGCCTTGCAGTTGTGAGTTACCTATTAGCTGAACACAGTCTGCAGAACAATTGCTGCATGAGCCGATCATGAGCAAACAGTGTCTTCCTCAGGAATTGATTCCTCACAAGGAAATCAGGGCCCTCGTCTACATGAGGCAAACATGAAGCAGGGTTGCAGTGTATTAAAACGGGCTGAGTCAAGGGATTTTGTCTGTTTTGAAAAGGAAAAGCTTTCGCATCGGCTTCCTTGATAACTACCGAAAGTGCACCTTCTGTCTGTTTTTAACTGCAATCATCCAGAGCTGGGGGGGGGGGGGGGCAAAGCATTTCTCTACCCTTCATCTCCAGTTGAACTGCCTCTGAGCTACCATAACTAACATGCAGGGACTTTTGTCACAGGTGCTGCAGTACTAGTGGCAGTGAGGTTCCCCAAATACATAGTACCTGATGCACATGATGGGGCAGAGTTCTTTTGGTCCTGGGCTGGAAGCATGTGATTTCTGTGTGTGTTTGTGTGTGTGCGGGGTGGGGGTGGGGGAGTCTCATGCAGCTCCTTTGCCAGGGACCAAGCGTGACCTAGTGAGGTTTAAACACACAATAGCCTAGCCAGTCTGCATGCATGGGAGACCTGTCAGAATAGTCTGCTACTGGGGGTTGATGGGTCTGGATCGTTTCCTGATGTCTCCTGGGGATTTTCTATCCGGCCTGTTGGTTGACCTTTCAGCAGCCTTGTTGACCTCAGAGGAGAATCAGGAGGTCAAGCCAGTCAGTCATACATGTGCTTCACTGACTCGCAAAGCCAAATTATTGCCTCCTCGGTTTAGAGATGTGGCTAGGAGTGATGAACGGAATAGAAAGATGGCCAGAGCACAAGAAGCAAGGAATGCAAACCAGAACCACAAATACAGGTCATATTAAGGCAGCCACTGTGAGTCGATAATTTTATCTATGTTATATTTTATTGTATTATCTATGTGAGCCGTCCTGAGGCTTTCGCGACAGGACGGCATATAAATACTTTAAATGAATGAATGAATGAATGAATAAATAAATAAATAAAAACTAACTCTGGGCTAAATAAATCTATCTATCTATCTATCTATCTATCAATCTATCTATCTCTGGGCTGGAAATTGCAGAGAGGAAAACTGACCAAAAAAGCAGTGAAGAAAGCTGAAGAAAAATTTATCTGCCATCGTATTAGTTTAGTGCCATCTAGCAGGATAGCAAGAGTTCTTTTGCAGTGCATCGGTTTGCACAATAGCTGTGGCCCATGGTAGCTTATTTAAGCCATGATGGGTTGCTGTGCATTTTGAATATGCAAGCCATGCAAGCAATGGCTTATTGTGTGAACCTAGTGACTATGGTTTATGTAAGGGTTAAAGAGCACCTGCATAGCCCATGTTCTGTTTTATAATTATGCAATGGCTATTTAACACTCACATCAGCCATGTTTGCTGGGGGAGTTTGTAGTGATGAAATCCTAGCATCCTTGGATGTCCACTACAATCAATTTGCAAGTCTTTTTGTAGATAATGTTGCTCAGATCCCTAAATATTGTTCAAATCTTCTCTGACTTGTCATAGCTATCATCAGCATCAGCAATTGTGCACAAGATTCTTAGGGCTGCGAGATCATCATATGTATTTTTGAGCCCAATGCTTCTGCTAGGCATGTGTAGATCTGTACTGTAAAGGAACTTGAACAAGACTAGGAGACTGGGTCGGAGAAGCAATAAATGCCTCATTTACAGAAGGTGTGCTTTTGGTGGTTATCAAGGAAGCCATTACGAAAGCTTCTCCTTTTCAAAGCAAACAAACAAACACAACAATTCAACCAATCTAATTTTAATGCACTGCAACCCTGTTTCATATTTGCCTTATGCAGGCAAGGTCCTTGAATCCATGGTGCTAAATCAGTTCCAGAGGAAAGCATTTGTTTTATCTTTCCCAACTTGTTCCTTTTTTGAGGGGTGGATGGCAGATCTCTGAAATTGCCTTGGTTGCCCTAGAAGATTATCGGCATTGGGAGATGGGTAGGGAGGATTAATGCCATTACTGCTCTGGGCCCTCTCAATGGCTTTCAATCCCCTTGACCATCCTGTCTTTCTGGGTTGCCTAGCCAAGGTGGGATTAGGAGACACCATCTGGGATGGACTTAGCTCTTTTTGGAAAGAATGTTTTAGAAGGTGGTCCTCAGAGACTGCTCTTCCCTCTGACATACCATAAAAATCCATCTCATCTCTTAAGCTCCTTCAACAACTATATGAAACCACTGGGTAAGATGATCTGGATATTTGAACTATAGTGCATTTGGCTGAAACTCCGCTCTTTTATCCTGCTCCTAGGAAGACAGTGGATCTCTTGAACCAATGTATGGCATTTGTTTTGGATTTGAACTGGAGCTTAATTCAGATGAAAGCAATACTATTGGTCAGGGATTCTGGTGATCTAGAACTAGGTATATAGCCTGGTTTTGGACAGGATTGCTTAAACAACAAGTTTCACAGTTTGAAGGTGTGGAAAGTTCAGGAACTTCAGTTGGTTCCGAATGTAACTTCTGGGGTCTTTAATGGAATAATTGGATTGAATAAATTACACCGATTCTCTGACATCTACTCGTTTACCAGTTACCAATTAGCTCAGAAGCTCAGTTCAAGGCACCGATTTTTACCTTTAGAATTCTACATGGCCTGAGATCAGACTATCCTGAGATTTTCCTCCCCCACTCCATATAAACCTTCCTGAAAAAGAACACTACGATCTTTTCTACAAGGGCCTTCTCTACATAACTGTGCACTGTTACAAACATGGCAGATGATAAGTGATTATATTGTTTCAGCAGGGTACACACAGACCCTGAAGTACCGCCCCCCCCCCCCAAAAAAAAGCTTCACCAGCTTCTTTGCTTCATACCATGCAAAGGTGTCTGTCCAGGCAGCTGGGCGTACGGTGAGGCTGATCTTTGTTCAGGAAAAGATCTGGACCTGACCTGCAAGATAATATCCCAAGCCCTCTGCTGGTGAAAATTAGCAACGTCTGGTGGTTCCAGGGATACACACCTGGCTGCTGCTTTGTTTATTTATTCTCTTTGTAAGCCGCCCTGAGGCATCTGCAATGGGTGCGGCATAGAAATGTTATTTATACACACACACACACACACACACGTACGTTCAAGAAAGCCTAGTCAAAAAGAACTAAAAAATGGTGCCGTATTTCCCACTCAATCTCTTTGGGGCAGGGCCAGCCCTGTCAGGAGGCTGGGTGAGCCCCCTGCCTCAGGTGGCCAGTGGGAGGGGTGGCAAAGTGTGCACTTCTCCAGCATCAGGAGGACGTGCCAGCAGCCACCCCCTGCACTCCTTTCTTTTGCCTTCCCTGCCACTCTCACATCTCCCATCCCTCCTCCTATCTACCCCATTGGGCAGCCTCTCAGAGCAAGTGGAAGGAGGCCAACATCTCACTCTGTTTCTATGTTTCTACAGGCATGTCATGACCGGAGCTGGCTGGAGCCGTGGGTCAGACTAGATGGCCCAGGAGGAGCCCTTCTGGCTCACTCTGTTTCTCTGTTTCTACCCCTGAAGATTGGTGTTGGCTGAAAAAGAGGTTCAGAGGCACCCATCCTCCCATGCTGCCTGGCTGAAGAGGAGGAAATTCGGAGCCTGGCAATGGGAGCTGGCTGGCTCTCAGAAGGGCTGGGCTGGCTGATGCTGCTCTTTGAAGAGCTAGGCTACCCCAGAGAGTGGGTGCCGGTGGCAATGGCAATGCAGGGGTGCAGAGGGAGACCGGCACTGCAAGCAGGGGGAGGGAGATGGACAGGGGCCAGAGGGATCCGCAGCAACAGTGGATGCAGTGAATGCTTTTCTCCTCCGGTGGTGGGAGGACCTTCAACCTCCTCTAAAATCCTAGCTGCCTCATATGTCCATAACAACTGGAACAGGGAACTGGGTGTATATATGTGTCATTCTCCAAGCCAAGGGCCATAACAAGAGGAGTATCACAGCAAATCTCTAGAAGACTAGGAAATAAAAAAGAGACTAGAGAGAGGGTCATAGAGAGCACCCTGTGGATCCCATCCTGCGTGCCCCTCCAACAAACAAAGCTAGTGCACGCTGCCACTGCATCACCCCTCTTTGCTGCAGCTGGCACCCCCCCACAGCATGTTACCTGCCCCCCCTCCCTCTCTCCCTCCCACCAACCCACCCCTTTGCCTTTGTCCCTGCCCCGTCACCCTGTCACTGCCATCTGGGCTTGTTCCGGCTCTTCTTGGAACAAGCCTGCTGGCATTGCGAGCGATATCCAGGAAGCCTCCCTCGATACCCAGTCCTGAATAACGACTCCCCAGGCCAGGTGTCCGGGCAGGACTGCCTCCCTAGGCATAGCAGTAGCCCAGCAGTGCTCTCGGGGTGGCGGGAGGGGGACTGAGGGGAGGGGAGGGTGGCAGGCATGGAGAGGGAGGAGGTATCAGGCCTGGCAGGGGGTAGGCCGAGGCAGTGGGCAAGGGGACGAAAGAGGCAGACGTGCAGGGCAAGGGCGCTGGGCCCTGGGCAAGGGCAACTTTTCCAGCTCTGGGGGCACAGGGGTTGGCACCTGCACTGTGGATGGAACGGGAACTGGGTACATTTTGTTTTAGTGCCATCTACATCACATGTGATTCATGGCATGGAGAAACACTTGTTTTTAAATCAGGTTATTGTGTTCTGGAGGCAATTAAGAGCTGTGAGATATCGTTAGGAATTTCAAAACAACTATATCCAATAGACAGAAAATATCGTTCTTAAAATTGAAAAGACAAGTCTGATAATCCACTGTGACACATACACCTTCAGTTTATTTTATTGGAGGGATTTTACAAGGGCTATTATCTCCTGGTTAACATAATCCCCCTACTTCCCTCAGGGCAACCAGAACCCGCAGGCACAGGATGGTAAGTTTAAAATCCTTCACAGCTGGCAGTCCTGGGTTGTGTGACCACAAATGCAGGTTTATACTGGAGGCTTTAAAGCAAAACCATTTACAGCTTCAGAGGTGTGAGCTGTTCCATTGTCTGAGCAGAGCTGAATAGTTTTGTGTCCTGGAATTAGGGCTAATTTGATTCAAGGTTTCGGCCATCTGAGGGACTCCACCTCCCTGCTGTGTTTGATCTTGAATCTTGCCTGATAAATTATTAAGAACAATCTCTACTTTTTTCTACTACAACCAACTTTTCAGTCCAAGTATTTTAGCACCTGAACTCAAGTGAGGATAATAAATGTCAAGGAAATATTTATAGCTGGGTATACAGAGAGTTTCCAGTTCCCCCTACTGCAATAATGTGCATCCATCTGCTAACAGCATTAGAACTGCCTTTTAAAAACAAATAGGTTCCAAAATTAGAAGACTGTGATATATCCAGATACTGTTGCATCTGTTTAATTTAAAACTGATAATTAAATTAGTTGTACATCACCTAGCAAAAGTCTTTCGAATGTGTTTTTGGACTTCAGTGTGTAATGGAATTCAACCTGATCACATATCAGGGTTGAAACTCCCAAACTATTCCCTCTGGCATGCCCTCTGAGTTCGAGAGAAATTAGTCCGGCAGTGCATGTTCTGAAGGACTGCTTCAGGGTGCAATCCTATATGCCAGGTGCCCTGGCTCAGAGGTGTCAGGATCAGCCATGGCTGTACCAGTGAGGAAGCCCCCACCCCACTCATGGCAAGGATTCCTCTCCCTCGCCCACCCTATTATATTGCTCCAGTACACCATGTACCAGATGCAGAGCTTTATTATGGGACTTTATCCTCCTGTCCTACTCCACCATCTCAGGAGACTGCTTACAAATACCATCCTCTTCTGGCTTATCAAAGCCTTTCAGGACCAACCAATGTATGCAAAACATGGGGATCTACAGTGGCACCCAGAGCCAATCCGCTTTCTTAGGGGATGCCTGCACAGAGCCCTAACTCTGCCTTTGGTCTGGCTGGAGACTGCCATGGTGCCACTCACATCATGCTGACACCGAGGTGGCCTGCTGCACCTTCGGGCCACCCTCCTCCATCCCTCCATGCCTCTTGCTCTTGAGAAGACAGCCAGACACCAAGCGCTGCCTCCCCCCCGCCCCCGCCGTCCTTGTTTTGCGCTGGTGGGGTCCCAGTGGGTGAGGGTGCTCTTTGCCCAGTGGGCACTGCGAGGAAGGGGGAGGGCTGGTACAGCAGCTTGGCAAACAGTCCAGACCACGTGCTCTTCCTCTTGTGGGAGCAGGCAAAGCACCCAAGAGGAGGCTGCTGAGGCTAAGCACTTGGTGAGAGTTGGGCAGGGAGAGGAGAGGGCCTGCAGCAACAGGGGAGGCCTGCAGGCAAACAGAGAGCTCCTTTGCTGGAGAAGCAGTGGATGGTCACCAGGAGGAGAGTGGGGTCTCTCTGCACATTTAAGCGGCAAGCAGGTGAGCACTGGAGAAAATACAAGCACTTCTTTCTTTTGGAGGAGGCTGGAGCAGGAGCAGAGCAGATTTGGCATGGGGGATACATTTGTGGGGGATGTGATCTGGGTGTCATCTTGGTGAGGATCTGGAGGTGTTATTGGGGCAGTGCTGTTGATGGGAACGACAAAGAAAGGGCACTTGGCACAAAGAGCCTGTCCTCAAAACAAAGGTCTTGAGGACTTTGTTCTAAGAAGTCTTTTGGGGTTATATGTCTAAGAACTCCAAAGGTCCCTCCACATGAGGGGTCCAACTTGCTGCTTCAGTGGGGCCTCTTCTTCCTTTATCATTCTAAGAGGAAAAATGTGTCCTTTATAGGGTTCCTTCCTTCTGGGGTGTGTTTTCCCACTTTTCTAGATATTCAATTAACCTGGACTCATTAGCCCCATGTTATGACTGCACTGCATCACAACGGATACGCAGCAGTACCCAAAGCTTTTCTTCCATGTTTTCACTATTTAAAAATGAATACCAGACTTTCCTCACTCAAATAAACCTCATGAAAAAGGCTGGAAAACACTGGAGAGGCTCTGGAGAACAAAAATGTGAAAAGGCTCTGCAAACTTCTGTGAGTGAGGGATCACAGGTGCATAACCAACGCCTTGTGTAGAGAAGCCCTCAGAGGTGCTCTGCTTCAGAACAACAGACTCAAACATTCAGCAGCAACCCTATACCTTGAAACCACTTCTATATGCAGGGAAAGGGTTCCTGCTACAAAGAATGAACACAGGAAACGTGTGGCTACGTTCTTCAAAGCAGACTGCACCTCAACCTATCTTAGATAAAGCACCCGGCCAGCAACGGACTTTCTTTTCTCTTGAAAAGGTAACATGGTGTGGTTCAAAGCAAACAACCCCCAGACACCATTGCTGGAAGATGCTGGTTTTCTCTCAGGCAGGTGGTGGCTGGGAGCTGGAATGTGGGGTAGAGGGGAGTGCAGTGGTGGCCCAACCAGGCAGTACCACACGTCTAGGAGAGGAGGGAGTTGCTGTGGCTTTCTCTCAGATGGGGGAGGACTATGGCAGCCAGCAGGGGCACGTTCCCTCCAGCAAACACGGAGCTGCAGCTGCTGCTTCTCTGCGAGGCAAGGCTACTTCTGGGTAGCTGGGGTGGTGAACCTTTGGCCCTGATCGCCTCTGCTTCCAGCTTCGCCACCTGGTCACTTCAACATGCCTCTTGAGAAGTCCAGCAATGCCCTCACTCAGAGCCCATGGTTGGCCACCCCAAAGTTGCACATTTGTACATGTCTACTTAGAAGTAAGCCACATTGCATCTGAGGGGAATTACTCCCAGGTAAGTGATATGGGACCGCTGCCTGAAGCTAGAAGAACAAGAGGGAGAGACAGTGGCCCCCTCCATTGTTCTAATGGTGCCTATTTTATACTCCCTGGCTTAACCTTCTTGCATTTGCTTTTGAAAAAAGAAGGGCAGGATATAAATATGATAGATAAATAAATAAACACAGAGATGGTTGTGACCTATGTGGGAAGTAATTCCATACTTCACAGCTGGGATGTGGATTGGAAGAACTATTTGCTCTGGCCTTGAACCATCCTATGGCAGTTCTAAATGTCTCTCCACAACATTATCTTTCCCCTGTATCAGTTTTAAAGACTTTTTTTAAGATTATGAACATGTTAATCATATTTACAGATTTTTATAAACTATATTTTTCTTGTAAAATCTACTGGCAGTTGAATTTATTGGTTTCACAGACAGCATTTTCAAAAATGGTTTTGCTGCTCATGTCAGTAAATTTACTGGTAGTTGGCACGCATGTTCTTGGCCCTTATGCTGCAACACCTCTGTCTTTTTAAAGGGTGTCTGCAAAGAACAACAAAACAGAAAGGCTCCTTTCCAGCTTGGTCCTGGTTAGAAGCTGAGCTCTTATTTGTATATCTTGGCAGTTGAGATGGAAACTAATTTTTTAAACAGAAATTAAATCTGCAGAAATGTAGGTACTGAAAAACACAAGGGGGTGTAACAAAAAGAAAACTAGAGAAATTGCTCTCATTATGGTTAGGCTAGGATGTGTTCTAGATATAAAATAAAACCAGGCACAGCCAGATAAAGAGGGTTCTATGGACAATTTCTGGTTTGCAGCCAGTAATATTGGCACTGATGTTATGAATTACAATTGTGTTGTACTTAGCCCAGCATACAAGCCAGGAAAAATCCGAATGTGGACTTTAAGTACAGATAGGACAGCACCACTATGAACAAAATAATAAATGGAAAAAGCAGGGAGGACAGGATGAAGTCAGCCCTCTCACACTTAAGAAGGAGGGAAGCAAATGAGCAAATTAACTTGATATGGGATTTTATTAAAGAGGCATGGAATTGCCCCTTTAGTTAATCATCTCTCTCTCTCTCTCTCTCTCTCTCTCTCTCTCTCTCTCACACACACACACACACACACACATGCATGTACACACACAGATGCACACACAAAGTTCTGCTATCTTAAGACTCAAAATCCTACAGCTTATCAAAACAACATCTGTTGAAACTTGGTGCTATAATCTATATGATAAGGGCCAAAATTTCAGACTGATCCAATAAAAATTGCCACAGCTACAACAAGTTCAAAAGTGATTAAAAATGATGCATTTATCCTTTTTACTCCAAGTTGCAGGATGGCATATCATATATTTTCTTTCCAATTTTTGCAGGAGGTGTGCCTTTCATTAGTTTGCTGAAATTCAAAGAAGAAGTTCAAAAGTCATTAAAGTTCCTTTGCCCCCTGAATGCCTATGGTAGCAACTGCTGGTAAATGTTGAACATGTTCAGTTTCACTCTGAATCTAGAAGGCTGCCAGTATGTCAAGTTTTTAATTCTCTTACAAGAGGCTGCTTTGGAGAATGCTTATCCTTGTCCTTATGGAAAACAACTCCACAACTCTTTAATCCTTGGTTTCTCCTGCTGTCATCACAATCTGTGTCAGACCTCCATGCAGTTTTCATTGCAAGAGGGAATCCAGTTATACTGCAAACCACAGACATATAGTTTAAGGCCCCTGCCCGGTGCCTATTAGGTCCAGTGAGCTTACCACTGAGTAATGAACAAAAATTAAACTCCACAGTGCATCTTTAAAATAACATGCAGTTTGATGCTCAGTGAATTTGGGAAGGTGGTGGAATGCACAGGCAGGGAAGCAGAAGGATTCGGGCCTCACACTTCCTTTCTAAAATTGCAGTGCACGGGTTCTGCTGCAAGGGTCATGCAAGGATTGTGTCTCACACACAGGTCATATTCACATATTACTCAAATTGTGCTCATAGTCATAGTCTATGAATGTTCTTTAGGGTGCTTATAAGCATCAAGCCCCATTAAATCATTCTTGTCCTGTGTAATCCACTAGTTTCACCCTCTGATGATCTGATGTAGATGATCAAGTAGATCGCCAAATAGTCAAAAAGGTTAAATATTTGGGAATTTGTCTAACAGCTAGATTTGCTACACTGAAGGAAGACAATTATGTTAAACTGCTTAAAGAGATTAAGAGTGATTTGGAAAAATGGACTAACCTACAATTATCACTGCTGGGAAGAATAGCTGTAGTTAAAATGAATATATTACCTAAGTTTCTGTTCTTATTCCAAACAATTCCTATGAAAAAGAGAAGTTTTTTGATTATTTAAATACACAAGTTTTGAGATGTATATGGCAAAAGAAAAAGAAAAAAGAATCACATTAAAAATGCTTCAGGAGGCTAAAGGGAATGGGGGCTTTGGTCTTCCAGATTGGTTGTTGTATTATCAAGCATGTGTTTTAATTTGGTTAAAAGAATGGATAACTTTAAGAAACAAAAGACTTTTATATCTTGAAGGACATGATTTGCAAATGGGGTGGCAGGCTTTTTTGTGGTATGAGAAACGTAAAACTCAAGGGTATTTCCAAAATCACTGTATTAGGAACTCATTGATTTTGGTTTGGGAAAAATTAAAGACAAAACTATACTAAGATACCAACATGGCTTTCTCCTATGGAACCCCTTGCATATCCAAATGCTTTGAATTTTAATAAGGTTGTGACTTAAAATGATATTCTTGATAATTCTTGACAGAAGATTGAAATCAAATCAAAAACTACAAGAATGGGGTATTGATCTTTCTTGGTGGCACCAAGTGCGAATACAATTGAGGGTATGCTAAAGATTATAAAATGTATGGATATTATAAGGAACAAACAATGTTTGATGAAATAATTTTAAAATCAGATGAAAAAATGATTAAAATATTGTATAGCTTTCTCTTATTTATGAAAATGGAAGATGAACAAGTAAAGGAAACTATGATATCATGGGCACAAAATTTTGGATATAATATTGAGTTGCAGAAATGGCAAAAGTTGTGGGAAAAAAATATTAAGATAACCTTGGCAGCCTCATATAAAGAAAACCTTTATAAAATGTTTTATAGATGGTATTTGCCGCCGAATAGATTAGCAAAAATGTTTTCAAATATGTCAAATAGATGTTGGAAATGTAAACAAAAGCCTGGTACTTTTTATCATATCTGGTGGACTTGTGATAAAGCAAAAAATAAATAAATAAATACTGAGTTAAAATACATAGATGGCTTGGGGAAATGTTGCAAAGACATGTAATATTTAAACCGGAAGTATTTTTGTTAAGCATTCTCCCTGATGACTTTGACAAACAAAGCATATATTTGACTTTACATGTAATCACAGCGGCAAGGATTGTATTTGCACAACACTGGAGGAACGAAAAAATACCGACTGAAGAACTGATTTTAAAGAAGATACTGTACAGACTGCACAGAAATGGACAGACTGACTTTGTCTCTTAAGGAAAAAGAAGGCACATAGTATTACCAAACTTGGGACTTATTTATCAATGGCTAGAGAAGTGGGATTATACCTAGGGCTGAAATATACATTAATTGTAAAACTTATATGCAGAGCACATCATGAGAAAGTCGGGGCTAGATGAATCACCAGTTGGAATCAAGATTGCTGGGAGAGATATCAACAACCTCAGATATGCAGATGATACCACTCTCATGGCAGAAAGTGAAGAGGAACTAAAGAGCCTCTTGATGCAGGTGAAGGAGGAGAGCGCAAAAGTGGGCTTGAAACTCAACATTAAGAAAACTAAGATCATGGCATCCGGTCCTCTCACTTCCTGGCAAATAGATGGGGAAGAAATGGAGGTAGTGACAGATTTTATTTTCCTGGGCTCCAAGATCACCGCAGACGGGGACTGCAGCCAAGAAATTAAAAGACACTTGCTCCTGGGGAGGAAAGCTATGGCAAATCTAGACAGCATACTAAAAAGCAGAGACATCACCCCGCCAACAAAAGTGCGTATAGTCAAGGCTATGGTTTTCCCAGTTGCAATGTATGGCTGTGAAAGCTGGACCATAAGGAAGGCCGAGCGCAAAAGGATTGAGGCCTTTGAGTTGTGGTGCTGGAGAAGATTCCTGCGAGTCCCTTGGACCGCAAGACAATCAAATCGGTCAGTCCTAGGGGAGATCAACCCTGACTGCTCTTTAGAAGGCCAGATAGTGAAGATGAAACTCAAATACTTTGGCCACCTAATGAGAAGGAAGGACTCCCTGGAGAAGAGCCTAATGCTGGGAACAATAGATGGCAAAAGAAGGGGACGGCAGAGGATGAGGTGGCTGGATGGAGTCACAGAGGCAGTTGGTGTGAGCTTGAGTGGACTCCGGGGGATGGTGGAGGACAGGAAGGCCTGGAGGAATGTTGTCCATGGGGTCGCGATGGGTCGGATGCGACTTCGCGACTAACAACAACAAAAGATAAGATAATAATCCAGTGTGTCCGATGTCTTTTTAATGATCATGGTTTTATTGGTAGAAAATAATAAAAACTTGAAACCTCCACCCCCTGCTGATCAGCTCTTCAAGAGAAGGAGGTGGGAAGGATTGGAAACCCAATCTTGTTCTGTAGGTAAGAGGTTAACAAATGTGGAAGTTCTGCATCCCTGGCTGCTCCTGGTGCATTCTTTGGGATTGGGCAATTGTGTAAAAAAGATGGAAAGTTAAAAACAATAACTTGAATTCAGTTTCTAGTGCATATTTTAATTCCTAAGAAAAGAACTGACAAAGTGAACAAGAGAAAAGGGGGAAAATAAGTAATATTTATTTATTTCTTTATGAGAATTATTTAAAAGCCACCTATTCTTTCTGAGCAGCCATTACAATAAAACATATTTATTTTATTCTGTATGTAGGAAGAGACAGGTGCAGTTTATTTTCTCGGAAAAATCAATTTTAATCTTATATTATGCCTCAGTATGATTATAAGCACAATCAGAGTCTCAGTGATGCATTGAAGTCCTTTACTAAAACCAAAATTTATTTAAACAAAGCTAAATCATTATTTAAATTTATCAAGATTGCAATTTAGAAAAACAATTTTCTTGACGCAACTGGCCTCCAGCCTGGCATTGTGGTTCTTCCTGGAAATGTGCAGGAACAGAGCAGAGGGAGCAAGGCAGGAGAAGCGCCATTGCACTTCCTGCCGAGGAGACCGAAGTGCAGCAAAAAGAGCTGACACCTTACCCCTAGGCAGGTGGTCCCTGGGTTACGGAGGAGTTCCATTCCTGAGAACATCCTTAAGTTGGATTGGTATGTAAGTCAGATCACATGAGTGAGCTAAATGTTTGCCTTAGTGTATATATATGTAACTATTTTACCTTAATATGCATTTAAAACATTTAAGAAACACTTCCATATTCACTAAAACATCTTAAACACAATACAGCATTGTAATAACGATAATACAGAAATAATAAAGTAACTACAGGTACTGAAGAGAAGCAAAAAGGATCTGTATGTATGTGTTTAGGTATATAGCATTGTAAAAAACAAATAAAAGAAATAGTTCTTAAAACAGTTTAGAACATTCTTTCAAATAGATGTCTTACAGATTTAAGCTAGCTAACTATCATTTTTGCTTTGATTATAACAAGAGCATGAATATGAAATATTTTGAGCACTTTAAAGTGCTTTGTTGTTTGTTCCTTTTCTTTATTCATTTCCTGAAAATATTTCTGAGTTGCTCTGCTAACTCACAACAAATCAAAAGAATGATAAAATGCCACAGCCCGAAACAAACCAAAACCCAAAACAAAACAGAGAAAATAATCAGAACTTTCTTTATTCTTTTTATAGAATTGGGACATATTTGCAGATCTGTTGTCCACTTTGGAAGGATCAAGCCTGCCAGAGTCTGCTCAGACAGGTTCTCTCCCCCCCCCGCCCCTCTGCTGTCCACTCAGCATCATTCCCCCATCTGCAGCAGGGGCATGCAAATACTGATCTAGTCTTCCTTTAGCATTTGACCTTGCAGCCAGGCCTTCAGCTGCCACAAGCCCAGCTATGGTGAGCAAAAGCAAGCAACCCCTGAGGCCGACTTCAAGGAAGTCACTCCAATGTAACCACCCTCCTTTCCAGCAGCACAATCAAGCCCGGCCTCTCCAGCACCAGGTCCAGCTCCATCATCATCAGTTAATGTTGGTCTTAATGCTACCTCATGGCTTAGGAAGTTATGAATGCAAACAGGATTTCAAGAGGGGCAAGGAGAAATCATCTCGGCACCTCTGCTTCTGCCCTTCCCAAAAACTGTTTTGCCATTATTCTGCTTCATCCTTCAGGCCCTACACTGCCTTGGGTACTCTCACTGTAACTATCTCTAAAGAATCTCTACAAAAAGCCATGAATATCTCTAGGGAACTATGTGCCCACTGATGGCACTTGCCAAATGCATCATGTAGTTCTGTAGAGATATTCACAGCTCTTTGTTACAGATATTCATATAGGATTTATGGGAGTCATGAGTACATAACCAAGGGACTGTGAAGGACAGAACATTTTGGTGAGCTTTCATTCATTCACAGAGCTGTCATAGGTTGGAGATTTTTTGATAGCACATAACATCAACAAGAAGAACAATGCCCTCTTCCCTGAACAAAAAAGATCTAGATCTTTAACATGTCTTGTGGCTAATGGGGTAGGCTAAAAATCCAAATAAATAAATAAGCAAGCAAACATGTCCAGCTGTGTCTTGAAAATGAGACTGGTTCTGAGTTGGTTCTGCACCCAGGTTGCAGCAGGACCTCCATCTGCAAAAGTTAGGGTGGGGGTTCCCTAGCTTTTACCAATGCCAGTGCATGATAGTAGTAACAGGACTATGTGGTATGATGTGTTATTCTCTCCTGGGTTGAGATCAGTGCAATACAAGAGCATGCTCAGGCGTAGAAAGAAAGATAACAAGAAATAACTGGTTCATCCATCAAGAGATGTAAGTGTGCATCAGTACTTGCTTCCTCTGGGTTGTCTTCAAAAACTTTTGCTGCGAGCAGTCTTGCCGACTGAGTGCGGTTTCCTGGAGCCCCAGCACCATGGGCTGCACTTCTGGTGGCAGTGGGGCAGAGCTTCTTGGTAATGTTAGGGAGCTGTTCAAAGGTGGTATCCAGTTGGTGTCCCTTTGCTGATGCGTGGCATCTCTTAGCAGATCAGGGACAAGGAGATGTTTAGTTTGGGCCATTCCCCTTCCTACTTGCCAAGTTCCTCTGCCACTTCCTCCAGAGGTTTAAGGGGTCTTGCAACTCTCCAGGTCAGACTGGAGGCAGGTGGGAGGGGGATTGCCAAAGTTTGTCCCCTCCTTTTTCCACTGATGGATGCCATCCCCTGATTGCAGGTTAATACATTTTATTTATTTATTTATTTATTTATTTGGAAATTTATAGGCCGCCCCTTGCCACAAGCCTAAGGTGCAATGTTAACATTTTTATAGACACGTATGAAATATACTGCTAGGTTGTCACACGACAGCTAGCAGCTCTGAGCAGCACCTCAAGGGTGTACATGAAATAGGTGAAGTTTACAAATGGGTGCTGAAGGGATGAAGGTTTAATTCTGAGTGAGAGGATTTCAGCAAAAAGATTAACTTTGGATAACAGGTCCCTTGCTGCCTCTAAAGTTTTCATAAAATGTCTGTTTACAGGAAACAGTTGAATAGAGTAAATCAATTGAGGACTCCACAGGGCTTTTAAATGTTTTGTTAATAAGGCAGAAGGGAATCTGACAGAACTGGCACACACAAATGTTAATAGTCAAAGGATGGGTTTCAGAGCAATCCAGAGACTTAGAAAAACAAAGTTTGCCTGGTGTTGGGGGATTGTGGCAGGACTTGTGGCAGGGGAGTACAAAGTTCTTGGCATTGAGCTTTCGTTGACCTTGACCAGGATGAAGGAACAGTGCTAAATTTCCCCAGGCTCAGGGTTGTGTGTGTGTGTGTGTGTGTGTTGGTCTCCATTCAAACTTCAGGGGAATTAAAGTGGCTGCATCTACCCGTAATGTTGCCTCCCTGTCATCTTCGAAGTCCGTCCCCAGCTGGCACCTACATCCATGCCTCAGTAGCCTAAGGCCGGTGTTGCCCTGACATCATCCTGCCATTCACCTCTTCTCCGTTTGTTGCCATTCCTCAGTCACCCCCACTGCCATTTCCTTGCCCAGCTTGTGCCCCACACCCAGCATGCCAAGCATATGCAATCCCTAAATCGCTTAATTCACTTGTAAAATTCATGGGAAAACATTCCCACAGCAGAAACCTTATGTAAACCCTCACCGGTCTAATTCTTCTCACAGTCCAGACACCACCTCGCAGTTTGAGCAAGCTTCCCAAGAGCTTTTGCAACACTGAACTAAGACAAAAGGGCTTAAAAAGTCATCCATCTCGGAGCAGTTTCCCACCCACATCTCTTTCAAAGAAGCAAAAGGAGCAGGCCTGGAGCCAGCCTCAAAGTTTGGAGGGGGAGGGCACTCCAAGAAGTAGGGGGGTCAGTTCATCAGGTTTATAGGCCTTTAAAGTCAACATTCTGTACTTTTTAAACAATTTGTTTGCAAACAAATTAGGGGGAGCAAAGAAAATTTGGGGGGAGATTTCCCTCAGTTCCTCAACCCCTCCCCACCTGGCTATAGGCCTAAGAAAGGCGTGGGGCGGGGGGGATGGTGTTCTGGATTACTGGTGTGCACATCTCATATACAGCAGTGAAAACTTGACGTTTTAGCAAGCTGCTTGTGAGAGCCAAAACATTAAGTAATTTCCCTTGGGAGGGATAAAAATGAATTCTGAATCCAGAGATCTGGCAGAGACCTGTGAGGAGGGAGAAGTAGGACCGGGGAAAGCAAGACAATATGCAAGAAAAAGTGGAGGCAGGTTAAAGGGGTACCAAAGGAGCAAGGGGAAATCCAGTGACCAAGGGCAATGAGGACAAAGCAGTGCCATAAAAGGATCTCTAAATTCCTAAGCAAATTCTTCTCACTGCGCCAACCATTGAAAAATACTACTGGGCATCCAATTAGATGAGCATCCTATTCAAATTAACATATCTCCCTCCCCCCCCCTCGATTTCCAGTGATGGATGTTGTGAACTTTGTGTTTTGCAATGCAGCATGCATAAATGAATTAGATTCAAGACAAAATCATTTTAACTTCCAGTCATATGCACATTTATTTGAGAGCAAGTCTCACTAAATTCAGTGGGAATAAGCTTCTGGATAGACATGCTTGGATAGTGCTGATGGGAATCTTTGGTGAACATTGGGAGCTTCTGGCGGGATGAAAGGCGTACGAACCGGACCACCTGCCTCCCCTTTTCATGCTATGCTCTACCACATGGCCCATGGCAGTGAGAACACCACCACTGCTGGCTCTTTTGCTCCCCCCATTACCAACATGCCCCCCCCCTCCAACTTCACAGCATGTGAAAGGACTGTGAAGTAGGAAGAGGCGTTTTATTTTAGCTCACTCCTTAAAATAAATGTATTGCATTTGGGAAACCAGGACTTAATCCTGCCTTAAAATTCCTCAGTAGGAGTTGAGATGAAAGTTATTCCAGCAAAAACAAATCTTGAAACTTTTTGAGAACCAAAAGAAAAAAGAATCAAAAGCTGAAATTGAACTTTAAAAAGAAGAAGAACCGTTCTACCTCTACCGAACATGCAGTTCTCTCTCGATGCACTCCAGTACATTTGGGAGTGTAAACAATCTCATATTTAATTATTTGTGCATTTATGCCAAACACTCATTTTCTGAACAAACAACCCCTTCTCCACGAGCAGCTGGCCAATGGCATAATTGAATGGATCCTTTCTTCATCAGTGGAAGTTGTGAACTGAAATAGTTCCACATATTTTGATTTTATTTTTCTAAACTCTTTATACACCTCCCATATTAAGCAAGACTGACGTTCCTTGAATATTGATGGCATGTCAGCCTAAGAGTCCCCCAGTCTTAAAAACACTTTTTTCCAGCAAAGGGGGTAGCAGTAACCTCACCACAGATGGGCCAAATTGATGGTCAAGGACCAATGACACAATTTAACCAAGCCACCAGCAGAACCTCTGTCAATTTCAGTGGGTAGGACTAAAATCCACTGGGTCTTACAAGTCCCCAAAGGCAGAACAACTTAAGTGGCCTGCCAGCTCAACACAGTGTCGGGAGCTAGATTTGCTCCCTCGCTCTCTCAAAACAGACTGTTCTTTGGCAAAACTTCTTTATTCTCCAGCAGACATCTAGTAATCCACAACCAGCCAAGAAAGTCTCTGAGCATGCTCAGAGTGGCTTGTTGAACCCAAACTACTGAGACCCCTCCTTTTGAGTATTTCTGGGCCCACTGCTGTAGGAGGGCCCTTCTGGAGGCAAGCAAGCTGTACACCTCACCCCAGTTGGCAAGCCCTTCTCTCCTGACACCACGTCATGGGGTCAAGGATTGCACCAGGCCTGAGTGGCTCCTGGGGCTCTTGTCTCCCAATGGTTGCAGGCTCTGGCAATTCTCAGGGTCACCTGGAGAGGGCAGCCTTGAGATAAGCCCTTCCGGCTCTTCTGTCTTGATACCTGGAGCTTCCTCCTCAGCTGAAGAGTCCTCCTCTCCCTGCCCCTTAAACTTGCACCAAAGGCAATGGTCTCTTTCATTCCCAACACACTAAACTTTATGAGGAACGAGCAAAGTTTGCACAGACTCAACATTTGATTCAGATTAATTCCAGCCAGTTCTTGGGGGATCTCTTTCTGGGCCTAATTTCAGTTTCTAGAAGTAAACTGTTCATTCTCAGCTACATATGAGCTTTTCTGCATAAGACCACTTTGATCTGCTATTAATCCTCTGAATCTGTCTCGGTTTCATGGCAGAATTGGGATCCAAGTACAATCCAGAAACTTCAGCTTGGTGCCCCCCAAAAATGCAGCAAGACTATTAGTGGGCACTGGCTAATGTGATATCATATTATACCAATACTTTTCTGTCAGCATGGCCCATGAATCCATTTCTGAGCCTGATTCAGAGTGCTAGTATTAACATTCAAAACCTTAAACAGCCTTGAGTCTTGGGAGGATTGCTTCCCCTCATATTTACCCTCCTAGACCCTAAGATCATGTTCAGCAGTCTTTCTTCAGAGGCCCTACTGAAGGTAGTGAGGTGTGCCCTTTTCTGCTGTGGCACCTGGGTTATATAATGACCCTTCCAGAGAATTATTCAATGACCCTTCTTTCCAGCCCCTGGTGCTCTTGTGTTCGTTTCAGTCCCGGTAGACACCTTCTTACTTTCCCAGGCATGTTAGTCTTTCTGTTTCTTTTGTTTTAAATCTGTTAGTGTATTTCACATCTTTGTACTGCTGCTGGGTTTTCATGGGTTGTTTTTACTTTATGTTGTACTAGTAAATTTTTATATTGAATGTTATGATTTTAATTGTTGCAAACTGCCCAGACAGCTTTGGCTGTCAGGCAGTATAGAAAAGTAATAAATAGATAGATCAATAAAAAGCAGTTAGCTGTAAATAGATCAGCATTTGTAAGCCTTGCAGGAAAGTGTGCTGGGGGTTCGGAAAGGAAGGCAGCTTCTTTGATGCATGAGATGGTATGCAATCTGATGACACAAAAGCTACTTTTTATAGATATACTTAAAAGAGCTTTGGTTATTGGGCAGCATAGAAATTAAATACATATTATAATGCATGTCATTTGCATTTTCCCTCTATTTAATCAAATGTTGAATATACACTGATGGACAATATCCATGAAAACTTATGACTTACGTATTAGTCTTTAAGAAAGTGTTATTTTTTTCAGTACACATTTTGGAAATATCTTCAGGGGCCAGAAATTGTCCATTTGATATTTCCAAAATGTGTACCGCAACATAAACTTTTTTCACTGGTACGTGGGACTTTTTGCTATTTCCCTCAATGCTTCCTGTTCTTGTGCCTTCTCTTCCCATTTGATTTCCTAGTTTTGAAGGTGCCACAAGAATCTTTGTTGTTTTTGTGACAACAAACTCTCAGGGTAACTTTTCCCAGAATTGCTAATATTTCCAAAGCGAGTTGGTTTTGTGCAGTTCTTTTAATTTCAATCACCTGGACCCCTGTCTACTTCAGTTGCAAAAAGCAGAGTTTCTGGCTTGGGTGGACCATCTGTACCCAGAGAGGATTTGCTCAGACAATAAACCGACCGTGTGCTGCCCAGGCCGGCACTGGAAGCCCTGGTCCTCAGCGCAATCGTTTAACATTGATGATTTCAGATACAAAGTTCAAATGGAGAAATCACAATTCTACCCATTCTAATTCAGAAAGAAACAATGCTGGGAAACATTAGACTAAAGGGATACCCACTGCGCAACTTCCAGTGTCAAAAGTTTGGGGGAAATGGCACTGAAAGGGTATCTATTGCCCAGCTCAATGAACCAATGGTTGCAATAATTTCATATCAGAGAATCTGTTGCCATAAGTTTTGTTGCTGTTGTTGTCATGTGCCATTACATCTTCCCTAACTTATTGTGACCCCATGAACGAGCACTGTTCAAAATGCCCTGTCTTTGACAGCCTTTGTAAACTGCTATGAATTAAATATGCTGTTTATATTACTTTGGGATTTGTGAAGTTCACTACACTCAGGAAAACCTTGATTAAGAGCATAAGACTGCAATGTTATGCATGTATAGTAGGCCCCCACCCCAAATGCAAAGAAAGGGTTTATTTCTGAGTAAAGAGCACCGGATTGCAGTGCAAGTCAGTTGCCCCTTTCAGATGGGGAGCTGTTTCCTCATGGCCAACGCACACATGCAAAGAATGATGTGGCATCACAGCCATTTCCTCCCTATACACATTCACTGAACATGTGTAGCCCCAGCCCCCGGTCTGAAAAGGACTTCAGTGCTTCTGAAGGAAGACTACCACTCCTGGAGTTCAGCACAGCATATGCAGAAAAAGCCTCTTCTTCTTTTTCCAAAAGCAATAAAGTAGAAAAAGGAATATCCCTGAATTCCATCTGGTTTCCTTCCTTATGCCACACTATTTTGGTCGACTGGCAAGGTTTCCCTCCCCTCTTTCTAATTCAGCTTCAGAATTCCCCATTATGAAATATAGATATACACAGCTGCTAGCATGAAGGAGAAAATTAAATCATTTCTCCTGAATAAAACAGAGATATGAGTGTGGGGCTGAGATGGTCTGCCTGATGATTGATGGGTTCATACAGGGCGACCTTCGCATTAGCAACACGACTCCGGTTGCTAGGTAAACAGAGGCAGATGGCTCTGGCCCTAGTGATTTTCAGCAGTGACGGATGGTGAAGGTATTTCTAAGCCACGTCCACCATGTGGATTGCATGAAACAACTCGGCACAGAGTGGAAAGTATTAGATTTGGGTGACAAGTAAGTAACTGACATTCGTTGATATTTTTAAAGCAAAGCTGTATGTGCTGGTAACCAGCATTTACATGATCTTGTTTTGCAAAATGAATTTAAGTACACAAATCAGTTAATAAAGTATCTGAATAATGAAATTGTATATTTCACTTTGGATTCATTTATGAGTATTAGAAATCCTGAACTTTAATAATTGTACTTGTGTCCTATTGGACAAGTTGCTACGATGCCACTCTGGAGACGTTGCTCTAAAGCATACCAGAAAGCCTAAAGGGGACATTTTCCTCTGCAGAAGGGCTGTGAGACCTAACACCAGGCTCCAAAAGTAATTTAGTGCTAGGGACATGCTATCATCTCCTAGAACAGAAGGTCACGGTGACCTTCGAATGGAAAATGAAACCAGTGAGACAAGGAAGCGTTGCAAGCACGGGCAACCGGTTCCCTCCACTCTCTCTAGAGAAATGCCTGTTTGTGTCATTTCAGAAGTTTTGTCGCTTGATGCCTAACTGATGGGATCCAAGTGTAGATGGCCATGGAACTGACCAGAAGGGAGTAGCCCTGAGCGTATTCCTAAGTGGTGCCACAAAATGGCTGTTATCAAATCAGTTAAAAACTATGTGTTATCAGAATGAATACTAGAAAATGTCCAAGGAGGTCCAACATAGTCTTTTTTACTTCAAAAGGGGAAACTTTTCTAAGCGGAATGAACTGATCAAAGGGAAGTTGAAAGGCGGAGTTAAGAGGGGCAATTCTCTCTAAAAATGCTTGATGGTTACTCTAAACCACAGCAATTGAAGCTCAGCTAGAATGATCACCAGAGGTAAGCACTACATTCAAGAGGTCACCAATAGGAATGTTGGAGAAATCCACAAAAGACTCAAATGAGTTTGAATTTATAAGAATCATGGTTTCTGCAGGAAATCATCTTTTCCAGTCAGGCAGACTTGCAGAAAAAAAAATTAATGTATTTCATGCAAATTTGGTCATAGAGCATGCAAACTAAACCAAAAATATGCATTCTCCCATAGGCAAAAGTGTGAAAATACACATTTGCTGGGTGGGGAGGGAGGGTTTCAGGAGTGGACTTTTGTGCAACTCTGAATTTGTGCAAATGCATTTTTACAAGATCCAATGCCATCAGTGTGTGGTTGATGGGACAAAAAGTCTCTGACAAGCAAGGAAAAAAAAAACCAGAACAGATTTGATAGCATCTGAGCATCCCTAGTCACCAGCATGGTTAATGAGCAGCACCAAGACCACTCTGAGAGAAACCTGAGGCCTTGGAAGAAAATGGTGGTCTCAGGGCCCCAGGCACCAACCTATCCATAGCCCCAAAGACTTGCTACCTGCCCATCCACAATTATTTTTCCTTTGGGATATAGTGATCATCACAGCAGAGCTGTGTTAAGTGATAGTTCTTGGGTAGAGACATGGCTTTCCACCTGTGGTACAGAGGGGGCAGCAGGACCTCCAGGACAAGCACCATCTCAGGTCCTACTTAGAGGCCCACCCTGGGGTGTCTGTTGTGTGCCTGCTTGGTGATTGCCACTTCACTCGCCGTGGAGTATCTGATGGACCTGCCCAATGGATCTGCTTGTCCCTGCCTGTGGCTGTTGCCACTGCCTCACTCTCCCCATGCTCCATGTTGCTGGTCCTTGCTGGTGGGAGCAGCTGAGACCAGGCTCTCGGGGAGAGGGTGAGAGCGAGGGCAAGCGCCCCCTGATTGAGGGCTCATTTTGTTTCTTTGGTCAGCAGGAATGGTCAGCAGGTCCACTTCACAGAACCTTTTTTGGCACAACCACATCCTCTTAATCGTGTTATCAGAAGACTCTGGGGAGCAATGGGAAGCCCCAATTATGGTGGTTATGGGTAGTGGGAGGTATGGTGCTGGGAGAGTAGCATGCCAACAAAGGAGAAGAGGAGTTAGATGTTTGACTGCTATCCCCTCTTCTGACTACTCTCCTGACCAATTGACTCCTGGCAGCCTTACTAGGCTGCCCTCAGGCCTGTTGGTACTATTGTTGACTGTCTTGAGTGTTTATACCTTGTGTTGGGCTCTCAATACAGAATAGGGATTCTGCTGGTGTACTGTCCACCTTCCTGCCTGAGCTGATGGAGGTGGTCTTGGACCTGGTGCTGAGGAGCCCCAGAATGATGGCTCTGGGGAATCATAATCTCCATGTCAAGGCTGCTTTTTTTTAGGGCCGCTTAGGACTTCATGGCTGCCATGACAACCATGAGGCTGTCTCAGCATGTCACAGGCCCAATGCATAAAGATCACACTCTAGACCTGCTTTTCTCAACCAGAGTGATGGTGATTTGGGAGTGGAGGGGTTAACATCAACCACTTTGTCATTGTGAGATCACTTCTTTTTGGCTTTCAGCCCCTTTTCACCTCTGCAAAGGTGATGGACCTATTAGGATGCTCTGCCCCAGAGACTGATGGATCCAGATGGTTTCCAAAGGGCACTGGACATGATCACACTGGACATGACCGCACCCAAGCACCCTCTTCCACTATGTGGAGCCCGCACAGCTCCTTGGGATACAGCAGAACTGAGGACAATGAAACAGGTAGGAGAGGTGGAGAAAAAATCATGATGAATCTGAACAAACTCAGCTTAAAGCTCATTATCAAGCCTATGCCGTGGCTGTGAAGGCAGCAAAGAGATCATACATTTCCACCTCTGTGTGTCCTCTCAGTGCTGTCCAAGTGTGAACTTCTACAAACTGGCCCAGTAAAAGAAACAGTGGCCCACTGTGAGGAATTTGCACAGCACTTTGAGGGCGCAGTCACTCAGATTCATCATGAATTGGACTCCACGGTCAGTGCAATTCCTTTGACAGAGGCATCCAGTGCACCATCAGGTCCAAGTGTATTGGATGAGTTCCAGTTATTGAGGCCTGGACAAGGCACTTGGATTGGTCTGGCCTACTACCTTGGTTGCCCTGTGGGATGACCTCTGCTGGGAGAAAGCCAGGGGGAGTGAGACCCTCTTGGTTCTCCTGGGCCTCTCAGTGGCTTTCAGTCCTGTCAACCATTGTATCCTTCTGGTTGAGCTGAGAGTAGGCGGCACTGTTTTGCAGTAGCTCTTACCTGACCAGCTGAGTCCAGAAGGGTGGCCAGGGGATTATTGCTCTGTGCCATGGCACGCATGCCATGGAGTTCTGCAGGACTTTATTTTATCCCCATTGCTCTTAACAGCTACATGAAACCGCTGGGAGAGGTCATCAGAAGGTGTGAGCTGAGATGTCACCAGTATGCGGATGACGCTCAGCTCTGCCTTTCTTAATCGTCTGGCACGGAGTGTTGCAGTGGATGTCTTGAATCATGGTCTGGGCTTGATAGTGGCTTGGATGAGGGCTAACAAACTGAAGCTCAGATAAGAGGGAGAGAGTGTTGGTGAGGGATTTCTGTCCAGAGCGGTGACATCCTGCCTGTCCTGGAGGGGGTTGCACTCCCCATAAATGATACAGTTCCTAACTTGGGGGTGCCCCAGACCCTGAATTATCGCCGGAATTCCAGGTGGGTTCAGCAACCAGGAGCTCCTTTTATTAGCTAAGGCTGATTTACCAGCTATGACCCTATCTGGACAGGCAGATCCTGGCAATGGTTATCCATGCACTGGGAACATCGTCTGGATTACTAGAATGCTTTCTACATGGGGCTTCCCTTGAAGATGGTCCAGAAACTTCAGTTGGTCCAGAATAGGGCAGCAAGGCTGCTGCTGAGGACTGTCCGATATATTCATGTAAAGCCAGTCCTCTTCCAACTTCACTGGTTACCAATCCAAGTCCGGGCCCAATCCAAGGTGTCAGCACCTTAAATGGCTGGTGGCCAGGGTATATAAAGGAGTGCCTCTTCCTACACGTGCCTATCCAGCCCCTTAGATCATCCTCAGAGGCCCTTCTGAAGGAGTCCTTTCCTCAGGAAATAAGGAAGGAGGCTACTAAGAGAAGGGCCTTCTCATTTGTGGCGCCCTGACTTTGGAACCAGCTCCCCAGGGAGGTTCACCTGGTGCCCTCTCTTCAGCGCCAGGCAAAGATCTTTTCATCTTCCTAATATTTTAATTGTTAGAAAGATTTTAATGGTTTTAATATTTTATATCCAGTTATCAATTGCTGGTGTGCCTTTTATATTGTTCTTTGTAATCTAGGGGTCTGTGAAGTCTTACAATTTTATTTATTTATTTATTTAGGATTTTTCTAGGCTGTCCAATCTCTTTCATCAATGTAAACAATGATGTAAACCAATGTAAAACAACAATGTAAAACAATGACATGGTTTTACTTGTTGGGTTGTCAGATTTTACTGTTAAATTAATTGTTATTTTTGTAACCCACCAAGGGAGCCTGGTGCCTCATGGGGTGGGACAAAAATGTAATCAGTAAATGAATAAATAAATTTTGAAACGACTCAGAAGATTACTACTTCACTTGCCTGTATTGCATTAGGCACCCTAAATAAATGTAAGGCGAGAGGTTGAAACACCCCTCCTTCACATAGGAAGAAGACATGAAATGAAAGAAAAGCAAGTGGAAGGCTTGACATTGAAGTTCAACAGAATTCCCCACTGAAGTTTGATGCAATACAGTACAGAGACCCCAGTATTCCAACAGCTGAACGCTATCTAATATAATAAAATTATCACCTTTATGTAAGCAGATTGAGGCAGATCTCTAAATCAGGACCACATTGGGAATAACATGGGGGCAGCTGTTTGATATACAGCACAAAGCAAAAAATAAAATCAAATCATAATTTTGGGTTTTATTGCCTTGTCAGCTTTCATTCAGTGAGTTTTCCTGAAGCCGCAGACTCCTTTCAACAGCTGAACATTCCAGCTGGGAGACATAAATGCCTATCTTGTCTTTCTTTGCTTGTTTTTCTTCTCTCCTTCTCACTTTTCAGACTTGTTCACATAAAACTCAGAATCTCTGCTAATGTCTTGCTATGAACATGGATATTCCAGGCACTCGCTTTCTGCATAGACATCCCTCCAGGATTCATAGTTTCCATGTACAGGTAACAACAGGTTCTTACTCTATAGGCACAATCTATGAGGAAGTTCTTCTGTACCACTGAAATCCTCAGAATGAAGTTGCCTATACTAGGCACATTTGCGTGACAAAACAAGCCATGGTGGTTTTTTCCACACAATGGTTTGTTGTGTTGTCTGAACCTTGTTGTACTCCAGCATGGTTCATTTGGTTTCTAGATACCATGAGGAGAAACAGTGGTCTGTTCTGTGCTTTCCATGTTTCACTATGGTTTCTTCAGTCGTCTATACACAGCATCATGGTTTCCACAATCACAGTCCCCCGGAAAGGGTAGTGGCTGCAGGAGCTGCTCCAGTCATTGAGCATTGGCTTGAATATCAGGCATGGCGGCTGATGGGATGCAGACCAAAATCAGGGGGGCTAAGCGTGGAAACCATGCTAGTGTAGAAACCTCATAAAGCAAGGTGAAAAGGGAGATGTATGTCAGGAAGTGAGACCACCCTAGAGCTGAGATCAAGCAGAGGTGAGCAGTCCAAAACAAGCACAGACCTGGAATCAGCAGCCTGAGAGACGAGCCCAAGCAACAAGTCCCTCCGGGAAAGTGAGGTTGCAAGGCACTGAATGGAACGTGTTGCTCCAGCAGCTGGCAAGTTTCAGTGGAAGGCTTATAGGCTGAAGTTTCCAGAGCCCCACACAGGACTCAGTTGCAGTATGTCTGAGACTTCTGGAAAAAGCCCTACTTCCAAGGAGTCCTATACACATGAGATGCCTTCATTTTCACCTGAGTGTTCCTTCACAGAGGGGTCCTTCCTGCCCGCTTCTTGGGATACCACCATGCTTGATAGTTGGTTGGTCTCAGTCTCCATCTCAGAGAAGGAGCTGGGGTCAAGTCCCAAACTGACCTTCTCCAAGGACACAGACACTTCCTGGTCTTCTGGCACGGGATGCTCCTTGTTGCCGTTTGTCTCCCAGCACTCTGACAGTTTTCCTGTAGCAGGGCCATGGCAAATGCAAGGGGGAACGGGATGTGCTGCATGTGCAGCTGGATGTGCTTCTGCAGCATTCCACCTGCACGTTCTCCAGGCATTGTCACCAGAGCTTGAGGTTCAGCCCGTTCCGTCCTGAGCAAGGAAACTGGGTCCTTGCTTTGGCCAAATCTTGGGATGTGAGTAGTGTGAAAAGGAGCAGCGCAGAATGACTAGGACTTGCGGGAGCCAGCCTCAGTGAGTGCCATCTGAGTCCTTTCCCATAGCACTTGTGGATCAGGGCTGCAGTGCAACCCATGTGGGGGAAAAGCCATCTGACTCAGAGTGGAGAAGCTGGTCTCCTAATTCAAGGCTGTGGAACCTTTGGCCTGCAGAGGTTCCACATCTAGCCCAGACAACCTCCTTAGGTTCCTCCAGAGTTGGGAGACTGACCTCTGAGCCCAGAGGAATCCTTGTTCTTTCCTCAGGATCCAAGATAGGAAATAACCGTGGGATTTCTCTTGCGTGCTGTTCCTCCTTGCAGTTAGGGAAGAGAATCCCCACTGTTCTTTCCAGTCTTAGATCAGAGATGATGGTGGAAATGTGGTGGCAGCTGGCTGGCACAGGGAGGAGGGGCCACTCTTCCCCTCACCAGTCAAGTCGTTTCACATGGCACATTCTGTCATTCCAGATGGTGCACAGTGGCTGCATGTAGACCACACGAGCCACATTAAGCCAGACACTGTGCTGGCACTAGAAGGGCAGCCGCTCTTCCCAGCACTAGCTCAGTCCTTCCCAATGGTGCACAGCATCTCCACAGAGATGGCACACAACACATGAAGCCAAGGATGCTCTGGAAGGAGCAACAGGCCATGTCCTCATCATGGGGAAAAACAAAATTGGTAGGGGTGGGGCAATGAAGACAGTGACCCTGGCCAGATCCACCAGTGTTATCTCATAGTGGGCCCAACGGGTGGCAATTTGGTCCCAACTCAAATTGGTTCACACCACTGCCCTAATCTGTGCCCCTTTCATGGAGTCTATATGTGGAATCACATCAAGAGAAGGCAAGACTCACTGGAGAAGACTATCGTGCTAGGGAAGGTCAAAGGCCAAAGAAGAAAGGGAAAACCAAGTGTGAGATGGGTTGGCTCCATAAAGAGAGCCACAGTGCTGAGTTTCCAAGAGCGAGGTAGGACTGTCAAGGATAAGGCATTCTGGCGGCTTTCATTCATAGGGTTGCCACCTGTTGATGTCATATAGCAGCACACCTGGAATAACATGTTTGTGTTGCACCAGCAGGCAGGAACCAGGGATCTGGCAGTGTGAACAGGTGATTCTGCCAATCGTCCTCCTGTCCTGCTCCCGCAACACGGGCAGGAGAAAGGCAGCACAAGGATTTCAGCAGAGGACCGTCATAGCGGAAAATAGCGTTGATGCAGAGATCCAATTGGATTTCCAGAGCCTTTCAGCACCCGGGTATTCCAGGTGAGGACCGTCTTTGCCATCTCCTCTCCATTTCTTAGCTTTTGAATACCTTATTCTTATTGTATTTCCCACCTATTTCTCATCTGCACACACCTGTGATTTGTATCCACATGTTATCCCTGACATTTAAGATGATGCATTTTATATGTAGGGCTCTGATCACAGTTTCTCATGATAATCAGTATATTTGGCATTTGTTATAGCTGTCCTGTAAATAAAAATGGAATATTGATCAGTGCTGGCCACGCAGCTGTCACCAGCTTTCTCACATGGAGGCAAAGCTTTTGAGTATTTGTTTCAGCTGTTGAGTGCATTGTTGAGCAGATAGTGAAGGAGGAGAGATCTGACTTAGAACGGGGTTTGAAGGCTCCCCACCTCCCACCGCCAAGCCTGGCGCTTCCTAACCTATCACACCAGGCTGTCATTTAAGTCTGCTGTCCTTAAATCCAGTTTGGGGTGCAATCCAATTGGCCCATGGCAGATACCCATAAGCTTTGCAACTTGGAGGGCTAGAGCATCCAGTGGCAGGAACGAGGCATGGCCATTCCTCAAGCCATGTCTTTTATCGAAGCAGCTGCTTTTGGCTGTCTAGATAAAACCCCAGCAAAGTGAGGGGAAGAAGGTTCTTGTTGCTGGGACTACAAAGAACTCTACCACCTCCCAGACAATGTTGGGAAGGTCATAGGATTGCGCCCTGAACGAGCGTTGTCAAGAAACAAGCTCCTTGCTTTGTGGTCCAGGGTGTGGTCTTGCTTTTTTTCCCTCTAGTTCTGCCAAGTGTTAATTCTGTGGGCCTGATGGATACATGACATTCTGGCAATGGGCGTTTTCCTGTGATTTTTCTGTATGAGCAGCAGGGACTCATAAGAGGGTGGAGGGATAGATCTAAGTGTGCTACCAGGCCTCCCTCCCGCCCTCTTCTGGGAGAAATGTATTCCTTTTCTACAGAAAAAGATGAGAACAGGGAAGCCTATCAGAGCAATATTTGTGGAAGTTGCTTCTGAACTTTCTTCTGATTGCTATTTAGGCATCACTAATTGCATTTTTGCAGGCCTTCCCAAAGAGTGTTATCAACATTGTTTACAAAGTGTCATCTTTTAGCAACTGCTCAGGAGTTGGCTGTTTTCCTCCCCATCAGCTCTTCATGAATCCTTCTCCATTTGGCCCATGACACTGTTTACATGGAAACTCGATGCAAATGCTGACATGGAAACCCCTCCCTGTGTAGAAGGAATATTGTCAACCATAGTGAAAAATATCTGGTCTTAAGGTTCAGAGGCTGGAAACAACTTGTCATGTCCACAAACCATTAATTTATTCTATTTTTATATGGCCAGCCATGCTGCTGATTAATAGCTCAGAGAAAATGAGCTCCAAATAAGTCTGGCACTAATTGAGATGGGTGAAGGAAGATGAGGTGTCTGATGATAGGACCACAGCAGGGCATAAGTCAGATGTCTGGCATAGCAGGCACCAGGGCTGGGAAAGTGTGTTGTGCTATTTGTGGCAAGGGACTGCTGCTGCGGGTGGTGTGGCTGTCCTGTTGCAAGGCCTTGAGAGGCAGCGACTTGGTTGGCCGAGTCCTCCCTTGATTGTTCTTGGTTCCCCCTCTCTGGAGAGGAGATTGGTTTATGCAGGTTAGTTTAGAAAGCGCCTTGTGGGAAGATTGCCGGGATCAGACCACACGCTGAACCACCACGACTTATAAACCCCTATGTCTTATTTATTGTGCCATGCAGATCCTGTTATGCCTTCTCAGAAGTACACGTGGCCCTCTGATTTCAATGAGGTAGGTGAAATCAGATCATTGCCTAAAATACACTGAGTGAGGAACAGATCCATGTGCGATGTGTGTAAGTACTTGTGGATTGTTAAAATTCAAATAGCAGGAATCTGCATTGAAGAAAAGTTATAGGACAAACAGAAAATATATCAAAAAGTCTCTATGTACTTTTATCCCCATCTGAGTTTCAGAAAACAATTATATGAATCTAATCATTATTTACATTATGCATACAGCTTCAGTTGCTTAGACTTCCTGCATCTGTTCTCGGGAACAGTGAAATCTGTCCCTTGGGCCTGTCTCTCTGCTGTGAGCAGCCATTCAGCTCCTTGACAGAAGTGAAACAAGAATTAGTCTGAGAGAAGGTTGGGACAAAATTCAACAGAATCCATTCCTCTAGCAATTGCACATTTCCTCTTGTGCTTGGCCTGGTCTTAGAAAGTAAACTGAACCAAGAGGAAGTCCACAAACCCTCACAGATCAAAGGCTGGGCGACTGGCGACCTTCTTCCATATCATGTGCAGCAGCACAAACAAAAGCAAAAACATAGAATCATGTTTGTAATATGAAGTAATTTTCGTTATTGTGAAGTAGCACGGGGACTAAATTTGCTGAATTAGCTGTGCTTTAAACATGGCAGAGTCTTCTGCTGTAAACATGGTCTTCATCCAGTCCATGAAAAATGTACCAAGGCAAAACCAAGCATGGGCAGAGTGCTGGGGAGAAAGCACTGACAGTTGGATGAGCAGATGGCTCCCATGTAAGAGGGAATGCGCATGACTTCCAGACAACATTATGTGCCAGCATCTTTGCCCCCTGCTGCAATTTTGCTGCACTGTAGGGCATATGTTTTTGATTTCATGCATTTTTGAGGAGAATAGATAGACCTGACTGCAAAAGCCCAGAAAAGTAAATAAAATATTAGAGGATGCCTTTACCAGGGAGTATGTGGCAGGAGGGTGGGAAGAGGTCTTCCTTTGAACTTTCAGAAGCAAAACACTTTTTAACATACATTAAACAAATGAATTATTTTAGCTGTGAGAATTTAGATAAGACTTGAATCTGAGCCAGGATCCAAGAGGGCATGTATCAAAAGATGCCATCAAAATTGCAAAAGATGCAATTAGATATTTTTAATCTAATGGTTCAATCTGGAAAAAGTAATATGAAACCAGTGGAACTCTGTGGAATCTGCTTGCCATAGAGGTGTCCCTGGCACTCACTTTAAGTTCCGTTCAGCGCCAGGCAAAAAACTGTTTTATTTTCCCAATCTTTTAATAGGTAGATTTTTATTCCCATTTTTAAATTATTCCCATTTTATATTTATACTGTACCTCTAAGATCAATTAAGCTGTAATATTATAATATTGTATTAATATATTATTGTATTTTATGATGATTTTATAATGATTGTTTTATATTTATTATTGAATTTTGATTTGGCAAACCACCTAGGGAGGCTTTGAGCTGATAGGGGGTACAAAGATGTAATATTTATTTATTTGTTTGCATGTATTTATAGGGTGCCTATAATTGCCGAGGCCTTCCTAGGCAGCTTACAGAATAAACTAATCTATGACCATGGGCACAGTTCCTCTGACCACATAATAATAGCAAACAGCACCCATATGTCTGAGGGAAATATATTTCAGGTAAGGGTGGGATAGATGTCCATGTGGCATCCCGACAAGCTTGAGAGACCACCTTTCTCGTTTTGGAAATTCTCTGTGAACAACCGCTACAGAGACCCAGGAGAAGCAGTGCTGAGCAAGCTGCCCAGTTAGTGCCTCACGTCTGCCACCATGGAGAACTACAGCCAGACCTGTGGCAAAGGCATTTGTGTCCCCACCTCTTCCCCTGCCTAGAATGGGGACCCTCACTGAACTGGCTGCAGAAGCAGTGTCCCCATATTTATTGTTTTAATCATGTTGTGTATATTATTTTAATCCTGTCGTAAGTCGTTTTAAATTTATTTATCAAAAAAGCAGATAAAAAGTTCAAAAGAAAGAACATAGGAATGGCTCTCTGATGTTGCAATGTCATCATTTGCACAGTGTGATTCCTGGAGGCTGGAATAACGTTGTGAAGAGGGAAAAGAACCCCCTCCCGGGGTGGGGGCAATGCAGCGGCTCCATGAAGAGATGGTGAACAGATGTGAAAAAGGTTAGTGTTAGCAGGCATTGTGGAGAACGTTCGGGGCCTCCCCCATGAGCTCCATTTCCAAGCCAAAAATAGTCTCATTTGATGCAGCCCTACTGAGAGCTATTAAGAAATATGCAGAATCGGTGTATACACTCCGTTGAAACAGTCTGGACAAGGGACCTGAGGGCAGGGCTCCTTTATGGGCATGGTGGGCTTCCATTTCTCAGACACAGATTTCCAGGGCTAGGTATGGCTAGCCTCTAAAATATAATGCAGGCTAGATGCTACCTGAAGTGATGTTGATACTGAATGTTATCTCACATTGCACCCAAAAAGTCTTCAAAGTAGTGCAGAAAAGTTAAAATTCAGAACCAAACAAAATTCCAGTGATGAAAACTGTATACTGATACCACTATACCTGTATATCGATATTAACTTATAGAAAATCCTCCCCCTGAAGCACAGAATCAGAGGGAGTTTTGCATAGTAGTTTTTGTTTTAATTAAGTGTTATTCTCTGATTTCATTAAAATAAAATCATCAAGAGGAAATTCAAAATAAATTGTAATTGCATAGATTTGAATATACTGATTACAGTAAGTGCCTATATTATGTGTATGTGTATATATGTTTGTGTGACTGTGTGTGTATGTGCAGCTTTGGACCCTACAATGAAAAGGTAATATACTGTTGGGTGAAAGTATAATAGAATGGGAGTGAGGGGCAGATATGAGAAACAATGCACCGAATAACATGGCATAAGAATTAAAGGAGCAGAGAAATGCTAGCGCTCCCGGTCCTCTCTGCTGGAGATACGTCGATGTGCCGGTGCGGCATATGCCTTTGCTGTGTGAAATTTAAGACATGCTTTTCAGTCCTAGATATGCCAGCGCTGACACAGCGGTTGCAAGGCTGCCAAAGAGCCTTATGTCAAAATTCAAAATGGATTTTAGCATTGCAAGTGCTTTTGAACATTTCTCAGAGGCAGACTTTTCTCTGGGGGAAGTTCTAAGGGGCATTTTTTAAAAACAAGCCATTCACTCTTTGAAAAGTTTGTTGGCGCTCCCCCACTTAATCTTGCTGCGTTCATCTGCTGTGATAGTTTTGCAGTAAAGCAATGCCAGCACATGCTTCCAAAATGCATGCTAATGTTTCAGGCAGAGCAACCTTACAGCCACCAGACAGCATCTGAGTGGCTACTGGACTTGTGGGATTCCTGGCCGCACAGTCAGAAAATTGCTCTGTCCTTGGATCCCGCTCTCTCAGTGCTGGCACACAAAGAACTGCACAAGCTTCTTCTGCAGCGTTGCATGAGAGAGCTGGGAGAAGGGGTGTGGAGGTCAGAGACCCACCCTGGCAGCCCCTCGGCCTCCTCCCTCCTGCTGAAAGTCACATGGCTGAAGGTGGGCATCTCAGGACTTTACCAGGTGAGAGGGTCACAAGAGCAACCTTGGCCTCTGTGCCCAGGGGCACCCCGTAGCCCTCCTAGCATCCATGCAAGACCGCACCTTGAATAGCTCAGGTGAATCAGCTGACACCCCTTTAGGGCCAAGGGGATCCAGCTTCCAGGATCTAATTTGCCACTTTATCAGAACACCAAGATCCACAAGCTGGAACCAGGCACTCAGTAGTGGCTGGGAGACTAATGGAGCCAGAGGCCATCAGCTATTGGATAGAATAGATGTTTCATAACTAATTAAACAAAATGCAATGAAGACATGTCCAGTTAGTGGCTGCACCCACACTGGGCTGACCTCCATAGAAAAGTTGTGCGACTGTGCTGGGTGCCTTGCGTGCTAGGAGTTGTAATACAGGCTGGGAAATTTGCTGGGAGGAAAAGGAAGGGAGAGCCAGAGTGGTTGCAGAATGCCTGTACTGCATTCAGCAGGACAAGCAAGCAGCCTTAAACTGTTCTCTGGGAATGCCTGTCTGCACAGCTGGGATGGCAGTGATCACCTCTGCATCCTCTTCCTCTTCACTCTCTGAGATAAACAGTCTGCAGCAAGATTCTCTGTGCTGGGTCTGTATTCCATCTGGTTGTAAAAGCCTGCAGTTCAGCAAATGGTCTGTTCTCATGCCTTCAGCTGTAGGCAAGGTTATCAATGGAGAGTGATCTGTGCACAACACAAATGTAGGACCCCACAGGTAGCCCACAGACATGAGGGCTCTTCCTTCCAGCCACACAGGTTGACCTTTCTGCCACTTGTACACTGTCTCCACCGACTGAGGCAAGCACTGCCCTGAGACTATAACCAGAGGCATCTATTGCTAGGGCAAAGCAGGGCTGTATGCGCTCAATGATTTTGCTATCCCAAAGTTGGTTTCTACAGCTCATGTCCATAACTAAGGTGTAGCTCTACAAGGCAACAGATTCAGGGGTCCACTGCAGGTGCATCATCCAACACAGACCTTGCATACCAAGGTGTACAGCTAAGAAGCAACACAGTGTTTGGACACACCTAGGTGGCAGTTCTGTAACTGCCCTGGCTTAGTCCTTGTCAGGAATCAGTACACCTACTGATGTGATGTGCCCAAGGAAAAATAATTCCACCTTGCAGAACATATACATGAAAAGATTCAACTTTGTTTGACACCGGAATACTGTTTGCAGACATTTGTCCAGCCACGCTGTGGCCTGTCCAAATTTGGTGATGTTACTCAGATAGCACTGAACTCCTGGCTGGTTCTCAAGGATCAGAGATATTATCCCCGGGGGCTGTTGCCAAGCCAGATGGGACACATTTCAAATGAAACAAGCTAGCATGCTTCGTGAGTGCTGTGAGCTCCGTATGTTCCCCATGACATCAGGACTTGAGGATAAGCACTTCTGAGGTCAAGTGTGGACAATAACGCCACTCCCTGCGGTTTTGTAAAGACATGTGTGGTGCAAGGGAGTGGGAGGCTATCAACGTCCACTGTCTTGTCTGGCTCCCTCACTCCTCGCAAAGACCTCTTCTTCAGCATTGCAACAATTGGGGAACCTATTCAGAAGAGCCAGTAGCTTCAGCAATGTTGCTCTGCGCTAAAATTCTTAGGTTCCTGTGTTACAGCAAACGGTCACTGGCAATTTCTGTTGTTCTGGCCTCACCTTGTGCCTACTTCTGACTTTGTGAATGAAGCCCCAAGTCTTCCCCTGTGTTCTGAGCTAATGTAGCTGCAAGTGATGCACCCGCTGCAGAATTCTTGAGTGGTACGGAGACAATATTCCCATCAAGTACGTGCATGTGCAATGCCCCAGAAAAACCTCTTTTCTCAGGATAGGTTTCCCTCCCCATCGTAGAAGCCAGCTGCCACACGATGCTACTTTTGCTGATAGACGACCGAGAACTTGTGAGATGCAATTCGGGCACTGTGATTGGTGAACCACTGAAGTATTGCATATAAATAGACTTGGGCAGTATGAAGACTGTACCGCCTGCACCTAACACCAGCTCAGTATCCTGGGAATGCCTTTCCACAGGGACAGACACTGTAGCAACGCTTGTCACCACCCAGGAGCTTCAGCAGGACCTTACATGTCACTTCTGGTGCTGCAGCTTCGTGGATGGATTGCTGAGATGTTCCTCAACCAAATGTCATTTGCTTTTGGCATTGTCTGCACTCAGTTTCTCTTACAGGGCCATTAGACACACTTTGCTGTGTACTGTGTTCATCCACGGTAAGAGTATGCTGTCTGAGCATGCACTGAGGGCTGTGGCCACTTGGTTGCACTGTCTTTTAATCTGGGAACAGTTCAGGAGGCCTGTAGTGCCTGCCCTGGCTCCATCATGCTTGACCCACAGGCTTTGCCACAGCAGCTGCAGTTGCTGGTTGGCTGGCGATGGCCTGGCTTTCCACAAGGCAAGGCCAGATGCTGGCATGGGGCGTCCCCTGGTGCAAGCCATCACTACCCGCTCCACCAACTGATCCTGAATCCACATTTTCAGAATCACAAGTAATATAACCGAGCCCCTCAAGACAGTGAGAGATTGATCTGTAGTTTCTGTCCCCACAGGTGAAATTTATAGCATTCTGCCACTATATTAAGTTCAGGCACAGAAAAGATCCTTAAGGCTGACAAAGCTGCCTCATATTTATCTCCCACGAAGCATCATGATCCTCTGAGTTTCTGTTCCCAGTGGATGAGCAATGCATTTCCACTACCTCTGCCTCCAGTTCTTCATTGCAAATGAAGGGTGTGGGGGTGAGAATGCTGGCCTGAGGACCCAGGAGCTCCAGATTCTAGTCCCCCCTTGGCCATGAAGCTCACTGGGTGACTTTGGGCCAGTCATTCAATTTCAGTCGAACCTACTTCACAGGTGAATATGGAGCACCTTAAGCCATCTTGAATTCCTTACAAGAGGAAAAGGTGAGATCTGCGACGGTGGGCCTCCTCTGGGAACCTCCTGTGAGGGAGGTGAAATGGGTGAGTACCCGGAGGAGGGCCTTTTCGGCAGTGGCTCCCCAATTGTGGAATGCGCTCCCTGGAGAGGTTCACCTGGCGCCGTCATTTTAAGCTTTTCGGCGCCAGGCGAAGACCTTTTTATTTCAGTCTTATTTTAATTGTTAACGTTGTGTCTATTTGTGTCTATGTGGTTTACTATGTTATTATTTATAGTTATTGGGGTTTATTTATTTGGAAAGGGGTGGTTATTTATTTGGTGATTTTGTTGCCGAGATGCACCGGGGTGGGGGGGATGTATTTTAACTTTTGTACTGTTTTGTATGCTTTTAATTATGTTGTAAGCCGCCCCAAGGCTTGGTTGCGATGGGGCGGCCTATAAATTTTTAAATAAATAAATAAATATAGCAGTACATATGTGTGTCAAACATTCTGGTTCACAAAGTAAATGGTTCTGTCCTCCCCATGCTTCCCAGCAGTCCCCAGAAGTAAAATCCTCACCCTTTCCCAATTCTCGCCTAGAGACTGCAGCCTCCCTCTTCTGATTGGTCTGCTGCAGTGCTAGGGCAGGTTCCTCTTTCCGCCTCCTGAGTGTTCTTGCAAGTCTGTGGTGCTTCCCAGACTCTCCAACCCCTACAAGAACTTTTATTAAATGAAAATAAACCGTTTTGTCACCATTCCCTTCTTCTCTTTCCATGTATTTTCATGCTGTCTTCCTGTTTCCAAAAGTAAACAGGAAGAGAGGCACAGCGATTGGCCGATGGGAATAAAGTGAACATGACACATCTGTCACTAGGTAGCTGAAGGTGGTAAAGATGCATGGCTAGAAGCAACCGCCTCCATGGCCACTGTTGCCAGGAGATTCTATGATGTTTCCGTACCAACAATGGTAAAATGGTGATTCTGGGTCTGGATGACCAGAGGTGCTGTGGTGAAGTGCGGAAACCTTAGAGCAGACTGTTGATTTGCTCTGTGGTTTCAGAAAACTAATCTTCTTCGTCGTGGCCTCTGTGCATCACACATATGGGTGCCACGCCCGCGCAGTGCCTATGGCTGGAAGATTGATAGCTAATGGTTTTGGCGGGAGAACTCCACTCCCCTCCCCTCCAGTAGTATATATGGAGCGGAGTGTCCGCCATTTTCCAGTCTTTGCGACCACCGTTCGTTGTCCCTTGTGCCGCTTTCGCTCTCGCTCTGACCAGCTTTCTTGTCCCTTTTTTCACGTTTGCAATTCCTCTTCTTTCCAAGTTACATATCCCTTCTGATAGTTCTCATTGTACTCTCGTTTGTTCACTTTTCTTCTAGGTTCCTGTAAAAAAAAACAAAAAACAAAAATATTATCTTCTCCCTCTGCACTGTCTCCTCTCTTTCCTTTCTATGATGGCGCAACGAGCAGCTTTCTGCAAAATGTCCCCAGCAGGTCCAAAATGTCCCCAGCAGACCCGCACGACCTATGCCTCCTCTGCTTGGGAGAGGGTCATAGGACAGACAAGTGCAGCCATTGTCTGGCCTTCTCGAAGCAGGCTAGAAAGAACCGCAAGAATCGCCTACGTAGGCTCTTGTGGGACCACGCGCTCTTGCAATCAGATCCACTGCTTACTCGCCCTGCTTCGACTTCAGCTGCAACTACCCGTCCAGCTTCGTCTGCGCCACCTGCCTCTTCCTCTGCTGCCCCGCCCTTCGGATGAGGGTGTGTCCGCCATGGGCGAGCGACCTGCTTCCTTGCCAAAAAAGCAGCGTGAAAAGCGGAAGCACAGCGGCTCTGAAAAGCCGTCTGATCATAAGAAGGCCAAGAAAGATAAGGCCATGGAGCCGCTTCACAAACCGAAGAATCCTGAGCATCCCAAGCATCAAGACTCGGGTTCGTTGGCGCTCTCGGTCCCAACGGCTGTCACAGTACCGACCCCACCGGACCCAACTCTTCAAGCGGCTATGAGGGTTACCCCTCCCCTCGGCGCCTGGGCAGACCAATAAGTGAGCCTCCGCAAGCTCCACATCGGGAATCGATCTCTGATGGAGAGATTCGAGACTCCCTGCCCAGGGCTAGGTCTCCCACACCTATGCCCCCAGCAAGACTGGACACAGAGACTGGGATGTCTCCCTTGAGGAGTCGTAGAAGCCGTTCATCTGACAGAAGATCTGACGACTGGTACCATCCCCAATCTTCATTCTATCACGGATGCGGGGGAATACCATTTTGTTGGATGCTATCTGGCTACTCAAGACCATCCCTCTCCACCAGCTCCTCAGGACCATCCGGCATCTCCAGTTCCGAGGCACATACCAACAAGACCGACTAGGAAGAGCAGTCAGTCCGTGTCACCCAGAGAGTCTTCCTCCAGTGCTCCCCAATACTATGGGATGAACTCAGATGAGTCCAACGTTGACTCCACTTCTCCAGATGTCGTGGTGACATCTCAGGGCCCTGGATCCCCTGACAAATCGCATATCTCCTTCGTGGAGCTGATGTCTCATCTGGTTCAGTCACTGGAGATTGATGCCCTACAACGGCCCGATCCCAGCACTGATAAATTTTATGATGTGGTTCAGGGAGAGCAGTCGACATCTATAGTATTGCCGCTTATTACGACCCTACGGCAAGCAATGACCCAACCATGGGACCTGCCCGCACATCCTCAACCAACATCAAGGAGGTACGAAGCCACGTACCAGGTTCGGGAGGAGGACATTCTGTTCCTCCTTCATCATCCTAAACCGAACTCAGTCATGGTGGGGTCTTCGCAGGGCAGAGAGTCAAGGGGTCACACTGCGCCCCGCGACAAAGAGGGGAGGAAAATTGACTCTCCAGCACGCCGAGTCTATGCGGCCTCTGGACTCAGCCTGCGAGTATCAAATTATGAGGCGACACTGGTGTGATACCAGTATTATATTATGCAGCGCCTAAACAATGTGTTCGCTCTCCCGGACAACCAAGGTGACCTTGCAAAAGTTTTCATAAAGGAGGCTATGAAGATCACAATTCAACAGCTCTCCACGGCAAGACATCATGTTGACACCGACTCCAGGGCCCTGTTCGGTGCCATCTCCCTCGGGCGACATGCGTGGTTGTGTAATTGCAACTTTCCGGAGGAGATGAAGAGGTGTATCAAGGAGATGCCCTTTGACGGGTCCAGGCTCTTCCACTCCAAGACCGACCACAAACTGAAGAAAATCCATGAGTCCAGGATGACAACTCGAAGGATGGAGATGCAACCTCAAGCCCAACGTAAGTGGTCTTGGACCCATCCGTCATATCGGCAGCTGTACCAATCTAGACAGCAGCCTCAACACTGACAACAACGCCACTGACAACAGCCACCGCAACATTTCCAACAGGGCTGTCATTGTTTTGATGGCGACAACATTGACGGGACGGGCAAACCTTTCCTCTACTCTCTACCCCACCCACTCCTCTCTCATTTGGGGACCAGCTGAAAGACCAACTCCCCATTTGGGAGTCCATCACATCTGATAGGTGGGTGTTATCCATCATTCAGCACGGATATCAGATAGAATTCAACATCGTTCCTCCATCGAGCCCAATCTGGTTTACCCCATGCTCGCCGGCATTACTCGATGAAGTTCGACAGCTTCTCCGTAAAGGAGTGATTCGTCAAATAGCTTGATCTGAAGGACTCCACAGATTCTGTTCGAGATATTTTTATGGTCTCAAACCAGGACGGTGGTCTCCGCCTGATACTGGACTTAGAAAATGTCAATCGGTTTATCACAACAAAGAAATTCAGATTGACCACCCTTCAAAATATCCTGCTGTTGCTGAGAAGAGAGGACTGGTTTGCCTCATTGGACTTGAGGAATGCTTATTTCCACATTTCGATCCATCCGTGTCATAGGCGTTTCCTCTGTTTTGCTGTTGCATCTGAAATTTTTGAATTCATGGTGTTATCTTTCAGGCTGGCTACCGCACCAAGGGTTTTTACAAAGTGTATGGCCCCGGTCTGTGCATTTTTATGACTACGTGGTGTCCGAATTTACCCTTATCTCGACATTGATTATTGATCTCTCAGACCAGAGAAGGACTTTTTTCCTCTATACATATGACTTGTACCCTGCTGCAGGATCTTGGACTTTGCATTAACAACGAGAAATCCTCTCTTGTTCCTGCACAGATGATCAATTTCATCAGAGCCCGTCTGGATTCCACAGTGGCAAAAGCATTCCTTTTGCGAGACAGGCAGCACACTCTTTCCCAACACATCCATCGAATGCGACGAGACGGGATGGTTCCTGCCCGATCCATCCAAAGACTCTTGTGACACATGGCTACATTGGTTGCCACTGTCCCCCATGCCAGGCTTCGACTTCACCCTCTCCAGCTCTATTTCAACAAGATGTTTCGACCGCAAGTGGACTCGCCCACGAAGTTAATTCGGCTTCCTTCGTCTGTTCTATCAGTCTCTGATATGGTGGACAATTCTGGCCAGCTTGACCGTTGGGGTTCCATTCCAACCCCAGTGTCCTTCAGTGACTTTCAGTACTGATGCATCCCTGTCGTGCATGAAGCCACGACAGGAGCTACTACTCATGAGGAGGACCTGATCTTGACAGCCGGAGTTCAAGAGAGCTCGCCACGGCTCGACATAAACACAAACCAGTCTGTTGCTGAGAGCTCCTCTGCTCTACAACCCACTGAACAGACGCCTGGCCCTTTAAGTCAGCCAGACCGCGAGAAGGAGGGGACTGCCAGAAAAGAGAAAGAACAAGATACCTCCTCCTCTTCTGATGCGGAGCTGACAGGACCGGAAGCTGAAGGGATCATGGGGTATGTGGACTTTAAAACTGCAAAAAACAGGAGGATTCTGAAAGCCTATGAGGTGAAGACAAAAAGAGAACAAGAAAGGAGGGAGGAACGAATGATGGGGGGAGATATGACGTAGAGGGGAGAGGCTATTGCCATTCAGAGGCGAACATCTGTTCATCAAAGACTATCATTAAGAAGCTCGTCAGTAGAATTGTAAATCTTGTAGATAACTAGCAATAAATAGATTTAGTTTTATTGCTCTTGGTTAATTACGACCAGAGCAACCGGGCCCCCGGCCCCTTGACAATCCCTGCTCGGATGGGGAGCAGTGTGTTACAATCTACGCACTCAAGGTGTTTGAAATCGACAGGAGTCCAAGAATCATATCAATTTCCTGGAACTTCTGGCAGTATTCAAGCCCCTACAATCATTCGAGGACATTCTTCGGCACCAAGTCATTCAGATAACCTCGAACAACATTGCCACAGTCTTTTATCTGAACAAACAAGGCGAGACAAAGTTGCCAACATTGGCTCGGCTATCAATGCAGATATAGGACTGGTGCATTCCAAGAGACATTACTCTCATAGCAGTACATCTAGCTGGTACGGACAATGTCAAGGCCGATCTTCTAAGCAGACAAATGTTGACATCTCACGAATGGGAGCTGTTTTGGCAGATATGCGACCAACTCTTCCATCGCTGGGGACATCCGGACATGGACTTGTCCGCCACCTGGCAAAACAGGGTATGCGAGATTTTTTGCTCGAGAGCGGGAATCGGACAGGGATCATCAGGGGATGCTTTTATGATCCCTTGGGACAATATGAACTTTTACGCTTTCCCTCCAATTCCTCTCATTATGAGAGTAATATCAAAGATAGTTCACGACAGGGCCACAGGACTGCTGATAACCCCATGGTGACCACGCCAAGCATGGTTTTCAACACTTCTTCGAATATCTCACAACGAATATCTTCAACTTCCATCTGTCCCATATCTCATAACTCAGCGAGAGGGCACAGTTTGCCACCCAGATTTAACATCACTGAAATTAACAACCTGGCAGATTCGATAACAGTCAGAGCTGACTCAGTACCAATGGCGTCTACCTCTTATACAGATCGTGTCCCCACATCCGACACTTGAGTCCAGGCTTCGATTACATTTGCTTACCCTGCCTCATCGGATTCAATGAGTTTTCCATCAGGTTCGACAGTTTTCCACCCGGAAATTCAGAACATTCTCGAATCTGCATTAAGACTGTCAACTCGAAAATCATATGCGGCTAAATGGTGATGATTCTCTACTTTTGCCAAGTCTCATTCATTCCTTCCATATTCAGCCTCCATGGAGAATATTCTTCAGTTTCTCTTAGAACTCCACCATTTAGGACTTAAGCCATCTTCCATAAAGGTGTACACTGCGGCAATTTCTTATTACCGTGGTACAATTCAGGGATCCTCCATTTTTTCTCAACCATTGATAAAGAGATTCCTTAAAGGGCTGCATAACCTTCATCCGACAATCAGACCAGTTATGCCTACTTGGAGTCTTTCAATGCTATTACAAGCACTAACGAGAACTCCATTTGAACCTTTGGCAACTATTGATTTGCGCCTTGTTTCTTGGAAGACAGCATTTCTTGTAGCGGTTACATCAGCTCGAAAAGCTAGTGAGCTCTGTGCCCTCAGGGTAGACCCTCCCTATTTGAATTTCCATAGGGAGAAAGTTATTCTGCAAATGGATCTGTCTTTTCTACCAAAAGTGGCTACTGCTCTTCACATGAGTCAAGAGATAGTCTTACCTGCTTTTTTTCCATCTCCATCAAATCCGATTGAGAGATCCTTACATACGCTCGATGTACGGCGCTGCTTAGCCTTTTATAGATCAAGGACTGAATCTATCTGATGCTCCAATCAGCTCTTTGTGAAATACTCTGAGCAGAACCAAAGTTCTCCTGTTACTCCTCAAAGACTCTCTAAATGAATAGTTCACACTATTACTCTGGCCTACCAGTTGGCCAAGATAAACTTACCTACAACCCCAAGGGGTCATTCTACGCGAGCAGTAACTGCTTCTTCAGCCTTTGTGGCAGGGGTCCCGATTGACGATGTCTGCAGAGTGGCCACCTGGGCCATTCCATGCACATTCGTTAAACATTATTGTCTTGATGTCCATGCGAGACAGGACTGTTCCTTTGGCAGAGCCGTTCTTTCAGCTGTTCTTCGTTGATGAAACCTCCCCTCCTCCAGTCAGGGTAAGCTTGCTAATCTACCCATATGTGTGATGCACAGAGGCCACGACGAAGAAAAGCAGGTTGCTTACCTGTAACTGCAGTCACACAACCACCCACTGGCCCCATTCAAGTGTCGATGGGGGGAACTTGTTATCGGTACCATACTGTTCTTTATTCTCAATATCTACACCGTATTTCTTAACTTGTCATTGGTACCTACAACGTTTTTCCTTAGTTTAGATTTTTTTTCTCTAGAGAGCGAACGTCCGGTCTATCAAAGACTGGAAAATGGTGGACACTCCGCTCCATATATACTACTGGGGGGGAGGGGAGCGGAGTTCTCCCACCAAAACCGTTAGCTATCAATCTTCTGGCCATAGGCACTGCGCAGGCACAGCACCCATATGTGTGACTGCACAGATGGCCACTCGAAGAACATCAGTTACAGGTAAGCAACCTGCTTTTACCATGCAGAAACAACAGAACTGGTTCTGGACAGGACACTCACAACAAAGAGATGCTAGCATAGCTTCTCAAGGCCTGCAAACCCACCCAGTCACTCTGCAACCGCCCTTTCTATACTGCCTGCTTCTTCCTCCACACTCCTTAGTGTGCCACTATCAAAACTCCCAGCATGCCATTCCCCTGCTGCAATATCAGTTTAAGTACATCTAAATATTTCAGATTTGGAAATCCATGCTGATCTACCACAGTGATCTACTAATAGATGCTGATCTACCTTCTGCTCACCCCTAATTTATAGGAGTTAATTGCTGAAAAGTGATTCCTTGAAAGCCACAGAGACTGGGGAAATGACATCCAGCTCCTCCAGGAAGGAGGTGCATGTATGAAGGAACAAAATTAGTAGTTTGAAAGAAAGAGGCATTAGCAGAATGCTGGGAACATCTTGTGCTGTAGAGCCCTTCTCTTTAGAGATGTAATATGAAGTAGCACTCATAAGAGTGGAAATAGTCGTGTCCTCCACAAAGTTCCATCGTGACACCCCCCCCCCCAATGCTATTTAATGACTGTGTTCAGACAACAGGACAAGCCATGGAGGTTTTTTACCACTGTTGTTCTGTCATGTCCAAACCCAGTCACAGTATTTTACCATGGTAATTTCGGTCTTTGGAAACCATGATAAGAAACAAGCATTTATTCTATGGTTTCTCCATACCACCAAACATGCTCTGCCAGTATGTTTGTAAATAAACGTATATTACAAAAACGGCATACTTCTTTGGTAGACTGTCCTCCAAAGGGAGGCAATCCTAGGTCGCATCACCTTTAGAATAGTGCCTCACTCAAGGAAGTGCATGATGCTAACTACTCAGGCTGAGAAGAATTATAATCGGCTTTCCAAATTCTGTAATCTTCACCACTTGGTTCACAGAAGGAAATGGAAGGCTTGTAACATGAGGCCAGATGGATAGTAAAGTCAGAGAGGCATACAAGAAAGAAGGATCCACAACAAGACAGCAATATTTTACTACTGCTTGTGTTACACTACTCCCCAGCCTTTATCAGCTGCTAGCGTGTGAGGGCTACAAACTGCCTTCTCCATGAGGTGATACTTCAGAGAGGCATAAAAGCTTGCACGATCCCCCTTTGCCCATTTGCCTTCACTCAAGATTTGAGGCCTCCTGCCCTCGGCAGCTGTGTTCTTGTATCAGTGTGCTTAGCTGCAGCCCATTTAAATCAAGCCTGACACCCAACACCTTGCTGTTTTCTCAGCCTGCCTACCCCAAATATTTCCTTCCAGTTCTGACAGAATCTGTATTCACAGAGCTGCCCTAAGAATAACAAGTTTTCATTTTTGAGAAAGTTGTACAGGGAGCTTTGTGGTGTGGCGGTCTGCCAAACAGTGAACGTTTAGCCGGCAGAGCTCACTACTGGGTTGTTAATTTGACATGCAGAACAGAGTGGTTAGACTCTCTCCGAACACTTCAGGGTTCCAGTACTAAATTATACCTAACATTTGCCTTCAGCTTTAACCTGTGCAAGTATAAAATCTGACTTCAGTGAGTCTGATCTGTCAAACAACTATTTATTTTTTCTGCTGGCTCGTGTGATCTTCATTTGCATCTTTAGGGAGCTATGTGGACCTTGCAACATCTTCCTAATTGGCAAATTACATGGCCAGGTAAAAAGAAGAAAAAGAGAACATGCAAAACTGGCAAATGGAAATCCTTAGATGGATGGAAATGAGCCAAGTCAGACTTTCCATACTGCATCACTGAGAAGGCCTTACACTTGTTATAGTCGTGACTTAGAGTGCACAGTTCAGGCAGGGGAGTATCCACAGTACCATCTGGTCAGAGACTGCTGGGTTACTTTCAGTAGGAGCTGAGGATGACTTTCAGTTTTAGGACCTGAGAACTTTAGCAAGGTGCTTGGTAAAGTTTACTGAGCAGCTTGACGCTTCCCCCTCATGACTTACTACATCCACTAGGAAGAGAATGACTGCCTAGGTCTAAGGGATTATACATTCTTCCTTATGAGAGGGAATTTCCTTAATGTAGGCAGTAGTAAGACTACTTCTGGGGAGGAAATCTTGTGCTTGGAAGTGCTGAATAACTGTAGTCCAGTGGCTAATATTCCCCTTTGTGCTTGAGCAGATCAGATTCAAACACCACTGAATTTAATGGATTTTCTAGATCCATCTCAGTTGGGATTGGGACCTGGTTTTGGCACAGAAATCCACTTGGTCATCTGTGGGATGACCTATACTAGGAGAGAAACAAGAAAAATTAGGCCTCAGACCACTGGGCAGCTTTCAGTACAATTGGCCACAGTATGCTTCTGGAAAGACTGTCTGAGTTGGCAACAGATGTTGTGGTTTTATGTACTTTCCTCACAGATCTGGATGGCTATTCTGGAAGGTGCAGTGGCAGGATCCCTGCTGGATACCCTGGTTTTAATGCTTTGTGGTCCCACAAGGTTCCACAGTGTCTGCCATGCTATTTAACAACTGTGTTCACAACATGACAAGCCATGGAGGTTTTTCACCGCTGTTGCTCTGTCAGGTTGTCCAGACTCAGTTACGGTATTTTACCATGGTGAGTTTGGTCTTTGGAAGCCATGATAAGAAACAATAATTTGTTCCATGTTTCCTCCATACCACCATGGCTTGTCATGTTGCCTGAATGCAGGATTATGTTTTCCATAGTCCTGGTACGCAACTGTCACAGAGTTCCCTGGAAAAAGCAGCAACTCCAGGAGCCATCCAGCTTCTATGCACCTTGAGATTGAATTTAAAGCACAGTGGCTGATGGGATATGTACTAATAGTGGGAGGACTGAGTGAGGAGGATGGAAACTGTGATAATAGAGAAACCACCTGATTATCTGTCAAACAGATTATGGGAAAACACTCAACTATACGGGGTTGCTTGTGGTATTGCATGAACCCAGCCAACATCTACACAAAAGTACAGTGAGGTCATTCTGTGATTCAGAGTATAGTGCCATTAATTAGCCTTTCTACACGAGGCCTTTCTTGTGCACTCATGATTCCTCACTCTTGCTAGCTTGAAGTGGCTTGATATGACACCTTTGTATTCTAGCTCCTCTCCCATGCTTTGCAACTCTTTCACTGGGAGTGGTTTCTGGTCTATCAGTATATGGTGACCTGAATCTTTCCCGTATTTTCACAATTTCACTATAACATAGTGATACCCAATGGCTGTGTAATGAAACACAGAAAGGCTAAGAAAGAAACCCCATTCCCACAAAGAATCTCGAAGCAGAAACCCACTAAAGTGGTAGTATAAACGCCTCATGCAGAAAAGTCCAGTCAACCGATGACGCACAGTCACATTCCTCTTTTTCATCAGATCCAGGTAAGGCACTGCAAGTACTTAATTAGTGCTTGCCATGGCCATGGACTGTATGAGGGCAAATAAACTGAAACTCAATCCCGGCAAGACAGAGGTACCTCCAGTGGGTGGTTCATCTGCCCAGATGCAATCAAGCACTGCCATGTGCCCATGTTCAAATCTATTCAGGAGCAGTGAAGGAGCTGAAGAAACATTCTCAATGTTGTCCCACTCAGCCTCTTTAGGGATTTTTCCAAGCTTATTATATGTTGGCTCCAACTATCAGTTCCCTGCTATAACCATTTTGCAAGGCACTTCCAGGATAAAGTCTTTTGCATCTGCTGGGTTGTAGAGTATATCGATATAGCAGGTGCTTGGACAGGTTTGTGCAGCTACTTAAGTATTGGAACCTAGTCCTTTGTGGCTTATTAAATTGGTCAGGGAGGGAGCACCTGGATGGGCCAGGAAAGTGATTAATGTCTCATGTAACATAGTGATCCTGTATTGTCAGAAAGATGCAGCAATGACAAGAGGACTCTTGAACAAATCTTCCCTTAATCTAGAAGATATTCTAGAGGGCTGGTGGAAAATATTCATTTCTTGGGCAAAGTTCTTCAGCAGGTGGGCACCAAGCAGCTTTAGATGTTCTTGGAAGATATTGATTATCTGGATCCATTTCAGTTAAGTTCATTCTGGCCTTTGTGGTTATCCATGCAGCTAAACTGACATCCAATCCATTTCCATGTAATTCAGATCTTACGAGTAATATTTATGGAAACACTGCATAAATCAGTAAGCAACCAATAAATTCAGGATCAGTTCTTAGCTGTGGAAGGAAGAGTTATGGCACAGGTAAGGATGAGGTGATGAAAAAAGCACAAGGCCAGGCTTTCAGGCTGCAACCCAGAACCAGAAGAAACCACAAGGTAACTGTACATGGGAACCTACAAGCTGGATATGAGTGCTTCAGCACCCTCCTGTCCAAGATCACCAGCAACTGATATAAATAGGCATAGCAAAAGAAAGAACATATAGGTACCAGGACCAGTAGCCCTCAACATTTTTCTCCAGCATGAATTTGTCTAATCCTCTCTCACAGCTGCGCAAACTGGTGGCCCTCACGACTTCTTGTGGAAGTGAATTCGATAGTTTAACATCCAGCACATGAAGAAGCACTTTCTTTTATTTGTTTTGAATTTCCTACCAATCAGCTTCATAAGGTGACCCTAATTATGTCTAACATGGATAATCCTGCCAGCTTATCCTTGATGTTGGGATTCTTTTGCCCCAATGGACATCACCTGAAACTTGCTTAAGCTGAATCACATTTGATATTTAATTACCATTCTCCCAGATTGTAAAGCTCCTTTTGAAGTGCCTCACAACCCCTTTTGGTTTTAATATCCTAAATAGTTTGGTGTTAAAATGAAGACTCTAGGGGCAACATAAAAGATATAATACTCATTTATGGCAGAACAGGATTCAGGAGCTCAGTACTGGCACAAAAAGTGCTTTAGTTGACACATGTCAGCCATAAGGTAACGCATAACATGGTGTGTGTGTGTGTATCAATCAATCAATCAATCAATCAAATAGTTCTGCATATGTAATAGATGGAAATGATGAATTGAGACACAAATCATAGTACAACTTGGGCCACTTTCTTGAATTGTCAGGATCTACAAAGGGGAAAAGAGTCTGGACTCCTGCCTATATTGGCAGCCTGGCAGTAACTGTTTTAGGGCAAGACTCGCTGCAAGCTCCTCCAAGGAACAATGCCTGTGAAATCACTACCCGTCACTTTACAGCAGGGCAGGGTCAAGAGGCTGCCCTCTCTCACCTCCTCCTCAGCTGCAATATCCCAAGTGAGTGCAGTGAGCCAGCCTCAAAGATGATCTATATCCATCCACTGGGCCACAAAGCCCGGAGTGGATAGCCTCAGGAATTGCCACTCACCAGATCCTCACCAACCCTAATTCTAATCCTTCTCTTGCCCTGCCAAATGTGACCAACTGGAAAAACAGCATCATCCGCTACAGCGCAGAGTGGAGTAGGCCAAACACACACATTGTCCCACTGTGCCAATCAGGGCAATAAGCTGAAATTCTGAGAGGGAGGGAAGGAACAAAATCAAAAGAGGGCAAGGATGGGGTGCAGGAACTGTTATCATCCCTGCCATTCTGCCCCACCTGGGCTAATAGAATCATAGAGCTCAAAGTAACCTCAGAGGTCATCTAATTCAACCCCAGATTGATGCAGGATGTTCACTACTACAGTATCCACAATAGCTGTCCAGTGATATCCAAGATTAGCTTGAACATCTTACAGGATGGTGGGCCTCACTTGGGGGCAGGTCTACCAGGCCTGCCAGGAAACTCGGTAGAACATAATGGCTCCTGGCTCTGCAGTTTGACTGGAAACCACAATCCTTCATGGATATTGGAGACTGAAAAGTTGGGTGAGTGTCTGAAGGCCATGTGGTTGCTGCACATCTTCCTATGTATGGTTGAGAAATACACAGATGTTTGCTAGCCTACTTAAATGCAAAAATGGCTTTCCGTTTGGTAGCGCACTGCATAGGTTGAAGTTAACATTTCAAGCATATTTTGAAGAAGGCAGTGGACCATCCTCTAAAATCGACTTGCTTCTTCACAAGCAACACTCTCATCTGTCATATGGGGACTGGTGTGTAAAATCAGGCTGCCTGATACAAGAACTCAAGCATCTAAGCTAGACACACACAGAGCTCAGCAGTGGTACATTCAGTTATTTCTACCTAACCTTTGATGGAAGGTTGACTTTTGTTGTTTTCTAGGGCAGGCCTCCTAAGAGTTACGTCCAGCGGCCAGCTCCCATTCCAGTCTTCCCAGAGCACAGTCTGTACTGGTGAGGTCACCTGGAAGTGACCTCTGCAACTTGCTCAATGCCACTTCTGTCCCATTTTATCTGTACCACAAATATGGCTGCGAGGGGATGTGTGTGTGTGTGTACATGCATGTAAGAGCAGGCTCATCTTAACTTCTCACCTGCACCTTACAGATCAGAGACACAGCCCTTCTTCCTCCTTCTGCCTTTGATTGTTTGATTTCAGCTGGTACCAATCCTGCTAGGGATGAGTCCCAATGTTTCTTTTCTTCCCATTTGTCCAAGAGTGGTAAATATAAATAGCTTCTAAATGAGAAAGCAACACCACTCTTGTACAGACGAAGTGTTCTGGGTAGATGCTCTGTGTTCACAGTTACCATGTCCTATTTCCTTTCCTTGTTGGTCCCTAATGTCAGCACCTAAAGCCTCACACCTTTCCTTTCCTAAGGAATGAAGAAAGATTACCTAGGAATTAACGTGATAACACAGAACTGGGTGATGCCATAAATCAGAAGGATTTTAGCTTCTGATGACAAATGTAATTCCTGTCAGAAAGAGCTGGACTGGCCCCTCCCAAACTGTCACTGAAGCTGGGTCGTAAAAAGCACAGCTGTCACCAGGGAACACACTATCCTGGGGACTCATCTGCTATGTTCTTGGCCAGATTCCCAGCCCGCAGGCACATTCCACTTGACATTTTGTCACATCTCTCGCGGGTGCATCTGTTCCTGGGTCTTTACTCTCCCTAAATCACTTCATCCCACTTTTGCTCTGGAAAAATAAGGATGAGTGCTGAGCTGAGAGCTGGAGAGGGCAGATGTGTCAGAACTAAGTTCAAGAAACCATCAAGTCCAGTTAATCTCTTTGTAGTGCCTGGCTGCAGCGAAGTAGGCAAAGTAGTACATCTTGGTTAACCCTAAATCTATCATGGAATTAATTACATTCATATTCACTTTTATTAATGAACATTACTTCCCCATTCCTTAGTCTGTTAGTCCAGGGGGAACCGTGTCACTTCTAATTTTCTGACTTTAATTTACAAGTTGGGCAACATTATTTCTTTCTTTTGAAGAAATAATAAACCATCTCTCATGATGTTTTCAGAATCCTTTGAAAATGTGTATTTTCTTGAATGCATGAAAAAAATGAGGAGAGCACAACATTATGGAAATTCATGCCAGAAGTCATTAATGTCTAGAAATTCATGCCAAAATCACTGATAGGTAGCAAAGACACACTGACCAAAATTCAACAGGTTTAAGCAGAGCTGAAATAAAAGGATTTAAGCATGCCTAACTCTGTGTTGGATTCAAATCACAGGTAATTGCTTTTCATTATTATTAATCCTTTTGCCCTTCAGTGGTACCTGTATTCAGAATTCTTATTATTGGGCATGAGGCAAAGTAAGCAGAATGGCAGGCTAATTCCTGCTCTAAGAGTAAACTTGCACCCTTGGGATGTACTACCAGTGGCCCTCCCTACAAGAAGCTTCCAGCAGATTTTTTTTTTTTACTTGTATATTTAGGAGGCCATCTAGAATGCCTCATCTTGACATCTGGCTTTCTGTATGCAAGCAATGCTTCTGCTGGCTGGAGCATTCTGGCATCTGAGCACCAGCCTCCTGCCTCGGGTGGTGCAGGCCTGAGACGGGCTTACACCTGTACAGGAATTAAACTCCGGTGGCTTGCCCAGTGGGCTTCCTAGCTCAGACATGATGCAATGGCCAAGCCAGACACTGTGTTTAATAGTGTATGACAGGACAGGACAGGTTAACTGCTTTAACAGGTCTCATTTTTAATAATAGTTTTTGGTTTTTTAAGAATGCTTTAAAGTTAGTATCATAATTTTATGCAGTATTTTTGAGTATTCTGGGTTGCTGTTTTATTATTATTATTATTACTATTATTATTATCTAGTCCATTATTGCACCTGTTATTACTTGTTGTAATAACTCCCCCAGGGAGTATCAGCTATTGGGTGGTATTAGAAATGAAAGTGATTGACTGACTGACTGACTGACTGATTGAATAGCACTTACTGCATGGTCCCTTTGTTAACTTGCTAAATTTGTATCTCGATTTGTATTGCACCTGGGCATGTGGGAGGAAAAAGGTGTCATTTAGCCTCAGCCTCTGTTTGTTAGCCTGAAATGAATTGAACAGAAAAGTGTTGTTTTTCCATGTTTCAACCCAATTATTCTGTCTCTTAATATTCAAAACCATCATCCAGAAGAGGATCATCCCCCCAAAAGTGGGCCAAGAACAGACTCCCTTTCCTTTTGCTAATATCTCCTGCTTGCAAGGCTAGAGACACAGAACTTTCTCTCCTTTTCCTTTTTTTAAACATTCCTTCCTGTGTAATATAGCCCCTTCCCTACTTCTGGCAGTCATTCGCTGCTTTTGCTCCAAGTAAAGTCATCAGAATGTTACAGAAGTGGAATCAAAATGTTTTTCGCCTGCTTAGCTTTTTATTGACAGTTTTATTAGGCTTCTTGATTTAGTCCCTGCTATTTCAATTGTTAATTTATTGGTTGCATTTTAATGTGTTGCTCTTTGGCATATTGCATTTATTAATTGCTGTAACCTGCCCTGTGAGGATTTTATTCTAAAAGGTGGGCCAGAAGTCCATTCAGGGTGTGCTCCCACACACGCCGAGGCAGGGAAAGCGCCCTGGGGTTTGCAGACAATGTGGCCACCTGGAGGGATGCCGAGTGCAGTAGGACCTCTTCTCTGCCCCACATGCATGGGGCTGTGCCCTGGAACGATAAATATGGCAGGTGGCCTCTCGGGAGGGCCGGCCGCCACAGCCGACCCTTGTCCATTCACCCAAGCCTGCTTTAGGCCTGCTATTGCCATGAGTTATACACTGCCTCCATTCCTGCTGTAGAAATGGCCGTGTGCACCAGCTGAAGGGGCACTCGGGCAGAGAGGCTTGTGGGTTTGTGTGAGCCACTGTTCAGCCACCCTGATGGCCCCCTGGCCCAATCCAGCACGGCCCTTTTTGTGTCACCATGCTGTTGTTTCGTAGGTTGCCTCATGCCAAAGTAAAATAAGTCAAAATTAAAGGTGAAAACATGGCAGACTGACAGACTTGAGACTCAGGCATGGCTCGCCAGGAGATTATCCTGTGCAAACCGCACATCAAACTAAGAAGTTTCTGCTTCCTCCACAAATTGGAGTTTCACCCTTAATTATGTCCCCAAACCTACTGGGTGTATTCTCATAGTTTAAATTCTTATCAGCCTCACCATGGCAACCACGATTATTTTTCTTACACATTTTAGCTGAAACTGTTTGCCAAATCTCTACAAATGAGATGGAGGATTTTCCATTTTCTCAAGAAGAAAACTGGCATGGAAAATGTTTTAGCAAAAATATTATTTCTTATGAGGGAGGGAGGGTGGGAGGGAGGAGAGGCTTGAGACGAGGGAAATTTCAGGCGGCCTCTCTCTTTCATGACCTTCAGCAGGCCTATGAAAATTATCTCTCCCTCCTGGTCTTTCCCAAGCTGAAAAATGCACATTCTGCCATTTCAGAAGTCAAGGAACAGATTTAAGCTACTGTCCTTCTTGATTTGCAGGCTGGTATTCACTTCCACTGAGCAGCATGCAAATAGCATGCTTGGTTCTGGCAATGCAATCGCATTCTCTCAGCATTTAATGGGAGCTGCTGACATGAGGCTTCTCTGGCGACGGGATTCAAGCTGAGCCTGTCCCGCCTGCCTGCTCCCCTGGAGACGGCCACCCTGACTACTGATTATCTGCCATAGAGACAGGAAATAAATAGTGTCAATGGATTTGCACTCCACTGGGAGGATTTATAAGCGTACTGCAATAGAAAAGTTGCAGCTCTGACCAAAGCTCAGTTTGCTCCAAATCTTCGATGCTGTATGTTTTAGTTGCTCACGTTTTGAAGCCAAAATCTTTTACAAACAGAACTTATCTAAGAAGTGAATTCCGTGGATGCCACAGAGCTATGCTGCTCCAAGGCTACACTGGATTAGGGCTTCAGACCCTCAGTCAAAATGGCTGGGAACATGTCACATAGGATATTGCAGGGTGTGAATGTGTTAAAAGTGTTTGTGAATGCCAGTAGCAGCCCCAGAGAAAGACATAGCACATGCAGAAGGGTGTCTATCAAGGTCTGGACTGCTGAAAGACAGAGAATCATGCCCCTACGTTAAACATTTGCCCTGAAATAAGGTCCTTTTCAAGTAAACGTGCTTAAGATGGCAGCCTTCTTGTACTGTCCACTTTATGGATCTATAATTCCCCAGGGCTGGCAAAGCATGGCTCTTTGACTAGAGTGCAGCTCTCTTTTTCCCTTTTGGCACTGTGCATGCCCTGAGTCCCCAGAAGATGCTGAGAGCAAGTCTCATGCTGCAAATTCCATTATACCCTCAACAGGTTCTTCAAGCCAAAATTCCCACCTCATGGCATATGCTATTGCTCGCTCGCTCTCTTGTTAAAATATTTTTACTTCATCTTTCTAAGAATTGCTGAAGGGCAAAGTTAGTAGCAAAGATTCAAATTCTCAAATGCAGTGGATAATTCCTCAATAACACATCCAACAGGCCAGTACAAAATTAATAAACCAGTCCGAAGAAGACTGTACATCTGCACCCCCTTCCCTCTGATGCACCCCTTTCCCTGGAACCTAGAGATGATTATTTATGCCCTGGAGGGCAATCGCTGCAATAAGAGGTGGGTGCCTTCTGTTTGCCTGGAAAGTCACCCCCCAGCCCCAGCTAGGGGAGGACAGAGGAGCAAAGACAGTGATGCGGAAGGAATGCTGGCAGAAGCGAGGCCTTGGGGCTTCGTATATAAGGGAAGGCACACTGCCTTTGTCTAATCCTTCCAGAACTGGGCTCTAGCAGTGGAGGTGGGAATGGAATGAGCCCCTTGTCAAGCAAGCACGTGGCCCTGCTCTATACCAGTGTCACTGACATTAGACAAGCACACGCACCAGACAGTCAGACCTGACCGGTGCCTGAATGGATCTTGTGAAGTGTCCCTTAGAAGAAAATAAACTGAAGAAAACGCTCATTTGCACTGTGCGGAATGAGCATGGGAGCCACCAAGCTGAGTGGCACTGCTAGTGCATAGTAGAAAATTGCACGCTAATTTTGCACTGTGTAAAGCCAGCACTTTTTAACAGTCTGAACAAATTGAACTTACTTACTGGGCAGGTTAGAAACGTAATAAATAAATAGATTCCTGAATTGCAGGTCTATCACTAGCCATTCCTAGATGGAATCTGTATATTTAGAGGCAGCCTATCCCTGAATACCTGTTTCTGGGGGACAAATGATGAAGGAAAGCAACTGCTTTGCTTAAAGGCTCCTTGGAAACATCTGATGAGGAACAGGTTGCTGGACTAGATGGATCCTTTGTCTGATCCAGAAGGTTTCTTCTTTCTAGAGAAAGTTCTACAAAGCAAAGCAAATATTTCTTAGAATTCCCATTTTTGGTTTGTCCTGAAAGAAGACCTGAAAAGCACCCATAGCTACATGGACAATTCCTCTCAGCAGTCGTTTTGCTTGTCATCCTGTATCTATGTTCCTGTAGCTGTACCTCCGGCTCCACTCCCATTTCCCTTCATCTGGTGGTTTTCAGAATAATCTCAACCACCTGTTAAACCCGAGAATGTCATCTTGAATTTACAGCAGGGACTGGAAACAGGATGCTCCAGAAAAAGAATGTTAATTAAAGTCCTCTAATTGAATGCATACTTCTCTGCTGGAAAAGGCAGCTGGTGAGAGAGGTTTGGTAGTGCTGCAAACCCTCTCACTGTGTATGTTCTGAACAAAGAAGATAGATGGCAGCAGCTTTTGTGGGGGACAACAGAAAGACCATTCCCAAAGAGGGAACTGCTTGGACCCAACTCATGGCTGTCCAACCTTTCTGCCAAATTCTTATCCTCCATCCCCACCCCGGTATTTTCCATATGTCTTCCTGTGGGCCTGCGACCCGGAGGCCAGAAGATACTTGAAATTCAAGTGATGCACATCTTTCTACCCACAAATATTCATAAGAGACTGGCCCATACAGAACTGTACATCCAGCAAATGCATGCATGCATTCACCCGAGTGTAAGAGACACCCTGAAGTACAACTCAGGTCATGTCAGTCTTGTTGCAATGGGGCACTTCAGCCTGTTCTGGTTACCAGTTGTTGAAATGTCTTATAATGGCTGCAGAAATCACTGGGTGGGGACTGGAAGGTAAGTGGAAGGTAGGATGGAAACAAAGATCCAATTAAGCAGAGCCATGCTAAATCAGACTGAGATCCCATCTAATCTCACATTCTGCTGACAGTCAGCCCACTGCTCATGGGAAAACCACAAGCAGGCATGAGTGCAGTGGCTCTCCCAGATGTATTCTCCAACAACTCTTCACAGGGGATAGATCTGTCCTGAAGGCAATAACTAGTTGTACAAGGAGTGCCACTTGATCAAAGCAGTTGCTTAACCAAATTATTTTAATAGATAAATCAGTTGGGAGATCTGCATACATCTCCACAGTGTTGAAGCAAAAAGCATACTTAACTTGTTTCTTGAAGTTTCATTTAAAAGGCCCATGGTGCAGTGGTGGAGGTGGTTCCATCTGAAACCATAGACAGCTATGTTCAGTTTTCAGAGCTAGACAGAGCAATAGTCCAATTTGTCATTAAGCAACTTCATACAATAAGCAAGTACCATGCCATAGAATACCAAAGAAATTTGCACCTGTTTTTTCAGCAGATCTATTACAATAACAGTTTTTTAAAAGTCTGATGCCTGATTAACCAGGAATGGATTTTTTGTCAATTAATGGATTAAAGTTTCTAGCCCTCGTGATAGCTAAATAAAATTTCCATTTCAGAGGCCATATATGTCTGAAGACCAGATGCTGGGGACAAACAAAATGAAAAGTCTGGCCTTCATGTCCTACTTGCAAGTTTCTCTTAAGCTTCTGGGTGGAAACAGGATGCTTAAAAAATAGACCTCATCTGGAAAGTTGTGTAATTAAGATTTATCCTTAAATAGTATTGGGTAATTGAAAATGCATTTTTTAAATCCTATAATACTGGATATGTAATTAGATTTTTACAAAATCATTACATGTCAACCATTACATGCACATCCAGTGTTAAAAGATTTTTAAAAAAATACATTTCAACTATCCAGTAGCATTTACAGCAAAATCCTATGCTCATTTTCCTTCTCTATTTTCAGTGGGATTCCCTCTCTAAGTGACTGTTGTATCACAGCCTTTATATAAACCAAATTAAGACTACATTACCCATCCAACACTAAAATATGATCATGTCAATGATTTTTAATCCAGGTAACCTTAGTCCTTTGGAAGGTAATCATTTTATTTATTTTTCGATTTATATCCTGCCTTTTTCCTACCAAGGGCTCGAGGCAGCTTACATCATTCTCCGCCTCCATCTTATCCCCAGAACAACAACCCTGTGAGGTAGGTTGGGCTGAGAGTCTGTGACTGGCCCAAAGCCACCCAGTTGGCTCCATGGCTGAGCGGGGACTCGAACCCAGATCGTCTGAGTCCCAGTCCCAGGCTCTTAACCACTACGCCACACTGGCTCTCATGGGATCCTCAAGGAAAAGAAGGTTTCTGGAAGACAGTTTCTGATCGCCCTCTGCAATGCCCAGCACAGCAGTTGCTGTTACACTGCTGAGTAGCCCCAGAATTCCACAATCCATTCTTTGGCAGAAACACAGCATGGATGTTGCTGTGGAGGATTTTCCCTGAACATTAAAAGTTTGGAAACTGTTCTACAGCTGAAGAAATATCAGCATGGCTTTCACGATGCTGGTAAATCTTGTCCCAGTATCCTTATTCAACAGGGTTGTGTATTAGGGATGGTTTTGTTTGGCAAATACTTCACAAACTTCCTGGGCAAAAATTGCTAGGGATATCGGATACACGTATTTCAGATATAAGGATTGCCCAATTCCTACCATCAGAAATGAAGACTGACTTGGATGCAATCTGAGGCCACAGTCTGTACATTTCTAAGCTTGCAGTGCATTTCATAGCTTTAAAAACGGGCTTAGTCGCATGCACGGATCTGAACAATGTCCATGAAAAAGCTGCACTTTTAAAAATGCTTGTGCATGAAACTTAAGAATACCGTATTTTTTGCTCTATAAGACTCACTTTTTCCCCCCTCAAAAGTAAGGGGAAATGTCTGTGCGTCTTATAGAGCGAATGTGTGCGTGCAGTAAGTCTGTCAGATGTGCAGCCCATGGGGAAGTGATGGGGAATGTGCCTGTGATTATGTGCCCATGTGATTCAGAATATTTTTTTTCTTGTTTTCCTCCTCTAAAAACTAGGTGCGTCTTATGGTCAGGAGCGTCTTAGAGAGCGAAAAATACGGTACATTCATTTCAAGATGTGCACAATTGATACATACATACATCTGGAAAAGTGCACATGAAAATCTAAATGGCTTTCCCTGTGAAAAGTAAAAGGCAGAGCTCTCAATCTGCCAGAGGTGGAGGCCGAAATGGACTTAGAGGTGGAACTTTCCATAAGTGGTCCACTGGGGTTGGCACTCGTAAGGAAAACTCCCCGCTCCTCCATCAGATTTAAGTTTCTGAGCCATTATGAATGCAGAAGACATTCACAGACCTTTTCTATTTTAAGAGGCTTCCTGAAGTGTGCAGGATCGCAAGACCAGCTGTCTGCAGTTGGACGCAGCATAGCCGTAGCCCCCGCTTGCCCATTCTAGCCTCACCCCTGGTGCTTGCCGAGTGATCCTCACCCCCACAGCAGATCACACAAAGGAAATGATTTTCTGAGCCCTGGTGAATGCAGGAGTCCATTCACAATTTCCTTGCTCACAGAGTGCTGTGCAAGTAGGCGAGACCGCAGGCTACCTCTGCAGCCAAGCGCAGTGATATCTCTCCCTTGTCAATGCCAATTCCATCTTCTACTTTGGTGCTTCCTTGCGAGAGACATTCAACTGATGCCGTATCCCCACGCCGAGCACTCCTGCTTTGCTGAGGCCACTAACCACCTTCGGATTCCCGACCTCCATCTTCATGTTCATGGCTTCCCTCCACTGCTGGCTGTCAGATGTAAGTGAGCAGACAAGTTTGCAAAAGCGACACAAATTTCAAGGCAGAGCAGAGGTTGTGTGAGTAAAAGCATGCAAATTTCAAAGCGGACAAATGAGGCATAACATTAAAAATATGCAATTTTGATGGTGAAATTAGGCAAAATTCCTAGCACTGGACATTCATTTCTGCACACCTGCACAGGGATAATGAGGATGAGGATGATGATGAAGAAGATGATGCAAACATTTATTTAGTTATTGAATTTGTTTGAAAGCCGCTCACTAGTATCATGCTCTTGGATGTTTGAGACATTCTCCAGTGTCCTTTCCTATGAAAAGAACCGATAAGAGATGCAGAAGAATAACGGCAGCACTAGCAATATCACAAGGCGTGATGGGTTTTTCCCCACTCTTTCCAGGCAACTTGAGATGTTCCTGACAAGCCATGATAAATTCGCCCTGCTAGGTTTAGATGTCAGGACAAGCCACCCTGACAACCCCCCCCCCTAAACACAAGCCGTGGGTTCTCAAGGTGACTTGCTTGCGAGAAAAGCTGCTGGTGGTTCAGGTGTCGCCCTAGCCACCCTACAGCCAGCCATGACTGCAATTCACTCTGACTTAGCATGACACACGAAGCAGGTCTCTGTCTGTTTTGACCTGAACTGAATTTGCCACTGCAAATCCTGCATTCGCTCGGCTCACTGAACACAGTGGTGCTTATTTCTGCATGGAGGTATACAGGATTGCATTCTTAAACACTGAACTATTTTAGTAGGGCTTGAGTGAGAGACTCAGTGATGCAGGCATTTGGTGGAAACTTCCAGCTCTTGAAGTTGGTTGAAATCCCACAGGCCAAACCTTTCATTTGTGCAGTGCGAACACAGAAGGCAACCAGGTGATGTGTTCAACCTCATGTTTAAATAGGTGCCCATGTTTTAAAAATAAATCAAACTACTCTGTGAATCTATGCTAATGAAATACAATGGGATCATCAATGTGAAGTCTAATTTTCTGGCAGGGTTCAACCATTCCATTGCATAAATGTATTCAGGGCAGATAATACATCTAAATAAAACTTTTGCAAGCATTCAAAATGCCGCATTTTTAAAAAGAAAATGTTAAAAGTTTGTGTGTGTGTGTCTTAAAATTTCAGCATTCAAATTTTGACTTTGGAATTGTCTCTTAAAATATTGAATTGATCTTGCACCATTTGTTTTTTTTTTAATTACTAGATGTCAGATTTGAAATAACTGTCCAATTCTAAATAAATAATTGCAAAATCCATGCCAAACTCTATCAAATTCCTGAATATCAGTATTTGGCATTTACCAAATATTGTTCTGATATACATTATTTCAAGAAAATATTGGAATAAAACACCATGAGATGTTAAATATCACTGCCAATATTTATTACTATTAGAGTAATATTTTAATGTCATAGAATATGCAGTAAATATTAAAATCAAGAGGGAAGAATTCAGAAGAAATGTTTTGGGAGCAACTATATTTTGGCTCTGGTAAAGTAACATAATCCTCGGCTGTTCAGAAGGATTTGGGGGACTTAAAATAAGTATGAGGTGAGTGGGAATGAATATGAGGGCATCTGACCAGAGGAGGTTGCTTTTTAAATAAAAATTCCTCATATTCTTGCCTAGATCACTGGAAGGATTAGCAGAGCAGCTTATGCACCATGTGCACCAGCATGGGTTCCCGATTCCTGGCCAGAACCCAAAGGATCCTATGAGATTGCCCTGGACAGTCAAACCATTGGTCCACCTAAACCAAAGGTGCCTTCTTTGACTCACAGCGGCTCCTCAGGATCTCAGGCAGGGAGGAATCTTTCTCAGTCCTGCCACATCAGGTCCTCTACAGACAGCAGCATGAACCTGAGGCCTTCTGCCCTGGATGGACCCCCGCTCCCTGTTCCTGTACTAACATACCCTACCAAATGTGCATTGTGGCCAAAACTCTCGGATCCTTCACTGTTGCTGCTATCAGCCTCCACAGCACAGCATCACTATCGTCACACTAGTTCTGCTGTTGTCACTTGTGCGCTTTCATCCCACTCATGGCTCATACCCTGTGGTGAAATTGATGTGACATCTCGGATGTAATGATAAGTGATGCTTGATTGATCCAGATGAGCAGTCCAGGTAGGGACTCTAGGATACAAGCAGCCAAGCTCCCAGGAAGCAAGCAATCAGAGCGAGCAAACACAGAGAACAAACAGGGCTTTGGCAGTGGAGTTTAGGGTGGGAAAGGTCCCCAATTTATTTTTTCTTCCTTCCCCACCCTTAATCCCTCCACTTTGTTTTCTTCCTTATGACACACTCCCATTTACTGTAGGATTGTGCTGTTAACCCTCAGAGAACACAGGAGGAAGCACTGGTTGTTACAACGGGCCCAGAGAGCTAGAATAAGAAAGGAAGCAGAAAGAACGGACTGAGAAGACTCCCCAGTGGTGGTGACTTGCAGCATCTGTGCAATGTCTGTTTCCTGCCTGAGGGCAACATGGCCTATGTGTGCAACAAGTGCAGGCTGGTAGCCCTGTTAGAAGACAAGGTGAGGGCACTGGAGCAGCAAGCGTCCGCCCTCAAGGAACAAGAGACGATGAAGAGTTTTTAGACAGAGGGCTGGAACTGGGACCGCTAAGAGTAGTACAGAAGCTAGAAGTGCAACAGCAAGCTGAGCCAGAAGAAGAGAAACCTGAGGGAAGGGGAAATGAGGTGGAAACTCCCTGGAAAAGGTTGGTAGTTGGGAGCAGAACATATGTAAGAAGACCTGCGAACTCATCAGATATGCTTTCTCTCTGGAGGACAAATTACTGATAAACTGAAAGACTGCAGAGGCTCATAAAGGCCACTGAGATTCATTCCTTGCTTCTATACATGTGGGAATAAATCACATTGCCAAGGGGAGCTTTGAAGAATACATAGCAGACTTTAAAGGTTTGTGGAAGAAAGTCAAGAACTTCAAGGTCCAGATAGTTTCCCCTTCAATCCTTCCAGCTCTTGGAAGAGGAATAGACAAGGAAAGAAAAAACTCCAACTGAATGCCTGGCCATGAAGGTGGTGTTGACATGAGAGAATTGGATTCTGGGACCACAGGCTACACTTCCTGAAAGATGGGCTGCTGGCCAGGGATGGGTTCCACCTTACAGGACCTGGAAAGCATCTGTTTGGCCAAGCGTGAAGAATTTTATCAGGAGAGTTTTAAACTGCATCCTGCAGGGGAAGGAGAAGTAGACCTGTGCATAACAACAGACAAAAGCTTATGCACCGCAATGAAGAGAGCAGCTCTAACAGTGTCCAATAATAGTCTTCCCAAAATGTAGGAAGAAAGCTAGAGTATTAAGCACATGGTCTTCAATGTCTATATACTAGTTCCCATGGTATGAAAAATGACATGAATTTCTCTGATATCTGCTGGGAGACAAATTCTGCCAAACATGGCCCCTCCAAGAGATTCCTAACGTGTGTTGCTGATAACTTCCTCCAGAAGAAAGTGGAGGAAGGAGCAAGAGGAACAGCTATCCTGACCTGATACTAACCAAACACCTAGTGGACAAAATGGCCGCTGTTGGAACTCTGGGGGAAAGCAGCCATGCCATACTAGAACTCTTGATTCTAAAGGAAGCAAAAGCCAAATGAAGCCAAACATGTACCCTGGAGTTCAAGAAAGCCAATTTTAATGAACTCAGAACAATGATAAGTCTCATAGCAAGTGAATCTAATGACAAAAGGAGTCAAAGATGCGTGGGAATTAGAAGAGAGAGAGAGAGAGAGAGAGAGAGAGAGAGAGAGAGAGAGAGAGAGAGAGAGAGAGAGCTAAATGCACAATTACAAACAATTCCAGATTCTGGCTAGATATCAGGAAAAACTTCCTGACTGTTATTTGCTTATTTATTATTTCAATTTATAAGCCATTGCATTAGTCCACGCTTGGACTCCCTGAGGGACTCACACTTGGGCTGTCTGTTAGAGCAGTACGACAATGGACACGATTACCAAGGGAGGTCATGGGCTCGCCCACACTGGAGGAATTCAAGATGCAGCTAGACAGTCCTCTGAGAGGGATGGTGTAACTCGAAGTCCTGCACTGAGCAAGGGATTGGACCTGATGGCTCTCTGGCCCCTTGAAACTTGACTATTCTATGATTCTATTACATTGACTTATGTACAAGTTTGCTTGACCCCTGTCAGTTTTGTCGCTTTCCCCAAACCATTCTTGTCCAGCCCAGGGATGGCAGTGCCTCTAGTGGGGGCTGCAGCAGCCCCTTCTGGCAGGGAATACTCCTCGCAAGGGCCCCCTCCATGCGTTAACACAGGTGTGCAACTGACCTGCAGCTGTGGAGCTCTGTCCCACATGGCAAAGTAGGCCTGTGTCCCATGCAAACCCTGGAGGCCACATGTTCCAAAATGTGGGTCTGCTTGCCAGTTCTATAGTATAAGAAACTGAAGGTGTCCATATTGTGATGTGAATTATAGGAATAGAAAATTTAAAACCAACGTGCTTATCTGCCCAGGAAGGAGGTAGGGAGTGAAAGATTTTGATCAAAATGCGTATGACAAGCCCATGCATTCCAAGTGAAAAAGATTTTTTTATGGGACGTTTTAAAGCGGGGGAAGGGAGAAGAAAACATGAGGAAAATCTCCAAGTTCAAAAGATCAAGTTGCATTTTCATTGATGTTAGACTTGTAAGAGCTGCTCCATCAATCACAGTTGCCTAAAAGTCCCCATTAATGGCACCGAATGTTGGAGAGTTCCATATGGTTCATCTTTGCAACATTTGGGCATTTTCACTTGAAGCAGCGTGTGAATCTGTCAGTGTCAGAACCAGATGCTCAGCTTCAGATTCCATCCTCATAACCTTAGTAATGGCCAAAAGGAATCCTATGTCAAGAAGCTGATAGACAATAATTGTGCTCAGAGAAGTTCATAAGGACAGAAAGCCATCCTGAGGCAAACCACTCGCTGTTTCATCTAGAACAGTACATCGCACTTGTCAGTGCCTCCCAGATGTTTTGGACTAGGACTCTTGGTCCTGCTGTCCAAGGGCTCTGCTGCCTGGGACTGAGGAGAATTACAAACATCTGGCAGACATCAGGTTCCCAACTCTGGCCTCGGCCACAGGCCAGTCTAGGAAGCATCACCTGGTATAATGTGCTGGGGAAGGAACTAAACTATGAATCAACATATTGCTAGTTTGAAACTTGCCTTGTCTATCAAATTTCTTAGGTGTAAGGGCACTCATCTCCCCAACCCTAACCCTCCACCACACACTATTTAGGGTTAATAATGCTGAGCTACCGTATGACAACCCTGCAAGGCAGTTCAGTCTTAAATGAGGTATGCAGGGTGCTTTTTACACAGGTGAAATTCTTCTCCCCATTTTCATTTATTGACTGACAATCAAAAAATGCTGCAGTCGCTGTTAATATTTCAATATTATGTTGAATTTCAAAATCAAATTTTGACAGGGGAATACACATTTTGAAGTCAAATGTTTGTACTTCCATTTCAACTATTTTGAAGTCATTGAGTGTGAATAGATACTTCCTGAATGTTTCATCTGTGATGGCCTAACACAATTCTGCAACTACCAGGCGCAGCAAAAGCCGGGTCCTCAGAGTGGATGGATGCTCTTATGAACAACTGCATTACGGATGGGGTCAAACATGTGCCTACCTACTCACACATCAATAACTACCCACTGCCACATTTCTCCATGTGCTGGAACATGGCGATTTTCTCACCAGCACTGCTATGTCAAATTGCTGGGGCGAAGGTTGTGAGGCAAGCAGTTTGTAAAAGCATCCCTACTTAATTAGCGGGATTGTCCCGCTGGAGCAGGCACAGGGGAACACGCTGCACCCAATAATCCTAGCCACCACCTTCCTACAGACAACACGAGCAAGGGCCAAGGAAAGAGTCCCTCTCATGCAACTGGGATTCCATAGCTAAGTGAGGGTCTTCATCTGCAGGCATCCCACCACTCTCGGTCTCGTGGAAGAGCAAGCAGCCCAGAGCAGAAACTCTGCCAGGGACTGGGAGCTTTGCCCAGAGTGGGAAAGGGGTCATATTGTGGCTTCCATTGTTCCTAGTTGTATGCTAGAGGCTTAGAGTTGCCACCAGCTTTAGAGTGCTGTTTTCTGTTTGGGCCACCAAGTCAGGAAGGATCTTGTGAGTTCATAGGCTCCCCCCGTGGTCATCATTTGGTCCAAAATGCTACAGTCATGGGCTTGGGAGGGGCTAGTTCAACTCAAGGGGGTGGAGAACAAAAAGAGAAATGAATGCCTCAGGGCAAACATTGAGCACCAACAAACAGAGCACCCTAAACTTGGAGGAAGCCTCTTTCTTGCAGACTTGCAGGATGTCATTGGTGCGCGGTGCAGTGAGGGAAGCCAAGCAAAATCTGATTCCCATTGTGGCAGGAGTGGTGCAGGCTAGCGGGCCTGAAATATACACTGCCAGACATCCTGCCAGGACATGTGGAGGATGAAGGGGTGCTGGTTCAGGAAAAGGAGATAAGGAAAGAGGACAACTTGCAAGCTTCGGCAGTCCCTTCACAGGGGCTGCCCAGTTGTGGTGCCATGGGACTGCCAAGATTTCCTCAGCACTCTCTCTGCTCCACACAAGGCCTCCTTCATTACAAACTCTAATAGAGGATGGTCACTATTCAACAACTTAGAAGTAGCAAGATATTTTATCAATTTTTTTGGATCAGTAAGTAATCAACTACACTGAATTCCCTAGAAGATACAAATGTAAATTCACCCAATTCATTCATTCATTCAGCACTTAAACCATTAAGAATATTTTCCTTCCCTTCCCTTCCCTTCTCATTCAGAAAACTGAAACAGACAAAACTTCAAAGAATTGTCAGAGCTGTGATAACAACTCATATGTTGTTCCTTATTAATAGCAGATCAACAAGCAGAGTCCTGTAAGCAAGTCCCTGAACTTGTATTAAAATCTCTTGTAAGACTTGGGACAGGATGAGGAAGCTTAACAAGCTATTTCATGTGATGACAATAAACATTTGAACAATTTTTCATCACATCTGCCTTACAAGTCACTGGGCTAAACAGATATTTAACAATAGTAAGGTCAGGTGAATGGTCCTTTTCTCCAGGACCAATGTATGCATACATGAATCACAGATAACTTTGTTATTGTGATATCCAGTGAGAAGGAACTCAGAAATCCCATACTTGACTGACCCTACTCTTTCCCTTAGGAAGAAGGAAAGGCAGGTGATCCCACAAAACTATTTGCATGCATATGATCACAGCACTGTGCCTTTTGGACTAAAGATATATTGGACCCATCCAGGAAGTCTAGAAATGTTTAGTTCCTACATCTGGAGTTCAGTCCAGCAGTATTAAAGGATACAATTTTTAGGACTGTGTTGCTTCTCTACTGTCTCAGTCAACCTAACTCAGTGCATCTCCAGGGTTTTCAAGAATACTGCCATTAGGAAATGGTGTCAGTGAGCGAGAGATCATGGAGACATAGTTCTGCTCCTTGACTGAGCCTGAAAACAAAGCTTAAATGGTTCCAAACTAGTCAATCTACATTTTTACTGCCTGAACTAGGTAATTAGTAAAAATTGTGCCCATTTACCCAAATTCATGACTCCTGTCTTGAACAGCTACTGATATTGCATGGTTCCCTTGAAATTGATTGCTCTTTTTAAGGAACTGATTTAGACTAGTAAATATAATCTTTTTTATTTCATAAAGTTTGTGGGGCCAGGATACCATTTTTCAGCTAACTGCAGGTTTGAAGGATAAGAAAAATTTAATCAACATAGTTTGCATTTGTGCCAGGGAATAAATGGGCAGGTTAAAGGATGAGAACCAAGACTGGTTCAGCTTGGACCACTTTAGATACTGCTCAAGTTGACTTCAGTCCAAATCAGAACCTCCCTTTGGGAACCTCAAGGTGTTATGCCTCCTTACTATGACTGAGAAATGACCATTCATTTTTTAACATGATTGCATGCAATTTACAGGCAGAGTGATGGTTTAGACAAATAGAGATGGGGGTTTTATGCAGGTACCCTTAAAATTGGGGCAGGGATCCTTTCTGGTATGCAGACAGGCCCCTCTCCTTCTTCATCCAGCCCACTCTACCCATTTTTCCTTTCCCTGTAGAGACAGAGGGGATTCTCTATGCAGGAAGAAAAGGATTCAGCTGTTGCTTGAACTCAGTTCATAGCTTCTTTTATTAGTCCAAAAACCAACTGAGTCAGAGGCTCCTTTGTGCACTGCTCTCTACCCCAATTAGGCACTACTGGGAGTGGGTGTTGCCTGAAAGAGGACTAAGGAAGGCAAGGGGGTTTTGTTGTGGTTGTTGTTTGTTGTTGTGGTTGTTGTTTTTGAGTCAGACTGGGGACCTAAACAACTCACCTAAACCTCCTGCAGGCTGGAGGTTCCTCACTGCTGCTTTAAGTGTGTGTGTGTGTGTGTGTGTGTGTTTATTCACCTGTTTATTTCTTGGCATCACTGGATGAAATTTTCAGGCATTCTTTACACTTCAGACGGCTGCAACATTTCAGCCACACAAGTCCATCCTGTCAGTTTCTACAAGTATATTTTAGAAGGATTGGTGCAATGCCATTTTTTAAAGAATCATATATATCTTCTAGATCAACTCTTTAAGCGACCAAAGCATGTACAAAAATTCAAAACCAGAAACAAATCAAATGAATGCTAAATAAAAACAGTGCAGGGCACCTTCAAAGCCATCGGTGGTAGCAATTGAGGCTGAGGGCCGCAATGCTGGTGGGGCAGTGGGCTGCCATCTGAGCTTTTGGGAACTGGTGCTCAGCCCATTCGTGGCCTATGATTCAACATGATGGGTCCAGAGCAGGCCACTGACCACTGATATTGGAGCCACCAGCCTCCAATGGGTGAGGGAGGTACATTTTCAATGCTCCCCCATACTCTAAAACTCCCTACAACAAAAACACTCAGCAAATTGAAAGTCAGTAGCACTGAAAGGGCTGAGCTAGAGCTGTCCTCCCATATGTGCTAGTTTGGGGGTGAAAAAAGTAGAGATGCAATGAAGAATAGTAACCCACCTGCAGTCAAAAGTGGTACCAGCCGTGCTATCATCACAGGCATCTCCATGCGTCATTCTCACTTCATTTGGCTGCAAGTGTAGACTCAGGCTTAGATGAGGTAGGATCTCCTCCTTCATCCCCACAAATGTGATTCAGGAGAGTTCTGCTGTATTATGTATCAGCGGTAACGTCCCCTGGGCCACTCTGCTGTCATCCAGGACTTCACCATGCCAATTATGGTTGCCCTGATGGATTGGTTCAGTTGGCTTGCTCAATTGCAGGCAACCTCCTATGTGTGGATCCTGGTCCTCAACTACTTAATGTTTATTTAGTACATATTTAGTACATACTCGCCGGACACAGCCGGGCCGGAACCGGAACTGCCCGCCCCCCACTGATCATCTGCTGCCGCCGCCGAACACCGAGGCTGGCCTGTGCTCCAGGGACCCCTGACACCACGCAGAGTGGCCATTGCGGGACCCAGGGACCGAGGACACCGTGGCTGGACTGGTCAGCGGGCCCGACATCGCTCACCAGCACCATCTTCTCCCGGCGAGTTCTCCGCAACCGCCCTTGCTCCCCTCCCCTGCCGGTGTGGGTGAGAGCCGCGCTGGTTTGGGGGCAGGGGGTGGGACGAGCTGCCAGCATAACTTGCCAGACGTGGCTGGCGGCCGAAGGGCCGGTGGCCAAAGGGCAACGGCCAAAGGGCGATCGCCGCCATTTGGAGCTGTTCGGGGCTGTGCAGGGGCTGGGCTGGCCAGGAATTTTGTTGGCTGGTGGGTTGCTGTGCATTTGTAAATTGTTTGGGTGGTTGGTGGGGAGTTTTTAGAGTTTTTAAGGGTTTTAATTTGTTTTTAGCCTATTTTTTAATGGATTTATCCTTGGCTATGGTTATGAGGTTGCCTGGGGAGTGCGTGAGCGCCACCATTGGGGTGGTTATGGGCAAGGGACGTGATGGTGGTGGGGGTCTAATGAGTCCACGTAGAAGAAGGAGGGACAGATGTTTGACACCTGTTCCCCCTTTTGGTTATTCTTCCAGCCGGAGGGTTCCAGGGAGTCTTATCAACCGCCCCCGGGCTTGTCGGTGCTGTTGCTTAATGCCAGGTCAGTCCATAATAAATCATCCCTCATTCACAATTTGAGGGGGCCAACCTGGCTTGCATCACAGAGACCTGGGCGGCAGAGTGGGTGGGGATGTCTCCGTCTCTCAACTGTGCCTGCCAGGGTATCTGGTCCAGCACCAACCACACCTGGAAGGGAGGTGAGGGGGGTCGCTTTAGTTTACCGAGCTTCCATCTGCCTCACGGGGCTTCCGGTTCTCTCGAGGCCAGGTCTAGAGTGCCTCTATTTGGTGTTGGGAGACTGAGACAGATTGGGGATTCTGTTGGTGTACCGTGCACCCTTCTGCCCAACAGAATCCATGCCTGAGCTGACGGAGATAGTCTCAGACCTGGTGTTGAAGACTCCCAGGATGATGTCCTGGGGGACTTTTGGGTGGTACATGGGCTGGTTCATCCGGGCCCCAAGAAAGATCCTGTACTGCCCTCGACGGCCCGCTGTGACAACTTTGCCAAGCATTTTAAGGAGAAAATTGCTCAGATTTGTCACGAGCTGGACTCCACTAGTAACTCAGAGCCTTCAGGGGAGGAACCAATGTTGCCATCTGGCCCAAAATTGATGGATGAGTTCCAGTTATTGTGGCCTGATGATGTGGACAAGGTGCTTGGACAAGTACATCCCACCACCTGTTTATTGGACCCTTGCCCATTTTGGCTGCTTAACGAAGCCAAGCACAGGATAGGGGCCTGGATCCTGGAGGTTGTCAATGCCTCTCTGAGGGACAGCCGAGTACCTGCCCCTCTAAAGGAAGCGGTAGTCCAGCCAGTCCTAAAGAAGGCATCCCTGGATCCAGAGATGGCCACCAATTATAGACCGGTGGCCAACATCCCATTCCTGGGCAAGGTGTTAGAGCAGGTGGTGGCGGGACAACTCCAAGCACTCTTGGATGAAACTGATTATCTGGACCCATTTCAGTCTGGCTTCAGACCTGGTTATGGTACTGAATCTGCCTTGGTCACCCTGTATGATGACCTGTGCAGGGAAAGAGACAGGGGAGAGCGTCCCTGTTGGTTCTCCTGGACCTCTCAGTGGCTTTCGATACCATCAACCATGGTACCCTTCTGGAGAGGCTAGCGGGATTGGGAGTAGCGGGCACTGCTTTGCAGTGGTTCCACTCCTATCTCAATGGCCGATTCCAGAAGATGGTGCTGGGGGACTATGGCTCTGCGCCATGGCAGCTATGCCATGGAGTTCCGCAGGGGTCCATTTTGTCCCCCTTGCTATTTAACATCTACATGAAACCGCTGGGAGAGGTCATCAGGAGGTGTGGGCTGCAGAATCATCAGTACGCTGATGATACCCAGCTCTACCTTTCTTTTTCAACCAATACAGGTGAGGCAGTGGCTGTACTGAACCAGTGCCTGGCTGAGGTACTGGGCTGGATGAGGGCCAATAAACTGAAGCTCAATCCAGACAAGATGGAGGTCCTGTTGGTAGGCGGTTCGGGCTTTGGGGTGGGGGACCTGGGCCTTGTCCTGAATGGGGTAGCACTCCTTCTGAAGGACAGGGTCCGCAGCTTGGGAGTGCTCCTCGACCCAGAGCTGACTTTGGAAGCTCAAGTGTCGGTGGTGGCGAGGAACGCTTTCCATCAGCTTCAGCTAATCCATCAGCTGCATCCCTTCCTGGAGGACGACTGCCTTGCAACAGTGATGCATGCATTGGTTACTTCCCGATTAGACTTCTGTAATGTGCTCTACATGGGGCTGTCCTTGAAGATGGTCCGGATACTTCAGATGGTGCAAAACAGAGCTGTCAGGCTGCTGACGGGGACTGGGTGTTGTTTTCATATAACCCCAGTTCTCTGTCAGCTCCACTGGCTCCCAATTGAAGTCCGGGCCCAATTCAAGGTGCTGGTTACTACCTATAAAGCCCTAAATGGCTTGGGACCTGGTTATCTAAAGGAGCGCCTGATCCATACTTGCCCTCCCGCCCCCTAAGTTTGGCAGCAGAGGCCCTTCTCTGGGAACCCTCTGTGAAAGATATTGGGAGGGTGAGTACCCAGAGGAGGGCCTTCTCTGCAGTGGTGCCCCACTTATGGAATGCGCTCCCCAGAGAGGTCCACCTGGTGCCATCGTTGTTTGTTTTTCGGCCAGGCCAAGACCTTTTTATTTAAACGTTATTTTAATTAATTGTTAATTTATTTATTGGTTTTAATTTATTTGCCTGGATGTTTCCAGTTTTTATATATTTGTATTGTTATTTATTTGTTGGAAGCCACCCCGAGGCTTATGTGAATGGGGTGGCATACAAGGATCCCAAATAAATAAATATTTACTCAAAGGAGACTGTGTGGCAACGGCCCTGTTCTGCGGCTTGAAAGAAGCAGATTCTGATTGCAGTACAATCTGATATCCAAAAAATCTTTCTTTGGACTAGTTGTTCTATGTTCCACCAGATGTTATGCTTCCTGATTCTTTTCATAATACTCCAAATGAAGACTCTTCCTCCTTTAAGTATTTTTTCCTCAGAACACCAAGGTGGAATATGCTACACATTCAATGACGAAAAAAGTGTTAGTGACACAGAAACAACCATGTTAAAAAAGAGTTGAACTTTTTGAGGGACAAGTCAAACAACGCATTAATAGGACCACTTTACAGACATGTGACTAAAACTTACCATGGGGTTACCAAAACTTCAATTTTTCCTATATCCATGCATAACCATTCTAGGACATTCTAGGTTTATGATCTGTCTGTTCCTGAAGCCCTCATGCGTGCAAATAAGTGTCTTTTTTGTTTCAGATTTGTACTTTTGATAGAACTGTTTATATTGCCAGTTATCTAAATACCTTATAATTGTACACACAAGTCCAGTTTAGTTGCATATATACTGTATTTTTTGCTCTATAAGACTCATTTTCCCCCCTCAAAAGTAAGGGGAAATGTCTGTGCGTCTTATAGAGTGAATATGTGTGTGCAGTAAGTCTGTCAGATGTGCAGCCCATGGGGAAGTGATGGGGAATGTGCCTGTGATTATGTGCCCATTTGATTCAGAATTTTTTTTTTCTTGTTTTCTTCCTCTAAAAACTAGGTGCATCTTATGGTCAGGCGCGTCTCATAGAGCGAAAAATATGGTATGTGTGTAGCAGGAGTTTAGCAGTGCAATCCTATGCATGTCTCGTCCACAGAATTAAGTTCCAAAGAATCCAGTGGGGCCTGCTCCGAGGTTAATATTTATCTGACTGTAGGCAACATAATTGAAAAATAGACAAGAATGTTTCTTGTGACTTTTTAAAAAGCTTCTGGGGCTTTAATACAGAATTGGCCGTCTCCCAAGATCTCTGTAGCGAGCAACTTCGTAATTCCTGTATATCCAGAGCAGCACAAATTGGAGGATTATTTCCTACTGCGCATCAGTTGGCAGCCTGAATGGGAAACACTTGAGCAGCAGGTGGCTCAGAAATGTTGCCATGATGCCAATAACATGATGGCGTCTACTGTGGCATCAACACTGAATAGCAAACTACAGCTTTGTGTGTGTGTGTAATGCAGCTCTGCCTGGCCGGACAGGTTAACGATGCTTCTTTCTCTCCTGCTCACACATGCTCAGAGGCATCCCTGGGGGCCAGGATGGACTGGGCACTGCTCTCCAAAGTCTTCGATGACACTCTGACTGGGCAGGGGATTTCTGATCTTGGGCCCTGCTCCTGTCCGCTCCCGGCCACCATGAGGGTTGCCAGAGTGGGGGCTTTCTCTGTGAAGTTAGGACACCAGTCTTGTGCAAGTGATACAGAGGTGTGCTTAAGACATGGACGTGGACAGGGAGGGCAAAGACGTGGACTCAGTGGACACACTGCCCTCTCAGCTGCCAGCCACGGGCCTGACATAAGGTTACATCTAAACCCACTCCAGGGCTTTCCTGGAAGCATTGCTTCTCCCTGTCTGCGGGCGGAGGGAATGTTCTTCTCTCCATCCATCCACAAATGCAGAAAAGAACAGGAAATCTTGCCTCTCCTTGACTGTTTGGGCCAGGGGTCCTCAAACTTTTTCAAAAGAGGGCCAGTTGAAAGGCAGCAGTGGCGGGCACGGGCTGGCAAAACAGCAGGTGTGGGCACACTTGTGCGGGGAAGGTGGGCAGGATCACGGCCATCTCCCCCACCCAGCATGACCACGATCATGGCTGTCTCCCCCCCCCCAAACATGACCACAATTGTGCCCATCCTCCCTACACGAGCATGCCCACGATTGCGCCCATCTTCCCACTGAGTACACCTGTGCCAGTTCAGAACTTTTGGACTGGCTCGGAGATCGATTTCTCCAAGCGAGCCAAAAGCTCTGAGGCAGCTGGTAAATCAGCATGGCGGGCCGGATCTGGCCCACAGGCCGTAGTTTGAGGACCCATGGTCTGGGGCAAACCCAGCAGGGCAGCAGAGGGCTGAGTGGAGCTCAGCATGTCAGAAGTTCTAGTTGGAAGGTGCAGGATCACTTAACTCTCTGTCAAGCTAGGAAGAACGAAATTACATGGGTCATACCTATCTGGGAGTACATTCCTTTGAATGGGGCTTTCTTTTGTGAAGTCATGTCTAAGAGCAGGCTGTATTTATTTTAAGGACAGGGAAATTCCTCTCTTTCGAAGCACCATCCTTGCAGAGTAATAGTGTGATTCAAAAGGATTGCTTGAGCAAGATTGCTCTGGTTTTTCTAATTTCACAGCAACAAGTCCAACAGACCCACCTGAAAAGCAAAGAGTGATGTGTTCTATACAAAGGATTCCATCCTTCTCAAGCTATGAAGGGATGGCTAAATGACTCGCTACTGTTTGTCACAAACAAATCAGGAATCGGAAGAAGGACAAGAATTTCTCATTTAATGTGCATTGAAGTCTTCTGCACAAGTTTGAGTGATCTTAGTTTTTCATTAGCTTTTTGCTCTGCCTATACTTTCTATGCTACTAAATCGCCGCAGATGCTAGGAATTTCCAGCCTATGTCCGAACGTGGCCTGCGGCTCACCAGCTTATTTCCCCTCTCTAGAGTGAAATGAAGAATTTTCACAGCTGAGCATGGAGGAGGGTTGGCTCTCTGACTAGTTAGCAGGAAAGGATGCTGTCCCTGAGCAGCTGCTGATCAGAGTCGGGAGAGTTTCCCTTGCCATGACAGGGACCAGGTCTGGAGGGGAAGCTGCTAAATGATTCCGCCTTGCTCGTCTCTTTTTTAGAACTTCTAAGTAGACATGCAGGTGCTTGGCATTCTGGAAGTATTTGAAAGTTCAACTGAGTGATTTGTTTCTGCTATTTAAAGGCCATCAGAAGCTTGCCAAGCTCACCTCTGAGAAGACATGCAGTTCATGCTTACTTTTGGATAGATATGCAAAGGGTTGGTATTTGGTCTGGTTTTCGATGGCACTGCTGAGTGATTTGGGCCATCTCATTTCTGCACAGAGAGACAGAAGCCTTCTGCCTAGGCTTAAACTGGCTAAGAATGCCTTCCTGGTCCAGTCCGCTCCATCCCACCCAATGTCCTTTGGCCACAGCCCTCCTGTGGCTGACTTTTGCTCTCCTTTTCAGGACTTCTGTTGGGCAGTGACCAGGGTGAAGTGTGTTCAGGAGACATGACCACATCGTCTCCTGCTGATGCTTATGAGTGACAAAGTGGCACGTGAGCAAGACCAGCAATGCAAATAGGAAGACATGGGGGCATTTTCTGAGATAAATTTCCAGGAGCTTCCTTGTAAACTCTTTAACCGTAGAAATAAGCTACGTAGAAGAAGCAGAGTTTGTGAAACAATGTGGGAGAGGGAAGGGTGACCAGAGAGCTACCCTAAAATGGACAGATTTAACATTCACCCTGCAATAAATGTACCTGACCTGGCTTGTTTGGTCATACTCCCATTCACGTCACAGTGCTATACATTACCTATTTGGGGGGAAGCGCCATCAAATCTGACAACACGTACCACCAAACAGACTTGCACAGGATTGCTCCATTAATCTAACTGCTTGGTTTTGTAGACCCTTACAATTTGTAGGAAACTTGGAAGTTATTAAGTTGGAAGTCGCATTATGATGTCATTGCCAAACCCACCAAGAATTGCCTTCCTCACAAGCCCCCTTAAATGCATTGTTGTAATTTGCCTTTGTTACTGATTCACATAATGACATATTGAGCAAATAATGCTACTATTATTCTGAACATAATAGTGTTATTATGTTCAGTGTTATATTCTGTGTTAATAGTGTTATTAACACAGAATAGTATTATTCTGTGTTAAAAATGCCTAACTATGAACAGATTGTAACTGTGGGAATGGGGAATTCAACAAAGGTAAGGAAAATGCATTGTCATCTTGTAAATAGTTATCAAGATGTGAAGGGATCAATGATGCTGTCCTTGTTAAAATACCATTTTGGACGGAGTCTAAAGAAAACCGTAGGAAGATGTGAAGCCGGAGAGCGCGCAGCGGAGGACTGGATGGATGGAAGGGCACTATGGGAGTGTTCTATGTAGCTCTGGTTCACTGAATTCATCATGGCTCCTGCTTCCTTTCCTAGGCTGGGGGAAGCATTACAGCAGAGATCAGACATCATAAATAATCTTGTTCTGCTCTAGCTGTTAAAGTGCTGGGGAAAATGAATAATAGTAGCACAAAACTGAATTAAAGAATCTCCCGGTGGGGCAATTGTGGCAACAACTGATGAGGGGGAATTACAGATATTACAGCCGGGTGAGTGGAGAGAATTTGTGGGCATTGTACGCAACTCCGATTGAACTGCAACTGAAGAGATATACGGACGTACCCCAGAGGCTCAGTGGAGTCTTTATTCATCCTGTCACGTCATGTCATGAAATAACTGCAGAGGGCCCCTTGCTCGTTTCCCTACACATGCAGAATTTGTCCCGAAACATACTTTGAAGGATTTGGAACTCCCCAGTGAAATTAGGAAACAAGCTATCCAACAGGCTAAGAAACGGAGCTGCAGTGGGGTTCCGGATGCTTGCGTTAAACTTACATTTCTGCTGCTTTACTTGGACACTGAATGCTGACATCAAAACGATGAATCCGTGCCAAACATGACACATGAAACGCACTTTTGTGGCAAAATCACATCAATGGATTTTCATCTTAGCATGGCTGCACTAGGGCAGTCCACTCCTTAAGAACATGGAACAAAGGAACTTAAGAAAAGCCAGCTGGATCAGACCTTCTAGTCTAGCACTCCACATTCACAGTGGCCAAAAAGCTGCTCACAGGATCTCTCCAGCAGGACGGGTGCTAGACCTGCCCAAGCTCCTCAGCAACTGGTCTGTGCAGGCAGGCCGCCTCTAGGGAAGGAGGCAGCACATGGCGGGCAAGACTAGTAGCCACTGACAGCCGCCTCCCTCCTGAGTCTGTCCAATTCCCTTTTAAATCCATCACCACTTCCCTGGCAGTGAATTCCATAGTTTAACTATGCATCCCGTGAAGACATGGTTTCTTTTATCTGTCCTAAACCTCCCACCAATCAGCCTCATGGGATCACCCCAAGTTCTAGTGTTATGGGAGAGGGAGAAAAACTCTCCCTCTCCACTTTTTCCACACCATGCATCATTTTAAACACTTTTACCACATCTGCCTTTACTCACCTGTTTTTCCAAGAGAGACGAGTTCCTGTTGCTCTTGCTCCCCTATGGGCAGTCGCTCCAGCCCCTCGATCATTTTCATTGCCTTTCTCTGTACTTTTTCCAACTCAATAACGTCCTTTTTCTGGTAGGGTGATAAGAATCAAATGCAATATTCCAGAGTGTGGTTGTACGAGAGATTTGTGTAAGATCTGGGCTGTTCTATCTAATATTCCTTTCCTAATTGTGCCTAGCATGGAGTTTGCCTTTTTCACAGCAGCAGCACACTGGGCTGACATTTTAATCTGGCTGTTCACCACTACCTCAAGATCTCCTGCTTGTTCTGTCATGACCAGCTTACGTCCCATCAGCCTATATTTGAATTTGGGATTCTTTGCCCCAACACTTGCTTACATCGTAGAACATATGCCATTTTGATGCCGTTTCTCTCAGATTAGAGAGTCTTTTGGAGCAATCCCTTTCAGTTTTAACCACCCTAAAAAATTTAGTGTCATCAACAAACCCAGTCACTTCATTACGTACTCCTAATTCCAGATCATTTATGAATAGTCTGAAAAGCGTCGGCACTAATAGAGAACCCCGTGGGACTCCATGGGGAGAGGTTGCCATTTATTCCCACTCTCCGTCTTCTGTTCTTTAACCAGTTAGAGATCCGTAAGAGGACCAGTCCCCTTTTATTCCATGACAGCTTAGTCTGCTCAGGAACCTTTGGTGAGGGACTTTGTCAAAAGCCTTTTGGAAGCCCAAGTAAACATTGTACAAAATTTACTTTTTGTACTTAATTTTTGTTTAAATTTACTTTATTTTATTAAGATTATTTAAAATAGTTTAACCTACTGTTTAATTTTATGCCTATTTTGATTATTGATTTTATTATTGCTGTTCTTTTTATATTATTTACTGCTTTAAATGCACTGTGCCCTGTATTGTTTTAACTGTTGTAGAAAAATGTTGTGAGCCACCCAAAGAAGCTTATGGCTAATAGGGCAGCATATGAATTAAATAAATAAATACTGGATCACTCTGTCTATGTGCTTATTGACTCTCAAAGAATTCTAATAGGTTAATGAGATAGGGCTTCACTTCGTGGAACCCACGTTGATTCTTTTTCAGTAGGACTTGTCCTTAATGATTCTATCTTTAGTAATGCTCTCAAGCACTTTACCCAAACAGGTGTTAAGCTCACTGGCCTGTAATTCCCCTTGGATCTCTTTCTAAAAATTGGTGTTACATTGGTCGTTCTCCATTCAATCCTCTGGCACAACCCTGAAGTGTAGTCACGGGTATGGGTGGAAAGGCGGGCTGATTTTAGGGACATATTAAAGGAAAGGAAGGCAGCTGAAATAAACACAGAAAACATAATCTTCACCCATAAATGGAATTATTTGCATTTCTAACCCAGAAATTAGCAGAGAAATCCAGAATTTGAGTTCAATAGACCTGAATCCAGGGTGGCCGAGGGGAAGGGGCCAGGCAGGCTGCACACACAACTGTGCAACAAAAGCAACAACAAAACCCTGCCTGCTGTGCGGGGTGCTGTTCATCATCACATCCCAGTTCTGGGCCTGGAGCTTGGCTGCATGGATGCTCAGCACCCCACGACCAGACCTTTTTATTCAATCGATATTTTAATATGTATGAATTGGATTTTATTGTTTGTATTTTATTGGATTTTCAGCCAGCGTGGAATAGTTAATTTATTTTATTCTGATTAATGTTGTAAGCCGTCCAGAGACAAAAGTAATGGATGGCATACAAATTTTATAAATAATAATAATAACCAGGAGGCATCTGCAAAGACAAACGTTATTACACTTTCTAACACAGTCCTTCATTCATGTGGAAAAACGGTTTAAAACATATTTGAATTGTCCTATAAATGCAGGCAGAGCCCCATATTGCAGATCGGCAGGGTGACTATGCCTCAGCGTGCTCTGGGACAGCCTTGCGAGGTAGCCCAGTGTTGTTATAATGATCTTTTGAGATGTTGGGGGAGATCGTGCAAGCAACCCTGAAGTGTAGTCATGGGTGTGGGTGGAAAGGCAGGCTGTGTGGATCCATATGCAAGGCACTGTGAGTGGAGCAGCCTGAAGCTGGGGACTTAGGGTGGGGGTGGGGGTCCCCGAATAACTCAGAAGGGGTATGGCAGACATGAATGTGATGTCTTCCATGTGGATTTAATGCACAGATCTAGTAGCATGACAAGATGCAAGCAAGTTTAATCCCAGAGAAGCAAATCCATTGTTATATTGATTGATGCCTTTCATTATGGTGTGATCTCATGCTGACCGTATTCATGTTAGGGCCCCCATGTATGTGGGGGGTGATTTGCCCCTGTCTCCCACCATAGGTCCTGCCCTGGGTTACAATGTTGCTCATCAGATCCCATCACATCCATGGTTCCTGCCAGGTCCCCCAAATCACATCTGTGCCTGGCCCTGCAAACCTCTGGGCCCTGGTTTGTTGTCCTTGTTTTGTGCCAAGTGGCCTTCTCTAGGAGCTGCTCTTCTTACTGTCAGTTCCTGCAAAAAACGTCTCCAACCACCTCAGAAGAGGAAAGCCAGCAATATTTATTAAGAAGAGAGCAGCAGCAATTATAATCCAGTAGATTATTGGAACTCTGCTGACCACAATTAGAATAAAGTCTTTTATAGTTTACCTCATCCTCTAACAACTTTCCCATAGGCCACCTTGCTTCCCGAGGCTGGGAATTTTCTTCCCTCCTTTCACACCTTAATCTACAGACAACTGTTTCAAGATGCACTTAAAACACTCATCCTTGGCCTGGTTCCTTCTTGTTCTTTCTTATTGAGGAGCAGTTCTCCTAAAAGTGCCTACACACAAGTTTTCTCTTTAGCCCTGTATTTGTCAGAACAAAGGAGACACTGTCTTCTCCAACAATACCAGCTACTCTGTTGGGTTGACTGATATTGATTGTTCTACAACAAAAGCTGAGTTTTAGGGTTTCCTGGGCATCTCCCATTCCATCTTGTAGATCAGAGGGTGTGATTCCTAGAGTCAGACTACACTGGTTTACATTTTTCTTTTACTAGAATCCTTTTGAGCCAACCATGCATTTCACATGTATAAGGCAAGGATGCACACATAAAATCCCTAAACAATTAAGGCAGAAGCTCCTTAAAGCTGGGAAATCTTGACTATGATGCACTCTTGCTTAACAGTATGCGAAGGTCCTTGCTGGATCAGACCAAGGTTTGCTTAGTCCATTTCGAAACCCTTTGTGAGAATCCCAGGAATAGGAGGCCTACCAGAATTCAGTCAGTGGACAACCATGGGCCATGGCCTGACTTTGTTCCAGCTCTTTAGCGACACTCACTAAAAGCTTTCCTTCAAACAGCTCCTCAGCTGTCTGGAAGAGCAAGTCCAATGTTAGCAGCAGCTACATTGAACTGAAACAAACAAGCAGCCAAGATGCTCTGGACCAGCTCCATCTCCAGAATCAGCTCCCCATCAGCATAGGATGCATGTGCCAAATCCAGAAGAAAGACCCATGTGCTTTGCTGGAACACAGTATCCAATCACATGGAATCAGCCACTAAGTAAACTAGATGCAAACCTTTGCAACTTCAAAGCTCACATGTCCTACATTTTTAAAAAGCACAAAATCCCTTTCCCCCAATATCCACCTTCCCAGCTTCATGTATAAGACGGGAAGGGAATTGTGTACAGTCAGTTTCAACTTGCCTCAAGGAGCAGTAGATGCTTGGCACTCTTGAATCAGGGCTTGGCGCTCAAGACCTACATCGACATTCATTAACCTATGGCTTCCTGTGTAGTTCTGATGCTTTTGACCTCTTAGGATATGGGTAAAAAACAACTGAGCATGCAATGAATTTTTAAAATAAACCCCAAGTGCTGTACACATTCCCTTATTCTAAATGTGTTACTTGAAAACACAAGTTCTTTTCCAAAGCATCAACTGTGACGACACTACATAGGCCTGGTTCTCCCTCAGGTAGTAAAGCCGTACCTAATTTTTCAGATGAGCCCATATACTTGCCTCAACAGATTTAAATGTGTTACCTTGGAGGGCAAAAAGGTTTTAACTTTGAAATGGGCTAATGCAGATTTTTTTAGAATTCCCATATCAAACAAGTCAGATTTTTCTAGAGGAAAAATAACGATTAGAAATGAATGGATGATATTTGTGCAAATCCATCACCACCATAATTTCATTTCATTTTGAAAAAGTATTTAAAAATAGCAGGCACATTTCCTCTGATAATGGCGAAAGGGTACCACTCAGGGAAGAGCAACAGCAAGAAGAGAGCTGAGCTCGAGCTACAGCTGCATTTGAAGAACATTTTCTGCCGCATCAAAAAAGGCATCCCACTGGATTTGATTTGCTTATAGTGATCTCCTCATGCAACCAGATCTGACTGGCTACTTCATGTCATGACATCATCCTTTTCATGATGTGATCCATGAAAGGCTAGAAATACCAAATCTAGGAAAAAGAAACAGGCTGCCTGCAAGGCTAGACACTGAGCTAGCATGTTGAGTCGCCTTTGCTAAGATGGAAAGGCCTGAAGCCAAATGGGTGACTCCATGGCCTTCCAGGCCCCTTCTAACTCTCCTGCTATTCTGTTCTTGTTCTGTTCTATTACTAAAAACTGTGCATTGCATGGAGAGGGGCGACTAAATCAGAAACAGATAGAGAAAACAGTGCCAACTAATTGGCTTCTTGTTAAAAGCAAATTAAATTCCCAAATTAAACGGCTTTTCAGGAAATATTTCTAGCCCACCTCCAAGAAAGCACTATTTTCAGAATATTTAGACCGTTCTAAAACAATCTCCTGTCCAGCATTAGGTAAGTCTAAAGCCAGGAGGTGGAGCATTAAACAGTGCCAGAGAGGCAGCGTGTATTGTGCGCTCGCGAGTACAGAGTACATGAATTTATATGAACACATCAAGCTGCCTTTCCACTGAGTCAAGCCAATAATCCGTCTGCCCTAGTACTGGCATCTTTTGCCAGACTCCAAGTTCTTTGCCATGCTGCTACCTGAGGTCCTTTAATTGCCTGAGTTTGTACCCAATGCATGGAAACATTTGCTTAACCATGAAAAGATGGGTTCGTCTTTAGAACAAGGGAAACCTTCCAGTGATGGTCTAAATTAAACCTAAAATCTGAACATTAGCTACTCATCTACCACATAGAAGACTAGCCACACTAAAGAACTTTGGTGTATACAAATGTACCCCAGCGAGAGGCAGCTCATCTGCTTTGTAAATAGAATCCACTTCTGTTAAAAGACAAGCTTTAAAAATGACACGTTGTGCCAGTCTTTTGGTGTGGCAGAGCATGTTTGGAAAGATCCATCTGGATCCCATGAAACAATGCATGCCCCAAACCCCAGAACACACTTTTACAGTCTTATTAAATTTAGCTATTTTAAAAAGGAGAGCAAATAGGTACATATGGTTGATTGGGGAAATGTTGTGCTCTAAAAGTAATATTTATATCAAAAGCCAAGCGAGCTTTCTGAAGCATATACTGCTGACACTGAGTCAGCATGTGGTCCACTGTTACGGGCATCTGTAATGAGCACTTGAAGCTGAGAGAAGCAGGGCTCACCTGGTGGATGAGTCCCCTTTGAGAGCATTCCTCTCTTCATCCTTAATGAGCGCAATTATCCAGCCCCTTTGAAACCTTCCCAAGCTCTATATTACTTCCAGGCAGACAACACACAAAAGGAACAAAAGTTTATTTTGCATCAGTTCTGTGCTTGGCACCTAGAAACAGAGTTCCCTGCAGAGGGCAAATCTTTATACATTTTTTCTTAATATATATTTTACATACCCATTTATTATCCTCTTTTATATTCATAATATTGAATTCCCCTCCCTCCCCCACACACTAGAGACATAAATACATATATCTACAACACATCAAAACAAATCTCTATATTGTAGTTTCTGTTACTTGGTATTTGTATTTTCACACGACTTTAAACTTCTTCGCTTGAGTGTTTATTCGCTTTTAAAAGAGTTAAAGGAAAAATGAAATCAGAGGAGAACTGTTCTTGTAAAAGACAATGATGTCTTGGCCCAATTGGCAGGCTGGGCAGTAAATGATTATTGTTCCTGATGTTAATGCCTAGCATTTTTCTGTGAGGTTGGAAGGGGACTAGAGTTTGGATGCAAACTCACACAGACCTAGTCTGGCCACCAGTCAATGCACACCCAGCCTGGGGACTTCCTTCTTTTACAGATGGCTGCTGCTGCATGAATAGCTATTTCTTTGCTAATGATACTTGGGCACTGAACTTTCATTTAAGCACAATTTCCCCTTACACAGCATTTTCAAAATGAAAGCTGTGGGTCTCTCCCTGCTAAGCATATTATATAGGCATTTTGCCTGCAAAGTTAGAGAAAACATTTTCATGTTAACGATTGTCTTTCCTTCCGGCCCCTGTCACCCCCCTCCAGTTAGACATGTATTTGTAAGGAAAAAAGAGAGATCTCTGGGAAAAGCAAGAGGTCCCTAAATGTGAGAAGGAAAAGACTCTCTCAAGGAAGAGACATTGCAATTCAGTTATAATGTTCTTTTTTCTACAGGGGCTGAGGGAAAGCCATGGATTTGGCTCATTAACTGCAGATGACACCAAAGGGAAAGATGAAGCAGTGGCCTCTTCTGGGCAGTGGAGCTTTGTAAGACGAGGTCTTCAGGGACTCTTGCTCGCATCTGGGAAATATAGAAGAAACATCATACACACTGGACTGCCTCTACTGTGAACAGTTCACACCAAGCTCAAATAGTTATTGCATATACTATATAGGTTCCCCCCTGCTGTTTTCTGCAAACAATGCCGTTTCCTGTGTCAATTGGGAGGAGAAGCCATTTAGTTACATAAGGCTTTTGATTCCAGTCAGGTTCTTTGGAATATAGCTATAAGATGGCTTGCGTTCCCATTTATCATTAAAATACGAGTCCTACTTTAAGTGGAAATAATAACAGGGATGAGATCACCAAGAGCAACGATGAGATTCTTGCTCCTTGTCGACCGAGATGACGACTCCAAGCACCCATTACACCATGTGCACAGACATCTGTGAAGAGGACCCTGGTACAGTCCCATATTGTCTGTTATCACAGGCGTTGGCTGTTGGCTGGCTGTTGCCGGGAGGAGTGATCACATGCATCCCATGATCCATCCCTGCTGAAAGGTACTGCCTCTCTCCAAAGGCCCCATTGGAAGGTGAAGAGCAAAGTAAAGTGCTTTGGGTGGTGGCCAGTTTCTCAGGGCTTCCAGCCAACCTCGGAGAAGCTGGGAAATTGTATCCATACAAGTTGTAAGGGTTGTGAAGGGAAAAGGCATTGTAGGAGCTCTGTTGCATGTGGCCACCACTAAACATATGTGAAGAAGAAGAGGTGGAGGCAGGGTTGCCAGTTTGCATGACATACTGGAACTGAGAAGTTGGGAATGACCCCAGCTGGCCACCGTAGGCTTCCATCTTGCCATTGCTAGGCAGTGACGAAGGAGCAGGCATTCCTGAGATCAACGATGGAGTCCGCTGAGGCATGAAATTTTCAGAGGGTTGAGTGGCAGAAGTGGTTCCACTCTGGAGACGGTTGTATCCACTGTCGCTCAGCCCTGGGTAACTCTGCAGGGCAGTCATGTTGCTTCTTGCACATGGGGGATAATCGGAGAGGTTCAGGTTGCAGAGTTGGCTCTCCCGGCAGCCCACATTGAAAGAGTTGGGGGCCAAGTGAAAGGCTGGGGGTGAACATGATGGAGAAAGGAGGTGAGAAGATGCAGAAGGTGAGGGGGTCCCTGTGCTAGAAGTTGTTGGAGAAGTGCCAGTGCTGCCCCCTAGAAAGTAAAAATCAAAAGAAATTTTCAGCGTTTCCTGAATGCAGAACGCAAACTATTAGCACATAATTACTGAATGAGTAACATTTTTATATCCCATCCTTTCGGAGCTTACACCATATGGCTACTGACAATGAAAATCAAGTATAATAATATTCCTAAACAATGACAGAATAGAACAGAGGGATGCAGCAGCCAAAACAAACAAAACAAATAGAGCCATTTATGAACACATATGCCTGGCTAAACAGGAAGGCCTTCATTGGGTGGCAAAACACTGTGACAGATTCTGCCAATCTAACCTCAGAGGGCAGAGAATTCCGTAGTTTGGGTGCTGTCTCAGAGAAGGCATTCCACATATCCCTGTCTAACACAACTCTTATAGCTTGAACACAGGAAAAGGTCCTTCTGTCACACTCAGGGCTTTCACAGAGATGGGTGAACATGCAGCGACCGAGTTCATGTCAGTTCTCTGGATCTTTCTGTAGAGCTCATTTCACTTGGTTTGCATTCCTAAATGTGAGCAAGGTGGTCGTTGCTTTTTTAATCAGGGGAAATGCACATTTCTTCAGATAAAAATTGTACATTTTCCCCATAGACTTGAAGCATAACATTACTGATTGGGGGGATTTGCATAAATGTACATTTGCACAACTGCGTACTTCTGAGCATGGATGCAAGTTCAAAAATTTGTATTGCAAATTTGTATTGCAAATTCCTGAGTATTGCACTCCCATTTGTGTTTGGGATTGCAAACGGGGCATGTCTGCAGGATTGTACATCCCTGGGCTAGTACAGGGGAAGGCAGCTGCGAAGCAAACCATCTCGGGTGCCACCCGATCATCCCTGCAGAGGTGTCTGGAAGGGCCCTGACTCAGAGGCTGATGAACACCCACGCGAGGTGGAGTCATGGCAGCAGGATCGCTGGTCCTGCCTCAGTTCCCCCCTGTGATTTCTTTAGATGGCTGCTTTTGGCCATCCAAATTTAGTGCTAGAAAAAGCCACTCTTGGTTTAAATTCCTTAGAAAATTGGGTGGGGGCACGAAGAGGAGCGATCATTTTCTTGCCTCCCCTACTTGACTCTGCACCCCAAAACCTTTAAGACACTGCAAGACTTGGCCCCACCGCAAGCCAGAGGAAAGCAAAGCAGCTGCTGATCCTGGAGTGGAAAAGGCTGGAAGAGCCCTGTGTGGTCTCCGGGCCTCCTCTACACTTCCCTGCTCTGCGGAGACCTGAGTTTGCTGCCTTTGCTCCTTCATACTGTCTGGTATCAGGTCCCAAGGATACACAGTTTCCCATGAGAAGCTTTCCAATTAATTTAGTTTTCAGATTGCCTTGGATTTAGTCTAAATGGCAGCTGAGACCTGGGAAGGATCCTCGGTCATCTGTTGGCAATACTTCAGCTGCTAAAATTGCTGTTCCTCATTGCTTGGAGGGGTTTGAATTAGAGATGGCCTGGGAACCAGGTGACTCTGGGCAGTTCCTTGGCCAGCTTGCAGGTGTTGTTTCTCACCAGATTTGCTTGGCCAGGGTCAGCAGCCTAGTAAGGGAATACCCAAGATGTACATGAAGTTATTTTAAGATTCCTCCCCACGTAGTTATCTGCAAAACATACTAATTTTGACTAGTTTAACAATTCTTAAATAATTGATTGAAGAAACTTACTCCAATGGAACCCTATGTCCATCCAGGATTTTCTAATATCCATGAATATGACTTTGTTAAACTTAATGTGCAGCTGTTCATTGTGGCAATGCAAACCAAACTTTTAGCAGTCTACATGACAGAACTTGCAAATGGTATATTAAATTAGTGCTGTCAGCGTAAAAGGATATATATTCCATTATCATCTATGTTCACTGAAAATATTGATTGCTTTTTTAAAATGCCATGACATAGATTAATAGATTCAAAATAGATTAAGCAGCAACATTGCTGCACATGCTTTGGGGCTGAACATCTATTTGAAATTTGCTCATCTAACCCAGGTGTAAACATGTAATTTGATCCAGAGTACCTTCTCATGCAAGAACTTACGAACCGTGAATTAATACCCATTGATTGCAACATGCCCCATGGGCATTGCCAAGGGTTGCAGGGAGGAAGGAAAACCAGAAAAGATAAATAAAATAGCACCCCAGTGTGAGCTCTGCCAGGGGTGGTGGCTTTGGAAGGGGTGGTTCTTCCTGTCAGGGACTCCCTAGCCCCATCACTCCTCCAGAGTCAGGCTCTGCTCAGCCCTATCTGTCTGCAGCTTCTCCAGTCAAACAGCCACCCTGGAAACTAGGAAGCTGCTCTGCGGCATATTGTTACTGAGTGGTAATCTGAGTTGACTCAGGTAATTCCGGGACAGGTACTGCACTTTAAATATTTCATCATAGCATTAGATTCCCCCACTCCCCTGCGGCAATTGTCAATGTGCTAGATACACGCAGAAAGCTTCAAGAAAGAATGTAGCTCAAAGGAAGGATTTGGGAAAATTTACCCAAGGCTTTGTTACATTGGGGAGGGCAAATAATTGAAGTCTGGGATGAGGTTTGGGGTTCCTTAAGAATTGCACCTGAGCCTGCTATTCTCAAGTGATATGATACTATAATATCAGTGATAATTACAGTGTGCCCATTTGGGTCTATTCTGCTCAAATGGACAGCCATGCAGCATTAATTCTCTACAGAAATAAATGGATGTGCGCATGTGCCCAAGCACATGTATGATGCAATTCAGACTCCAGTCTGAAGCTAACAGAGTGCACAGAAAGCTCCATCAAACACAGAGGCATTTACTTCTGAGTAAACATGGCCAAAATAACATTGCCTGTTTTTTAGTGGAAAGCCTTCAGCAAAACATGGGAGGGCAACATTCGTTGACTAGTATTGCTTGTTCAAAATCTTTTTCAGATGGCTCTTGTAGATCAAAGACGTGGATGAGAACCAGATCACTGCACTGAGGGAAGTGAAGTGTTTACAGCCTCTAATAAAGTACCCAGTTCTTTATCTTATGTATAAGACCCATCTAGTATTATATTCAAAACACCTGCATCCAAGATCCTTCATTTACCTGAGAGCTTCTAAAACTTGCCAGCCCTGTTAAACCAGGCAAAGACAAAGCAGCCCAGGAAAAGCCAGCTTGGAATGGACAATGGCTTATTAGGCATTGATCTTAGTAAACAAGCAATGTATTTGACTCTGCATGTAACTACTGCGGCGAGGATTGCATTTGCCCAACACTGGAAGAGTGAAGAGCCACCTACCGATGAACTGATTCTAAAAAAGATCTTGGACTGTGTGGAAATGGACAGATTGACTTTGTCTCTGAAGGAGAAAGAAGATACAGATTTCTATCAAACCTGGGACTCTTTTTATCATTGGCTAGAGAAACAGGACTATGCATAGACTTAAATATGTTTATAGTTTAACATAAAAAGAAAAAAATGTGGGGGGCTGATCCAGTAGGTCTGATGTTTTCGATGATTGATAATTTTTAGTTTTAGTTTGTTTGTTTTTGTTAGGTATATATTAAGAATAAAACTTATTAAAAAAAAAAAGGAACAGACAATGGCATCTCTTTCCAGATCCAGGAGTGCCGAAGGAGTCCTGATTAAGGTGTTCTAGGAGGAGTTGGCCACATCTGGCATAGGATTAGTCTGCTACAGAGGTGTGGCCTGGCTGAAGACAGGCAGTCCCCCCACCCCAACCCCAGCAGCTGTGATAGGAAAGAGTCAACTTTTCTTGTGGTGCAGCCATGAGCGCCCATCCCATGCTCAGCTGTGTGCACCATGGTTTGCAGAGTTCTCCCTCCAGCCTGTGTTGCAGGAGAAGATATGAAAGCCATACACTGGATGATCATCTTATTTCTGGCCACCCAAATTTTCGGAACACCGTATACCCATTGGCACTGCCCTGCCTGCACTGCCCTGAGCTTCTGTTCTTCTGCACTCTCAGTGCAGCAGAGGGGATTCAAGGAATGACACCACTTCTTTCAGTGCCCACATCTTTAACCTTATCAAACTCAGCAGGTGCAGGAGCCTGTGCTGTGCTTACCGGTTCCCTTCAGGCTGACATTCCTGCAGCAATTATCCCCAGAATGTTGAGTACTGGATCTGAGAATCACCGGAATTCAAACCCGCATTTCCTGTAAACCTTGTCACTGGAATTTTCCACCAGTTGATAACAGAAGGTCACAGAATCAGACTATTATACATGTAACCTCATGCAAGGCATTCTCTGCCTTGGTTATTCGAAAACACTTGTGAAATACCCATCATTATGATAGGCAGGTCTATGCAAGGAACGGGGGGGGGGGGGGCTGCATATACTACAGGCCTATCGGGACTCTCCTGGGTCACCCAGCTTGGTTGTCCCGCCAAAAGTGCTTAGCCTCAGCCGCTGCATTTAGCACACTCTGGGAGGCAACTGTCCAGCAAACTAAATGTACTGGCAGCAGAAAGGTATATAAATTCAACTGCCACTGATTTACTGCAGAGTGGCATTGGAGTGGGACCTACCCCAGGGCAGGATGAGGCAGGAAAAGCATCTGAACCTTTTCTTGGCCCGAGTTCCTCCAAACTCTTCTCCCCAGCTGCTGTTTTCCTCTCAGTGGGACTGTGAGATTCTAAGGAATCCCACTGGGAGAAAAAGAGTGTGAGAGAAGGGTTTTGATGAGGAGGGGAAGAGTCCAGCACCCCACCTGAGCTTGAAACAGCTCCCACTACCAGTGTGGAGGAAACCAGCACAACTCACATACTGACACATTGGTCAGGTTGCCAGACCTAGTTTGGCCCTGTGAGGGATGGCACAAGCTGGGAATTATGGAGGACAGGAGTTCTTCTTAATGGTATAATCTTCAGTTGAAGCACGGTAAATAAGCTACCACAGTACAAGAGTTTTCTGGCCAGCGTACGCTTGTGGAAAGGTTGTTAGCATCTTCTATCTGTGCCGAGTGGAACAGAGAATTGCACATGGGGAGCCAGCCACACCTCCTGCACTCTTGGAAAATGACATAGTACAGTGTTACTGGAACTCTCATTTTCTTTTTTTCTAAGTGTTCTTCATTAAACTCAAGAAGCAGAGCCAAATATTTTTAATAATGAGAATTTGGATTAGGTTCAACTAGATTTTCTCTTTTTAAAAAGTCATTTCAAAGCATTTAATAGATTTTTGGCTCTCCCAAACCAATCCCATAACATCTCGTTGCCATGTGCATTTAATTAATCTCAAACCTGTTTTGTCCCAATAACGTGCCAATCTTAGTGATGGTGACGTTATTCTTGAAGAGTTCAACTTCTCCAGAGCCCTTATGTTGTGAATCATCAGTATAATTTTGGCTTCTATTTTCTATTTTTGAAAAACCTGCGCATGGGCCAGTTATTCTTTTAAGCCAGCATGCTATTCCTTCTTGTGAGTCAGGCAGGAGTCTATTGGAAGCCAGGAGTATCTGCCTTTTCTCTGATCACTTAGCTGGAGAGATAAAGCCCTTCTTGGGAGGAGCGGGAGGTGATGTCCTTGCAGGACAAAAAGCCACGCATCCTCTCCGTAATGCTACTGAAGAGTTCTCCCTCAGGAATCAATATGAGTAGCACGAGACAGGATACACTGTGCTATGGTACAGCACAGATGTGTACACCAGCTGCCAGATTTGACACAGACCCTAAGCTGACTGTTCAGAAAATGACTGAGTTCTGCTTGGACCAGTGCAGAGGTCCCCTACTGTGACTTTGACTTCAATTCCTAAACACAGATGTAACAGCATGAGGCGTTGTGTTTTCCATTGACTGTCACAGGAAATCAAACAATATAAGGATTTCCCTCTCCATCAGAATTGGATGATATCAGCAAGCACTGTTGCCCCTTAAGGGGTGACTGCACCTGCCAAAAGCCAGAAACAGGTGCAGTGGTGCTAGGCTATGTTGGTTCAGGTTTTGATTTTTAAAGGGAACTGAAAATAGCATTTTTACTTCCTATCAGAATGGATGCTTCATATGAATAAGCACAGAGATTTTCATGAAGAAGTTGCCTTGGCATGTTGAGGTTGTCCCAAAGAGGATAGACATATCTGCCCATGTTCCTTGTAAGAAACTTGAAAAGTTTCAGAAGACTCAGTGCTCTGGATCATGTGAAAGGGGAGAAGTCAAACTGGACGAAGGGAGAACAAGTCACCGTCACCTTCCCTTCCTCTCTCTCTCTCTCTCTTTCTCTTTTGGCAGGGAAGGGGGGATTTGTATGTCAATGTTACATCTCACAGTGGTGTTGTCAGGCATCAAACCTACAAGATTTCAGAAAGGTAAGTGCTGATTTATAATGATTAAAAATGAGTTTAGGTCTTTTTTCAAAGTGATGTCTGGAAGAATGGAAGATTAGAAGAATGGGCAACTTACTGCCTTATCCTTGTCCTCCCCCAAACCACAGTAATTGGAGCCTCTGGTAGAATATGCCCTTGGATAAAAAAAAGTGGACCTGTCAGTCACACCACTGGCCTCCGTCCATTATCCTACTCATCAGTGTTCAAGAGAAACAAAACCAAAAGATGCTATTTGCAAGAAGCATCCAGTCTACCAAGCATGAAACAGCATCAAAGCCTTGTTTTCACATAGCTTCATCTATGGTGTATTTGCAATAAAGCCTTCTGCACCTCATGAAGCACAAGAGATTGTCTGAAAGTACCTCATTCTGCCTGAGTTGGGGCCTTCCTCCATATTTATTTATTTATTTATTAAATTTGTATGCCGCCCATTACTTCCCTCTCTGGACGGCTTGCAACATTACATTCATTACATATCTGAAGCCATACAGCACCTTGCAGTCCGGTTACTTCTCACCATTCCATTGATTGCAACATAATTATCATTGGCAGAATGATGAGGAGATCACCTGTGACAATACTGTTGCAACCTGTTCTTTTTATGAGTCTCCACATACACTTTTCCTCAAGTTTACTGATTATTATTACATTACACATCGATGCACTGATTGTATCAAATATTCTGTTGCAAAGATTGTAAAAAGTTGTGAAGTCAACACTTTGAAAGATGAAAACCATTCTAGAATCATGAGGAACAAGCTTTCCTCACAGACCTACCACCAGTTTTCCCTTCCAGGCCGGCCTGTGGGGGATCCAGGGGGATCACACTGAGGCAATCCGGGATGGGGCGATTAGGGATTGTCCTGTTCGCCAGGTACTTGTCCTCAGTAAATCACAGGCTTCTGCCAGCATTTTGCTTTTGAAGGAGTCCCTTCTACATGCCTCCTACAGGACGGCTGTTCCCGTTGCAGCCCCTACCCCCTGATCTTTAGAAATGTCTGAGTGGGGAAAAATTTCTAGCATGACGGTAGTGCTCATCCATGTAAGTGCATATTTGATGTGGAGCTTTGATGTGAAGCTGTGGCTGTCTAGGACTCCTCCTGGACCAAGCATTGCTCCTGTGCTCTTTCCCAGCTCCACCTGGTACTGACAATGCACATGGAGCGACCTTTGAAGATGGTTTGGAAACTATGCTTATTGACGGCTGATTCAGAGTGCTTCCTGGAACCCATGTCTCATTTGAAGCATGAATGCTGCCATCTTAGGATTCTGTGGGTGAGCACAAGAGACAGGCCTTTCTCTATGGCAGCGCTATGACTCTGGAAGGCTCTTCCAACCAGAATTTGTCAATTTTCCTCTTTCTATCTCTTTCACCAAGAATAAAAGATGCTTTTATTTAATGGGATTTTAATGTGTGACAGATAATGTTATTGCTGGCAGCTTTAATGTATGGCATCGTTTAACAACGTTAGTTTCTTAGATTTTTGTTGTTTTACGTTATTTATTTTTGGTTTTAGAAATTGACTTATATATTCCTATTTTATGGAACATATCAGCATGTTTTTATGCTTATGTAGTTTGCCACTTGAGTTCTTTTACTAGAAGAGCAGGGCATACAAGCACACACATTTTTTAAACTGAGGATTTGTGCAGGGGAAATCATGATAATACAAATAGCATGAATTAGATCTGCCATGAATGATGCTAAAATCTGCTACCTGCCCTGTCCTCCTCACTTTGTCCCATGGTATAATCTCTCAAATGGTCCAAGCCTCTCCAGAAATAAAAAGGTGTGGAAAGGAGAAGCTAGCAAAGATTGCTGTGTGAGAAAGATGTGAGTTCTGGTTATAATGGAGAATTACTATCCTTAACATTTCTATACCACCCATAGCCAAAACTCGCTTAGAAGTTTACAAAAATAATCATAGACTCATATACTCAAGTCACCCATCCAGATTCTAACTGGATCCTGCCTTGCTCCCAAGATTAGGCAGGATCAGGTGCCTCAGGCTATTCAGAAGAATGCCTAGAAATCCTGCCATTGGATCCCTGAGAGTGAGCTGGCCAACGACAAAGCATTTAAAATTACTGAGAATTATTTTATTGAAAATTATGTTGGGCACAGATATTGGAAGGCTGGCAGGGAGGAGGTGTAAACCCCCGTTTCTACAATGGCCAATTTGTTTAATAAAATCCAATTCAACTTTCTACCCTAATTTTCCTGATAGGAAAGTAGAACACAACACCTACTTTGAAGGACTGATCAGTAGCTCTGCCTGGTCCTGAATACAGAGATCTACCCTGAGCTTCTCTGTTGCAGATCACAGGATGTACCATGGGCAATTTCACATGATTGCAAGAGACGGTCCAGTTGAAACACATGGAAATTAGTCAGAAAGAACACCAGGGGAACAAAATTGATATTTGGCTGGATTCTAGGGCAGAGATTTTGTTTTGCACTGTGCTTCTGCTGTTCTGGCAGTTCTTGTGAACTGTGAGATATTGCTTCAAAAACTAACATTATGAGCTAGTAAGAAGACGACTCAAATTACTCTTAGGGTACAGTCCTATGCAAATATTGACAGAAGGAAGGCCTACAACTCCCAGCATGCCCCAGCCATCTCTGCAGCATAACTGGTTGGGGCATGCTGGAAGTTGCAGGCCTATTTTCTGTCTAAACTTTAATAGGTTTGTTCCCATAGTTATTGATCTTGCTCAGTTTCATGTCATGCCTACACAGAAATGTGCAAGACAGCCCGTCTCCTGCAAAGGGTTGAAATCTTGTATCTCCAAAACTTCCTTTTTTATTTGAACTTTGCAACTTTCCAGAGCCTCTAGGAGAGCTGCACACCAGTAAAGGCAATAAATTCTGCAGGTGTAAAGTGAGTTACATTTATGACTTTGGCAAGGGAGGTCTGATTTGGGGACAAACCTTAGTTGATGCCATCCTGAATGAGCAGCCAAAACAACAGTTGGTCGTAGTCTGCAGAGAGCTACCCAGTCACATGGCGTTGGCTTGCTTCCTGGTTTTTCAGCTGCCAAATTGCATTTAAAGAAGCTAAAAATACATGAAATATTTTCCTTTCCTTATATTACTTGACTATGTCAGCAGTTGCTGTAGTTGCTATGAGTGTGTTATTTGATAACCCAGGGGTAGAAAGTTATCAGTGGAGATATGAATGCACAGCTAACAGCCCCTCTCCCCAGGAACACCCAGAATGGCAGCATGGTCTCGGGTCCAAGCAGGCCCACAAACAAATGGGGCTCCAACACACCCTACACTGGGAGTTGCACCCTATGGGACCAGGGCTACCTCAAACCATGTTGCAGCACCCAGAGGTCACGTTATACAAGAAGCGATAAATGCCTATTCCGAACTCTCCGCTCTTTAATTTTTTACTTTGAAACAGCTATGGGGCTCCTGAATTCAATCCAGGTAGCGGTGCGGTATGGAGGGTTAATCTTTTTCTCCCTTGGAGTTATTTTGATTTGATGTTTCCTGTAAAAAAAACTCGTTCAGTTCTTCCATTTTGCCAAGGGAGGCACAAAGAGGATGTTGCTCACAGAAAGCATCATGAAGCCCTGGGGCTCTTTTCCTTGAGGTCCTTGTATAAAGAGAGCAGCAGAGTGGAGTCATGAGCACTGAGACAGCATCCCTGTGGGTTTTCTGCTAAACTCCTGAAGAAATCTTTGATAGGTCCTTAGGTGACTTCCAGCAGTACTCAGGAACATATTTCTGAATGCACATGTAATAAAGAAGCATTGCATGGAGTTTCTTTCCCATACCTTTCAAGAAAGTTGTGTTTGAGGGAGCCATGTTTGAATGATAGCAGAATAAACAGGAAGCCCCCCCCTTGACTCCTCCCAGTTTTAGCCAAATCATCCCTCTGAATCAGGAACTAATGGCCCCTCTGCCCCACCCCTGCCTTCCAAGCACTGTGGCTGAAGGTTTGTGTTGGCAGCCAGGAATGTGCTTGCACGATGCAAGCTGTCATTGGTGACACCTGAATGCTGTTTTTCTCTCTGTGTTGCTTCAGAATACTGTCCATGGACTTGCTTTTCAAGTTATAAAAGCTTATTAAGATGAATTATTTTTCTAAATCCCGCACTTGTGCAAAAATGCCCTGTAAATGCTCTTATGTGTAAATGCTCCTAGAAGGTAGGAAGAGACGGAAGCGGAGCAGGGAAGGAATTCCACTTGAAGCTCGGGCTCTAGAAGACCCATCTGGTGCCATCAGGGGCTCCTTGCATTCCACCTTCTTGGTAAGGAAAGCAGTAGGTGGCATTCTAATGGAGCAATGTCAGCTCCCAAGTTGAAGTGGGGCTACCTCAGAGCCTATCATCCCAGTGTCTAGGAGCTTATCTCCGATACAGATTTAAACTAGCCTAATAATTCCCCAGCAATTTCCTCCAATAAGCTACTTGTTTCTGCCTCTGTTGGACTTTGGCTTCTGCTATCTGCATTTTGCTTGTTTGTATGGATTTATCTTGGTTTGTGTTTTGTTTGATTTCATTAATTGTTTAACAAGGTGCCCTGCAGGATACTTTTTGGGAAGATAGGCAGGATATCATATTTTAAGTAAATAAAATTTGGGAATATAGTTCCCTGAAGAGAGAGAGGCTCCCTTGCAGATAATTCTCAATTCCCAGATGCTTTGGGGGAAGCCATGATAATTTTAACTAATATGGAACTGATAAAGCTCTATAGCATAACTATGCATGCCTGCAAAGGAAGTCAGTCCATAGAGTTGCTCCTTCCGGCCTCCCTGATCATTCCCCAGAAGTCAGGCAACCCAGAAGTCTGTGCCAGGATTTCTTGGTAATCACTCCTTCTTTGCAAGAAAGCAAATCCCTTAGGGATATTGTGACAAACGCACTAGAAGTGTTGCTACTTTCCTCAGGAAAAATAATAGCAAAGGTTTATTTCAGATCTGGCCTTCAGGGAAGGCAGGGATCATCTAACAGTGCTCCATGTTCTTTGGCAGTGACAAGATGTTGAAACCAGCAGGGAGGCCATGTAGAAACAGTAAACATACAGACAAGCAGCGGCATCTCAATTGTCAGAGAACCAGGGATGGAGGCAGCGCCAAGCTGGCTGCTTAGGAAAGCACCCGTTGTCCTGCTGAAAACATGCTATGCTCCTCTCCACCTCCACCACCCCTGTGCTGTTCAGCAGAGAAAACAGGGGAGACAACGTGGAGGTACACAAAATTATGCATAGTGCAGACAAAGCAGATTGGGAGACGTTTGCTCCCTTTCTCATAACAGAGTATCGGTGGGAAATTCCAAACAGATAAACAGGAAGCACTTCTCTGTGCAGCACACAGGTCACCTGTGGAATTCACTTCCCCAGGATGCAGTGATGGACATTAATTTGGATGGCTTTAAAAGGGCATCGGGCAAATTCATGGTGGGCCAGTCTATCCATGGAAACTAGTCCTGGTGGTGTTATGCTGCCTCCAGTATGCGCAGCTGGGCTCCCACATACACCAGTTATGGGGAACATGAGCAGGAGGGGGCTGCTGGACTCAGCTCCTGTTACTGGGTTTCCTGTGGGCAGCTGGCTGGACACGGTATGAACAGAACATTGGACCTTGGCCTGACCCCCAATAGTTCTTCCTGTGTTATTATGTTCATATGTTGACTGAACAGTTTTCATTCTGCATATTTTAAACAGGTATCCCTGTCTCCATCAGGGACCAGTTGCCTCTCCTCAAGATTTTTTTTTCCCCCAAGAAAGGAGGAATTCAGATGGGTGCTCTGGGTAGCCCAGCATGGTCCACCAACTGGCTCCAGCTCTTTGAGCAGAGGAGGTCTTCCCTGGGGTGAGCACCCAAAGCCCTGCTTAACTGGGGCTCCACCAAGTCCTTCTGAATGCCAAGCACAGGTGCTGCTATGAAGCTGCAGCCTGACCCTTGCAATATGGGAGGCAGCCTATATGTGGACTAGCTATGTAAAAGACTTGAAGGAACTCCACTTCGAAATGCCCTCTGTTTCTGAAACTAGTAGCTGTACTTTTCTGCTTTATAGCTTTGCCTGGCTGTCAAGAGGCACAGGAGCGTCAGGAATTCAGCTGGAGACCATATGCCCATTATAATGCTCTGCAGTTGTTTGATTGCCACCTTGCTGGTGCCCATTACAAAATGGCTCACCTTGCTGCTTTTGCATGGTGGTGAAATCTTCAAAGGTGAGGGTGCGCACGGGGGGCCTCCAGAAGGCATATGTTTCCATAATGGCCTCCAGGCCGGTTCTGTGAAACAAAAAGAGAGAAACAGAAGTGTTGGTGAGCCTTAGCAATATCCACCCTAATAAAAGGGAGTATAAACCCAGTATCCGTCTCCCTCTGAACAGCAAGTGACTGTCATTTTGATGGCCATGAATGCCTACGTTTGTGCAAAGCTGTTCATCATCCCACCATGGCTTTTTAACCGCCCTGTGTGGGATGTGTGTGGGCCAGATTGGCACAATAACCCTTGCTGGCCCGGCCTGTCGTGTCCTGCGAACCCAGTGCGAGTGGCTTGCTGGGGTACCAGCCAAAAGCCCACCAGCCAAAACCCCAGCATGCCACTCTTGCCAGGCTCACGCGACATGAGAAGCTGTGCCCACAAGGGCACGCGGCTGAGGCTGCCTTTGTGCAAACCAAGTCAATGCCGGCTTGGCGGTTCTCCCTTTTATAATTTCCCATTGGCTTCACCCTCTCCTTTGCGAAGAGCAGCGTTAGTGACTGATTTTGTCCTGCTTCTTTGAACAGAGGCACAATTTGTACATGCTGTGCAGAAGTGGATCACAAGTGGTCTGAACCTGGGCAAGCCTGAGTTAAATGACACGTGCGGCAAGGGAAGGAGAAGTTGACATGTGAGAGGTCACATTTAATGTCTGTGGCAGAACTGGAAAGTGAGCCCAGGGCTCAGATTAACCTCTTTATTTGCTGACCATAAAGCTACAGAAACGAAGCAGCAAAAAAGCAAACTAACCAGAAGAGACTGGTTAACCTCACCCCATTACTCATCTCACTTTTCCTTTCTTTCCTATTTCTGTCCTGCTTTCTTAAGGCTCATTAAGTGTGAGACTGTTCTCCCAGTTTGATTTCTGAATCTCTAAGGTCCTTGGAGCCACTTAAGGTAGTCTGTGCTGTTAACACGATGAGCACTTGCAGCCAAACTGTTTCATAATTCTCCTCAGAGTCACCCCGGAAACAAAGATGTTTTACTTAGAATGAGCTGGCAAAACTATATTTTAACAGCTACTTCAGCAGACAAGAAGTTGTTGTGCGGTGTTTATTAGCTGCTAAGCTGCTGGAAGTAAGAATAGAAGACATTTCCACATTGCATTCTCACAGCAGCACAGAGTATTTCACAACAAAACTCTCCAGTTAATATGAAGGCCACAAAAGCTCAAGGACAAGAAGTGCATATAAAAATATGCCCTTGGATTATTAAAGCCAACAAAAACTATCAGTGTCACATCTCTGGAAAGGTCAAAAGCAGCTAATTCTCACATTTGAAAGCCAGAAAAGCCATGAGTTTCCATAACATGACAACCCATCATGGGTATATCATGGGTTGCCATGTCATGTGAACCTAGACCACTTCCTCCTGGGTGGCTTCTTTTTGGGCAATAAGCCACCCTGGCCACCCATGGCTTATTCTGGGGGTTGCTGCATTCCCAACGGGCTGCCTTGTCATCTCTGCCCAGGCAAACAAACGCATTACAGGTACACAGAAGAAGCCACTGAGCTGCTCAGAAACAGCAGCAAAATCTCTCACCATCACTGGCTTGGTCTCCAAAGCTGAGCTTTCTCTCCGAATTACCTTTTCGGGAGATCACCATCACTTTTCATAATCTCCATTGTGACAGCATATTGACAGTTGCCACTGGTTCAGCACCACTGGTTGAAATTTGCACAAATATCTTCAACCTATTTTTCTAAATAGAAAATCAATCGTTTGCCCTTGCCCACTTTTGGCTGACTGAAATGAAGAACCTTGCCTGCCTGACAAAGTGCAAGAAGCACCATCCAAGAACATTGCCAAAACAATGCCACAACCACGCTACAAAAGCTGACGTGTTGCTCTGCTTTTCCCTGACAACTGTCAAGGATCCAGCTGTCAATTGACAGCAAACTTGTGAGGGAATCTTGGCTGGTGAAAGGGATGCCATGTGTGTCACCTCTTTCCAGTAAGATACTTCAGGTTTTGGGGCTGGGGCTGTTATCCATCTCCTCTACCTTTCCCATCCCTTTTTGGGATGCTAGATGTGTAGAAATGTGGGAAGGTGCAGGCCACCCTATTCATGGAACCATATAGTTTTGACACTGTCAAAACTCAAGCTTCCTCTCAAAATTAGTTTTGTGACAGGGCTAGTCAAAGATTTTGACAGAGACATATGCAGCCAGGAAATCTGCCAGTTCACTGTCATTTTTTATTTTTTCTGGACACTCAGGAAGTACAATTAGGCTCATATTTTTATTTATTTGTAAAAGGCCCCTGAAAATTACACAACTATATTAATACTTGTTCAATTTTTCTCAGTCTTGTACAAGTGTGCCCAGTATGTGTCTGGAAGTGCCAGGAAGATCCTGGTCAATCCCCTTGTCTGTCAAAGCTGTCAAACTGGAGTTGGTAACAGAATGACAAAGTGAAACTCCATGTAAGCTAATTTGAGCACCCCTGTCAGGAACCAATTGCCAAATTATCCACTGAAAAGCAGCAACAGAGGAGAGAAAGGTTGCAAAAGAAGGTGTATTGAAGGAGGCGGGAGCAATATCTCTCTCAGCAATGTAGCCCATTTGATTTTAAGTATAGAGCCGACAGTTTTCAGTGCCCTCTACCTTTCTAACACTTCCCTATATCTCCAGCTCTTCCAGAAAAGAAAGATATTGACTCTACCTGCTTTTCACAGCTCCTTTTCAGAGCACTTGCTGCTGTGGTAGTTCCCTGACACTTCTAAAGACAATGCAGGAATATTTGCAACTTTAATTGCTGGGAAGTAAACGGAAGGGAAATTCGCAGCAATTTAAGAGTTGAAAAGTAAATGGAGAAGAGAGTTGTGCACCTCAGTTGACAAGATGCACAGGTGGTGCACATGCCCCCACCATTTACTTACTTGTAATAAAATTTGAATATATTTCACCTCCATTTACTTCCCAGTCATTAAATTTGCAAACATTTCTGTGTTCGCTTGTTTGTTTTTGAAATGCCAGGGAACTGCTATAAATGCAAGCAGCAATTGTTTCAAAAGGAGCTGTGAAAATAGGAGGGAGTCAATATATCGCTTTACCTGGTGCAGCTGAAGACTTGGGGAAGTGTTGAAAAGCTGGGGCACACTGAGAAACACATCATTTCAGACATTAAAACTGAGAGGATCACATTGGCACAGGGGAGATGTGATCCCGCTTTGGGTGGACTCACTCCCTCACCCAATTATCAGGGCTTTTTACTTGGCCAACCAGGTCCTCTGGTTTCCCTGCTGGTTATTGCTCACACACACTCAAATTTTTTGAGGCATTAAAAAAAAGGAAACCCAAAAGGCTGGGAAGTAAGGGGCAGTCCTTCCATAATGGCATTTCAGCATCAGTAGAAGAGCAGCCACTGGAAAGATTGGGAAAAGCAAAAGGTACAGACTTTTTTGTCACTCTTGCCAAACACCTCTGTAGCCATTCCCACCAAAGGAGCCCTGCCAGTATTGGTCCACATGAGAACCATGGGCATGAACAACCTGCAAACAAGCCATGGCTAATCTGGGTGGCTTGTTTACGAAAAATAGCCATTCATGTGGGTTTGGCTGACATGATGCCCCACCACGGCCAGTTGTCTCATTGTGCAAATCTTCACACAGTTCTGCTGATTTGCCCACGCCATGAACTGTGGCAGTAGTTTCTAGCATTTCTCTTCACTCCTACCTCATGCTGCATGGTATTTTGTGGTAACTGGCCTCGATGAGCTTCCTGGTGCAACGTAAAGTCAACTGGGCTGATCAAAAGGAACACTTCAAGCCAATGTGCTATGCCTTGCACAGGAATGTCCTCCTAAGTATATTATTAATTTGTGGTGTTCATACATGACAACAGCACATAGGAAAGTGGTAGCCACTGGTCAGCAGAGCTGACTGCAGCAAAATCAATGGAACTTCAATTTCATTTTGGCTGGATTGTCTGTGGCTGCACTTGGCCCTGGCCGGAACTCTCTCGCTCTGGGCATCGCATACCACAGCTGAACCCTCAATACCTTCCAGAGGGGATGCAGAAAGAGTCTGTAGGCGAGCATTCTGTGGTCAGTGATGTGAGGCTCTCATTTCAATAATGCATTCTTCTATATAAAAACATCAGAAAAATAATTAACAGTCCTGAGATCCTGGAGAAAAATTGGCAATAAATCTAACTCCCGCTCACACTGTTTTTACCTCAGCATGGAGCGTAACAACTGCATCACTGAAATTATATCACCTCTGCCAAAATGGCTTCCATACAGTTCTGATCCCTGAGTGGTGATTCATTGGTGGGGGGCGGGGAATGGATCATGCTTTCTTTCCCCCTGTGCCGTTCAGAAGCCACTTTGTGGCTGAAGGAATGCTGGTACTGAAATTTTTCTGCCTCTGGAGAGACTCTTTCACCAATTTGACTTTTGCAGCATCCAACTTTCTTCAGCATTCCAACGCTTCTTTTGCAAATAGCTTAGTGTGAACTCTGTTGCCTCCACTGGTGAGCATGGAAAGTACATGCTGTCTTTGTTTTACAAATCACTGGAAGGAACGGTACTGCAAGTGCAGGCTCCCCATTATTAGAATCCTGTTACCTACCAATTTAGAACACGAACATTGAAATGCTGGACTTGACTCCCTCTCATAGCTTGTCATATTCAGTTTTCTATAGTTAGAAGGAATGTTTCCATATAAGTATGTGAGCTCACACCTGCAGCTTGCAATCTGTAGCTTTGCACAGCCCAAACACCAAAGAGAACAAGACAGAAGAAGCAGCTAGTGGAAAATGACTGCCTCCCCAACACCCACCCCCAAATGCTTTGTTCAGAGCTGCAGATGCTTTGTAAAGGATGGGTGGTTCATAGATTGATTGACTGGCTCAAATGAATGCTCATTTCCGGTCCCACCTCCAAGTGTAATTTCTGGTTAACCCGAAAGAGTCAGATTTTCATGAAGATCACAGTTAAATTCAGGCACCCAAATGAGGAACAGCTTTCATAAGATGTTATGAGATTCTGGAGAAATGATTGTGCATTTCAGTCCGTATCCAAAAATAAAGTTCTTTTGCATAATCTGGTCCAAACAGGTGGTATGTCTGTCAACTCTGTTTCCTCTTCTGGTCTCTGTTATAAGCCTCATGGTCTATTTTTGCCTGTTTACATCACAAACTCTCTTTTCTAATGGCCTGGAAAAATGGCCTGGAAAACTTTACAAACTCTATTCCATTAAAGCTGGCCTTTTTCATATGTCTCCTGAATTTGTGATCTTGCATTAGATTTTCTTTTGGGGGTAAGTGCCATTACATTTTAATAATAACTAATGTATGAAATGATCCCATTGTTCAGCCATTGGAAAAGATGTTCCAAATATCTCTTTGTTTTGCTAATGCTTTCCATATGGCTGGCCTCTCCTACCTACTTGCACACACAGTTTTTGCTGCCATCTAATTGCTTTCTCGAGAAGCCAGTTCATTGGCGTTGGGAATATATTGTTAGATTTTCTACATCTGCTTCCATGGTAGTGTTCTGTTTTAATAAAATCGTCATTTGGATCATTTTGTTGGGCTTATCTATTTTTATGTAAACTGTTTTATGCTAGAATTTGTTGGAAAAGCAATATACAATCAGTCAATCAATATTGAAACTTACCTCCCCCTACAGAGTTAAAATTCCAGGACTGAGCACTGGCACTAAAAACTGCCTCTGGAGTGAAACCTTTGTGGATTCTGGCTCAAATTAAGCCCTGCCCCCACACCTCCTTCTGTCTTTTTTATATTTCATTGCTTTCCTGCCTACACCATTCCCATACCCCCCTTATTCCCCTTCTATTCCATCTCCTTTCCTTTTCCAATTTCTGTCTCCCCACGACACCGAAGAAGCCACAGCATGACAAACTGCCTGTTCTGATTTTACATTTCTAGGCTGCTTTCTGCCCATGGACCACATAAGTGGCTTACAGTTTTAAATATATATACCTGTTCTGCTCTGTGCCATGATCTGAATTGGTAACTGAGTGTCACAAATTTACTGCTGCATTCTTATTTTTAGCTCCCCAATTATACCTGGTCTTCTGCATCCCTCATGGTGAAAGTTTCAAGCGCTGTGCTGCATTTTCCTGAGCTATGGCGTCTGCCATTTCAGATGGAGGAGAGCCATTTGTGAGAGAAACAGCCTCGACTGTTATACACATTTTCTAGGCTTGTTCATGGACATTGTTTTCTTGATCTGCTGCAGCCTAGACACAGGGGAAAAGAGAGCCCTCCCCTTCCAGAGGAGCCGGGCTGATGTTCCCTTTGGATGCACTTCAATGGAAATAACATTTTGCAGAAGACAAATGACGTTGACATGTCACTATGCCTGTCGCTACTCAGTCCCAGGTGGGAAAGCCTAGGGCTGGTTGCTAGGGCTTCTTCCTCACACCTATTATTTCACACCCCTCCCACCATCCATTTGAGCTCAGCACACTTAATGATGTTGTTAATCTAGAATGCCCAGCACTTGACTTAAGTTTGAAAAGTCTATGGCTACAGACTGTTGCTTATGAAAGGAGTTCACTTCATGATAACACACCTAACAAAGACCTTCATGCAAATTGCTTGAATTCTCCAAGGTGTAGAGAAGATGAATCTTTGCTTAAAGCCTGATGAAGAGGACCAGCGTGATTTGCTACTTGTGCAAGAACAAATTACAAATAGTTTTTCAAGCTTCAGTTGGAGGCTTCATGCATTCAGAAATGCAAACTCTGATTTATTCTTGTATTTATCTATTAATCAGATCTATGCTGGGTGTCTGCCAGAATGCTAGAAGTTTGAAACAATGCATATTTCCCATGAGTGTTATCCACAAAACTGAAGAAAGAACAGTTTGTAGAGTTTGTGAGTCCTGTGGAGGAGATAAAATCTTTGGAAAACCATTTTAAGATTTGGTGTAATCCAATTTACAAATCTTGCAACAGATGTGCTAAATGAAGGCATATTTTTTTGGTACTTAATCACAGGTCAGCTGATTACAGCTGATGTGACAATGCAGTTTAAGACTTGATGAAGTTTGCTTTTTCTTTACTCTAGCACAAAATCTCATGGCTCTGATTCTGTTGGGATCAATGAAGGTGGTGGTGGTGGTAGTTGTTAATCCCACCACAGTGAGGGAAAGAATTTTTGACACACAGAAAATAGGTGCTGTGGAAGAAGGTTCAGTCCTCCCCTCCAGGCATGTGGGCTGCATTCACTAACACTATAATAAATCAAAAGGCTAACTCTCAGCTCTCTGATTAGCATAGCATGTAATTTGCCCCAGAATAGGCTATTCTGCTTCACATCATCACTGTTTACTGTAGCGCTGCTCATTTTGCTTCAACCCAAGTAAACATTATTAAAGCTTTAAAGCCTTCCTAAGCCTTTATGTGACCCCCATCATTTTAACAAGCCAGTTGATAGCCTGCTTTATGCTTTACTGTCCAAGAAAAGTCTGCTTTTCCTCACTGCTATAATTTTTTAGATTTTTCCCCAAACATGTTTAACGCATATATATATATATATATATATATATAACGTCCAGCTGGAGAAGTATGTTCAGTTTTTCTTTACAAAGTATAATCCCAATGAGCAATAATTTGAGGGAATACGAAGCCGCACCTTGAAGGATGAGGGTTGAGTTTGGACAGTGACAGAGCGTAGCATGGTGAAGCGGGACATGCTGGGGTTGAGCCAGAAGCATCACCACCCTGGGCATGGAACCTCAGGGGAAGCAGCTTTTAAATTATATTTTAAAGACACTTGATATGTCCTTATGAGGTGTTTCTGTATTTAATCAGTTTATGGGCCACTTGACTATACCTACAAAGATCTGTCAAAGCAGTTTACAACATGCACATTGAAAATGCAACACATCCTCAGCTGAACCATATAGTGTGATCTACTCAGACCGGGGTTGCCTTATGTGTGGTGGGAAGATCAAGGGAGGATTTGTAGCCCTCCTGTCCTTTGCTTTATGCTGGGAGGCCTCTAAGCCTCTGTGGCTGATGCAAGCAGGTGGGCACGGAGGCCAAGAGGCGTGTGCAGCCAACGATCAAGGCCCTCCCCCTTCCCACCCACCTCCCATGCCTCAAAACGGTAGTTTCTTCTCCTCCCAAAGTTGTGACACCACATCAGGAGAGGAAGCTGCTGGCAGGTCAGGAAATGTGAGTGAAGTATCCCCCCCCCCCCCCGAGGTTATAGCTCTGACTGCAGCCTTGGGGTGGAAAAGCACCCCTTCCAGACAATGTGTAGGGACCACAGAAAAACACGTGCCTTACTTCTAAGCGCCGGAGTCATCTCTTCCCCCCATCCCCCGTTTTGCAAAACTGTCACAGCAAATGAGTTGCGTGAAAAGCACCAACCCCCAGCTATTCTTCTCATGCACTTATGACACGAGGCAGAGAAATAAATAACAAAGCAAGGGCAGGAAATCTTCAAAGCTCCTCGTAGGGCTGCATTTAAAAATGGTTCCCTTACTCTGGTTTCTGTTGATTACTCATCAAATGATGCCTCTCCAGTTCATGCAGAGCTCTCATTGCCTCATTATTTTTAACTGCTGGTTGGATCAGAAGCCATCTGAGACTACAGCTCTGCTGGACTTGCTTTGCTGGAGAAGAAATCTGAGTCCCAGCCTCCCTCTATCTGCCCTCAGCTCCAACCCCCGCCTAAGCACTCTGTCACACTCACATTCTAATTTTGTTTTGCGGAGTCATCCATTTGAAAAGGTGTTCCCAAGGAACTGATTAATTCACTCAGGTTTTATAGGGTTGAGCAGGGTTCTACTGAAAGGGGATGTGTGGGGGGTTGGGGTGGAATTTATGAGCAAATAAAAGCCATAGGTTTATAATGGACAACAATCTGTGTTTTAATGGCAATTTTACACCCTGTGAATGCTACAGTAGCTTTAAAAAAATCTAGCCTCAATCGAGTACAAGGTGGAAAAAACAAGTTTTCTGAAGGGAAAGGCTTAATGAATGAAGACACCAAAACTGCATTCCTCTTTCATTGTGCATTACTCATTTTTCACGGCTGGGGAAATTTTCAATAAACCAAACTCTGTAACAGGAGAGCTTAATAAGGCACAGCCTTGCCAATTGTTTGCCCTGAAGACTCACTCTCCCAATTCACACGCCACCGCAACCTAGGTGTTTTGTGCTGTTTTAAAGCTGGTTACTCTGAAAGCAGTGAGTGAGTGAAGTCCCTCTTGGCGAGCATCTGAAGGAGGAGGAGAGGAGGAAACCTTGAGGGAGGAGAGGTTGGAATTTAAGAATCGTAGGTCTTTGACGCACCCCTCAAGGTTGCTGCCACAGGTTTACAGGCCGACCAGGAAAACAGGAATGTTTTGAAAGAGAGGGCAGGGGTCCAAGAAGGAGCGCAGGGAGAACCATCGCCTTGCATGGCCCCTGACCCCATGACAAGGAGCTGGGAGAGACAAGCTGCCCAGCTTGAGGGCTTGTGGAGGTCTTAGGAGCCACCGTGAGGGTGGAGCACACAGCATGACTGAAAGAGAAGGCTTTGTGGGAGAAGTTCCCTGTTTGGGTTCAACACTCTGGGCACGAGCAGAGGCTTCTCTTCCAGCTCACTAGAGGGCTTTGTGGACTTTGCCTTGTAGCTGCAAAGTGCTAATAAAGGAGGCAGCTCTGTCAGTTTGCTGTGTTTCACCACATGGTGTGCAGACCTGGAGCTCTGGCTTGCACAGCTCAGCTCTCCCTGAGTCAGGGAGCAGAACCTCTCTGAGCCCAGCAGCCAAGCTGGCCCTTGCGGTAGCTCTCAGGTGACACTTCCCAGCCTAGGGCCTCCACAATGGCAAAAGGCACATGAAACATATTGGCCTGGTTTAGCTTGGGGCCCGTACCACCAGCAACTATGGCAGGGGAAAATTTTTTGAATGGGAAAAAGCATGCATTCCTAATTCAGGAAACGAGCAAAGAATCAGTAGTCAGGGGGAAAAAGGCAGGTATCCAGGTATGGCCCCTGAGCCTTATGTTCTGCACCCTGATTTGCATGCCAAGCATTTTTATAGGAAAGTTCAAATCAGAGGCTGTCGCTGTCTCTCATTCTCACATGCCCTGGGCTAGCAATGTCAGAGAACATAGTAAAGTCAAATGAGACTTGAGTCACAGAAATCTACAAATCTCCACAGAATGTACAGCAGAACTGCTTTCTCCAAATTATGCAGATTCCACAGACGTGTAGGCTGATTTTTTTTTTTAACTTGGGGGGAGGGGGGAATTGTGCAAGTGCACATTTGCAAATAAACATTTTTTTTGTACCAAAAACCCAATTTCATCAATGAGCACCTGACAGAACCAAGGATGCCTGAACATCTGCAACAGGTTGGAACGGATTTAACAAATGCTATGCATCGCTTCCCTGGGCCCCTTGCAAGGAAGGGAAGGTTATGAATACAGATACATCAACAAACACCTGCCTTTCCCTCCAGTTAACACTATTATTTGTAGCAACTGTCAACAGTGTGGGGGTTCTTGCCGGTGCTTCCAAATGTTGCAAATGCACACACCGTGGTGCTGTACATGCCTCTGTGGGGATGGGGAGCAGAAAATACTGGCAACAATGCTGAGGAAAGCACTGCTGGTTCTGCAAAGATCCAGCAAAGATCCTGAGACTGGATGAGAGGAAGCTGGAGCAAGTACAAGGATAAAAATGCACGGGAGCAAACTTGCAACTGCAAACTTACATTAGTTTTATATAGTTAGCTGGGAGGGCTTTCCCTATCCATGCTGGGAATTACTGTTTGGTGAGGCTGCTCAGGATCCTCCGTTAGAAATCCCAACCATGCGCGTGCACGCACGCACACACCATTCCTTTAATCTGCTGTTTCCAGGATTACCCATGAAGCAAAGACCATTCAACTAGTTTAAAGTGCAAATAATGCCACAACGAATATATTCAGGGCAGCTCCGTTCTGACTCTGCTGATGCCTTTTTCTTGAATCCCTCTCGGCACATGCCTTTGGAATGCGATTTCTTTGGGACATGCCTCCGAGAGTTCCATCTAGTTGCTGGCTGAGCCCTGCAATAAAATCTTGGCAGAATCTTCGTCGCCAGGGCTTTCAAACCCTCTGTGCTGAACGCCTCTTGTGGGGCTTTCCTGCCTCATGGCCCAGGTGTACTCTCTCTCTCTCTCTCTCTCTGATGTGTAATATCGCAAAGATTTTAGTTCCTTTACACATCAGCAGAAAACTGTGCTGACCTCTTCATGGCCGTGTAGCAATTTCCTGTCCTCCTCCATGTTAATGAGCCACAAGTTTCCAGTTTTTCCAGCCTTTTCAGGGAAAAGTCCAGTTGCAACAGGCCAAGACCTTATGGACAACTCATTCTGTAGCCAACCACGTGGTCATGGACTATTCTCTGTGGAAAAGTCAGGAAAGCCAACTAGGAAAGAGGGGTGCTGGGGAGGGCTGCAGCATTGCAATAAATGGGGAGGAGGAAGTTTTGAACGCACCCATACCAAGTTACCCCAGTCTGTTGGCTTCCGAACATCCAGCTCTGGATGAGTTAAATTATGTTCCGAAGCAGAATGTAATTCCAAATGTGACCCCAGTTCTATGGGTCACAGCATCATGGGGGAGATAGGACTATCTGGAGACCCTGCCCCAGCACAGCCAGCACAGAAAGAACTGTCCTAAACGCCTCTCCTAGGCTACAAACGGGCCTTGGAGATGAGGGGAAAGAGCCTGCTGCAGGGATGGGAGGAGTCTGGGCCAGTGGCCTATGCCATATCCAGGCAGCACCTGAGTCTCCTTCCTTTGGCCGCTCCATCTAGATGGCTGAAAAGGCCCATTTGGATGCCATGGAGGGCTTGTGGTACGGCAGCCGGGATGGTTGCTGCCACCACACCTTGCTCTACACATTGGCTGGGCAAGTTTGGAGACTTCAGTGCACCGACAGCAGAGACCATTGGATTGCTCAGCTGAAAAATAATCACCATTATATTGTATTCATTTGTTTCAGTGGCATAAGCGATTAGGAATTGGTTCCAAATACCATCATCCCTGGTCAAGCAAACCTATATAGCTAGACAGCAAGGTTCCTATCATTATTTATTTACTTATCATCTTCAAAGGAAAACATAGAATATTAATCTAATATTCAGCTGGTAATTTACACGAGTCTCAATCTGTAAAGAAGTAACAAAGCTACAAGCAGTGAGGGCACACAATTCTGGTCGCTTTTAAAAAGATGATGACTATTAATAAAGTGGAGAGATTTTATTACAGTTGCAGCAGGAAAGAAGCGTGTCAATCAATTACAGTTGTTAGGCTTGGGCTTTCTGATCAAAATTACCTACTATTTTGGTATTAATAGCACAAGAGCTTCAGTATATTATCCCGTCAAAGTTTCCAGAAAACATGTTTTATTTATTTAAGCATTTACTTACTATTCATTAGCATGGAGCTCCCAGAACAGTGAAATGGCAAAGACATAAAAATAATACCTGGGCTGCAATTAAATGCTTCCTACACTGGGATTTTATATAGAAATTAAGCCAATTAAACTTTGGTTTATGAGTTTCTTATGCGAAGGTTATTTCATTTTGTTATTTGATTTCCCTACAGATATAAGAAAAGATAGGCATACTGGTCCAGCTCACTACGAACATGCAGTTCTTGCTTGTATGGCATAAAGATGTAAAACATACACTGTGATCCAACAAATTATCTGCATAGTGTTGGCCATGCACAGGGATTTTAGAGAAAAATGGAGTAAGAATGGGAAGCATAGTTTGCCAACACCAGTTATCCCAGGACTGAAGAAAATTAAGGAAGCATTCTGCTATTAACCAGCAGGCATGCAAACAAGGGGAAGGCATGAAGGGAGACAAACACGCTGGCCCCATCCGTTGTCCAGGGGAACAAGAACCATCAGTGGGTGTTCTAGAAAAGGGACAGTCAAGCCTAGCCCAAATGCCTGTTTATAGCACAATGTTAAAAAGGGGATCTCCTCTCCTCACTGTTCCCTTCCTGTCCACACCCCTGCCCTAGAGTCTCTTGTCTTGTTAGTTCGTTGTAAGCCTGAGGGCACAGCCTCTCCTGCACTCCCTTCTTTAATTGATGATAGTTGCTTTGGGAGGCAATTTATCCGAGAAGATAAATAGTAGATAGATAATAGACTCCAGTCACCTTTTGTTGGGGAACAAATGGAGGGGCTGCCTGGGCAGCTGGAAGGCAGATAACCCATACTAATGAAACAGACCACAGCAGAACAAAAGGAAAGCATGGGCTGAGGGCTGTTAGTTTGTACATGATGGGGCGGGGAGGTTGCACTGTTTATAAGCTGCCTTGAAGAACATTTGATAGCAAGGCAGGTAGAAATCTTCAAAATAAGCAGTTTGATAAGGGCTGATATCCACATGCTGCCCCAGGTGTAGAATGCAGGATTTTGTGCCACAGGGACCTGGTCCAGCAGCGTTCCTGAACAAAGACACTACAACAATGCAGTACAGAAACATTGCTCTAAAGCAAGGAAGGAAAAATTTAGGAAATGAGCTTACCTATTTCTTCCAGAATCTCTGAATCCTTTTGCAAATGGATTCCGGTCAATTTTTAATCTGGTGATCTGTAACAGGATGCCAACTGAGTTAGTTTCTTTTGTAAATATGTCATTTAATAGCATTCTGTGTAGCTTTTATTATTCTATAATAATAAAATAAAAATTGTTATAAACAATATTCATTTCATGGATGTTTAAGAGCTTCTCCTACTTAAACAGCTTGTAAACTGTTAGTAACATATACAATAAACACGTTTTCATAAATGAGTATCAACAGTCCTAAATCACTGCAAATTGTGACATACCTGTGCTAATTTCAGAGCACGTAAAATGTATTAGACGGAGTATAATAATTATATAAAATTTACAACAATGATAGCAATGGGCCATGTTACATTCAACAAGTGATCGCATGGTAAGGGGCAGGTACAAGACGCCCTCAATAAAGACAATTCATCAGTATACCTCTTCCATGAATAGCAAATGCCACAGGGCCCCACCAACAGATTTTGTGGAATTCATTCCATTTGCATTACAAGGATTGTCAGGTGCCCTCATTCTATTATACACTCATTGATGGAATCACATTTTAATGATAATTTCATTCTTGTCTGCACTTCTGGTAAAAGTGGTATGAACTGCCAAAATGTACTCCCTGGGACTTGAGCACATCAAGTATTTCAGTTTCCATCTATTTTTTCTAGCATAATGGATGAAAATATATGCTACATAATCAACTTTATTTTATTGATTGGTTTAATAGTAGACAGCCTTTCTGAAGTTTGTGTCAAGGGGGCAAGACCAAGAGCTAATGTAGCATTTGATCAACATAAATGTATATATGTAATGCACATTTAGAAGGTGGGAATATTATGCCACAGTGGGAACTGAACAATATGTTCAGTTGCAACAAGACAGAAAAGTTAGCTGCCGGCTAGACTAGGTATGCAAAACTGTACTTCATTTGTACTAAATGATAAGTCTGATTTCTCTCTCACATTTTTACATTTATGTCTAACTACACTGAGCTCTTCAGTAATCAAGCACAGGAAAAGTAGTGAAGTATGATTAGTCCTTTAGCACAGCAGCTGCTTCTGGAAGAATGGCAGATTCCTCTGTGGTCAGGAATCCACTTAATGCAACTTTATATTCTGTGGCCAAGGGTCTGTAGGTGACAGTTCCCACCTTGTTGTGTTCAGAGATTTGCTGGTTGAAACTAGAACCAGTAGCCATTACTTGTGGCAACATAGTCCACTGCAAAGGGTTTCAACTTGTCAGCGCACTAAATCAAGTAGTAAGACACTTCCATGTGTTCCATAGGTACATAGATGGTTACATTGCATATCTCATGTGGTCATCAGTTGACTTGATGAGGGGTTTGGAAAAATAAAAGACAACTATTATGGAACACGTCTGCTCCCATTACTTGTTTTCCCGAGTTCCTAAATCTGTTTTAAACAGCATTGTTACAAAAGCCAATGGCTGTAAAAAGCATTTTCCTTTTTTCAGGGTTTCTGCAAAATCACTGCATATTTATGATCTTAAGAATAGTAATATACATAAACAGTTGAAACAGTGCTGGACAATCTTGATATTAATATTTAGTCAGTTCCTGCTGGAATTCTTCCAAATATTTGGGTTTCCCATAGTAACAGCCTGTAAATTCCTGCTGCAAATCTCTTTCAGTTCTTGATTTGTAACGTTTGTTCTATGGGATTTGTGACAGCACAGTGCAGATCACAGTGCATTCTCTCTCTCTCTCTTTTGCTCGCTCGCTGTCACATGCACACACACAAGTTAGATTACACCACCTGTCTCTTTCTTTCAAGCTGATTTACACTGTCATTTTCACTTTCTCTGATGACTTAAAGCTAAGACCACCGTTCTGCTAATAAATTGTCATGGAGCTTTGTTATTATGGTTTTCTTCCTTCGTAGGGTTATGATAAATTACACAAACACACACACACACAAATGCAGTCATAAGCATTATTTATCCTGATCTTACTTATTTTATAAGAGGCTTGTGGAAGCATCCATTGCTTCAAATTTCTCTGCTCCCAAGCCCACAGATAAGACAAAACAAGGTAAAAAAAAAAATTATACTGGTGAAAGTAGAGTTGTAAGGCAGATAAGTACCCTGATAGGAGAATGATAAATCTGTCTCTCTGGCTTATTATAAAATTCACACATTTTAAGCACACTTTGATTCCTCCCCATTTCTTTATTACAGTCTCCATATGTTACTGTCCTTCGGACTGCTTGGTAGCATATAAATATAATAATTAATAATAAAAATCTGCATGAACTAAGCACCCTGCATTTCCATGTACACTTTTTCAAGCCTGAAAATTCCTACACATTTATGTATTTTTGCAGTTTCCTTTAATGTAAGACTATTTGTATGTTATTTTCTTTAAAATGCGATTGCATATACAATTTTTCCTAATGCATGCATTCTATATGCATCATTTGATCAGAGAGCTGCATTACAAAATTTGGAGAAGTGAGAAAGTAAAGCTTCACTGTGTTGCCATTTGGGAAGTGCAAATTAGTTCAATCCATGTTAAAGTGCAAGCCAAATTATTTTATCCACTGTTCCTAACCAGATATTCCCTCTGTCAGGAAAATAAACATCCACAAGTACCCGCAGTGAAAAAAAGGAGTAAAGTTAGATTTCCTCACTTTTGAAGCACCTTGAAATGCCATAGAGTATTGTGGCACAACATCCAAGAATTTTAGCAATACTGAAGTATAAAATCCTTGAACAAAGCAGAATGTCCTACATTTGCTTGTTCTCCCTTGTGATCAGTGGTCTTCTGCTTATTAAATCTTTGCCCCTAAGCCAGCAAGAAATTGTCAGCGTGTCAGTAATTTTAGTCAGGCATGGAATAACATAAGATGTACAAGCCTGAGGCACTGAACAGCTCAAGTGAGCGTATTGTCATTCTTAATCTTGCCTTAGTTGATTTTCTTGAAGGTGGATGCCGAGCACAAGGCAAATGTGAGTTATATACTGCTGAGCCCAAAAGGGTGCTTTTGCAACATCTTTTGAGCAGCAGTGAACATCTTGATTTTAATGCTATCTTAATAACGTATTATGAACTACAAATATGCATTGTTATCTTTTGTAAGTCCAGTAACATTTTACAAAATTTGAAAATATCCCCATCTATGCAAATAGCAAATTTTACCAAGTTCCAAATTATATTTCTGGATCATAAATTTTAAAAATATTTTTTCAGTTATAGGAAAAAAATCTTCCTCCTCTTCCTCCTTCCATCACTTATCTGTACATCTTTTGATAGTTTTACACTTTTGCTGTGTCCCATATATTCAGTGACTAGCTTTTAACAATAGTTATTTTATTATTTCTCTTTTTGGTGGCTAGTAATATTTTGGCTTCCACAAATTAAGTCAAAACTATCTCCTGATGTTTACCTAACACTTCACCTTGCAAATATCCTAATTTAACAACTGGACCTTATAATATCTCATAATGTAACATAAATGTAATTGTGCTTTGCATTCCATCCCAAGACTGTACTTCTTCAGAACAACTTCATTTTATATGGTTAAAAAAGAGCATTTCTTGAAAGGCTATGCAGGAGTCTCTAATGTTTAAGCATTGTGTTACAACTAAAACAAAACACACACACACACACACACACACACACACTAAAAATACAGTCTTCTTAATGATATCACAGTTTCAAGATTTTTTCCTCAGGTAATCATGAATATGTTCCTATTTTATCATTTATATTCAATGTTACTTTATAAATTTTGAATGGAAATACTATTGGACTAATTAATGATTAGTTCTTCATAACAACTTACACTTTCTTTTGTAAGTCCTTTAGGCATTTCCCTTAATGTGTAACCAAGGAATTACAAATACTGAAATCAGTGTTTTGGTGATTCTTTTTCTAAATACATCAGTCTAATAGCACTTTTTCTGCTCACCTGTCATTGAATCTGATAATAATTCATCAGTTTCATTTGATTTTCAAATTATTTCTGTCTAGTATATAAAACAGAAATATTATTTAAATAAGGAAGGCAGAAATACGTAACATGTCTGCCTTCTTTGTATAAATAAAGTCATATAATTTTTGGTTGAAATTTGGGTAATGAGGTTTTAAGCAAAGGTACTGTATGTACTTTTTTTCTAACTATGTAGATACATACATCTTTAGAGGGTTTTTTAATATATACAATAATTAGCAGTGATTAATCCCTGAAAATATGTTTCACAGAATAATTGGTCAGGAAATCACTGAGATAATTTTCAGTGTAAAGTATTAATTCACCAAGAAGCTTAAAGAGTCTGTTAATGCTTTGTTGGCTAATAAAAATGAGTTTAATACCTATCATGTCTTAGGGTACAGTCCTATGGCCTTCCAACGATGTCAGGGTGGGGGGCACAAGATTAGTTTGAGCCCCAGCTCTGAGGTCGCATCCTACCCTGCACCTCTTGCAGCTGGCATGGGAAAAAATTCCCAGCTGCCACTGTGAAGCTGCAAATTGGCCTTGAAGAGAGGGGAAAGTGGTATGCCAGTGGGCAGGGAGGGGAAGTGGCTGAAACTACCACTGCATTGAGATGGCACCCACTTCTACTTCTCTCCCACTTCCTGCTCCTTCACCCAAATAGCCAAATCAGCCATCCGGATGAATTGCAGGGCATGAGTCATGGTAGTGGTGAAGTAGCTGTACACAAGTCACCAGGTGATGAATGGCGGATTGCACCTTGAATTGGTGAGGTCAGTTTTTAAATACAGAACAATTTGATTTTTTCCATTTCCCTCTTTATTGACTTTATGCACAGTGTAGCCACTTTCACTCAAATTTAGTTGCAATTTCTCAACATGAAGATGAAGATAGTCTGTTACTGTGTCCTATCTCTGACCTTAGTGTATCTACAACTGGTCTCTACCCACTAATATCATGCTTCCCCCTTTCTTCTGTCTCTTGGTCCTTCTTCTCTAACCTCTGTCACGTTTGTCCTAACTAGCTACCAGAATTGTCCTGTCATCATGGAAGACCTCTGCTTTTTTACCACAGTGATGCAACTCATGCAAAAAAAAAAAAAAAAGGCTTCTTTTTCTATCTGAACACGTATTCACTTTTGTTCACATTGCAATGTTAACTTAAAGAGTTTATTCCAATTATATATTCAGCCAATGCCAGAAATTTAATCTTCTTTCTCTTTTCCCTTGCACTGAGGGGTGGATTGGGGAATCATGCAAAAATTTACCAGTTTCCTCTTAGTCTTAATGTCTTATTCTCTTATTACATTGAAAAAATATTCCAAGTTTACATTTTGGAATATTACTGTGTCTTGGTTTAATGCTTTTCAGATGCAGTTCTTGAACTGATAATATAAACATTGATAAAGCTTATTATCAGAATCTTTCCCCACAATTAATGCTATTTCAGTTATCTAAGAACTCAATAATGTTATTTCTTAGGCTTTTTGTGTGATTTCCCTGATCATAATCATCTCTCTCCTACATATATAAACCTGTCATTCCACTTGGTCTTGTAAAGACTCAAGTTCTTTTATTATTTAATCTGCATCTGCAACATTATTATTTGTTCCACTTCTTACTGCGTCCTGTTTTATCCCTTGTCTAAGAACTGCAACTTCTGTATCTCATTGGTTGATTGTGCTATAGAGTTTTCCAGTTGATTAAATGTCTTTTCTAATTTGCCAAACTTAAAATCAATTTCATTTTTTATCTGAGCAATAGTTTTATTTATTTTTGTCTTGAAAGAGAAAGCTTTCATCTCACAATTTAAAATGATCATCCAATTACTTCAATACATTTTTTCAGATCATCTCATGCTGGCTAAATTATCTCCATTGTTACTTAATTTTCCTTAATAAAAAGTAATATTATTTCCTTTTAGGTTGCATTTATAAACAGATTGAAGTACTTCGGTCTTATTTATTAATCAAAACATTTGTTTAACATCCCATATTTTCAAATTAAAATATTTTAGTCCTATTTAGCAACAAAAGTGGTTCAAATATTTTAAAGGATACTGCCTTACATTCAAGATCAATTTGAAAGCTAGCATTAGTCACACTTGGGGTCATTTTATGACCCCAGCCCACACTTCCACAGGCCAAGCAAATGCTGCATATGAAGACCTTTGTTACCCTCAAGAGATTTGAATCAGCATAAGAATGGATTTCACATTCTTATGTACAGTTAATTTAAGCTGTAAGTGGTCCTATATAATGCATAACCAAATCTGCATAACAATGTTTGACCTTCCCCAGGCATGTTTTGTCCCCCGACTTGTTTTGGTTTAGAGAAAAAGATTGGAAGTTGAAATGGGGATATCTTTTACCTGCCCGAATTTGACAATGTCCTACAAGGACTAGTTTGTAGGTTTGCTTATGTGTAAATTATACAACAAATGTAAGCTTGGGATTGTCTAAACACCCCACATTGCAGGATGAAGGAATACCAACAATTATTACAATACTTTCCTAAATATAGAAGACAAACGTCAAGACTTTATGGATCAAAGTTCTATTTATCACTAATAAAACCTGTATTATCTTACCTAACAGGTCAGTGCAGATTAGACTAATAGTACTACTGTGATCAGCACTAGGTATTTTCTTACTTCTTAACCCCCCCCCCAGTCCCCGTCCCCACCCCCACCGTATCAGCCAAGCAACCCCTTCAGTTTGCTTACATCTCCTTGGAGGCATTTCTTCATATATAAGAGGAAAAAAGGACAGCATCCAATGCTTGTCATCTACAATTTTTATAAGCATTTATAAGTATGCATACACATACTATCAGATTAACTTAGCTAGCTGTATATTCTAGCCCCAACAAGATAAGAATAATAGGACAGAAGAAATGAGAAACATCATAACAAAGTGAATGGCTCAAGTTATCTAGCAATATTGTGCCCCAACTGAAAAGTTGACATAAAGTACCTATGATGTAGTCAGACTGGAAAATATGAGTCCCTGGCGCTCATTAATGGTTTCCCTACATGTGAGGTCAGCATTCAAATCCCCTGTATTCTAGCTTGCATTTTAATCTGAGCTGGGACTCCTCTCTCTCCCACACTACCCTCTTCTCTTTTCTGCTGAAAAATCCCTTTTCCTTCCAGCCTGCTTCCCTAACGGCACTCCAAGGGCGAGTCTCAGCAACTGGTGAGAGGAGAAGGAGAAAGCTGTTTCCCCATAGCTCCCTTCTATAGCATTTGGTATACTGCCATGCAACAAACCAGGCCAAGCTACAAGGAGCTTCTACGAAATGCAACTATGCAAGGGCTGTGTAGTTTTTCCAACCCAGCCCAAAACAAGAGTGGGGGCTCTCACCTGTCACTACCAACCAACCCCATAAATAGGCAAAACACTAACTGAAACCCTATATAGAGCACACAGACAGCCTTTTTCCATACATTATTGCAGCAGGATGCAATTCTTAAAAATAGAAATGTAGTCAGCTCATAATTTGGATGGCCTTATCTTCCAATTAGATGGCAGCTCAGTCTAAGCAGCCTTCTTGCTTGGCATCGTTTGCCTGCCAGCAGCCAGGCAGATGCTTCCCAAAGAGTCACAAGTGTAGCATGATGGAATATTGATCCACAGCATCTGGTATGAGGAGGCATTTTATTTGTGTGCTGATCAATTGAATTTACTCTTTACACTTTATCTAATATTGTTGAAGAGTTATAGTCGCTACCATAAAACATCATGTGACAGTGATTGCCATAGGCAGATAATTGTGGGGAAAAACCGTATGTTTAGATTCTTTAAAAGTCCTTTTGGAAGGAAGGAAGGAAGGTTAGAAGGAAGGTCAACTCTGTTTGACTACTCAGTTGCCTTTCCCATAAAAAGACAAGTCTGCTTGTCACATATTTTACGCATGTCCTCAGGAAACTTGCTTAAAGGGTGTTATGTCTAGCAGGGGCAGAAGATGTTTTGCTGCATTCTCACCAGGCCTTCCCCTTCTCTTAACCTGAGGAGCTCTCCATCATTCTAATTAAGGTGCCCCACTATGAGGCACAGCCTCTGTTTGCATAACTGCATGGAAATTGTTCTTCCATTACACAGAGGCTGGAAAGTATCCACACACACACACCCCTTAGCTCTGCTTTAGGTGGCAGAACGGAAATGTGCTTTCTGTCCTGTGAAAGGAGATATTGTCAACTGACTTTTTTGGTTTATGAGAGGACCAAGTTGAGAGGTGACACATCAGGTAGGTCTTCTTTTCATTACCTGCTGATTTTGGTAAGCAGTGACTGTAGTGAAGACTGTCTCTGGGAAGTTGAAGGTTTTCACCCCATCACCTGTGGGGACTGGCTTTGTGGGAGACAGGTCGCTGCTAAAGTCCTTGCGGATAACATGGACACGTGGCTGATACTTGTGCATTGAGTGCAGAATTATCTTTGAAAGGAACAAAGGAAAGGCTTAGGTTTGCAAGAGTAATAATTATGCCAAAGCTGCCCACTTGTTCCTCCCACCTGCAAACAGATACGATGATATTGGCCTGTGGGTCAGCTGAAGGGCTATTTGAGGATTAAGTGAGAGAGGCTTGGAGTGGGGACACCTGGGGGATTGCTGCCTGCCACTGTGTTTGCATTTGCTCCTCCTACACTTGAGGTACCCTTAACTGGGAACTGCTTGGCCAAAGACTGGTTGGAGAGGCAGTTCTGATGCATTGAAAATGGAAGGTGCTTTGTGCTGACTTACATGGCCTTGGTCATCCAGCTCATTGTTGGTCAGTTTGAGTTTATCAAAACTGACAACTTGTCGCATCCAGGTGTCTCCAGATGCCAGTGAGTCGGGGTGGATATAAACCCTCGGAGGCACCGGGGAGTCAGCATTGCCTGCTACCATCCATTTGGAGCTGTGGTACACATATCTGCATGAGACAAAGATAGCGGAAGGAACATTTGTTACTTGAAGTATGTGTGAGCAGGGACACATATACACACCTGGAGTGTCTTTCTCCGAGTGTCTTTCTCCTTTTGCCTGCCTACCTTCCTCCTTTTCTTCTATACCTACCAAATAGCAGCCAGGCTCTCAGATTATATGCACAGGAAGGAAACTATGTGCGTCATCTTTAATGGAAGCCAGATGATACCTGGAACCACTTCCTCACTTTTCCATCTCTGTTAATCCTCTTTTCCAATTACTGTCCCTAGGAAACTTTGCACATGGGGCAGACTAATTGGTTAACCCTATTAATCCACAGATGAAAGCCTTTAGATATATTAGGGAATATTTCATTACTTTCAGATGACAGACTGAAACACACTCTAACTGCAAGGGCCTTGTGTTTCTCAAATTACACTGTGGATTTCCATGATTTTATCTCTCAAAATCCTTAGTTCCATTTTCATTTTAATGTGTTACAACATGGGTTGATGTGCTGGTTAGCATTACCCAATGATGAATAAGAACAATGAGTATAGCTGCACAGATCAGAACATGCCAGAGCTAATGTATTAGCCCAGCTTGAGACAGAGGGCAGGTTCACATAGCATGGCAAACCAGAGTGGTTCCTTACTCAGGATGGTCTGTTGTGTCATCCAAACCCTGTTGTAGTCTTTCAGCATGGTATATTTGGTTTTTAGAAACCACAATAAGAAACAATGGTCTATTCTATGGTTGCTGTGCTTCACCATGGTTTATCTGGTCGTCCAAACCCAACATTGTGGCTTCCATGGACTTGTTATGAAGCTACTACAGAGTTCCCTGGAAAGAGCAGCAGCTGCGGAGGCTGCTCCAGCCATCCAGCATGCAACTGAATTTCAGGGATGATGGCATGGGAATCAAAGCCAGCTCAGGGTGTAAACCAGGCTAGCATAGAAACCACTTGCTCATCCAGAAAACACACACACACCATGGAAACTACACAGGGTTGCTTGTCATGACATGTGAACCCAGCTAACAGCTATCACTCTGGCATGGGTGATATCTGAGGAAGTTGGATGAAACAGAGGAAGGCTGTGGCAGGCTAACAGGACCTGCCAGCAAGATTAGGATCTCTTATGGGTCTCCACAGATCTCCACAGGCCCCAGAAACACAGCTAGAAAGGAATCTGGCACAGAGATGTGCGACACTGAGAACTGTGTTTCCTTTGCGCCTGACAGACGTCCCCATCCTTGTGATCTGGCAATTGAAAATGGATTGTGCGGAACTTGCAGCACATGTGTGCAAATGGTGATCTGTGCAAGCCAAGCCTTTTGCACAAATGGGGTCTGAACCTTTAAATGTGAATCCATGGATTTGCTCTGTTGTTAATATTTGCAAATCCAGTATGTAACCCCAGGTGTAGCACATTCCCTTGGTAAATACCCTTGTCAGTTTCCTCATCTCACTACTTTGGCTTTCGCTCTCCGTATCCTCTCCTTCACAGAGAATGTGTCATTATCACAGTCATGCAATTCACCATCAATACTATGGCTTCTGCTAGTTGTTTGATTTGCACATCCCAAACAGACACATTGTAATCAGTATTGTTATTATTTTCAATTATGATTTGCAGTTATTATTTCTCACATGGTTTCTGCAAATGGAGTTGTTGTTTTTAGCTTCTTCCCTACCCCACCCTGATTCTTCCCCCAGCCTCATACATACAGTATTTTATTTCTTTTGCTTGTAAAGCAGGCCACATTAGCATGAGTTTATTACTTTAAATACTCAAGATTTGGGGCTGCACAAATAACAGCAGTTTCCTGAGCTTTTGTAATAAATAAATAAACTTGCATGAATCACAGCTTGCTTGAAAAACAGAAATCTGATGCCCTTATTTGCATCAGATTGAATCAATGTGGGAGAAAATAGATTTCCACACTTGTCTAGTCACAAAGTTGTGTCTGACCCATCATGACCCCATGGATAACATTCCTCCAGGCTACCAGTTGCAATGTATGGCTTGAAAGCTGGACCATAAGGAAGGCTGAGCCCCGAAGGGTTGAGGCCTTTGAATTGAGATACTGGAGGAGACTCCTGAGAGTCCCTTGGACTGCAAGGCGATCAAACCGGTCAGTCCTAGAGGCGATCAACCCTGACTGCTCTTTAGAAGGCCTGATCCTGAAGACTTTGGCCACCTAATGAGAAGGAAGGACTCCCTGGAGAAGAGCCTAATGCTGGGAACAATAGATGGCAAAAGAAGAAGGGGAAGACAGAGAATGAGGTGGCTGGATGGAGTCACTGAAGCAGTTGGTGTGAGCTTAAGTGGACTCCGGGGGATGGTGGAGGACAGAAAGGCCTGGAGGAATGTTGTCCATCGGGTTGTGATGGGTTGGACATGACTTCATGACTAACAACAACAATAACAACATATTTTATTGAATATTTATTTCTGTGTTGCTACCTATTTTTGTATTGTTCTTACCTTATGCACTGCATTCAGAGGGTTCTATGTCTTTTGTGTGTTTTTAAAAGGGTTTAAAGGAAGACCCTTTTTAAAACACATAAATAATGAACATCTCTGTGGAATTTTGATCTGCCAACTGAATTTCCATTCTCTTTACAGTGGATAATCCATTTCTCAATCTTTCTTATTCTCAGAGAAGCCTTTACAGTAGTGCTTATTCTTTAGCAATTCATACCTGTATCTCTTGTTATCCACAGGCACAATGTCCATGGCTATATAATACTGCTGATGAGGATCCAACCCTGTAATCTTCACTCTCATTGCAGGAAACATTCTCCTACAAAAGTGAGGGGAAGAGAGAGAGAGAGAGAAACTGGTCAATGAAGCAATTGTGACTGCCTTAAGAAAGCTTTTCTGGGGAGAGAGAAATGTACCTCCTTAGCACATTAGAAATGAGGAAACATAGGAGACTGCCTTATATTGAGTCAGCTCTTTGGTCCATCACAACATTGTCTATTGTACCTGGAAGTATCACCTGTTACCTGAGTATCACCTGTTTAGAAATGACAGGAAGGAAAGAGGGGGTGAGGGTGTAGCTTTATGTGTCAGGGAAGGGATAGGATGCAGTGAGATGGGGATCTGGTAGAGGCAGTCTGGCTGAAACGAAGGGTTTTGACACGGAGAGGGACCTGACAGTGGGGGTATGTTATCACCCTCCAGCTCAGCTTGAGACCCTGGATGATCTCCTGACAGATCAGATTATAAGGATATCTTGGGGGAGGGACACAGTAATAATGGGAGATTTCAATCTCCTGGTTATTAGTTGGGAGACTCACTCAGCGGTGACAGCCAGGTCACATTGCTTCCTAGACACTACAGAGGGAGGGTTTTTCATGCAGAGGGTCCGAGAGGCGACAAAGGGGGGCAGAATATCCTCCTCAAGTCACCCCCCTAGAAGTCAAGGAGCTCCTCAAGTCACCCCCCTAGAAGTCGAGGAGCTCCTCAGGGCACTGAATGTTACAAAGGCGCTGGGCTCTGATGGGTTACACCCGAGAGTACTTCAAGAGTTGGCAGGGGTCATCTCATGCCTGCTGGCCTCCATTTTGAGGCCTCATGGAGAACAGGTGAAGTTCCAGAGGACTGGAGGGTAGCATCAGTGGTCCCAATTTTCAAAAAGGGTAGTAGAAGGGACATGGGGAATTACAGACCAGTTAGCCTTATGTCCAATGTAGGAAAAACAATGGAAAGGCTCATAATAGCAAGAGAACTAATGCTGCTAGACAGGGAAGGGAGGCTGGCAGCCACACAACATGGCTTCTGCAAAAACAGCTCCTGCCAGACAAACCTTGTGGAATTCTATGACAAGGTTTCAAGGTGGCTAGATGGAGGGGATGCAGTGGATGTGGTTTACCAGGATTTCAGCAAGGCCTTTGACAGAGTGCTGCATGATATCCTGGTTGAGAAATTGAGGAGTTTTGGGATAGACCAAAGCACTGTCCAATGGATTAGGGCATGGTTGACTGACTAAAAGCAGAGGGTAACCATTAGTGGGGAATCATCAGGTTGGCGGCCAGTGACAAGTGGGGTCCCCCAGGGCTCTGTTCTGGGGCTGATCCTGTTCAATCTTTTCATCAACAACATGAAGGAAGGGGTGAACAGTCTGCTGATCAAATGCACAGGCAATACTAAAATGGAGGCAGTTGGCACAACTGAGAAGCAGGTACTCCAGATCCAAAAGGATCTGGACAGACTATGGAAGTGGGCAGGAGACAATAGGATGGTGTTCAGTGTGGATAAGTGCAAGGTCTTGCACTTGGGGCATAGGAATGGGTGTCATAAGTACAGGTTAGGGGACAAGTGACTGGAGAGCAGTACTTGTGAAAGGGACCTCAGCGTGTTGGTTGACTGCAGGCTGAACATGAGTCAGCAGTGTGACATGGTGGTCAAGAGGGCGAATGCCACCCTTGGTTGCATAGCCAGAAGCATGGCTTCTAGAATGAGAGTATTACTACCACTCTACACAACTCTGGTGCACCCACAACTGGAGTATTGTGTTCAGTTTTGGGCCCCTCATTACAGAAAGAATATAGCCAGGTTAGAGTCAGTGCAGCGCAGGGCCACAAATATGGTGCAGGAAAAGCCATATGCAGGAAAAGCCATATGAGGCAAGACTTGAGGGAACTGGGTCTTTTCAGCCTGGAGGAGACTCTGAGAGGATCTGTTGGCAACATACAGGTGTGTGAGAGGGTTCCACACGGAGGTGGGTACAGATCTGTTCTCCCTTGCAGAGGAGGGCAGGACAGCAAAGCTCAGGGATCCAAGGTTCAATTTAGATGCCAGGAAGCACTTCCTGACAGTTAGGACCCTGAGGGTATGGAATGGGCTTCCACGGGAGGTGATTGAGGCCCCATCAGTGAGGGTGTTCAAAGATAGGCTAGACATGCACATGGTAGGCATGTCGTAAGCAGAGTCGGCTAGAGCCGGAGGTCAGACTAGATGGCCCGGGAGGTCCCTTCTGACTCGTTCTGTTTCTATGTGGTTCTCCAGAGTCCTAGGCAGATGTTCTGCCTTTCCCAGTTCTGCTACCTGAGATCCTTTTGGCTCGAGTGGAGATACTGGACATGTTCAAACACCAAGCCATAAGCCTCATTGGGTTGGTTGTTCTGCCCAACAGATGATTGGACTCACCATTAGTTGTTCACCCCTCCCTCTCCTTCTCCCTCTGTTCTCCTGTGGGTATCCCAGCAGACACAGTGGGAGGACGAATTTATCTCCACTTCCCCTGCCATGAACATAAGACTTCATTGGTGTGCCACAGCATTTTCCCCACCCTCTTTTTTCTGCAGTTCATGTAAGCCAATTTGATACCTGACTTTCATAATCCCTATTTTGACAACCACTGACAGCCCCTCCAAAGTGTCCAAGTGGCACCTTGCAAGAGCTGTGAGTCCTCAGTAGACTGATTTTTAAAATGCATGAATATGTGCACAAAGAGGTGTGTTCTTTTCATTTACTTTTTTGCCACATTTGCAGAACTGTAGAAATTCAAAGTTGCACAGTGTGGAAATGTGAAGCCTTATCCCCCATATCTGCTACCAAAGTACCAATCTCCAAAGAGGCTCTATAGAGGTGTATGTGTTTCTTCCTTTGCTGTATTTTGAGATGCTGCCAAGACAAAGAAGATGTGCCAAGTGATTTCTGCTCAGAAAAAAAGGATGGTGTGATTTATCCCCTTTGTAGCAAAAACCTCATCTTTTAAAAAAGTTTTGGACCTGTGAGTCCTCAAAATGATGCACATTTTGCCCTTGGAAAGGATTCAGAGAGGGCAACAAGGATGATCCAGGGACTGGAAAAAAGCCCTGTGAGGAGAGAGTGAAAGATCTGGGCATGTTTAGCCTCAAGAAGGGAAGACTGAGGGGGGATGTGATAGTAAACAAGTACTCAAAAGGCTGCCACAAAGAAGAAGGCCAGGATTTCTTCTCATTCATCCCAGAGCGCAGGATATGGAATAACAGGCTCAAGTTACAGGAAGCCAGGTTCTGGCTGGACATCAGCAAGAACTTCATGACTGTTAGAGCAGGACTGCAGTGGAGCCAATTACTGTGTAGACTCTCCCACATGGGAGGCATTCAAGATGCAGCTGGGCAGCCATTGGAAAGGGATGGTTTACCTTGGAGTGAGCAGGGGATTGGCCCTGATGGCCCTCTGGCCCCTTCCAGCTCTGCTGTTCTATGATTCTATGTTTTCTAGGCATTCAGGTATTCATTCATTCATTCATTCATTCAAAGTATTTATATGCCATCCCAATATTAAAAGTCTCTGGATGGCTTACTAAAGACAAAAACCAAAAATAACCAAAGCAACCATATACAACAAACAACACACATGTCTTGTCCCCTTTTTTCTAAGGAAAAGGAATATTGAGAACTGGTGAAACTCTTTGTCCTTTAAATAGGATTGTTGACAGGGCAATAGGAGCTTATGGACTGGGACATATGCAGCCATATGATAACCCACCATGGATGCAAGAACTCCAGTTATAACCCATGGATTGTCAGGGTGGCTTCTTGTCCTCAAACATGCCATAATGCAGCAATCAGTTTGGGTTCACATCGCACAACAACCCACAATGAGCTTTCACACTTTATAACTCCAGTCACTAGAAATATTATGTGGCCCCCTCCACAACTTTTGTACACCTTGGGAAACTGGAAGATACACCAGCTTTCATCTCATCATTAATTATTTCCAGCTACCTGGCCACCTGTTCACTGTTTCAAGTTTTGATTTCTAAATGTTTGTAGACTTTTTTGTTCCCATAGAATGCTTCCACGCCCTGTGAAATCAACAACCCTGTACGTAACCTACTGCCGATTTCAGTTAGCTGCCTGGCAGCCTTAATTTGGTCTAATGCCCAGACCATTACCGAAGGCAGACCCTCATTCGGCACACTGCCATCGTGTAAAAGGGAGGTTGTCAGAGCATGAGTAATGTTTGCAAAGATGTCTCAGTCCGGACAGGGTCATAGCTGGCAAATCACTTGGCAAACCTGCACAGTGGCTCTTCTCAGGTGGGGCGCCCCACTCACCACCCCAACCCCTGCTGTGCAGCCATCCAACTGCAGCCAAAACTCCTGCTATGAGCTTGCTACCCCCAGGACCGCTGGCTTCCTGTTGCCTGCATTGGCAGTACAGCAGCAGGCATGACCAAGGCCCATGGGCTGGGACTCCTCCAACATCCCCCAAGATGCCCACCTTCTTGCTTTACCACTGCCAGTGATGCAGTGACAGTAGCAATGCCGGGGGGTGGGGGGAGCCTCTAGCCCCCTCTTCCTCTCAGTGGCCCCATAGGGTTGCTCTGATGTGGTGCCCCCCATGTGCTGTGGCTGCGCTATCCCAGCCCAGTTTTGCATGCACATGCACATGTGTATGCACATGTGGCTCCTGCCCCTCCTCAGCAATGTCGGATGTGGCCCTTAGGGCCATAAAAGTTGTGTTCCCGTACTCGGGGGCGGGGGTACAACTTCTTCCAAAGCAGGGGAAACACCACTCAGCCTTGTTGATCTGGTATTGAAGCATTCAAAGCTATCATCGATGGGGTCCTGAAAAGGCTGGAAACTGCTAACCTGGTCCCTAAATGATCAGATAGCCAATACACAGCCTGAAGGAGAGCCGCATGGAGTCCTGGAAGAAGGCACGAGAGCATCACATTTCTGTTCTAGATCCCAGACTCTTGTGCAAGAATATTTGGGATTTCGATCCCTGATATTTGATGTGAGGGCATTAATACATCTTTGATTTAAAGGTGGTAAAAATTCAGTACCGCTTGTTATGCTTTGATTTTGCTTTCTACAAGTTCAGGGAAAGAGCATAGGTTGTCTGGATCAAGTTCTTGCACCTACTGAAAAGCAGAATGGAAAAGAACAGAACTGCTGCACAGGCTCAGACACCAACTAGCAAAAAGGAGTGTGTCTCGCAACCCTTGGTATCTAAATATAAAATAATATTGCAGCTGTAAAATATTATCAGCAAAAAACAGGACAAAGACAGATTTTTTTCTATTTTGGACCTGAAAGTCAGTTCCCTGTGAGCAAGGAAATCACATTCAACATTGCTGAAATCGGCCAGGATATATGAGGTTGGAAATAGTGACAGTTTTTAATGTGCTAAAAGTGGAGCAGATTTTTTTCCACATGTGGTGAACAGGTTGCAAAGCTCAAGCATATTGGAAATTGATTGCCCAAGCAATGCCATCTGTTGCTAATGTTAGCATACCTCAGCTATAATCCTACAAGGCTGCCCATAAGCCTCCAAGCTCCAAGCATCCTATGCAAGTCACCCCCATGTGCCTCCTGGCCTGGAAAGTATTGTGACGGCTGATTTCAAGTCTGGCATGTCGCAGCCAGGTGAAAGGAGGTCGAGGCACTACCAGGTTATGTTGTATTTTGGTAGTGGTCTGTTCTTTCCTTCCCTACCCCCAGAACACCCCAAAAGCCCTTCTCTGAAGTCACTCTTATGGCCTCAGGGATATGTCAGGCACAGTTCTTTCTGCACCAGTGGCAAGGAGAGGAATCAGCACTCAGATGCACAGCTACAAGGTTGGAGTCTGACCTTACACTGGGGATCTGAGCAATCCTATGGCCATCTAGGCCCAGCCAAGCATCCACAAAATTGCTCTGTCCACAATCTTCTAAATGTTACGTAGATATAGCTCCTGGAGACAGATACCTATATACTCTGGACATACATTATGAAAAGTGTCCTTACTTCATGTCCAACTTGTATACAACCCTTGGCCAATCATTGGTGGAAACATCATGCTAAATTAGAAGGCCCACAGGTCTAATTCAGCAAGCCTCGTCTCATGTTCTTTTCAGCATTTCCCCAACTTACTTCCTATCTTGGGTTAGGAAGTACAAGTAAGTACAAAGGCAGCTTCATAAGGATCAATCCTACAAACCACCCTGCAGAAATACAGCAAAGGCCTTTTTGCTGCCTATACTTGCATAGGATTACAAATGAAAAGTATTTCAATGATATGAATGTTCACACAACCAATGGCAAATCCATATTTCATTCCGTTTATTATATTTTGATACTGCCCAATAGTCAAAGCTACACTCATTTTTAAGGATGTGGTTGTTCATATACCAATATTACTGGTCAGCAAGATCTTTTGTATGTCACTCCAGGCAAATCTGCTGAAAGTTTCTAGAAGCAGGGATGTGCTGTGTTAGGTCTGGACAAGGCTCAGGTTGCATCGGGCCTCTGCAGATTGTTCTGATACTTACTGGGCCAAGTAGGCTTCTCTCTGAAGCTCAGGCTGTACCCTGCCTGAAGCTGTCTTCTCAGTCAAGGCCATGGAAAGGCAGATCAAGCATCTCCCAAAACCCCAACAACACTGAGGAAGTGAGGAGAGGTACAGGAACTCCAGCTCCACCCTCTAATTCTAGGCCACAGTTTACCAAGCAATCTCTCATCAGTTTACTTTGGGGAAGGTAAGTAAGATGGCTATGGGTCCAACAGGCCAGGCTTCAGTATGGGAGAAGGGGAAGGATAGGCCACTATTCATATGAAGCTGGCAGGGTCGATTCCCTCGGGAGGAGGAAGTACTCCTTGAAATTGCATTTAATCAAAATATAAAAGCATGCAGCACAAATCCTGCCGAACCTATTATTTATTTGTTGGTTGGTTTTACATTTGTCAGCCATTATTCCCTCCTAAGGGGAAAATATTCCTGTTAAATATTTAACAGGGTCTTCCAATTCTGCCAAAAGAGGAAGAAAATGTTAATGTTGTTTTAATTCCCCATGATAGTAAACGGGAGGTACAACATTCCAGATCTTGAGCCTGGGTCAAAGCATGTGAATCAGTCCAAGCAGAATTGTGCCATTTCCCAAATGTCAAATTGTACCTGAGTGAGGATTTTGAGCCTCTCCAGTGGGAAGCATGCAAAGACTTTTTCAGCCCAGTTCAGAATGGCATGAAAGGAATTGTCTGTAGAAATGTGTGATCTATTGCTCCACCTAGCTGCTGCTTCTTTCAATTCATTGCCTTATTTTTTATTACTTTTAGCACAAGGAATATGTTGACAATTGCTTTTTAAGAGGCATTCACAGAAGCACAAAATACCCTTGCTGTTGCCAAAAAGATATGTAGCCAAACAAAAACCATTAAAATACTGAGGGAAGCCCTTCCAAAATTCCATCTTGAGAGAAAGGAATTGTCTATTTCATGAGGAAGGCTTTCTAGCTGAACATGGGGAAGATGAATTACTCTAGAGAGGCTGGAAGGCATTGCAGCCTTTCCACCACAAGAGACTGCTACATCTGCCATTTCCGGTGGGCACAGGAAGATCTTCCTTAGAGGAGAGAGGAGGCTTGGAATATGGCTTCAGGGGAGGATGGGAATCCAGATGCAGCCCTACTTTTAGGCAAGGGGGGCAAAACTATTCCAATGCCACTATGGCTGGCAGAGAGGGTGGCAGACAGGTCTGGCTCAGTTAGGTCTGGCTCATGGGACACAAGCCACCACGCAATTAGGTCCACTGGAAGGAGTGGGCAGCATGCCTAATTAGTGGAGTTGTGTTGTGTTGATTTATTAATTGGTAGAAGGGCAATTTGGATGCTTGACTTCCTATAGAACTGGAGGAATTCGGGATTATCTTCAACATGCCTTCCCTAATCGCAATCTGTAGGCTACAGGAGGTTGCCTTCAGAGCGACCACCTGTAAGATACTAGTGGAAAGGTGAAGGACAGTCGAAGCATTGCTCTACATTATGGGAAATTCTCCTTCACGGAATCCTGCCATGACTGTGGGACCCTCGCTCACTCTGTGAAGAGTATTTGCATCTGTGGAAAAACTTGGTGAACAAACGCTTGAACAACATGTTTAGCTGAGGTTCTAGGGTGGATTTTTCTCAGACAACTAGAAAACAGTGCTTTATGTGAAGGGACAGATCAAGAATCAGTTGGCATAGTCAGATGATGACTCCAATTGCCAAAGTGGGGTAGTTAGCTCCCCATTGCTTGAGGCATTCAAACAGAGTGGGTAGCCATCTGCCAGGGATGCTATGAGCTGCAGGGGTGCACAGGGCATTAGATTCCGTGACCTAGATGGCCCTTCCGACTCTCTGATTCTGGGACCACTTTGGGAAGGAAGGGCTGGTGTTGCATGCAGGCCCTGCACTTGAGTCTTAGACTACCTGACTGAGGGCATGAACGTATGAGTGTTTAAAGCAAAAAAGGTCCTACAGTTTTCAGCATCCCCAAGCCAGATCCCAGCTGGCTAGGGAAGGCTGGGAATTGTACCGCTGGTCATGCTTCAGGTAGGCTAAGATTTAGCTCACTTATATATCCTTGCTTATAGTGCAATTCTATACCTGGGTACTCAGGGGTAAGTTCCCTTGCTTCAGTGGGGCTTACTCTTGAGTATAGGATTGCCAGGAAGCTCCTTTAGACATTACCCAGTGCTGTAGAAGCATCTAGCCCTGATCATACTATTGGGAAAAACAGAGTTGAGCCTCAGAGCTGTTTCTCAGCTAACATCAAGAGAAGAGGGATGAAATTTCCATGATAGGTTCCACTGGCACATGGGCACAGCTTCGCACGGTTGGAACAGCTCTTAGTTCGATACTGTGAAACCTTCGAGAAACATCACTCAGCTGTCAGAGTTGGATAGACTGTGCCCACCCTGTCTAAGTGAAAGCCCACCTAGTGGCCCCTCCAGGCACACCTCCTGCCATGGGGCTCTCTGAGAGGTCTGTTTGCTCCATCTCCCTGGAGCGGGGTTGACCCACTGCAGAGAAGAGGGAGCAGCTATGTACTGTAACACCTTCCTTTGGATTGTTCCCCACCGCCCCACCCCGCAGGCTGGAAATCACTAGTAAGACTAGATTTAACTCGTCTTAAATTTGCACACATGCCTGCCTTACCCATAGGTAATGTCATTAAAATATGCCCATACTGGGTCTCTTTTACATTCTGCTGCCATTATGGTATTTTACCTCCAGGAAAAGAATAATATGATAAAGCTCATGTTATACACAAAAAGATCCAGAGACTCCTGGAGTATTCGTCTCAAAAGGTTTCACTTTCATTTTTACTGCTTCCCCCCACCCCAGCAAACTCATTTAGGTTCTTGTGCATCTCTATTTCACTCCCAGCAATATTCTATTTAATGAATTTTTTGGACATTAGCACTTAAGAGGTAAGGAGTTGATTCTTTGTAGATTTGCAAAGGAACAATGGGATTAAGATCTTTTTCTCAACTCTGTATGTTTCTTTTATAATGTTTTTGCTGTGAAGAAGAGGCATGTGATCTCTACAGACACAAATGCAAGGTTTTGAGAACTGTAAAAAGCATCTGTGATAGTATCTTCTAGGAGGAAAAATTGCCCAATAATCTTACAGAAAACTCTGGAAGAGCACGACATTGTGAATGGATTAATGGAATTCATTTGCCAAAAAATTAAACATTACATGAATATACAGCCTCCTGATACATAATTAAAAATTAATCCTTATTTCATGATGAATAACCTTTGGACTATAATATATCTTCAATAGCAAACTATTTTTAGATAGAATTTTCTTCAAAAATTTTATTTTAAAAAATCAAATTTAAATTTAAAAATCTGATTTAAATAAAAATCCAATTTAAATGCAAAATAACTGGTTTTTTAAAAATCATTGATTTTTATCCACCCTGTTCCCTCCGAGGTCTAAACTGTGTCAACAGCAAAGCTATGTTAGGGACATGACTGAAGAGGGTACTGCAGAGTTCAAAGGCGTGGATGCATTTTTAAAAATCCAGTCGGTTTGAGAGGCATATCCTTGGGATTCCACTCGAGTTCACGGCAGCTTCCAAGAATTTAGGTTTCATGGTCTTGGCACCATGGTACTGACAGACAGCAACATATCTCCCTCAATTATTATACATTAAACACATGGCCACTGATGTAAAGGCCTACTTTCATTTCTCTCTCCCCTGCACCCCTTCCACACATGCATGCTAAACGAAAGATGCAACAGCTTTGGTGATCAGACTTCCCCAGATGAGGGCAATGAGGCACCCAGGGCTTAAAGGAACACTAGTAACTCCTAAACTGAAATCAGAAAGGAACAGGGAGACAGTCAAGCAGCTTCACCAGAGACAAAAGAGGTTCCCAACACTCAGTTCCGATTCACAAGATAAAAGCAGGGTTTTACCGGTAATTCTCAACAATCTCCAAAGATGGCATCATGCACAATAGATTGCAGGAATCCAGCCTGGAGCCGTCCACAGCATGGAGCACTGCCTCTGCAGAGAAGGTCCGAGGCTCAGCCGGTGGAAGGTGCTCTGGGCTGCTAAGGGCCCCTGGGCCTCCAGGGCCAAAGATGGATCTGTGAACATTCCTAGGCTGCAAAGGGGGGGGGGGGCTGCACCTTCACGTAGAACAGCTTGAGCACACCTCACTGCGCAGCGGAGCCACTCAGCCACAACACTTCCCAAGTGCTGCTGATGGCACAAGATCTTTGGTTGTGCCACAGAGACATGTTCACAGGGCCATGAGGAATTAATTCTTTGGGAAATGTGTGCTCCTATTTTGGCTCCCCCTTAATAGTGAAGGACTCGTACTCTAGGGCTAATGGGCTCATTTTGCATAAAGTCCAGCTCATGTGCTTTTGCAAAATGTGTCCTTCTTTCTTCCGTTCTACCCAAGAGCGGTTTCCGCTATGCACATGTCTGCAGCTCAAAGATCATCTCAAAATGTGCCCACAAAATAGCCGTAACTCTTCCTCAGGCTGTGCTGACAGGGCAACAATTCCTACAAACCCATCAAACATGCTCTGCCTGAGAGCTGGCAAGATGCCCGAAAGGCTGTGCAGAGGCAGAAAGCACCAGGTGCAAGAGGGCACAGAGGCAGCGAGGGGCCAGCTGGTCCCGGAGCCTGGGATCACTGCTCGCCAGCATCCCAAGGGACATGTCAGCACTGCAGCCCACAGTTGTGAAGTGGGGGACACAGAGCCAGCTGCAGTCACAGCTCAGCAGCTGGGAAACCGGTGCAAAATCCTGCCCCCCCCCCCATTCCAGGCAGTCATGGGATATTTGCTGTACGTGTTAATTGGTGAAGGTTTTCAGTGTAAGACAGGAGGGCCTTTGTGCAGCCGATATGGGCCTCGCACTCAGCTCCCGCGGGCTGCACAGCTGAGCAGGGTCAGCCCAAAGGCCGAGCGGTCGTGCTCGTGGCGCCCACAAAGCACCAGTGCCTTCATCTCCCAGCGCAGCTACGCACCATGGCAGCATCCACACCCCACACTTTAGCCAGAGAGGCTCCTGCAGCAGCTGGCTGAGATCTGAACCATGCCACTCCCTGCCCTCGTGCCTTAAGAGACGGCCAAGAACTTAAACTGAAGACATGGCAGAGAAAGGAGACCAAATGTGAAGGGAGGGTAAGGAGGAGCTGTTCAATCAACACCAACTGACACCAACTTCAAGAGCACGTATTGGCGCCATTTACTTCCCCCTCCTTTCCGGCTCATGAGGCAGCTGACCGGCATGCCCTCCGGGTGGGGAGAGGGGCCCAGCCCTGGCTTTATGCAGCAGCAGAAGCAGAAGGTGGGGCAGACAATGTGGGGGGGGGGTCCCCAGACACACGTGCCTGTCTTGTGCAGCAAATGGTAACTCCAGATGAGGGTGGGCTTGCCGGCTCTCACGCATAAAGAGCAGCACCCAGCTCATCCAAGGGATCCAGATGAGCATCAAGGGATGTGCCCTCAAATGCAAAGCAGCATCAGCAGCACAGATGCCCAGAACACCATTCCTGAATCCTGATGTGAATTAACTCTCTCCGAAATGCTAAAACCATTTCCAAACTTTCGAGTTCCTTTCTTGCATTTTGCTCTACACTTCTGGCAAGGAACTCCGGGTGATGCTCATGGCTCTCTGCCCTCCCCATGTTATTGTCAAACCAAGCCAACGTGAGGGAATGAGCGCCGAGATGAGCCTCCTTCAGGCATCCCTCCTCTCACATTGCGCGAACACATGAAGCGAGCAGTGGCCCAGCCCCACCTCACTTCAGCATCACACCCTTTGCTCTGTACATCTGGACCGGCACGCTTCCTGTAGCAATGGAGGCTCCACGTGTGTAAGCAAATGCTGGTTTTCTAAGATCCTTAATCGCACGAAGAACCTCCATGAGACTCTCTTCTAACATCGTTGGTTTTCAAACATTTCTGGTGACGGATTTGATGCTGGAGCAGGGTATGGCTGGAGCACTCCTCGTTCCATGATTATTCAGGAGGGAGGATGCCTGAAAGGAACTACAGGGCCAGGCAGGCAGTTTTCCTTCCAATGGGCCCATCTTTCAATCCAAGGGCACCTTGTTGGATTTTCTGAGCAACATGCTTTGTGGGAGGGATGTGAATTCTGTCATGTCTACCTGTTCTTCTGTTTCTCTCACAGTTGCAAATTTGCTCTTCAAGGAGGAGGTGAGAGGGTCTAAGAAGGGTTGGGAGTATGTGTATTTTTTTTAGCTATCCCACCCTTATCTGTTCTGTTATTGCACTTTCATATCCTTTGATGTCATTGTCTGAGTGTTTCTTTGTGTAGAAATAGGCAGTGAATCCCTCCCTCCCTCCCTCCCTGAGTTAGGAAAAGAAGATAATGGTGCATTCCTATGGAAATGCCTGTGACCCCACCAATGTGGAGCATTGCAGGTGTTCCAGAGAGGATGGGAAGCAGAGGAGGAGGTTGCCCCCACACTCCGCAAAGCACATAGAGAGCTGCAACTATTTTGGAGTAGGAGGGGGGTAGGCCAAGGCACCCCCAGGACATACTGTGCTTTGTGGCACAGATCCCCAGTTACAAGGGTGAAGCAATTTTCCAGTGTCATCACTGGGGAACTGAAAAATCTGATAGCTGCCTGGACACTGTGTTGCCCATTGTACTTGAATCTTGCCATTCTGCAGTTTTTCTGGTCGTGCAGTGGTGTGATCTGCCTGCCATTTCCTCTTTTGTGACTTTAGGTTTATCGCTTTTCTATTTCCAATTCATGTTAATTCAATTTTCCTTTTGTCATTCTCCCCACCACCCCACTGTGTGTGTGCGTATATAATTCTGTCTCTCAGAGGTGAATATAACATTTTCACCCATTTTTAAAACTCAGCCAGAACACTGGAATTTATCAGTGACATAAAGATAAATTTCGAGTCAATTTTGTCAAAACTCTTTTCCAAAGACAAAGCAATGGTGTGGCCTGTCCCCACAGAGTTTAACGCAAATAAGTCAATCGGTATTCTCAAGTTATTTACCACTTGTCACTGTTTAATAAATCCTGCATGACCTGTGTTATAATAACCGTTGCAGTTATCGGCCAAGATTAGAGTCATTATTTCCACATTTGTGGAATGCGCTCCCCAGAGAGGCTCGCCTGGCGCCGTCGTTATTTGCTTTTCGGCGCCAGGCGAAGACCTTTTTATTTAGACGATATTTTAATTGTTAATATTATGTTTAATTTAAGATTAATTTAAATTCATTATTTATTTTTTGCTGTATGTTTTTATATTTAACCTGAGATGGGCCAGTTTTTAAATATTGTATTTGTTTTGATATTGTATTTGTTTTTTGTATTGTGAGCCGCCTCGAGGCTGTTGCAAGGGGCGGCATATAAATATTTAAATAAATAAATAAATATTTAAATTTCAATATTATTTAACCAATGGGGTCAATAATTGGCATAATGTGCATGATCCTTAAGTACAGAAATCACTGAACAATGGAGAGAGCAAACCTGATTCAAAAATATGATAATGCAAACCAAGAAGGTTTAGAATTAAGAATTAAGAATTAAATCCAGATCTTGCTCATTCTTGTATTTATTCCTGTTGCTTCACGTAATTCTCTTTGAATTATAATTAAATAATCAAATGCAGCTATTAGGTGCTAATGGCCTGCTTCATGCGATGTGGATAGTACATGCCTCTCCTTCTGGGTCCCCTCCACTTTCTCCAGCCACAGGGGCTGCCATGTAATGCTGGCACTGGGGCTACAAAATGGTGGCCGACATGTATTTCTCCACTTCTGCAGACCCTTTTTGGCGCCACCGTTCCAGCCGAGCTGTTCTGCCAGAGCTCGGTTGCTGCTGGATCTCAGCATAAAACTGTGGCCTGAAGGTGGCAGTCAGACCACAGGCCCCCAGACCAGAGGTCCCCAATTGCTATTTCAGCAAATGATGCCTGCTTGGCCAGAGGGGTCTCGACTGAAGAGGGCAGTGGTGGAGCACAGTATTTGGGTAATCCTCAGAAAGGGTTCCAGGTCCACACCAACTGTGATGGGGTTGACACCACAATGGCCCCGGATCACCCATGGTCCCCAGCCCTGGCAAGTCCTGCATGCCCACTCTCTTGCTCCACATTGCACCTCCAGCATCCTCTATGTGGGCTTGTCCCCACATCCTGGCTCAGAGAGTACACTGCTGATGCAGGTCAAGACGTAACTGTTTATCCAACATCAACCAGTTACTCTGCTCCATGGAATGGAAGTGGCTCCAACACATGTTGTCTGCAAGGTCACGGGTGTGGAGCGCTTCCTCCCGATCCTCTGCATACCCTTATGGCAAAGTGGTGCTTCTCAGCAGGGCAGCCAGTGCTTACCAGCCTGCCCTGCACTCCTATTCTTCTGGCCTTGATTTCTGTGCCACCATGAGGGACTGGACCACGGCCCCAGAGGGAAGGGATGGTCCCCCCAGGAGGACCCCCCACAAGGAGCAAAGGGGGATAAGTGTGCTCTGTTTTAGATACCCTCCAAATGTAAAAGCTACTATTGCTACTAAGCTACTACCCCCCCCCCCCCCGCACCTATTCATTGGAGATTTGGTGGGCCTGCTTAGGAAGTGGAAATACCACCGTAACTTGCATGTAAATCTACCAAGAAATCACAAATGGCAGTTTTCTTTATAAAACTGAAAGCTAAAGTTGAAGGTATGTCACGAAAAAAGGTCATGCATGTGTTTTCCTGAAATTTGGCAGGATAATCTTCTCTGAAGGAGCCTGTAAATCCCATCCCATTCGATCAGAGAAAAAAGTTGTGCTGGTTTTGTGGCTTGCCACAATGGCCAATAGAAGGCACAAAGCCCTGGACTTCTGAATCTCAACTCAGATGTGATACCTGCATAAACGCAGATGATCCCCAAGTTGATCTAAGCTGGATCAAGCCACCTTCTGAAGTAGAAATCAGAGTCCAAGTCCAATCTGGTTGGTGCACGCTGTGAGTGAATGCTCTTGCATAGGTAGGGATGCAAAGCAACTCCCAGAACTGGTGAAGGATGCAAGCGCCAGCCAATTGTGCACTGAAAACCTTCAAGTTCAAATGCTGCTTGAAGAAGCAAGGATACTCCATTTGGACCACGTGCTTTCCAAGGCCACCTGAGAGTGTGCAAGGCAAAGCGGAAAACGATACCGAGAAAAGGGGCAGGTTTTACCCCTGGCACCATCGGCAGCAAAGCTTCCTCCATCCTATTTTCAAAGCTTGCTGTTGTTATGTGCTGTAAAGACATCTCTGACTTATGGTGACCCTATGAGTGAAAGCCTGATTGAGTGTAACTGTTATTTTCTCACTGAATTAGCTACATTTTGTACAAATATTTATATCCTAAAATTATGGAGAACGCTTCCGCCCATAGCCATTGTTTGTTTCCACTGCCATGAGCAATTTCGATTTTCCAGAAAGGAATGACAAAAGCAGCATTGCTGTATGTTGGATGTATTCCATAAAGTGAAATAGGAATTCTTAAAATCTTTAACTTTAATAGTTTCAAATCTCGAAATGTGGCTTATCTGGAGTTCTAATATTACTCCATATCACCAGAATGATCTCACAAGTTTTCTTACACTTCTTCTCTTTCAGACAAATTCAGGAAGCCGTGAAAAAGAGAAAAAATAGGCAATGAAGGGCGGGGGGGGGGGGTTGAATCTCTTTCCCAAGGTTTCTTCATATCACTGAACATCATTATAACCTAATCAGAACAGCATTCTTTTCTAGTCTTTTCTCTGTCCAAGGTGCTGATTGTTTATAAAATGAACAATAATTGAAATTAAAATGGAACTGGCTAGAATATGGACCATTAGTTAAAAGGCAGCACACTATTTAGGCCAATTTTAATCACCCAAAGGTTCTGTCATGATTACAGTTTCTTTGTTATTATAAACTTGCTTATCACAAAAAAAATGTTGTTCTTAAAAAGAAGAGTCATTGCCTGATCGTATAGATATATCTGTAGAGGGCTTCTTCCCAATAGTATTAAGTCAACCCAGCCCCAAATGTCTTTACACAAGGGCTTTTACATGCCAATCACCCCCTTTAACACCTTCAGCTCTCATTTTTCAGCATTACATGGACTAGGTAGAATATTTCCATACTTCCCATGACACTTCAGGGTCACCAGTTGGATGTTATCCCAAATTAAAAAGGTGAAGACCTTTTTATTTAAGAAATATTAACTGTTAATTTATTATTGTAAATTTTTGAATTGTTATATTTATTGGACATTTATTGGTTATTGTTTTTAACTTTGTGACTATGAGATGGGCCAGTTTTAGTTTTAGTTTTAGATTGTATATTGTTTTAGATTTGTGTATGTTGTGAGCCGCCCCGAAGCTAGTTGGCAAGGGGGAGGCATAGAAATCTGTTAAATAAAATAAAATAAAATAAAATAAATTATTCCCTCAGAAATTAAAAACTACTGTCTATGAGGAAGAAGGGTATGGAATTGAGGTTTGCTGACCTCTAAGCAGGATTACCGTAATGCGCTTGCTTGCTTGCTTTATTTATTTATTTATATTGCGATTTATATCCTGCCTTTTTCCTACAAAGGGCTCAAGGCAGCTTACATCATCTCTCCTCCTCAGTCTTATCCCCACAACAACAACCCTGTGAGGTAGGTTGGGCTGAGAGTCTGTGACTGGCCCAAAGCCACCCAGTTGGCTCCATGGCTGAGCGGGGACTCGAACCCAGATCCTCTGAGTCCCAGTCCCAGGCTCTTAACCACGACACCACACTGGCTCTCTTCATGTGGGTCTCTCTTTATGTGGGGCTGCCCTTGAAGACTCTTCAAAAGCTGCAGCTTGTGCAAAATGCAGCTGCCAGAGTAATAACAAGGACCAGACAGCCTGTGCACATAACACCAATTCTGGCTCACCCGCATTGGCTGCCTATATGCTCCCAAAGCCTCATTCAAGGTGCTGGTTGCAAGAGATACATGACTTGGGACCACAGTCCCTGCCTCTCCCAAGCACCATCTACCCAGACACAGCTATCAAGCTCTGGGGACTGCCTCCAACTGCCACCCCTGAGGGAGGCTCAGATATGGCAACAAGGAGAAAGGTCCTTTTCCATTGTGGCCCCCCAGTTCTGGAATGAGCCCCCCACTAAGGCCCACCTGGCACCAGCTTTGCTATTCTTTTCAGCACCAGACTAAGGCAGGGCATTTAATCAGTACTTAATGAGGTTCTTGTTTAAGTAGCTGGAATGTCTTGTAAGTTTTAAAATTGCTTTTAAGTTGTATATGCCAAGCTTTTTTTTTTAATGATGCTTTATAATGTGATGTGCTTTGAATGACAATTTAATGGATTATTGGAAACCACCCACAGAACTTCAGCTAATTGCGGTGGGGGGGGGGGGGAAGAGAAGACAAACAAACAAACAAACAAAAAAACAATATTGTCCCCTGTGTGGATAGCAAATCAGTGTAAACAGAGGTGATCAGCTGAGCACTTCAGTTCTAAACATTAGAAGAGTTTGGAAGGCGCTCTCCCTCAGCAACACAGTCTTTGTTCAGATTGAGGCTGCCAAATAAACAGGGTGTGCCTGTACATGGTGGTCCCTCAGGTATTCCCTAATTGTGTGGAAACACAATCCCTGAAAATGGTAGCTTCAGAACCTGCACAAATAGGATTCTGGACCGACTTCTTCTGCTTCACTTTGATGTCTCACGCTTTGCCTCCTTTTCTTCTTTTTTAATTTAATTTTAAAGAATTAATTAATATAATAACAAGGCACACAACTGATCGTTACTAATAGGCATAATTAAGCAATACAACAATACCAGTGCTACCTCCACCAGGACCAACAGATCAAGTCACTTAATGTACGATCATTTATTCATTCAGGTTGCCCCACTTCCCTTCCAAATCTGCATTGACTTTTGTGATGGTTCACACCCCTTTCCTTTTATTAAAACATATTCAATAAATGGTCTCCAAATATTTTCAAAATTGTTTTTTCTTAGCAAGCCTTTTTTCCATTTAATATCACAAGTTATCTTACCATTAATAGCTCTATTCCAGACTGCTTTGCCTCTGATCCTCTCTACACTCCCAGACCCAAGGCTTTCAGTAATGATGCATCTGTTTAGATGCTTCAAAATTTGCAAATACCTTTAACCCTTTTCTTTCTGATGTGCAGCAGGAAGCTGGTGATCTGAGCATGTGTTTGCTTTCACTTTACAAAGCCAGAAAAATGCAGGAGGCTATTGAGAAGGAGACATTGTTCAATCAGCGATGTTAGAAGTGTGATGTATTCTCTTGCTTGCTACATGTGCGGTGCCCATTTTGTCCACTGCACTTCTTTGAGCTGAGCTTATATTTGCATTACATTTCCTTTCACTGCCAAGTAACGTCATTGTAGACAAGCTTCCAATGCATATATAACCACTACACTCCTTTACTTACTTAAAAAAAAATAAAACTTAAATTTTAAAAAATGGATATCAGTTTACATTTTAGTCTAAGGTGATGTTTCCCTGCTTGGAGTAGCTTGATTACCACTAGGGTGCCTAGGACCCAATTAGTACAGGTTCTGAAGTTAAAAAGGACCAAACTAACACATGGGTTACTCCAGAACTACCTCTGCATAACGCTGCCTGGTTAGTGGCCAGCGAAACAGGGAAGGAAACCAAGTACAGTCCTTCCTCTCCCTGAAGCATGTGATATTTTGAAACAAATTAGATGGTTTGTATTTATTTATTTGCTTGCTTGCTTGCAAGCTGCATCATGAATGTTGATCAATTTATGTTGTCCATTACATTGCATCTCTTTTTTTTCTTTTTGAAAATGCAGAATGCATTTCATAAGGCACTAATAAACTGTTTGGGAAGGAGGGCGTGAGAGAGAAGGGATGACAGCTGCCAACCAGTCAGAAGGCTGCTCCCAGCCCAGAGTGGAAGAACGGCATCTGTCAACAACGAGGCGGGTGCCCTTCCAGAGTGCACACAACTATAGGCCCCCTGAAGGATCTGGTTTGCCAAACGTGGTCTCTTCTGGAACATACGCACCCGCTGTCTGAGCCATCCAGCATTCCAATGGCCTGGGAATGTGAGGTTAATGCCACCCCCATCCCAGCAGTAAGTTGTTTTTTTCCCCCTTTAAAGTACTGCAGCTGTGTAAACTTTCCAATGATCGAAAAGTTGCATTAATATATATTGGCACCATCATGGATGGGTTCTGGAAACCCTTTAAAATCAATGTTAAAACTCAAGCACTGGTCAGTGGTAGGGTTCCGATACTAATGAAAAATTACACAGAGCTTTGACATGATGGCCACAAAAAGCAGAAATGAGCAAACAAACAGTCATCTGATACATGCATAGTTAGAGGAAGGCCAACTATGCGATGGATCAATTCCATAAAGGAAGCCACAGCCTTTGAGGTTGGCAGAGCTGAGCAGGGCTGTCAGAGGCAGGACATTCTGAAGGCCTGTCCTAAGCTGGAGCTGATCTGATGGCATGTCACAAGAACAGCAACAGTATTAAGAGATGAAATATGGAGAACCTGATTGCTCATATTTCCCATATACGTGAGTTCTGAGATACTGTGCCCGTCAGTGTTGCCTTTAGGGCAGTATGGATGCAGAGGAGGGGAACTGGTACAACTGGGAAGGAAGACGTCTCTATCCAGGCCCAGGTCCTTGGGGTTCTTTGGAAGTGAGATGGCAGCAGTGCAAAACAGAGCAAGGAACATCCTCCGACAGTGTCTCTACGTCAGCAGCCCAATTGCGCACAGAACCCCTGCAGCACATAGTGATGAGACACATCCACCTTACCTGCCTGCTTTAGTGATGATCATTTCTGTGCCAATATCATGGAATCTTTTCCAGAGATCAGCACACTGCAACTCCACCTGGATCTCTTCCATGGATGAGGTAGGAGGGGGCTGAGAGACTGAGCCGCCGGATGCGAGATCAGTGTGGGAGCCAAACGAGCAGGAAGTCCTCTCAGCCAGCACTTCAGTGTCTGACCCCGTGCTCTGCTCAGAATCTAAAAGAAAGAGAGAATGCCGAATCAAACTCTGGATTTCCGGAGCTCCACAAAGGAGGGAGGAATACAATGAAGCCAACCTGAGAAAGTTTTGAGGCTAGTGCAATGGCATCCCTGTTAAGAGATGTATACTATTGTCTTGATTTACAGTCTGCTTTCTAGTTTTGTTTCCAACATGACATCTGGTGCTTCTGTTAAGTTTTAAAGTCGCTGAACAACATTGCCCACAATATAAAATATAAGTAGTAAAAATGCAATTGAGATACATGAGAAAGGTACACACCAATTGTCGATAGTGGCGGATTGGGGCGGGGGGGGTGGAGAAAAGAAGAAAATTCATTCAACACTGGCCATTTCATTATTCATTCAGTAATGCTGTCCGTCACTCTATATAGGCTGTTCTTGCAAAGACGGGTTTTTTTAGACAAAGGATTTTAATTCTGTCTTTCTCATACCTGTGTCAAAAATAATGAATAATGCCTTCTGATTTACTTTTTTGGCAGTGCTTACTTTTCAAATATATTTTATTGGTTCCTATGTTATAAGTTTTGGAACAATTATTTTTCCTGGGAAAATAACCAGGTTGCTTTATGGTGGCAGGGTTCTCTACAAAAGAAAAGATGGCAAACATATGGAAAGAATTACTGGGAAAGTAATTGTTATTTCAAAGGACACCTAGACTTTTGCAGGGTATAAAAGTCTGGTGAAAGGGAGGGGGGAGGCCAGAAAACTGGGGCTGAATTCTCATGCCAAAATGTTTACAAAAAGCGTTCTACAAGCAAAATAGGATTCATTGCATGGCGTAGGGGAGAACTCTTGCCATTGGGCATTCAGTTGGTCAGGATGGAGACCGCTCAGCCACAGCATCCTGGTGGTAGAATCTCCTCCATTGAGAGGCTCAGTTGGCCTACGTTATTTATTTAAAGCTTTTATATCCTGCTCTTCACAATGTCTCAGGGCGGTAATAGAATAAATACAACAAGATACAGCATCCAAATTGTAATAGATAAAATCCAATCTTAAAAGCACTGCTAACATTTAAATTAATGGGAAAATAAAATGGTTTTGGCCTGGTGCCACAATGAAAAAAGTGTCAGCACCAGGCACGCCTCTCTGGGGAGCAAATTCCAGAACTGGGGTGCCGCCACAGAGAAGTCCCTTCTCCAGGTAGTCACCTTCCTAATCTCCTTCAGGGAGGGCTCCCGGAGAAGGGCCCTGCCCGAGATCTTAAGGGGTGGGCAGCCATATATGGAAGGAGACGCTCCTTCAGGTAACCAGGTCATAAGCCGTTTAGGCCTTTATAAGTCATCACTAGCACCTTAAATTGGGCCCAGACTACAATAGGAATTCTGTGTGTATGTCTGCCAGTCCCTGCTAGCAACCTGGCTGCTCTATTCCGAGCCAACTGAAGTATCCTGAAGTTAAGTTGGTTCTCCCATTCTGGTTTTCAGGTGAGTCATCACGAGTTTTCTTTTTGACCAAGTGTTTGGCATGGTATGACTTGCTTTCCAATGTGCACTTAGATTTGTGTTTTTCTGTTTTTCATGCTCTCTGCTGTTTATTTCTGTAATTGTTTTAGAGTCCTGGTGTAATTCTGTCTTCTGTGATTAGTTTTCTGTGGTTAGGTTGCCTTGGGGGCTCAAAGATGCCTTGTGGGCTAACTTGTAGGTTGAAATGTTTTTCTAAATAAATAAATGGCTTCCACCACTGCTGCTGCCACTGGATAGTTCAGGCCCATTTGCTGGATTTTTTAAAAAAATTAAATCACTAAGCCTCCAGGCTTTTACTTATAGAGCAATACAGAAGGAGGAGCAAAGCAGAAGGAAGTATGGGCAGAATCCAAGTTCCTCTCCTTTCCTGAATGATCTGCACTGATGAGAAACAAGAACCTCCATGTGCATTTTAGTACAGCAAGCTGGGCTGTGGTTTGCTCCTTTTGTGAGGGCCTCTCCATTTTGCAAGCTGAGAATTGGAATATCAGTTATGCCCATATGAAATTTACAAACCCCAACAGTATAGGGAAACAACACGTCTCACACTTTAGGCTCAATGTGTTTCAGTAACATAACTTTTGTTAATATTGAAAATGATGCATGTTGGAATGATCAAGCTAGTAATATCGGAACCAGGATGTACAATATACAATTGCCTGATAAATATTATCAATATATTACTGACTGATTTTTAATATTAATATGCTGTTTAAATATAATAAGTCTCTATGTGGTTCACATGCAAACATTAAAATCACTTTTAAAATGCAATTAGAATACAATAATAAAAACAATTTCAGTTTAAAATATACAGTAATACATGAGCAGTACAAAATGCATAGCATGAGTTATTTAATTGTATGCCAGGGTAAGTCTGGGCAAACAAGTGCATTTCTAGGAGATGTTTGAATCTTTCCAGATTTTCTGCCCCCAAACTGCATGAGGAAGGGTTTTCCAAAGGGTAGGTGATGCTATCAAGAAGACCCACTATGAAAGTATTACCGTATTTTTTGCTCTATAAGACTCACATTTTCCCCCCTCAAAAGTAAGGGGAAATGTCTGTGCGCCTTATAGAGCGAACATGTGTGTGCAGTAAGTCTGTCAGATGTGCAGCCCATGGGGAAGTGATGGGGAATGTGCCTGTGATTATGTGCCCATTTGATTCAGAATATTTTTTTTCTTCTTTTCCTCCTCTAAAAACTAGGTGCGTCTTATGGTCAGGCGCGTCTTATAGAGCGAAAAATATGGTAAATGGAAGCATCCTATTAATGCTGGAAAGATCAGCAAGGCTTCTTCTTACACGCTGTCTGAGTATACATAAGGGAAAGTGGTCCACTAGGCAATGGATCCAAAAGTTAAGTTTACAGTACCGTTCTCACACAGGATGTACTTGGAGTTGTATAGGCAGGAAATATAAAACTATCACATGGGAAGTGTTTGATGGGTAACACTAAGCCGTAATTCCTACTAGTACTTAACAGATATATAGCGTGTTCGGGACACTCCACATATGTTATATTGTTAGAACCCTCACCACAACCAGCACCACAAGATGCTTTCTTTACTGAAGAAATGATCCAGGCAGCTCAGCTCCAGCTCAGCCCTTCACAGGCGCATGGTATCTGAGTGAGCGGTGCTCTTGGAGGTGTGATGGACAGTTGTGGGGAAATGCCCGTCCGGTGCAAATTGACCATAATGTTCCAGAAGGAGCTTTTAACATCTGCTCTTCAACAAGTGAGGGAATATATTTCTATTTCTCCCACTCCAGCCTTACTACCTGGTAGGCTTGCTTCAGAAAACCGATGATGCAGATCAACACCCAATAAGCATTTGAGAAAGACGACCAGTTGCAATCATGAACCAGTTCTATCTGTAATAGTATGGGGGCTACAGCTGCAACTGTGTGTGCAGTTGTGTATTGTATCCCAAGTAAGGGTGAATAGGGGCCTCCCTGAGTGAGACCTTTACTGTGTGCCCAGATCCCTCATTTGCAGACGTTTGCGTGCTATTGTGCTCCTCCTGCACCTCTCCCAAGTTTGCCAGCCAATTAAGAGGGAGCAAAATCTGGTATTTTCCTAGGTGGTTCCCATTATACACCATAGTGGCCTTGTGTACTTTCACAATTGCACTCTATACCATAGCGCCACCTTGTGTTGCAGAGTGGAACATACTGGAAAAAACCTCACTAGGCAGGGAGGCCTCAGAGGGGAACATGGCTGCAAAAAACTTGGAAGAAAAAAGCCCCACGTAATCCGCCTTCCGTAAAGAAGCCCTAAGTGAATGGGGGCTTTTTTCCATATGTAAACAACAGGCATGCCCCCTCCTGCAAGCCAACTGGAGCTAGAGCAAGAAGCAAAGGGATAATGTTCCATAACCTGCCGAGTTAAGGTCCCAATCCAGATTGGCAAGCCCAAATCCTTCACTGAAGGGCAAACAGGGTGACTCTGCCAGCTTTCTCATCTTCCTGTACCTGTGCTCACCTTGCAAACCTTAAAAATTAAATCTATATATATATTAATATATTGCATTAACCCCACATAACAGGGCACCCCAGTGGCCGATTCCCAGAGATCTCTTCACAAGTGAGTTCCTATAGAGCAACACGGCAGTATTACCCTCTGTAAAAACTGAAAGAACTGGCGTTTCTAGAAGTGCAGTCAGCATGAACCTTTTTAATGTAGTGTTAAATGCGATGTGGCATCTGTCAAAACATGCCACTAGAGCAGACCTGGGCATTGCACGGCCCACGGGCCACATCCGGCTCGATGGCTGACCCTGACTGGCCCGCCTGAGGTCACTGGCAAATTAAAAGTCAACGCTAATATATATTGTCGTAATAGAGATGCAAGCAATACAACTGCACTGCTTTTATTTTGAAGGATCTGCTAAATTGAATTGAATTTATTGCTTTTCATGTAATGTTAATGTTAATATTTTTGTGAATATTTTTTTTATTTTATTTATTTACAAATTTATATTCATTAAATAGTGTTGTTCTGTGCTCCACATTTTCATTGTATCACTGTAATGTTTCATGTACCGTTTTTATAGAGATATATATTGAGCAGAGCTGTAAGTGTATTGGTCCGGCCCTTAACAACTGTCAAAGTTTCTCAGGTGGCCCCGTAGGAAAATTAATTGCCCACCCCTGCACTAGAGGAATATCAAGGAGCTGACCAACAATTAGGTATAACTGCCTTTGCAACATTTCATCTCCCCTTTAACACTTGTGCAATGCGCTTGATTTTCCCTCCCAAAAGTTAAATTTTCATCCCCACTTTGGCTTTTCCAGGCCACCTTTTATGCAAACTTGCCAGACAAACCAATGCAACCCAGAAAAAAACAGCTGAAAGACACATCTGCTCTGCTCCCTCCACAGTTTCATTTCTTTTTCTTTTCTTTTCTTTTTTTAAACCCAGAGACTTCAATGGAACCGAAAATATCTCACAGGAGAGCCTTTGCAGCATGCTGTGAGCAATTTAAAGCTGCCAAACGCATATCAATCAAAGCCCATTGGAGACTCTTCCATCTTCCAACCAAGCATTTTTAGAGAAAATGCAAGGGGAGCTGCTGTCACACACGCACACACATGCACATGTGCACACACACACACAGAGTCCAAATAAATTTCTGCAGCTGGAATAGCTTCATTAGAGGCTTTCCATAAAGATTTCAAGCTGTCAGACACATAGTTGGTAAAATTGCAAAGCAAATTATTAGAGTTCATTTTGGATTTTCCTCTTGAAGCAGAAACCCTAGAAGCAGTTTGCCATTTTCCTACAGGCTGGGTTGGGGTTGCTGCTGTATGATGAAATACACTAGTACTACAGAACCACAATAGGAGGCAGAGGCTGAACGTGGACTTAAGATGCCCATACAAGTGGGTTATTTACTTATAATCATGGAATGCAAAAACGATGAGAGCTGAGTTAATGGGAAGAAATCTGCCATTATCCAAGGAACAGGCTCTAAACATCCCTTGAGTGCCAGATGCTTTTCCATGTGGGTCTTTTTAGCAGCCCTGACAACAGCCCAATACTGGAGCCATCCCAGTTTGTTTGTTTGACATCTTTCCATGCACTGTCTTTCTGGTAAAACGAATCATGGCAGTTTACCAAAAAAAATTGCAAACAAATTAAAATATAAGGACATTCTTAAAACAATCTTTAAACCCAAAACATCCGTTTAATAAGCCATATTAAAAATGTGTCCAGGTCCCTTCCTGAATGCAGAGTGAGACCTCCTGTGTTCTGGAGTTTTGGAGTAACACAGGAGAAAGCCTTTTTCTGTATGCCCAACAAGCAGGCCTCTGTAAGCAAGGATGTCTTCAAAACTTCCTCTCTTGCTGACCTTAAGAACCAAGCAGGTTCAGCACAAAATTTTGGGTATAATATTGAATGAGAAAAGCGGCAAAAGCTATGGGAGAGAAATATTAAGGTAACTTTAACAACTTCGTATAAAGAAAATTTATATAAAATGTTCTATAGATGGTATTTGTCGCCAAGTCGATTAGCTAAGATGTTTCCAAATATGTCAAATGGATGTTGGAAATGTAAACATAAAGTGGGTACTTTTTACCATATGTGGTGGACCTGTGAAAATGCGAAAAAGTATTGGATTAAAATACTTAAATGGCTTGAGGAAATGCTACAAAAACCCTTAGCTTTTAAACCTGAAATTTTATTGTTAGGCATCATACCGGAAGATATTAGCAAACAAAAAATGTATTTGATGTTACATTTAATCACAATGGCGAGGATCGCGCTTTCTCAATACTGGAAGAGTGAGGAACTACCCACTGAGGAACTGATTTTAAAAAAGATTCTGGACTGTGCAGAAATGGACAGATTGACTCTATCACTGAAGGAGAAAGAAGATACTGACTTCTATCAAACTTGGGACCTTTTTTACAATTGGCTGGAGAAACGGGACTTGGCTTAGATTTAAAGATGTTTTTAAATTTTTATAAATCGATTTGAATATGACTATAGAATGGTCAAAAGATATGTAGTAGGGGGCTGAGCCAGTATGTCCGATGTATTTGATGATTGATGTTTTTAGTTTTAGTTTAAAATCTTAATAAAAATCCTTATTTAAAAAAAAAAAAAGAACCAAGGTTCATAGCAGGATAGGTCCTTAGGTCATAAGCTATGCAGAGCTCCAAAAGTTCAGAAAACAAGTGGGAACCAGGACAGGTCTCTCAGTATTAGAGTGATACTTTCTCCAAGCCATGCATTAGTTAGCAGCCTACATGCCACATTTGGCACATTGCAATAATCTAACTTTGGTGTATCCAAGGCATGGATTACTGCTGTCAGATTGGACTCAAAATGCTCGCACCTGGTACGCTAGGCATAGGTGCATGATGCTCTTCCCACCACCACTGCCATCTGAAGATCAGGGATAGTACAGGATCTAGGAGTGCTCCCAAGTGATGAACCTGCTCTTTTAGGAGACGTCTGTCCTCACCCAAAACAGCTGAATTCCAGTCCCTGTACAGGCTTTCTACTGAGCAATGGTACCTCTGTCTTTTCTGGATTTAATCTGAGGTTGTTCATTCTCATCCAGCCCATCCTCAAACTCAGACGGCATCCAAGGTTGCCAGCACTTCCACAGAATCAGGTAACAAAAAGCAATTAGAGCTGCGTATCAGTAGCATATTGAGAGCATCTCACTCCAGAGTGCTAGATTACTTTTTCCAGAGGTTTCATGCAGAAGTTAAATAACATAGGGAAAAGGAGAGGACCTGCGGGACACCGTGGGCCAACAGCCAACGCTAATCCCCAACATGACCTTCTAGACGTGACTGGATAGAAAGGACCAGAACTGCTGCAAAACTGTGCCTCCAAGGCTCAGGCCTACCAGGCCATTCAGAAGGCTACCAAGGCTGATGGTACCAAAAAAAGCTGTTTAGTCCAGGGAAACTAGTAGGGCTGCACTCCCCAGACCAAAGGTGAAGGTGACCAAAGCAGTCTCAGTCCCATATCCCAGCAGAAAGCCCACTTGAAATGGATCCAGAAACGGGTCTGATATTGCCTAAGGAATAGACTTGGCTGTCCAGCTGCAATTATCCCTACAGCATCACCATGTCTCTTTCCATGTGCAAAGGCAAAGACTGGGTGGCTCTTTTCTTCACCATTCCAGGTTACAGGACCCACCGGCTCCGTTCTTTTGTGCCAAGGCTAAGAGCCATGGAAATATTCCAAAAGGCCACATTTAATAAGCCAACTTCCCACCACCAGCTACTGGTCCAGCTACCAAGCTGGGACAATATATGAACTGGAACCTGTCATTCTATGTGAGGGAGATGTTGGCACTCTGGATTCCCTGCCCCACTGACCTTGGGAGGTGGTTTTCATCAGTTTGACGTGGTTGATACAGTGCGGTGGAGGCAGCGTTCAGGAGAGGTGGCAGGTACATGGCAACTGGGAAGGATGTAGCAGGAGGTCCAGATTGTACCTAGACCAATTTGCAAGGGTGACCAAGATCACTGGGATGGCAACTTCTTTAGATGGAAGTAATTTCCTTCAGATCCAGGCCCAGGCACCTTGTTTGACAGTTTTCCAGCTCATAAAAGATGAGATCAGACAGTGGCCAACCTTAGGCTAGGAACAAGGGTGAAGTTACTCAGCAAGGATGATGATAACCATCAAAGCTCTCATCTTAAAGATCTCTTGCTCTCTACAGACTTCTAATCCCCATTTAATCCCCGCTGCAGTTAATTGGCCTTGGCTCATTTCATATATTGCCTGGAGCATTTAAGAGCGGGGCATTAGCAAAGCTGAAACAAGCACATAAACATTTCTCCTCTGGTACTGGATTTAGAAGAAGAGAAGTAATTTAAAGGGGCAGGAAATCCATGGCTCATGAAGGCTTACACGTGGACACCAATTAGGAAAAAAGAGTTGAGCGGTCCCTTGCCTGGGCTGAATGTGAGTGGCCTGGGGCAGCAACACGGAGCCTCATCAGCAGGCTTCCTGATGCCCAAGCAGGCTTTTGCTGCTTCATCTCCTCTCTGGGCAGGGAAGGGGGGCCAAAACCCGGGGAGCGTCAGACGTGCCAAGGAGTGCAAATGCCCCCCCGGTCTGCAGTGCTTCCACATCTGCAGTATGGCACCAGCTGTACAGTCTCGTGTAGGGAAGACCCTTTGAAAAGGCCACTAGAAATCCTGCACTATGTAAACATGAAAAAGGCTGTTCATTCCCAGCTCTCTTGTTTGCAATCTTCCCCTCGTATGATTTTTTAAAGATCAGAAAAGGACCCACTTCGTTTGGATCTTGCAAGGTAAAAGAGACGTTTTAGAGACACCAGATTTACCTGTCATCATTTTCCTAAAAACGCCTGAGAAGGAGTATTGCCTAAAGGACAGGGCATCTTTAACTAATTTTGCAGGTACTGTACCTGGTATGTGTTTTTGGTCCGCTTCCAAGGAGCTGGCCTGGGACCTGCCTACATGAGATGGCCCTTCGCTGCATAACCCCCTCAACAATCACAAAGCCCTGGTGTTGGGCACAAGCCAAGCAGCAAATATGTAATTGACTTGCCAGCCATAATGTTTCCGTAAACAAGGTATTCTATTGAGACTGCAGACAACTATTTCACGCAGCACTTGAATCATAATATTTTAAATGCAATAACTGGTCTCTGTTACCTACTCATGTATCCCACATAGGAAGCCCTTCTTTTATATAACAGGATGCCTCTTTCTTCAGTAACCTGGAGTGCACTGCTATTCTTTTACTTAATGCCTGATACTAGTGTAAATTTCTCTACCTGTTGTGAATGAGGCTCACTATGTAAACAATCCACAATAGTTTTATTCACGAGCAATAAAACTAAAGTCTTTTATTACTACTTATCTACAAGATTTACAACACTACGGATAAGCTCTACTTGTTAAGGGCTTTACAAGGCAGATGCTAACTCCTTAGTGACATCTCTCAGGGAGCCCACGGTGGGACTAGCTATCTTGACCCCACCTTTCCCCCCTGAGGTGGGATAAAGCTTCCTTTTGCTCCAATCTGCATAAAGAACTCTAAGGGTCGCGCAGGAAAGATCTGCTCCGCCTCCTGTGGGTCTCCTGTGTCGTGCTCAGGAGGTTCAGTGCCAGGAGGAAGAGGGGGGGCAGTCTGCTCAGGCTCTCTACGAGCAGAACTCACAGTGTCTTTTCCCTCGGAGCTCCCTTGGTCTGACGTAGGCTCGGCTGTTTGCTCAGTGGGTAGAGGGTCAGGATGAGGTATGGCTATCTGTTCAGCCATTCCCAAGCTAGGTTGTGGGTTGACATTTGGCTACAGGGTCTCAAGCATAAATCCTCCTCGTGAGGTGCTGCTTCTGTCGGGGCGTCAGGCACGACACTACCCTAGAGATGGGAGCAGATGCTCCCAACTCCCGAACAGGCAGCTAAGGAGCCACTGGGTCTGGCACAGGCTGCCTCAGCAGAGGAAAGCCAACTGCACCGATGCAAACACACCAGAGATGGCAGAGAGGCCAGTGCTCGGGAGGGTCCCTTCCACTGGGAGGATACGGTGCAGCAGCCGGAAGGGGCTCAGTTCATCTGGAGGGTCCATGGGAGGAGCACAATGACTGATGCCATCTCAGGGCAATGGTTACCCCATAGCAAGAGTCTGCAACATGGTGCTCACAGGTGGGTGCCCTCTTAATTTTTTTCCTTTTTTAAAAAATGCAGGTGTCTAGATTTGTCTGAAAGCCATACAACTTTCTGGCGATTCTATGCAGGCGTCAGCAAAAGCAGGTCCATGTCCAGATAAGTATCCGTGTGAAAGTGCTGTCTACAGACTACCTGCGCTGATACAGAAAGCATTCGAAGGTCCTCTGTTCTTTGCATCTAGGAGGCAAGTGTTTATTCTTCCACATTTGGAATTTCAGTTTTTCAGCCATCACAAAGTTGTGCAAAATCCGTGAGCACGAGCCAGTGTTGCTTTCCATGGAGCAGGGAAATAGTTTAAAAGAGCATGAGTATTAAAGAGGGTGCTGGCGCAATGTTTATTTGTGTATTAGTCATTTAACTTAATCCATTTCATTGCCATACTGCCCAATATCTGAAGCTCTCCAGTCAACTATAACAGTTGCTACAGTACAATGAAATATAACACAAATAGAAATGCAGTAAACGCAGCCTAAAATTTCAATATGAACATCAAAATGTACTTTAAAACAAATGGAACAACTAGAACAAGTGCAGTGCAACCTGCTAGACCTGTTAAAATGAAAGAGACCGCAGCCCTAACACCTCCAAATGCCTTTGAAAGCCATTAAATGCCTCGGGGCAGAGGAAAGGCTGAAGTTGGAGCTGGCAGGCCTCAGCGGGGTGACAGCTCCAGAATCAGGGAGCTGCCACTGAAAAGGCCCTCTTCCTTGTTGGCACCGGCCCAGGCTCCCTCAGAGGAGGTGCTCAGAGGGAGGCCACAGATGCTCAGCATAGTGTCAAGGTAAATTTAGGTCAGGATTGTTGCTCTGACAGATATTGCAGTCCCAAGCCATGTAGGGCTTGAGAGATTAAAACCAGCACCCTGGATCAGGCTCCGAAGCATCCAAGTCGCCAAAATGCATGTGGAACCAAAATTGGGTTACACGCCATTCAGCCCAGTTATTAGTCCTGCTGTTGGAATTTGCACAAGCTGCAGCCTCTGAACAGTCTTCAAGGGCAGCTCCAACATACAGTGCATTGCAGTAATGAACTTGGAGATGGCTAGAGCAGAGATTGCTGAGAGCAATCCAGGCAGGGCTGTAGCTAAGCCAGGAGTCCAAGCTGGTAGAGGTCACTCTGTGCCACGGAGGCCTCCTGAGCCTTAAGGGACAAAGATGGCTCCAGAAGGACCAGGGAACTATGAACCTGCTCCTTCGAGGGGGGTGCCGCCCTATCCAGAACAGGCTGAACATCCTCCATGCACTCAAAAGGACACCCACTAACAGCAACTCAGCCTTGTTTCTACGGAGCTTCAGTTTGTTGGCCCTCAGCCAGTCCATTGTCACAGCGGGGCCAGTCCATCCTCAGCAAAGGGGGCAAAGAGTGGTCACCTGAATCTGTGCAAGCAACTTTGCCAGCATCCCCAAGCTGTGTGAACTGAAATTTATCCAAGAAAACTGTTCTCTGGGTTGTTCATCTGAATCATCTGCTACTGGGGTCCAAGTCTGGGAGGATGCAGGGGGTTCAGTCTTAGAAATGCCTAGTAAATATTTCCTACAGGCTACAGACAGGTCTGCACTGTCCTTAGTGCCAGCGTGTATTAAACCCTGGACAACCCTAAAAAGCTCTGCTGGGTAGGCCAGGGAAGACGGAATAAAGGCAGTGAGATGTAGTTTCTTTGCCGTCCTCACTGCCCCAAGGACACCTGATGAGAGGCACATACCAGGGAGCTTCCCCTGTCTGCACGCAAGGTAGCTTCTGGTTTCATCATTGCTTTCAGCTCTGGCGCCTACCGCACAGCTCCATGAGCTCTGCTCCAAAATGGCTCCAGTTGCCCACCTGGGTCTTCTCTGGGTTCCAGAGACTGGTCTGGGTTTTGACAGGCTCGCCAGCCACATACTGTAAGCTGGAAATTGCCCTAAGGCCGAATGGAAATCCCCTGGATCCATTAGTCCGCCAGAGCAAGCCATCCTAATAGGGCCACTAGCCTTGCAGAACAGAAAGCCACCATAAGTCCAACTGTCCGCAGGAAGGGATCTGACCAGGACAAAGGAACTGATTCCAAGCCCCACCCTGGACACAATCCTCATGCCTGGCCGAAAAAAACAAATCCAGCATGTGCGCTAATGACATATCGGGATAATTCTGTGGCTGTTGTGGTTGTAAAAACCTCTTCTCGAAAAAGAGGTAACTACTGAATATTGCAAGAAGTATCCATTGTATTGCACCACCAGCAACCTGTCTTAGGCAATCCCTTTCTAAAGAGATGTTGCCGAGTGTCCAACAGATCTGAAAAGAATCTTTTTCCCAAGTAAGACATGGGCTAAAATCCACAGATGCCAAAGTGGCAATACATTGGTTAGGGATTGTCTGGTGGCACCCACAGCACTTTCTCAAATTCCCAAATGTGCCCATGGTCCAAAAAGGTTGGCAACTCCTGAATTGTAATATAGTATGGAAACTAATTCACCGATGAACCCCAAATTCCCCACCAGTGAACTGTCCTTTCCCATTCCCTCAGCCTCTTGTGTCATGGGAGTCACTTTGCTCCTCTGTCCATTCATACATTGAGGATATTCATACATTGCATCTCTTGAACCCTTTGCCAAACACTTCCCCACACCCATTTCCCCCACTGTCTATAACTCCCCAACCCACTTGTACAGTAGTTCTGCCTAGTAGTTCTCTTCATAAAAAAAGAGCTCTAAAGGCCAACAGGGATAGATGAAGAGTCTGTGCCAGAAATAAAATAAAATAAAATAAAATAAAATAAAATAAAATAAAATAAAATAGCACCTCTCCCCTCCCACAAGCCAAAAAACATTTGACTGTCTGGACATCTTACAGAAGTTGTAACAATTCCAGAAACAACTGCTGGGGCGTTTGGAGGGTGACCCCCCCCCCCGACTCTTTTTCATGGCCAGAAATTATGTCATAAGCTACAGAAATGAAACAAGTGACATCTGTTCAGGAAAAGTGTACATAACTCCGGACCGTCCCTTGTGACTGGCTTTGTCAGGGTGTCCCACTTTTCTGACTTCTTCAAAAAGGTGCTCATTAATTACAGTACAAAGTATGTGACTGCAACTGGTACCACTTGATAGAGTTCACTTTTCTTCATCTAAAAATATCCATTCTGACTGCTTCATGTCATGTGTGGCAGTTAGAATGGATCTGAGCTGCAAATCTTGCCATTCAAAGAAATCAAAGTCATGATAGTTTCCACTGTGCCGGGTGAAGAAGGAACTTGATGTTGCCGTTCCAGAAACGAACTGGTACGTCTATTTGGGAGGCTGACTGTGGAAAGAAGCTGCTTAATGCCCAGCAGCCGCCGGACAGGTAGCCACAGAACCTCCTGGCAGCAACACTGCCCAGGTCTGTCATTAGCAAGGGCAAGCTGGGGACATGCCACTCTGCTGCGCCAGGATGTGTATGTGCTGCAACAAGGGAACATCCAAAGCCATCAGAAAAAGAGAGAAGCCAACTGTTGTTGCACTGAACAGTGTCCTTAGCAATGGATATTCTTAAAAGGTCTGGACTTGGTGTCAGCTGTTGAAAAACTAGGGGCTGAATCAACATGGGCATCACTTAAAGAGCAGTGGGCCACCCCAGAAGGAATGGCATTATCGCCCCAGTTAATAATAACAGGAGCTGCTTGGGATAGGACTCATATGTCAACACGACTGATGGAAAGGGGACTTTCCATGACACAGATAGGAGGAGGGCTCGTAGCACTACCCATCCCAAGACCTGCCGCAGCTCTTCTGTCTTCTCTCCCGAATGGATTTCTTGTAGAAAGGAGGAGGAAAGATGGTTGAGGAGGTGGGAAAACGATTACAAATGGAAGCGGATGAGACCTGCACACCCTGTGAAAGTCCATGCATGGTTCATAATAAATACAAATGCAGAATTCTCCACAGGTATCTCCAGGAAGGAATGGTATAGATTTTACAGGCCAAAAGGAGAAGAACTGTGTGCAAAAGATCCCAGGGCCAGTCTCTAGCATGTCCATTTTTGTGGCTGCTGTTTCTATTTAAAGACACGTGAGATGAGGGAGCAGAGCTTCTGCCAGATTGAATAGACTGTTGTGAGTTCGGCAAGCCCATGGATTGACTCAGTAGAAAGCAAAGGAAAATGCGCCAACCCAGCGCCCAGTTTCCAGCAATGACAGGCCTCTGGAATGGCACCTGGCAGCAGCCTTCTCCCCAAGGCTGCACTCAGCATATGGTATGCAGAACAACAAGTGCAACTGGCAACTAATGGCGGCAGCTTCATATGTTCACTGATGGCCAATCTGGACCTGCTGGATTGAATGCAAAAGTCTCTATGGATCCTGTAAAGTTGCAAAACCAAGAAAAGACAACATGGTGGAAGGGGAGGCTACTTTAATTTTAATATTCTTTTCCATAGGCCAAGGAAGTGTTTGCTTTTGCACAGAGCCATAGATCCGGCTGCTTTATGGATCTGCTGTGTCTCTCCAAGGTGGGTCCTGCTGCTGTTGCTTGGGCTGCCCTCTCTCTCCCTTCTGCAAGCCCAGAGGGAAGGACCAGCGAACACAAGCCAGGGTATTCTTCTGCCTTTGCATTTGGCAGCTTTGCATCTTGCAGTGTTTATAGGCTTGACGTGACTTTTCCAGCAAGAGTTGACGTGGGCAAACTCACCACATTCCCCACCCAACCCCCTTTCCCTTTTATCCAAACCATACACCAGAAGTTTCTGCTTTCAATATCCTAGTGCATTTTTGCAATGGACTCACGGGGGCCTAGAAAAATCAATACACAGGGAAATCGCACCAACCCACTAGGAGACTCAAAGTTTCCCTATTAAATTACTAGCTTCAGACTCTGGTGATCAGAAGTGATTTCCTCTTTGAAGCCCTTCTCAGTCCTGAAGATCGCAGAGGAGTTGGCGCTACTTTTAAACATGTTTTTTCAACTACTCACAGCTTTGACAGACTTGGGCTCTGAACCTCGAAGTGCTCCCGCAAAGCAGCCCCCATTCACGCCAAAGAGACTTGGAGAAGTAAAGAACCTGGAGGGCACAGCACTTAACAGCAAGCAGCAGCTTCCCGTCTGTGCAACGGAGACCTTGCTGGGCAGGGGGTCTTCCGTGCCCTGAAGGGGAAGCATGAGAGTGACTGGAAGGCCCCCTCTCTCCTCTTTTGCTGAGAGAACTGTGTGTGGAGCTCCCATAAACATGGAGAAAGTGTAGCCACATTTGACCACTCAGCCTTTCTCAACAAAGGCCAAGAATCTTGAAGCTTGATCCTGAAGACACACACTTTGAACAAAATAATTCTGCAACCAAGAGTTTGTTTTTCCTGAGTGCCAGAACTCTTGGCTCCCCTGCACGACACTCGCCCATGGTTGCCCCCAAGATTTCTTTATCTGAGCAGTGCCATCTCAGGCAGGAGAGAGCCATGTCACTGCTGCAGCGGTTAGGCAATGTGAAATCTCAGAAATGTTGCAAATCGCCCAGAGATCAAGTAGCACAGCCGGATTCCCCTTCCGGACCCTTCTGAAGCACCTGACTTAAGCACCACTGGTTGCAATGAAAAAGGGTGGTGCTTATTGACAAGCTGGTGCAAATCTGTGGGGACGGCGGCATGTCCCTGGCTAGCCAAGGATCTGCTTGAAGGGCACGTGGATCAATGGCGCCCGTTCAGGGCAGCTGAGCGCTGCCTCCAGGATCAGAAGTGGCAGGCCACTCGGTGCCAGTTGCGGGGGAACAATTGCAGGAGAGGCTGCTGCTCGCACGTCCTGCTTGTGCACCCCCCTAAGACTGCAGGTGTACCTCGAAATGCAAGTTTCCAACGAGGCAAACTTGAAGGATTTGGGCATCCTGCACAGGTGGGAATGCCCCCTGCTCCTCCCACCCTGCAAGTCAGCGCAACAGCTGGCCTCAGCCATTTAGCTGAGGTATTTCAGATGGGGAGGAAGGGAAGCCGGCATGCCGCCCGGATTGTCATACCCGGGAGACCCCGTCTCCTTCCTCCCCTGCCTCCTGGAATGCCTGCCTTGGCCCTCCTCTGGGGGCAGCCTTACAACCTTGGAGAAGCAACCGATATTTCTATCCATGCTGGCTGCAGGGTTGGGGGAGGGCAAAGAAAGTGCAGCGCTCCAGCACCAAGGTCAGGCTTTCTTCCAAACTCAGATCTCTGACTCCAGAGCATCTTACGGCCCTCTGGACACTGTCTCGGGTCCACAGGACTCCCTGCCCACGTGTTTTATCTTAAAAGAGGCATTTGTGGACTATTTTGGCATGTTTGGGAAGGAAGGGGGTGAGCAATGAATTGCATCATAAACTCTGGGCAAGTGTGAAATCCAACAAACATTACTTCCGATCTGCACGTGCATCCAAGGTCCAAGTTTGAAAATCTGGATTGAACTCTCACAGAGATAAAGTTCTATCTAGTTTCCTTAGGAAGGTTGTGGGTTTAACTCCCTGCATAGGGAATGCAGCTATATATCTGAAAATGACTATTCTATCAACTGAATGACTAGCTTGCAAAAATGCATGGTGGCTACCTGTGCGTTTTTCTTTTTTTGCAGAGAGTTGCATGTGCTAGTTATGTTCATCTACTGCTTTCCAACTTCTTTGTCAGGTAGTGGATGAGGAAGATGGGGAAGAGAATTCTTGGCCTAATTCTTGGGCTTAAGACCACTGTGGCATAAAGAACTTGCATTCAAACACATGGTGCCTTAGCATGTTGCCCAACCCTGGAATGGCTTTGCCAGGGTGCCTTAGGTTTGGCTTAACCCTGTTCTGTGGTTTGCTTGTCTCACAGTGGCTTGCCATGCTGTCCAAACCCTGATGACCCATGACCCACCACAGGGCAGGCCAAAACACCACAGAGCCACAGAGCCAGCTCTGAGCAAGCCCTGGTGACAGCTGCCATGAACTGCCCAAGCGGCATCTGGGGACACCCTGTCAGAGGCGCCCTGTACTGCCACAGCCATTCTGCCCAGCCTCTTCTAGAGGACACCAAGCAGACCCCAGCTTCTCACTCACCCCTCCTTGACAGAGCACCCCTCAAGCAGCCACCACACGGGCAGGGAGGGATATTCTGCTCAGCCTCCTCTAGAGAAGAGGTAGGAGCGTTTGGCTGGCCTCCGTTACAGGAGACACAGCAGAATGCAGCTGGGACCCCAGGACAGAAGGGCGGCTCATGAGCAACCCGCCCTGCCAGGACTCTCCCCATCCCCTCCACCTGCTGTTCTGGGCAGTGGCAGCAGCAAAGAGGATCCGGGTGCTGCCCATGGCCACGGCTTGCCCTTGCAACTGGGCAGGGTGGTGGGCAATGCCCATTGCTTCAGCCTTCTGTCAGGCAGCAGCAAGGAGACAAGATCCCCAGTGGTGTCCTTGGGACACTTCTGAGAAGGCTAAGTGGGGGGGGGAGGGGGGGAGGAGGAGGCAACCTCCTCCCAGTGTGCCAGATCATCTGGCAAATGCGTGCAAGATAGGGCAGCTTGCAAGCTTTCTATGCAGTGAGGCTTATCGTGTGTGTCATGCAAGGCCCCCCTCCCACCCACGTTCTGCAGAGATTAGTAGAGTCAGCTCTCCGTTGCCCGAGAGCCACAGCTGACAAGCCCACTTCTCTGTTACCTCTAAGTAATCCCTCAAGCATGGAATTGTTAGCACTTTGTACCCTCATATGCTGACTGACAGCTTCTAAATACAGCAGAGAATTCAAGCTCATTCTCCACCATCCTACAGCAACAGGCAAAGGTGGTTTTGCTTTTCCGCATTGGCCTTTTGTTATTCAAGCAGGATTTTGGCTTGTTTGCTGCTCTGTTGCTTAAGTGGTCTTGAGCTGCTTGGGTGCTGTCCATCTCTCTCACGGTTGTGTTTTTGTGTTTTAATAGATCCGCTTTTATGTTATGTTTTAATTACGGTTTTGCTTTTTAATCTGTGTTCTGTTATTCTTACATGATTTGAGCATTACTTTCACTGGAAAGGTGGAGCATTCAGTAAATAAATAGTGCTCTTGTGAATTGCCCAGAGTGCTTTCACTATTGCGGGGTACAGAAATTAAAATAAATAAATAGATATTTCCAGAAGGGTAGCCAAGTTAGGTGGCAGCTGCAAGAACAAAGAAAAACAAGCAGAGTTTTGGAGAAACGTGAAAACTGGCAAAGATAATCAAATTTATTATGGCATGTTTTGATCTCTCATTCTCAGAGGGCAGGCGCATGCGTGTGCGCACAAGCACACATTAGTATAAACTAGAGGGGTAAAAATAAACAGTGATGGCAGAAGGATATGAAATTTAAAAAACAAACTTAGCCAATTAATGTTAATGCACAAAGGCATGGTTCTAGGGGTTGACCCCATAATAATTGCAAGCCTCAGAGGCTTATGATCGTCCAGTGCAGGGCAGCAGAAGCAGCAGAGGCAATTTTGTCTCCCTCCCAGGGTGGCTCCCACCCCAGCCTCTCTAGGCACCTCTCCTCCCCTCTGTGCCTCCTTTCCCCTCCTCTCTGAGGTTGCATTCCAACCTCAGAGAGGTGACTGCTTGCAAGGGACAGGGGGCTGGATCACAGACTCCCTTCCCTGAGGCTGGAATTCTGTTTGTGTTTTGGAGCTCAGACCTGGGAATCTGAAATATATTGCAGCCCATCGGACATCACCCCCCCCCATGTATCTAAAATAATCACAGTTACTGTTCACAAAGCAATCTTCTCGATGACAAACATCCTGTCCTATAGCTACATCTAAAAATCTAGGAGTAGACATCATTTTAGGTATTTACGAAAATCAGCATCTGAAAATCTAAATGACCTGCAATCTGTCCCACCTGCCAGTGTAGCTGATGGCACAACTCTGATCCACAAAAACACACACCATGGCTAAGTTCTTAGGTTCTTAAGGTGCCAAAGATGTCATTGTCGTTGCTAAATGACACTTGCAGGTTGCTGTGAAGCACTTGCACACCACCGTGTATGGGGCACTCAGTGGGGCAAAGGAGTCACTGAGAGACAGAGGGGACCAGCCCCAATTGCAAGGGAGCCTCCCTCGGGCTGAAGTTCAGCCAGCTCCAAATTTCATCACAGTGACAGGATGCTGCATTTTGAGTGCTTCTGAGCTGCCTGGAAGAGCAGAGACAAAAGATGTTGCCTGAAGTGCAAAGGGAAAAGCCTAGCCTAATAACCTTTCCAACTAGAGCCTCGAAACCCTGATCTTGGCTCCAGTTTTAAAAAGCAGCAGCAGCAGCAGCAGCAGCAGCAGCAGCTGCAGCAGGGGCTAAGCCACAACAAGCAATAAAAAGTAGATCAGCGTAGCAGTCACTTCAAAGTGCTGGGCTGGGAGGCTGCGCAGCAGGGAAAGGAAGAGGAAAGATCTATAAATATCAGTTGCACCAGGAGCTCCAGAGAGGAAATTGTGATTCTGTTCAGGCCGATAGTAAACACAAGTGCACACCCACTGCACTTGCTGGAGTCCATGCTGTAGTGCTGGGGTCTCCAGTGGGGTGCCGGAGGGGACTTCCTCCGTTATTGCCCAGCATGCTGCTCCTCTCAGTTGCTTCCAGCTCGATTTAGAAATCCAGAGACGAAATCAACCAGAAGTGTGAAGCACCAAGAGACAGTGCCATCCATATTTCCAATATCTGGCCCCGGAGGCATTTCTGGACAATACGAATGGCACTCCAGCGCTTTTGTGCTCCAGTGCTTCATTTTGGAGCCCTCCAGAAACCAGGAAAAGGAGAAAAATAATCAACAGTGGGAGCAGGGAGCATCCAGGCAGCTAAACCAGGACCGAAGGTTGCTTGTGAACAGCGCCTGTGGTGCTTTGTGGAGGGGCAAATTTGTGCTTTGGTATTTACCCTGCAACGCCTTCCCCCTCTCTTCTGCATGCAGTTTCTTGGCCAAGGTCCTTTCCCTGCGTCTTTTGTATTTGTCTCCTGTGAAACAAGTAAGAAGCAGAAAGCTGTGGGTTCAGAAAGGGTGGTCTGGAGCTCAAGAGCACCTGTCCCTCACACTTAGCTTCTTGGGGAAGTCGCTTTTCCTTTTAGCCTCAGTAGTGGCCTTCTGGAAGCGGGTGGGTCCTGCTCGCCATGGTAGCCCCTTTGTGAACGGGCAAGCCGGCCCCCCTTGCTGCCCCAGCCTGAGTGCCCATGACACACTTGCAGTAGTCCAAATAGCCTCCCTGGCCCCAACAGTTTCAGCAACCCTGCAAGACTCAAAGCAAAATAGGAGAAATGTGAAAGGCCTCCTTAAGAGCTGAGGACGTGACCTGGCGGGCCTCGAAACAAGAAAGGAGTGGCAGCCAAACTGCCCTCTAGGGGAAAATCCGGGGTTCTTTCCGTTGGGCTTGTTGTCTCCACAGCAAGGTACAGCTCTTCATGTAAGATGTTAAATTCTCATTTTAGAGGTAGACCTTTAGAGGTAGAGGTAGACTTCCCTGCCAGGGAAGCTAATGTTGCTCTCGTACTAAACCTTTTCATTTTGGCATTCCATTTGTTGCATTATCATGCAGGATCGATGTGTCTGGACCTCCCCGGAGGGGGGGCACTGAAACACCATCGTCTGCGGTGAGACAATAAGCTCCGATATGTGTTGAAAGCAGTAAGGTTCATTTATTGAACTGCTAGTCACACCAGCAGTCTGTATAACGACCACACGCACATGTATGCACACACACAAATATGTCCTTCTCAATGCCAGGAGCTCGCTGCCTTGCTCATGGTTGTGGGAGCAAGTAGATCTACATTATGGCCGTCATCTGGGAAAAGGCGGGCTCAACTATTCTGGCAGCAATGAGCTAGTTAAGAACATGAGCAGAGCCCTCTTGGGACAGATCAGCAGTCCGTTCCAGTCACGCGGTGGCCAGCCGCCACCCACAGGGTCCTGCCAGCAGGACAGGGCGCTGCCACCCATGCCCCCTGGCCGCTGGCGCACTGGGGGCCCTGCCTCTTAACCCATCAGCGCTCGAGGGCTCCTCCCTGCCCTTGTGCAGTCACCTTTTAAAGTTGTCCAAATTCATGGCCGCCACTATGAAAACCACCCAGAGAGCTTAGAAATAATAAAATAAAATAAAATAAATAATACAATAAATAAAATCTCGTGAAAGTGATTTCCATAGTTCAACTTTATGCTGTGTGAAGGAGTTGCTTTTATCTGTCCTGCACCAGCAATCCAAGAGCGCCACAGAATGACTAAGAAATATTTGTGTTTTGGGAGAGGGGGAAAACCGTCTCCTGCTAAACTTTCCCCACCCCTCTGTCAGATCCCCATACTCGCCTTTTCTCTAAGCCAAGCCATCGCAGCTGTTGGAACTTTTCCTCGCAGAGCTGAGTGGGCCGAGGGAAGCCAGGTGCATGTAGACTGGAAGGTCCTTTGGACCCCAGCCCTGGAGAAGTGGAGAGAAGGACGAGGGCGGCAGAATGATTGGAGCTGAGTGACCTGCTGGCTGGGCCCATGGAGAGGGCTCTGAGCTTGGCTATGAGACAGGTTTGTTTTCACTGAGGTGGCCCTGCACACTGCAGAGTTCCTCCTCAAACAAGAGAGAGAGAGAGAGAGAGAGAGAGAGAGAGAGAGAGAGAGAGAGAGAGAGAGAGAGAGAGAGAGAGAGAGCACTCTGTATTACACTGTAATCCAGTGGAGACCCAAATTTGGAGGACTGAAACCATCCTATGCATAGCAGGAGGAGCATGGAGGCAGAAGTCACCTCTGGTCTCTTCCCATGATGCAAAATCCTTAGACTGCTGCTTGGCAGCCATCTACGTGTTCGCCCTCAGAGCAGAGGAGGGCGTTGAGGCCAGGGCCATCTTAACACATGGGCCTGATGGGCACTTGCCCGTGGGCCTCATACTAATCTGTGCATGTTAACCCTTGGAAAATTGGAAAACTTCCAAAATTAACAGTAGTTGTAGTTGTCATAGGGGTCCCAGTACACTGCTTTGCCCGGGGCCCATAATGCTGTTAACACAGCCCTGGCTGAGGCACTGCTGGTAAAGCCCCCCTCCCTGCCCCCGCTCCTCCTAGAGGCTGTTTTTGTGACCCCAGAGACACTGCTGGCACTATTCTTGCTGCCCCCACCATGCGAGTGGGAGGAGGCTGCTCGGTGTTCTGAGACCCATCTCTGAGCACTTTCAGAGGTTGCAGCTGGGACTCCAAATTATCCTATGGCTACCTGGTGGCTATAAGGATTGCGCTTTGGTGTCACAGACTGCAAAGGTAAATTGGTTGGCATCAGTCCCAGCAATATAGGGAATGGTTAGGAATCACGGGAGCTATAGATCAAAACATTTGGAAAGCCACAGGCTTTGCAACCCCATGTTAGGATGAATGGTGAACATGAGAGAAGGGTAGGTTTAGAAAATGGTGTGAAGCTAGACAGGGAGGCAGAAAAACTCCTAAGATTGCTTGCTGTGAAATGATTAGAACACTGTGCAAGCACTGGTTTTTGTTAATTCCAAACATCTTTATCTTTTGTCTGATTCTTTTACTTAAACAGTTTGTTGGGACAAAATGCATCTATGGTCACTAGCTTGGATACATCAATGGATGCCTGTGTCAGCGCATATCAGGTACTGGCGACAAATGCGGAGTCCTGCGAGAGGCTTCCCAGAGGCATCTCACTGGACACTGTTGAAGAAGTACATTGGACTAAATGGGCCTTTGGCCTGAGCCAACAAGGTAATTCTTATCTTCTTAATGGCTGCATTGATACTCTGAATTTTGTGCGGAAAGTAACAGACCCAGAGCCTTAACTCTAAGTTACGGGTAGTTAGTTGTACATGACTGTAAATGCTACGGCTGCGACAAATGTGTCAGAGGCTTTTGCAGGCTAAGGCGTGCATCATTCCACCCATCCAACCAAGAGGACTCTGGCATAGGAAAGCTCTTCCCATGACAGACCTGCCTTTCTGTCTTTCTTCCCTCAGTAGATCCTCCTTAGTTCTGATCAGACACGCACACTGCCCGTTGTCAACAGTCCATAAACAGCATGATGCTCCACTGCTATCAAGGGCAACCCGACTGGCAAAGGAGCTAAGAAAAATGTGTGGTTTGGAGATGGCCTCTTCCACAGCAGCTTTTCCATGCTAGGGCATCCCATCCCATTCAGACAAGAAGTGGCCCAGGACTTTTACCCCTCTAGGTGAGCCTGTCTTCCCTCCACCTTCCCTCCACCTGTGATTTGCCTCCTGTCCTCTGACACCTGAAGGGCCTGTTTGTGGCTCTCTCTGAACCAATCTTATTCCTTTGATGTCAGAGCAACTTCTCCTTGCACTGATAAGCTAATGTGAAGAAAGTTAGCAGGGAGCTTCCTGATGTCACAGGCAAGCAGCCAGTCATCAGTGTGAACAACCCTTCTGTTTCAGTCTGGAAGAACTTGCTCCCCTTGAAGAGTGCTCAACAAACTCCCAAACTATGGTGAGAACACTTGCAATGGAGAAGGTCCTCCTGTTATCACACGTACAGACCTCACTAAGAACTTTTTTGGCAGGGCTCTATAGCAACCAGGAAGAGCATTTATCATGCATCCATGATCCCTGGAGCTTTGCAAGATCTCATCATGCTCCAGGGCCTCTCCTGTGCTTTGTGGCCATTTCTGCAGCTTTTTTAACAAGGAAAGTAAGGAATTATTTCCTGATCTGGCTTTTTAGTGCTATGAAAGTCCACGTACTGGTGCCTCTCTACTACAGTACTGTGTCCTCTTGTGATTATGTGATGGGATATATAAAAAGGCCGAGAAAGAAAGACCCTGGAAGAAAACCACATGTCAAGGACCCACACTTACTTCTGCAGAGAAAATGGAAGCAGCCTTGGCCAAACCCCTCTTGTGGAGAAGCCTGATGGGACAGCGGCCTCAGGGGCCGCAGGCTGGCAAGACCCACCAGGACATTCTGCAGGTCTCGCTGGAATTCCTTGGAACTGCTCGTCCCTGGTGTGCCAGTGGAGGGTGCTGAGTCCCTCTGTATTTTCTGCCTGAAACTGTGAAATGCTTCTTGCAAATGGTGCTGCCTCAGAAACATGGTATAATGCTGTCCCACTCATGGAGGAGACATTAGCACTCCAAATTTTGCCATGGGGCAGTGCATTTTTGCATGATTATATTCTGGGCATGACTTACATCTAGGCACAGGAGTTCACTCTTAGCTTCAGCATTTTCTTCTTTACAATTTACAGGTGTGTTAGCTTACTGCAATTTATTCCTATTAAAATATTTAAAGCACACAGCATAACCTTAACTGCATGCAATGCTGTTCTCAGTAAAAAAAAAAAAAAAAATTACTCAGAAACAGGCATTTTAACATGGGAAAATGTGACTCATGAAGACTCGGAGCTCATACAAGCCCCGCCTAGCAGCACAGAGCTATGCTCTGCAAATGGAAGCCCCCATCCCTTGGGTTCTTGGCGTGCCAGCAAATATATGCGGGATTTGAAGGGGCTGAGATCTTGCTACAAAAGCAGGTCAAGGAATTTCAGTGCCTGAGCAGGAAATCCAAACGAGACTCCCCATGGTGAGAAAAAATATAATACACTTGCCCTCTACATCTCTTTTAACAATACTCAAAAGCTGCTGCCTGAGCCAAGCTCTCTCTTGCCTAATCGGAAGACTAATTCTGCTTAAGCAGTCCATAAAGCTGCATGACTGACAGGGAGAGCAGGACACTGCTAGAAACAGCTGAATCCGGGTGGAAGCGTTCCTGTGGGGCTCACCCTAAGTATCAGGAGGGTGAGCCCCACAGCCATGCAAGGTTACACATGTAATATGTACGTATTACATAAATACATCTCCATAAATATGTCTAAAGATCTATTCGAGAACATCTTGAACAAGTTTCCTCCCGAAGAGATTTGCTATGCAGCTCTTCACCAACCTGTTGCCCTTGCTTAGACCTCATGAGGTGGCCAAGCTGTGTCCCGGCTGAGCGGCTGTAGCGAGAGATGCCGAGCAAAGCTGCTTACTTCTAATGCCGCACTTCCTACACTGGGATTTTTTTTTCTTGTAATTTATGAATGTTTTAATTAAATCAATGATCAACAGGATTTAAAATGTTCAACTTCCGACCCATGTTGACAGTACCAGTCACTGAAGCTTACATTTCACACGGAAATGTTCCAGACTTTAAAATCAGTTTCTGTTTGTTGAAATGTATGCATTCAGCAACTCGCTGTGCCATCCTTGGTCACTTGTGTCATTGTAAAGTGCTGTGCCCAGCACGTGGCATCACTTACATACCTGTTCATTGTACAGAGCATCCGGCAGTGTGAATTCCCACCTGCAGTCTAAAATGATACAAACAGATACAGTCTCTGTTGGCATCAAGGGGGACTTTTTTTCTTTTCTGTTCTTTTTTAATTCCTGTGCAGAGGAAAATTTGGAGAAAGTTTAATACTTCCCTCATGCTGAGCCCTGGTCCTGACCTAGGCGCATTATGTACAAAGGAAGATAAGGCAATTATTTGATCTGAGTGTTTGACCTCAGTTCTTAAGAGATCCCCAGGTTTCTTACACTTAAAGCAGCAGAATCTTTCCCCTCCTCGCTATCTCCTTGCCTGAGTTTTCCTCTAATGCGACACGAGCTTTGCCTCCAATGGAACAGAGCAATGTGATTCTTCGACCATTACTTGTTAGCCTAGTTTGCAGAATGCAGAATCAGCATCGCAGCCCTTACAGAAACTATTTCGGAAACCTGCATACTGATCATTATCATTGTTGCTGTCATACAAATATCACCCAAGAGTTGAGGCTCTCTGGGCAGCTTACAGCAGTTCATAAAAGCAGTTAAACACAATACAGATACAATAATAACAGCATTCATTTTAAAACGATTTACCGTTACCTCTGGAAGTTATTAATTGAACAAGGAGCACTCATTTCTGTTAGCCATGCTGAATAAAGAGGCAACAGCATAAACCATATCTCTAAGTTTGCCTTCCTGTTGGCTCCTTTCTGTGCCAGCTTGACAAACTGTGGTAAGAGGAAATGGGACAATGAGGCAATGAGGGGTGCCTAAATTCATTCCTGTTTGTTTTGTGGGTAGGTGGATTTTTGTTTTGCTTTGCTTTCTTTGCAGAGGGAATTGAGCTGTCAACCCACTTCCTGCCCATAATTTTGTTTATTTTTATTCGTTCACTCAATTTGCGGCCTGGGCTAACCTTGAAGCTTAGCATAGGCAACTGCATGTTGAATGCATAAACCAATTGTAAATATCAAAACTTGGTCCTTGGGCACCAAAGGCCATCTGAGCTTTTAAAAAAGTCCAATGAAGCTTGTGGAAGATCATGAAGGTTACTTCCCACATGTGAGTTCCATGTTTTACATTTTACATATACTCCATTGATCAGGAGAGGGCAGAAGGTCACTTTGGGTTTCCAGCTGCTGGTAGTTTAATAACAGCAATAACAGGAACATTTTTCAACTAAATTAAGCTCCCAAGTGGAAGAAAAATAGCCAGGGTGGACATTTGTATGAAACACCTGAAAGCTCAGCTACTACTGAAAACCCATTTCTAGGCTCAGAATGTGCTCAGAGGCACCCTCTCCTTGAATGCTTCCTCTTTTGCACCTCGATATGGTGGACGGGTCTTGAGTTTCTCATGAAAAACAGGCCTGAAGTCTTTCCACCTGAAGATCTAAGAATCTGCATGTGCTCATTTATAACTATAGATGAAAATGTAGAAAGAATATGACATTTTATTGAAATTTCGCAGGAAGCAAATCCAGCCAATTCATTTCTCATCCAAATCGTATCAACGAAAAAAAAATTCAATTCTTCCAGATCATCCTAAACCAATGGAAAACTTTTTTTCTAGGCTTATTTGTCATGCAAGGGAAGATAGGAGGGGTATCGCAGTATCCCTCCCCAGCTGCAATCCCCCTGGAAAATTCATCCCTGTATGGCAATTTAACTGAGAAATTAGACTTGGCAACAATGCACATTCCTATCTAATGCACACTGGATCTATTTCATGCTAGGAAATAGATCTGGGCCTCTGGGAAATAGATGCTGGCCCAGGTCTAGCAACAGCTTTGCCCTGAAGTGTTGTTTCCTAGAAAGAAAGAATGAGAATTAGATAAGCGATAAAAGAACCAGAACACCCACTAGATCTTTGATGATGTTATTTGCTTAATTGTGAACAATGTAAAATGGGAAAGCAGGGAGTTGGCAATAATCACAAGGACTAAGCTGCCATCCAAATGGAAAAGAGAAGCTCTGTAGGCCAACAGTTGGTTAAGGAGGAGGTAATATAAATCGCTATTAATGCTGGGGAAATTTGGAGAGAGAGAAAGAGAGTCTTTAATTTAAGATGTTTTAAATGCAGCTGCATAAATGCAATGTGTCAATGCCATGAGCATGTACACATGCGTGCATCGTACCGGTGGAGTTCAGGGTGTTCCATGAGAACCTCAGTTTTCTTGTTCCGTAATGGGTGAAAGAGCCCTCGGAAAGTTACCTCCCACAAGACTGGCGTATACTCCCAATAGACTTCCGTCCACGTGCTTGCAGACCTCATGCTGTGCATAAAAAGTAAATTATATTTTTCCCATTTAGGCTTACTTTTCAGTGAGGTAATAAACATGTTTTGGGCTAGATAGTACCTCACAGTAGTGTGCTGTTTGAATGTTCTTCCACAGATCCCAGGGAAGTTCTTCTCAGACCAAGGAAAGCTATTACGAGGCAAGGAAAGATTTAAGCCCCTCCGATGTGCTTGCTGGTGTTGTTTTCACTGAAAGCTATGCATGTTTGGGAGGTGGGTGAAGAAGGGGTTAAGAAAAATAATCTTCCAAACCCTGACATTTGCTAAGATACTCCCCTAATAACTAAATATACACTCATCCAGATGTCATATTCAAAGAATCTAGAGCAGAAAAAAAAATCCCAAAATATATAGCCAAACTGCACTAAAAGTATTAGGACACATGTTTGACGGTTTTCCAGTGCATCTTTTCATTAAAAATCTGCCATTTTAAGAGTTTGAACGTCAAAGTTTCAAAGCTGCATCTGTTGAAAAGGATACAACTTCAAGTGAAAGAGGGTAGACTTCACTGCCCAGATCTTGTTTTACCTCATTGGATCTATTTGTTGACTAGTATTGAATATTGGTCTTTTTGACTCAGATTAAACTTTCTCTCTGATCTATTTAGAATCATCATATTTGGATCCTTTCCCCAAATGGACTCTGCTCTTGGGCTGCTCTCATCATTTCCACAGGCCTGTACAGAAAGCAAGCCACGATCGGGGACTTCTCTTGTCCTAAATTCCTTGAAATGGCCAGAAGCTGAGCAAGCACTTTACTAAGATAGTTCTCTTTGTCTCCTGTTTACAGAGGACAGGAGCAGACCAAACTGCTTCCAAGTAAGCACTGGAGCCAAAAAAACTTCACTGTGGAAGGAAACAAGCATCATCCTCTTGGCTGTAAAAAATATTAATAGATTGTCAAAATGCTTTACTTTGTAGTCATATTTTTCACATGTGTTAAAGATCAGTGCCAGCATCTCCTTCAGCGCTGTTGAAATGGCATGCCACATAAAATAGCTACAAGTGATTACCTGAAAAGAACACCCAAAGCTGAAATCTATAACTTGCAATTCCAGCATGGATTGATTTAAATCAAAGAAATTCTCCAGGTATTCCCCAACACATGCCTGCTGCATGTATTTCTGTAGAAGTGATACAGTTTCTGTGTCCCAGTTTAATGTCTTAACATACAACATTCTCAGGTATGGATAGTAGTGTATTCAGCTATCCAATGCTCAAAAATGAGGCCAAGTAGTGCTCATGTATTCAGCATGTCCTGCATGTTAATGCAAACTTACAGCTCTCTCTCATTACTGCTTGAAGAATAACTTAGGGTAGAGACTAATGCAATATTTTAACAACAGTGAGACAGCTTGAGAGTCAAATTAGAGATGACTATGTTCCTGGGACTGAGAGGAATTAAGGTAAATGGAGCATTAAAATTAATCTAAATTAAATTAAAGCATTGTAGCTTTCTAGGATATGATTTGCATGTATCTATTACAATAACTCCATAAGTAATGTGTGTCCCTAAACATTTTATATGTGGCAAGATATACTACTCTTTTTAGTCACGATTGTGCATAAACTTTAATAAAGTTAGAAAAAATATCCATATATTTGTCCATGTGATATTAAGTTCTCAACACACCATATTATCAAAGTTAGTCATTTTCCCTACTGATGTTCAATATTGTAACATAAGTCTTATGGATGTCAAAAGGGCATTTACACTGACTTTGCATTAAGTTCCAAAAGATGACTTTAAGGAAAATGTACATCATCAGTAGATCTTACAGAGCTTTCCTTTACAAAGTTTATTCATATTATTACCTCCTCCCAAAAAGAGGTAGTCATTGGGCATAAAAGCAAATGGATAAGTGAAGTATCAGTTGTGTCCCCCCTTCAGCAGCTTGCCAATTAAGACAAAGCCTTATTAAAATACATCATGGTATTTCATATTCCCAAGTTTCTGCAGAATTAGATCTAACTTAAGAGCTGTTGATCCTTCTGAGGCAGATGACAATGCTGTGATCTGTCGCCTGGAAAAGATAGGACAGTCCAGTATTCCATTCCTATTTAAGACCATGCGATTCCTATTTTTTTAAGAATAATAAATATTCATATTTGTGGGTTGGTACAGCTGCTCAGCCTCAATCAATACTTCCAATAGCAGCAGGGGAGGCCTCTGGAATCAGGGCCAAACCTAGATTGAGCTGAACATATCATCAGTTCCACAATTTCTGCCCAACTGTAGTTGGCAAGTTGTGCTTAGCATGCAGAGCAAAGCAAAGCAGAAATTATCACTGGAACTCACTAGCTACTCCAGAGTTAGAATCGACTCATATGTCCAAGTCTGCCAAACAAATCTTTACTTGCCAATGTTAAAATCTGGGTTTCTCCATTAAGTTAATTGGGGCTGTGAAATGAACCAAACCTTAGCTGGCACGATCCTCCTAGTGTTGTGGGAGGTACACTATCCATTTTAATATATCAAGAGCCCAACACACTCCACTGGGGGAGAGGAGCCAAATGTGAAGATTCCAAAATAGATCAGAGGGAAAGTCTAATCTGAGTCAAAAAGACCAACATTTCATACTAGTCAACAAACAGAGCCAAAATCTATGAAGGAAAATCCACCTTCTTTCAATGGAAGTTGTATCCTTTTCAAAGATATTCAGGGCAGTGTGGAACCTCATACAAAATTACTAAACAAAGCATTATTATTATGGGGTTTTATCTTTTGCTTGTTTTTGTTTTGATTGATCAAAATTCACAGTGAAAATAATGAAAATGTTAAATGTGGGCAGACTGTCAGGGGGATGCAGCACTGGAGACGGGACTGAATTTGCTGCTTCCCAGTGTGCTGTTCTCCTGATATGGATTCCGCCAGCAGCTGCTGCATTCTGCTATTTGCACAGTTGGGAAAAACATCCAGAGTCAAGAGGCAGGCACCAAGCCCCCTGCTTCCACTTGGACCTTGATTCAGTGCTTTGGACAATGGCTTAATTTGGCTCCGTCCATCTGCAGTCCATCTGCTTTGACTCAATAGCAAGGTTTGGAAACCAGAGCTGGCATGCTTCCCGTGGATTATCAGGAAAAATTCTTTCACTTTTTTCTGTTCTGTTCCGAATTGTTTGACAGTTGCAAGCATAGAACCCCTTGGAAATCCCAGCTTCACGTCAAAATACTAACTGAAGGTGTGGGGGGGGGGGGCGTGCAGAACCAGCTTGGGCATTTTAAGGACTTTCAAAAAGATAACAGATTTATCCTCTGCTTCTCAAGTGCCATTCTTCTGAAAATGTCAGGTATCGTAAGTATCTGTAAATAAGATACTTACAGATTCCTATAAAGTCCTCTACTTGGGGGTTGGAGGAAGGTTTTGTGCTCGCCCTTCCCTCTCCCTGTGTTTTGCAGGTGGGGGAGGGAGGACAGAATTTGTATGAAAATAGCACATTTCATACAGGCATCTCCAGAATAGCTGGGGAAGTCAGGGAGGGGTGATAAACTGAAAACTGCTTTGATGCTCTTTTCTATGAAGCCTAGCAGTGCTGGGAAACTGGCCATCCTATCCTTGCCTTCACCCAAGCCAGGTGGACTTGCTCTCCCCCTCTTCCCACTCTCCATTTTAGGGAAGTGAAACAAAGACATGCCATCTGCAGGAGACAAAAAACCTCCTTATCTCTGAAACACAAGTCACAGCAGTCATGAGTGGATTTGGTTCTGTTGGCTTTGGAGGGAAAGCTTGGGAAGTAACAGAACTGGCCAAAGGAAGCCTGATTCTGCTTAGGCATTCAGCTTCGCCCAGATCTGCTGCACATCCGTAACAGACAACATATACAGTAAAGCACAAGTTTGCTTTTAATTAACTATTTTTAGAGCAGCTTTTCTGTAGAAGAAGCATATTCTCACAAAGGCACTTTTTAAAATCAGGCATGTTCTTCTGAGCCTTTCCTATCTGAATGCCAGTCTCCTGCCTAAAGAACAAGAAAAGGCGGACACTTGATTCACCATTCCCTGGTGCAGGGATAGCCCTATTCACACAGTTTTCGAATGAGCTGCAAGCTTTCTAAGTAACGGAAACTGTACACTGATGACCACAAAAAAGGCAAAAGATTAATAGCAGGGAAGTTTTCCTTCACGACCTGCACTCAGAAGGTAGGAAAGTGTGCAAGACTGAGCAGAGCATTTACGCATCTCTGCTGTTTTAAGAAGTCCTGTGAAGGGGAGTGTCTCATTGGATTGTGCCCAAAACACAATCTACACAGCTTTCAAACATTCACATCTTGACAGCTGCTCGCTCTTTTTCTTTCTTTCTTTCCTTCCTTCCTTCCTTCCTTCCTTCCTTCCTTCCTTCCTTCCTTCCAGAAAACTAAAACTCCATCCTAAATTAGGAAACTTTTCTGGGGGTGGGGGGGAATCAGATATTTGAACAAATATTTCTGTGTTTGAACAAAAATAAGCATGGACAGGATCAGTTTGGTTTAATAGCATAATAACATGTGTACTTTTATTTCTGTCAGGCTGAAACATCTATGCTTGGCCTGTTTTTCTCCGTGTGTCCTTGTTGTGTGTCCTCCAAGCTCCCCCATCCTGCTTTGCCTCCCATCATCAGAACTCCAGCACTTGGAAGGAAGTCCTGCAGGAATTTCTCCATTGTGCTGTAATTTAAGAGAGCCTCAGTTTTTAGGCAACAACTTCCTGTCTGACTTTCATTAAAGGTTTTCTTTTTCCCTTCTACTTAACCCTTGTTTCTTTGGAGAAGAGAGAGGAGGGAAGAAGGATGGGGAATGCCGTTTCTAAAGAGAACGCCATCCCTTTTCTTGTCTGGGGATATCACGTGTATGCTGCAGCTTGGCTAGAAGAAGGAAGCAATATGGCCTTTTGTGAGTTTTGCATGTCTCCCTTAGCAGTCTTTATGCATTTAGTGAACAAAATTTAGTATTCAGCATTGCTAAATTCATTTGGCATGTATTTTTTACATCATTGGGCAACTTTTGTTAAAATATCAGTGGGTAGCTCTTATCTTATTCTATCAACACATTGTGTAACTTATATATAATTTCACATTCCCAAACAAGTAGTACTAAATTAGAAATGGATAGCAACCATCCCTGAAGACTATACAAGATATTTGTGCAGTTTCTTCAGCTTTACTAATGCTTTCTGTTTTACTAACTCCAGCTACAGAGCAGGTCCCCCAAAAAGAAAAGTATGGATTCCAATCAGTAAACACCTTCTGTTTCTAAATCTGTAAATATGGAGTTATGTGCTGCTGGAATGCGCAGCACCAACTTCTGAGCAGGACTGTGCATGATCTGACAAGGAAGTCCCTTAGGCAGGTCTCTGTGCAACCTCTCACAACTCCAGCAGGACACAAGTGAAAGAGCAAAGTTTTCCTCCAAATGTGATAGCTATAATAATGGCCACAGTTTTAATACTTTACCGTGTTTTAAGAGCATGGTTGTCAAAATCCTACAACCAAGAATTGAATGGTAAGTTTCACTTAACCTGAACTTATCAGGTAGCCTCATGCCTCTTTCTTCTTCATCTGATCCTTTTTTCAGTGTCTCCATCCTGTGTACCCTGCTCCATTTCTTTAGGCAAAGTCTGCCAATTTGCATAAACAAAAAAGCCCCCTGTGACTTATATAAGCCACAGGGGGCTGCAATTGCAAGGGCAACCATTTTGAATATTCAAGTTGCAAGCATGCTTTGTTGTCATCCAGATCCAGTGAGGACAGGTTTTTGCCTTGGTTAGCAAACCATCCACAGCTCTGAAACAGCCCAAGGGTAATGATGATTGGTTAACTATGTCAATAACTCATCCTCAACAGAGTCTGCCAATGCAAAAGGCCACAATTGCTGCTTGAATATTTAAAAGTCACCAGGAACACACTGCAACCCGCCAGTAATCATGCAGCGAACATACGTATAGCCAGGCATTGTTTCTAAATCCTCTACTCCTTGACTTCCCTTCCTCTTTGACTCTTGCTCCCCAGCCTACCTTGGTGAAGATTGGGAACCACTGCTCATGGGATAGATGCTACCAGGGGTTTCCTGTGCCACAGAAAGTGTCTTCGGCTGCTTTTTCCAACAGGGAGATCAGAGGTGGGGGAGCATATTTAAATTAAGAAAAAACACAAATTAAGCTTTCACTACTCTGCAAAGAATTGAGCAGTGAACTGTGGCACTAAGCTTAATCCTGAGTAGACACACATAAAATTGAACTATGCTTTTGGAGGAAAGAAAGCTGTTGCACTGGAGCTTACTCCTTGCTTATAAGTGAGCCATGAGCTTCCAACTGCAGCCAAATCTCCTCTCTATGGAAGAGAGAATGAGATGGAATCTAGCTGGGAAACATTCTCATAATTCTGTATATGATGCTCTTGGAATATTCATAAACTTTCCATCTCATTCCACCATCTCTACTCATCAGTGTTAGAATTCACATTTTTGCAAGTACAGTACAATATAGGTGTAAACTTGCATCCAGTATTCCTTTGAAGCTGATCTTGCTTCTTTTTTTTTTTTTCCCCCTTAACCCCTTCCAAAAAATCATTTCCTATCTGAAATTAAGCTTTGTTTGTTCTGGTGAAAATTATTCCAAAGTAAATGTGCTTACCCATCATGCCAAATTAAGCAAATCATTTTTAAAAATAAGCTCCTATGGTTAAACTGAAGGATGGGTAATGAGATATATATAATAAATATATATGGGTAAATATAGCCCATACAATTGAAAGAGAAATTATTCAAAGTTCTCAACAGGAATTGAGAACAATGCAGCACTGCAGTGGTTATAACAGCAAAACTGCATTGCAATTAGCATCCAGTTATCAACAGCAGTCAAACATGAGCATTTGAATCCTCTCAGGAGCAACTTAGAATCTTAAAGCTACTGAAATAGATGAGAATCTCAACTGTAATTTGGTACAAATATACCGTATTTTTCGCTCTATAAGACATGCCTGACCATAAGACGTACCTAGTTTTTAGAGGAGGAAAACAAGAAAAAAAATGTTCTGAATCAAATGGGCACATAATCACAGGCGCATTCCCCATCACTTCACTTCCCGCATCCCCATTCCCCATCACTTCCCCATGGGCTGCACATCTGACAGACTTACTGCACACACATATTCGCTCTATAAGACGCACAGACATTTCCCCTTACTTTTGAGGGGGAAAAAAGTGAGTCTTATAGAGCAAAAAATACGGTAATCCAATATATTCCAAATCAATACCGCTTGAATGTGAAATTCATATTTTTTACAGATGAATGCCTACTGAGCACTGCTGGGACCATCTTTTCCTCTATTTTTGTTGGCGTGTTCAGCTAGGGATGGGGAAGCCCGCATCCAAATACCTGCTCAACCACAAAGCTCTCTGGGTGGCCTTCAGCCAGTCACGCTGTCTGAGTCCAGGGGAAGGCAACTTCCAGCCTACAGGCCTGATCCAGCCTGGTGCAGGCCCCATTTTGGCCCCGAAGCCTCCCTGGGTCCCTCTGCCTGCTTGCTAGCATCACCTTCCCCTGGCTTAGCTCTTCAGCCTGCAGTCACTCTTTCACCCTCTCCCCTTTTTAACCTCCTTCCCACCCCACCGCCGCCCGCCCCAGACCAGAGTGCTTTCCAGGCTCTTCTGCCAAAGCCTTCTTGGATTGTTGGGAGGACAAAGGAGGACAAAGGAGCACTACCAAGGAAATTTTTCCAGGATATAAAAGCAAAGAGTAAGGCAAATCAAACTCTTATCCACACGCATGCAGTAAGAAGATAATGCCACAGGAGCTGTTCTGGAGAGTCTCAAGTCCAGGACCCTATTTCCACCAGTGGCCCGTTGGATGGTCACAAGCAGGTGCTGAAGAGCCCTCAGCAATGAGTGCTAATGAGGTTAGCCAGGAGATCCAGGAAGGGTGCCACTATTATGAGCCATAAAAGGCTCTTCAACGGTGTCTCCCAGTGCAGCCAGAAGTTTGCTGTCTATGCCCGTCAATCAACACTAAGCCATTTGTTAAGCATAGCGAGAGAGCTGCCCAAACCCAGCATATTACAGATCACTGCAAATCATCGTTCACTGCAAATCATCCTTGCGTATATCCTGAACGTCCATACCAATTTTAGTTTTGGTTTTATTTGTCTTGGCCATGAGCTTAAGTAATCACAAGAAATAAACATGTAAACAAAAACTGTAAAACATAGCAGAGTAAAATATGTGAAGTCCTGCTTAGAGCCTATTACATAAGAGTCAAAGTCATTTTCATGTTCTTTTGCTCCTGCCAATGACAACAAAAAGGTGGCCCCTTGCCAAGTTTTCCTTATTCATCTTAGCTAGCTTAGGGATTTGCCAAAAACTAGCACATCGCAGACAGTCACTAATTATAGGGTTATCCTGAAAGGCCATACCAGTCTTAGTTTCACCGTTTTGGGTGCACATTAGTAATTCAAAATTGTTGGAGAGATCCCTAGGCCACCTCAATGAGTAAGTAAGAGTTGAAACAAAAGCCAAAAGTAATAAAAAATTTCCAGTGTTTCAAATGCTGTCAAGTTAATCTGGTATTTCAATTCAAATTTAAATTCAACATTTAAAATAAAAGTGCTTTAGACTTTTTGGCATCTGATTAGTGTTTTTACTCTGGTGTATATCAAATATAAAATCCCACAAATGCACAGCTTTGACTTGGACTCTAATCCGGTGCTTCAGAAAATGATCCAGTTCTTCTTGGCCCATTTCAGAGCCCATCCACATTGACTCAGTTCCAAACCCAAGTCAAGGTTTGAAAATCTGAAGAGATCAATCCTGCCAAACTTCAGAACAACAACTGCAAGAGGACTGGGCCAGAGCAACCCAACATTCGGAACATCTCTACAACAGAACGAGCTTATGTGCCTTGTTCCGTGCGGACCACTTTCTGAAAATGACAAATACCCCAGAGGTATTTGAGTTCAGAGTACAACTCTGAAAAGTTTCTTAAGGACAGATGCAGCAGTTCGTGTGGAGGATGGGAATCCTCCAATGTTGGGGATGATGAGTGATTTGCCACCCTTTCCCTCCTCCTGCAGGTTTTGGGGCAATTTGTATGAAAAGTGTGCATCTCATAGCCGTGTCCCTAGGTGAGAAACATGCAAAGCTGTAGAAGGACAGTTTCAGGGGCTAGAGAATTTGAAAACCAATTTGAGCCTACTAGCATTGGAAGGATGGCAATCTCATGGCTCCATTCTCCCCCTGACCCTTCAGGCCCATGGATTACAGTTCCTGGTAAATGGTCCCTAGAATTAGAAGGTAGACCTGTCTGTCACTCAGCCATGCTGCCCCTGTCCTGTCATAGTAAGCACTTAGAAAACCAAAATTAAAAGGCACTTTTCCCCAGGAGACATACCGTATTTTTCGCTCTATAAGACGCGCCTGACCATAAGACGCACCTAGTTTTTAGAGGAGGAAAAGAAGAAAAAAAAATATTCTGAGTCCAATGGGCACATCATCACAGGCACATTCCCCATCACTTCCCCATGGGCTGCACATCTGACAGACTTACTGCACACACATATTCGCTCTATAAGACGCACAGACATTTCCCCTTACTTTTGAGGGGGAAAAAGTGAGTCTTATAGAGCAAAAAATACGGTAATTTTCATACCTCTGGAATGAAAAGCCCACTGCTGGAGCAGCTTTACTTCTGTTAACTTTGTAAGGAAGCCTTTTCACCCCAGAAAACAACTGGATAGAAGTGACCCAATTCTGCCAGAGTTCTGGGCTTCAACCTGATCCAGTGCATGTCCATACTAAATGCCATAACATTTAACTTATCAGATATTGCTGCTAATATCATAGCACAGCAGGTATAAGACACAGTGAAAGTGCCATTGCTCTCTTTGCCACCCACTGCTCTCTGTTGGAAGAAGGGCAGCACCAGCTAAAGGAGACGGGGGTCCGGGGGATCCAACCGAGCGCTGTCCCTGGCCCCCCCATCACTGTAGCTATTCCTCCCGCAGCAATGCCCCCAGGGAGGCCACTGGAAAGGGTTTCCCCACCTGGGAATCCTGGCTTACAACTGCGGAACAAGAAGAGAACCAACAGTGTGCTAAGAAAATGGTGGCAGCCAGACTCTCCTGCTACACAAGGAGTATCTGAGCATGACCTACCATTGTCCAGCATACAAAGGGAAGGCGGGGCAGCAGAGAGTGTGGCCCTTGGTATCGTCAGTAGATATTATTCTATTATTGGTTATTTGATGATGATTTGTCATGCTTCGTTACAAGCAGTGGGTGCAACAGAGAAACAGAGATGAATAAACTTACTATTGTAAATAACTAATAATAACCAGATATTTACTATTACTATTTAATAGTATTTAAACTTACTATTGTAAATAAAAAATAATAACCAGAATTTAATCTCTGATATAACGGAGCTAAAGCAAACTATTTTTACTTTATTATGTGTGCTACAGCCAGAGTCTTCCTTTCATTCCACTGCTGCTGCTTCTATATTTCTCGCTGCAGCTGCTGCTGATTCATTTCTCCTTAGACAACCCTCCATTTCAGCTCAGGTGACCCCAACAGATCCTAGCTGCAGGCAGCAAGATCAATACGGAAATCCCCATCTTTCTGATAGTAATGGGAGCACAGCAAAACAAAAAAAGTTGTGTGTGTGTGGGGGGGGGGGTAGAGTTAATTAAAACCAGGAGTCCGTCAGGACTTGCATTGACCAAGTTTCTATGGGTCTTATTACCAGTCCCTCTCAAGGGTGCGCATTCAGCATGAGGGGGAAGGAGGGCCAGACCCACTAGCTTCACCTGCAGTGCCGGCACTTGCCACATGTTCTAACCCCTGCGCATACAGCATGAATGATGGAGGGCCCGTGTGCAAACAGCTCCTGTGCTTGAGGCTCTTCTGTGCAAATCACCCCAAGGGGAGACCACCAGTGGCCAGGGCAGAGCTTCCAGCGGGCACCGCTCCACTTCCCTGCCTTCCAGGCTTTTGAGATTTGCATAGGAAGCCGAGTCTGAAGAGCCCTTTTGTAGCAAATGCTCTGAGCAGCGCTTGGCAAAATCCTATACTACAGGCAAAAGCCACACTCACTGTAGCTAAGTCTTACAGTGCACAAAGCAGAGGACCCTTTGCACCAGGGGTGGGCAACCTGTACCGCCCTGAGGGCTGCCTGGGGAGCTGGATGGGAAGCCTGGGGCTGCGTTGATTAAACACTTTCCATCCTCCAGAGAACTAACTAACTAACATTGACCAAATGAAGCTGCAGCAGCACACCAGGGCAGAGGCAGCTCTGTGGCAGGGGTGGGTGACCCTGCTTCCTTTTCCCATGCCACAGAGCCCTGTCCTGTACAGCCTGATGCAAAAGGCACCAGCCCAAAGTAAAACATCTGGGCTTGCCACGCTCTCTTCATTTCAGCAATCTAATTCGGCATAGGAGGAATGCATTTTGCTGCACTCGGTTGCCCAAAATCCTTGCAGTTCTACTGCGAATTTTGTACTAATTTAGATTAACCTTCTGCCCATTCCTGTTCTGGGGAACTTGAAGGCTTGCACAGTTTTGCAGAATGTTAGTTAGTCCCAATAAAGTCGTGAACAGCCATGAATTCTGAATGTTGTCTATGGTTGCATGTATAGCTATAGAACTATAGAGAAACTCATCCGTCCGTCCATCCATCCCAATGATTCCCCTCTAATGGGCTCCTGGAATCAGAGTCCCAGCACTTTGAAATGACCAAAGCACCAGAAGACCAGGTGGACTGCACTGCAGAGCTCCTCTATCTATCTAAAACTTTTCTACCCTGTCCACCACCTTGATGTCTCGGGACGACTTACAATAAAGAAATATTTAATATTTACATACACAGAAAGAATATTATTAAGAGCTGAGTTGAAAGATTATGAACTCCTATCTGTTCTTACCTTTCCTTTTTTTAAGAAGCATGCCCTTCTGCCCAATCTAAACTATGCTAAAATCCTGGATTTCCAAATTGGGCTTTTGGAGCAGCTGCAACGTCCCACAAAGGGAGACCCACCCCACCCCGAAGGCTTTAAAATTAACCAGGATGTTCTCTCTCCGGGCAGTAGGATGTCTCAAATATTGTGGGGATTTCAGTGTTGTTCAAAAGTTCATAATAAGGAAAGTCACAGGTTGGATTGAACTGCCTGCTTTCTAAGAAGAGACATAAAACTGAAGGAAACCTAGGAGAAAAGTTTCTGCAAATACAGAATAAATGCAGTAATGTAGATCTTAATTAATAAATATTTGTGCCATGCGAAATGTACTTAAAGAAATGAGGAACAAAAAGAAGAATAGGATCAAAATGATCAGAATAATCCAATAAAATGACCTCTTTCAAAATTCATAATGAGGAAGAACTGAAAGTGGGTTGAACTACTTGGGGAGAAAACAAAGCGAGACACAGAAAAAGTAGGGAAATAATATAAAACACACATGTGCAAAGCTGTGTTAACTACATTCAAATATTTTAATCCCTTTTTCCAAGAAGGAAAGAAGAAAAGGAATTTACTACTACAACTACACACAGAGACAACAACAAACAATGGAGAAAGTAGTTTTTACTCAGAGAAAGATTTTTTCAGCAAATTGTCTGAGAGGAGTCTTAAAGCAGCAAAGCAAGCAATTTTAAATGAAATCATGAACAAGTAAAACCTGAAGCTACTCCAGCCCAATGGACCACAGAAGCCTTCACTCACTACTTTCAAGCCACTAACTACATTGTGCACATGGAACAAAGAACAGAGAGAAATGGAAGAGGAAGTAAGAGCATTAGTAAAGCTCAGTCCTTCCCCACAAAGCACCTTGGAAGGTGGACCTCTGCTGGACTCCCAATCACATGCCTTCCCTACCCCTACTCAAGAGCAGGGCTTTCAAGCACTGAAACCAAAAGATGTTATTTCTGCAACACCTGGGCATCTGCACAGTACACATGGTTGTGAAGCCTTGTCCAGGTGCAGCTCTGGTTCTTGTGGCTTCAGAAGGAAGCCCACTTCCCATCAGGAAGCACCTGAGGTATGTTTGGGAGCCTGAATGAACATAGACAACATGATAAATCAGAGGGGGTTTTGTTGATTGAATTGTATAGCCAAATGCTCATGAAAATCCTATTGAGAGGACTGAAAATGGTTTGTGCATTAATTTTCTTCAGCCAGCTGTACTATGTACCCAATCAATTTAAAAAAGATGTTTATGTAAAGAATTTCCATGGTTCCTACAAAATATGTCCCCTTAATAAAAGACAGATTTATGAATAAACAGCAGTGGCTCACAGACAACATGGAGTTATTAATCTCTTTGGGTTTTATAAACCTAGGGAAATGTTCATCATTTTAACAGGCAAGGTGTATACAGAGCAAATGCTGAAATGTCACACACAAATACACTTTGCAGTTCCCCCATGTGGCAGAAAGGTTTTGTCAACAGTAAAGCAATACGTGCTTTATTTTTCACCATCCGAATGAAAAGCAGACAGAGGGTTTAATGCTTTCAAAGAAAAGAGAAGTTATTTTGAAATGGCAGGACTTGTAAGATGCCATTTTGAATTAGAAATGTAATGATTATATTGAAGCGGCTTAAAAAAACCCAGATTTGTCTAGAAAATATTCAATGGGTTTTATATGTTGGGCCTATGCATGTTCATCCAGTACAAGCCACACTGAGTCCAGTAGAGCTTCCACCAAGCAAAATATGCATAAGTTCTTAGAGGAATGCTCTAAGGAGCAAAAGCTCGTGGTCATTTTAAAGTTAGGAGATGCTTTATAATTAGAATACAGCAAACCAATGTCCCCTTTTTGGAAAAGGACTGCAATAAAATATTGTTCTTGTTAAATGTTTGCTTATGGAAGTGCTACAGAGTTAGCCAATCCATGTGAATTAGTTCTGCGTCTTACTGAATAAGACTTTTCTCACTAGGCAAAAATGACACCTGCTTCTGATAGCTGAATTGCATCCTCTAATTTGTTGTGGAAGTTGTTGAAAGAAGAAACAAATGAATACATCCTGTTATTTAAAAAATTACCCCCAGAGTAGCATTTCTAAATCCCATGGACAAACAGTTTCAGTGACCGAACCTGGAAAAACTGTACCACACCATAAAAAGTTTGACTACACTGAAAGGGAACACCTTGAAAAACAGACTGTGTTTTCTTAATTTTTGCAACAAAATGTATTTGAACAAAATTTAAAATAAGCATCTCCACACATGAAATTTGAAAGAGGAGCAAACTAGAATGCTGACCAGGACCTGTATTTGCATTCTGGAGGACTGTCGAGAATACCAGCTATAAAGTGCTGAAGTGGGGCATTTCATCCCCTGTAGTTTTCTGTTTTTCTTTTCAAACTGAAACTCAGCATTCCATGCTCAGGCTTCCTTGCGCTATTCGGAGAGGGTTTCTCCCGGAGGAATTCTGTTAAAAGATGCCTGAACTTCGGCAAACCTCGGGCTTTCCTAGAGCGCGCTGGAAGCCCCCCGCCCCACCTGTTTCTCAGTAGCTCCATTTGCGCTCCAATCGTGCCGACATACCTGAGCTGGCTCTAAGGCGGAATTATGCTCACACCATTTGTGACCAACTGGCGACACACGGCTATTTAGTATCTTGCGGTCATGGTACGTAAGCTCTCAGCCGAGCGATCTCCAACCGTTACAACAGCGACAGCAATAATAAAAGTCTTAAGGGGAAATCCAGCAGAAAGTTAACCCTACGTCTGTTATCTGCCCTAGCCTTTGAAATGCAGCACCCTACGTATCTCAGTAAGTACAAGGGAAAGAGTGTGGGAAAGAGGCCGCTCCAGTAGTAAGCAGGAGCTGGGATCATTTCACATGCTCTGACAGTCGTTTTGAGCTCATGGTAATGATACATCCAAGGCATGTAAAAGCACTCATGGCTATCTGATTGCCCATTGTGTCCTCCTCCTCAGTGCATGATGGGTATTCTTTTCTCTGTTTTTTCTTACTGTGTACCCTTCGAAGAACTCCTTGCTCCATCTTGTGGCCAGATTAATTTTCATCCAATGAAATTAATTTTAAAAACCCAGTTCTTATCATATGCTGAAAACCGCTCTGACTGTGAGATTGAAAATCATATAACTGCTTTACTGTATGATCAACCATGGTGTATTTGATTTTAGTTGAAATTATCTTGTGTGATATTCTTTTTGAATTGCCTAGCTGAAGTCTTGGTTCAAAGGCATACTTAAAACCAAGAAAAAGCATCCCTCTCCAGTACTTGAGCAGGGTCACTCAAAAAGGCATCATAGATGTTCATGGTCAAATTCAAATTTCTACTTTCAAAATCAGTGTACTTCTGACAAGCGTTAAAAACATACTCCTTCAATATGCAATATTCACTAAAAACAAGAGCAAGTTCTCCACATTACAAGATATATCACAAATAAACAAGGCTCTGTTCTTAGCTACTGACTCAGCTTTCATCTATAAGTTAATAGAGAAACAAGTATAAATGCTACTGAAACCTATTTGAATCTGGTTAAAAACCTGAATCAAACAGTATGAATCTTCTTATATAGAACAGGCATATGAGAACACAAGATGGGGACCTAGAGAGTTTTAAAATATACAAAAACCCTTTAAATATTAATCCTGAAGGGATAAGCCTTTCACACCTGATGCAATAAATCCTGCTCATTCAGACCATTCCACTAAGTTCAATGAGGCTAGCGGTATTCTCTGCTTGGGGAGGGTGGGTATATGAACAGGCTGCAAAGCTGAGGAACTTCTTTCAAAGTTTTAAGTCTGTCCCTGTGCACCCTCCTCTCTGCCTTTCCATCTGAAAAAAACATCAGTTCCACTAAAGACAGATATGGATAGGGCTGGGTGATGCTGCCTGAGGACGCCAAGTTGTTTTGATACTTGATATAATAACTGAAGCCCAAGTGGGAGATGTGATAGATGATTTGTAAGCCACTCTTTGACTTCTGCTTGTAATGAAATCTCCTTGGATTTGCCTAGAAATCACAGCCCAGACCGGAATGTCTTCTGAATCCCACGTCTTCCTGCTGCTACAGATGTAATAAAATAATATTATACAGAAACAAGGGGGGGGGGTATTTAAAATGCATGTAATCTCTTTAAATGAAGACATCAGCTGACATATAACCCTTTGGCTGCACCTCTTGGAGCTCTGAGTGCACCTGGAGTCTCTCACTCACACCCTTCTGGCTACAGCAGAATCACAGTGTGGAAGTGCAGGCTGCCTGCAGGTGGGGTGGGGGTGTCCAAATTTTTAAATACATCCCTATAGTTAAATACATTTAAATGCATTCCTGCAAAAAGAACACTGCCATTCTGAAGGCTTTACTTAGAAACTTTATCGTCCATGTACATTATCACCATATTTGCACGGATCTGTCTTTTTGCTTTAAGTAGGGGAAGCTTTCAGAAGTGTAATGAAAGTTCAGCACTGTGACTTAGGAGATCTGGGTTACAGTCCCTACTTGTCCATGAAACTCACTGGGTAACTTTGGGCCAGTCTCTCCTATTCAACCTTACCTACCCCAAGTGCAGCACATGTACATCTACCCTGCTTATTTAGGCTCCCTGTAAGAGAAATTTAACAGGCCAACAGCAGAAATTCTCCAGTACAGAGAAATACAGAGGCTAGTTCACCACCCTTGTGCCTCTTTTAGTTTCTTCAGTCCAAGAAGAAAGAAGAAAAGGGGACTGGTTCCTTCATGTCACTGTATAATCCTGAGCAAATTTGGGGTACATGTCCTGGTTGTTATATCAACTAACATCTGGACACTTTGAGATGTATTGCACTGCAGCAACCTCTGTCATACCTGCTTCAGTGGGTTGCTGTGAAGATAAATGACACATGTGTGTGTGTGTTGTGTGTAGGTTTGCATTAGAGGAAGGATAGGATAAACAAATGTGATATATAAATTAATATTAACTCTTAGGGCATGAATAAACCGATATTAAATACTTTCCATTCCAATAAAATACCTGGCAGGACTGCATCCTTAGCACATTCCTGAATATTCAAAGTGCTACTCAACCCATATGTCAATAATCCTTGATTACATACAGTGGACAACCCCAAAAGCTACTCAGGACTAGGGCGAGGGTTGCCACCTACACAGTGCTTGTCCTCAACCATACGGTGCTCCAGCCGAACAAGTCTGGGGCACCGTATTTCCCAAAAGCCAGAGTTTTGCCCTATTTGGCAGTCAAGCCGGATAGTCAAATGTGGCTGGATAATGATCAGCAAAAGATCAAATTAATACCAAGATATGCAAAGATATGCAAATATACATTAGGGTACTGAAAGGCTCTGATTGATTTACAAGAAAGTGTATTGCCCTGTTATTGAAAATACTCACAGTTGTAAAAGTAATGGCAGCAAGAAAATGGCAAAACTTAGCTGCTCCTTTCTTCAAGTATTGGGCAGGGCAAGGACGGTCTCCCGGGAAGTCCCCCTGAGCATGGCCCTTTAAAAGGCACAGGACTGCGCTTCTGCACAGCTATCAGTCATTTCCAAAATGCCCCAGTGGCAAGAAAGCTCTCCAGTGGATTGTGCGCAACCCTAACAGCACCAGCACAGTTCAGCGAGACCAGGCAGGGCTCAGACTAGAGATTCCTGGTTGCCTCTCACACTGTTTTGCAAGAACGCCACATCCTGATTAGACTTGCATGTTTTATTTTGTTTCCTTCAGTTCATTTCAGTGCAGCTCAATAGCTAAAACACTCTGGGCAGTTCACAAAACTTACAATACAAATACAGTGTTGGGTTTTACAATAATCTAACTGACCACATATCGTTTATTTTCCAGTGTTTATTTTCTTCCTTACTGTCTTGTTTTTTGCTTATGCTTTCCATTGAAATATGGAAAATTGGGCAGTGGGGGCTGCTGCAAACTTTCTAAGAAGGGGTTAAAATGCTTTACTAAAATTTGAGGCGACCTCTGTCTTTTCAGTCTTTGATCCCCCAACATAAGCATTTAAGACCAAGCTCATGTCTTCCCCTTGCATGCGGGAGCCCCAGTTTACTTGTGGGGTGCATTCATGTCTTAAGGGAGGAGGAAAGGATATTTTAGCATTATGTTGCTTGATTCCACTTGATGGGGCATGAAGGTGGGACATGCAGACACCATAAACCTACAACATTTCTGGGTGCGCAGTAACACTGCACCCCTTTCCACACTGCAGTCTTCTCTTCTTCCAGCATTCTCTTCTTCTCTGAGGTATGTACCATTCCTGGATTATTAAAAGTGTCTCTCATCAACAGCTAAACAAGTATTCCAGGATCTTGAGTCCCACTCATATATGAAGTAAATATATCATATTTCTGGGTGCCGGCAGTGCAGATACAAAGGACTGTTTGTATCCTAAATATGTTGTCCTGGAAAATGTCTTGGTGGGAGATGGCCACTTTCAGCCAGATGCTGTCCTTAGGAATCAGATGGCTATCCCTGGCATCTTCATGCAAGGCAGGGAAAAACCTCTGCCTACAAATGGGAAAAGCTGCAGTGTATATTTGCCAAAATGTACAAGGTGACCAATTGTCTAACTTAATATAGGACAACTTCCTAAATCTCACCGAGACATTCTGAAGTTCCCACTTAGATGTGACAGACTGAAAAAATGAAATAAACATTAAGTGAGAGCTGTTATGTCTTGAGCAAAATGGAAGCTGGTCCGGCTAAAGCCATCATAGCCATTAAATTTATTGTGCGCTTACTCCCAAGGCAAGGAATAAAAGCTGCTTTGTGTTTGCCATACCCTTTTCCTTATTCCACTCCCACTGTCCAATCCCCTTTTAGATTTTATTCAGCAAAACCCTGTGTGTGGCTCTGTGCCTCTCTATGTGTGTCTATGTGTAATCATGCCACTTACGGGCTGGAAATGAACAACTGCACTTCAGAGCAGTACTCGCTCGTCAGTTACAAGAAAGAAAGCTTGAAACCAGTAGGCTTAAGCACACTGAACTCCACAGATGAATTGGGCTTTATATTTATTTAATGCAAAAATATAACTTTGATCATAAAATTTCAGGGAAGTAATATTCTTAACCGTCAACTTTAAAAAATAAATAAGAACACTTCAGTGTGTGATTGAATGAGACAGTTGCTTCCCCCACATATGGAATTGAGGAAAGCAAAAACATTTGCCCACTTCTTAGGGTTACCAAAGAATGTGGCAGACTCAGAAGGCATTGCTTTGATTATTATTAAAATTGCATCACCCTCTCCAGCTTGAGTGTGCACAGCGATATAAAAGGTGAGGTGGGCCAAGAAGGACAGAGGCCTGAGGCAAAAGTGATGTGGAGGAATTTGCATCAGTCGTGTGTGTTGCAGCCCCCTTTCTTTTATGTAATCTTATGATTGTTTGATCATTACATTACATGTCTATATCAAAGCTCTCTGGCGGGTTCATAACATTTAATTCACCCATCCAGATTTCAACCAGGCCTGACCCTGCTTAGCTTCCAATTGCAGTAAGTGACAAGCAAATAAGGACGTCCTTTCCAGTTTCTCTCTGTATTACAAACTAATTATATGTTCTCTTTCCATCTTTCCATTATGAGCAAGTAAACATCCCAGCTTCTTAGCAGCCACCTTTTACTTTGTATGATTTAAATAGAGTTCACTTGCCTTCCTGGACTTCCAGCTATCTGGATGGCAAAAGGACTTTTGGACTGGGTTTCTGTTATGCTCATAGTTCTGCTGCATCTTTCCATACAAAGAGAGACCAATCACAGTAGCATTTCAAATGCCTTCCTTGATGCTCAGATGCCTAAATGCAAACATTTGCTGAGCTGTGTACAGGTTCCATAGACTACACACAAACTCCATATATCTGCGAGACAGTTAAGACAATTTTAGAAAATAAAAAGCCATTTCACCCAGCCTACCTTGGGCTTATTTCAAGAATGGTTAACCACTCAGAAGAGGAAGAGCTCAAACCTTCCTCTTTGACTACATTACCCGAAGATTGTGCGAACTGGCTGTTTAATTATAGATGTCAACACATACGATATTTGAGGATAGTTAATAAATAGCAACCACCAGACACAAATTAAGAAATGCTAATAATAAAAGGTCTGTCTTGATAAATTTAATGTTTAGAAAAGCTGTATCTGCAGGAGGAAGTGGGTGCAATCAAGCACACAGAAATGAAGTCAAATGGGTGGTTTAGGACAGCATGAGTGTGGACCCCTAATGCCAAGAGACAGACCACTCAGGATCTTTCATCTGCCACCATGCATTCATGCATTCATGAGTTAATCTTCCGATTAACTGAATTTTGACTCTTCTTCCCCTGCAGCCTCCTGAGATGGGGATCAGCCTGCATGGGAGGCTTCCCAGATCAAATGTGCTTGGAATTCTCCCTTGTTTCCCTTCCCCATGGGAGCAATAAACAAACAGACAAATTGGCTCTTCGCACAGACAGATAGGCCACCAGAACCACCTGCCATGCCCCAAACTGCGCCCCACGGCAGAGCAGGAGGAAGGAAGAAGCAGAGTGGCAGCCAGCTTTAAAAATATCCCTGCCACAGCTGCCGAAGCTGCAGTGTCAGCCTGAGCAGCAAAAGAGATAAATTTGGGCACATCTTGCAGTGTTGTGAGGGCTGCTGAGACAGTTGTCCAGGGTTGAACACACGCATTATATTGTATAACCCTCTCAAAAGACCGAGAAGTGTGGGAGGCCACCTTGCCTGACAGCAAGCGCGATAATGCGTGTTTTAGCCATATTCAGCACTGCAGTCTTCCCAAGGTGGCTCTCACAATGAGTGCTTACTGACATGAAAATGAAAATGTTTGTTTAGGGGCTGACCCAGATGCCATACATAGGTTCTGAATGGTTAGATCACTAAACAAGTCCACAGTTTAATTATTTGGGGGTGACATTTGCAGTAAAAGGGACGTAGGGAAACCACATCGACTGAGCTAGAGGCTACTTAATCCTCACAGGCCACTCCTGCATTTGACCTTCCTGAGATGTTTCCCCCCTGGGTTTACCACACAGGCCTAGCATCTGGAGTGTGATTGAGCCCAAAGGACTAGAAGTCCCTACTAGGTGTTCTGCCAGAACTCCTACATGAGAGTCAAGAGGAAAGGGGAGACTTGAGCCAGTGCGACTCTCTTTTCTTGGGTACGCCTTTGAATACACTGTTCACATCTCAAAAGCAGCAATATGACTAGGTTGCCAAAGAAATGTTCCTGCAGCAGGGCACTAAGACTAGCAGGAGTAATTGGGGAAAGCAGTGGAAAAACATTTAGAGGCACTGGGCATGAATCACCAGACTTTAAGGTACTGGCATCCAGTTCAGTCAAAATTTTCGTTAAGAAATAAATTTCGATCTCCTTTTTCCAGGGTGAAGATGGAGACACTTCAAATCTCAACATTTTCAATACATGCATATCTCACCAAAACTATTAAAGTTACTTTAATAATTAAGCATTATTTTCCTACATGATGGTCTCTTTGCATTAAAGACTTCAAACAACACCTTCATAATAGTTAGAGGGACAACAGAAAGCTCCAGTTGAACAACAGCTATGCATCTACGGGGCTCAAGAAATTGCAACCTTTTGTCCTTATGCACATGATCTAAACTGCATGATCTAAACTGAATCTTATGGGCTTGGCTATTTTTATGATCCTGTAAAAATTATTTTCCTTTTATCAAACTGATCAAAGTAGCAACTTCACTGTAGCTATTCAGAAACTAAGGCAAAAATATCTCAAGGTTGTTTCTTGCTGGTAAGCACCTGCGTTTGCATTAGACCTTCCCTGTTTCCCATTTGTCCTTTTGCTAAACAATAAAATGAAACGACCTGTAGCTCTGCCAGGAGGACCATTATGCTACAGGCTATAGCATGGGAAAAAATGAAAAAAGCAAAATGGACTTCATGAAACAATTACAGATTCATGTTTACAACTGCAAGCCAAAGCGAAAGAAACTGAAATAAGGAAAACCCATAAGACATAAATCAGCTCTTTATCTGTGCTGTTGAAAGGCTGGACCCATCTTCTCTTTTGTCCTAAGGAAAGTGGAACCACTATAGTACTAAAAACTATTTTTATGTGTCAAGCACACAGGACAAGTGTACTCCCTGCTACCCCTTTTTGTCATTATTTACACAAAAGAGAGAAAAGAGAAAGTCCTCCAGTTTGCCTTGTAATGACCTCTAAGGGAGTTATTTTAACACTCCCTGTGATGATCGACATGGTTTACACAGTTCACGTTTTATTATGGACAGCTGCACATAACAAACTTGTAGCCTGATCTGCAGCCTAGATCAGCTGAATCCATTGAACTGCGGCTGGCTAAATTCTGATCCTCAGCAAATGTATGAGGAAGAAAAAGACACTGAAAACATGGAATTTGTATAAATCTGGACAGGATCAGGGCACTGGCTGGCTTCAGTGGAACTATAGCGGCTGTTGCTTGCTGAACCTAAACACCCGTATGTAGGGTGTCTGATGACTTTGCTGAAATGTTAGCACTATGCTTTAGCTGGGTTTCTGGAGCAAGCTACCAAATCGCTGTTTGGCCCAGAGAGCAGGACTGGCCAAGCCAATTAAGTCAGAAATACTTGGATTTTAGTTGGTCGGTACCATCCGTCTGACTGCAGAATCCAGCGAGGCGAACTTCCAGCTAAGTCCAGAATCCAGCTGACCTAGCCATAGCCACTGACCTTAAAGTAAACAAAACATTAGGGCTGTAGTATAAAACCCCACTGATTCCCACACGGGTAAACTGTTTTTTGGGGTAGCAGCTTAATACTTCACAGATATCTGAAGAAAAATCTCACTGGCTTAAACAGAGCTTTCTTCAAGAGAACCGCGCCTCTGGATCACACAAATATGGAATGCCCAAGTTACTCCTCAAGGCAGTGCCCAAACTGGGGGGAAGCCCCTCCTTGGAGAAGAACCTGCTGGAAGCGAGCAGAGCATTCCAGCAAAGGGCAGGATCCAAAGGCGTGAGTCCTCCTCCTGTCGAAATGCAGCACAGCTGGATCCAGCGCCCCTTCGGAGGAATAATGGGCCAGTGGCCACTCCTACCAAGCCATGGCCAACAGATTTGTACAAGTGGCAATCATCCCGAATTTTGCATGCTGAGACAGAGGAAGCTCGCGGTACTGTGCATGAAGTTCTGTGCACCTGGACCACATCTTTGGTGCTGGGATGTGTGTAGGTGAGTTGGATGACCAACATTTTTGAGAAATAGAGGATTATACACTCAGTGGCAAACACTGGGACGGCAACTCTGTGTGTGCGCGCGAAAGAGAGAGAGAAAGAGAGCGAACAAACTTTCCCCAGCACAACAAAAGTCTGTATTCCTTCCCCCCTCCAAAGAATTATAGTGAACCACATGCGGATTGATACTTGCTTTGCTCTCGGATTTTGTGCTTGTCTTGTTTGTATTATCACATACCTAAGCCCGCTAAGCTTTCCTCTGATCTGTCTAGTCAGCCCTGCAAGGAGGTCCCCGTTGAAACCAACAATTTGTTTCACTCCCGAATCCTCCGTAAAAGTGTCTTAATTAAAAATCCCTGGTATGCTTGTCATTGCACGCACGCACTCACGAAGAACGGGGTGTCGCGGCATCAAGAATTAAATGGGGGATTCTAGCGAGGACAAGGACAGGCACTAGAAAAGGAGGACGGGCTGCCTCCTGCTCTCCCCAAACAGCCAAGGAGACTTTTCTGCGAAGGAGGCGGCGGCTGCAAGGTGCTGGCATCTGCCAAGCTGGCAGCTTTTGCAAGCCGCTCCGGCCACAAGCTCCGGCACAAGCTGCGCCCCCAGGAAGTCTGGATCCGTCGGACGCCCGGGTCCCGGCTGGCCAATTTCACCTGAGTGAAACTGGCCGGCAGGTGAACCGCGGACTGCGCCGGATTTTCTCCCAGCGACAGGGCACTTCCAGGTGAAGCAGGATCCGAGCGGGTCGCAGCCCCGCGGCAGCGCCAAGACCGGCGCGAAGGCCTCGCCACCTCCGAGCGAGGAGCCAAAGCGGGCGGCCTGCCTGGCCTGCGGATCGTGGCGCCCCATCGCCCCTCGACCCGGGGGAAGTTTTCGCGTCTGCCCTTCGGGGAAGGCGGCGAGAGAATCCGGCTGCCAGCGAGTTCTCCGTGTCTCCAACGACACATGCCGGCTGGAGTTCGCTGGAGGCGGCACGGCCTTTGCCACGGCAGCCACGATCCTGAACCGCGACAATTACATTGCCGTGGAACTGCAGGCGTGATGCAGAACACAACCCTGGGAACGCAGAGGGCGAGAAAGGCGCAAAGCGGCCCGCCCGCCGCCTGAAAGCAAAAGACGCGGCCCTTCTGCGGTGCCTCGGACCGTCGCGAAGGGCTTCCCAGCAAAGCCCGCCCGGTGCTGCGGCCGCAGGCGATGGCTGAGTTCTCCCGCCCGCCCGCCCGAGCGTTGCGCTTCGGCTTCAGGAACCGGGTGCGAATGGCCGGAATGCTCTGGGCATCGAGCGGGCGCGATCCCTCGCCCATCCACGCTCTGCCCTCGGCGCCCCGGCCGCGGCCGCTGGCGAGCAGCCGCTTCCCGCTGCCCTCTCCTCCCGGTTCGGGAGCGGGTTCCCGGCGGGCGCGAAGCCGCCCAGGCAGCGAAGCCCGCGCGGGTGCCGCTGAGCCGGGCCCGGTCGTTTGGCAGCCTCCGGAGCTCGGTTCACGAACCGGGGAACCGCTCTCGACTCTCGGCTCTTCGCAAGGCGCGGTTTTCTGAGCGGGGCGAGGCGGCCGATTCTCGTAGACAGATTCCTCGGCTTCTTTAGGGCGGGAGGCAGGGGAATTACCAGTAAAAAGGAAAAGGGAAAGCAAGGATTGGGCGGCGACCTCCCCTTCCCAGGAGACCCTCCCCGAAACCTTGGCGTCCACACCACATCCAACATGCATGCATTTGCAGGTTCAGTTCAGACAGTCGCTGGGCCCGTTCCAGGTCTCGATTTGCAATTTATCCGAAGTGCAAATCGGAGCACAGAGCCCAACAATAACTCCCCTTGCTATTAGAAAGAGGTGGCTATTTTCCCCATTATTGCTTCTAAGGCAAAACGCAATTCAGACCACCCGCAGAGGTCGGGGCTGACTCCGCTAAGAGCAAGCTGACCCGGCTGTGCCCGCAAACCCGTTTGCTACCGAAATGATGCGGGGCAGGAGCCACCGAAGCCTTCTTTTGCTCAGGACCGGAGCTGCGCGAGGGATGCGCAGGATCTCGGTGGATCGTGCCCTTCGGATGCGCGGAGAGGCGCAGAGCGCTGCTTCTGCGGAGGCGACCCCAAGGGGCCCTCGCACAAGCCCTCGCTCTCGGCAAAGCCCCGCGAGGAATACCCTTTGGGCAAGAAAGTAGCATCTCCCCGAGGCAGATCGACGGCGCAGGCGGGCGGCCGCGGCAAGAAGGCCCCAGCATGGCCGGCGTCGCCCCCGTGTCGCCCCTAGCAAGCCAGGTCGCCCCTCGGCTGTGTGCAAGCAAGGGCGGCTGCCCCTTTGCAAGCACGTTTGAATGGGCAGCTCTCGGATCTTCCGGAGATGCCGGAATTGGGGCAGACAATTTGGTCGAACAGTTATCGATAATGTTCTTGCAGGATTGCAGTAAATTTAAGCAAGTGGATGGGGCAAAGATAGATCGCGTTTTTCTCACGTACACCCCCGTCGCACGATTATTGACACGTAATATTCAGGGAGCAAGCAGGTTTTCATTCCATGCTAACCACCATCACCATTCCATGTGTCGTGTTTATAAGAAACAGCCGTCATTTTAATTATGGCTGGAAAGATTTTACGACAACGAAAATAAAAGAAAGCATCCCCATCAAGAGGAGTTTTTAAAACCAGAGGCCTTTCTGACCGTGTTAGAATTATCAGAATATATTTTAGTTATTCTTCTCAGGACAGAACTGCTTAAAAACGGGAAAAGGTAAACCACCAGCAAGCAAAGCCGATTTCCTCTTGCAGGAGGCCCCGATCCTCCCTCTCGGCAAACTTCGGACTAAGCCGTGACCAGCAAGGGGGCCTCGTTCCGAGGAGACCTGCAGCCAAGCTGCGGCGGGGCACGAGCGACCGGCGGCAGCAACGCGTTTCGGCACCGCGCCGAGCAGGCCTGTGCGCCAGCCGAGGCAGGCCGGGGAGCGCGGGCGCAGGGGCCAAGCCGCCCGCCGCCGCCGGTCCCCGCGCCAGCTCACGGCGCAGCGCTCCCTGCGGCAGGCGCCCGAGCTGCCCCGCGAGAGGCAGGTCCGGGCCTCGTTGCCCCTCCGCGCCGCTTTCCGGGAGGCCCAGGCCCGACTGCGCGGGTCCATCGAGGGCGCCATCGCGGCCCTGCCTGAAATGAGCGGGGTTGCCGCGCCCGGCCCGGGCGGCCTAGCCTCAGTCCCCGGAGAGACGCCGCTCCTCTTCCCAGGTCCCCCCCGCTCCCCTTCGGCAGCCACGCGGGACACGTCCATGGCCGGTCCAGCGCCCTCGGCCGTGCCTTTAGGTGGGCCCCTTCGAATTCCAGGTGAGATTTGCCCGGCTATAAATAGCCACCGGGGGCCGATCTATTCCTGTCCTGCTCGTTGGCAGACAGCGAAATGCAGGGCCGCCGGGACGAGCCAGCGAGAGGCTCCCGCTCAGCACAGAGGTCCCACGCTCGGGACCGGCTGCAGAGCCAGCGGAACGTGCCTTCTTCGAGGCACCGGCGGCAGAACGGCGGCTAAGCCGAACCCAAGGATCCCCCGCCGCGCCGGGAGGGCGGGCGGGCGGGAGCGCGGGACGGGGCGCTGCCGCTGCCGCCGCCGCCGCGAGCGGCCCTCGCCGGTGGCGCCCACGCACTTGCCAGGCGAGAGCCCGGGCCCCGCTAGGCCACGCTTCGGCCGAGGATGCGGGCGCCGCTCCGCCGCTCTTCCGCAGGCCGCTGCCGGCCCGAGTCTGCCCCGCGGGCGCCGCCGCCGCCGCCGCCCCCGCCCCGGACTCACCGGCGTTGAGGTCCAAGCACTGGGCGGGGTCGTCCGGGTCCGGCAGCTGCCCGTCGGGGCTGAGGCTCTCCATGGACAAATCCAGGCCCTTGTCGTCCCAGTCGCGGAGCTTGCGCTTCTTGCTGGAGCCGATGAGCGCCTCCACGGAGAAGGCGTGCGCTCGCGAGCTGAGGGCCACTGCCGAGCGCCTCCGCTCGCTCATCTTAGCCGCGCCGCACGGCTGCCGCGCACCGGCCGCCGGGCTGGCCAAGGCAGGACGGGCCGGGCGGGCCGGGCCCGCGCAGAGCAGGGGCCGGGCGGCCGCCGCCCCGACGTGAGCGTCCCGCGCCCGCCCCGCAGCCACTACATGGGCCCGGCCGCCCGCCGGTCGCGGCCTCTCAGCGCGGCGCTCGCAGGCGGCCCGGCATCTGCGCCCCGTGCTCCGGTCGCGGGCGCTCGCGGCGGCGCCTCCTGCTCTTGTCCCCGCGCCTCGGCCCGGCGGCGAGCGCCTGTCAAGCGAAGGAGAGCGGCCGCTGCCCAATCCGGAGGCGGGAGGCCCGTCCCGCGGCGCCCGGAGCCAATGAGGAAGGGGCGGGCCCAGCGCCCGGCCGCTCCGCCCGCTCCTCCCGGGGCGCCGCGCCGCGCGCCGAGTTAACTCTTTGCGGGGCAGGCGCCGCGCCCGCCCGGCCCAGGTGCTCGCTCCTCGGGCGGGCGAGCTGCGCCGGGGGGACTCGGCCTGCCGGGGCCGCGAGGAAGAGGCCGGCGCCCCCCGCCAACCGCGCAGTCGCCCGCATCTCCCGCGTGCGCGCACACGCCCACGCCCACGGCCACGGCCACGGCCACGACCCGCGCCGAGGGCGGGCCGCGGCCAGGGACGCCTCCGAAGCTCACCTGAAGATCAGCAGCCGCCGCGTGGCTTGTCGCGCCCCGTCGGCCGCAGTGGGCTCCGGCTCGCGCACCCGCGGGATGGAGTTAGGCCACGTTGCTGGGGTGGTTCTTCAATCGCGTTTTGCAAACGGCTCTGGCCCAGCGAGGAAAACTCGCACATGGGGTTTATGGTTCCATGCAAAGTTCTACAGAGTAGCCCAATCCATGATCCCAGCGTTTTATTGATTGATTAGAATACGAAATCTTTCGTGCTGGAGTCATGTGGTGAGATGACTATAACTGTAAAGGCAAATTTCGATTTAGGAGTGTGGCGAGTGGCCCAGAGTCTGGTTAAAATGTATGAAGAAATATTTGTCTTTAAAAAACATAGAATTCTGTGCATCCAAAAAAGTCACTTGGGCATAAGATTCACATTTCCACACCACAGTCTGATATCATTAGGCCTCAGATTATGCACCATTCTTATTCTATTTAATACAATTTATTATCTAAAATAAATTACTGTCTCTCTTCCCACATTATGTCGGGTATGCGTGAGTCACACTTAGTATCCATGCACATGCCTATCTATTACATTTCACTTTTCTGCAACTAAAAGATACTTAAAATGGATAAAAACCAAATAAAGCAACTAAAAATGTAGACATAATCTAAGACCCATTGATTTGAGTGCGGGAGTGAAGCACATCTATTTAAGGGTGGAATCCCATTCATTCCTACTTAAGAAAAACTTCTGTTGTAGTCAGTGCAAAGCGTCTGATTTTAAATCTTTCCCCGAAAAAGGACAAGGTCCTTGATCTGCAATCCGTTGTACCTGGGATTAAACCCCAAACATCACAGTAGAACACACTTTTCAGTATATTTAAGATTGGGCACTTTGGTGTGCAGATTGGGATGGATTGTTTGCACCCTTTTCTTCGTATCAAGTTCGCCAATTTATTATGCAGAACCACACATGTGTGACTGTGCACATAAGGAATATATAGATAGCAACTGGGGGACATGTTATATCTATTTCTATATATCTACGCCTCACCACTTTATTCAGATACATGCTTCTCGATGCAGAAACAGAGAGAAGAGTAAAATGACTAAAATAATTTAGTCATTTAATTTAGAGAGAGAAAGAATGAGGGAGAGGAGGAACAGATGCGATTGAGCGTAAACCCAAAGGGGAACCGTGGCGCAAGCCGCAAACTAAAGCTCTTTCTGTAGCCGATGTGCGCTGGGCAGCGGAGAGCGAGAAAGACGCGGGGCCGGCGGTGGGCGAGCATCCAGGCGGCGAAGCCCGCGGAAACGAAGGTGGAGGAGCGCACGGCGCGGCCACGCTCCTGAGCCTGCCCGTGCAAGCCCGCGGGCCCCGGCAAAAGCTAGCCGGGGGAAAAGGCCGACTCGGCCGCGCGCAGCCTTCGCCCGCGGATTGTGGGCCCTTTGATGGCGCGCCCAGGCGAGCACCGAAGGAGGACGTGCCAGCGCGGATCTGCTACAGAAGACGGGCCGGGCCTGGGGAAGGTGGCTGGGAGCCGGCGGCGCCAGATCGCCCCCCCCCCCCGCGGTCGCCCCCTGTTCCTCCCGGTGGTGCGACCTCGCCGCCCTTGCGCCGGAGCACCGACACAAAGCGGGCTTCCCCGTCATCCGGCCGTCTCGCTCCCCGCACCCCACCCACCCCGCCGGGAACCGCGTACAAACGGAGGCGGCCAAACGGAGGCGAAACAGCGGCAGGGGGAAGCTGCGATGCGCCCGCGCAAAATCGGCAATATCGAATCAGGGCAGAATTGCTGGCGCGGGGGGGCTTTCAGTATTTCGAGGTGGCCGTTCATCTGCTTCAAAGGCTCCCTTTGCTTTTACTTTAAAACCAGCGCATCGTAAAGCAGAAGGGTTGCGGAAGAAAAGGTTTTACAAACGTTGGCCAGGACCTTCACACACACCCATTTGTATCAGAGAAAGCTCTTTCGCAAACCAGATCCTGGCTTTTGAAAAAAGGGTGGTGAATGATCAGTTGCCTTTGAATGATTCCTCCAGTTCTTGTCATGCTTGTTTATTGGAAGGGGTATTTTTGTGAGGACGAATGTAAGAGTTCCAAAAATTCAGGAGTGATTTAACAGTAAAGCAGTTGGGGCGGAGGGCAAACTTCTGACCTCCACCATCCTAAACACGAAGGAAATACAAGCAAGTTTCTTGGAGATCAACGGGACCGAAGTCCATAAAACCGCCCAGAGCATCAATCTCAGAGTTGAGAGTGGGTTAGACGGCCCAACTTTCTCCAGGATTGTTTCAGTTCTCCGTGTTGTATTACACGTTTACTCCTAAGCGTTCGATACATTGCCTCAGTGTGCCTGGCCATCGCACATCCACGAGGTTTACTTACAAGTAAGCGTGAACAGGAGGGGCCTGGGGGGGGGCATCCTCTTAATCAGCCACAGGCAACTTAAGGAGAGGATCGAAAGTCGCCGCATTGTCAAGGAAGGAAGCCGAGTATCGGGCCCACGCATTCTATTTGTGATGACCCAGAGCAGGTCAAACATATCCCAGTTTAGAGAGGGCTTTAAGATGCCAGCAGGTATAAATATCCCCCAGTCCTCCTCCCCATTCTCGTAACACCCACTAACATTAATTGCGCCCCACCCAAACACCAGCCGCCATCTAGCAGGCAATCCCTACATTTCCAACGAAAAAGCGGCCGCAGCTATTTCCTAGAAATTATGGGGCAACGGGAACAACCTGGGCCCTTGGGCGAGCTTCCCAGGATGCCGAAGTCAGTCTCAGTAAATTTGGCGCGCGTGTAAACGTGGCTAGGACTGCCGTGGCAGCCCGAGGGTGGCCGAGGGAGCGCGCCCAATCGTGCCCGTCTTTGGTGCGCTCTTGCCCCGCTTATTTCAGGCGCAGCCCAGACAAAAGGCGTGACCCCGGCTCCCTCTCATGCCCCCTTTTGCACGCCTCCACGAGACCTGCCCATGGCCAAGCTTCCCTGTGGAATTTGTTACGAGGGAGTAAAATCCGGCGAAACCCCGCGGGACTTATTTCTGCTGAAACACGTTTAGCCTGGAAGCAGCGCCGCTCGCCGACACGCTTCCTGCCGCGAGCGAGCTCACGGCTTCTCCTTCGCAAGGAGCGCCCCGGGCGAGCTCCAGTCCCCTCCTTGCCTTGAGCAGCGGCGAATAGCTCCAGGGGAGCGTCCGTCCCGCTTTCGCTTCTCTCCCCGTTTTCCGAGTAGGCGCCTCACTTCGAAATCTGAAGCACCCACGCAAAGCTGCAAGGCACGCACGGGCCGGGTTCTTCGGGGCAGGACCGGTTCAGACCCCCTTGGCATTTATAAATCTATGGCGCAAACTTATAATATATACAATTTATAAAATCTACTTTGCTACCGTTGCCGTCACTGCTATACGTATAGCCCGCCTTTCTTTCTCTTTGCAGGAGCGCTTGCACGTTCTCCCATTTTAACCCCTGTGAGGTAGGATAGGCTGGGAGCGCGTGCCTGGCCCAAGGTCGCCCAGGGAGCTCCAGGTGCCGCTACCTCGCGCGGTGAGCCAGCCTGCACTCCCAGCGGGCCCTCAAGAGGACACGCGTGTGCGGCGGGGAGCCTCCGCCGGCGCCCCGGCCCAGACCCGGGCTCCCCGCTCGCCCAGTCGCCCGCGGGGATTTACTGCGCGGTGGGACGAGGCGGGCTCGGGCGGTCCCCGCCTTCCCGGCGCGGCTGCTGCCCAGGCACGTGGACCAGCGACTGTGCCGGGAAACCAGCAGGCAGCAAACGTCTGAAAGCAGCGCCCGCGTGACCCGTGCCTGAGCCGCCTGGCCTGCCTGCCTGCCTGCCTGCCTGCGGCCGCCGCGGGGCCTGCGCCCAGCCCTTGCGCCGCGTTCGCCTGGGGGCCTGGGAGCAGCGCGGCCGGGCCGGGCCGGGCCACGCTGGGCTCGGCTGGGCTCGGCTCGGCTCGGCCGGCGGGGTGGGCTGGAGCTCGGGTGATTTATGGCGCTTTACTGCCTTATTAGATGGTCTTTAAACGGGGCTGGAGGAGCCGGGCCCGGCGCTAGTTTAAGAGGAGAGATTAATTTCAGCCCAATTGCTCTGGTTGCCCTTGGAATGTCAGGCACGTTGATTTCCCTGCGCTGGCGGCCAGCGAGCGGCATTTATGAGGACGTAACGAGCAGGCCTCCGAATGCAGTTTTATGGGACACCCCAAGCCCGAAGCGGATTTATTATTCGCTAGTTGCCACCGAGCCTCTCCTTCGCCCCTCTCCCACGGAGGAGGCACGCTGTTCGCGGGCAGCCCCGGCAGCGTCCAAAGAGCTCCGCCGACATGCTTGTATTATTTATTCGCTACACTTCTCGCCCGCCCCATTAGCCATGTGGCTCCGAGGGGGGGGCTTGCCCCCGCTGTTATCAGTCCCGGGAGACACCTGGGTACCATTAAGCCCATGCTGTGGGAGGGAAGACTGAGGCCGGGGCCGAGCTTAGTCAGCGTGCTGCCCGGGAGGTCGCGGCGAAGGGGAGCTTTGAACCGGGACTCGATCTCAGGCAACCTGAACCTTCCGTCAGGCGGCCCAGGGCCACTGACTCCGCTGAGAGGGACAGCCTCGGCTACTGCAAGCCAGCGCGGCATCCCCTCGTTGTCGGAGGGGCTTGCGCGGAAGCGCTCCGCGGAGCTCCGTTTCCCTGCCTCACTTCTGCCGTGTTATGGTTTCTTGGGTCGCCGTGCGACTTCTCTTTGTTTCTTGCGCCGAATTCAAACACCCCGAGTTTTAAACCAACCCTCTGCCAGCTTCCTTCAGCCTGCCAGATGTTCGCAATAAAATGTCAGCTTTTGCCTTTCGGGACTCGAAATAAAATTTAACGGCCTTCCTCTGTAATTATTCTCTTAGCTATCCCTTCATAAATTTATCTGTTTTTGGTGTGTGTTTTTCCTTCCAGGAAAGGAAAATCCAATTGTGCGCGCTTCTAGAGAGAGAGAGGAGGACCTCAAAGAATCGGCCGCCAGAGTCTTTCTGACTTTCTCAGCCACCAACTCAGGGTCTGCATCAGACCTTGGGGCAAACCTCACCTGAGTTGATTACTTTGTATTGAATGTGGTGGACAAATAAACTATTTGAAATGGAAGGCGCAGAGAACGTTTGAAGAAAGGACACCCGGTGGAGATGTCTAATTTTCTGTTATCTTGGACTCAGGGTAAAACCTTCCAATATTTTCCCCGTTGGCAAAGGGGACGGGTGCGCATGTTCCAAGGGAGGCGGAATCGGGAGGGGGAGTCAAGATATGTACACACTCTTCACTAATTTCGCCCTCCCTCTAAAGATTATATGGAGCTTAGACGAGCTTCGTTTCTCTTAGGCGATTTCAAGGCAATCAGAAACCCGTCTGTAGTTGCGGCGGCCCTGCAGATTTCTCCGCGAACCGGACAGTTACATTCAAAACCCAGGTCAATTCCGGCCAATTAACTGCATGGACATGGCTGGGACGGAGTCGGCTGAAATCCAGCTGCTTTCTCTTAAGCAGGTTGCAGACTGGGAGCGGTTCGGTTTGCGCGTGAAAAGCGTGCGCTGCCTCCTGCCCCGAGCCGCCGGCGCAACAGCACTCGCATCAACCCGAGGTCCGGTGGTGCCCGAAGAGGTAACCTACACTTTTGTGGGCTAAACTCGTTTCATCGGGCGCCTGACAAACCTCGTCGTTCTTCGAACAAGACGCGCGTTAGCTGTCAGGTGCCCACGGGCCTTGGATGGCGTTCTTACAACCCAAGAAACCAGTCTGTGCAGCCGACCTAGTAAGGGAAGCTCACGTGGCGAACGAGGTGTTTCCACCAGCGGCTCTTCTTCACACGCGCTTTCGCACGCTCGTGCCCCCTCCGCCCGGGTTCCTACCCGGCCAAATGAGGCAGGACGAACCTGTCTAACTCTGGGCGTTTACACAGGAAACTGCCCCTGTGGGGAGCGGGTGGGGATCCCTCGTTGCGAGCCGAGGGAGCGCGTGGGGGAGGCCGCCCAGCCTCCTTCCCGGCCGGCCGGACGGCCCCGCTCCGCGGCGCTTCTTGCTGCGCCAGGAGAAGCCGCGGGGAGGTCAGGCGCCCTCGTGGTTTTAGGCAGCGATGCCCGCGCCGTATGCCCTCGCCTCCCCCCCCCCCCCAGTCCCTGCACGCTGAGGGCCGCCGCGCGTCTCAATCCGGCCGCTTGCCTGGAGAGATGCTGCCAGCCCGCGCTTCTCCCCCGCTCTTCCTCTCCCCCCTCTCCCTCTCCTCGGCTCTGGCTGCGGTGACCCCCCTCCCCCCCGCGGAGAAAGGCACTGCAACCAGCAGCCTCTGCGGCAGCGCCCAGATGGGGCCTGAACCCGGAAAGGAGGTCTGGAGCGGGGCCGCTGGTCCGCGCGTGGCCCTCCAGAGGTGGCTGCCCCGCAGCCCCACCAGCGCCAGCCGGCCCGACCGACCGACCGACGGACCCAGCGCCAGCCGGCTCGACCCTGCCCTTCGGGCCTGCTGCTGCGGGGCTTCGCGGGAAGAAAGGCGCCGAGGGCCTGCTGCAGGGCGCGGCCGGCGGGAGGCCCCAGGCGGCGCGTTTGCACCGCCGGGGAACTCGAGGGTTCAGCGCGGGGAGATGTCCGCAGAGGCTCCAGACAAAGCAGCCCCGAGGGGGGAAGCTGGGGAGGGGCGTGCGCCGCGCCTCCGAGATCCACGCGCGAGGCGTCGATTGTGGCGCCCCGCTCAGTTACGAAGAGGGCGAGTCCTCTCTTGGGCCTGGCCACTTCTGCGGCGCCTAACCTGGGCGCCATCCCATGGCTAGACCTGACCTTGCAGAGCACCAGGGCCCGCCCCTCCTTCCCTCCCTCCACTCCGTGCTGCTTCTCCGGGAGAAACGAAACCTGGGTTGCTGTTGCTTCAGGTCGGGCAGTCCTTAAGGGGGGCGGGGGGGGGAGCAAGGTAAATTCACCGTCGATTACCGATTGCTTCAAGCTCTTCTGTTGTAGCTGTTTGCCCTTAAGTTACTTTGGGCAGTGACAGAGTTCACAAACGCAGCTGCTGGACCCCTTGGCTAAGGGCCACAAGCAACTCCATACTTAGTTTTTCCCATAATCTATTAATCCTAGGATGTCAATCCACTAAAGCAGTGGGATTGATTTCAGTGGAAGGAGGAGCGAGCTCTACTATTGCAGAAAAATAGATTTACGAACAACCAAAAAATGTATTTTGTTAAGTGCAGTATTAAAGGTATGAAGTTTGGTGGCATAAAACTCATTGCCTTTCTTTTGTTCATATCCTGCCCATAGAAGCATCCCTGTCAGCCTACTGTAATCTACTATTTCTGATACAGTTAGATGTTCCCTGTGCGAAGGATGACATTTCATTGCATGGGAATGCTTGGTTGAAATACTCCTTGCCAAATCCTTGTTGGTGTTCTGCCCTCTACATCCCAAGTGTAACAGGACAGAAAATCTTCTCTCTCCTCCATCAGCAGGTTGTCTTGCAGTGTCAGACTCCTCTTGGTTGTACTAGGATGACAGAGTGCTACTGTTTGGGACAACCAACTGGACTGGGCCATCCACCACTGCCCTTAATACATGAAACAGATGCACACAGACCAGTGCTGTAGGTCAGGGCTAGGCAGAGGGTAGATCTCCAGATATTTTGGACTTCAATTCCAAGAAACCCCAGTCAGTATAGTCGGTGGTCAGAAATTGGGAAGAAGTCACCCAAAATCAGCAGCTCTGCTTTCTGCCCACCACTGTTCTGGGTAGACTCACCCAGTAAAATTCAGTTTTATGCTATTTACCCTTCCACTTTTAAAATTTTATTTTCCCATCAGGCTGGCTCTTAAAGTACCTCCTCCAGATTCGTCAAAATCTGGGCCTTTAATGCTCTCAGGAAGCCCCGAACGTCTTTCTGAGTCTTTAAGAGCTAAGGTTAAGTTGGTGCCAGATGGAAGGATTACTTGTCTCCTGCCAAGCTGGGTCTCTCCTCCAGTCCACTCAAAAATTTCATTTATAGTTCAGAGCAATCCGGGACGCTGGGACAAATGCACAACTGAGTATCAGATGTAGCTTGGCCTCAAAAAATGCAGGAGCAGCATTTTACTCACACCTGTCAGTGGTTGTATTCTGATGAATACGACTAAGTGGTATCCAGTTAAGGTATGGATTCCTGGGCTTGCTAAAGATATATGCAAAATTCTTTGCTTTGTGCAACATTAGTGGAGATGATGCAATATAGCAGCAGGATCCTGAGCATACTGAAATTTAGAAGTAAGTCCCACTAAGTTCTTTGGAGCTTTCTCACAAGTAAAGATGGATAGGGAGGGCAGCTTTTTTTGTGTGACCCTGTTAACAGATAATTTAAAATTGTGGCAGTACCGTTCCTACTACTACTATTTGTATCTATCTTAAGGTACCCCACAGTTTTCTTTAGTTTGAAATGACATCTCACATGATTCCATATAGGAAGCAGTATCGGTAGGTATAATATATAGCAGGCCACTTTCTGAACCAAGCATGTTCAACATTTTACTTGATTTAATAGGGCCAGGGAACCTGTAACAGGGTAGAATGGTTCTTACCTTAAAATTGATTGGCAAGTGCTATAAAATAGCAGCGCGAACCCCACATAAAACAGACAAACTTATGACATTGCAAAACCATGTACATGTTAAACAAGGTTATTGTTCAATTGTATCCATATTGTACAATTTCTTGCAGGTGGAAACCCTTTCCTTCTAAGTTGCAGCTTCTTCAGACCATACTCATAAATAATATTTCTGAAAAAATGTGCCAGATTATCAGCTTAACAGTTAAACTTATATTTAAAGAGTATGTTAAATAAATAAGGACCTTTTGTTTGTTTTCATCATATGGCTGTTATCCTCAGGTTATAGAAAATATTTGACATTTATAAGGAAGGATATTCATTTTGGTCATTAACAGCTCAATACTATATCTGTCTATCCAGAAGTAACTGTAGCTGAGCTCAGTAGGGCTCACTCAAGGTAAATGGATATAGGATTGCAGCTTTAATCTTTTGCGTAAATAACTTTTAAAACCGGGGCTTCAGTGCTAAGCACATTTGCTCAGGAATAAAACCTACTGAGTAAACATGCAAAGGTTTGCACCGATGGAGTTCTTGCTTTGCTGCTGCTCCCTCTATTTTCAGCTGTTTTGTTCCCCATGAAGCTGCCATCCTATACCTAATGGGACTTACTTCAGAATAGATATGGCCAGAATTGCAGTTCCAGTTTTCAGTCCCAGGCACCCTACTATAGACAAGGAATTATCTGACCAGATTCCCTTCATCCGTACTAGGAGGGGATGGTGAAGACCTCTGGTTCTCTTTGACCAGAAGCCAGGTGGCATCCTTTATAGACAGAGATGGCAGGCTGCAGGGCTCAGCCACCAATTATTTTATCAAAAGAAATGAACTTCAGAACAAGTTTGTCAATGAAAACTATTGTTGTCACAATCACAATGCATGGAGGACCTTTGCATAGTTTTCAGGGCCAATGCTTCCACCCCAGTTCTTCTAGGCAAGCAGACAATCCTTGCCAAGGGAGATGGGGGGGTGGGGGGAGAGCTGAGGGCTGTACCTTTTGCTCTTACGAAGCAGGGGTGAGTAACTTGTGGCTCTCAGCCCAATTTTAAAAGCCCTTTGCAAAGAGACTAGGCTGGCGCCTGGAAAGAAAGGGAACCAAAGCAGGAAAGAGAAGGGGTAGCCCCTCCCACCAATGCTTCGCCCCAGCCCTCCTCCACCATAGGCCTCTGCAGAACGGGAATGCAGCCAGCCCTCTGCAGAGAAAAAGTTTCCCTGCTCCGTTATTCAGAGCTATAATGATGTTTTCACAGCTGAGTAAAAAAAAATGCATTTGTGTTTTCCCTATCTATACACCAAACGGAAGAGACATTGGCAACAATTGGAATTCTGACCACTCATTTTGGACAGTCATCTTCCTACTCTGCATTTTATGTCATGCAGAAATAAGTGATGTATTTCAACTAGAATGTGAAGGTGTTGTATGTATATATTCAAGGCTTAGATTTTTTTAAAATTTTAAATCTTATCATGTGCCTGAATGTGAAAGTTCCTAATAAAGATACAAAATGTACTACGTAATACATAAATTACACTAACTTAGCAGCTATGTAGAGAATATTCTGACCCTGTGAATGTTATTGTTAATATCAAAGAATACACTTTCACCCATTGATATTAACATTAAAGAATCAGCACAAATCCCAATTTCATGAAGAAATTATATCCGACTATCCTATTCAGAGGTGGCAGTAGGACTATGAATTGAATAGGTTTATCAGAGAAAAGTGGTCTGATGGATTCAGAAGAATCTGCTTCCTAATAAGCAAGCTAAGGCTTGTGCAATAACGAGAGCCAATGTGGCCTAGTGGTTAGCGTGCTGGACTGGTCTTTGGAAGAATTGGCGTCCAACCTCCTGCCAGTCATGAGGTTCAGTGGATCACTTTAGCCAGGTCTCTGATGCTCACCCTTGCTTACCTCACAGGGCTATTACGAAGATAAAACGGAGCCAGTTATGGAGCCTACCCTGGCTTCCTTGGAAGAAAAAAAGTGAGATATAAATATAATAAACAAAGCACTGTTGCTTCTTGTCGTTTTACAGCACAAGATACTTATAGAAAGCCTCTTGCCAATTTTACCAGATGTAAAAACAAGCCAGTGCTGGGTCCCACCTTTGCAATATAGGCAGATTTAAAGAAAATCTCTTTAGACCTCCGGGGTGGAAATGTTGTTAAATTTCTTCTGCGTCATTCCTGCACTATTTCTGTGCATGTGTGAATGTGAACCTAGAAAGGATTATTTAAAACACGCACAAACCTCCATGAATGTATTTTCGTGCGGATTTAAGTCCTCCCTTTCCATTCTATTCAAGAGGAGAGAAGGACGGACGGACGGACGGACGGAAAGAAAGAAAGAAAGAAAGAAAGAAAATTTGAGTGCCCCCAGGAGTGAATAAACCTGTTGTTGCAAGATAGGAAACGGAAGGAGGGAACCTTGTGTCTCCCTCCCCCTCCCCCATTTCCCTCTTGCTTGTCTCACTGTGCGCTGCGGAGTGAAAGGAGCAAGGCTTTTGCTTGTGTCAAGCACCCCGTTAAAGGAACAAGAGTCGCGCGATGTCGGCCGTCTAGTCCCGGCGGTACCAGGCCGGCAAACGCATCCCCAGAAATGGGAAGAAACCGTCCTCCGGCGGTTTGCTTCTTGCTCGTTCCGCCCCTTTGCGGACGCCGTTGGCGGCCAAGGCGCGGCAGGCCCGTCCGCGGGCGCGATCACACGTGTGAACGATCTAAGGGCGACGTGCCCGCGCCGGAACAAGATGCCCGGGCTTCCGCTCTCCTGGCCGGGCCTAGCCCGAGCGATCCCCCTCGCCTTCCCGGGGGGCAAGCCCGCGGACCCGCTGCAGCTGCGGAAGGCCCTCCACATCGCTGGAGGGCCTGCGTCATACGGGCGGCCTGGCCAGGGTCGGGCCAGCTGGCAGCCGGGCCAAGGCGCAGGATGGGGCCGCCAGCTCTCCGCCGGTTCCCCGAGGACGCGCTGTCCCGAAGCGGTGGGGGTCCTGAGAGGCCTGCGCCCTTCCCTCTGGAAGAGGCTCGAACGGCAACGGGCAAAGCCGGCCGGGCGAGCCCCGCGCGCAACGCGGGCAGGCCGCGGAGAGCACGGCCCGGGCGGCGGGCGCTGCGTGCCGTTTGCCCCTGCCGGCTGGGCCGGCTCGGAGGCGCCCGCGGCTCCGGCTGCAGCGCAGCGGACAGCGCGGGCCGGGCCGGCTTGGGGCCGGCTCGGCGTGCGGCGCTCGTGGAGCGGCACTTCCCGCCCGCCGACGGAAGGGGAGCTCGGCCGGCGGAGAAGCGCACGGGAGCGCGGCGGACGCGCCGCACCTCGCCTCCCTCCGCCGCGCATCCGCCTGGCGCAGCTCTCTGCCTCTCGAGGTGGAGGCCCGCTGAGACGGGAGACCGCCCGCAAGAAGTACTAGAGCGGCGGGCACAGAGCGGCAAGCGAGCGGACGAGCTGCCGCCTTGCTTGTCCAGAATACCTCGTGGCGCGGCAGCCCTGACGCGGCAAGAACCTACCTGCGGCGGCGGCGGCGGCGGCGGCGGCGCTGCCCTTTGCTTTAGCTGTGGTCCGGATCCCCCCGGCCCCAGAGCCCCGGGGCCGTGCGGAGCGCGCTAGCGGGCTGCTCCTGCTGCCGGGAAGCCCTCTCGCCGCCGCTGCCGCCTCCCGGGCTCCCGCTTGCACGGCGTCCGCCCCAGCACAGCCGTCAGCCGGGAGAGACGTCGCGCAGAGCCGGCCTCGAAGTGGCGCGAAATGCCCTTGTCTGCTCCAGCGCGCACGCCGCAGTCCGCCCGGAGGAGAACCGGACGCGTTCGCGCTGCCCTTCCAGCCCCTGACAAGTTGCCCTCGCCCCTCGTACAGCGCCGCTGCTCCCACTTGCTTGCGCCTTCGCCGGCTGCCGCTTGCCTGCTTCCCCCACCACCGCCGACCTACATCGCAAGCCTCTCGTGTCTTTGGGCTGCTTTTCATGGGGGAAGCTTTTGATGGGGTCCTCTCTGACATCCTACTGCGATTTGTGCCCCAACGTTAGCGGGATCCTTTCACTTCTTTCCATATGCAGATCCCATATACCCTCAACGCGCAACGATATGCGAGTCTCTTCGGAAATTAGTTCCACTGAGTTCAGTGGTATTTACTCCCAGGTAAGTGGGTAGAGAATTGCCGCCTTTGTTAGGCTTGAAATGCGTGCAGTTTACTTCGAAGCAGGCACTGGTAAGATTGCCTGTTTAGTCTCAAACCAGAGTGAATAGGATAACTACCCATTTTTCCTTGAAATCAGTGGGGTAAATGGGGTTAAAATCGTAGCCATGCTAGATCTGCTTAAGCATCTCACTGGAGATGGAAAAACACAGAAGAACACGGCAGATCTCCTCCAGTTCAGCTCAGAGCAACGGTTCTTATTCTGCAAAATAACTGTTCACTCAGCTCTGATTGTGGTTGCCGCATGAAGCGGGGAATGCCATTTTTCTCAATCTGTTGGTCTGATGAAGACTTTAATCACCCTTCCGTTCCTTGGAAAAATGCCACTTTGGTGTGTGGTCCCTTTAATGGTAATAGCCCTGAAATGAGCATTGCAAAGCTCCTTTGAAAAATACAAGAACAATGAAAGATTTGTGGCACCTTAAAAGACCAACAGTGTTAGTTGGGATAAGTTTTCATAGGCTTGTGATGTAAGAGAAGGATGAAGTGATGGTGCTTCCTGCAGTTTGATTATCTGATCTGGAAGAGCATAAAATATTTATCATTGTTGAAATGTAAAAGCCCTCCGTGCCTAGCTATAAATTATTGTCAACAAATGGCATATATAGAATTTTGAAAATCTCTCTTTTTAATGTTGCCAATCTATCAGGAGAGGCATGCTGGGTATAGCCGCATTCAAAACACCTGGAGGGTTGCTGAGTGACCACGAACCAGTTCCTTCCACTGGGCCTACTCCTACCCCTGGAAAGGGTCCATGTGATAAAATGGGAGGAGGGGGAACAGTCCTGTGCACCGCCTGAAACTCCTTGGCAAGGGCGGGATACTTTTTTTAAAAAGTGGGGGAAGGATGATAAGCTCTCCTGGAAACAGAGGCCTGGGCAGTCGATTAGCAACCAGCGTCATCCCCTTGCTGATAGATTCCCTGCACTACCTTTGCAGTGTTGACCCTGGAAAGTTCATGAGGAGGCAAGTACAGAAGAATTTTGGGGGAGACAAGTCACTTTAAACCAAAACGATTAAATAAAAAACTCATCCATGGCAGCAAGTATATGATTTCTCTGTTTTTGATGATGGGGATGAAATCCTTTGAAAAGAGTTGCTTAATTTTTGTGATGTGACATGAACATGCGATTCCACATGTCATTGCAGTACTCAAGAAATGAGCTTGCATGTTGCAGTCCCATCTCGTTCATATTCAAGATCTCACAAGGCGTTGAAGTTTCCATTTGGTCCTTTGTGAATGACAGAAAAACGTGTGCTTGTGGGCCTATACCAATTTCAGCAGCATACCTCAGGAATGGAATTCCAGTGCTGATTTTCCAGGAAGATGGACTAAGGCAGGGCTGAAATGTTCCCCTTTAGCCCTTGAAATAGGCCAATTCAAAGGGAACTTTCAATGTCATGGCTTGAATGGAATGATTGATGTGTTGGATCTTTTGTTATCCTATTAGTAAATTTGCAGATCCCCAAATTGTTATCTTCCTATATTAATTTTTTTTTTTTTGCATGTAAATAATTTATGTTTTACCAGGCAAATGTGTGGATATTTATTTTTACTGGGTTAATTCTTTTTAAGCCAAAAATGAACAAAACAAAACCTCATGGACTTAAGAATTCTGCGGTCTTGTATAAACAGACAGACCAAAAAAAAAAAAAAAAAATCAGTTTGATGACTTTTGTTTGCTTATTTTCTCCAGTCACAGCTTTGCTAAATATATTGCACAGGCAGTACATTATGAATTCCTAATACAGTTTGGTATTTCAAATAAGTTAGTTTGAACTTTCCAAAAATGGTCAATAGCTATACAGATTAACAATATGTTTCTAGTCAACGAGAAAAAGGAAAGGCTCTTGAGCGCCACATGGCGGACTCGGCTGTGTTGGCCTCAGAGCTCTCTCCGTCCCAACACAAAATTTAATAACATAAACGAACAAACAACATTTGACAGTCGGTGGATTGTAGGAGACTGCGTTTGGGGGATGTTTTCATTCATTCCTATTTATTGATCTGTTGAGAATCTCCATTACAAAACATCCAGATTAAAAAACTTTTTTTTTTTTTAAATCCCAGGGTTTTAAAAAGCGTTCGGGGGGCCAAGTGGATCATTCGGATCCCCACCTCCTCTCCAGGCAAAATCTGGAGCAGCCACGAGCCGCGAAGGCTGAGTGTCCCGCATGCTTTCGCCCGAGAAGCTCTTGCCAGACACGGGGCTGGAGGAGAGGCGAGCCGGGAACGGAACTCCGTCAGTTGTACGCCTCGCTTTGCTCGTCCTGCGGCGAAAGCTGCTCAAGGAGAATCTCGCACCGGACTATTTTCTTGCCAGAGTGCGGTCCCTAACGGTGCCATGGTGGGAGTTAAAGACGTGGGCCTGGTCCGGGACACAAAGGCAGCTGACAAGGCAAGAAAGGATCGGGCGGATCTCCGGCATCCCCGGCGCCCACCCGGCTCCACATGCCCGAGTACATCCCTGGCGAGGTTCCTCTCCCTTGCTTTCGTCCACGCACACCTGGACGAGAGCAGGCTTACCACTGGACTGCAGGGAGGGAGTCCCGGGACAAACAGGTGCTCCGGAGGGTCTTGGTTTAGAAGCTCTCTGCACCCCCCCCCCGCAGCACCCCGGTTCTCTGTCCCTTCCCCCTCTACTCCAGTGACCTCACACTCAGCATGGTTGCTGCTCGACAGTTACGCAACTCTCTCTCCCTTCTGCAAAAGTAAAGGGAATCGCTGTTGAGATCAAAGCAAACCCCTTTCCGTGCATCTGGAGACGCAAGTGTGGCTGGGTAGAACTGGAGTTGCAGCCGTCGCGGGACTTCAAAGCGAGTTCTATAATGGGGCCGCCCCCTCCTCTCTCGCAACCGATCAGCATCTTTTGCTGAGAATGGATTCGGTGGCTGCCCTCCAAAGAAAGAAACTGCTGCTGAGAGAAACGGGCTGTGCGCGCGTGGCGGCGTCGGAGGCGACACGTGTTCTTTTTCGCTTTGCGCCGGAGCCGCTAGGAAGAGAGGAGAGGCTTTTCCCAGTCAAGGGCGCTGGGGAAAAGGCACTGCGCATCGCTTGGCCCCGATGGCGCCCCCTTTCTTTTCCCGTGCCAGGGGCATCCAAGGGAATTTGGCAGCGTGCTGCCGCCGTCCCACCCACCCCGTTCTCAAACTGCGCCCGAACAAGGCGACAAAAGGGGTAAAAATACGCGTGCGCAGCATGGAAAGCGATGCCTCCCGCCAAGCACTTTCCGCCCGATCAAGAACCAGGGAGTGCTGCCGCCCGCCTGCTTGCTAGGGCGAGGGAGGCAACTCAGCCCTTTTGCCGAGGCTCGAGGGGAGCCCGACCCGGGGGAGCGGTGCGGCAAAATGAAGGGGGGGGCGGCTCTGCAGGGCGGGTGCCGAGGATGCCCCCTCGCCTCCTTCGCGGCAGCACTCCCTGCCTTGCTGCCCTGGGCTTGTCCTCGGGCCTTCAAGCCAACAGGTCCAAGTTGAGCGCCACCTAGAGGTAGGAGGCTCGCGGGGGCGGCCCAGCTGCCGCTTTCTGCGTAATCCTCGTTCTCCAAATAACGCGATGGGCCTCGAGGGCGAGTTGTGCATGGCAAAGACGCAGATCACTTCCCCGAAGCGGGCTGTTGTTAGCAGCGTTGCTAGCGCTCTGGTGATGTCTCTCTTTAAAAAGAAAGAGCCTCGCACCCAGCCTTGGAATACACGGCTTGTTAGCTGCAGCTCAGTCGTGAAGCAATTACACTCGGGTCTCCGAAGTTCACCGAAAATCTCCCTCTACCCTACTCGATACTGATCTGTTGGCTCACGCCGCATCACAGCTTGCGGCTCGTGGGGCAGTTAACAAAAAGCAAGCCTCCCCCCCCCCCGCCCCGCGCTCTTCTTGCGGGTGGTTTTCCCCAACCAGGATGGGGAACAAACTAGACTTGGGGACAGGCTGCTTGCCAGTCTCTGCCTGGCGCTGTACTGCTTCTTGGTGAGCAGTGCAGGAGTGTTAAGATATTCTTAGAAGTAACTCGCACGAGGTTTACTGGGGTTGCTCCCAAGTAACTGTGTAAGTTGGCAACCTAAGAGTCATTGTTACAGCCTTCTTTGCTAGAGGCCATGCTTGGTTTGCAAGCACTGTAATCAGTAAATGTTTCAATGTCATACAGTTCTCTTCGATTCCCAAGCACCCCATCCTACCCATCTGAATTTAAGCCCAAAAGACCCAAGCAAAGGCGGCCAGGGGGTGGGGGTTTGGAGGGTACTTCTTCAGCCTGCACGGTTTTGGACCTGGCACTGTTGTCCCCTGAACACAAGCAAGGGGTTACTTATCTTGCCTTCTATACATTGAAATTATAGTAATTCCTTTTTTATAATTTATGTATGTGGATTAGCACATATCAGCTATCATATGCACATTGGTGCAATTTTTAATCCTATGTGCCCCAGTCTCTTTTTGGTACACACCATTCTGCACAACTCTGCCAGCTGGGCATGTCTCCTTTGCATGGCAAAACCAGGACAGATCTTTCTCACCAATTTAGCTTCTCCTATCTATATCTGACTGTCTCACCCATCTTCAGGAATCGAGCTAGAGATTCCAACCCCACCTTCCCAACCTTGGTTTTTGAAACAGGAACTAGAAATGAGATTTAGAATATGAAGGTTTGAGAAGACAGTGCTCGGCATGTTCACCTACTTCAGATCAACTGCCAAGAATGGGAAATTAGTGACTCTAACAGTCTAAGCAGCTCTTCCCGTTGGTGTTTCAGAGTCCTCAAGTGGACACAAGCTGAACACACAGTGCAAATCTCCTCAAGCTTCATTTTGCGGCCACTCTGATAGACTCAGAGTATGTTGTAAAGGCAAGTTTAACACCTCCACACTCACCCACACTGTTAATTATTGGTCTAATAACACGGAGATAAGTAGAGCACGGACCCACTGGCCTGTTTCTGGTGGGCCAACTACTGGCTGCTTAAACATGACATATGGAAGACATGATCTGTGCTCTTGCTTTGCAATCAGATTTTTGGCTTTGGGGGAGATCTCTTGTTACAGTTACAGTTCCTGAATTGCAAAGGATCTTAATAGCAAGATCAGGAGAGGTCTGTTGTCCTCCCTGGCCCTGCAACCTTAGAATTTCCAGCTGCTGCCATGCTGGAGAGAGTGACCAGTGGAATCAGGGAATAGACATATTCATGGAAGGTAAGTCTTTCAGAGGTAGCATTGCAAGGGAAGCAAATGGTATAGAAATGTCTTAAAGAAATGAAATGGGGAATGGGACCTGTGTTTACGGAAGCAGTAGGATTTGGGGCAGGACAAGGGAGAGCTGCTGGTTTTCCAAAAGAATCTGTCCAGCCATTTCTTTTGATCATATTAAGCTTGGATCTTGCGAGCTTGTTCGTCATAACTGAATAGAACCTCCAAATTCAGAAGTCATATCACCCTGAGGTTCAGATGCTGGGGCAAACCAGAGAGCTGAGCCAAGCCAGTCAGCATCACATTATGGCCTCCTTTAGAAAGCATCCAGCTGCTGTTGGACACAAGACGCGGGTGTATATGGACCTTTGGCTTGTTTCAGCAAGACAACCATCTTGTCCTGTCCACTCCGTTGCATTTGGAAGATAGGACTGTCTTCTCCACAGCTATTTGCCATGGAGACAAGCAACACATGCTACTGAAAGAGCAATGGTGGCTGCTCCACAATGGATTCCAGGTAAGTGATGGATCCTTGTTGGGGTGTGGCACCTGCCCAACTGTCCACATGATGCTAGTGATGTCACCCCAAGGCCAGTTCTCAGACATTCTTAAGCAGGCACTTATGAGCAGACCCTCTGACCAAATCTTTTCCACAGGGGATCCCCTGTGGAAGTGCTTTAGTTCTAAGGATGGGGCAAAACTGGTGTGGGAAAACATATGCTCTCAATCTCTCATTCTCATCACACAATCTCTTCCCATAGGAAACTTTCTACCCAGAGCAGAGCTTCCTCCAGAGCCAGCCTGACCCTGTGGAGCCAGGGACACCAATGCCACAAAAGATAGCTGCATGTAACAGGCAGTGGGATCTGTTTGGGCTTTTTACTAATGTCCCAAAGTCCACCAGCCAGAGCCAGCTGCAACATAGGAAGAGGTGAGTGTGTGAGGGGTGGGGAGGTAATGGAGACAATTACATATAGCATCTCAGGTGTATGCAAATACAAATCTACATCACTGAAGAAGGGCCTTGGGATACTGAGATTCCTTCTTTCAAGGTCAGAGGTAATGCCCCAACCTTGACAGGGAGACTCAGAGATTGAGCACTGCTCCCCTGACAACTTCCAGTTAGTGTGGAAAGAACTGTGCCAGTTGCCCCGAGATCAGAAAAGCAAGGGGGCATTCTGGTGGGTGGGTGGGAGGGGAAGAAACCCAAGAGAAGAGGGCTCAAGTTATCCAAAAGTTCTGCCAAGTCACTCCCTCCCTCCCAAGTGCCATTGCTGGATGGGCTAAAAGGGTGAGAGGATGGGGAGGTGAAGAACGTCCGCACTGTTTCTGCCACCCTGCCTCTGAGACTGGGGCTTCCAGTCATCAAGAGCAATAGGCTTGTGTTCTGGACATGTCAGGGATTCCAAAACTGCCAAAGTGACCAAGAAAGCTGGGCAAAGAACTGGTTAAATGCAGCAAATAACTCTTGATATTTTTACACACAATGGACACAGACACACAACACACACACACAAAAAAGCTTCCAGACAGTGCTTTTATTGTGTAATTGCAATGCCCAATTCACAGACAAGCAACATGGCCTTCAACGTATAGGCCTTCTGTAGTTTTGCCCCACTTCTTCCAGCTTTTATCTACCCAGGTACACTCTGTTAAGCAAGAATGACAGATGCAGAAGGCCCTTTGTGAGCAACACTGTCTGGAAGAATCCCAGGAACTAAACAAGAACAGCCATTGCAGAGTTGTTTTTAAAAGAGGTCGTTGAGGCCCCATCGGTGAGGGTGTTCAAAGACAGGCTGGACATGCACATGGTGGGCATGTCGTGAGCGGAGCCGGCTGGTGCTGGAGGTCAGACTAGATGGCCCAAGAGGCCCCTTCTGACTCGCTTTGTTTCTATGTTTCTAAAACTTGATTGCACTTGTTATTGTAAAACCCTTGGTGATCTACTGGAATTCCTCAGAGCCATACCAGTCCTTCTATCTTCTGCCTGTACTGGCCAGAGTATTAGCTATCGACTCATTTCTGGGCATCTCAAATTGTTGCTGGTTATGACCTACAAAGCCCCACATGCTTGGGGGTCAGAATATCTGGCAGATCACCTTCATCCATAGAAACTGCTTCAGTGTTAAGATTCTTGAGTAAGGTCTTTCTCTCCATTTCACCAAGATCTGGATTTCGTGTGCAAGGTCTTCCCAGCTGCTTTCAGGCTTTGAAACTCCATTTGAGAGAGGCCCGTTTATTTCAATTTTCGATAACATTGTGACAGGTAAAGGCATTTTGATTCCTAAGCTTACTGTTTATGGCCATTCTAAGTTGCTGTTGGTTTTATCAGTTTTATTTATTGTCTATTGCTTCTCTTATGTTTCTGATGGTCATTTTCAGTTGTATCCAATTTTAGTCCAATTTGTCCCATTTATTTAAATAGATAGGACTAACACTGGATACAGCTGGAACATCATTTGGAGGAAAGGGGGATACAAATTTTAAAAGTAAATGAAACAATACTAAGTGTATTTAAATATACTTCCTATTCACAGCTGTAGTTCCTTATCTGGCAAGAAATTCCAGGTAGGTATTCTGTGGGAGAACCTCCTCAGTTGGATCGGAGTGAGGAAATGTGGGGTGAAGTGGGATGGGGTAGGTAGAAAGGGAAGAATTAGAGCGGGGTCATCTCCTTTTGCTTGCTCATCTTTTTTTCTCTTCTGGGCAAGTTCTTAAAGTACATGATGCACTTTCCCCAGGGATTATCATTATGCAAGTATGCTTACACAGGGAAAAGTGCTTTTGGAGTTGTCTCTTATACTGTTCTTTATTTCAACCCACTCATTTTGTGTGCTCTTGGTTTTTGTTCCCCTTTACTATAAATATAGCTCAAAGCACACACCAAACAACAGCAGGAAATACCAAGGCCATAAAACGCAAACTACTTTTCCCCTTCACATACACACCTGTGTAATGATAAATATGAGAACAGCCTGGGTTTCTGCTTTCTCTGCTTCCCAAAACATGCTTTGTATTAAAATCAAAGGTCCATCTTGGCTTTTTTTCTGAAAGTGAGAGCGCTGCAAACCTTAAAGCACTCCTCAGTTCCTTGAGTAACATGATTCACATATGAAGGGCTAATTCACACATTACAGTTGCAGTGGATAGACCTAAAAATAGAAAGTGACAATGTGACAAATGGGTGCTTTGAAAATAAGTATCCATACCAGAGGGAACCAGGATTTGGTTACAATTCACTGTTAAGGCAACCCCATGTCTGCTTCTATGCAATATGTGAAATGGTACTAAGATCTGAGCAGTAATAGCCATTCTAGAACTATCAGAGGTTCCTCTGCTTCAAGGACAAGCAAATTTCAGACTTATTATGCCTGCTTTGCCTTTTGTTTTTTACTAGAACGCGAAGATCCAGGCATCAAACATCAAATTAAAAAACAGGTTGCTAGGAGCACATATGGAACAAATTTGTTTATGGTACCAATACTGAATAGGCAGTTCCTCCACATAAAAATGTGCTCCTGGTTACCATTTTTAACCTTTGGCACTTTAATTTAGGGGGGGGATTATTTTGTTGTTGCTATTGATAAAAAAAAAGAGACTCAGAAACCCTTACTGGTGTACTGCACCCATCCAGAGATCAACCAGTATAGCAGATCTCAATCTGCCTTCAGCCCATCGGACAGACCCTGATTTATACTACTGCCCCCTGGTGGTCACTGCAAACAACTGCTGTCCATCTGCTACCCTCCAACCAATGCCATCTGACCAAACACGCAAGGCCAACGTAACAGATGTTCAGGGGTTATAGCCAGATGGAACAGTCCTTAATATTAGGGGAGTGGTGGTGAGTGTTGGGCCTGGGGGATCTGGGTTCTAGTCCTCACTAGGCCATGAAGCTGACTGGGTGACTTTGGGCCAATCGTAGACTTAGTCCAAACTACCTCACAGGATTGCTATTGTGAGGATAAAATGCAGCTATGTAAGCCACTTTGGGTTCCTCAAAAGAGGGGAAAAGGTGGGCTATAAATGCAGAGGAAGAGAAGCAGGAGACATTTCTAGAAGACTGGGAAGAGAGGGAACTTCCCCTCCTCTTCTTATCGATGAAGAGATTCAAATTCTACGCCACAAAGCTGTTCTGTAGTTGCAGTGCGATTTGAGTTCCAGTATGTAAAATTGATGATATCCCATCACAATAGGAGGCAGCAAGTGAAGACAATTGGACAAGGCAGAGCTCACCAACGTATTAGCATAATATATGCACTGTGTAAGTTCAACAGAGGCACAGAATGTGGCAGCAGGTTCTGAATCCAGGGTCCCAAGAACCTCAGCTTTCATGCAAACAGCAAAGAGAACAACATCCTACTGCTCCTGGCTGCAAAGACAGGCATCTCTGTATGTGAGCGATGAGTCTGCTGGGTCTCAGAAGCTGGGGGTGGAACTTCAGTGTTTTTGCCTTCATATGGATACCAGAACTAGTAGGTATCCAAGGTCATTCTGAATTGGAGAATTATGCCCAAAGAAGTTAAATATGTTTATATAATGAATTATTTTTCTTAGTAGAGATGTGAATTTTCTGAGCAAGGAATTTTATTTCTAGATCTACAGCTTATTCCTTTGTGCCACAACCACAAGGTGGAATCCCAATACTGTTGTTGTGGTTTGCGCTGTCAAGTCATCTCCAACTAATGGCAACCCTATCAGTGAAAGCCCTCCAAATGGCCAGTCCGTGACACCTCTGTCCAGTTCTTCCATGTTCAAGACTGTGGCTTCCTTTATGGAGTCAATCCATCTCATATTTGGTCCTCCATTCCATCTTCTGCCTTTCACTTTCCCTAACATGATTATCTTCTCCAGTGAGTCTTGCCTTCTCATAATATGCCCGAAGTATGAAGCCTCAGTGTCATCATTTTTGCTTCCAGGGAAAGCTCTGGTTGATCTGATGTAGGACCACTTGTTTGTCTTTCTGTCCATCCAGGGTAATGACAAAGTTCTCCTCCAGCATCATGTTTTGAACACATCAATTTTCTGTCACTTTTCACACCCATATACTGTGATTAGGAATACAAGTTTCTGTGATCCTGACCTTGATCTCTAGTGAAATGTCCTTCACACAAAAGAAACATCCTCTTTTCTAGTTCCTTCATTGCTGCCCTTCCAAGTCCCAGTTGTCTTGTATTTCTTGGCTGCAGTCTCCCTTTGAACTGATGACTGAGCCAAGATATGTGAACTCTTTCACAATTTTAATTTCTTCGTTATTAACAGTAAAGTTCTGTAATTCTTCTGTGGGCAAAATTCTTGTTTTCTTAATATTCAGCTGCAGTCCTACTTTTGTACTTTCTTCTTTCACTTTTATCACCAGTTATGTGATCTTCAGCTACTGGATAATGTAAAAAAGTGGGCCGTTTCATTGTCTAGCAACCAGGCTTAAATGGAGAGGCCATTCAGACTAGGGGCAGTCCCATCACTTTATCCCACAATGGTGTTGGTACGTTTTCCGTTTATGGTCTCTTACTCTGAAAATCTGCAGAACACATTTTCCTTAATCACATGCATATCATTATATGCTCACCCTACCCTCTTGCAAAATACACAACAGGAGACACCATCTGCTTTTCCCAATTCCGAGAAAGGCAAATCCGTATTAGTACACCCTGCACTGTTCTCCCATTCAGGCAGTTTGGCTTGCTGAGCAAATGCTTCAAACAGTGGCTAGTTTCTCTCATATCCACCACTGTAGCCTTCATTTACCTACTTAGGTGTTGCCACACTGGCTGGTTTCAAACAACACAATAACCCTCATTCAAGGATTGAGTATGGAATCTTGCTGAACCATGAGTTGTTGTGAAAATGTGGGTTCTCAAGTTGTCTGAACCCAGCTGTGCTAATAAGCCATTGTTTGTTAACCATTAAAAACCATGAAGGGAATTTGACTTGCTGCTGAATGATGAACCATGGGTTGTTCTCCATGGTTTGTTAACCTGCCTGGGTTTAAGCAACACAATAACCCATGTTTCTAACAACAGCCCGTGCTCAACCTTTTAGTATCCGTCTGCACTGCAGCAGCGTCATTCCTCTGGACAAGAATTCAGTGTGAGTCATCAAAGGGCATAAAGCAGTCTGCTCTTCCTATAGCAGTGGTGGCAAACCTATGGCACATGTGCCACAGCAGGCACACAGAGCCCTTTCTGTTTGGCACGCGAGCCAAGTTGCCCCAGCATCACCCCAGCAGCCGAACATCAGATAACAGCGCACATAGGGGCTATGTGCATGCTTGGAAAGGAGTATTGGTGCCAGGCGATGACATCACAAACCGCGACACATTCGCTGTGACTCATTCGAGCTTTTGCATGGCTGGTCAGCCGGTTGCTTGGACTGGCTGTTTTCAGGTTTTATTGCAGTGTTGGCACTTTGTGATAAATAAGTGGGTTTTGGGTTGCAGTTTGACCACTCGGTCTCTAAAAGGTTCTCCATCACTGTCCTATAGGCTTCCAGTGCATGGCTGCTCTTAGCAGAAACTAGGCGACTTGTGGCTGTTGAATACCCTAAGACATAAGTAGGCCAAAGAATGCCGTAAAGCAGGACTTGACTAAGAGAGATGAACCAGTTTAAAGGGTCGGGTTCGGGTTAGCACAGTCTGCCAGGATTAAGTGTTAAGAGTGTCTTCTAGTGGTGGAAGGGCAGCTACTTTGGTTTTTTGTGGAAGTATATTCTACACTTTGCATTGCCACTGGGAAGAAGTACAGCTGGTCTACAATACTGCTAGGAGCTACAGACAGATCTAAGCAGAATACTCTTACCCCATTAATAACAGCTCGGTGCTGAACTAATTTTTACATAATCTCTGCACAATTATCATCTGCGATTTTTCCTGCAAGAAAAATTTTGTTGCCATCTTTACTTTACTTTGTTTGCCTTCAAGAACTCTGTCACTGAGTGTTCACATATTGTATCTTTAGCTGCCATGCACTGATGATTTAAAATCCAAATACTTTTAAACCCATTTCCCTGCCCTACCTGTGTTATTTCTTTAGATTCTTGCCAAATGTCAACTGACCATTCCTTAAATTATAACCTTCCTTCCACTGGTTATTTATAACTAACTTGTTCTTATGGAGCTGTATCTTTTCACTCCAAATCTCCAATGGTCCATCAATCAGTTACCACCAACATTATTAGAAAATATCAAAATATTATTTTGGAAAATGAAATGGAAACCCTAGGCTCATGGGGAAAGAACCATAGCAGGCTACATTACTTTGCAGAAAAATATAAATTATATTATTTAGAATTTCACTTCTGTGCTGGAATCTGGGGACTCCTGGAGCACCAGCCTTTCTCCCATTCAACATACTGGAATAAATTATTTGAAATATACCTCTTGCTTCCAATCACCAAGCAACATTTAAAAACTTTTTTCCTATTATCTTGTCAGATGAGTGATTGGCTCCGGTTAATTCAGCAGCAGCAATGTCATGATTATTTCAATTTTCACAACTTTTCTGGAAAGAGAAAACAGCCACAACAGTTCTCTCACCACGATGCTCTGTAGCTGTCAGCCTCTAGGATGACATTCACTGGGTGCAAAAATATCTGGTCAAAATCACACTATGCAAGGAAAACTTTGGTTTGTGTCTAATGTTTTGCCTACTGTCTCTGGTTTTTTTCTGCACAGCACATATGGCTGCTCAGACAGGAACATCCTTCTATAAGAGGTGCTTTCAAGCAACAAGCATAACTCTGTGTTCAAACTGAGCTAGCCAGCAGTAAGTGTAATTCCACTTCAGCAAGGAGCTATGAAGCTTAGGTCTCCTCTCCCAGAACAGAGTCCAAATCCCTCTGAGTGCCCCCACAACACATACTTATGCACCTAGGTAAAGACCTTGTTTATCTCTGGGAGAGAAGCAGTCACATGAGCTGCCAGAGGACCCAAGGGAAAGGAACAGGTGGGAGAAGCTATGTCATTTCCAATTTCACCTGGGATTTTTCAGGTACCCACAGATGCCTCAGGTTATGGCCTGGCATTGTTCAATGTGCACGCAAAGGGTCTCGGTGCTACTGCTCAAGGGGGCACACATGAAATCCTCAACATCTCCCTGTGAAGTATCCAGAGGTATGGGGCACATCAATCCATTTCGTTCATGCTTGTGTTTGGGAACCCATTCCCACTCAGGAGGGATAGATGTTGCTTCCAAGAATCTGCACCTGTGAGGAGTGTGAGGAGCTGTTAAGAGAGGCAAACCAGGACTACTGGCACCACAGGCAACCTGATCAACACCACAGGCTTACGCAGGACAAGTACTTGTGACTGCTATTTGCACTCACTCATTTTAGTGGAGAGAGAGAGAGAAAAAACAGACAGCAAATGCAGCATTTTTGATCAAATAGGTTCTACTTTTGATTCGGTTCCAATTGGGGGCAGGAGGGGCACAAAGGGTTTTCCTTCATTGCGGATCTCAATGTTGCACATCTGCCTTGCTGGGCTCTCTCAAATTCCCCAGTTAATGCACGTGACAGGAAATGATCTGGCCCCAAATCAAAGACAAAGATGTCCAGCCAGGAGCAGGGTCAAGAACACAAGACTGGACTCAGTAATAAAAAGTATCAGTTGTTTTTCCTTGAGGCTAGTGCAATCCCACCAATCTTTTGACTTCAAGATACACAGGTGCTGCGAGTTCTTTGGCTTTTTCTGCTCCAGTCTGTAGCACCTTCTCCAGGTAAGATCTGTCTTCTTTCAGTCTCTTGAATTCACTCCTGATTGGTGCAAGTTTTTCAATTACTGCCTCTGCTACCACTGCTTTGTAATGAGCAGTATCAAGGCCAATACTCTGGTGAACCACTTCCTCTTTGCTGAGCCCTGCTATGGCAGAGTGAATGGCCACGAGATTGGAGACACCAGGGCGGTGGTCTGGCTCATAGGTCACCTCAGAGGTGAAGTCAGTGACTGCCTTGCGAAATTTCAGCTTTATCTCATCAGGGCTGTCTGTGATGGCCACTGTGGCTAATCTCTGAGGATCTGACTTTGACATCTTGGATGAAGGATCTCTGAGGGACTTCACCTTCTTCGCTGGAGCTAAAGTCAAGAGAGAAGGGTCCACAAGTGAGCTGTGCAATGCAGTGGCTGGGTAGCAGGAAGGCTGTGCTTCATATCTTATCTCTACCGTGAATTCATTGGGTGGCCTTAGGCAAGCCACTCTCTCAGCCTCAAGTTCAGCCACACCCTGCCACACAGGGACAGTGCTGACCTTCTTTACAGGGTTGCTCTAAGGATGATAAGGAACTCTGTAAAATTTATTTTAACATAATTTTGATATAAATAACGCGTACAATAAAAGCAATACTGTATTACCTAAAACAAAGAGTAAGGTATCCCTTCTCTGCATGTCTAGAATAAAGTATATGTTTTTGTTATGCATATTATGTGTTTCACATGCAAAATCCAAAACATACTTAATAATTCTTCCACATATATTCTCTCTCTCTCTCTCTCTCTCTCTCTCTCTCTCTCTCTCTCTCTCTCTCTCTCTCTCTCTCTCTCTCTCTCTCTCTGTGAGTGTGTGTGTGTGTGTGTGTGTGAGAGAGAGAGAGAGAGAGAGAGAGAGAGAGAGAGAGAATAATAACTAAATCAGGTTACTGAAAAACAAAATGGCATATTTTATACATTGTTTTACTTCTGCAAATAATTTTTAATAAAGCATGCCAATTTTTTCCCAACTGAATCCCCTTTTTGCTTTTTTTCTTGCTTTTTAGTATGTGTTAATTTTGCCATAACAACAAAATCCCATTATTTTATTCAGCTATTAATCTCTCAAAAGTTTTATTTGCACTCTCCACTTCTTTTTGTATTAAGCAGTCTTGCTCCAGCCATCATATAACATGCCAATTCCTTATTTTTCTTGAATAACCAATCCATTTCTAAAATTAAGATGAAGACAGGCATCTAACAAGATTTCATAGCCTTGTATTTTCTCCTTAGTTATACTAATCATCCTCCTATGCACACAGTGCTAAAGAACTTTCCCACCAATAAAAAGTCATTTAATTGCTGAAAATGCCAGAAATAATAAATTTTATTATTTTACCTAACATTGTATTACCACTGTGTCTTCTACCCAGTCCAGACTTTCTCTGATTGGGGTGTTTAATGAAAAGTGGTGACTTCTTTAAGGGTCTCTTTTTTCATTTCATTTTTCATTTCATTTCATTTCATTTCAATATCACCACAGAGCTGAAGCTCTTTGGGTGGTTAGTCTTTCAAAGTATACTTTAGCAAAACATTATTCCTTCAATAGCTGAAAAGTATAAAAGCCACAAATATTCATTGTACTATTAGAATTGTTCACCTAAGGTACCACAAGACTATTCAATGTTTTCGAAAATTCTCTCAACTACTTTAGGTCAGATTTTTAAGCAACAGATTTTACAAGGACGTATGTTCTGAGCCTACTTTTGGACATTAAGAAAATGCACAATAACATTGTTTTCCCACCAGTAAAAAGTATACAGTATTTTTACTGGTAGGCGAATTTTTATATAAGTATCATGGATCTTATATGGCCTTCTACAACTGGCCCAGTGGGATGCACAGTATTCTTGAGAGTGGTGAGGGCTGCTGAAATGTCTCAAAGACAGCAGAAGAACGAGGGGGCTGCCTTTAAGACTAGAACTGTAGGCACCAGCAATGTGGAATGGTTAACCCCACTCCCAAACTCAATCTCTCAACATCAACCTCCCCTTTTATTTGTGTACGTTTTTATTCTGCTCTTTCTTATATAGGTGCTCTCCAAGCAGATCCACCTTCCCCAACTTTCAGCCATTTGTGGCAGGTTTTACTTTTCTTACTCACTCAAAATGGCTTTGGGAACTGGAAAGAATTCCCCGTATTTCTTGTTGAAGCGCCGGGCAGTATCTTGGGTCAGCTCCAAGTGAAGGACTTGATCCTCTCCCACAGGTACATGCGTTGACCTTCCAATAAAGAACACACATGGGTGTGTATTGTTTTCGCTCAAGCTATTTCATTAGGACTGATGAACTAAATGTTAAAGTGACAATTATACCATCACTAAGTAGGCTTCCATTCCCAGTTGCTTGGCTATTCATTCCTTTTTTATGTATCAAAGCAACTTTATCTGCAAGCAAATGACATATGCATTCTTACTTGTAAAGAAGAATATCAGCAGCTTGAAGGACAGGATAGGTGAACAGGCCAACTGTTCCTTCATTCATTTGGTTGGCATTCTTTATCTATTTGCATAGGAAAAGAAAACATAGTATCTTTATGACAATAAATTTGCACACATTAAACTGTTCTTTCATAAACTAAGATGTAAAATATTGCTTAGTAAGTTAAGAGTAGTCCAGGAATGCAGTTAAAACATTATTTGCAGCACCTTCCTTTTAAAAAAAGATACAGCATCCAACTAAGGCTCAGTTCTGAGTATATATTTCCTTGGAAGCTGAGGTCATCTTCGGTGGTCCGTCTGTGGAAGACCCTTCCAAGGAAGCAAGGTAGGTGGCTACTAGGGGGAGGGCTTTTTCATTTGTGGCACCCCGAGTTTGAAATGAGCTCCCCAAAGAGAGCTCATGTGCTTGGTGCCTACTTCAGCTTCATAATGGTATTACATCAACAATTAAGAGTGGTAAATAAGGATCCACTCATTAGGACACACCCCACTATGAAGGGGAAACTGTAAGCTTAGTAGGGTTGCATTTCTGCTTCCTCATTTTTACAGAAGCACCTTTTTGGCCTCCTGGGTGGAAGTGGGGGAGGTGGAGGTCAGAGATTTCAGTGTGTGCCATGGCCCTGTTACCACAGAAGCAGCAAACTGTTTGCCTGTAGTCCCTCTGAAAGTACCAGGAAAGGGTGATTTGGAATCTTTTTTTGCTGTGAGAAAAGATGAGGTGCAATCTAGTCCTGCAGGTGGAACACTTTATGATTCAGTGAAGTCCTGTTCTTCCATGTATCTGTGCACACAAAGGCCCCCCAAAGAAGTACAACAGGCCACTGGGGGCAAGGGGAGGTCTGTAGCTCCATCTAGCCCCCTTTGCCCTCTGCTTGATGGAAGTCACTCATGTTCCTGTCATTATAACTTGTCCAGAACAGAGAGGAATGGCTAGACGGGAATATGAGAGAGACTTCCCTGGCCAGTTTAGCCTTACCTTCCACTGGGGAAAGTGCTGCAGACGTGGAATGCTGGTGAAACACCCCAGAATCCAGCTGAGCTCTGCATGTTCAGGCACCTGAAATAAATATATGAAATCATGTCCAGTGTGTTTTTGCACAAGCACAGTATGAGTAGAGAGCCCCACCTCCAGACAAGGCAAACGAGTGTATAAACACACCAAGTTACCTTACTGACCTAGTTTGACAGGCACATGCTAAGAGCTCCACTTCCTGGTTTGTAATCATCGTAATTTGTCTGACTCACCCATCACAGTCAACTACAGTTACTGCAAAGCAGAAAGTGAAGGAGAGAATCACCATGCAGTAGGAAAGGTGAACAAGAATTTAAGCCTACAATATGTTCCCCCTAACCAAACCATAAGGAATGCCTTGCATTTAATTCTACTCATACTAAGAGTAGCTCCCCCAAATTTCTTCCCAACCATACTACACACAGACCTTTTCAGGGGGGTGAGTCAAGGCCTGCATCAGAGACTTACCACACTCAAAGCACATACTCTGCCATCGACTTATGGGACTTAACGTATTGGCCAATTGAAACAAAACAGTTCTTTGAAGTTCTACGGTAAAGTTTATCCTTTTTTTCTCTACAGCCTATACACTGTCCATACTAGCTGAGGGTAACAATCAAATTTTACTTAATTCAGGCAGCACTTTCAAGCAAGGTATCAATTGCTGAAGCACAAACCCAGTGTCAACAAAGCAAGTTTCAGATGTGACAGAAGCCAAGACAAGCAGATAAAAGAGCCAAGCAGTTCTACAAAAAGACAAGAGCAAAACTAACATGTTCACAAGAAGGGCCAAAACAAAAGCAAGGATCACACACCCCCTTTTCCTCTTGACATTCTGTATAGGCCCAGGACTGTTTGTTTTTTTCTATACCTTCCAACAGCTGAAGCTCTCTGGGAAGTTCACAAAGCAGCACTCTTGAAATAATCCATTCATAACTAGACGGTCTTTCAATGAGATGTATCATTAAAGACCAGTGTAGCACTCTTTTATACCTAAAGATCCTCCAAGCAGTGGAAAGTGAGATACAAGACTATGACTTGCACATTCCAGTACTATAAAGTCAGCCTTTCATTTGTTTTTCTCTAATCATTGCCTGCCTCAGTACTGCCGAAGTGCTTTGTCCTTTTCCCTTAGGAAAGGCAAAGGATATGTTTTCAGCCTTAAAAGCATCTGTCAGATTGCATTCTAGTCTACCAGACTAGATGAGTTGAAATGCAACAGATTCAGATCTTGAGTGGAACAACGGCATCATTCTCTCTTCCAGAACAAACACACCTCCAATATTTCATCAGACTATGCAGAACCACTCCTCAAGAGATAATCTCCACCCAAAAGACGTCTAGCATCGTCCTTTGTTAGAAGCACTGAATGCCACTTGCTGCTAGCTGGCCCATGTGACAGGTACAACTGAAACGGCAGCAATTCACCAAGTCAGTGAAAGAGGCCAATTGAACAGATGCTTCACCTTTATTAAGGACCTGCATTAGTGCTGGAGACTGCCTATTCCAGACAGTTGAAGACAGTGGAGTGAGTGTGCATTGCCCTCTGCAGTGCGCGATCATTCAATTCTTGTATCTGTTCAGACATTTCTCAGGTTCTTTGGTTCAGGTTCTTCAGAGCTTTAAATACGTGTAAATTCTGTTTGACCAGAACAGCCATGGAACAAAGTGAAAATGTTTTATTATACCATGTTTAAATTAAAAGATGAAATAGATTAAAACCATTATCAGTCTCCAACACGAGATGCCAAGAAACAGCTGGATGCATCTATGTTTTGGTTGCTGCAGGAAATCTAACTAAGCTAAAGAAGAGGGGATTGTAGATGAGCTACTTGAATGCACCAATGACCTGTCAAAAAACAACAGTTATAGATAAACTTTCTGTCCTCATGATTCTGTGTATCACACATAAGGGCAGCTAGCAAGTGTTGGGTAGGTTCTTCAAACATGGACCAAAGAAAAAATGCCTAACCAAAGGAAATGTCAGTTCATGTTCTGATGCCTAATATTTGATGAGGGAAAGCGGTGGGTTGCAGCCACATAGTAGTATGGTATAGGTCCAGAATCAGAATGCCTCTCAAGAAAGTTACTGATGCTGACAACATTTGAGTAGAATGTGCTGTAACAGGTCCAGTAATAAAGCATCTATGGGTCAAGAAATTTCCATCACCCATGCAGAGAAGGGTTGAGAAGAAACTGGAAATCATTACGCTATCTTTCTTATGGTAAGTGTGATCTCCAGGATTTCAGGAATCCCCCATCACAAATGTTCATCTAACATTGAGGCAGTGGAAAGCCAATTCCAAGAGAGTTGTTCAATCTGGAGAAAGGGCTAGCAAAAGGTCCTGACTGGGGTTGAACACAAATACCATCTTGGACAGGAAGAGTATGTCCAGTCATAGTGCAACCCTGTCTTAAGGAAAGATACGGTGGTCTATGCGATGAACACAGAGCTCGCTAATTAATAAGCCAAGGTAACGGCTACTAAAAATGTCATCTTCAGGTCAGAAAGTGAAGATCACTGAAAACTCAAAAGTTCTAGGCATTAATGCCTTCAGCACCATGGAGAGGTTATATGCTGGGTGTTGGATAAGCTGAAAAGTCTCTTGAAAAACTGCTTGATCAAAGACATTGAGAACAACAGGACCTCTGCAACTACTGTAGGGCTTGCTGAAATCACAGCCAAATAAAATTGAAGAAAAAAACTAACTTTTCAAATGGAAGGAAAAAAGACACTGTAATACATGGCTCAACGGGCATAAAAATGGATTGATGCCCTGGTTGCAGGCATAACCAGAAGAAAAAAACATTGTAGGATTTGTGGAACACAGGTTTTCAGGATGCTTATAGAGTTCAATTTAGTTCTGGTGGCATGGTAGCCACATGTAATTACCTGAGTAATCAGAGAGAAAGGTGGAAAGATGTAAAGGAGTATCACATCCCAGTACTAAAGAAATCTATTTCCCAGCGATTCCACATATGATCCAGCCTTGCCACAAAACTTGTGACATTAGCTGTACAGCACCATAGCAAACACATTCGATTGTGGGTGCCTGCAGGACAAGCAGCAGAGAAAAGGGAGTGGCAAGCGGAAATGGCAGCCACAGCAATGGCTACCATCTATGCAGGTATCTTCTGGACATTGGCAGTGGGGTCTCCTTTTGCTGTGACATGTGCTTGGCAAATGCAAGCAAGCTATCGGATGCTAAGCACGCCAATCAGTGTTCCAATCCCAAACGGCCACAATGAACTGGATCTGTCAGGCTGGTATCAAGTGCAGCTTGTCTAGTCTGACCAACAGAGCTGGCGTATCAAGAAGTTGCAGTGCCAGAGCAAGGGATTGGGTGAGCATGCCAAGAGTGGTATCATTGGGGCCTAGCTGTCAATGTATGAGGTTGACAACATTCATTGGGATGAACAAGGAGCTGAGATAAAGAGTATGCATTCGATGAATTCTCGGGGTACAGTAGTGAGGAATCCAGAATTGTGGTTAATATTTATGTTGACTGATGTCACCAAGTAAGATTTCTTTGTAATGCCAAGTAATTTCATGATGTTCTTTCCCTGAAGGCATAAGTGTCTCCCTTCTTCAACAATGTCTGAATCTCATCCCGCAAAGGAGTTGAGGGAAATATTTAAATAATGCCTATGCAGGAGTGGAGAAGAACCCTGTAGATAATAATAGGCAAAACCCAAATGTCCAATCTTACTTGCAAAGATATGAGACAATGGAACAATTAGGGCCCAAATTGAAGATGGCCAGTCTGGGATTCAGAAGACATGAAAACAGTTTTTTTAAAAATGCTGCTTAAGAGAGTTCACCCAACTTCTTGCAGCTGGTGAGATGGCTGCTGGAAGTATTCAGCCCCAGAAGACCAAAGGTGTGAGGATATGCAGTGTTTGCTTTTACTAACTCAGCATGTTAGTAAATATGCTGGAGTCCTTTTTTGAAAGTGGTCCATGTTCTCTTCCATCTTTAGCGTTGACAAGATCTTCACCATCAAAAGGAAGGTCCCCCCCCTTTTTTTTTTTGCACAATCTGGTTTTCTGCAGGATTACAGAGAGGATCTTTACACAGAGGGTTTTTTTTTTTTTTTTTTAAGTTCTGTGTTAACGGGCTTTCAGCAAGAAAATCCAAAGCACTCCCCTGTTCTTCCGGGGCTGGGCAGCTGAACACACTAGGGTACATCAGAAGACTCATCTTGACTGGTGGAAGCTTATCAATTATTCTTCTTTGAAAGGAACCCTTGTAAAGAAATGGTCTACCACAAGAAAAACACATCCCCCTTCCAGGTCCATAACAGAGTCACAGTTCACCATATAAGGGGAGTATTGATTTGCTTCTTGAGGAGTGTAGTGGCTTTCACCTGAAACACGCTGGCCAGCTCAGTATTATATTTGGCAAGGTGTTCCAAATAATGTGCCATTTTTTCCAACAGAAAAAGCTTGTACCAGGCCCTATACAGCTAGTAATTGGAAACCCTTAACTTGAGTGCTGCTGAGAACACAGTTTACAAAGTGTTTGGTTTCCTGCCCTCCTCTACTGTAGCTTTATGGGCCTTTTACAACTTTTCTTCGGAAAGCTGGAGACAGGATGCAGGAACAGAAAACCATACTCTTCCTCCTTTTGCACTTGGCAGAACTGAATGAAAATTCCAGGACTAGTTGCCTCATATGTAGGGATCAAGACTGCCAAATTTCAGAGTGATAGCTGCAGGAATTTTACTGCAAAAACTTAACATATAATGCCTCCAAAAGAGGATGTATTTATCCCTTGCGAGCCATTGTTCTGAAAACAGACAGACTGGAGGTATACATCTGTAAGAAACCTGTAAAGTTTCAGAAAGAAAGGTGCAATGGTTCACATGACAAGGCAGCACTCAACTTTTGGAAGGGTTAATACTTGATTAACCTTCTGTGTGCATTTTTGGGGACAATTTGTATGAAAGTCGCATATGTTACATAGGAGTGGCCAGGCAAGACCAACTTTCAGAAGGAGTGGTACATAAGCTAGGGAGTTGGGATGTCTGATCAACCATTTAAAACCATTTTATATAGTGACACTGAAAAGATGGACATCTCATAATCCCATCCTTGCTCTCCCCAAAAGCACAGCAATTGGACCTCTTAGGTACCCTGTAAAATGGACAGAAGGTGGATCTACCATTCACTCAATTGCCTACCCTCTCCCCACACAGCATTTTAGATAAATTAAAGACACTATGTTTGAAGGAGAATCTTTAAAACACCTCTGCCTCTTATATCTCATGAGTTACTGTGGCTTCAGTACTGCTGGTTCTGGAGGAAAGCTGCTTCATCTCAGGAAAGAACAGAGGTGCTCTGATTCTGCTTAGGCTTTGGCCTCCTGCCTAAACCAGCACTTATCCCTGTTGGTAAACCTTTCCAACAGAATGGAGACATATGCACAGCACACAAATCTGCACAGCAACAGTAACAAAAGAGGAGGATTAAATGTACAAGGCCATTTTTGTACCTTATTACTGTTCTGAAGTGACAAATCAGGCCGCATACACGCAGTTCTAACGAGAGCCACTAAACAAGCAATGGATAGTAGACTGGCTTTCCCCACTTGATAAAACATTTGCTTTAATAAGAATTTCTAATGACCTGTGGGGGTTTCCTTTATTGAATAATAAGCCGCCAAGAACAGAAGACAAAACAATCTCAAGTCAGGCTTACAGACCACAGAGCGAAGTATTATTTAAGGCATACTGACCCCAGAGCAAGGTATTATTTAAACTTGAATTCTTTACAAAGGTATCACGCTGCGCTTAAATCAGTATCTTAAATCACTGCCAAGTTCAAAGACAAGACATAAAACTAGGGCAATTCAAACACCGAAAGCAAAATTGTGAAAAATTAATGTTTTAAAAATAGCTGGCACTGACTGATGGCAGATAGCAATCACTACAAAAGACTGAAAAGATTGTGCACACAGCACACATGTATGATACAACCACTGAAGGAAAACAAGGTGAACAAGAGCTAGGGATCAACAAAGGATGTGAAGAGTCAGCCAGAATCTAGCACGCTTGCCCTGGCTGGACTTCTTTCCTCTGTTCAGTCCCGACCAATAAGTGACCTAAGCCAAAGTTGCATCTGGGAATGCTAGCAGACCCCTTCTTTGTGCAAAGTGAGTGGAGTACACAGATCTTTGCACAAAAGGTATCTTTGTGTAAAGTATGCAAAGCTTGCAAGTCACATGTACCAAAGCTGATCTCCACTTGCATAGCAGATACATGGGTGGTGTGTGCATGAGCCAACCCTGCAGACCCACTTGAACTCTCCCCCTGTCAGACACCCACACAAACTCTTGGCATGAGGTGGACTCCGGGCAGAGAGAACACAAACCTGAGTCCAGGGAGCCAAGCCTAGGAAATCCAACAGATTCTCGCCCCTAAACCAGATTCTTCATACATCACTAGCACGCAATTTAGTTTTTTCCTCAAATATTTCAGGTCAGATATTTGTAGTGCATTGATTCATTCAAAAAATAAACATGGAGTGATTTTTGTTTTGCTGTTTTCTAAATACAAACAAAATAAACATGTTAGATTCATTTATTCCATGGGATCAAAAACTACAATCCGTGGGACGGATCCGGCCCGCCATGCCCATTTATCCAGCCTGAGCTGCTGCCCACTGCCCACGCTCACTGCCGCCTCGCCACACGGGCGGGAGGTGGTGGCTTGCTTGCTTGGAGATGGTTTTGAACTCGCTGGGAGATCTCCGAGCAAGCAAGCTGCCTCACCGGCCTGCACCAGTCGCAGTTGCCTTTCAACTGGCCCCCTATTGAAAAAGTTTGAGGTCCCCTGCTCTAGATGTTTTTTCCCCCAAAACAGGCATGGAAATAGTGATCTGAAGATGGCTGACTCTGAATCGGTCTCTTTGTCATGGTCAGCTAGCTGCTGCTGAGATTTAGAATAACAATGCCTTTTCTCCTCTGTAGCAGAAGCTGATGAATCCAGACAGTTTCCAGAGGGTTCTTGCATTTTTTCCAGCTGATATGGCTGGCATGTTTCTGCCCATATTCTTATATTTAGACTACAATCCTATAGCTGTCTGACAGTAAGCCCCACTGAACTAAGTGTCCTGGTGCATAAGACATCACAACCCATCATAGGCAGTGAACCATGGTGAGTGCCGTACCATCCAAACCCAGTCTGTGCATAAGACGTGACAATCCATCATGGGCAGTCAACCCCCACAGTACTCCCACCCTGCCTGAACAAGTGATCCTAAGAACCCACAGACTATTCTAGGGGTTGTGTTATACCTATGATGGATTGTCATGTAGTCTGAACCTGTATGACTGATCCCACCATGGATCCCCTTTTCTACCCCTCCCCCCCCGAGTCTGCCCTGGCCACCACAAATGCCAGCTGCCCCAGAAGACAGTACGGGCAAAACTTGGTCCCTGTGAAGAATCACCAGAGGGAAACAGGGAGTGGAAAGTTAACAAATGTTGGGCTCATTATGGACTGTTCTCAGAAGGGCTGTTCTTCTGGATTGCCAGGGTGGTTTGGCATGCCATGCAAGCCTGCCTACTGGAATTTATTTCTGTGTAAGTATGTATAAGACTGCTTTGTTAACCCCAGGCTTTCACTGCTACTGGTCATAAGAATATGCCTTAAAAATATTTTCTATATAGCTGGGGTGGCCAAACTGAGGCTCCTGAACTGCATGCGGCTCTTTGAGTTTATTTTGTGGTTCACCGCTTGCTGCTACAGGTGCCTGTGGGTGCCCACTTGCTGCTTGCCACCCCCACTGCCACTCCCCTTAAGTGCCCGCTTGCCACTTGCTGCTGCCGCCCATGGGCACCCCCTTGCAGCTCTGACATTTACCAAACATCTGACGTTCACCTTATGTGGCTCTTCCACTGAGCAAGCTGGGTCACCTCTGCTATATAGGGGTGTGTGTGTGTGTGTAAAATATATATAGGGCAAAGAAATCTGCATGTAGAAATGAAATAGTATAAACTCTACTCTATTTAGCTATACATTAACATGGTTTAGTGGTCAGCAGGAAATATATTAAAAACTTTCAGTAAGAAACCCGATCTAAATCAGCCTTTTGCCTACTGATTTAAGTTAATCTATCAGTCTGAGGTAAGCCCCACTGCTGTCCATGGGATGTACTTCTGAGTAGCCATATAAAGTTGCACTGTAAAATATGCTGCTGGTAACTAAACAATCTCTTTGCTAAAGCAAACTCTTTGCTAGAAGCCTGACCAGGGCAGTAATCTAATGTGTAGCTGCTCAAAATCTTTCATGTCTCTTGATGGAAGAGCCTGTTTTCTGTACTGATATTATCTTCCTCTGAAAATGTTTCCTGCAGCATAGCTAAAAATACTTGGAAGATCACCAGCATTACAAATACCACTATTTATTGTTTCCCATAGGAAGCTAGCTATGTCCATTAGCTGATCACATTTCTCCAAAGATGTAAGCATTCAATATGCTGCATCTCCCTACTGGTTTCCAGAGCTCTTACTGGGCACCAATTCAATATCTATTGCGCAAATTTAGTTTAATCTAGTTTCTCCTATTCAAGGCAGTCTCTTTTTTATAACCACTTTATTCAGCTATTCAAAAAATTTCCTACTTCTATTTTGCCAAAATATTGAGCTGACCAGACTCCTGATGGAACTACTATTGCATAAAATCACACAGTCAATCAATCTTGTAGCACATGCCCACTCTGTGACTCAACCCCTACTCTTAGGTTCTCATATCATTCAAAACTATTGAAACTGGGCTGTTGCAATGCTTAAAAACACCCTGAATTTGGTGTGGTTTGTTATCAGGTTTGATGACACAAGAACATGTATGAGGCAAGCCATCATGCAAACCTAGCCATCATTTCTTGATGACTGGTGACTTTCTAATAACCAAACATTTCTCCTTTCACACAGGTGTAATGTTTCCCAAATATTATCTCTAATCTTAAGATTCAGAAATTAGGGGTGTTTTGTTCTATTACATGTATTTGTTTTGTCTTTCTTTCTTGTTTATTGTAATCTATCTTGCAATCCATCTATAGAAAAGGAGATACATTTTTTAAAATTAGTAAAATATACTGAGGCCTGAATGAGTTCCACATGTGCGTTCCAACCTTTCTCCAAGGAGTTCAAGAAGATTTGTGACTACAAGTTTGTGAAATCTTTTCAGTAATTTGCAACATGATTCCAACAAGTTTAACTGAATCCTTGTTTGCAATCTGTTGCTCTTGCCAAAGGAAGAGCTTGGTTAAAGTCTGCTAATTCTGATTCAGGAATATTTTCTTCATCATTAAATAATGCTTACATTACAGTGATTCTCAAGACTGGCAAGAATCATATTATACTGTTAACCTATTTTGTTAATAAATGTAGATACTCAATTATTGACTCCAGTTCTGGCCAATAGATTGCAACCAGTTATCACAACACTAGCTTGAACAGTTATCAGATATTTCTTGTTTGGTTATGGTACTCCATGGGCAGGGGTCCTACAAAAATGGAGATACATTTTTAAAATCTACAATATATAGTATACGGAAACATGTGTGTCCCAAACTTCTTCCAAGGATCTTAGGAAATGATACATGACTTCCCCATTTTAACCTAAGAACAAATTTGACCACTAAGCTTCACAGCCCAGTAGGGATCTAAGAGAGGTGGCAGAAAGCTTTAAATAGAAGGTTTTGTTAGCAGCTGTAATATTCCAGCTATGATTTTATTTTATCAAGCCAATTGCTTGCTAATCATCAGAGATAATAGTTGGTATTTTTCAACTGCAGCAAAACAGCAAAAAGTGCCTTACACATTTCTAGATGGCCCTTGCATGATGAAATCCATTAGCCAGAGGGTGAAATGAAATAAGAAATTTGTGCCAGTTTTGCAATTTGTGTCTGGATTCAGAGAGATAATTTGGCTGGAGTTAAAGCAGACATACCACGTTTGGGTATGCTGGAAAAGTGCTGCTCTGGAAAACAGATGCAGGACCTGTTGTTGTGCTGCTACTCTATGGTGGAAATGTGGAAACTGAGCAGAAACATTGTAACTGAGTTCAGATTGCAAAACAAGTCAGAAATGCAGAAACTTTACATTATACCACATTACAGAGGCTGGCAGTGAACTACTGGACTGAAGTCAATGTGCTGGCACTAAATGACTCAGGACCGAAGTACTTGAAGGATGATCTTCCCCAGTCCCAAAAATTAATGAACTTGAGCACTGAAAACTGGGTTTGATTTCTAAACTACTTATGCAGATAAAAGCAAAAAGAGCTACATTTTGCCCCAGTGAGAGATGTGGGCATCAGGAAAGGGCTTAGTAAATCAGAGGCATACTGACCTGAGATTGCTGAAAAAGGAAGCACTGCTGTGGATTTATGCCGCAGGCAAGGAGAGCTGCAGTGATATCTAGGATGTTTGTGCGTAAAACAGTCGGTTCTCTCGGTGTCGTGAGGGAGTGGAGGTCAACAATGCTGTATAACACGGAGCTGCATTCTTCTTGTAGCTTCACCCAATTTGTGATAGCACCAAGGAAATTTCCCAGATGAGGGATCCCAGTTGGTTGAATACCTGAGAAAATCCTTTTCAGGCCTTTATTCTGTAACCAAAACCGTAATTCAATATAATTTGTATACTGATCAAGCTCCAGAGCACACACCTGTGCCCTTCTGAGCACCTGAGTATGTAACAAATACTGTTGACTATAAATCATCATATCGCACTAAAGGCATCTACTCGTTATGGCATTTTACTTTGAATACTCTCTGGCTCTTACTCATTTCAACTTGACAACTTCCCACAGGATTGTGCCTTCATAGCTACTCTTCCACAGCTCGACTGAGTTCTGATATATTGTTTTAAGGTATAAGTGAATCCTTAGTGAAGTTCCACACTTTCACATGATGACTGAGAAAACACCAGTATGATAAGCATCAAGCATGGACAACACAGCTGCTTCCTTAAACAGACATGTATATTCTCCGAGTATAACTGGATCTTCTTTAAAAATGGGTATCCAAAGATGCAGGTACGTTATGCATCATCATCATCATCATCATCATCATCATCCATTTGCATCCTACTTTTCCATGATAAAATCATACTCAGATAGTTTACAGCAACAGAGTAATTTAACATAGTAAAATACTTATTAAATTTCCAGTTAATTTTCTTAAAAGTTACAAGGTTCAAATAGCCACATACATGGGCTAATAAAAATATCTCAGGTAAGAAATATGCACTGATTAAACCAATAATCAGTTTAAGCAGAAGAGAAGAGAATGGCCCACTACATCAACTCCTAAGCAGGCCAATTCAGTTACACATTAGATGAAAGCAATACCCCATCCACAAAAGCCACATCCCATTTCAGAAATACTGCCTATTCCAGAAAATGACCTGAAACTCCATTTTCCAAGAAAACCAAATGTACCAGCCAGATATAACTGTATGGGAGGGATGCCATCAGCCAGAACCCTTCCACAGAAAACATGATTTGCTATCTATTCCAGGCAATGCACGTTTCCAAGTAAGTCATGCCAAGAAATTCACCACAACTGTATGGAAGAGAGGGTGGCATGCTATGTAACTTCCGCATAAACCACATTCTGGTACTTGTCCAGGCAATAAATGGAATCTGAGGAAAAGGTCCAGAACACCAAATGAGTGAGTCAAATCAACCTGGTCATGTGCATATTTGGTTTAGACTCACCTGGAAGCAGCTATTCTGAGCCACTTTCCAGAATATGGAGAAATGGGAATAGAATGTAACTTCTGTGGATGTTTTGTAGTTGATTGTATCCCTTCCATAGAAGTATGTATATGATCTGGTTTATCTCATTCTGAAGTTGGCATTCCAGACCATTTTCCTTAGATGTAGTTTACTGCCTGGAAATGGCACTTACACATAGTTTACATGGATGTATTGTGGCTTGACTACATCATTCCCAGCTAATCATTTGCATATGACCTGCCATCTACCAGGTTGGTATGCCTCACCTGGTAGATGGCATTCTGTGTCATTTTCTGGAAGGACAAATGCCAGTAATAGGTAGTGAAGCATGGCTTTCTATGGCTGTGTTTGACTTATTGCATCATTCCCATCTAATGCATTACTAGCAAATGTAATGCTAGTAATGGATCAGTAGTGAATTTGATGAATTTTGGTTATGGAGGATTTGTTTGGGAGAGAGCATTGCAAGCCAAGACAGTCAGACTAGCAGCCAGCCAGTCATGTCTGGGGTTGGGGGCAAGGAGAGAGATTCTCTGCAGAACTTGACCTGCAGCAGATAGTCACTGGGTGAGAGTTAAACTATACACTACATTACATGTGTAGTGTGCTATTGATCATAACTTTTTATTTTACTTTTGTATAAGTGCACAGGGTCCCAATCCAGAATGGGACCACCAAGTAAAGTTGGTGGTAGATGACCTTCTGACTCAGCTATAATTTCCTTTAAAATCACATTATCCCTGCTGCAGCAGATTAGGAAATAAAGAAAGGAAAAGTCATTTGATGCCAATGAAGCAGGAGGTATGCTTTCTAATGCTTTCTTCTTTTATCAGATCAGCTAAGACATTGCTCCTTCTTCCCCACTTTTCTCCCTCCTACCCACTTCCCCATCAGGTTCTGCTCTTCCTCCATTTCTTCTTTCCAATTAATTTTCCTGCTCCAAATCTTTGGAATCCCACCCCACAAGGAGGCAAAGCAAGGTTAGTGAGTGTGAGGGGATGGGGTAGAAGATAGTCAGAGCTATCCTGGGTAACTGTTTAAACTAAGTCCCATTAAATATGGGAGCTGAAGGAAGGAAATAAAAAAGGCAGGAATTGGATTAACAGTGTTAATCAGAAAATCCTGATGGCCTTACACTACAGATGGAAAAAAAAGTCCTCAGAGGAAGCCAGCCCACAGTGTGGCAGGAAGAACTGGCTTATTAAAGTGAAGCTTATCCAACACATTTAAGACTTTTACTTGCTTTATGCATCCCCCACCATTTCAGTTTCGAACTATTCTGCAAAATGTTGACGCACCTAATCATTCTCAGGGCTGGCCTACAGGGATGTGCCTTGCATCTTTTAAGAGCCTAGAAACACCCTTGGGGATTTGGATTTTAGTTTAAAGAGACACCGCTTCTTGGCTACTTTCCCCCATTTGCTGTGTTCCACTCTTCCCCCAGCCTTAAGTCCTTGCTTAAAGGGCTTACAACAGGGCACGTCTAGTGATACAGCATTTTGAATGTAACAGACAACAGTGCTGGGGGGGGGGGGCACTTCTTAAGAATGGGTTGCAATGGGTTGCACAGAGGTGCAAAATCACATTTCAGACTTGTATCTCTTCACATACATTACAGGAGACACGCACTTTTAAGACTTAATTGTAGTGCAGGAGTGTATCCATTTTGCGTTTTTGCATTTTTAATAATAGGTGGGGTTTCTACTGAAAAATGTAGGCCCAAAAAGAGGACTCTGGTATTATTGTGTGGATCTTCCCCCCACACACACACACACCCACCCCCCGCTTTGCAGAGTTAAACTGCATGCCTGAGTTTGTCCTTTCTGCTCAATAGCTTCCTTCTGAGAGCAGATACCTTGCAGCACCCAGCTGCCCCACACTCAGCCCCAAAGGGCATCAGCTGCCACTGTTGCCTGTAACTCTTTCCCAGAAAATCTGCACAAGGAAAATCAATGTAATAGTGTCTTCCAGTAGAGGGACAAATGGGAAAGGAAAAAGAATCATAAATTTTATGATAATGCCACCTCAACCAGTCCCAGTCCCTGACAAAGGCACTGAAACAGGAGGGAGCCAACATACTGCAGAATATATTACTTGTAAAACCTAAGTCCTACAGAAACTTCAGAGTACTCAAGTATTTGATTTGCTGACACACACACATATATAATATGAAAGGGGCATAGGAGAGCACAATGAATAAATACCTATTACTACAATACAGATGCACATGCAACAGGCTAAATTTGCTTCTTAATGTCATAATGAAACTGGACAGTGTCCATAAGATCCACAAAGGAGCAAAATATTTTCTAAAAGATGTGAAAGATACTGCAGCTGTAGTCTTCAAGAAGCAGCAAGAAGGAAAAGTACAGAAACACTGAAGGTCTATAGCAGGAGTGACCAAACCAAGGTTCAGGATCCATATGTTGCTCTTCGAGTTCATTTTGAGGCTCGCTGCTTGCTGCTGCAGGTGCCCACAGTGCCTGCTCGCTGCTCACCACCCCGTTGCCACCCCCCTCCCCAAGTGCCTGTTTGCCACTTGCCATGTGCACCTGCTTTGTAGCTCTCCAGCGTCTGACATTTCCTGTATGTGGCTCTTCCATCTGGCCACCCCGGTCTATAGTAAAACTCAGAGCTAAAAACTAAAGTTTTTGAAAACTGACTTTAAAAAATCAAGCTGCTCAAGAAACAATAATAGTTGAGGATGTTTAAGTACCCAGAAGGGTAAGGAACACTGTAGTTGATTATGCCTCCTGGGTTCAGCTGCACCACTCCTGGAGGATTCTAAAGCTGATTTCAGCAACCACTACATCTGAATCAGACAACACACTTGTATCAGAAATCCCTTACTACATAGTCAAGATAACTGTTTCTGAGAATCTGTGTATGTCCACTCAAACATACAAAAGAAAACAAAAGATTTTTTTTTTAAATTACAAAACAGAAAGAATTGGGTTGCTATCCAATTCATGCTGCTGTAAATGAGCAGGATCCAAGATTCAAAAGCAAAAATTTAAGTGATGATAGTTCTGCTGCTGCATTTGACTAAATTAAAAAGCAAGCGCAGCACAGTTGGAACTTGGTGTCAGAAACATACTTTCAAATGTTGCTGATTAGGAAATATCTTCAGGAATTTAACTCAGGAATGCAGTATGAGATTCTGCAACACTATCCCTCCTGCAACATGATGGCAAGGCCTTTGCAAAACAAGGCAAATGATAGCAAGGCCTCTGACTCCTCTTGCTTCCTACAGGCAGGATCTGCAGAAGAAAGCAGCTCCCTCCCTAGCCAGACAGAGAAGGTAGAAATAGCACCAGATCTGTAGCTACCTGCAGGATTAGGGCAAGTGTAGCTATGCAGTTCAGCTGAGAGCCACTGAGGCTCTATAAAATGTTTCTTAGTACTACACACCTTTGTCACAACAGTGTTACTCTCCATGGTGGGTTCTTCGTGTTCTTAATTTAACTTCTGCCTCCAATCCTACAATATCTTCATTTTCACCAGTTCCTGACTGCCACACTTTACCAGGTACCTGACTCTTGCTTGTTCCGATTTTGCTTTTGTCTCCGGTCCTACTACATCTTGCTAGACTCTCCACCGCCCTCACCCTTGGTCACTGTGCTTCATTCACAGACACCTGCCACTTGCCTCCTGGGCTTAATACTCACCTACTGCAGATTCCTTCTTTTTCAACATTTTATTTATTTATTTATTTTACAAATTTGTATGCCGCCCCCTTGCGACCAAGCCAAACATGAGAAAAAAACTGGTCTATTATTGAAAATTCTCCCATCAAATCAAGAAATAAACTGATATGTAAAAGGGGAGAAGGTTGTTTCAATCCAGGCAAAATCTTACTCTTTAGAAATTCATGATAACTATGATGAAGCCAAGGTAATGAAGTAGCAGTACTAGGGAGGGAAACTGATAGCAACAGCGCAGAAAAAATGAGACTGTCACTGAGTCTTGGGTAAAGCTCCCCTCCTCCTTTTTCTCTCTTCAGTTCCTTTTATGAGAATGAGGCTTTCTGTCTGCTTGACACTGTGGAGGAAAGGCCTAGAAGAGACAGTTTTCTTTGTTTGAATATTAATGGTTTCCTGTTTCTATTGGTTTGTGTGTGCTTTTCATAAGCTGAGGTTTTGGCCAAAAAAGGTCCTGTAGGACCAGGGATTCCTTACAATTCAGGACACAAGCAAAACAAAACAAATACAAATTTAATTGAGCAAATTCAATTTGTAATCATATGAATTAACTGCACTTTTAATATTTTAATGGAATTATTTTATGCCAACCCAAGTTCTACATAATATATTTTACAGTCCTAAATTAACAAGTGACTTTCAGTTTATAAAGGGTGCTAATATTGCATCCCCCCCATTTTTCTGAAAATTTTCTTTTCCAAAAATGGAAAAAATTCCTACAGCTTCAAAATGTTAAAAATGTCACATGTCCAGTTATAATACTTAAAAATATATGGAACAATGTCCTTAGTCTTCTCTATAAGGTGGCAATTTGTGGACTTCTTTAAAACTACCACCAGCAGAGAATGAGAACATAATCCCAAGGCTTCATTTTAAAAAACGTAGCCATTCATATTTCTGAATGGTACATTTTGGAAGTACCATAATATACCAGATACATACTGCTGTTCAAAGACAGCAAACCTAAACATGGTTACTTGTGTGTAAACACTACTGATGACAGTACAACCTTCTTTAAAGCAAATATGCACAGTTTCAGACTGTTAAGTCTCAAAAGTACCTGAAGAGGTTATTTAGACAAAACCTTCAGAGAAAATAAGGTTAAAGATCAAGAGAGAATGTTATGAGGTCTTCAACAAACTATAAATACGGGTAGCATCACTATTTCCACCTCTGGTTATTCCATTTTGTTTTGCTAAACTTTTCATTCTCTGGTTGCCAGAATGTTTTTCAGACATTAACCCCCACTCCCCTTATTCCCATGAGACACAAGTATTCCTGTTGATACAAGAAGCAAACCCCGAAGTATGGTTGTCCAAATAGGGCTGGAATATTTTAAAAAACAAAAAGCTCAGATATAACCTGGTATTAGGCATTTTTAAAATATCAGCTTAAATCATCAATCATAAGTGACCTTTGACAGTTTCATCTCTAAAGATACAGGCAACTTTCTGGGTGGCTCCTTTAACTTCACACTCCACATCAAATTGTTAACCAAATCTCACATTCAAAGGAAACATTTTTTCTGCTAAAAGCATTTCTGAAAAAAATGTTATTAAAATCCAGGAATATCTATTTCTCGCTGTAACTGCTGGAAACCAAGGCCAAATTTACATATTCCCAGAAAACAAAGAGCTGCTGCCAAGAAATTCATCACAGTGTCATATTCAACTACTTGTTAACTGATTCTAAGAAAGTACACCATTGTCCTCTTGTACCTGTGGTTGTCAATTATACAGAATAGGAACAGGGATCTACGCACATTGTGACATTAAGATGCAGGGAAGAACTCAACCTGGAGAGGACCTTTTCAATGTTTGTCCCTACACCATGAAATGATCTGCTGAAAGAAATGCATCAGCTATCCCAGACTGTGAACTTCAACAGAGAGCTAGAGATGAATCTTTTCTGACAGGCTTTCCCAGAATAATGTTATTTAGTGTGTTCTTAATCTAAAATTAATCTTAATCTAAATTTGAATTATGGTTGGTTTTAATATCTTATAAACTGTCCAATGCAGAAACGGGGTGGTATAGAAAAATCAGGAATAAGAATTCTGGCGTTAGCCCTGGGTTTTTCTGAGCATTTAAGTTCTGCCCTTAAAGTGCACTCTAGGGCTTTCAAAGACTGGATAGAATTTATTTTCCTTTTTAAAATCAGATCACAAAATGCTTTGGAATGCCCCTTAATTTCAAAAGTGGCTTGCTATGTCGCACAGTGAATTCTTGTTAAAAGGGCCATGATTCAGTAATAAAGCCCACACTTTGCACCCAGAAAATTCAGTCCCAAGAATTTCCAATTAAAAGGTTCACAAGTATCAGAGCTCGGAAAATCCACTTTATGATTGAGATTCTAGGTTAGCCCCTGCTAGTCAGATGAGATAGCACTGACCTAGATGGATCAACAGGCCTGTCTTAGTTAACACATGAAGGTGCCTTATACTCACAAGTGTATCATTTTTCCTACCAAAAATATTGTTAATCATATTTATTTGCATATTGCAATTTCACAATATATTATGCTCAAAGTAATTCTCAAAACAAATACAGTAACAATACAACATTAGTTCAAATATCATTCAGGTAAAGTTCATCAAAATTTAAGTAAGTGCAAATGTTTTAACAGAAAACTGAGCTCCAATTTTTAAAAAACGATTACATTAATTATGTACAACAGTTACATTGGAGCAATTTGTTAACTAAAGTGTAGCATGACATCAAGGTTTTTTTTCATAAGTTCAAGAAGTGAACACATTAAGTGCATTACACTTAAAATATTGTGAGTCATTATGGTACCTCAACAATAAAAATATATTGACTGTTTGAAGAGAGTTCAGAGAGAAACAACTGAAGTGATTAAATGCTTGGGTACAACTAGCTTGTGAGGGGAAAAGTTTTTTTTTTTTTTAAATACATGTGTATAGCTTAGCTAAATTACAACATCTTGGAAAGTTTTCTTTCTTCCCTCCCAGCCTCTCAGGCTAACCAGTCTCTCAGCAACTTAGCCTGTCAGGGTTTGATCTATTACACTTCAAACATTCCCAGAGAGCCTGAAATCAACTGGAAATATTTTTATTTTAAATATTTTCCACGTGCCAAAGTTTAAGGCTGCAAAGAGAGAATTCTTTTTTCCTGGTAATCTCCAAATTACAATTATTATCTCAGTCCCATTCATCTGAGAAACAATTTATCCTCCCACTAAAGACTGTGGCAGGAAAGCTTCATGAATACAAGCAGTTACAGTGTAAGCAGAATTATGAGTAATATTTCCCATACATCTGCAGCAAAGGTGTCCCTTCTCCTCACCCCACTATTATTTGTAAAAATAGTGAGTTCAAACTGGATATGGATGAAGGAAACTTCCTATGTCCCAACACAGCACCACTGAAAGTCTGGCTCCTTAACTATTTAAAGATAAGAGAAAATATGAGGAAGAAATTATTTCTGTCTTAAGCACAAATGAGTAACAAAATATTGTGTCAGTAGTTAATGAGGAACCAGCCATCAAATGGGAGGCAAGAGATTGAATGACACAGTCACTGCAACAGCGCAATCCTACAAATGTCCATACCGTATATATAGGTCTGCCACCTAAAAAGTCCAACAGGAATGGAGTTTAATAAAAGTACTAAAATATAAATTTCAAAATAGGAGTTACACATCAAGTCCTAATGGGCATTAGCTAGTGATAACAAATGAATGGAATTGGATGTAAAGCTTATTTACCAACAGAAAACTATCAAAATAAAAAATGTGGAACCCTCTTTCTCTGAATTAAAGTACTTAAAACTGGTACACACAGTTCCAGGAAAGAATAAAGAGCACTTCCAGTACTTCCAAGTAGTAACAAAGGAATAGTAATCTGAGATTAAACAGTTAAGGTGATATGATGATATATTGGATGTCCATGTTTTAAATTATGAATAGTTTTGGTAAACTGATGGGATGACGATTGAAATGAAGTTTCCCCTTGTGTTGGCTGCTTTTAGCTATTTTTCTGAGTGGCTCATCATCATGTTTGTTTATTTTTTGTGCTTTTGATATTGTGTTGATTAAAAAATCAGTAGCAGGAATAATTTCCTTAAACTGACAATCTTAAAATATACATGGGCATTCTGAAATCAAAGTACTGAAAGCCACACATAGAAAGCTGGGCTTCTATGAACATTGCTCACTGTTTATTCATCCTGCAAGAGTCAGAAGGCAGCATAGCAGGGAGTTCAGCCTGATGTCATGAAATCATGGGGCTGGAATGTGCCTCAGTGAAATTTTGAGGTCAGGACATCAGAGCTGAATGCTCAAAAGATCTGGAGTTGGTAAAGAAACAGTGAAGAGCTCCCAATGGAGAGAAATATAAGTCACAAGAGGTGCAACCTCAGACCATTGCTGCACAAGACTTAACAGGTTTTGTCTAGTGAATATGTCTTAGGGATTCTAGAATCCTATACAATGTTCTTTTTAAAGCTGGGCCCTCCATCTTTGCTACAAATAATACAATAAAACTATGGGCTTACTAGAAAACTGCAACAAATTCTATAAACTAATTCTGTAGTATGAGAATAGGCACAATATGGTCATCCTCACACGAAACCTGCTGTGAGGCAGGAGAGGCCAGCACCTTTCCTAAACACACCAAGTAAGCTTCAAGTCTGAGGAAATGCTTGGACATTCACAGCTCTTTCATCAGGCTTCCAACTTAACTGCCCTTGTGCCTCTGCTTTCAAATCTCTAATGTGGAAAACTGGAAGCTTGAAGTCCCCCCTCCAGTCTTATCTCCATTCCATGAAGGTTTTGCCAATTATATTTGTGCCAGAATACACTTAAAACATAAGAACAGGGACATTAAAACTAAACAGGTGTCAATTCCATTCATGTTTTTACCATTGTCCTTTATTCACCTCATCTAGCACACAAACAAAAACTATTGCTGATGGAAAATATAACTGGAAATCCAAGGGGGGGGGAACTTTAAGAACATTAGTATTACTAAGAAGACATAACAGCATACATTATCTGCTTTTCTGTAAACAAATTTGAATATTTTCAAAATTGAATGTGTGATGTATGCCATTTTACTCTTTGCTAACTTGGTCAAAATAATGTTTTAAGTACAAATCATGGCATTTTGACAGTTACTCTGTGATTTTGTGGGGGCAAGTTTATCAAAATTCTGTGTACCACTGAATTGGTTGGTGTTTTGGAATAAAAAGCTCCAGCTTACACATATTTTTCTGGAACAGAGCAGGTGAGGAAATGACAAGGTCAGTAAAGCTAATTCCAAATACAGGTGGTATGTGCATGTGTGCGCGCATATATGTGTACAAGTGAGTGAACACAGGAAGAGAGGAGCGAATCACTGCTGACATGTGTGACAAGGAAGATTGATGGTTTCCCTCTCTAGTTTTCCCTACTGTGAAGGCAGCTAGGGGGTGGGGAAAGGGATGAAGAAGCTGCTGTGCCATCGACAAAGCAAGCTGCTGCCTATATACCATGTGAACACTGATTAATGAGGCTGCAGCAACTCAGGAAATGGAGACAGATCATGCTTAGACGGCCTCCTTATTTTTACTTAATTATCATTCAATGCATAGAATTCCACATTGTTTCAGTTATTAGCTAGTTATGATTTTTAAGCTCATACAACAAAGAGACGCTGCTAAAACAGAAAAGAACAGAAAGAACTATTTACAAGATCTTACTTCAAACTGAAGAATGTGAAGCCTAAACCTGTTACCACATACAGTTCAAATCAATCAAGCACACAACCATTGAAAATTCAATGTCTTTCACATTTGCTACTCTGACAGAGACTGAAGACTCTTAGCATTAAATCAACCCGTTCAATATACAAGTACCCTGCTTTTTCTATCTTTTTATCAGTTTGTGTACTCTACATCACATACTGGTTTTAATCTCTTCTAAACTACCCAAAGCCGAGGAGAATGGGGCCATATATAAACATCAAAATAAATAAAATACTGCATCTTTCAGGAAAATGCCATCAGACCCATAAACTGGAAGAATTTAACCTGACCATTCTGCTAGAATTTGACTGGAGAAACCATAAAAAATTCATTAGCTTACCCCCCGCCCCCCATCAACTTAGCACATTTTTCAAATGTTATGTTTTACATAGGTAAGAAATAGTGCCATCGGTACTGATGAATGTATTTTCACATAAGGCCATTTCAAATTTCTACACTGTAACACTTGTGCCCACTTGCCTGGGAGTAAGCCCTATAATTTAGTGTTCACTGCTCCACTCCTGTGATATGCAGCAGGATGTACAATTATAAATAAATGAATAAATAAATCAGACAAAGACCTGATTCATACAGTAAGCCACTGGCGTTAGCTTGCCACAATGGTTTGGTGTGTTGTTCAAACCTAGACTGCTTCCTACAAGGTGGCTTATTTTTCAGGAATAAGTTACCCTGGCAACTCATAGTTTGTTCTAGGGGTTGGCCATGCCATGATGGGTTGTCATGTTGCCCAAATCTACAAGAACAATTTCCTCAGGAGTTGAAAAGAGGGTGAACTGCTCAGCCAGAGTGGCAACCCCAGGCCCACTGCTGTTCTTCACACCCTTACCTTTGCTACTGCTAATGACAGCCCCTCCACTGATGTCCAAGTGGCTCTTTAGAATAACCATCACTGGTTTGCTACAGTTTAAAATATTATTTCTAATTTAATTATTTTAACTGTTTTAATTATCCCAGCAAATTGCAGATAATTAAAGTCTATTTTTTAAAGTCTATTCTCTTATAAATACACTATTTTACCTTCAATATATATAGTCTTGACTGGTCACTTTCCTTGTCTTTCACAAATATTTCGAGACCTGATTTTAACACCTGATTATATGAGCTCACTCTGTTCCAGCAGATTTCCCCCCACCTTCTCTCCCTGTACTTGCAATTGTAAGCGGCCCTGAATAAATAAATGTAATAATTAATTAATTGTAATTAATGTATTTTAACATTGTTTGCTGGTTGAAGAGCGCTGTCGAGCTATTCAGTGGGATATAAATTAGAAAATAAATAAAAGGCTAATTTTCACACAGTTGCCAGGGGTTGTTAACTGAAAAGCTTCAGTAAAGGAGACAAAAAGCAGCACAAGAAAGTGTATGGGAGGGCAGTATCTCCCCTTTGATAAGGTGATACTTTCAATTTCACACCTTGAACCAACAGTTTTCAGTGCTCCCCCTTTTTCAGTGCTCCCCCACGTCTCCATCTAGAGAACGAAGGGGGAGAACAGCCCACAGTAAGCCCACCCGTGAGCCACAGTAAGACTGAGGGTAGAGTGGCACTAGACAAATCACTCTGAACATATTCAGGCTTAAGACTCACCTGAATAGGTCTGGACCTACAACATGAGGTTGTGTCAATTTTTTTTAAGCTTATGTCCACACACCTCTTTCTTCTTTCCTCTCACAGTACTTCCCACCTTCCTTTCCTATCTGTTTCTCCTTTTTAATTCTTTTTGTCCACCTCTCTTAAACAGTATAGCTAAAGGGAAAAATAGTGATGGTGCTGCAGGTCAAACTCACTATAGGCGGGACTGTTAGACCATTTTGACTCACCAACTAAAAAGCAATGCACTAAACAGAAGTCCTTCACAGAAGATCCCTTAAAACAGAAAAACAGAATGGCATGTGCATTAAAAGTTGCAAACCATTTAAAATTATATAGTAAGAAGAGAATGTAGAGTTCCAGCCACATGGTCAACATTTCTACAACAAATGCTAATGTTCTTACTTTTTCTCAGCAGGATTAATGTCTCTGCGCATTAGCAAGCTGCACAAGTACATTAAAATTAAAGTAATCCAAATTGCACATGGGCAGACTTATGTGCAAGATTAAATTAGCACAAGCCTAGAAACTGAGAACAGGCAAAATTGCAGAAAATTAAAATTAATCTGCACATTCCTTTTTAGTGTGAGTCTTGGTCCATACTATGGTTGGGAAATGCAATTCATTAATTAGGTGTGTGTGTGTGTATGTATGTATGTGTGCATTAAAAGAGTTTCTACCCTACAGAACATCTCAGGATGGCTTACAATATGATCCACAGCAAATCTGGAAATTGCCTCAGCAGCTGATCATGCCAGTCCAATCATGGAAACTGCCACCAGCTGGGTGCATGACTGAGCATGGTTGTGACAGTTCCTGCACAGGAAAGCTTTGGTATGAACCAGATCTTAGAATGATGAACATTTTGGAGATCAAGCTTTTACTTCTCACCTTGAGGAACAGTCTTGTGATCACATTTACATGATTTGTATGCTGGCATTTATTGGTTTATAAAGTTAAATTCTGAAATCTTGTTATACTAACAGTGAGATGCTGTTAGCCACCCCGAGGCTTGTTTGCAAGGGGGCGGCATACAAATATGTTAATAAATAATAAATAAATAAATGCATTAAGGCATACAAACAATTCATATAAAGATCAGGTAGTAGTTCAGGTACATAAGAATTATCATTAACTCATGAAAACAATTTGTCACATGAATGTATAAAATAGTATTTCGAAATTTTGGAGCAGCTGTTGCCCTACTGATGGTAGAATGAACCTGCATCTTGACTGCCAGTTTACAAGAAGCAAGCAAGCACTTGTCACATTCTAAATTTTATGTTTGCATTATGATTAATTACCCAAATGCCCATGCCTGCTCATCAGAATTAAGGTGCCTAGATCCAGTTTACATGCATCAAACTGTTCTACAAGAAAGAGTACTAGCTACTTTGTGCAGAAGTCCCAAGTTAAAGCTTTTATTCTTGACCTGTGATGGTGAGACAGGAATGAAGTGAGTAAGAGAGACTAGAGAATAAGGACCCTTGTAGCCGAAAAGATGTGGGGGAGAGAATGGGAGCTTGGCCAAAGCTCAACCCGCCTCTGAATGAATCTTGCTAAGTTGTGCTGGTTATTCTGCCCAGAATGAGCCTGAATGAGAAGCAAATGCCACATCACTTTTTCCAACATGTTCTGCAGATGTGGGGTACAATTCAGGTGTCACACAGCACTCATTTTCCTTAGGAAATGCCCGATAGCTCGGTGAATACTGTTTCCTGGGATCTACTCTCCCCTTTGCCCCATAAGGGCTTAAGAATGCAACTAAGCTTTCTGGACAAGAGTGATTCTTTCACAGTTTCTACACATGTCAGCTGACATGCAGGCATACCAGCATGTCTCCCTCAGAATCAAGTCACCCTTAGGAGGAAATTCAAGTGCTATGTGTACACTTCCTATTTTGAGATGTATACAGCAGTCACATGACATAGTAGTGCACCCCAGCATGCAATTTGGAATCACTAATCTAACAACTGGACTGATGGAGGTTTCCAGTAGTTCACGTTCAGGTCAGCTACTTAAATTCAAGAATTTACTAAATTTAACTAAGATAACTAATAAACTCAGAACAATGATAACTGGGGTTCCATAGCAAATGACTCCAATGAGAAAAGGAGACCAAGATGGGCAGACATTTAAAAAAGGACATTCTAGGGGCACAACTAACAATTCTATCAAGAATAAAAGATAGAAGACAACAGAAGAAGCCAACATGGCTTCACAAGAAACTAAAAGCCTGAAAACAAAAAAGAACACAAACAGGAAGGAGAAGGAAGGCAGGCTACAAAGGAAAAATACAGACAGATAGCATGGAATTATAAGAACGGTATCGGAAAGGCTAAAGCTAAGAACATGCTGAGGTTAGAAGGCATGCTAAAGGCAACAATTCTTCAAATATATGCATAGTAAAAGACAGGAAAAAATTGTGGTTCAGATATTCAAAGAGGATGACAATATGATAGCAGATGACAAAGAAATGACAGACATGCTCAATTCCTGCTTTGGCTGAGTATTCTTCTAAAAAGTGGTCTGTCACCTCCCTGGCAAAAGTGACATACAAGCTGAAAGGGCAACCTGGCAAAAGTGACATACAAACTGAAAGGGCAAGAATGCAGCTTGAGATTCATAGGCAAATGGTCAAGGAACACTTAATTACTTTTATCAAGTTAACCACTAAGGCCCAATGAGCTACAGATGAGTTAGTCGGACATCAATCCCAGGGAAAATTCTGGAGCAAATTATGAATTAGTCAATCCGCAAACACCTTGAAAACAATGCAGTGATTACCAATATGGATTTGTCAAGTATATAGCCTGCCAGATTAATCTGATCTCATTTTTCATTGGGTAATCTCAGCTATTTGGTAGTATAAAAATGAAATAAATAAACCTCCCAGGTGGACCATAGGAATGCTGTGGACATAATATATCTTGAATTCAGTAAAGCTTTTGATAAGGTGCCCAGTAATCTCCAGATGAGGAAGCTAGTTCAAAGTAGGCTAGATGGAACAACTATCACATAGATCCACAACTGGCTAGATAATCAGATTTGCAGAAGGCTTATCAACAGCACCTTCAACATTTTTGTTAATGATTGAATAAGTTGTGGGGAATGCTGAACAAATTTGCAGATGACACTAAATTGTGTGGAATAGCTAATACCATGAAAGATAAAAATAAAATTCAAAGCAATCTCGATAGGCTGGAGTGATGAATGAGATTTAACAGGCACAAATACCAAGTTCTGCACTTGGGAAAAATAAGCCATAGTTACAAGATGTGAGGTGCTTGGCTCAACAATGGTACAAGTGAGAAGGATCTTGGAATTCTTTTAAATCACAACCTGAATTTGAATCCACAATGTGATGCAGCTGCAAAAAAAGCAAATGATATTTTGGGCTGCATTTATAGAAGCATCACTGCCAAATCAGGTGAAGTACTAGCTCTCCTCTACTCTGCACTGATTAGGACTCCTCTTGAGTTCTGTGTTCAGTTCTAGGTCCCATCATTTAAGAAAGATGACAACAAACTGGAAAAGGTTCACTGCTAAGCAACAAAGATGATCAGGGGACTGGAAACAAATCCTACAAGGAGCAACTGAAAGAACTGGGCATGTTTAACCTGGAAAAGACTGAGAAAATATGATACCGGTCTTGAAGTACTTCAGGTTGTCACACAGAAGAGGATTTGGATCTCTTCTCAATCCTCCCAGAGCGCAGGGCACAGAATAACAGGCTCTAGTTCATGGGTCTCAAACTACGGCCCATGGGCCGGATCTGGGCTGCCATGCACATCTATCTGGCCCGCCATAGAGGTTCTGGACTCGCCACGTGCGTGCGCAAGCACGTGGCAAGGCGCCAGCTTGCTCGCAAGGAGATCCTTTCCTCTGAGCCAGTCCAAAACTATTTCCTTGCGATCTCCAATACCACTTTTATTTCATGCCCCTATCGGACAAATCGTGTGAGAAGACGAGGATGTCCGCCAGGAAGGCAGGCAGGGCGCCGCCGCGACATCAGCCGCCATCCCCGCGTAAGGTGCCCCCGCTGTGCTTGCGCTCCTCCACCCCACCAGGCAAGGGAAAGAAACTGCCAGCCAACACGCCTTTCCCCCTCCTCGAGCGGGACGCATCTCGCTCCTCCCCACCTAGAGCCTCCAAGGACGGGGCTACCTTCGTGAGCTGAAGCGTCCGAATGGAAGAGCTGGGCGCAGCCATGTTGGAAAGGACGGGCGAGTGACGCCGCGCCTGCGCACTAATGTCCACAGCGGCGAGCGAAGGCCAGAGGTTCCGTGTAAGCCTTGGCCGGCCACCCTTCCCGCTGTAAACTGTAAGCGGACGGGCTAGGAAGCCGGAGCGGAAATGACGCCGTCAAGAAGGTTACTTCCGGAGTAGCCCTTACAGTGCTACGGTGGAGTGCTGGGGTTGCTTAGCTCGAATTGTGCAGTGCTTGTTGTAATTATTATACAGGATAGTAATAATAAATGGCACCTGCAGGAAAATATTGCAGTGTGGAATGCTCTGTTCCACCAGTCACGCTTGTTTGCTAGATACTCCATTCTCTATTCCGCCACTTTTTCAAATGTTTGTCAGCATTTATTTAGTGTTTAGTGAACACGCTGTGCCTATATCTGCCTGCTTTTGCTGCTCCCGCCCAGGGTTTTCACCGAGTATGTGCTTTTCTTTTCCTCTTCTTTTTAACTTGAAGCTTTCCTTGAGAGTACTGATAGCCTGCATTGACTGTGTGGCACTGTTCTGGCTACAGGAGGAAATATGCTCAAAAGAAAGTATTAATATATAGGATGTAGTACTAGGTGCTATACAGTTTTAAAGCATAGGGTTATTGCAGTTCTTACTGCAATAATGTATACAATGCATTCTGAGTGCCCCAAAAGTTTCATGCATAAAATAATAGACTAGTAATACTGTTGCTAAAAATATAATAAATTGTAATGAGATAATAAACCCATATTTCAGATTAGAAGATTTGAGGGTCAGAGACACTTGGTTTTTTAAAAAAAATGATAATTCACTCTCAAAGGTTATTGCTCAAAAAATAGGTTATTTTGTTTTCTGAATCCAGCTGTATTAACTTGCCTGGGCTTGTTAACCACAAACAACCCATGAAAAAAATTATGTTTTGTTGGTTTGTGAACTGTGGGTTGTTCATGGTTTGTTTTTGTTGTTGGATTCCAATGACAAAATAATACAAAGTTATCACAGGGTTCAACAGCAACTCACAATCAACCCCTGAAATGGATTATGGATTAATTGACGCATTAGCGCTATAACCTTCTTTGAGCATTGACACTTCTTTATTGATAAAGCCTTTCCTAATAAAACTTTTTGAGGATTTATGGATATATTTGGGAAGCAGTAGGCTTCTCTGTGACTGCATCTCACTGCCGCCAATAGCTGCAGAAGACTATTAGATGAACCAAAGGTTAAATCTTGTCTTTGTGTTATGTGTGAGTGAGTGGCATGTCCTGATTTATACATCCTGTACAACTAGGACAATAAAGCAGAATTATATGCATTAAGTTCTCCGTGGCCTCTGACTCAATACTAATTGTATTTTCCTCATTCAGTATTATTTTAATATCTACACTCAAGAAGTCTTCCACATAATTTGAAAGCTTGCATACAAACTGAACAGTGAACTAAGGTTGTCCCTAATCACATTGATTGTATTTGGACAAAACTAGTCCACACAGATTGAAGCACAGGTGTACCTGCCTTTCCTACTTATAAGGTGACAGCCTGTCTGAAGTTATTCTAAGGACAGAGGTCACCTTGAGTTCCATTTTCTTTGTGGAAAGGCAAAGTACAAATCCAATAAATAAAATGAAATTTGTATAGGCTTCAATTGCATTGTGCATTCCCCGTAAAATACCTGGAAAATTGCTGCAGCAGGGGAAAGAGCTGCATCTTTAGGAACTGCCACTGCTATAGCAAACATGAAGACAACAGGAAGGCCAAGTGTCATACGGAGTTACCAGAAATCTCACTTTCCAGGAGCCTAAGGAACTGCCATCTCTCAATAGCCCAAAGTTCACAAATGAATAGCCACATCCCTGGCCTCGTGATCAACATATACTACAATTGCTAAGTCTCTTTGCAAACTTTTATGCTGGAAGAAAAATCTGAAATCCTCCACAGGTTCTACAGTCTGCTTCTGGCTGTCTTTTTTCATTGCAGAATCAGCTGTAGTATCCTTTTCCTCAGCAGTCTCTGGTGCTCTTTTTCACACAAGTGTAATAGATCCATTTTGATCATCCATCAACCTTCACAACAGAGGAAATAATCAGCAACGCTTGCAATGGTTCTACCCACTTCTCCTTCAAGGGTTTCTGTGCCCACTTCTTTACCAGAATCTCATCTCCAGGCTGAAAGGGGTATATTGGAACATCAAGGCCCACTGGATTCTAAAGCTTCATGTACCTATGGAGAGAATTAAGAGTACCCTGAAAGCCATCATATAATTCTTTAACATTTCCTCTCCCATCAGGAAAACATCATTAGTAAACATGACATCCTCCCACTTCTACCCTGGGTATGGCCTCCCATGTATGATCTCAAATGGACTCAATTTTGTTTGTTTCTTTGGACTAGCCCTAAGCCTGAGCAATGCTAAGGGAAGAGCTTCTGACCACTTGAGTCTTGTTTCCTGGCACAATTTTCCCAAGTGAGCTTTCACCTGCCTATTGGAGATGTCACTATATATGCAATGCTGTCACCATCTGTTGCATCACCTTCTCCATGAAATGGTGTCCTCTGTCCAATTCCAACCACAAAGGCAGGTCATCTTGGAATCACTTCATTTAGCAATTTCTTCACCACTTCATTTGCCTGGCAGATTTTGGTAGCCCAGACTTCAGTCCATCCTGAAAATGGATCAACTAGGACTAAAAGATACTTGTATTCTCCAGTTTTAGGCAATTCAGTGAAATCTCTTTGCCACTCACAAAGAGGTATAGTTTCTCTGGGTCAGGCTCCTTGAGGGACCTGTTGTTGCTTCTTGGGATTATTCTTCTGACAAGTGACACATTGGCGAGCTATTGCTCCTCATACTTGAGCTATTGCTCCTCATACTGAGTATAGGCTAGGCACACCAACCAACACAGCAGTGCATCTCCCGTTGCTATTTCTCCTTGATGTGCAGACTAGTGCCACTGTTTGGCTACTTCTCGGGCAATATTCTTTGATGCATAAACTCTCTCACCTGGAAGAATCCACCAGCCATCTCTCGTCACACATTTAAGAAGTTTTAAAGCATCTTGTTCCTCTGATTTGCTATAGAGTGGGGTGATATTTTGAACCATTAGCAACATGGATCCTTGCACTGGCAATTTTAGCACAGCTGCCCACTTGGAGATCTGGTCAGCATGTCTATTTCCTCAAGCAATTCTAGAATTCCCTTTCCGGTGTTCTCTGCACAACAGCCACTTGTCTTGGCTAACAGATGTCTTGGCTAACTCCAAGATTTGCAGTCTGTTTCTGATTTTCTGGTCATTTGAGGGTAAGAATTCTTCCAAATGTTTCCAAAGGCATGGACCAGTCCAAAAGCATATTTCGAATCAGTGTAAATGGCGACACTTTTCCCTTCTGAGAGTTCGAGTGCTTTGGGGAATGCAATGAGTTCTGCTTGCTGGGCTGAAAAATGTAGATGTTTGCTAGAGTTTGATAGAACAATTTCCAATTCTGTTACCATAGCATATCCCACTCTTCTTTTTCCATCCACAACGTGACCCATTCACAAACAGCTCTTTTTCTGGATTTTCCAGGGGCTCATCCTTTAAATCAGGACAGTCTGCATGTTGGAGGTCCAATACTTGAAAGCACTCATGCTTAGGGGAATCATCAGACTCTCTTGGCATCAGAGTAGCTGGATCCAACACTCTACAGGTCGTTAACTGTTGGATTTTTAGCAACAAGGCTTGGTACTGCGCCAGCCTTCTTTGAGTTAGCCACTTATTTCCTGCTTGCTCTAATACTGCCTGAACTGAATGAGGGGCCAGAATTTCAGTTGGTTGCCCCATAGTCCGTTTCCTACCATCCTGAAAAGTAGGGCGGTGGCAGCTGTTAGTCTGAGGCAGGTGGGCTGTCCTTGTGCCACTGGATCCAATGCCTTTATAAAATAGGCCACAGGCCCTTATCTGTCTGCTAACCTTTGAGTCAAAATCCCAGAGTACCCCGACCCCCAGGTCTTCTTTAATTCTCAGAAGGCCTGGGCCTGTTCTGGTTCCCAGTTGAACTCTGAATGTTTCGAAAGCTCTTACATAGTTTTGCAATCAGTCCCTTTGTCTAACCCATAGAACACAATTTGAAATCTGTCCATTTGCTGCACTGGTATGGCCACTTCAGTCTTGTCTTCTGAGCAGGCGATCTGAGCCTGCAGCCTTCATAGCAAATCCCTTCCCAAGAATGGCATCGGGCAATTTGGCATATACAATAATTCATGGCTTTCAATAGCCCCTCCAATAGTCATTCAGGACTCTGGCATGAAATAAGCCTTCTGTGGTTTTCCACTTGCTCCAACTCCTGTGATGTGCTTTTGGGTTGGGTTTGCCATTCTCTTATTTACTACTGAATGATAGCTCCAGTACCCAATAAAAAACCCCAATTCTTCTTCCCTCACTTTCATTTTAACCAGAGGATTGGCCGGGGTGGAGGGGGGATCACTAACTTCTCCTCAGGTCCCCTTCAGTCACTTTCTTCAGCTCATCGGCATCACTTTGGCATTCGCTCCTGCTTGCTCCAGCTTCTCCTCTTGGGAGGGGCATTCCCTTTTCCAGTGTCCCAGTTGCTTGCAATAGGCACATTGATCTTTTGCTAAGGATCCTGGAGGTCTGGGCTTAGGCTCTCACTCCCCCATACTTCTAGGACGAGGTCCCTCCCCTTTAGGTTGAGTGCCCACCACTGCTGTCTAACGCACCATTATCTGTGCCCTCTGTCTCTTTGCTTCCTCCTTCATGGCTGCTTGCTCTCTATTCACAAACACCATAAATGCCACTTCAATAAATGCGCTAGGTTCTGCTGTCAGTCCACCTTCTAACTTCTGCAACTTCTTTCTAACATTGGGGGCACTCTGACCCACAAATGCCATATTCAACCATCTCTGATTCTCAAGCACTCCTGAAGTCAAATCAGTGTACTTTCTCACTGCTCCATGAAGGCTGCTGGGTCCTCAGACTTTTGAAACAACTGATGAGCTTTATTTACATTCTGTGACTTAGGTTCTAATAGCTTGAATAATCAAATCCCAGTAATTATGCAAGCTTTTTTGATCAGGAGGATTACTGGGGTGCCAATTAGGTGGGTGCAGCTGGCACATCACACCAACTGTACCCTCACACTGAGCAACCTGCTCCTCTGCCAATTTCGTACTCTTGCTTCTAATCAACACACTCTTCAGTAGTGAAACAAGCATTAAGAATTTGTTGCATATCTTGTCAGTTTGGCTGGTGAGTCAAACAGAGTGTATTTCCTCAGCCAGTTGGTGGGGGTCCTCCCTCCATTTGAGGAAGTTTGCCTTCCACTTATACAAATCAGATGAAGAAAAGGGCAGACACACATTCTGAAGAACTCCAGCATGATTTAAAACCTGCCTCAAAGGCACCTGGAAATCAGTGGCAGAGGGTGTAGTGGTGACCTCTCAACTAACTTCTGCTCTAGCCGATGAAATCCACAACTGCTCTGACTACTCTCAGAGCTGTATGGAGGGGGCCTGCACTGGATAGGACTCACCTGGGGTGGTGGTGGTGCCCCAGTGATCATTGACAATTGGACTATGGGCAAGCCTGTTCCTGCCCTCTTGCCCTGGCAAGGGTGGCAGAGGCAGATACAATCTGAGTTCATTCAACACATCATCACACTCATTTTCCAAAGGTAGCAAAACTCACTTGACTCTTTCCCCCTTTTCCCAGCACCATCTGTCTATCACAATCTTCAAGTCCCTATGTTCATCTCACAGTTGGGTTGTTATGCAAACTCATAAAGACGCATACTCATGCTCCAGCAACCTCTCAGTTCTCTGACAATACAATAACAACTGTATAATAATATCAAAATTCATAGTCCTCCTCCAGTGGCCACCTTTCACTGTTTAACTCATAGCAGGGCCAACTATTCTGGTAGAAGAACATCAAATTTTGCTTTGTTAGAAAGCCATCTCCTCCTCCCAAGATTTCCAGTTTGCCAGGACACAAGCCAAGGGCACAAGCCTTTTGCAGCTTGGACACTTTGGAGCCAGACAGCTTAGGTTTTCCTCAGTTTACCCGAGTCTGGCCTTATAGAGGGTCACTCTGTGCCTCTGTGTCTAACCCCTTTCCTTTCACCCTTTTCCAGAAGGCAGGAGAGTGACTCACTGAATTGGTATCCTGATGTCTTCCCCCTGGCAGTCAGCCCTAGACTCTTACTCTGGTTTGGGCATTGCACTTTGTCCCCATCTGCGTTGGAGATCTGTCAACTGGTTTGATGGCCAGCCAAGGTCACCCTGTTGTGGGGTGGCTCCACCGTTCTCCAAACATCCGGGCAAGTCCACTCTGAACAAAAACACTCCATAAGCAATAGTCCCATCTGGGTCACCAGGAAACGGTTTGCCATAATAGGGTTCTGCCTTGGCGTGCCAGCCCAATCACACACGACAAGGGAATAAGAGTAAAAAAAGATGTATTTTGCAACGTAATGATCCCCTGCACCTCAAGGTCACAGAGTGCCCTGTTCAAACTTTCCACATCACTTATATACCTTCCCATACAAAGGATGTCAGAAGCTCTACTTTGGTTGGCTATAGTTTGTTGTACAAGTCATCTTATTGCACTTGCTCACAACTTTTTCTACCAGTTAAAATTTGCTGAAGCTCCTACCTAAAACTATGCTCGTTACTTGGAGTTTCTCATTACCTCAGCCTCCCTTATCACTTCATAGGTGTCCTGCATGCCTAAAGGTTATGGCTGGCTAGGCCCATCTGGACTTCAACCTGTGTCTCCTTCGCCACCATTTCTACATGCTTCTCCCTGAGCTCTGACTGCTCCCCCGCTCCATAACTGTTGCAACTGCTGGATCCCTGCTTGTTTTGAGGCAGAATTGCAATGCTGCTGATGGCTTTGGAAGCCCTGAATGATTTTCCTTCCAAAGGAAGCCCTTCTGGCCACCTCTCTAATGACCTTCTAAAGAAGGAAACCTTCATTGTTGGAAAGGTATTTCGGCTTGAATTACTGCAGTTCTCAATTGTGGCTTTTTAATTGTCTCTGTTTTAATAATTTTATTGCTGTCTTCTGTTGTTTTCTGCTGCTGTTAAACCTTTAATTTTAAGGGCTGTTTTTAATTGCTAATTTAGTTTTATTTATTCTTGTTGTTTGTTACTTTGAGCTCTTTATAGGAAAGCTAAAATATATTTTTTAAAAATAAATAATCTCCATTATGGCAACATAACACTTAAATCTGTGGCAAAATACTAGATAAAAAGAAACTCCAGTGCTTATTTTACTTTCTTATGGACTTCCCCACCACAGCCACCAATATATTTTTAAAGTTACTTTGAATTACAAAGTCTTAATTTCCATTTTGAAATAAACCTATCATGAAACAAAGGCCCTTTTGATTGCATACATATGCAGGCTTTCACACAGCCACATCTTCAAACCACATTGGGGTAGCAGAGGCCAGTCTCAAATTACAGGCAACCTGCTGTGATGGGTCCCTTCCCTCACCTTTCGATCCTACCTCAAGTTTTCTTTAAAGGATCTATATCTAGAAAAGCAGAACCTCCCCCCACCCCCAATGCCATTTAGAGCATTTAAACTGGTGCACCAAGCTTACCGTTAGCTCCCCTTCTCCATCACTCCTGAAACATGTGCTCTGAGGCTGAAATACAGCTCCACCAATTACTATTTTGCAATAATAATTATAGGACTACTAGGACAATAATGCAGAACTATCTGCATTCTGTTCACACTCAGTTATGAGTGAATGTGGCCTCTGACTTAATACTGATTAACTTGCCCTCGTTCAATATTAATTATTTTACTATCTACTCGTATAAGTCTTCCACATAATTTGAAAGCTTGCATACAAAAACTGAGCAGTAAACCGAGGTGGTTCACAATACATGCATTGTTTTTATGTCCCTGAAATGTCAGAAACTGTTCTCAGGAAACCATCCTCCAGGCACCTGTGTGCAATTAATTGACCAACAGGTACCCCTAAAGCAGTCACCTTACTCTGAATGCCTGGCTGGGATACAGCATGTGTGGAATTAGAGCTGTTGACTATTTCAGTTGGCCGCTGTACATAGATGTGGGTACAGTGCAATCCAAAGCACATCCAGGAAATCCTCACCAGGTTTTATTGTCCAGTGATGCTGCTGCGCTGGACTACACTGATGGTGCCTTCTCTCCCTTGTGTACCTTCCTCCAGGTGTTGCATCATCGTTTGAATATCCTGTGCTCCAAATCTGATTCTGCACTAGCAGAAGCTGACCAGCATATGCCTTATGTTCCACAGATGTTTAACCCGCAAAACCTTGTGCCTGAAATTCAAGGAAGGCAAAGACAAAAGAAGGGGGAATGTTAACCATCTACTTGCAGCATTTTCAAATCTGCTGTTCCACCATTTTCCTCCTTTTTACTAGATCTATCTTGTGTTTTCTCTTTTGACCTTTACTTAAAGAATGCAAGTGCCATAACTGTATACAGTGAAGGATGGAGACAGATTTTAGGTTTTAAGGGTGTTGGAAATGGTATACCCACCGATGTAATACATTTCCCTTGTCCTCTCTTGTCACAGATATTGCTGGTTTTTGAACCTCTACAAAAGTCTCTGAAAGTAGCATGTTTACCGAAGGAGAAGGAGAAGGAGAAGGAGAAGGAGAGAGTTACTGTATGCATGATAGGCAATAGCACTCAGAGCTGGGTGTCAGATAATAACCTCTTGGAGAATGTGCAAGCCAGTATTACTTCAGATACTCTTGGTCTCCAACCATTTAGAGTACTGTAAGCAACAAACCAGAAGCGAGTGATGATTATTAATCATTGGTGGTAAAATAGGTTATTTCAACAAGTACAAGTTAGCATCCTAGCTGCCATATCCTGAGCAAGTCGAAGTTTCTTCAGAGTCACCCAGGGCGATAATGTACACTGACTGTGGGTAAAGGATGAGTAACTACAGAAGCCTTACCCCATCAGGATAGAGCTGCAGTTGATAGACCAACTGAACCTGTTAAATGGTACTTTGTCCTATTGTGACCATCCTAGTATCCAAACAGAGGGCTCAGTTTAACAGCATTCCAAACTGCTGCTCTTTGTAATGCAAGGCAGATCAATAGCTGCATGCAAGATTGGAGACTAAATCCACCAGCCTGGCATTAAGCAACAGCAGCTGGGCTACCATGCCTTGGAGAAGGATGGAAAATGAAGGCCCTTGTTTTGCCTCTTCTTACTAATCACTCTGACAGGCCTCCAGTGCTATATCAACTTTTCTCCAGAGGAATTCCCGAGATAAAAAGATTTTAAAAACAGACCCATCAAAAGTGCATTGAATTATCAGTATTATTGATTGTTGCAACAAAGCTCCTTCTGGTCAGTTGTGCTCCATGTTAATTGTCATGTGCATAGTGAGGGATTTCAGTGTTTGGATTTCCCAGTTTAGTTAATAAAGTTCTCAGGGCAGGCCCTGAGATGTACATGTGCAGGATGTTTCTTTTGTCCTATACGTGAGCAGGGTGTTTGTCAGGAGCTTATCTGCAGTGGAAAGAACCCCACTGGTTGCTTTCCAGGAACACAAAACTGCCCTCAGAGAATCTTGGAGAAGTTTGTGAGGAGCCAGTTCCTTTGATTAAAAAGTATGACCACCGGATGCACTTATCTCACACTGTGTCTAAAGCCAGTGCAGCATAATGGTTAGTGGGATGAATTAGGACTGAGAAAATCTCACTCGGAGCTCTCTGGGTGACTTTGGAACAGTGACTGAATCTGGGCTACATCACAGGGTGGTTGTGATGACAAAACAGAGAGAACAACATGGAATTCCTTGCAAGAGGGAAAAAGGCAGAATATAAATATAATAAATAAAATAAAAACAACACTGAGGTATGAAAAAGTAGCTGCAACAAATCATCTCAAAATGCACAGGGTTATATATCTCAGAGTGAGCCTCTAACACTTGCTGAGAATGAAGCCTGCCAATGAAACCAGAAATTGTACCCCTTCCAGCTCAAGGCTAATACTGTTTCTGCAATGCTATTGCATAACATCTTTGGATATTGTGAATCCTAAAAAAACAGAATGTGTATTTGGGTAGAGTATCAATAGCAAAAATAATAGTTATCTAAAGGCAATTACCATCTTTGATGAAATATCTCTGGTGCAATATGGTATATCCTGGTATTTAAAGGTGCACAGACACACAGGACTATAAGACATTCTTTCTGATCAGATATGATCTTAATGTAATAACATATTAATTTAAAGCAGTTGGCTTTATAATTAAATTACAGATGGGGCACTGCATTGATACAGGATATGTGGTGCTTTTCATGCTCTGGATATAATAATACACACTATTCTTCATGATGTTGGAAAGTATTTCATAAAGGCAAATGATATGAATTCTAGCCTTTAATTGGTTAACTAATGGTTTATTTTCACAACACAACAATTGGATATTCCTGGGCCCATTATAGGGTTTTGTTTTTTGTTTTTACTCTAATGGAAGCACTGGCTTTTGTAGCTTTTATTTTGTGGGTATTACCTATGACAGAGTAGCTAAGTAGTCAGAAGGGTCTCTAACTGCTATTAATTCTGACTGAAGGTTCATTTTCACTGGTTTCCACTGGCTCAGTTAGTCTGTTTATACAATAACCGAGCTGCCCTTGGCTGAACTGCTCTGACCCTAGAAAGGGCAGACAGAGCAGCCCCCCACCCCAAGTGGCCCTCGTGAGCACCACGGCACCCATGAAGGGGTCCCCTATATGGTGTCCATGGAGGCCTGGTTTTTTACTTTTGTCCATTAAAAAAATACACATACGTGAATTTCTACAGAATGCATATGATTTTCTGCTGATTACACATAGGCTTTGTTCAAAAAGGGTCAACTATTCAAATCAGTATGTATGTAAAGGTGAATCTAAATGTCATCCATTCAAATATTGAAAGTGGTGTAAGGTCCTCCTCAGTCCATTGCACCACAGGAAGCGAGTGCCTATCCTGCCAGTGTGATTTTAGCAGTCAAAAGGGTACAGAGAATCCATTGGCTTTTCCATGTGTTTATTTCCATGAAGTGGGCAAATAATTTAAAAGAGTGTGTACATCAGTGAATATGAAAGGCTGTTCCAGTGCAAAATTCATCTGAGTAATAACCTCCCCCTCAAAGAAGCAACTGCTGGACATGACCTAAACAGATATTTAACATAAACGCTGAACTGCCAGCCATTGGTCAAACTAGGCCATCCCCTTTTGAAGAGATGTCACAGTGTTCAACGGATAGGAAGCGAAAGTTTTTGCTGAATAAGATGGATGGCTGTGACAGGGTTCTTCCCTGTATAGCCCCATAGAGTTCTGACTTCCAGTTGTTGTACAACAGCAATAACCAGGCTCCTCCCCACCCCACTAAATTAAGCTGCTCTGCTAGAATGAAGTGGGCAGGAGAGGAAACGTGGCCGGAGTCTTGCATCACTGGCCTGTGAGCGTTGTTCCAGTACTGAACATAAATTCCTTGGCTGAGTCTGTGCTCTGAATTCTAAGGCTGCTCTGCACAAGGTACTATTACGCATTCAGGATTCCTCACTTACAGAAACTAGTGGGGCCTTTTCATGATGCCGTCATCCTCAAGGACAAATTTTCCAGCCATTTCCACCGCTATTTTGTTGAGAGTGAGGACCCTGATATTTTCCTTGATGGTGCCATTATTTACTCCAGAAACCTCCTGCATTTTTGCAGTTCCACTCTATGCCGCAACTCCACCTTGTCTTCTGTTATGGAACAGAACCCCTGGGGGAAATAGCCTCATGTGCACTCTATTGATCCAGCAAAGAACATGGAAGAAGCAGCCTCAGTAAAGTGCTGGGTTAAATGCCTCACACAGAGCAGCCCTAAGCGTTTGTTTCTGTGCGCGCACACACAGCCTAGCTCTGGATGGTCGAACCCGGGGTTCTCATCTAGCAGTTTCTGTATGTTTGGAATCTGCATTCCCCTACTATGGAGGTTAGCTTTGTGGCTAGGTAGCTGCCAGTCCAATGCTGGCTGCTTTATTGCTGTGTAAAGACTCTGGAGTGGGAAAGGCAAAATAATCCTTTTTTTTGGATTGGATTAAGAAATGGATCTGCCTGCAGTTTGCCACAGAGCACAGGGAAGAAAGGTTTTAAACTCATGGCATGCTACTTCTGAACCCTTCCAATTCATCATGAGTTCTTAGGAGGCCAAGCAGGCCAATTTCTCTCTCATGATAGCTGTCCATAACAAATGAAAGAATGCCAAAATACAGGATTTCAACATCCCTGAGATTGAACAGTAGACATTTCTCTTTCCTATAAATCTATGAAAATTTACAGCAAAGACAGTTTCTTTGTTTGACATTTACAATGCACTCAGATTGTTTTCTTCTCAAGTAGATACATTGCTCTATACTTTCTTATCTCTGTCATATCTTGGAAAGAGACAAGGCCTCTGTGTGAAGTTTCTATATATGTATGACTGTATAGTTTTCATTCCTAAGCCATCTCCCAAGGAAGGAGAAACTGCTTCCTTATTTTTTAATTCCCCTGTTTACTTCCTGATAGGCACTTGATCTCTGGAGTTCAGTATGAGAGGGTTATGCCAATATAGTTGCACTGTAAGATTTACACAAATCAAGGGTAATTACGTAAATGGTGGGCATCCAGTTGTTGTTGTTGGATTGCAGCTCCCATCAGCCTCACAGCAGAGTCACAGGTGAGGGATGATGGAAAGCGCAGACCAAACTCATGTGGGCAGTGTTGAGATCGTCCAAATAAAAGTTATATTTTTATGTTTTGAATTAAAGAAATCTTATTCATTCATTCATTCATTCATTCATTCATTCGTGAATAACTTTTTTATACCATCCACCACCAAAGTCTCAGGAATTCCAAGTTCAGCAGTTCATGGCCTTCCAGCATGGGCAGGAGCACAGGCTGGTCAAGTGGATGAGCACTGCTGACAATTGTTGGCGACTGTCAGTGAGTGATGATTGTTAGTTGAGCTCAGCATGGGCTCTCAAGTAACTTTAAGCACAGAATGGCTACATCACTATCCTGGACTTAAAAGTTTCGACTGAAGCCACCCAGTGAGTGGGTGTGAACCCATCAAGCCTTATTTGGGTGGCTTATAAACCTACATTCTGGGTTTATAAGCCACCTTGACAGGCTATGACTCATTGTAGCTTTTAGACTGAGCTGATACAAGCCCAGGGAATACCCGAAACTGCAGCAGAGCCACTTGGCAAGAACAGCAAGAAGTCCGTGTTGCTCTCGCCAAGCCGCTGCCAGGCAAACATCTCTGACAGCCATCCTCAAAGTGTCCAAGGTGCACCTTGGGGTAGCTTTTCAGAAGCTGGCACAAGGGACTGGGGGAGCTGCAAGTGAACCGAGGCTATCGCAGCTGCCTGCATATGGGTGCTGCAGCTGCTCGGCAGAGGCACCAAACAGTGCAACTTAGCTGCCTGCCTCCAGCAGGGGGCTGCAGTGCCGGACAGGAGGCAGGCCGTGGGACAAGGCTGCTGATCTCTGTAGAGGTGGCTGCAGCTGACAGCCCTCATGGCAGCTAGGCAGGCTTGCTTGCAAGTGGGGGAAAACACTGTTAGTACCCCTGGTCCCTTCCTGCTTCACGGAGAATGACCAGAGGTGGAGTAATGCCTTGGTGTTTCCACTGTATCTTGGGAAATACCTGCAGAAGGACTGGGGGGATGGAAGGGAGAGGAGGCGGCTTAGGACCCCCCGTGCGTGATCATCATTGGGGGCACTGGGGACCCAGTCTGGATAGCCTGCGTGGTGGCTTACAAGCCATGGAGGGCTTATTGTGCCACGTGAACCTGCCCAGTGATTCTGACAGACCTCACAAATTGACCGTAGAACAAGTACAGAGCATTAAATGCACATCTTGAACAAATATTTGCAATCACACAACAACAGTTTTTGGTTGCTGTCAAAGAAACAAAGCCCTGTCAGGCCAATGAAGCCAACCAGTTTGCTGTTGCTGTTATCTCTGCATTTTCCATCTGTATTTTTTTCCAGCAGGGAGAGTAAAGTAAGGAAAGATATCTTTTCTACATGCTGTTGTTTTATCATCCATTATGCTTTCTCTGTTCTTTCTATTCATTTCAAATCTGTGTTTCCTGTCATATGTCGATTGGAAACAGAGCATTGCTGGGTAAAAGTTCTCTATTGCAAACATCTGTGCCCGAATAAGGATTGTGTTTCCATGTCCTGGAACATCAAGGGATTTTTTCTTTCCCCAGATGCACACCTTAAGTCTACGGGAACTGAGAATTTAGGAAAAGTAAGTGGTGAGAACAAAATAGATAAAATGCATGTTGGACACATGTGTGTACATCATCGAAATTGTTGTTTTGTTGTTGTTACTGAACATCAATGCCAAGCTTTTGTTTTCTCAGCATCATATGCTATAAAGCTGGTGATGTATGTGCACCAAAGGACCAGTGTTTTCTCAGCCTGTTAGGATAGATTAGATTATTTATGCCCGTGTATAGAATATGTCCATCCGTCTTCAAAAGACACATCCAAGAACAATGACTGTAGGCCACTCTGGCATCCCAATTGTAGCCTTGAGGACAGGCAGAAAAGGTTTAGAGGTGAATGATGGATGGAAAATGGATTCTGGTGCTGCACTCTCAAGGAACTGGGAATGATCCATCGTTAAGCCAGTTGCTTGCTAGCAGTTCAGGATTATCCTTTTCAGCAGCAAGGATGGAAAAACATTTCAGTTCCAGTTTCTCCCACGTTCAGTTTTTTTTCTCATGTTCTTTCTGTCCTGAATATAAAGACATTTGCAAATTTTAGTCAACACTTATAGAAATGAACTAAATTAAATCCTATCATATCTGCACTGGCCAAATTCAGTATTCCCAGCATGATGAGGATTGTGTTGTATCTGTAAAAGATGAGGAGCTGGTCAGAGAAAGGAGGAGGCAGCTTTAACTAAGTGCCACAAACATTATTGACTATCCAGGGATTCAAACGCACACCTTTAACAGTAATGCACTCAAAGGGTGGCCTGGGTATATGATAATGTTTTCTCCACATTCAATTTTTATTGCAAATTCTTTCTACTTGAAATATGAAGAAAATTGCATATTTTAGCAAATTATTACAAAATATCTCATCCCTATTCATCAGTGGGAGCTAATTAAATTAAAGCATATTTTCCTTGTAACTGGAAATCACTCTCCAGCATTTTCAAATTTAATATTCAGCACTGTGTGACTGGGTTCAGATGACATGCCATGGCTCATCATAGGTTATTTCATCCATGACAAGCAATAGCACTGGTGGGCCCTATGTTGCCTATCCACTGTCCTCTCTGGGTTATTATGTCATACAAAACTGGCAAGTGTGGATTATGTGAGGGTTAAATACTCACATAATCCTTGCACAACCCTGAAACAGAGCATTTCTATAAATCTCATATAACACAAACTCACCAGTTTCTAATAATATGACAACTCCTTAGTGGGGGTTGCATATTTAAAATGGCTGTCTTGTACTCCCTGCACATGGCACAACTGCACCATGGGTTAAATGCCTCATGCTTAGGCTGCTGTGTCATGCCAATACCCTTGTAAGAAGTGGTACATAAAACACAGTTTAACTGTGCACTTACACAAAGAAGTAGTTCCCTTTATTTTCCTTTAAATTTCAGTTTCCTGGAATGATCCTGGGTTGTAGTATTATGAAAATATCTCTCTGTACACTTTCTCCACATCATGCAAAGTTTTGTGGATCTCTGTCATGACACCCTTTATTTACCTTCTTTCTGAACCCAGTCGATTTCTTCACAGGGGAGATGCTCCTGCTTTTTCTCATTTTAATTGCCCCTTTCTGTACTTTTTCCAACTCTACAATTTTCTGTTTTAAGTGAGGTGATCAGAACTGAATCCCAAGTGTGGTTGCAACCATAGATTGACCAATTAATTTGGTTCAATTTATATTCCACTAATCAGCAGTCCAGCAGGACTCTAAGTGGATTATAAAACACACAAATCCAAAACAATAAGTGACAATAACAATAATAAACATAATATAATAGTCAACCAATAATAAGCACACATTGCATAAACACAAACCATCATAATTTATTATACAATGTAATAATATATGATATAATATACAGTTGAGAGTTTAAAAGGTAGCCTGACAGTTAAAAGCAATACAAATTAAACTCTAAAACATTCTAAAATTTAATTCCAATTAAAATGTATAATTTATACAAAATAAAATGCATGATTAAAATATCTGGAAAATAAAATTGTTTTTGCTTGATGCTGAAAAGATTGTAATGAAGGCACCAGGTGAACTGCTCTTAGGAGGCTATTCCATAGATGGGGGCACAGCCACCAAGAAGGCCCCTCTTCTGTTTGCCATCCTCTTACCTCCTTGGAGGATGACTCCTTCAGAAGGACCCCCAAATCCAATCTTAGGGGTTGGGTAACTGCATATGGGAGCCGGTGGTCCTTCAAGTATCAAAGCCATTTAGGTCTTTGTATGTTAAACTGGGCCTGGAGCTCATCTGGTAACCAATGAAGTTGATATAATGTTGGTGTAACATGAATGCAAAGACTTGCTCGCACCAGCGATAGTGCCACCCTATTTTGCAGGAGTTGAAATTTCCAGACCATCTTTAAGGGCAGCCCCCATAAAGCATGTTACATTAGTTCAGCCAAGAGGTTCCCAAAGCATGGGTAACGGTGGTTAGGCCCTGTCTGACCAGGTAGGGCTGAAGTTGGTAAATTAATTGTAGCTGAAAGAAGGCATTCCTGGCCACTGAGTTCACCTGAGACTCAAATGATAGCTTCGGGTCCAGGAGTACCCCCAAGCTATGGACTCTGTCCTTCAGGGAGAGTGCGACCCCATTCAGGACTATTTGCAGGCCCCCCTCTGGGCAGACAGACCATCTACCAACAGGCCCTCCATCATATCTGGGCTGAACCTCAATGTATTGACCCTCTTGCAATCCTTTATTGAGCTCAGGCAATGATTCAGGAAAGAAGCTGCCTCACCTGGGCTTGATGAAAATGAGATGTAGAGCTTGGTATAATCAGTGCACCGAGGAGATTTGTAGCAGACAGTATGGCATTGAGTTAGGACATGGCATTATCCATGTCCTAATTATGCCTAACATAGAATTTGCATTTTTCACAGGAGCTACAAACTGGGTCAAAATGTTCATGAGTCAATTGTTCACTGTACCCTCAAGATCTCTTTCTTTCTTTCTCATTGCTAATTCAGATCCCATCGGCATGTTTGTGAATGTGCACCAGTTTACACTTGTTTACGCTGAACCACGTTTACTACTTCGATGCCTTTTCTCACAGTTTGGAGAAATCCTTTTGGAGCTCTTTACAGTCTGTTTTGTGTTAACCAGCCTCCATAATTCAGTATCATTGGCATATCTGGGCACCCCAGTGCTCATTCCAAACTCCAGATCTCTTATGAACAAGTTGCGAAGCACCTACTCTAATAGAGATTCTTGTGGGTCATTACAGCTTAATCCTCTGCATTGGGAGACTTCAGCATTTATTTATACTTATTTATTTATTCAAAGTTTTTCTATGCTGTCTGGATGGCTTACAAAAAACAAAGCAACCATATACAACAAACGACACACAACATACTGCATCTGATAACTGATGATAAAAGCAAGGATAAAACCAATTAACAGTTAAAAATATTGGGAAAATAAAAAGGTCTTTGCCTGACGCCAAAAAGAATAAAGCAACGGCGCCAGGCAAACCTCCCTGGTGAGCCTGTTCCACAGTCGGGATGCCACCACTAAAAAGGCCCTTCTCCAACTAGCTACCCTACTCTCCTAATTTCCTTCAAAGAGGGCTCCTGGAGAAGGCTCTCTGCCTCAGATCTCAAGGGGCAGGCAGGCACATAGGGAAGAAGGTGCTCCTTCAGGTATCCAGGACCCAAGCCTTTTAGGGCCTTATATGTCATTACCAGCACCTTAAATTGGGCCTGGACTTCAATTGGCAGCCAGTGTAGATGATATAGGACTGGAGTGATATGGGAGTATCTGCCGGTCTCCGTTAATAACCTGGCAGCTCTATTCTGGACCAACTGAAGTATCCGGACCGTCTTCAAGGGCAGCCCCACATATACTGCATTGCAATAGTCCAAACGGGAGGTTACCAGAGCATGGGTCACCATTGCCAGGCACTGCTCATCCAGATACTCTGCTTCTTGTTCTGAGCTCCAATTCTGTTCTGATCCATAATAAGATCTTGTCCTTTATTCCATGATGGCTAAGTTTGTTCAAAAGCCTTTGGTGAAGGTATTTGTCAAAAAGCCTTTGAGAAGTCTAAATGACAAATGTTTACCAGATCAATATGTCCACATATTTACTGACCCTCTCAAAGCATTCTGGAAGGTCATTGAGGCAGTACTAACCATTGTGAAAGCCATGTGGATTTTTGTTCTTCTGAAAGCTTACTAGTTTTATCTTCAGTCATGGTTCCCATCAATTTACCTGGGACAGGTAAAATGGGCACATTCCTATGGACGTGCAACATGGGGTAGGAGGCGGGAGGCAACATAGGATTCTTTGGAGCCCCAACACTGAAGGCCTCCAACCTCAGAGCTCTGGCACATAGGCCGTCCAAAGGGACGCATTACATACTTTCGTTAGAAGTCCACCAGTTTCACCCCTGAGTTTTAAAAAGAACTCTAGGACAGATACACCTGGGCTTGGTGATTAATTAGCATTCAATTTCTTCATAAGATAACTTGATAAGTTGATAACTTCATCTTTTGTCACCATTTTGTCACCGTTGTCTCATTTCCTCAGACATAAGCTCAGGGACAGAGATCTGCTCTGCATCCTCTGCTGTGCAGACAAAGGAAAATACCATATTTTTTGCTCTATAAGACTCACTTTTCCCCCCCTCAAAAGTAAGGGGAAATGTCTGTGCGCCTTATAGAGCGAATATGTGTGTGCAGTAAGTCTGTCAGATGTGCAGCCCATGGGGAAGGGATGGGGAATGTGCCTGTGATTATGTGCCCATTTGATTCAGAATATTTTTTTTTTGTTTTCCTCCTCTAAAAACTAGGTGCGTCTTATGGTCAGGCGCGTCTTATAGAGCGAAAAATACGGTAATTTGTTCAGCTACTCAGCAATCACTACATCATTTTTTACTACTCATTTAACACCATTGTCATCCAGCGGTGCAACTACTTCTCAAGATTCTTTCCTGCTTGGGATATATTAAAAAAAAAAATCATCGGCTTCAATGTTGCTAGCAATATGCTCCTCAAATGCTTTTTTTGCATCTCTTCTACTCTGCTCATGTTTCCTGTAATTGGGGTGGTCCTAGCAAGACGAAAGGGATACTCTCACTTATATATCGTGCCAGCTAATCTCAAGCTGAATAACGCTTAGTGAGCAGGCTAGTGCAGCATGGCAGCCCACAGTGGTAATTTGCCGTTGTGGACTGGCCTTTCCTCAAAGCTCCCATGATGTGCCCTGCAGGCTCAGGTTTGCTGAGATGGAATTGGCTGGACTGGACTGGGACATGCCTTGGAGTCCAAAGCCTCCCTGTGCAAAAGCAAACAGCCCCGTAGAAAAATAGCAGACTGGCCGGGTGGCCCTCCAAGGTGCCACTGGGCACTTTGAGAGGAGCAGTTCATGCCTGCCCATTAAGGGCTTCAGGAAGGCTGGCTCCCAGCAAGAAGCCACTGTGAGCCCAAAAGGGGCCATCTGGGCATTTTGGAGCAGCTGGCAATGGACGCCTGCTGGGAACTGCTTGTCAAACATGACAAGGAAGTCTAGCCACTTTGACCAAGTGTCCTGTTGGCCACTGGGGCTGAATCACAGTAGGACACGCCGTTCAGGTCCAGGCAGTATGACAACCCGCTGTGAAGAGAGCAACTTCTGAAGCAGCCCATGGGGCCACAGGGTGGGTTGTGAAGAGGAAGAGGAAGATGACGATATCATAGTTGCCCTGGGCTAGAGTCACACAAAACCATAGCCAATCAATGACAGCAACCAATGGTTGGCTGTCATATTATCCAAACCCTGTCAGTACACGTATAGTGCTTTTGGTATGTGTAAAACACTTCATACGAATTACCAGAATAATAATTCCATCAGTACTCTCAACTATTTCATCAATATTGTTGCCGAATAGAATGTAGAAAGGGAGAGTGTGTGTGGAATCACACACAAAGTCACAAACTGAATTGAAAACAGAACCACAACTAGACACAATGCACTATGGGATCTTCTTTGGCATCTCTGTGAAGCAATGTCTAAACCTTTGCCTGGGGTGTTAAGCTGGGTAACTCTTTCTCTCTTAAAGTGGAAATGCTGATACAGACTGCACTGGTTTGTGACTCTGACCGACTGATTGATTGATTGATTGATTTGCAGACTTTTTATTCTGCCAGAAAGACAAAAAGGGATCCCGAGAAAAGCTTCCACAGATTAATAAAAACACAGCCCAATCCAAAACAAAAAATGACTGAAAGGGAAAGATGATTGGAAGGAAGTGGGGGGAAAGCACCAGTTCTTTGTTTCAGAGCTCTTAGAGATTTTTAGTGCTGTGTGCTTCCTGCAGCTGTTCCTTCTCTGGCCAAGGTATGGGGCCATGTTGGTTCCCCAGCCAGTGGATGAGATCAGAGCTTGCAGTCCCAGGAAACTGTCAGCTGGAGCGGTGTCCTCCTTCTGGCAGGGAGGGGTGAAGCAAGCTCCATGCAGCTGCTCTCTCTCTCTCTCTCTCTCTCTCTCTCTCTCTCTCTCTCTCTCTCTCTCTCTGAGGAGTGGGACCAGGCTGGACTCCTTGTCATGATGGTCTTCTGGGGAGGTGGGAACGCAGCCTCCAAGCAGCCCTTGACTATGACTGAATGTTTATCTCTCTGCCTTACAGTTCACATTCTTAATACATTACAGGTGGAATCACTAAATTACTGGAACTATGATGATTCAGAAGTTAAATTTAAAGGTGATCTGCCGAATGGACAGCATGTGATGGTGCCAGCCTTAAGAAAATCTATTTGGCAAGATAGATTGTGTGCGTGCACATCAAAGGAACAGCATTTTGGAACCGAGTCAAGCAGAAGCAGAGAGAAAGCTGTAACTTAGCTAAGGTATCTTGGGACGTGCAAGACCTTCTTCTAAGCCTGGGAGCTCTCGTAACACAAGCACAAAAGAGACTGCGAGCATTGCAGCATCTCCTTGAAACTCAGTGCAAAACTTCCTCCACTTCCCTTTGCTCTGCCTGTGCCACTAATAGCTCTATCCAGACCACTAGTCCACAGTGGGGACCTAACACTGGTCCCATCGTCATCGCCACATTCCAGTCTATTGAGTTTTAAAATTCTGGTGTCTTTCCGCCTCTGTAAGCATCTGTCCATTAAGAATGATGGAACTTGATGGATTTTGCAGTGTTTTTGTCAAAGCCTTTGAGTCCTGATGAAATGACGGGCTGTTGACAGGATGCCTCCTTAGGACTCTCTTCCCTTTGCCCAAGCCTGCTGATGCAGCTGAGGGCTCTGAAGTGAAGAGGAAGGCAGCTTACGGAATGGAAGCCTTTCATTCCAAATCCTGAATGGAAGAAGACGGGTGTGAATTTGACCAAATACGGCTTAGAAGCCATTAGTAAAGCCCACTCTATGGTGGTGATATGGTCAACGAAGGATTTCTTTTTCACCAACATCTGAGGGTCACCCTGCAATGGGTTTTGTAGTCTGTAATGGGCTGATCAGAAGCAAATCCTAAATGCACACTTAACTCAATGGTTGTGATCAGTTTGCAGTAGACTTTGAGAATAAAATTGCTCAGATCTGTTGCGAATGGGAGAACAAGGACACTCAAGCTCAGAAACATGCTCTGAATTTCACTTCAATGCTTGATTCAGCTCACCCCATTCTTGTTTGCAACAGGTGACGTTCATTTGACTGGGAAAAGTGCACATTTCAAACCTGCACAGTCCCCCATTAACTGAAGTGTAAAGAAATGTGAATTTTAACACTGGGCATTTTAGTGTGTACTTTATTTTTTTTAATCAAATGTTATTATTTTCTCTATAAATCCAAAACTAAAACAGTTATTCAGGACATCGGACATACCGGGCCAACATCTCACTCTTTTTCACACTCCACAACTATATTCAATTCTATGCATAGTCCTGTTTCTCTAACCAATAATAGAAAGTGTTCCAAGTTTGATAGATGTATCTTCTTTCTTCTTCAAAGACAAGGTCAATCTGTCCATCTCCGTGCAATCCAATTTTTTTTTTTTAAATCAGCTCTTCAGTAGGTGGCTTTTGTTTCTCCAGTGTTGGGCAAATGCAATCCTCACTGCAATAGTTATATGCAGTGCTTTTTTTGTCATAGAATGGACCAGAACAGAGTTCCAGCACCTTTTTTCAAGTTTTAAAAGTAACTTTTGAAAATTTGATGTTTGGTCCACGTGGATTTGAATCGCCCTGTCAAGCATAGCAGGTTGGCAGCAAAATCATTAAAATGGTGCATGCGGGCTGCTTGTGTGTCGAATCCGATGCATGCGTACTTTGTCCGCGCTGGTTGTGATGGTGCTGCTTGGCTTGTGGTGCTGCTCGGCTTGTGATTGGTCGTGTGGTCGTGCGCTGAGTGCTTACTGTGGCAGCGACCGTTATGTTTCATTACACAACTGATGTGTGAAGGTGTGTGTACAGTGATTGATTACATGCAAAAGGTAAATAATTTCATGAGTTCCAGCACCGTTTTTCTTACAAAAAAAAGCACTGGTTATATGTAAAGACAAATACAGAGCTTGTTTATCAAAGTCATCAGAAATTTTAGTGTGTATTTTAAATGCTCTTTAAAGTACACCTTTAACTGTGCAAGTTTTAGTTTTCATTTCTGGATTCTTGCATGCTAAATGTGTGTACTTTCCCCTATCAGCTAAAACAAGTAAATACATTTTTAAGCAAGTGTGGATTTTTTAAAGCCCTGTTTTTTAATTGTGTGTTTTAAAAGTGCATTTTTTAAAGTGTACATTTTGCAAATGCAAACCCAAGTTTGGGAATTTGTTAATATTTTTGGAGAAGATGCACTGCCATTCAGGTTCCTGTGCAGAGCTGTAAATGGAGCATTTTCAAATGATTTGCAAACTCAAACAAAGCACTCATACATCCCTAGGATCTGCCACCCTGAACCCCATAGACCATGCAAACCAGATGTTTAGAAGTGTCCAGGCACTGTCTTGTCCAGTTTGAAGGGTTGGGTTTCAGTTGCTAAGGCCTGGTGAAGTGAGCAGAGCACTTCATTCCTCCAACTACCACTGCTCTCAACAGAGCCCTTCTCCGCTCATTATGGCCAGTAGGTCTGGCCTGAGGTTTGGGTTCCAGGAAGTGATGAAAGCTTTCCTGGAGAACTGTTTGCTACCCATCTCTTTAAAAGAGACAGTGCTTTGGCATCTCTTGGAGAATCAAGGTTTAGATCCAGAGGGCCTCTTAGTCCCATTTTAGTCCAAAGGCCAACTTCCCATTTCTGTGCAAAGTGATTGGGTACATCACTGCTGCCCACCCTCAGTTGGATTTTAGCCTTTGTGGGTCGGGGTGGACCGGGAGACTGTTTCGATCATCCTGAGAGACGACCTTGCTGGGAAAAAGATCTAAATTCTCCTAGACCAGTGATAGTGAACATCTTAGAGACCGAGTGCCTAAACTACAACCCAAAACCCACTGATTTATTGCAAAATGCCAACACCGCAATAAAACTTGAAAACTGAGGTTTTAGTTTACAAAAAACAACTCACAGCCAGTCCAAGCAAATATATATATATCCTTGGCAGTGCGTTGACCAGCCATGCAAAAGCTCAGAGGAGTCGCAGATAATGAGTGGCAGCTCATGATGTCATTGCCTGGTGCTGCTACTCCTTTCTGAGCATGCGCATGGCCCCTATGTGCGCTGTTATCCGATGCTCAGCAGCTGGGGTGATGCTGGGGCGACTTGGCTCGTGTGCCGACATGGCGGGCTCTGTGTGCCTGCTGTGGCATGAGTGCCATAGGTTCGCCACCACTGTCCTAGACCATCAACCATGGTATCTTTCTGGGGAAGCTGTCTGAACTGGGAATTGTAGGCACTGTTTTACAGTGGTTCTTCTCTTACTTGATGGCTGGTTCCAGAAGCTGATGCTGGGAGGTTAAAATTTTGCCTTGTGGAGACTCTATTAACATCTACATAAAACCATAGAGAGAGGTGGTTTGGAAAAATGGGGTGAAATATCATCAATATGTGGATGATGCCCAACTCTGCCTCTCCTTTCCAATAAATTCAGGTAAGGCAGTGTTTATCTTGAACAGGTGTTTGGACTCAGTAATGGGTTGGATGATGACCAATAAACTGAGACTCATGCCAGATACGGCAGAGGTTCCATTTACTAGTGATTCACCTGTTCATTGGCATTCAACCTGTTCTAAAGGGTTGTCCTCCCCTGAAAGCAGTAAGTTCATATTCTGGGGTGCTTATAGATCCAGCTCTGCCACTGAAGGTCCAGGTGGCCTCAGTGGTACAAGGACCTTTTACAAACCTCAGCCGATACTCCGTCTACAACCCTGCCTGGACAGAGACAGTCTGGTCACCGTTACCATGCACTGGTAACTTCCTGTCTTGTGTTTCTTGCAAGAGGAAGAGAGGAAGGATCTAAGTGCAGCGTAAAGAACAACAATAATAAGTAGAAGTAGTAGTAGTGGGAACCTTTATTGGCACAAGAATGCAATACAGTACAAATCTGCACAAATCCACACAATCCCACAGAGATCCCCCAAACCCAGCATTACTAATGGGTGCTAGAGCGACTCTCCCACCGAAAGGCTACTGTCCTCTGCACTGTGTCAGCCAACGCTGCGGATAGAACAAATCAGACCTTTTCCTGGCCTGACCGAGCTCTCATATTGATCAGAACTGAACCTAGAAACTTGGTGTGCAACTCCTCAAAAAGTGAGCGGTCCAAAAGCACGTGTGACATGGTTTCCATGCCTCGGGCACATTGGCAGTGCCTTTCGATATATGGCAGCCCCTTAAATCCACCTGACATTAGGGTGGACTGCATAGCATTGCATCTTGCCAAATAATACGCCCCGAACTCTTGGCAAAAAAGTGGGCATTTGTCCTATTTCGATCGAAACACGTAGGCACAGAGGGGAACGTGTTTTCTTGGCAGCTCTCAACAACTCCTGGAATTCTATATCCAAGATTCTTCTTTAATCACTTGGAAAGCTTGCTTCTGACTTAAAAAAAAACCTCCAATTGATCAGGGTCTATACCCCACAGCTTTAATTTCTTAACAAGGGAGGAGATCCCTATTGGAAGTACAAAGTCTGATACAAGATAATGTGTCAAGCTGTCACAATCTGCTTCATAATTCACATGCAGCCTAACCTTGTGGAGTTCAGCCAGGCCATTGTCTCCCGCCAGGATTGTCCAGTCTCCAAGCATACTACTGACTAGGGGACACACCCTGGCAATCCCAAGATTTTCCGGAGGAACAAAGATTGTATCCATCAATTGAACAATTCAACACGTTTGCCCAAACAAGAACACCATATAATACTGGGGGTATTATTTTGGCCCTGAAAATTTGAAATGCAACTGGCACATAGCTATTTCCTCTGTTGAAACAGAAGCTTATAATGGACTGAGCTGAGCCAGGCTGCATTAAGTACAGCTTTCCGACGTTGGACCCAGAAGTTCTTATAATGAAATTTGATTCCCAAAAGCAGCAGTATGACTTTATGGAGCCCAGGTCTAGGACTGTGACCTTCTACACTGGTCAGATGGGATGCTAGATCGTTTATGAAGGTCAGTGCTAGGATACATCCTTGTTTCACTGCCTTATGAGTTGGAAATGGCTGAGTTAGTTCTCTTTCCATGATGAACTGACCCAGCAGAATGTGTCCAAATATAATGTTCTTATAAATAGGAGTCTTTTATCTGTTCCTAGCTTTTGCAGCTTAAGCCAAGCCCAAAGGCTATTCCTATTAACCGTATCAAAAGCACCTGTTAAATCAAGAAAGATGGCATACAGTCTAGAAATTGCTTTTCCCACTTGTTTATATATAAGGTCTGATAATATTACACAATGGTCTATTGTAGATTTGTCTTGTCTAAACCCTGCTTGCTCTGGGCCAGGGATTTTTTGTTCATTAATCCATGAGTGAAGATGGTTTAATAGATATTTCTCATAGACTTTCCCCACTACTGATAACAGACTTACTGACCTGAAGTTAGAAGGCTGGTTATAATTGCCTTTTTATAAATAGGAACTACTATAGCATGATTCCAGGATTTAGGCTCTTTCCCTGTTCCATCTATCATTGTGAATAGGGTGCAAGAATTGAGGCCCACCCATTTGGATCACACTTTAGCTTACCAGGTGGGATAGCATCTGGTCCAGCAGCTTTCTCTCATTTCAGCTGCAAGATTAACTCCCTGATAATTCTTCTGTGATCTCTACAAACATCATCATCAGAAGCAGCAGCATCATAATACACACCTGTGAAGATGGTCCAGAAACTTCATTTATCCTGGGATAAGGCTGTTTACTGGGACTGGCTGTTTTGAACAGATTCAGTGCTGTGTCAAAGCTGCATGAAGGACCAGTCTGCCCGATGGAACACCTCAGCCAGTATGTCCCTGCCTGACCCCCTAAGATGATCTGGAGGCTCCTCTGGGGATGCCCCCCACCCCCCACCCCACCCATGGAATGCCCTTCCCAGGGACTGTATACATTCACAAACCAGTTCACTTTTCTAACAGGCATAACATGTTTAATCTATTGCTTTGTCTATTAACTTTATTGTTGGCTCTTCAATATTTTGAATGTTTTGGTATGTTGACAGTGTTGTTGTATTTAGTTTAATAAATTTAGTTTATTTAATTTATTATTTATGTTGTTATTTATTTATTGGCTGTTATTTCTATTGGTTGTACTTATGTGTGTTGCTTTACAATTTTTTTGTGACGTGGCTGTAATCTATTATTTTTTCATCTCTTTTATCTGTTTTATCAATTCTATTATATGCTGTTTTCAGCAGTTGTAAGCTGCCCGGAGAATCTTCAGGTTCTGCAGTAGCATAGAAATGAAAAGAAATGAAATGAAAGAATAAACATTGTTTTGGTTGTTATATTGTGGGTGTTTATTGTAAATTGCCCCAAGGACATCTGCCAGTTGGATGGAAAATGGGTGGTTGGGTATATAAATTTGAGAAATAAATGTGCAATCCTTAGTAAGAAGCCACTGCCATGCTCCAGGATGTAGCCTTATTGCATCTGCTTTTGGGGCTAAGCAGGTTCTAGTCATGCCGATTCCTTCTCCTCTGCTTGGCACGGCTGTTGCTGGCCTTGTTCCTGTCACCATCTGTTAAGGTAAGCCTGGAGCGGCCTGGATTGGTCCATTCAACCAGACCATACTAACTCTGTTTCACCCAGATCTTAAGGGGGAGAAACCTCCCTTTTGCATCTCTCAGCTAAAAACAAAAGAATTGCTGTTTACTCTGTGCTCCATGCTTGCATGATCAGGCAAATGCCCTGACTGAGATCAAATCCAAGGGCCTCCATTTAGCAAACGTATTGACCAGTAAATTGCCCAGGTGCCAAACCATGAGGGATCTTCGAGAACCTAAAGCACGTTGTTCTTTTAGGGAAGCTCCACCCAGGGAGCAGCATGCGTAGAGGAGAACCGAAAGTGAAATGCACCGCTTCAGAAGCCAGTTTGGGGCCTTTTTCCTTGTTTCTTCCTTCAGCACAGGTGCTGGCATGGAGGTCCCCCAGAAAGAGAGGGAACACCTGACTGGAATCACGCAAGGAATTCCACAGACACACGTCTTCAACCTAACCAGGTAATTGGCTTAACCCAGGGCTGTGAATAGCTAGACTGTGACTTTTGAGTTGGTCGGTTGGTGTTTTGCCATTTATCACCAAATTGCCACTTTAAACTATTTAATTGCTTTGTGCTTTGAAACCAATGAACCTTTTTCTCATTCTCTTGCTTTTTACTCTGTTTTCACCAAAAGCCAGACCTTATGCTTTGGGGATTAAAGGTGGGAAGCGCCCAAAGGGCATGCCACATTCCTGGTCACGCCAATTTAACCACGGGTTGCATGCCTGTGACTTAAGCTGTGCTCCCTTAAGAACAGAAGCAGGCTGCAACGAAGCCCAGTGCAAGAGTCCTCACTGAGATCTGTGGCCATTCATCCTGAGGGACTGAGAGCACTCGGGAACTGAAGAGACTGGGTTCATTTCACTTGCGATGGTGGCAGCTGGTGGCAGTTAGCCCTGCTGCACCAGAGCTGTGCCCACTGCCAGCCCGCCTGCAGGTGCCAGGCCACTGCACTGTTGCATGTTTCCGAACTGTGCCCCCTAGGCAACACGCGAGTGGGGCTGCTCCAACAGCAGAGCAGCTGTGGCTCTCCCAATGGCTTCTCTTGCTTCCTTTCTTCTGCTGTCTAGCAAAAGGCCCCTACTTCTCTCAAATAGCTTCAGCAGGCCTGGAACATGGAGTGTGGGAAGCCCCCTGTGTTCTCCCTGCAGACCTCCCTCCAAAGATTTATCTGGATGTTCTGCTGTGAGACTTTCATTCCATCCTCTTGGAATGCAGTGCTTTTTTTTGTCATAGAACGCATTGGAACAGAATTCCGGCACCCTTTTTTGACAGATTTTCCAAGTTTTAAAAGTAACTTTTGAAAATTTGATGTTTGGTTCACATAGATTTGAATTGCCCTGTCGAGCGTAGCAGGTCGGCGGCAAAATCATTAAAACGGTGCATGCAGGCTGCTTGTGTGTCGAGTCCAATGCATGCGTACCTCGCGCTGGTTGTGATGGCGCTGCTCGGCTTGTGATTGGTCATGTGGTCGCGCGCTGAGTGCTTACTACGGGTGGCAACCGTTGTGTTTTGTTACACAACTGATGTGTGTGGGTGTGTGTACAGTGATTGACTACGTGCAAAAGGTAAATAATTTCATGAGTTCCAGCACCGTTTTTCTTACAAAAAAAGCACTGTTGGAATGTATACCAAGACAAGAACCTGATGCTCTCCAAATGTTTTAGACTACAAATTCCATAACCCCTGACCCTTGGCCACACTGGGTTTGGGTTCTGGAGTTTTCGGCCAAAACGTTTGGAGCACATTAGATGGCCAGTGGTTAGAGCAAGCAGTCTCTGTGGACGAGTGATGCAGGGCGCTTGCTTCCTCCACAACGCAGGCTTACATAGCAGCAGGAGCGGGGGTGTCTGTCTCTGGAAGATTCTCTGTGGGGTGGGAAGAGGTGATGGTCTGCAGGCATCTTCTCATTGCAAGATATGGGGTGTCATCAACATACCTGTCTGCTATTGGTGGGAGTCACCAGTTTTGCCAGGGTCACTGGGGGTGTGGCTAGTGGGATGGCTCCATCCTCCATTGCTGGGGGTACATGGGATCCTACAAAGTGTAAGCTGGCCAGAACCACAGGACTGCCTGGCCCATCCCTTACAAACAGAAAAGTGGGGGGAATCCAATGCAGGGAAATTTTTGTCACCTAAATCTATTCGCTGCTTGACTATATGCTATGTCAACATATAATTTTGCCCATGTTTTTAATGGCCTGAACTGGTAATGTCTGCAGTGGAACCGGAGCAGCATATTTGCAGAGTGGTTCCTGGAGGTCTGAGAGTTTTATTGCATATTTGATTGAAGGGCGGGAGGGAGAAGCCAACAAGGACCCCTTGTCAGTTTCACTGGGGAGCACAAGTGGGAAGGGACGCTGCAAGCCCCTTGCTTCCAATACCAATATTTAAATAATACTATGCAATATTAAAACTGGAGCTACATCTGCACCCAAAATACTCCACCCTCTTTGCAGACACTGGATTGCGGGGAGCTTTTCACAGAATATTTGCCAAGGAAGACCCTGAAATTCTCCCAGAGTTCACAGGGAGCCCCCAAAAAGCTTTTTGAAAACTGCAGAAGAAAATAATTACATAACATAGATCTGAGCTGCTGCCATACACAAACAGCACAATTCTTCATTCCTCAAGTGTTAGTTTTGTAAAGATTGGTTCAAAGAATGCAATAATTCTGTGTTTATAGGTGGGAGAGGTTTTATGGGGTTCTAAAAAAAATTGGCACGAGAGTTTAAATTTGTAGGAAATCTTTTTAAGAACAGCACAGAAATGAAAAAGAATGTGAAAGGAACTCCAGCCACACGGTTCAATGAATAACAGGCACATTCTGAGTCCATGCGTCTGGTCTCGTGGGCAACATCAGTGGCACTAGAAGAGAACGGCCTGGTAATGCAGCCTTCCCCAGCCTGGTGCCATTCCATTGTGTTGGACTGCAGTTCCCATCCATTGGCCATGATGGCTTGGAACGATGGGAGCTGCTGTCTAATACATTGGGAAGGCACCCAGCTGGGGAAGCTGTAACAGAGCTGTAAATGCTGCTTTTACAGGAAGAGCCTGCCCTCCGTGCCCAGCATCTGCTCCCTGTTGTGTTGTGTTGACTGAGATTTTTAGCAAGAAATCAAGATTCCAAAGCAGAGAAACTGCCGACCCTGTTTGCAGCACACTCCATCTCTATGCACATCTGTAGGACATTTAGCGGCCTGCATCTGGTTGTGTTTGTGCAAATACAGTTCCATATTCACCAATAATTCCTGAGGCTAAAGGCCCCTCTCCTGTAACCTTGTTAATATTCTCACCAGGCCTGGTGTGAATGCCTCACCGCATCGGAGTAGAATTCAATCTGGTGAGACTTTTTTTTTTCCAACCTCATGTCTCTTACTTTCTCTCTTTTTCGTATTAGGGTGGCCTCTAGTTTCCTGGCCACCCACATGATGAGACATTCTCACTCCCTCTCTATTCTCAGTTTCAAGGAATTTCCTTTTGTCAAAGGCAAACTGTGATTGACACATTTTCCTCCTCTTAAAGTGCAACCTTTTTAATACTTGATTTAACTATATCCTTATGGAGTTCGTAGAATGACTGCCTAGGTGCAGAGTAGTCAGCCTTCTCAGCCAGCACCATCTAGTTCTTGTCTTGAAAGACAACAACAAACGGGGCATTTTCTGCATTTTTAAAAGGCGTTTACCAAATGAGTTTAATGCTAGGAAGCAACAATAGACTGGCAACCATGGGAGCAAATGCATTTAGAGAACTCGGAGCAAAATCTAAAAATTTACCTACAAGAATCCTGTCTAAGAGTGGGAGCTTGGAGGTGATGTTGCCACATTTTGCTTTACTATCAACAAGCCCGTTGACCTTGGCCAAGTCCTCTGGTGCCCCTTTGCAAAAGGGAGATGACATCCCTGGCCTGCCTTCAATGACTCTTCTAGGGCTTCCAGGGGTGATGTATGCAAAGCGGTTTGGACAACGAGATGCAATACCGGGTGGTGACAAACAGGCCACTTCGTAGACTTGCAACCCTTTGGCAAGCGATGCTCGCTTGAGACAGGATGTGGGGGAATCTGTTCTGATTCGGAGGGAAGAGAATGATGCCCCCTTTGCCCAGTCCTGATTGCATTTTTCGCCTCACCTATTTTCCCCCCTTAACAATTCTCACTGTTAGAGGACATTTTAGCTGCAGCATCTTGATGTAATTTCAGCACCTCTTCCAAGTAACCCACCATGAGGACTAAGTGGGCTGGTTTTGTAAAATGCTGGACAAATAAACACGGGTTATGATGACATTCAGGTGCTGGGCAGGTGTCTAGATTTGCTTTCTGATTTTGCAGGATGAATACAGCCAGGGGTGCATGACCTGTCAAATACCATACGGTTCATGTCAATAAGCTCCTGCCCATCTCTCAGAGTCCTCATTCAACACTGCAGATTTCATTTAGGAATTGAGGAATGTGTATTTTAGCCCTATATTAGGGTTAGGGTTGAAGCCCATGCTAGGGTTAGGGTCAGAAAAAGCATGTTCCTTGTGAAGCTTTTGATGCTTGGAACATCTTTACAGTGGACTGGAAGAATGAACAGTGCTACAAAGATGGCATTTCCAAAATCTGTCTTGAGCCAAAGGTATTTCAACACTACTGGGGTTAGGGTTAAAGTCCAGGCTAGGAGTAGAAAAGTTCCTCATGAAGCTGTTGAGGCTTTGAACATGTTCCTAATGGGCAGAAAGAAGGAGCTGTGCAGGAAAAAATCAACAAAGCGGGCATTTTTCAAGATGTCTTGAGCCATGGCTTTTTCAGACCTATATTAGGGTTAGGATTAAAGGCCAAGCTAGGGTTGGGTTTAGAAAAGCCAAGTTCTGCATGAACCGCATGAACCAGTCAAGGCTTGGAACATGTTTTAAATGGGCTGGAAGAATGAGATGCGCAGAAGAACATCAACAAACCTGGCATTTCAGAAATCCATCTTAAGCCATGGGTATTTCAGCTCAATATTACAGTTAGGATTAGAGTTAGGGTTGGAGTATGGTTGGGGAGAGAAAAACCAAGTTTCCCATAAAGCTGTCCAGGTTATAGATATGTTCAGAATGGAAAGAATGAAAGAGCTGTGCAGAACAACATCAAGAAAAAAGGCATTTTTGAAATCCTTCTTGAGTTATGAGTATTTCTGCCCTATAACAGAACTGGGGTTAAAGACAAGGTAAGGTTAGTGTTAGAAAAAACAAGTTCACTGTGAAGCTGTTGAGGCTTGGAACTTGTTTAAATTGGGCTAGAAGAATGAGCAGTGGATAAGAACATCAAGTGGATAAGAACATCAAGAAAGCTTGAATTTCAGAAATCCGTCTTGGTATGGGTATTTTCCTGTACATAGGGTTACAGTCCAGGCTAGGGATAGGATTAGAAAGACCAAATTCCCTTTGACGCTGTCGAGGTGTGTAATGTGTTCAGAATGGGAAGAAAGAATGAGCTGTGCAGGAAAACATCTGCAAGACAAGGCATCTCAGAAATCCGTCTTGAGACATGGGTATTTCAGCCCTATATTAGGCTAACATTAAAATCCACATTAGAATTCAAGTTCACCATAAAGCTGTCCAGGCTTCAGATGTGTTTGGAATGGAGAGGGAGAACAAGCTGTGCAGAGTAACATCAACAAAGATGGCATTTTGGAAAACCATCTTGAGCCATGCATTATTCCATCCTATAGTAGGGTTCAGGATAAAGCCCTGACTAGGGCTAGTGGTAGAAAAAAGAAGTTCCCGGTGAAGCTGTGGAGCAATGGGACATGTTGAGAACTGGCAGAAAGGATGAGCAATGCAGAAAAACATCAACAACACAGGCATCTTCAAAATTTGTCTCGAGGCAAGCTATTGCAGCTGTCTATTAAGTCTTGAGTTAATGACCAGGCTAGAGTTAGGGTTAAAAATGTAGGGTCCCCATCATGCTAACAATGCTTGGAAAGTGTTTAAAATGGCCTGGAAGAATGAAATGTGGAGAATAACATCAACAAAGCTGCCATTTCAGATATCCGTCTTAAGCCATGAGTAATTCAGCCAGATATTAGGGTTAGGACTTGAGTGAGGTAAATTTAAAAAATAGGTAGAATTTTTAATAAAATTATATATATACTACTACAAAATATATCATCTCCAGCACAAAAGGTCATGAGAAAAATGGTGTTTCAAATATAGTAACTGTCTTTTTTATACAATCATAAACTAATTAATCTATCTCTAGTAAAAAAATTCTTACTATTGCTTACATATCACAGAAATTGCCTTACGTCTCACACAGTGCTATTGTTAGTTGGAATGGCCTTTAAAACTCAATCTTTAATCAGTCCATTAAATCTGAAAGAATTTCTGACTTTGAAGTTCTGTGTACCTCTGACAACCCAGCACTGTCAACACAAACAAATTAATCAAGTGAATGATCAACCAGAGAACTTCCCAGTAAGTCGGTAGGGGAGTAAATTGTTTCTGGTTTCTTTTTTCAGGATTCCTCAGTCCTCATATGCCCCCATCTGGCTCCTTTCCTGACACTGTAGCTTCCCAGGGCTGCCTACATAAATCAGGTCAATTTAGCTATTGCACCAACTGACACCAGGTATTTCTAGCTCTACTGAAGTTCTGAACAAAGTTTTATATGGCTTCTTTTTGAACAACACCTGTTAAAAGCCTGTCTTCTTTGCATATCGAGCTGGGACACACCTGATCATTTGGAGTCAGCCAGGGTTTAGTTCCTTGGAGGGCATATACCTGATGGTAGAATCTCTACCTCGCTTCCCAGAAAACATAGAAAATTTGTTTCTCTTTTAAGTATTCAACTGGGAACACGTCTTTTAAATAACTAGATAATTTCCCTGCTTTTTCTTGTGTCTGGAAATGATTCAGTTCTAAGATTTCCCAATACAATCTCCTTTTAATCATTCTAACAGACCCTGTCCCTTTTTTCAACCACTCTGCTTTGATTTTGAAATGACTGATGAGGCCATAAACATCCCAGAAATAATCTGGCCCTGGCATTTTAGTAAGTTGGATGACCCTAAACTGTGACGCATCTTCCTTCTGCCATGTCTGCACCCAACTCTTCCCATCTCAGTGAGCGGCAAAGAAAACTAACCATAATTGGTCAAACATTTTATTTCTCCTTGAGCATATGCTCCAAAATTAAATCCCAGGAGCCCTGCTAAGAACTTAAATTTGAATCAGGGAAGTCTAGACCCCCGTCATAAATAGGGTGAAAAGCCACCACTTTTGCTAGAGGGAAAGAAGTGGTTCTCCATAAAAACTTAAATGCCAAAGTTTGCTTCCTTCCATACTGTTTTCAGGGGAAGGTAGACCACAGACAAGTTGGCTGCAATTTGCAATAAATATGTTTGGACATATATTGCCCTGTGGTATATGTTCTGCCTCCATTTCTACCGCACAATTAATTCTTCTTTTACTTTCTTCAGCCAGTCATACCAGTTGGCCTTCCAACCTCTGTTGCTGATGGTGAACAATTATCTTAGTACTTTGACTTTGACTGCCTTGTCCCCTTCTTTATCATCTGCAAGTCACAGGCCTTAAAAAGGACTGTCTGCATGGGCACTAGCTGGCTTTTCTTGTGTACTACACTGCACTATAAGAAAACCTTTCTGGAAGTTCACTTGTGTTCCTGATACTTCACCCTATGATGTAAATGCTGCACTTGTTATTTTTCATCCCTGGTTCCTATCAAAATAGACATATCATCAGCATGTGCCACAAATAGGATCATGGTTGTCATGAGAACAATGCCAGGGTTATGCAGGGGAACTCTTTTTTCTTCTATTTGAGTACAGCACAAGGCTGCATCCAAGGCCAAAACATGGAGGAGGGACTCAAAGGACAACCTTGCCTCACCCCCCAAATAGTAAGTTTCTGTTCCGTCCTTGATGGATGTTAATCTGAATCGTTGCTGTAGCAGATTTTTGCAGAAGTTGGACCTACCTAACAAAGTTTTCAGGAATTCCTTTCTAATGTAACTTAGGTCACAAAGAAGCATGATGGACATGGTTAAAAGCTTTGGTTTGGTTGAACTACACAATGCTTTCAGGCCAAACTTCTCTATAAGCTAGCTCAAATATTTCCCTAAACAAACACAAGGAATCCAATATCACATTCTTTTGTGATTTCATCACGATTTTCAATGCCACTTAAGCCAATCTGTTATTTAAGGCTTTGGCAAACATTTTGTGGTCCATATTCGTGAGTGCAGTTGGGTGCCAATTCGGGGGTCAACACTGGTCCCCCTTTTTGGGGAAGAATATCCATATACCCTGATAAAAAGAAGGTAAATGATGGTTTCTCAACATACAATGAAAAACATTAACTGGAGTAGTGGGACAAGCCAATTAACAAACCTTTTATAGAAATTCCATCCTAGACTATCCAGTCCAGCAACTATCCGGTCCCCCCTACACCTGATATGGTGACATATCAGGCTGGTGCTCTTCCCCATAGGACCAATACAACAGTCCCAGTGTCCACGTCCTTTGGAACCGGTTATACAGCCGCTCATCAACCATATGGGTCTCTTGTACAAAATAAATGTCATGATGTAATTTGTTTAGCAAAACCAAAATTTCCTCCCTCCAGATTTGTTCTCTAATCCCATTGATGTTCCATGTAGATATTTAAAGATGCCATGGGTGATCAGTGTAGATTTTTGAAGATGTAATCCAAAACAAAAAAACAAAAAATGATTGACTGGTATAATATATAAATTAAAACCCCTAATTTAAAAACATAACTCCAATTAATTAAAATATTAATTGTACAGAATTTAAATATTTATTTCCTCCTCCAATGTGATCAACTGCTTAAATATGACTGTCTTGTACCTATTTTGAAATTTCAACTTTGCTCTGTAATTTTCAAACAATTGTTTCTTAGGCAATCAAAGAATCTGCTGTGAAAAATTCAGAGTCCCATGACTGTTGACTGTTTGCTTGTTGGCCTCATCAATGTTCTACATAAACGATTCCCACCACAGTTTTGCTATCCTGCATCTCTAATCCTTCAGGAAATCAGAATCAAAAGGAATTGGACAAGATAGGGCAGTTTGAAGGATTGGCCAGGGCTGTGAGGACAGGGGATTCCTGAATCAAACCATCTGAATCTGTAATCTGAGACAGAATCACTGTGAACCAGAGAGATTTTCTCCTCTTTTTTTGATCCTCCACAGACCTGCCTTCATGTTCAACAGGCCCTAACCTACCATCTTCATCTCTTTTTCCATGACTCCCTGGTCCTTTTGCATGTTGAGCTTTCCAGGATTGGTCTTCCTCACCTACTTACTTTGTCTAATATTTCATTCTTTGTCTACATTTTGCATCTCCTGCCCTCTTGATCTATCTTGTCCACAGTCTTCTGTTATTCCTGCGATGCTCTCTGCTTGTACTGGAAAAGTTAGCAATTCCTCATCAGAAATGTTATTTAAACACTTCGTTCACAAACCTCCAAGGCCTGTACTGCCTTATTTGAGCCCTGCTTCCATCCTGCCTCGCCTGTTTCTTTTTTGTTGCTCTCTGTCTACTCCTCCCCTAATAACTGGAACCTATTCTGCTGCTCCATGACCTGCCAAGAGTCCTCAGGTGAATCTTGGCTTTCAAAGAACTCTTTCCCCCTCCCTTTCTTCCACTCACTGCTTCCCATTCCGTGTCTTTGTCTACTTCTCATGTCGCCAATCTGTCTATCCCCGCTCTGCTCACCCACAATATTTTCCTCTACCTTCTTCCTTCTCCTGTTCTCATTTCATCCCACTGCTTTCCAGCTTCTGTCCTTCTACAAGCCTGCTCTAGGGGTTTTTGTTTTTGTTTTTAAACCTAGCACGTTGTAATAAGCCCATGGGCACCAGAGTTAAGTATGTCCCCACTCCTCTCACAAATCGCAGGAAACATTTTGGGGTCAAGTAGCCATAGGAGACCCTCACCCCTGCAAAAGGAGTGAGTGGTGTGGCTCAAGCATGCCTTTAATGATCATAGGAACCACACTGGTGACATGCCTGCGGTTACCCACTGTTCCTGGTAATGCCTCTCTCAGCCCCCGTGCCTGAGGATTTTGCCACAACCATATTCTGGCTGGTCTTCCTTAAAAGAAACTACAAAGCTATATTCATCCGTCCAAAAATCCTCTTTGTTGCATCGGTTGTCTGGTCCGATCAATATCCTAGCATATTTAGAGAGCCATGGCAAGACATCTTCAGCTGGGTTCATAGCGGTCCAGAAAAATACTGCTGAAGGTATTCTGGCCAATAGGAGTCTATAAACAGGATCCATGGCTTTCAATTTTGCAAAAACCTTTTATCTTTCTGGATCTGCAGTTTTATCTGTCAGCCGCAAACCTGGCAAAATGTTTAGGATGGGTTTTGTAGTCTTGTTTAAGAAATTCCGTGTCTCAGCATGCCCATGTTTGATAAAATTATAAGTCCGTCCTGTGGGTAAGGCAAGAGGAGCCACCACGTGGCCCCACGGTTTCAACATGTCATTTTCCCTCAAATTTTTTGGCATTATTATCTGCAGCACCTCCATGGCACTCTTATGAAGAGCATCTGTGAACTCCGTGGTGATTTGCTGCCACATGGATTGCATTGGAGCCAGAAATGTCTTCAACATGCCATATTCTCTTGCTGCAGTATCACTGTTTCCCAGTGGTTCCTCCATATCAAAAGCTTCCTTCAGCAGCAACCTATTGACTTTTTCCTGTTCTTCTTCCCCTCTTTGGCAGGGGCAGAAATTCCATATCGGAACCTGTACTAGAGAACAAATCGCTTCCAGTACCCAGAATCAGTGGTAATGACACTAATTCTTCATGAACTGGCTGTGCTGAAGAAGCTGCATTCGTCCCAGATGGGCTTCCCATTTTATTTATTTATTTAAAGTTTTGATAGACTGTTCTATAGGAAACACTCTCAGAACAATTTACAATAACAATTTACATACCAACAATAACAGATCCTTAGTAATCATAAGAAATAAAAAATAATGACAGAAATTAACAGGAAAAATTGAATAATAATACATAGCACAATTGACACTAATCCAACCTATCAATCATCACCTGAGTAATGGAACATGGTAATTAATGATAAACTGACAACAGAAATAAAAATTAAAAGAGAGTTAATGAAAGCAAATAAATATAATGAAATTTGGGAAGATTTTGTAAAAGCAGTACTGATAGAAGGCAAAGGCTGTAAACCCAGTCAAGATTATATGAACTTCTGGAGGGGATATGAAAATAATTGAAGTATATTATATATTATTAATTGTTATAGTATGTGAATGGTGGTAGCATTGGTCTCCGAGGTGGTGGGGGCACTTTATTATTTATTTATTTATTATTGTGTTTTTGTTATGTTATATTATTGTTGTGATGTATTGTATTTATGTTTTTTTCTGTTTAAAAAAATTTTAAAAAGGGGGGGAATCATCATTTGAGTAAAAAGCAATATAAAATCGTAACCATCTATTCAACAATGAAAATAACAGGTGATGTAAAAAGCAGTGGAGACTGTGAAAGCAGTTCAGGTTGCTCTACTCCTAGCACAGGCCTTCTCTGTTGCCCAAAATACTTATTCTGCAGGTTTATAAGGGAAGCTGCCTCTGTTTGGGTAGGTAGAATAAGGGCACTAGTAGTCCCTCGTTGAGAAACTTGCTGTGTTTCACCCTCATCTCGAGCAACCGGCCTGATCCGTTTCCTTGCTGTTCTCCCACTTTGCTGTTCAAACGAAGGCCTGTAACTGCTTTTCCATTCCACACTCATGGCCTGCTTCAGGATTCTCCCCCAATACCCCAGGGCTTGGGCTTCCGGTATGTGCCACACATTTTCAGCCCAGAAGTACTCCTGCAGCTAAAAAATTGTGCTCTCTCTCTAAACACCTCGCAGTTCAGAAGCTCTGGCAGCAGGCCACCCTTCAGCAGAGTTTTCTGGAGCCCCTACTGTAACTTGGGGATCCACTGTACACTCAAATTGTGCTCTGAGATCCTCTCTAGCTACCCCAGATATTGGGATCTCAGCCTTTTTTATTTTGAGGCTTTGAAATGTTTTTCCACTAAAACAGCAGGAGCTTTTTCAAAACACATCCTTCCCAAAACAGGATTGGGGTTCGGATTGGGGTTAGAGTTAGCACTAGAGTTAGGTGTTAGAAAAGCCAAGTTCTCCATGAAGCTGTTGAGGCTTGGAAGGTGTTCCGAATGAGCAAAAAGAATCAGTTCTGCAGAAAAACAGAGGCAGCATTTTTGAAATCAATCTTGAGTCAAGGCTTTTCCTGCCCTATATTTGGGTTAGGGTTAAAGACCAGGCAGGGGGTTGAATAAGCAAGTTCCCCATGAAGCAATTGAGGCTTGGGATGAGTTTCAAATGGGCAGAAAGAATGAGCTGTGCAAAAAATAAAAATAAAAAAAAATCTACCTATTTTGGAAATCTGTCTTGCAGCATGGCTACATAGCCCAATATTAATGAAGGACACGAGGGGTCCAGACTTGGCACACTGCACCCAATCAAGTGCAACAAGGATGAGAGGCGCAAAACTGTATTTTATTCTCGAGAATAAGTTCAATCACAAACAAAGGGGCGATCGTCCCAGAACAATGGTGCAGTCACCCTTTATACCTTTGATGGCCAGGCTGCATGCCAGACACTCACTGGATTGAAATTCCTGCTGTGGGTAGTGATTGGGACACTTGAGTGCAGGTGGTCCCTGCACTCACCTGGGAGGCTGGGCTACCTGGGGGATGGGGTGAAAGCACTGGGGAGGGATTTCTCAGACCCTGGCTGTGTGGATGAGTCCAGTTTCACTGAAAATTACCACCCTGCCCTGGCTTAATGCCAGTCAGCCAGGTGTGTCCTACACTGGAGTATGGACTAAATTCCAGGTTAGGGTCCAGGCTTGGAATTTCTTTAGAATGGCCAGAAGGAATGAGCTGTGCATTAACACACTGAGAAAGTGTACATTTCGGGAATCTGTCATATGTATTTTAGCCCTATATTAGGGTTTAGGGTTAAAGACCAGGCTAAGGTTAGGGTTAGAAAATCCAAGTTCCCAGTGAAGCTGTTGATGCTTGGAACATGTTTGGAATGGGTCAGAAGAATGAGCTATGCAGAAAAAACATCTACAAAGTTAACATTTTTTAAATCTGTGTTGAGGCATGGGTATTTCTGCCCTATATTAGAGAGCAGTATAACCACATCCCTTTTCTCCCTTTTTGGGCAAGAAAACTATAAACCTTATTTTCCTGACTGGCAGAATCCAATGGATGGAAGTAGAGAAATGTTTCATTCACAGCGGTTTAATTTAATTTATTGTGCATAGGAAATGTAAACGGTCTTGAGATTCTATACTGATTTGACGGGATACAAACATTTTAAATAAATTTTTTAAAAATGGGCTTCTGACAACCATCCATTAATTAAATCATGGGTAATCTGGTTGTTTTCCCACTCTTTGTCAACCATCCTCTTCTCCCTTCCCTTCCCTTCCCTTCCCTTCCCTTCCAACACCAATAAATAGAGAAATGACCCGCTGCCTCCCACTTGCAGATGAGCCTTCTCACTGGTCACCACCAGGCATTCCATTCCACTCCAGTGGTTATGACCAACCAAACACTCATGAGCACTGAAGGAAGCCACAACCTTGAACGGAGTAGGGCAGTCATGGAAAGAACATTTTAGAGGGCCTTCCTCCATTTTGGTGGGCCTTTATTCATAGGGTCACAATAAGCTGGCAACAACCCGATGGCACAGGTGACAACATCACCTCTGATGTCACTTTTAGAGGCTTTACCACACTGAAGCTTGTTAGAATTTGATCTGAGTTAAACTGATGTTGATCTACCACAACGCTTGTTGTGGGACAAGCAGATGGAACAAGCAAACTGAGAGGGAACACAAGACCTCTGTGGCTTGGCTGGGAAGGCTCCACAGACCAGAGGTTCTGCCCCCCAGCAAGTAACATTCCTGTGTCAGGTCACCAGCAGCTGCCCCACCTGTCTGTCAATCCCAGCGGAGAAGGTAGCAGTGCTGGAGAGGGGAATGGGGCACATTGGTGCTTGACCTCCTGAACAGGCAGGCAGGGACAGGGAGGCAACCTGCCTCTACCATGGTCTACTCACAACTTGTGTTGAGGGATGCCCCCTGCTCCCCTTGGTACCCACAGCAGTAGGCTTGGGGGCTACAAACCAAATAGCTACCCGGGTGTCTTATAGGCCATTCTGGGCTTAAAGTGTCATCTGAATCCATCTGGTGACTCCAAACCATTGTGTGTGTACACAGGGGCCAGCTCACTCTCTTTACAGCTCCACATAGATTCTCCCTGCTGCAGTCCAGTCTATATTCCTAAGCTCCTAATCTTGCAAGCCCTTCTCTTACATCCCCACTCCTATAAATAGAGCCAGTTTTCTAATGAACAGGGCAAAATCATCCAGTTTAAGATCTGACTGGCAGCTTGGTGTATAAAGTTTTCCTGTTTCCTGTGAAAATACTTTACATTTTGATCACTTGAGTCCAGGGGTCTACCACACACACAGGAAGCAGGGAGGAACCTCTAGCAGCGTTGCTGCTTGGTAGAGTCACCACTGCGTCCATGTGGAAGGAAATGGCACCTGCCCCAGCAGGCCACTTTCCCAGTATGTCACCTGCAGGTATCAGGGAGGGAGCAGCAGGGCGGTTGCCATTTATTTGTCCCTGATGGGATGTATGTGACTACACCAAGGAGAGGCGAAAAGACCCTGCTATGGAAACAACAAAGAACTTTCCTTCTATTCTACTGTGGGGGTTGTATCCTATAAAAAGCAAGGAACTCATGCAAAATCCTGGGACTTAACACTACTGAGAATTATTAGACTGAAGCACAAATACAATGGCAGCTCTGAAGAAGGCACAGCACTCCCAAATCCCTGTTTATTTTCTCCCGAGACAGAAGGCGGGATTGTGGGTCAGCAGGACTCGCACATTTTGACTGGTATTTATTGACTCAGAACTTCACGCTGACAGATGGATGGACAGGCAGACCACAGTTGCTGTTACAGTGACTTCATTCCTTCGCTGTCCTTGCAGCAAGGTCCTGATGCCTCTGACATCCTTTCCACACAGTGCCCGGCGTCTGCAGAATGGCAGGAGAATGGCAGCCGCCTTCCACCCACCCACGCTGGGAAGTCATCTGGTGGTGCGTGGAAAGCCAGCAGCCTTCACAGCTGAGGGCGGCACAGAGAAGAAAATGATCTTGTGCAGCTACCCACGTATCACACCACAGCAAGGTGGGGCTCCATATTTCCAGTATGATCTAGCTAAGTGCATAAGGTCAGCTTGTCAGTTATTTCTCAAGCTGTAGCCAAATGGCTAGTGCCGTGCTTCCCATCTGGTTGAATACCAAGTAGAATCCAGCTACTTCAGAGAGATTCTGTGGCTCTCTCAAGCAATGAGTTAGTTGCAATTAGTTCTCACTGGAATTATCGGGACTTAAGCTAAATAATTTCTTCCACTCATTTCAGTGAGACATGTGGTCTAGCTACAAGCCACTCAATTTAAGTTTCTTGGTCTATAAAAGCACCGGTGGCACTGCATTATGTGAACACAGGGTCTGCATGTTCTGCTTACTTGCTAAAGTGGTTCGATGAGCCAAAGTTTTGAGGGCAAAGTCATGAGAAGACAAGAGAGTGCCGGGTAACACTCTGGTGTCAATGCTCTTCTTTCTAGAGACATTGAAGTTGGTATGAGTTGAAAATGGATGTGTGTAGTTTTGTTGCGACAATAAAAGAACATAGGTGTCATTTTCTTGAAAATCAGTGACTTGCTACTTAAGAAGAGACTGATGATCCTGTCCAGGCTGAGAGCTGATCTGCTTGCTTATGGAGCAGACTCTAAGACCAGGAATGTATAGATTTGATTTATCTACGACTGAAAGCATAACTCAGAAATGTGTCTGTGTGAGTCAGAAAAAGCCAGTCTGTTGCAGAGTCGTAGGGTTGGATTCTTTGAAATCCAGACTCATTTGAATGAATTGCAGATTTCTCTGTCACCCCTTATTGAGACTACTGTGCTGGTTGAGCCATGATCACGCCACAGACAAGGATGAAATGGTTTCAAAGATCAGAAGCCGAGCAACTGGTGACTTCTGGAGTCAACACTGAAAGGTACAGTACCCCCTTGTATTCTTTGACTTCCCCAACTTTTGCCACTTGTTGTTCAGCTGTTCAGTCATGTGCAACTATAAGCGATAAGATATGGGCCAAATCTTGCCACACTTTTTGATCCAGTGCCACTTTGTTCAGCTGAATTATGTGCTGGCCCATATCTTCTTTGATGGAACCTAACCACCGCATTCTTTGGAGACCTGGTTTTCTCTTGCTGCTGAGGCATCCCGAGCACACTATCTTTTTCTAATGAGCTTGAACATATGATGTGGCCAACCAGGAACACATCTTGATTTACATGTTCTAGCACCTGCTGGTTCATCACCTTCGCTGTCCATGGAATTTGTAGGAGTTTCCGTCAACACCGCAGTTCAAATGAGTCAGTTTTCCTCGTCTAACTTTTCCATTGTCCAACCTTCACAACTGTAGGTTGCTATAGGAAAAATGATCACATGGACTAATCTGTATTTGGTTGCTAAGCTGATGTTTTCGTTTTTCCACACCCGATTCATGCTTGTCATTGCCAAACTACCTAGTGAAATCTGTCGCTTTATTTCTGGACTGCATCACCGCTGCAAGCAATCAGTGATTCCAGGAAAGTGAATTCCTCTATACATTCAGTTTCCACATTATCAACTGCTATTTTGATTACTTCATTCTGTGTAGTTGTCAAAATCTTTGTCTTTTTGATGTTCAGAAGGAGGCCAAAATTCTCACTCTCTTTTTGATTCATTGGATCAATTGCTTTAGACCTGGGTTTCTGAGAGGAGGGTTTTGTCATCAGCATATTGAAGGTTATTGATGGTTCTTCCTCCAATCTTTACCCCAACTTTTGATTCTTCAATATCCGTCTTCCTTATGATTACTTCAACATGCAAGTCAAACAGAAAAGGGGAGATTCCTTTCTCAACCTTGAACCAATCAGTGTCCCCATATGGTGTTCTTACAGCTGCTTGCTGGTTTGTATATAGTGACTGCAGCAACCCGACCAGATGTGTTGGTATGCCCAGGTCTTTGAGTGGTTTCCACAAGTTGTCATGATCAACACAGTCAAAGGCTTTCTTGTAAATAAAGCACAGGTAGATGTTCTTTTGATATTCTTGGGATTTATCCATAATCCAGCACAAATCTGCACTGCAGTCATGAATGCCCCAGCCTCTTTGGAAGCCGGCTTGGACTTCAGATAGTACCTTTTCTATGATAGGTGCCAGGCATTGTTGTATAATTTTAAGGAGAATTTTGCTAGTATGAGGTATGAGGGCAATTGTATTGTAGTTAGAACAGTCCTTTGAGTCTCCCTTGTTACTTGTGGTCAATTAATCTACGAACAATGGAAGACGTCTGTCAAGCAACTCCGATGATGGAGCTTGACCACCCTGTCAAAGTCCCAGCAGCCACTTTAAAAATCTGCATTGACTTGGTTGATGTGCATAGTTGATGTGTTTGTTCCATCAGTCTTCTGTTAATTGGAACACCTTTGTAAGCGATGAAGCCTGGTTGTATTGGGTTTTGCTTCCATCTCCAATTCTTATCCCAAAGTTTTGGGGAATTAGTATGCTAACTTCATGTGACAAGAAAGCAAACAGATACTCTCATCACTGAATGTCAGCATTTATGTTGAAGCAGGACAGTTAGCTTGGGTGACTTACTGATTTAACGTGAGTTTGATTTTTCTTGATTAAATTTGGGATGTTTGATATTTATTTCATGATATATTCTCCTCTGGGTTGATAAGAGGAATTGGCAAAATGTAACAGGAAGCAAATATATCTCTTGTCACTGGTGTATAAACTTAGGAGAAGTAAAGATCAATCCAAAAATGTCTTGCCTGGCATTAGTTACTCATCCTAAAGTTTTCAGTTTCCAGAGTATAAATGGAAATGGAGTAATCCACCCTTTACCTAAAGGAAAGCCAGAACAAAGCAACAACTATGACTGGAAATAACTTCCATCAGTGCCAGCACTTTGCAAGGCAAAGAAGGAATTGGACTGATTCTTTAACTTTAATATATGTTGCATAATACCCCGATAACGAGCCAGCTGTAATATGAACAGATTAGTTGAAGGAAGTAAAACCAAAGGAATAGATTAACCATAGCTGAGATTCATTGACTAAACCTTGGAAGTATCATTCCAAATCAAATGGAATAGTTTAAGGAGCCTAGGCATGTTTACTTGATCCTGTTGTGCTCAATCAGGCTTCCTAGCTAGTGAGTTTAGGAACGCAGCCTTAGACAGCCTTGGACTGTAGTAAAGATGGAAAAAAAACTGTGGGTGATTTTGCTTGATAGCATAAGTGAGTTGAGTCCAAGTTGACCCATGGTAGGGAAGTGATGTCAGGATGTTGCTCTACATCAGCCTCTGAAAGCAAAAGCGAATGAAAAAATAGTCGTTAATGTGTCAGGAGTTGTTTATGTGTTTTTAATGCCAGCTAGGCTTCCTTGATTAATGGTTCTATACACAAACTATAGGTGGTCAAAAATCTCAGACTAAAAATACCTCTGCAACATGCAAAATGTATTACTGTATTTTTCGCTCTATAAGACGTGCCTGACCATAAGACTCACCTAGTTTTTAGAGGAGGAAAACAAGAAAAAAAATATTCTGAATCCAATGGGCACATAATCACAGGCACATTCCCCGTCACTTCCCCATGGGCTGCACACCTGACAGACTTACTGCACACACAAATTAGCTCTATAAGGCGCACAGACATTTCCCCTTACTTTTGAAGGTGGGGGGGGAGTGCGTCTTATAGAGCAAAAAATACGGTACTTTCTGCCAAAAACTTAGCAGTCCTGGAAGCAGCATGTGCCTGCCTGTGCCCCAGTGGCTAGAGGACCATTCACCTAAAATGCAGCCCAGTATATTTCATTGAGATCTGAGTTCCTGGATGGGAGAGGAATGCCTTCCGTTTACATTCATGCAACAGACCAGTCAACAGTGAGATATTTGGTTGGTGCTTTGTTACATGTAATGCTGCTTGTAAGGCATTTGCCTGCAATGGGTCCCTGTTCTATACAGGATGGAAGATTTCCTGATAGCCGTTCATTGCCATCTGCTGCACACATTTTTATTTACTGGTTTCCCCCTTGACCAAACAGAGCTTGATGCTGGGGCTGTATGACCATTCTGGAGCAAGCCTGATGCCGGAGCAGAATCAGGGTCATTGGGAGTATTTCTGGTGCCTTCCAAGCCAAAGTGAACTTCCCTGAAAACCAGCAGATCGGCAGGCCAGATAAAATCATTACTGATTCATGTTCAGAAATGCAGACATTCATGTGAACTCTCACATCAGGATAAGCCGACCTGAAAACAAATCGCAGTACCTTGTTTAATCCATTGGTAACCCACACGGCTGCTAACAGCTGACCAGACATTCACTGCTTGGTTTCCCCCTTGGTTCTCTTGCTCACTCCTGGCCCATATCCTTGTGTTCATTGCAGCACAATGTTTAAAGAGTAAAACTTGGTTAAATCTGACATCTCTTCTTTCAGTTTTCCAGAACTGATTGCAAATTTAGTCTGTAGAAATAAGGTTTAAAAAGAGACCAAAAATATGATTCTCCCACCCCAGACTAAAGTATGAAAATGTGGATGGGGCAGATTTGCGTTTTCCCTCTTTTTCACTTTTGGGGATATTTTTGAATATGTATACATTAATTGTTTAAAAGAATGTATGCAAATTTCCCCAGAACTTAAAAGGAAGGGAAGTTAAAATGCAAACTTTCTTCAAAATCTGTATTGCCATCCTTTAGCCCAGTCTTCCCCAACCTTGTGCCTTCCAGATCTGTTTGGACTGCAGCACCCAGAATTCCAAAGTCAATGGCCCTGCTGGATGGGAATTCTGGGAGTTGTAGTCCAAATGCCTCTGAAGGCCACCAGGTTGGAGAAGGCTTCTTTAGCCTCTGGAAAGGAAATAGGTATTTTTGGTTTCTGGATTTTTATTCCCTGACTAAATTTTCATACCATTCTGAAAAGACAAAAGAAGTCAGCCCATCAAGCTTGCTGCTTGGTTTGCATATTTCTCCCATTCAAGCAGAGCAAGCAACCGTTACAAGCATGGACAGGAGTCAGCACTACCAGCCCCTGACATGTGATTCGCAAGATTACACATGTGATCAGGGGCTGGTAGCACTGACTCCACGAGTCAAGTGGGGTGCTCAAACTTTCTGCCACGCTTGGCAAGCAACTCTTGGCACAAGTCACTCAAGCTGCACTTCGTGATGAGCCACTCAGAAATCAAGCCACCCCAAACAACCCAACAACAACCATGGGCTCTCGGGGTGACTTGTGTGTGGTTAACAAATGATGCTGACACCCCCATTTCTGGTTGAGGCACCATGACAAGCCATGCCGAAACGAACAAGGCTGAAACCCCAGCATGGGACCTGGTTCACCTGATCACAGAGGGAAGTAAGCCATGGCGGCCTGTTTCTCCTTCCCATGTATGTTGGTTGTATGCCAGATGGCTTGTGTAATTACCCTGGGCGGCATGGCTTGGGATGGCACGCATACTCCAACAGGGTGTTTTGTTTCTACAACAGTCCGTTGGTGCTGGGTGGCCCATTGCCCACGACTATTTAGCCCTCTGCCAAGCTCACCGAACATAGCAAGCCACACCAGCAGGACAATAAGGCAACTCCCCCGATATGTGGCTGGCATGCTTGAAAAAGCAGCCACTGCAGTTTATTTCCCCTTCATGATCATGCAGATTCAGCCGGTCTCCTCTCCTGGTTTGGATTCGTTTCTCTAACATGCTAATGGATGGCGGAAGGAGGATGAATGATTGACAGGGCTGCCTTCTAATCCTAGGGCATATTTTTCCAGGGGTTAAATCCAGTGCTGGAACTCACCTCTTGGAGTCACACTTTTACACTAAAAAAGATTTTCAATTCACCAACTTTTTTTGAAATAAAGAACTTATTTACCTTTTGCATGTAGCCAGTCACTCTACACACACATAAACATAATAGTCGCCACCGGCAGTAAGCACTCAGCGTGCGACCACACGACCGATCCGAAGCTGAGCAGCGTCCCGAGCCGAGCAGCACCTCACAAGCAGCACGGACACACACGCAGCCCGCAGGCACTATTTTAATGCTTTTTGCTGCCGACCTGCTACGCCCGACAGGGCGATTCACAATCACATGGAAAAATCTGTCAAAAAAAGGTGCCGGAACGCCGTTCCGGTGCGTTCTATGACAAAAAAAGCCCTGGTTAAATCACTCTGCTATGGAGGAGGGCAAGGATGAGACCATGAAATGCCAGTTCTTCTCATACCACAAGACTTCACTATGAAAGATGGTTTCAACTGGCTTCCAGCCATCATAGACACATGCACTCATGTTCCTTCTGAATCTTTGTGAGTTTCTTGCTGGAGGACAGGGCTATGAGGGATTCCATTTTCACACAAATTGTTCCCCAAAACCTGGGGAGGGGATGAGGAAGGAAACCACACATGCACACATTTGAGGCCTCTCCACCCCCAGGAACTAATCTTTTCTGGGGAACCTGTAGGCTGTTGGTCATTTTCAAAACTGCCAGGAAAACATATGCACTATGGAACACCCCCAAAATGCTGAGACTACTCTTGCATGTAAATCCCCAGTGTTCATTGATCTGGATCTTTCATCCAAATCAAAAATGTTCTTGGCAGCTCCCTTTAAATAAAATCAAGATATGAGGGTGCCTAGCAGGAAAATCGCTGCACTATTTTTCTGACAGTTGGCAGGCATAATCCCCTTGTGAGCAGTTAATATGCATCTAGTGCTAACAATCCCTGCCACCCCAAGCTAATTAATAGGAAACACAAAGGCACAGATTTCCAAATTGTGGGTTGGGTTTGTCATCTGGCTTGAACCAGATGGCCTCTTGATCAGTCCAAGCAGGACTGGACCATTTTCTGAAGCACTGAATTGGGGGGCAGGTTTAATCTGGGGGTTTGGTGCACATCCCTAATATAAACCTACTATTTTTTCTCCACTGTAGCCTCACCAAGTAGAATTAACAGTTGGAGAGCCTCATGTCCTTTATGTGCTAAACAGGTTATCTATTCCCCTGAAAGAGGGAAGGATACTCTTGAGGTTTGCTGTTGAAGGACTCAAGAGGTCCGGACATGGCTAACTTCACACTATCAAGCACAAGGACAAGAGGAGCAAAAGTGAATTTTATTCTCAAGGATAGTTCAATTGCAAGCAAAAGGGCAATCAGCCCAGAACAGATGGCACAGTCTCTTTTATTGCCTTGCTGACCAGGTAGTAATGACAGATGTCCACTGGTTTGAAATTCCCACTGTGGATAGTGACTGGGACTTTTGAATCTAGCCAGGTCCTGCACTCACCTGGGAGGTTGGGCTACCTGGGCATTGGGCTGGGAGCTCTGGCAAAGGATTTCTCAGTCCCTGGCCACATGGACGGCTCTAGGTTCATAGATCGCACTTGGGGGAGTGACCAGCCTGCCGGGGCTTAATGCCGGCCAGCCAGGTCTGTCCTACACTGTTGCCCCTCATGACTTTGCCAGTAGCAAGGCTGTGTGCCTGACCTCTGCGAACATGCGGCATTCTGAATACTCAAAGGCGTGGAGGTAACTTTATACTCCATGTGGAAGCTGCCTCAAAGCATAAATCGTATTAGAACATTCTTCTGCCAAATATGTAGCACAATACAATGGATTTATTAATGGAATAAAGCCATGGTGTGAAATTAAGCCAAGAGGCAGGGTGCGGCCTCATCCTATCTGCATTCCTTTTGCTGTTTTCTGTACCCCAAAGGTCTGTTGTCTTTACAAAATCCAGTGTTTCTGTAATTCTGAGAGCTTTGAGCAAAGCCCATTTCAGAATAAACACTGAAAGACCCAGGCGGCCTCATTCTCACCCGAGTGAGGTGCTCATGTCCGGGCGAGTCTGTACAAGTTTTCTATATGAGGGGAAGGACATGCCTGACTAACTCCATGTGTCTTGCTCCTGAAGGCGGAAAACGGCATGTCGCTCAGCAGCGTGCTAGCTTAGCATTCTCCTTGGCATGCTTATTTTTACGTTTGGGAAATGTGCTGCATGGAAAAGTATTCAGTTGTGTAAGCCCATAGTACAGCTGAGGTTAGCTTTTAATGAGAAGCAGGCCTTGGGCACTTGTTGCAGTAAGGACTACAATCCCCATGGGCTGTCCTCTAAATTTTTTTGCATCGTATATGGGGTGGGGAATTTTGGAGGAGTGCATTGTTTCATAAAAATAAGTATGATTCATAATTGTTTGATTATTAATGAACATATTTAACATTATGAATGGATACAATGTCAGTCAAACTAAGTAGCGTCAGGTTCCAGCACTGTCAGTGTATTTTCAGTTGCTATACCTAGGGAATACCTTTGTATCTGATACACAGTTATTAGGCTGTTTAAAGTCTTTGGCTGTGGGCCCTGCATTTTTCTATTTACACACAAACGTGAGCCCTACATTCATTGTGTTGACCATTAGTTGCATTTTCGCTGCCAGTTCTCAATTTGCAACAGTGCTTATGTTGTGCATGCTATAGAATTGCCATTGCAAAAATAAAAAAAATAAAAATTGCAAAGCCAAGAGACCTCTTAAAAATGTGAGACCCAAGAAACACACGTGGGTCATTTTCAGGAATTTCCATGCACACACAAAGAGCTTGTCTTTAGGGCTGCTGAAAAGCTGCATGCACCTCATGGAGGGTTTTTCTTTCAGGGGGAGATGTTCTGAGTACTAACTAGGTACAGATTTATTGTGCAGCGTCGTGTTTCAGGGAAAATTCTGAGTGTGCACAGCTATCCCATTCCTGGATTCCTGCCACGGAAGCCACCTCAGAGGGGCTTTCACAACTCATGACTTCATGACACCAAGCTTTTCTTGTGCTAGTTGCAATAGTTGTTCCAGTAACATTTGTGCATCAACTATTGGAACAAAGTCTTCTTTTTTGGTGACACAATGTTGGATGTTACCCTATGTACACTTTCTACAATACAGTTGCCACTGGTGGGGTTCCCACTGCTTTGAGGAGGTACAGAATTGACCGCATGAGCCCTCCACCCTTTTTCTGAGTTCCCCTAACTCTGAAGAAAACCTTGGGAACATGCATGATTTCTGCAGCCTTTATGTTATCCCTGTAATAGATAAGATAAAGACTGTAGACTGTATGCTTAATCCCTTTATCTAAAGCTGCCATTTCCAGTTTTCCAAACTGTGGGACTTCCGAAAAGGATCTGTTTTTAGAATTGCATGACTCCACTCAGAACATGTGTTGATCTAGTCTAAATAGAGATAGTGCAAATATATTAAGACTTAAAATAATTGAGGACATCAGCTCTGACCACAGGGAAGCAGCCCAAGGTCACAACTGGGAAGCCACATTCAGAGCATCACCAACTGCACCATCACAGCCAACATGCTTCATTCTATGCTGGTGCTGCTCTGACGTCGCCAGACCAACCTCGGAGTTGGTGTCAGGTGGTGTCCAGAAGGGCAGGAAAGAGGTGAGTGAGGCAACAGCATCCTACGAGGAAACCTGAGAGTGCCGCCTCACAAGATGGTGTAAAACGCTTTGGAAGGTGGGAGGTACCACGAGGCAATTGCTGCTTTGGCGTGAGTTCCACCCTTCCTTGTGTTCAGAGGGTTCTGGGCAGGCATTTTGGATTGTGCCCTAACACTACAGGAGTAAAAAGGAAATGGGATGGTTGTGCCAGGCTTAATGATACCCGCCTGAAAACAAGTGTGGATCCTTCCAGACAAGACTTTTAGCACAACACTATCTGCTTCCTTCACAGAACAGTGCAGCATGTTCGGATGGCATCATCTTCTGCTCGTAACCTCCCATGCTTGGCACCACTGCTTTTGACTTTTTTACCACAGAAAAGCTGCTAAGGAGAAGAGGCTGGAATAGCTGCAGAGCACCTTCTGACTGGTTGTGCTAGGAAGCCACCAGGCATCTGGAAAGAAGAGCAATGGCTTCCCAATCCTTTCTGTTTCAGTTGAAGCACTGGCTGCAAACGATGCAGACTTTCTTCACGCTGGGACTTATTTCTGTCTTGCAAACATAAATAGGATTGGGCTGTCAGATATTTATTTAATGTGCTCATTTAAAATCCTTTCATTTGTTTCATTTTAATCAATGCCTGAGGAAAGGGGGTAGGAGGAGGCATTTTCCAATCGGTTATTTGGATTTTAAAGAATGAGATCAATGCAGTAGACAAGAAACTGGTAAAGGGGTAGCCAGGGCTGAGCTTGAGTAAAAGAGAAACATGGGACAAAATTGCTTTCAGTGTCACAAGAATGAATACCCCTTTTGCACAATGACGTGGTCCATTTTGTGCATATGCTGTAACGAGATCACAAATGCTGGTACTTGAATAGTTGGCTTATGAAGGCTTAACTAGAGAGCCAACTTTATCTTAACAATAGTTATTCTGCATTTGATAATACAATATGCTGTGAGCTTTTAGTGATTATTTTTGTGGCAAGCTAATTGTCATGTTTCTACGATGAGACTTCCCACTCCCCTTATATTTTTCTAAACAGGTATTGGTCATTAGAAGATTTGTGTAGGGCTTCCACTGTAGAAGTCCATTTTCAAATATGATACTAGAAAAATAGTGCTCAGCAGCTCCTGCCTGCATATTTTTCAGATGCTAAATCTGAATTAAATTTCCTGCCACCTAGAGAATGTGTGAAATTCAAAACAGAGACCTGCAGGCTATATTGCTGAGTTCCCCCATGCTGGAAATCTGAGATGAAATTTAAAACAACAACAACAAAATAGTAGCAGTAATGGAAAAGAATAAAGGAGGAATCTGGGCATCAAGCTATTATTCTTCCTGAATGCAGCAGAATCCATGGTAGGCAAAATACATGCTCAGGGGGTGTTCAGGTAATGAGGTTACCGAATGCAAACAGATGCCGGGGGCAGAGTTAAGGTTACTTTTCTTTGAACATAACTTTGGGATGGCCAAACTGGTAATATTCTCTTCACACCTTGGATACGCTTTTTGGCTTTTCATTTGAACTTTTCTGCTGCTTGCTCTTTAAACAGTGAAGAGACCTGGGAGGACAGAAATAGTGCACAAAACGAAACAAGCTAAAAAGAGCCTATATCAGCTTTCAGAAATGTCCTGTATTTATTTCCTAAAGATATCAGGAGTAAACTTTCTGCCAGGAAATCAATCCTGAAATGTTGGGTATGTTTTATAATAAGTATGAAACACTAAAATATCCAAGGAGTGAAAAATTTGGTTGACAAGGACACAGACAACACGAGAGCACTCAGTGGTGACTTCCATAAATGACAGATGGATAAGACATAAGAAAGTCAAACCATTTGTCCAGCTAGTCCACTGTCATCCACACCGATTGACAGCAATCTGCCAGTGTCTCAGGCAGGGAATGCTCCCAGCCCTGCCTTGAGATGCCAGGAATGGATCTGGGAATGTTTGCATACAAACTACTCTTGTAATCTGTTCACCATCCACAGCCCAGCTATAAATTTTAAGTGACGGGAAATTAAAGGAGATGTTCTCTGTCCCTGAGATCCTTTGAGATGATGGGCAACTGTCAGCAGGTGCTGAGACTCACACGGTAATTTTGCATGCAGGCAGTTGGTAAGATGAGCTCTACCAGAGCTTGAGGGGTACAGGGTGTACTGTAGTGGCCTAAGACTGGGGAGATCCAGGTTCGAATTCTACTCTGCCGTGAAGCTCACCAGCTCCCCTTGGGCCAGTCACTGCTTCTCGTCTTATTATAGGAGTAAGAATACCATGGGGAGTAGAAATTATGGACACAGTAATCAGTTATTTGGATGAAAGGTGACCTATAGCTGTAATAAATAAAATAATAACATGTGTCTATAGCAACCTTAGGCTCCAAGGAGAAAGCGATAACATCTGATAGCAGTCAGATCAAGGCAGGATAGAAATAGGATCTTAGATAGCTCCAAGCGAATCCTACTGGGCGGAAATCTCTCTGACTGGAACACCTGGAGGGTATTGTTTCAGTAGGGCGTGAAAGCCAACCAAAGCTTTTCAGAGCGGTGTCCCCTGGCTAGAAAGGGTCCGAATAAGGCATTAACTGCCTCGCCCAGACTGTATCTCTTTCTCCCCAGTCTCCTCAACTGTGAACTGGAAGGTCCAAGGGCTGGAGAGGTCATGAGAGCATCTTTAATACATGGACAGAATTGTGCCTCCAGACTGCCCATCCTGACACAGAGGTTGTTCATTCTAGCTTGGATGTAAACTCATGCTGACCAGAGGAACTGGGCAGTCCATATGCTATAGGACAGTGGTGGCGAACCTATGGCACGCGTGCCACAGCAGGCACGCAGAGCCCCCTGTGTCAACACACGAGCCAAGTCACCCCAGCATCACCCCAGCAGCCGAGCATCAGATAACAGCACACACAGGGGCCATGCGCATGCTCAGAAAGGAGTAGCGGCGCCAGGCGATGATAACACAAGCTGAGACTCAATAGCTGTGACTTGTCTGAGCTTTCGCATGGCCAGGCAGTGAACTGCCAAGAATATATATATATTTGCTTGGACTGGCTGTGAGTTGTTTTTTCTAAACTAAAACCTCAGTTTTCAGGTTTTATTGCAGTGTTGGCACTTTGCGATAGATCAGTGGGTTTGGGTTGCAGTTTGGGCATTCGGTCTCTAAAAGGTTCATCATCACTGGGTTAGGGCTAGAAAAACAAAGTGTCCTGGCATGATTTTGATGGTTGGAATGTGTTTAGAATGGGCAGAAAAGATGATGTGTGAAGAAAAAGCTACTCAAGAAGGCTTTTTCAAAATCACACTATTTTCAAAGGAAATTTAGCCCTATACTTGGGTTAGGGTGTGCACTAGGGTAGGGTTAGAGTTAGAAAAATGAGGTGTCCTGGTATGATTTTGATGGTTGGAATGTGTTTAGAATGGGCAGGACGGATGAGCTGTGCAGAAAAAGCTACTCAAGGCTTTTTCAAAATCACATTATTTTCAATGGAACTTTCGCCCTATATTAGGGTTAGGGGAGTGCACCAGGGTAGGGTTAGGCCAGTAGTGGCGAACCTATGGCACACATGCCACAGTGGGCATGCAGAGTCAGCATGCAAGCCAAGTCACCCCAGCATCGCCCCAGCAGCCAAGCATTGGATAACAGCACACGTAGGGGCCATGCGCATGCTCAGAAAGGAGTAGTGGCACCAGGCGATGATGTCACGAGCCACAACTCCTTAGCCACAACTCATCCAAGCTTTCACATGGCCGGTCAGTGAACTGCCAAGGATATAAATACATTGGCTTGGACTGGCTGTGAGTTGTTTTTTCTAAACTATAACCTCAGTTTTCAGGTTTTATTGCAGTGTTGGCACGTTGCGATAGATCACTGGGTTTTGGGTTGCAGTTTGGGCGCACGGTCTCTAAAAGGTTTGCCATCACTGCTATAGGAGATCTGCCGTGTGAAGGGGAAGCAAGATCATGCCCAAGGAGGAAGAGGCATGAATTTGGTTGGAGGACAGCCATTTGGGAAAGACAGTTGTATGCCATAGTGGTGAAGATGAGTTTTGGGAGTGTGGTGTGTGAGGATATAGTAGCTACGGAGCCAGGAAGAAAATAGGCAGAGCCTCCCAGACGTCCTCCAGACACACAGGATTATTTGATATAGGGGAACAAGTATTGAGCATTAAGGAAGGTCACATTCCTTACACTGACTCAGAAAAACCAGTCAAATGTTTATTTATTGCTAAATAAGTTTCTAGCAATAAACCCTCCCTAAGAGCTCAATGCTAGTGTGCAACATGGGAGTTAGGACTGGCAGTGCTAATTTTAAAAATCCTGAACTTTCAGCGTAGAGCTATACTTGTGATGAAAAAGCTAATCCTGAATTAATATTTAAACTTCTCAAGTAATAAGATTAATCCTTAATCTTTTAAAATGCTTTTTATCTCTAAAACCCAGGACAAAAATGTTCTAAATCATACATGCCACACATTGCTAGAACTGAACATTATTATTAAGATAGTAGTAACAAACAGCCAAATCCTCTGTATGTTTGCATCCCAGTGCTCGTTCCACAGTAAGTGATTTTAGAGTTGCAGCTAAGCCAAGCAAGCTTAACATACTATGGAGAGAGGGAGAAGCCGGTGCTCTGTCACACTGGCCTATCCCAGCAGCTGCATGAGCATCATTGGTCCATCTCGACCAGTATTGTCAGCTCTGAGAAGCAATTGTGCTCCTGGGTTTCAGGCAGGGTTTCTCCTTGCCCGGCTGTTGCGAGCTACATTTCCTCCCTCTGACATTCACCAGTCTCAGGCTCTTTCTTTGCAAAATGCTGTTTATTGTTCCAGCTCGTAAATCATCCAGACAAATCTCTGAACATACACAAAGTGGTTTGTTGAACCCAGCCTAATGATTACTTCCCAAAACTCTCCCCACGGGCACGTTTGTGTCCCAGTCCTTGGGCAGGGGCACTGTGGAAGCAAGCACGCCTCCTTTTCACATGCTTCTCCTCCAGCTGGGCCTCCCGCCTCTGCTGGTGCCTGGCCACGGAAGCTGGCTCCACTTGAGATCCCCCAGTCTGAGGGGCCCCTCCTGCCGGCTGTATCTCCATGCTGTTCCCAAGATCTGCCTACCCGCCACTGGACCTGCCCTTGAGCTCAGCGCCTCCGTCTCTTCCCCCTGTTGTATCGCAGGACCTTCAGTGACCTCCTGCGTCTCAGTCCCACCAGAGCGTTCATGTTCTGAATCCGAATCAGCAAACGTGGCGGGACTCGCATCCTGTGGAAACGCCTGCCAAAGTCCACCACCATGCTTGCTCTCTCCACCGACCGGGGCCTGCTGCATTCAGGGTGTGTGCTCTGCCATGGCCCCGCCTGCCCCACCCCGGTGGGGGTGGCCTCTCTCCTGGGCCACTCTCAGCCCAGGGCTTCTGCAGTGTCCATATCTGGACAGCAACCCCATCTCAGGTGGGGGATTTTGCCCTTAGCCTTTGGAATCTTGCCTGTCTTAAAAAGAATCTATTCATTTAGTTATTTAGCATATGGCGTATATTGTCAGGGAGCCTACAACATAGTAGATGTTCTGGTGCCTGCAGTTGCTTGTCTGCTATTGTGCTGGTGCACCACAGGAGGCGAACTAGCTTAGCACTGGTTCGCCAGCAATGTTCTTGTTGAAGTCAGTTCATCCCGGGCTTTTCTCCACCAATCCAAGTGGAGAAAAGCACTTCCAGATCCAGAGCCGGTGCTTGCTTTCACCGCGAACGAAGCCAGCAGGCTTCCCACCGAGGGGTGGTGGTCCCTATTTATCCACTCACAGATGCTGTGCTTTCGGACTGCTAGGTGGGCAGGAGCTGGGGCAGATGACAAGAGCTCACTCTGTCCCGCGAGGCTGGGCTCGAACCGCTGGAGTGCCGACCGTTTCTGATTGACAGTTCCAGAGTCACTGCACCACGGCATCCCCTGCACCACATTAAAAAGAAAACTGGGATTGCTACATCTATGCATATCCCATGCAAGAATTAAACAGAAAATACAAAGATTTTAGCTCCAGAATGGAATATTAGTTTTGGTTTTTCAGATGATATACAAATGAACCCAGATTCAATTGTATGCAGTCGCCTTAGCACGACTATACCACATGTTGGCAAGTGCCACCATTGCTGTCTCCTGTCCCGCCCTATTGAAAGACTCCTCCTCAGAGGAAGAGCTGGCGCCCTGGGAAGCACCAGCTGTCAGCGGCGCCCATGGTCTGCCAGGAGACCAGGAGGAGCCTGGGCCCTCAGGGCTTCATATACGGAGGATGAGGGCTATGCCTCAAAGGGGAAGGAAGAGAACCCCCCAAGCCTCAGGAGAGATGCTGCCTGAAAGTACAGGAACTCAGAAGGAGTGCTAGAGTGAGCCAGAGGCCTCCTCATGAGAAATAGTCTATGGACAGGCAGGCGCCCTGCTCACAGGGAGGGCCTTTTCTGCTGCAGCCACTCACAGATGAAGCTTTGGTGTAGCAGCAATGGCTTCTGTGTAAAAAGAGCAGAGCAAGGCTGCAAGAGCTGCTGGAAACACCCTTGAGCAGACACCACTCCATTCCTGAGCTTGCGCTGACTGACTGTGGTGCTAGAATTCTGTCTCACAGGGGGACTGCGATTTGTGCATCTTTTAAACAGAACAAAACAGGTGAGGAGTGTAGTGCAATTGGGCTGGGGTTGGGAGTAGCATGATTTGTGCAAATTGGAAACCAAGAAATGCATCATTCTAATGTGATTTGCACAAATCGACCTTGGTGTTCTTTTTGAAAAGAAAAAAATGCAACCTGTCTTAGAGATGGAAGCCTGTGACACAGAGGAATGAGAGAGAGAGAGAGAGAGAGAGAGAGAGAGAGAGAGAGAGAGAGAGCCTGCTTCCAATCACTGAACTGAACAGAGTCAGGAAATCCAGTGAGCTCAGATGAGCCGAATGTCCCAGCGTAGGCACCTCTCTAATCAGTACTGCATTTTCTCAATCTCAAATCTATTGGATTTCAAAGAGCCACACGACACACAGGAGTGGTGAATCAGAGAGCACATCAAAGCTGTTCTCCAGGCTTTACACTGTCCTCCTATTACCTCCTGGTTCCAATTAGAGACTTTAAAAAAATATGGGAAGTGGTATATACATCAATTAAATAAAATAAATAAAAGTGCTATTTCCACCCAAACACTATAAATAACCTGCGGCTAAATTAGACGTGACACATGGTTGCTTGCATCTGTCCCTAATGCTTTAAAATAAAATAATAAAAAAAGAATCCACCTTGGAAGGCTGTGAGTTTGAGAGAGAAAAAATCAGAGAAGCTGCTGGCAAGATTCTAACCCAGCCTGGCAAGTTTCTTTCTGCTTTTCTTCGCATTTATACATCTGAACAAATGATTTTTGTTTTCTACAGTATGCCCCCTTCTCACATTTTCTATGTCTCTGGATATCCTTGCAAAGGAACCTTCCTGGTGTGAGGACCCGTTCTTTTAGAGACTAACTGAGAACAAGACTGAGATTTTTAACAAGATCGCATCTTCTTACTTGTATCTTGCTTTGGTTATGAGGTGAGTGCAACAAGATTATGATATTTTATTAGACGCCATGTTTAGTAACTTCATCAAGGTATGCTTTGTATTGTTTTAAAATTGTTACTCTCCCAGCGTCTTTCGTGGTGAGGGGCTTGGTTTCTCGGTTTGGCAGTCCCAATCCGGCACCAGGATGCCTCTCAGGAAAGCCAGGGCAAGAAGGGGGTGGCGTGGGGGGATGCATTGTGGCACACAGTCCCAAGCCGGCACGGCTGCCGCCACCCAGTCACTTCCCACCGGACCGCTCACACAAAAGCGGGGATGCAGTACATGCAGCCCCCAAAAAAGCAAGCCGCCACCTGCGGCTCAGGCACTCATGCGGGTGGGTGCAGTTGATTCCCCTCGCCTTTTGCCCAAGCAAGGACTGGCAGCCCCCTCCTGCTCCCGTGGGGCAGGAGGGGAGGGTGTCTGCCTTGTCCTCTCTCCTGTCTGCAGGGCAGAAGCCCTGTTTGCTCAGCAGAGACTGCTTGGCAGCCGCAGAGGACAAAATCAGTCTGTGATGGCAGCTGTCAGCATGGGGAGCCTTACTCCTTCTCGCAGTGTCTCCTAGCAGATGGGAGGAGTGTTACCATGATGAGCCTGATCATCTTTTGGGCAAATCCACGCACAAACCATGCACAGTGGAAACCACGCACCATTGACTGTCATGTGGTGCGAACGCAGCCATTGCATTTAACTATGGCTGGAAACAGATGATAGATTGCGGGGGGGGGGGTGTTAGGGAGTTTAAGATGGCTTCAAAGAGGGATCTCTTCTCATGGTGCATAAACTCATCCCACTTTTGCTGCTGGTCCCCCACCCCGATATTTGCAGCTGTGATTACAATCAGAAAGCTGTTTGAAAGGGGACTGTGTGCTACAAGAGGAATATTTATATATATATATATTGGAAAGTGCAGCATATCAGAACTCACTTTCTTCCCTGAGCCCAAAAGATGTGCTTGGCCTAGTTTGAACATAAGAATAAATACATAAATAAATAAATAAAATTATACACATTAGAAAAACAATACAGTAGCATGACAAAATGAGAGACAGCAAACATCCAATATCACAGAATGAAGGTAGTTTGGCAGACATTTTAAAGGGTTTGGAATAATAGAAACATATTTGCTGGCACTGGAAAAAAAAACACTAGTCTACCTACTGAGCAGTAGGCAGAATTCATTTTGTTCATTACTGAAATGAGTTTTGCAATGTCAGTCTGAAAACAATAAAAGGTAAAGGTAAAGGTTTCCCCTTGACGTTACGTCCAGTCATGCCTGACTCTAGGGGGTGGTGCTCATCTCTGTTTCCTAGCCAAGGGAGCCAGCGTTTGTCCGCAGACAGTCTCCGTGGTCATGTGGCCGGCATGACTAAACACCGAAGTGCACAGAATGCTGTTACCTGCCCACCGAAGTGGTACCTTTTTATCTACTTGCATTTGCATGCTTTCGAACTGCAAGGTTGGCAGGAGCTGGGACGGCGCACGGGAGCTCACCCCATGTGCAGATTCGAACCGGCGACCTTTTGATCAACCAGCCCAGCAGCCCAGCGGTTTAAACCACTGCGCCACCTGCAGTCCCTCTGAAAACAATAGATCTGTAGAATTTTCAATACTTCCGCATGTGCACGTCATCTTAGAAAATTGTGTCAAATATATATTTTTTCATTTCTAGAGGATCAGAACTATGCATAAAAGGGTTTCATATAATGACAATAGGGGAAAATTTTAATTAGGAGCATACCTATATAAATGGTGTGGAGTTATGCCTCCCATTTGTTGATGCCTCTGTATTCCAGAAATCCGAAGTCAATGATGGTCTAAAACTTGCAGTCTCAGATCCTTTGCCATGAGCCACCTGAGCATTTCTCACAGACGGCTACCACATGCCAGTTTTACTGAAAATAGCAGATATGATCCACCCTGGGCACAGGTTTCCTTCAGGAAAGCTGCTGAATGTCCTTTGTGATCCCCACTGGATGAGACAGTAGGAGAAAGTGACCCATCCACCTTCATGGAGGACGCTCGGAGGCCTCTGATGGAAGCTGAGCAGGTGGGGGATGTGATGATGTTGAAAGACCACAGGGCTACACCTTCAGACGGTGAATGTGGGGAAGAGAACTTGAGCCTTGTTGAGATGAGGAGATTTGTGAAGGCCTGCAGGGAAAAGACTAGATAGTTATTGAGGGGGGAAAAACTATTTCCAATTATATCAACCTATGATTGCAGCTGTCAAAATGAGGAGCCTCATTTTGTTTCCTAAGATACTGTCTGGAGGACCAAGAAGCTAAAAAAATGGCAGATGGAACTCTTCATACATGAGGGCAAATATGACCTGATGGGTATAACTGAAACTTGGTGAAATGACTCCTATCAATTATATTAAATTGATGAATATAACATGTTTAAGAAAAACAGAAGGAACAGAAAGGGAGATGCAGTTGCACTGTATGTTAAAGAAAACTATGTCAGCACAGAAATACTCGAGAATGAGCTTAGTAGCCCTCCCTATCAAGAGCATCTGGATTAATATAAATGGAGCAAAGAACAAAGGGAACATAGTCACTGGAGTCTATTACCTATCACCCAATCAAGGAGAAGATGAGGACAAAACTTTTGAAAAGCAAATTGTGAGTGTTTCAAGGAGGCATGATGTTGTTATGGGAGAGTACAATTTCCCTGATATCTGCTGGGAGACAAATTCTGCCAAACATGGCCCCTCCAAGAGATTCCTAACGTGTGTTGCTGATAACTTCCTCCAGAAGAAAGTGGAGGAAGGAGCAAGAGGAACAGCTATCCTGACCTGATACTAACCAAACACCTAGTGGACAAAATGGCTGCTGTTGGAACTCTGGGGGAAAGCAGCCATGCCATACTAGAATTCTTGATTCTAAAGGAAGCAAAAGCCAAATGAAGCCAAACATGTACCCTGGAGTTCAAGAAAGCCAACTTTAAGAAACAATGATAAGCAAAGCTCCATGGCAGGTCACTCTAAAAGAAAAAGGAGTCCAAGATGATAGGGCAATCTTTAAAAAAGAAATTAAAGCACAACTACAAATAATTCCAACAACGTAGAAGACAACAGAAGACATCCATGTGGCTTCACAAAAAGCTAAGAGTTAATTTGAAAACCACAAAAAACAAAAAAGGGGCATGCATAGAAAGTGGAATGAAGACCAGGATACAAAGGAAGAATACAGAGAGGTTGCACAGGATTACAGAGATGCTGTCAGGAAGGCTAAAGCTAGGAATGAACTGAGAGTAGTGAGGGATGCTAAATGCAATGAGAAAGCCTTCTTCAGATATGTCCAAAGTAAAAGACAGATGAAAGCAAAAGGAGTTCAACATGCTCTTCAACATGGATTGTCAAATGATAACATATGACAAAGAAAAGGCAGAAGTGCTTAATTCCTACTTTGGCCCAGTCTTCTCCCAAAGGAAGATCTACAATGAAGGGGAAGCTCGTACAAGCTGAAGATGCAGGATGCCAGCTCAAGATTGACAGGTGATCCAGTTGAGCTAAACAAGTTCACATCTCTAGGTCTCAATGAACGCCATCCTAGAGTCATAAAGGAGCTGGCAGAAGAACTCTCAGAACCACTCTCTATTATCTTTGAGAAATCATGGAGGACAGGGGAAGTGCCAGATGACTAGAGAACGGCTAACATTGCCCCTATCTTCAAGAAAGGAAAAGAAGAAACTGGGAACTACAGACCAGTCAGACTGACATCAATCCCTAGGAAAATTCTGCAAGCATCTTGAAGAAATGGATTTCTCAAGAATAAATGTTGCCAGACTAATCTAACTTTTTGACTGGGTAACCTCCCTAATGGACTGTGAGACAATGCTGTGGACATGATCTATCTTGACTTTAGGAAGCTTTGACAAAGTGCCCCATGACATCCTGATTAGTTAAATTAGCAAAAGGTGGGCTAGATGGAACAACCAAAAGGTAGACCCATAGAGAGCTACAGAACTGAGCTCAAAGAGTACTCATTGGTGGCACCTACTCAAACTGGGAAGAGGTAACAAGTAGGGTGCTACAGGGTTCTGTCTTGGGCCCTTGGGCCCAGTGCTCTTCAACATTTTTATTAATGATTCAGATGAGGTAGTGCAGGGAATGATCATTATATCTGCAGATAACACAAAACTGGGTGGGATAGCTAATAACCCAGAAGATGGAAAGAATGTTCAAGGTGATCTTGATAGGTTGGAATGTTGGACTGAAAACAACAGAATGAAATTCAGTAATTCATTTGAAACCAAATGCATCACTACAAGATGGGGAATGCTTAGCTCAACAATACTGCAAATGAGAAAAATCTTGGGATTATTGCAGATCACAAGTTAAATATGAGCCAATAATTTGATGTAGCAGCAGAAAGGGCAAATGGTATTTTAGGCTGCATTAATAGAAGTATCACTTCCAAATCCCTTGAAGTATTATTTCCCCTTGACTCAGCACTTAGTCAGACCTCATCTGGAATACTGTGCCCAGTTTTGGGCACCACAGTTGAAGAAAGATGCAGGCAAACTGGAAAGGGTTCTGAGGAGGGCACCAAGGATGATCCAGGGGCTGGAAGCAAAGCCCTGTGAGGAGGGATTGAGAGAACTGGGCATGTTCAGCCTCGAGAAGAGAAGACTGAGGGGGGACATGGTATCCCTCTATAAGTACCTCAAAGGCTGCCACAAAGAGGAAGGATAAAAACTCTTCTCGATCATTCAAGAGTACAGGACACTGAATAAAGGACTTAAGTTACAGGAAACCAGATTCCAGCCAGATGCCAGGAAAACATTCTTCTCTGTCAGAGCAGTATGACAATGGAACCAATGATTGAGGGAGGTGGTGAAGGCATTCAAGATGCAACTGGGCAGTCATCTGAGGGTGATGGTGCCCTGCACTAGCAGCAGGGTGGGACCTGATGGCTTTTCTTGGCCTCTTCCAAGTCTACTCTTCTGAGATTCTATGCTCTCTAGTATTTGTGATCAACCTCCTGACATCCACATCAGCCTTTATGTGGCATGATTATGAGCCCTGGACATAATGTTAGTTAACAGTGCACTTTCCTTAAAAATAATATAAGGAGAGTTTATTCTGGGGCCAAGTCTGCTGTGAGGAGCTGACAAGTAGTAGCAGAATAAATGAAAGTTGTCCTTTCTTCAACTACTGCTGCTTCCTGCTGCCTCTACATAATATTTCTAACTTTTGAAATATTGCTTGAAGTAATTCCCAAATCAAATGCCTTTTGAAGACTAAGCTTAGCATGGATATTTCTCTGTTTAGATGTATTCCTAAATGCTCTGTTTTTTAATCTCATCAAATCTTCTGTATTATTCCCAATTAAAAATGCAGCCAAACTTAAGGCCTCTAGTCCCATTGTGCCCCAAGTGATGAGAGACTATGTTTTGTGCACTCCGCATCTCAAACTTGAGAGGACCTGTTTATACTGACAATAAAGGGGATAAACTGCTGAAGTTTAAATGCTGGCCTCGGGTACCCAACCCAGTGCATGAAGTAAATCTACTGAACTGCCCACCTAGTGTTGTAAAGACTGCAAGGTCCGTCTCCAGATCAAAACTAATCAAGTGATGGACAGTGAAGGCAAGACACCATTGCCTGGGAAACCAAATAAATAGAAGCACAAAGCCATCCATCAGTGCCATCTGGAAGAGATTGGCCTGGATGTCTTTCTGTCAGGCGCTGCTACAGTATTTATTTGTGTAGCTGGGCTTTGGCTTTAGGGATTTCAGCAAAATATTTTTGTCGGTGATGATTTGGTGAGAACATCGTCCAAGTTGATTGTCAAGCTACAATTAAATACCCTGTTCTTACAGACTCACAATTACAAGTGTAGCTTACTTTCCATTTTAGACCTACCTGGGGGACAACATATGCAAGATGATCTCACTTTGGACTCTGTACACATACTATTTTTTTAACGGTAAAAAACATGGATGATCATTAGTTGGTGACATGAGCACATGTAAAAAAAAACTCATGATGGATGATTATTGTGAAAGATTGTATATATAATGTTTAGCCGAAGTTGTTGTTTCTGCTTAAGACAAATAACCATGGATGTTCTCCTGATCCCATCAATGCAGAACAGAGAAGGAAAAGCAAGGAAAGAATGATCATATTAAAAAGCATCTGTGTGCACAAGCAAGAGGATTAAAGAACAAACAACGTGAATTAGAAAGGATTTCATAATAAATGATGCATGTTATGATGTCATGGAAACAACCCTCACAAGTTGAATGAGGGAGTTGTGTGAGGTGCTACACTTGGAGAGGGAAAGCAAGGAATTCTGGAAATAAGATGTGTAGATAAGCTATATTTCAGCAATCAAGTATGTGTGACTAAATTCTTTAGATGACGGGCAGGCTGCCTTTTCACTCTGAGGGCCACATGGGGCAAGGACTGACACCCGAAGGGCTGCACTCACATGTACACACACGAATTGCGTGCACACAGACACAGGCATAAACACAATCTCAGGCATGTGCGCACACATGCACACACTTCCCTTCCTCTCCCTTCTCAAGTGCTGCTGTGCGGGGAAGGGGCCGTGACCTTGTGCCCTCCAGAGTAAACCCTAATCAAGGACCCTGTTTCTTGTTGCTAGTAGCAGCAGAAAAACAGCTATGCGACTGGAATCACTGGCTGAGGGAGAGGCTCCAATCTCATTCCCAGACTGCTTCCAGCAGGAATGTCAAAATGCTGGCAGATTGCCTCTACTACCACCCCACCCACACTCTCCAGTGATTCTCCTTGGGCATGGCAAGTTTAGGGCCTGCCTTCCTCAGATGAGCCTTTCAGGACAGTGGGCAGAATAATCATCCTCGTTTGACATCTGAAGCAGCCCCCTCTGGTGGTGTGCAAGGAAAGAGGCACACGGCAGCTGATCCCAAGGTATACTTGTAACATATGTGGGATGCTCACCACTCCACGTTCTCAAGACCAGGAGTGTGGACCAGGATCATCTTTCACATCCCAGTGTTCAGACATCCTCCAAAGGAGTCTTTGTTGTGATATGGATTAAATCAATGGGACACACAGTGCATGCCAGCTAATTATCATTCTTCAGGTGTCCCATAACCTCTCCTGATGCCATTGTTTAATTTTGAAATTGTCAGCACTGCGGCAGTAGCGGTGTGACCTGCAGGGGGGTACCATGTGGGTGGAAATAGCCCCTGGGCATCCTGCTGGTTCCCCTGTGTGCTGCATGGAGAGACCTCTTTGTAAATTTACATATACAAATAATCCAGTCCTGGCAGCTTTACTAGTTTGTGGTTCAAGTGGCACCCACCATGCAAGTATCTTGGTTTGATTCTTTTTATGCATTGGAAGCATTTCATAAAATGTGCTGTGATATAGCCAGAAGATCACCTGAAGGGGACTGTTCTTTAGTACTGCCCAGGGGACACATGCGACTTGGGGAATGTCACGGACACGAACGGTCACTGTCCCGCATGGCCATGGCAGATGTGCAGACGCCCTTTATAAATGGCGCAAAATACCATCACCGAATTGTGATTGTGGGACCAAAAGACCAACTATCCAACATGCAGTGACTGAATGCCAAAAACGAGATTATAAAGAAGAGTTTGCTGATTTCCTAGTTGTGACAGACAAAGCAAAACGTTATATCTGTAATATAAATATCCATTGATAATGTTTTGGATTTCTATTTGGTATGTCATGTTTTCATGCCTGTGTTTTTTAACCAAAGTGTGATGTGAATGTGCCATATGATCCAATGCATAATTCATTCATTCATTAATAATTATGCATTAATGATTGATTGATTGATTGATTGATTAATTAATTATGCATTGGATCCATTTAGAGACTACTCCTGGTCCAAGGGGCTCTCCCTGAAACTATGCTATTCCATTCCTAGGATCTACTATTCTGCATACCCTTCTAAGGGAACCATCCCCTGGTTCCCAGCACTGGCTTCGTTGGAGTCCCATCTCCAGCGCTCAGGGTACTGGGGACCAAAGGCTGACCGCATGCAGCCAGCACAGTCGGAACCGCACCAGCTGTCTCTTCATGTTTGCAATTTGCTCTCGGAGAGGAGAAAAGGAGATGGGAGGGGAGGGGGCTGATGGCTGGTGTCCTAGCCAAATGGCCTCCCAGCCTCCTTCCTTCCCCACCGCCTCATTTAGGCAGCCGAAACCACCTTGCGCCTGAGTTTGGTGGCTGATGAGTATCAAGGGTAGGGGCGACAGGTTTGCACCCAACACATCTTTGAATGGGACACCAAGCAACACAGGGCGCTCAGAGGGCGTGTTATGGCAGTGCCTGCTATACACAGAATTACAACCACAGACTGCAGCTTTGTGTCCCCACCCCCCGCCCCAGAAAAATTCCTGTGGACACCATGGACCAAAACAAAGGACCAATTTGATATGAATGAGTGACGCATCAGCCAAAAGTGAATGCACCAACTCTTTCCTTTGGCAGACACACAACCGATAACCATTTCCCCCCACAAAGTGCCAAATGCGAGGAGGACCGACCAAGAGCCTGACAAGCTGCATTTGCTGATCTCTCCCAAGCCCCACTCTCTCATCCTGGGGAGCACCGTCAGGTCCAGGACGGCTGATGTTTTGTCTCCTCCTCTGCTCTTTGGATGTTCCCCGTTGTTTCTCCTGCAATTTCATAATTCAGACATCAATGTCAGAATTCAGACCGAAGCTTTTTTTCTCAGGACTCCACGGACTGCCTGTATGGCCTGGTACCATGGGCTGTGTGTGGGACAGGGGCTGGGTGACAAGTTTTGTACAGGTTTGTTACAGGTGGGGGAGGAAGCAAGGACTCATTCCACAGGAAAGCAAACTGGCACATGCCAACAGGAAAAGCAGAGAGCCAGTTATGGATTAAAGTGCATGTTTAACATTTACAGTATTTATTACTGGAATTGGGAGATCATTCCAGGAAGTCATATAAAACAAGGGTTATGGCACTACCACCACAATTCCAATCACGTATTCTCAGCCTGTACTACCTTGCAGGGTTGTTGTGAAGATAAATCGGAGAGGAGGAGGATTATGTAAGCCAATTTTGTTTCCTTGCTGGAAAAAGGCAGGATATAAATATAACAAGTTAACCATGTTGCTTAAGACTGAAGCTCAAACATGACACTGCCAGCATTTATTATACATGGCTTAGCCTGTAGAATCTGACAGAGGAGTTTCTGGCATAGCTGAATCCAAGTTTATACAGGATGCCGCTGCCAAACTTCTTGTGACACATGAAGCCGCCTGGCAGGGGAGGGTTAGGCAGCTCCATGCCACTTCCCACCTTGCCAGGGTGAACACCAACCCTGATCATCTGCACCCTTTTGCCCGCCTGCTTCCAAGGCCCACTTCCCATCAGCCACTGCAATTGCTGCTGTCCATCAAGGATACCCAAAGCTAAACTGGGTGCAACATGGCAAAGTGTCTCCCTTGGACCGGCACAAGGGACTTCACTGCATGCTGAGAGGACCCTGATATAAATCTACTGGCTATGGAGATTAGATGAAGATCTGGTACCAGATTTTATTTTCTTACTTTATTGTGCTATGCTCAGTTTCTATGCCATTCACTTTACTGTCATATGTTTCCTGCAGTAGACTATACTAACTGGACTGGGTTTGATTCCTACTTACAGCTTCAGGAGGAGTTTGCTTCCAGCATCCTGCCGAGATCTTTTGAGCTGTATTCCACTGAGTCGGTGGGAGGGGAGGGGAGGGGAGGGGAGGGGGGCTGGCCACTTGGCCAGCAAGACTGGAGCGTTGCCTTCCCATGACCATCATGAGAACAAGAGGGAGGGTGCTCACCCTGGGTAACTCGGAGCACCAGTAGCCCCAGAAAAGGGTGGTAAATGTCTGGCACAGGTCCTGCAAACTAACCTGGGGGCCTGGCACTGGCTTGGCATCTGTGGCAGGTGGGTCCTAGCGCTGCCTTTGGGCACGGGAAGACTCTGGTGACAGACACCTGGCTTTCCCCTCTCCTCTGGCCAAAGAGGGCATCTGAGGCAGCTCGGTGCCAACCTGTGCATCAGGCCAGGAACCCTTGAGCCCAGCCACATTGAGAGAGGCCTCACTGGTGCCACAAGCCACACAGCTGCCCCCGCTCTTGCTCCCCTTGCAAGCCCCGTGCCCTGCAGGGGTCTGGGTGCCAGCCTTCATTGCAGCCACTTCTGATTCCTCTGCCATCTTCGTGGATATTTGCCTCTGCAGTGCACGGGTCTATCTGTTCCAAGGCAACCCCTGCCCCAAGATGCCTCCAGGCAAGGCTTTTACTGTGAAGCCTCAGTAAAAACTCACAGAATGTGACAGCAAGCTCCTGCCTTATGTTTATAATTGTCTCTGTTTTCTCATTGCTTTCTCTGTCTTTTTTCTTACCACAAAAATCCATTAAGGAGAGAAAGGTGGAGCAGCTGCAAATGCCTTTTGACTGGTGGCACCAGAAGCCCCGTCTGGAAGCACCCCCCACCCCCAGCACACCCCCCCGATGCCCATCTTTTGAGCTCAGCCCTCCAAGAGCCTTTCCCACGGCACATTGACAGAGGTGCTCCTGGGACACGGCAAAAGGTTGACATTTAATTTGATGCCGTCTCTGCATCTCCCTGGTTTCCTGAGAATTTCGTCATTTTCCACTCATGACCCATAACTTCCTGAAGCCCACGTTTCCAGTCTTCCTTCCGTCCAGCCTCCTGCTTCTAGCCACCACGGCTAGCTCTGGAAACTGAGGAAGCCAGCACCCCAGCCACTAATGGGCATGCACATTTTAGGCATGTCATGAGTGGAGCTGGCTGGAGCCGGGGGCCAGACTAGATGTCCTGGGAGACCCCTTGTGACTTGCTCTGTTTCTCTGTGTCCACACTTCTCCTCTGGGGAGCGCCATGCCCTTCCAAGTGCTCTCTGCCATTCTGATGCCACCTTACCAGCATAAAGCAGCTGGAGATGTTTTCTGAGAGCAAAGATGCTGAGCTTATTGCCCAGCACTGGTCCTGTGACTGATGAGGGATCTCCATCTCCATCCCAGAGCTTGTATCATCTTCAGAGACATCAATTCCCTTTCTGCCGCAGACCTCATGGTCATACGTGACACAAAACAGGCTGGAGCAGAGTCTCTTCTGGTCACCTGCTTCTTTTGTTTGGAAACAAGATTATGGACTGCACCCCTGCATTGCTTATCAGACATTGTTGAATAAGTATAAGAAGCTTAACCCTTCCTGCTTATCCTGGAAGTTTGTAGAACCTTCAAAGTTTACTGGTTTACAAAGTTGAGTCTTCAAGGGGCCCATAAAAGGCAGTCACTGCAGGGAAGGGCCTGCTCTCCCCACAGGTCTCTCTGCTGATACCTTCAGGAGCCTGAGAGCTCCAGCAGGGCCGGGCCCAATCCTGCAATTACTACAGTGGCCATTCCAGTTCTGGCCACCAGATGGCGCACCAGGGCTGCTCAGATCCCTGTGCTATCCATGTCCAGGAACAGACGTTGCTGGCATGCCACTGGAAGCTGGAAAAGGTGTTCCTTGTGATGGAGGTTGTTTATTTACTGATGCGCTTTTCTATAGCACCTTATTTACTCAAAAATCCACGTGTCCCTCCAGAGGTAGTGGCAGATCTGGGAGCACTCCAGGGAGGGCAATCCTGCTCATTCACAGGGAGGGCAATCCTGCCCAGAACAAAGATTTCCCTAATCCCTGGATGAGAGAAACACTATCCACAGTGCCACTGTCTCAGTTTATCTGCTCTCATGTGAGCCAACAGTGCGTCCATGCACTGATCCAGGGCATGTGCAGGTTCTCTTGGCCTAGATGATACAGAGAAATAGCGTTGCACATCATCAGCCAACAGGCAACAGTTTACTCCTTATCCCCTAATGACTACCTCAGAGGCTTCATAGAGGTCAGCATCAGGAGCAGATGCAAACTGCAGCAAAACCTCTATTTCATTATGCCCTCAACTCCCAACCCACAGAACCAGTGTAGAGAGATGCTGTTGTCAGCGGTATCGGATCCACAGAAAGCGTAAGCATAGCACTTCCCCATGCACTGTGATTTGGTCCTGAAACTACACCTGAACACTGGCTGGAATAAGTCTATGCAGTATGTTTGTTCCAAGCATGCTGATGCCCACTGCTCTCTCAAGCACCTTGCCTAAGAAGGAGACATCAGAAACTGGATGGAATTCCTTGAGAACCTCCGGGTCCAGCATGCGTTTCTTGAGAAGCAAGCATGCCTTCTGGGCTTCAGGCACCTGCCCCTCCCACACTGTAAAGTTTAAAGCACGCAGCATAACTGGTCCTCCCCTTGCAAAAAAGGCAAGTGTCAAGAGGGACACTGTGCTTGAGGTGTCGCTTGCATCCTTGGATACCAAAAGCTGAAACGCATCCCACAAACCACACCAGTTGGAGGGAGCATAGGACACGTCATCTGGACTTGCACCAACCGTGCTGTTGAAATCAGCATGTCGATGTGCAATTTTATCCACAAAGTGTCTTGTGAATCTGTCACCACATGTTCTTTGGGCTCCGATATCCCTTTTGTTAATGAGTTGTTAAAAGAACTCAGCCGCACAAAACAAGACAATTGCCCAAGGCTGCAATGGCAGCAGCAAAGGGGTCTTTTTCCACTGCCCTCACTACTACAGGGGGCACAATCATGTCCCCCACCCTCTGTTCAACCGTCTCTGCAAAAAGATTTCTACTGGCCATTGCCCAGCCTGCCTCAACACCTGTAGCTCATTCAAAATCAGCAGGCTACCCAAATTCCACAGGAGCAGAGAAGGTGCTTAGGAGCAATCATATTACTGGTTTCTCTCACTTTGTCCTTACATAGCATGACTTGAGCCTCAACAGGATCGCCAGTCCTTCACCGGGAACCCTCTGTGCATTTGAGAGATCCTTTGAATTCCTGGGGTTTCTTAATAGGCCCTCACCCCTGCAAGAGGGCAGATTTGCTCCCACCAACCCTCACCAGGAAGTGGCCTGGCCACGATGATACTGGTACAACCCTGATGGGCAGTCTGGCCAAGCAGATGACTTTCCAGTAGCACTCGCAGTCGTTCCTCCCTTTGCCAGTCCAGCCTGCATGCCCTCTCTTTCCCTGCCACTTCTGCACCCCCTTTCTACTCCTGTCATTTTCATACAGGGACCGTTCACTGAAGAGCAGCTTTGCTACTCCACAAAGAAGCAAACAATTAGGAAGTGCAAAGACATGCAAGCAGGTGCGTTAGAGCTGAATACAGTGCAGACATTTTAAAGCCAAACTAAAAGCAGCAACCAGTATTTAATATGGAGGTACAGGAATGCATATAAATACTCCACGAGATGAATTGGAAAAGCAACCTCTGCCTCCCATGACTCCCACCTGCCTCCCTGCATCACATCTGGGGAACATCCCTGCTGCCTTGTTGGTCCCAAGCAACGAGGGGGCTCTCACTGCCAGCCCCCTTCCTTAGAAGCGAACTAAGGGAAAGGAAGAGACGGACGCTCTAAAGGAGGGGAGAGCAGAAAATGGATCTCCAGATACTTTGGACTGCAGTTCCCAGCATTCCTGGCCATTGGTTATGCTGCCAGAGGCTCCTGAGAGGCTGAGTCCAAAACATCTGCAGATCTTGCTGGCATTGGGCTATTCCCAAAAGCTCCTGAAAAAAGGTAGCTGCTTTTTCTACCACCAAATCCACCACCTCTTCTACATTCCCCAAAGCCCACTATTTCTTTCTTGAAGTTCATCACCTTCCTACCACAAGACATGGTTTTGTATGCTTGCTTCTGCTCTCAGGTGCCCATCCTTCCAAAGGGATGTCGAGCGCTACCTCCAGTCGAGATGTTCACGTGAGGGGCTGCCTCAGCCATTGCCAGTGCCTGGCTCCTCAGAGCCTTGGAGCTTGCAAACGGATGCCAGGAGAGTGGGAGCATTCACAGGGTACCCCACTTTCCCCGCATCCGCAGGGGTGCAGGGAGGAGACACCTTTGGCCCCATGGTGACCTGGAGCTTTCCTACAAGAGGCCTTTATTGCTTACTTGGTATTCCTTACTCTGGTGACTTGTGGGTTCTTGACCTCACAGGTTTGCTTCTGTTTTCTCAGTTTACTTTTCTGTTTGTGGAAAAGGGGAAATGGGGCATAAGTCCTGAAACGGCTGTTTCTGCTGCTGGCATATCGCCACTATGCAGTTATAGCACAGCTCCACCTAGAGCTTCTGGAGGAGAAAAGAAAAGCTCTTTTTGTAAAGCTCCAATCTTAGATCTATGACAAAAGGGGAAGGCAGATAGCAGCAGTCAATAGCCTTGTGCAAAAAAGCTTCTGAGGAAGCTTTGTGGGTCCAACAGGGGACCCTGGTAGGGCCACAGGATGACACCCTCTGCTAGTGCAAACACAAACAACCACCACATCTGACCACATTTTCTTACTGAACGCACAAGCAGTCACACCCTCACATGCTTCCTTCCTGCAAACCCACCTACTTCCCTCCTACTAAATGTTCTCACTAAATGTCCCTCTTCCTTCCTTTCTCAAGACATTCCATTCTTCCTCCATTTCTTTATCTCTAAATCTTCCCCGCCTACTTACTCTTAATCACCCCTCTACCTTGTCCCATATGCCCTACTGTCTTCTTTCTCCACTTGCTACCGAAATCCTCCCTCTCCACTATCTGTTTGTCTTACTTAATTTCATTACAGTTCTACCCCACTTCTTTGCAAAGAACCCTCAAGAGTTTACACGGACTTCCTCCTCTACACTTTATCCTCACATCAGCCCTGTAAGGTAGGTCGGGTTGAGAGTCAGTGTCTGGCCCACACTTGCCCAGCGAGCCTGATGGCTGAATGGGAACTAGAACCCCATCCTCTTGAATCCCAGCCCAACAGTCTGGGCACCATAGCTCACTGGTTTCTTTCTTTCTGCCTGCCTCTGTCACACACAAACACATTTCTCACTACCTCCTTTTCCTTTCCCAGCCGGTTGCCTGCCTGCAATACAAGTGCTCTAGGGTTGCTGATACCCCGATTCTCAGTGTGAAACCAATTTTCACATGAAGGAACTTTCCAAATATACAATGGTCCATGCATGTCGAAAAGCAGATTTGAGTGGGACAGTTCTGAATGTAAAAACAGCCAATGAAGAAACAAGTGAGCAGCCCCCCCTTTTCCAAATCCTCCACAGAACTTTGGAGCCCTGCATGGCTGCCTTTGTCTGTTTTAAAAATAAGTTTGGGAGAAACAGGCACACAACTGCATCTCACATGTACTTTCTGCCTTTGTCCCCCTGCAGAATAATAGAAGATGTCACACGAATACAACAACAAAAACCTGGCAGAAATAATGACAGTAAAAACGGCATTGTGGTGATGCAGTGATTCTCCATCTGCAGTTCACTGGTGAGTCTTTAGAAGACTATGGAAAGGTAAGATATAAAGTATGCCACGGTGTGACAAATTAAAGTGGGAATAATAACAACAACCACAACAATAATAATGGAGGACGGCTAGCCTTTGAAAGTCTGAAGAGGGTGTAAGCATGCACGCACAGGGACATAAAATATTCATCTAGGAACGAAATGTGCATTAAAGCTTTATTTGAACTGCTCCGTCTATGGCTGCGGGCTCACCACAAGCATGTTAAGGCAGCATTTATCTTCTCTGTAAAACATTTGCTGGTCCACAGGAAGAGTTTGTTGCATTAAGTAATTTATAGAGTGCTAAGAAGTTCCTTAAGCTATTATTAAAAACATACAAAATCTTCTCTGGTTAGGTTTCTAGTAACTCAGACTTCTAACTAAGCAGAACTGATAGAGCTGCCTTTTGATGTTTAATGAGTTCTGAGGCAGACGTGAGACGTGATAGACAGGGCAGCGGTTGTGATTTAGTGCTCATGAAAAGAAACGATCGCCCCCCCAGAAAGAAAATGTAGCGAAAGACCCCCCCCCCTTCTTCTTCTTCTCCTCCTACTTCTCCTCCTGCCTCTTCTTCTTCTCTTTTGCAGTCCATGTGGTTTTGATTTCCTCATCTAGTGCCTCTCAGTGCTGGCTCGTTTCCATTCAAACACACACAGAACACTGAAAACTAATTAGCCTTGGATGCCGCCACAGGAAGTTCGGCTGCCAAGATCCTTTCCCCCCACAATTCCTCAACTTTCTCAGCTCCCCTCAGGCCAAGGGGCTTGTGCTGGGCCTCTCTGTGAAGGTTGCCAGGTCTAATTTTACAATTTCCCTTCACCTTATCAAGTATGCCCCAGGCCCAACCAGGGAGAAAGGATCAGAGCCGGGCTGTGTTGCGAGCTTTTCATCCCCACACCCAGTCCCCTCCCGCTTTCTTTTCTTTTCTGCCTCAGTCGGAGGAATCTTGCTCATCTCCAATTTCAGTGTTGACTTGTTAATCTGACCTTCGCTAATACTTTTTAGGGGAACCAAAGGAAACTTCACCATCTTGTAAAACTTGAAAGTATTCTCTCTCCCAGCCTCCTCTCGAAGGTTAACAAATTTTCCCAAGAGCCAAAGCACCACAAGTGTCAACCAGCCTCAGGGATCCTATTTCAAAGCAGAGTCCAGTGCAATGTTAACTGGCAGGAACCCAGCCTTGATTACCAAAGGGAAGGTAGGCTATAATATAAAGATGGCACCAAAATATAGTGCAAGTATCAGAAATGCAAAATGCTCAGTGAGCAACCAAGGGTATATTCATCGGCTTTTACAGATCCAATGGCAATACCAGACATATAAGATCCTGGAGACAAATAATAATAATAATAATAACAACAACTACTACTACTACTACTACTATTGACCAGCTTGCTATATTTTCCAAACACTGACTGGAGACTGGTACAATTCCCTCTTCCCATGGACACTCAAGTGCTATAATGAAGTTGGCAGAATCACCTAGAATAGGTATGGATGGAGCACATCCATCCCTTTGTGGGGTCATTGGCTAGGAAGCCTGAGTAATTGATGTGCTTCTTTCTGAAAGTTTCTTTGGAGAGAGAGATTGGCAGTGACATGTAGCCTTTCCAGAATATGGGAGAGATAACAGGGCCCTTGATGGGGCCTGAATACTCATCACTTAGTTTCATTACAAGTCAGTCTGGCCAACTGGTGCGTGCGTGCGTGCGTGTGCGTGTGCGTGTGTGTGTGTGTGTGTGTGTTGGGGTGGGGGGCACATTTTAACTAAAATTTAGTAGGGACACTGGGCTGGTAAAGGTGTTCCAGGGACAAGGTCTCTCCTTTGGGCTGCCAGGGAGAGATCTAGAGAGCAGACCTGTGCTATGTGACTGTTTTCTTCCCTTGAGTCAGAAAAAGAAAAACACCTCTATTTGGGTATCCTACTAGCTGCTTGTTGTTGTTGTTAGTCGAGAAGTCGCATCCGACCCATCGCGACCCCATGGACAACATTCCTCCAGGCCTTCCTGTCCTCCACCATCCCCCGGAGTCCACTCAAGCTCACACCAACCGCCTCTGTGACTCCATCCAGCCACCTCATCCTCTGCCGTCCCCTTCTTCTTTTGCCATCTATTGTTCCCAGCATTAGGCTCTTCTCCAGGGAGTCCTTCCTTCTCATTAGGTGGCCAAAGTATTTGAGTTTCATCTTCACTATCTGGCCTTCTAAAGAGCAGTCAGGGTTGATCTCCTCCAGGACTGACCGATTTGATCGCCTTGCGGTCCAAGGGACTCGCAGGAGTCTCCTCCAGCACCACAATTCAAAGGCCTCAATCCTTTTGCACTCGGCCTTCCTTATGGTCCAGCTTTCACAGCCATACATTGCAACTGGGAAAACCATAGCCTTGACTATACGCACTTTTGTTGGCAGGGTGATGTCTCTGCTTTTTAGTATGCTGTCTAGATTTGCCATAGCTTTCCTCCCCAGGAGCAAGCGTCTTTTAATGTCTTTGCTGCAGTCCCCATCTGCGGTGATCTTGGAGCCCAGGAAAATAAAATCTGTCACTACCTCCATTTCTTCCCCATCTATTTGCCAGGAAGTGAGAGGACCGGATGCCATGATCTTAGTTTTCTTAATGTTGAGTTTCAAGCCAACTTTTGCGCTCTCCTCCTTCACCTGCATCAAGAGGCTCTTTAGTTCCTCTTCACTTTCTGCCATGAGAGTGGTATCATCTGCATATCTGAGGTTGTTGATATTTCTCCCAGCAATCTTGATTCCAACTGGTGATTCATCTAGCCCTGCCTTTCTCATGATGTGCTCTGCATATAAGTTAAATAGGCAGGGTGACAGTATACAGCCTTGCCGAACTCCTTTCTCAATTTTGAACCAATCAGTGGTTCCGTGTCCAGTTCTCACTGTTGCTTCTTGACCTGCATATAGGTTTCTCAAGAGACAAATAAGATGGTCTGGTACTCCCATCTCTTTAAGAACTTGCCACAATTTGTTGTGATCCACACAATCAAAGGCTTTAGCATAGTCAATGAAGCAGAAGTAGATGTTTTTCTGGAACTCCCTAGCTTTCTCCATGATCCAGCGTATGTTGGCAATTTGGTCTCTAGTTCCTCTCCCTCTTCGAAATCCTGCCTGTACTTCTGGTAGTTCTCGGTCCACATACTGCTGGAGCCTAGCTTGTAGGATTTTGAGCATCACTTTGCTAGCATGTGAAATGAGTGCAATGGTGTGGTAGTTTGAATATTCTTTGGCATTGCCCTTCTTGGGGATCGGAATGTAAACTGACCTTTTCCAATCCTGTGGCCACTGTTGAGTTTTCCAAATTTGCTGGCATATTGAGTGTAACACTTTAACTGCATCGTCTTTCAGGATTTTGAATAGCTCAGCTGGAATGCTGTCACCTCCACTAGCTTTGTTGTTGCTCAGACTTCCTAAGGCCCATTCCAGGATGTCTGGCTCGAGGTCAGTGACCACCGCATTGTGGTTATCAGGGATGTTAAGCTCTTTCTTGTATAGTTCTTCTGTGTAATCTTGCCACCTCTTCTTAATCTCTTCTGCCTCTGTTAGGTCCCTGCCATTTTGGTCCTTTATTATGCCCATCTTTGCATGAAATGTTCCCTTCATATCTCTAATTTTCTTGAAGAGATCTCTGGTCCTCCCTATTCTATTGTTTTCTTCTATTTCTTTGCACTGTTCATTTAGGAAGGCATTCTTATCTCTTCTAGCTGTTCTCTGGAATTCTGCATTCAATTGTTTGTATCTTTCTCTTTCTCCCTTACCTTTCGCTTCCCTTCTTTCCTCAGCTATTTGTAAAGCTTCCTCAGACAGCCATTTTGCTTTCTTGCATTTCTTTTTCTTTGGGATGGTTTTAGTTGCTGCCTCTTGTACAATGTTGCGAACCTCCGTCCATAGTTCTTCAGGCACTCTGTCTATCAGATCTAATTCCTTAAATCTATTTGTCACCTCTACTGTATATTCATCTGGGATATGATTTATGTCATACCTGAGTGGCCTAGTGCTTTTCCCTACTTTCTTCAACTTAAGCCTAAATTTTGCCACCAGAAGCTCATGATCTGAGCCAGTCAGCTCCTGGTCTAGTTTTTACTGACTGTATAGAACTTCTCCATCTTTGGCTGCAGAGCACATAGTCAATCTGATTTCTGTGTTGACCGTCTGGTGAAGTCCATGTGTAGAGTCGTCTCTTGGGTTGTTGGAAAAGAGTGTTTGCTATGACCATCGTATTCTCTTGACAAAATTCCACCAGCTTGTGCCCTGCTTCATTTTGTACTCCAAGGCCAAACTTGCCTGTTATTCCAGTTATCTTTTGGCTTCCTACTTTAGCATTCCAATCCCCCATGATGATAAGGACATCATTTTTTGGAGTTAATTCTAGAAGGTGTTGTAGGCCTTCATAGAACTGGTCAACTTCAGCCTCTTCAGCACCAGTGGTTGGGGCATAGAGTTGGACTATTGTGATGTTGAATGGTTTGCCTTGGATTCGAACTGAGATCATTCTGTCATTTTGGAGATTGTATCCCAGTACTGCTTTTCCTATTCTTTTATTGACTATGAAGGCTACTCCATTTCTTCTGAGGGATTCTTGCCCGCAGTAGTATACCTGATGGTCATCTGAACTAAATTCGCCCATGCCTGTCCATTTTAGTTCACTGATTCCTAAGATGTCGATGTTCAGTCTTGTCATCTCTTGTTTGACCACATCTAGCTTGCCTTGATTCATGGATCTGACATTCCAGGTTCCTATGGAGTAAATATCTTTGCAGCATCGGACTTTCCTTTCACCTCCAGATACATCGGCAGCTGAGTGTCCTTTCGGCTTTGACCCAGTCGCTTCATTCTTTCTGGCGCTACTAGTACTAGCCCTCCACTCTTCCCCAGTAGCATATTGGACACCTTCCGACCTGAGGGGCTCATCTTCCGGTGTCATATCGTTTTGCCTTTTGGTACTGTCCATGGGGTTTTCATGGCAAAGATACTGGAGTGGGTTGCCATTTCCTTCTCCAGTGGATCACGTTTTGTCAGAGCTCTCTGCTATGACCTGTCCGTCTTGGCGGACCCTGCACGGCATAGCTCATAGCTTCATTGAGCTACGCAAGCCCCTTCGCCACAACAAGGCAGCTGCTACTCACCTATTAAAATAGAAAACACACACACAAAAGATAGCTTTAGCACCTCATCTAAATGCTCTTTTGAACTTAAGCACAGCTGGAAAACACACTCAGGGAGTTCCCAGATGCCACATATCTCATTTCAAATATTCAGCCTTTGATTGGCCCAATCAGAGGTTGCCATGTCATGCAGTTTGTAGTAGTGTTATGTGAGGATTGCTTATTCCTCAAATAACCCCTGGTGGCCAGTCCATAAAATATGGCAATTCTCAATTCTCAATCACCCTGGGAAAAGTACGGAAAAGGGCAACAAAAATGATCAAGGGGCTGCAGCAACTCCCCTATGAGGAGAGGCTATAGCAACTCGGACTGTATAGCTTAGGGCAGGTAAGAGGAAACACAGTGAAATTACACCTGATGTAGATAAACTGGAGAAGGAAAGGTCCCTCTCTCTGAAGTTGGCAGAATCACCTAGAAGTAAGGTATGGATGGAGCACACAGCTTTAGCCTGTATGAGGTCATTGGCTAGGAAGGGAACACAGACTCGAATGCAGGGTCATCCCATGAATCTGATTGGAGGAAGGATTACCACAGAAAAAAGGAAGTATTTCTTCACATTGTGTAGAGTTAAACTATGGAATTCACTGCCAGGGAAGTGGTGATGACTTTAAAAGGGGATTGGACAGGTTCAGGGAGGAGGAGACTGTCAGTGTCTACCAGCCTTGCAGGCCATGTGCTGCCTTTTTCTTGGAGGTGGCCTGCCTGCACACACCAGTTGCTGAGGAGTTTGGGCATGTGGAGGCCTCACAGCCATCCTGTTGGGATCCTGTGGGCAGCTGGGCCACCTCCATATGAGCAGAGTGCTGGACTCGAGGAACCCTCAGTCTGATCCAGTGTTCTTATGTCCTTTTCTATTCTCCCATGTCTTGTGGGGTGAAGGCAGCTGGATCCCCACCTCAAGTTCCCCCACACACCCCTAGAAGCAATTAGTGACAGTGAGGCAACCTCTCATCTAGACTGACTTTCCCAAGAGTAACTGCCATGCTAGGTGGCAATTTACTTCTGAGTAAGCACCATTGATGATAAGGTTACTTGCTTCTGAGCAGTCATAGATAAACTCCAGTGAAGTGTAACTTGGTGTCCTGAAACAGCAGGGAATTGGACCCAATGGCCTTCCTGGACCCTTCTAATTCTATGATTCTATGAAGTAAACAAAAATTACTTCTGAGTAATTGCCAGTGAAGATGTGATTTCCCTCTAAGTCAATATGTAGATAAGCACCACTGACTGATAAGCACAGTTAAGTGGATAAATGAAGGCAGGTGAGAGAGAGAGAGGGAGGGAGAGAGAGAGAGAGAGAGCGAAAGTGAATAACCAAGCATGGCAGGAGTCTCAGAGGGCTTCTTCCCTTCTTGGAGTCACTGCTGCTTGTTGAAACTTGGCAGGCTACCTCCTCTTGCGTCACTCCCTGCAGCACACCTGCCACCAAAGGCACTTTGGGGGACAGGTGGGGGTGAGTGTCATGTGACACACTTGTGAGCCAGGCCAGAAAGAAGCTTCATCAATGGAAAGTATCCATTCCCACCCAAGATGTTGCTACATTCCATGTAGTTGCTAGATAGTTGGAAAGTTGCTAGATAAAATGCATGTAGGGTAAATACACACAATCTATGTGGAGTATGGCTTGACCCTGAAATTTATTGATGGTGTGATATATTGGGTGTATTTTAATGGTTCCTAAAATGGAACCATTCAGTTTTCCCTCTAATACTTAACTGTTGTGATTTAGTCCCACTAGGGATGCTTCTAGTTCAGGCTTGTATTGTGCCATTACCATCCACTGATATTTTTTGGCAGGGTGGGGCAGGGTTCATCAGCTGAATGAATCTTCCGTTCATAGCCTTCTCGTGTTTTACCACTTCTTCCACCTTTTCCTTATTGTGGAAAATCCGTTAAGCAAGAAGGACAGAGCTGCTGCACAATCCTTTTCGGATACTTATGAGTAAGAACCCTCTGTCTAGAAATGCCCACCATGTTCTTGTTCATTCTTTGCTTTGCTGCTACATGATTGCATATTGTGCAGAAGCTGTTATTCATCCTGCCTGTGTCTGCTGAAGGATGAAGCTGAATCTGTTGTGGTGTGGAATACTAAGTATGTGTTTTACCCCTGAAATTCATAGGCAGAGAGGATGTTGCTACTACCTTGGCAAATAAGGACCAGTTATAGAAGTGGCATGGTCATTGGAACTGTATAGTTCTATGACTCACAGCCTTGGTAAATTTGGGACTGAAGTCACTGTATCCCCCAGTTGGCTCCAGTTAGAATGCACAAACCTGCCATCCCTGCATGCCTTTTCCTTTATCATCTTTATTGTCAGCCCAGTCTTGGCTGGAATTGCAGTAAGCCAACACACTGGTCAACCATTCTTCTAATTAACCTTAATTTGAAATAAAATAAAATAATTACAAAGGCAAAAAAACCCCCAAACCCTAACTAACTCTTGTATTTGAATCTTTTCTTCAAAATTGTTGCTTAAGGGTATTTTGAAAAATATGTTCAATATGCTCATTCAGTCATTAAGGGTGCAGCCCTATGGCCACTAGGCACTTGCTCCAAGGACAGAGGAGGGGATCCAAAGTGGGAGCACCTGTCCTCCATCCTCATAGTCAGTGTAGATTGATTTCTATATTTACTTTTTCCTTTATTTATACATTCACATTACCCTTGCCCTGTTAATTAGATATAATTACATTTCAAGGAACCTGGGGTCCAGTAACAATGCACAGAAAACCACACAACACAATGCACAGAAAACCATTCAGAAAGATCATGGCCTTTGAACAAGAAAGCAAAGAAATCTAATCTTTTAGAGTAAAATGTTGCCACACAGCCAACAGGTCTTGCCAATCAACATGGTTGAATGCCTTTTCTGTGTTCAGGAACAAATGTGCACTCTGTTGCTTGGGTGTCTAAGCAACTTTAAAGATATGTGTGGATGTAACATGTGTGTTTTCTGTTTATGTGTGTTTTCTGTACTTCAAAGTAAGCATAAAAGGCAACATGTTATGAAAGCAGGTGACCCTTCCCTCCCCTACCCATCCCAAGCCCATTTCACCATGCACCAAGTAAAACTAACTTTTAAAAATCCCTCTGGAACCAATGGGATTTTTTTAAAAAAAATATTGCTATTCATGAGGAAAGATACTCTGATTTTCAGAAATTTCTTCTGCTCTTCCTTACAGATGAAATTAAATATTGCCTCTGTTTTTTTCCTTTTGATTTATTTTTAAAACAATATTACTTAAACAAACAATGTAATTAATATAATAATAAACTTAATTAAACAATACAATAATAACAGTGCTACCTCCACCAACAAATCATGCTACTGAATGGAAGATAATTTATTCATTTGGGTTGCTCCACTCCCACTCCCCTTCCGGAACTGCATTGACTCCTTGATGGTTCACACCCCATTTCTTTGAAAAGACATATTCAATAAACAGTCTCCAAATATTTTCAAAATTGTTTTTACTTTTGCTAGTTGCAAAGTCATGTCCAACCCATTGCAACCCCATGGACAACATTCCTCCAGGCCTCCTTTTCCTCCACCATCCTCCAGAGTCCACTTAAGCTCACACTGATTGCTTCAGTGACTCCATCCAGCCACCTCATTCTCTGCCGTCCCCTTTTTCTTTTACCAAACTGTTTTTCCACTTAATATCGGAAGTTAACTTACAATTAATAGCTATATTCCAAACTTCTTTATACCAGCCAATCACTTTTTACTTTCCAATTCCTTGTTGTTATTAATCCTACTGCTGTTAATAAATTTGTTATCAATTCTTTAATATTTTGTCCCTCTTCTCTAAATAATGATGAAGGCTAGTCCAGTGCCTGCTTCAATATTTGAATTCAATATTTTACTAATTTCTTTGAAAACCACTTCCCAAAATTCATGTGCATGTTTGCACTCCTACCACATATGGAAATATGTACCCACTTCCCAATTGCATCTCCTACATACATTGGAATATTCATTATTCATATAATTCAATTTAGCTGGAGTTAGTTACCATTTACGAACTAATCTAAAAAAAATCCCTTTAATTCTTATTGATATAAATTTTAAAATTCTCTTATCCCACATATTATCCCATTCTTCAATGCTAATATTTCTTTTTATATCTATTTCCCAAGACTCTTTAAGAGGATCATATCAGTCCTCCCCTTCTAGTAGTATGTGGCAAATTTTACTTGCCATTCCTCTCATCACAGATTATCTTGTTTTCCTTTCTGTAAAATTATATCTTCAAATTTAGTATATTCTCTACATTTACTATTTTTCTTCAACCAGTCTTTAGTCTAATGATTTAATTGAAGTTTATTATGCCTAGTTACTTTACCCTGTCCCTGTATTGCTTGTATCATTTCCTTACTCATCATTTTCTCTAACCAATCTTTCATCCTAATAACATATTTACTCTTCAGTACTTCTCTCAAGCTACTTCAATTCTCTGGTAGTTTTTCTAATTCTGTAATTGGATATAACAGTGAAATCAATGGGATAAATATGTCCCTATATTTATTCCAAATTCTGACCCTATTCCTAAAAAAGGAGGTTCCTATATGTTAATGTTTTATTTATTTATTTATTTGGAACATTTATATGCCACCCCATTTGCAAAAGCCTCGGGGCGGCTTCCAATACAAATAAATAACTATACAAATACATAAAATACATAAAATCTGGAGATATCCTGGCATAAATATAAAATCAATAAATAAATTCAACAATTAAAATAACATTTAAATAAAAAGGTCTTGGCCTGGCACCAAAAAACAAATAACAATGGCACCAGGCGTACCTCTCTGTGGAGCCCATTCCATAAGTCGGGCACCACCGCAGAGAAGGCCCTCTTCCAGGTACTCACCCTCCTAATATCTTTCATGGAGGGTTCCCAGAAAAGGGCCTCTGCCGCCAATCTCAAGGGGTGGGAGGGCAAATATGGATGCAAACGCTCCTTTAGATAACCAGGTCCCAAGTCGTTAAGGGCTTTATAGGTAATAACCAGCACCTTGAATTGGGCCCGGACTTCAATGGGGAGCCAGTGAAGCTGACGGAGGACTGGGGTTATATGAGAGAACAACGCCCAGTCCCCGTCAGCAACCTGGCAGCCCTATTTTGCGCCAACTGAATTATCTGGACCGTCTTCAAGGGCAGCCCCATGTAGAGCGCGTTACAGAAGTCTAATCAGGAAGTTACCAAAGCATGTGTCACTGTCACCAGGCAGTCATTCTCCAGGTAGGGACGCAGCTGATGGATCAGCCAAAGCTGAAGGAAAGTGCTCCTCGCCACCACTGTCACCTGAACTTCTAACGACAGCTCTGGGTCAAGCAGCACTCACAAGCTGCGAACCCTGTCCCTAAGAGGGAGTGCAACCCCATTCAGGACAAGGTGCAGGTCCCCTACCCCAAAGCCTGAACCACCCACCAACAGCACCTCCATCTTGTCTGGATTGAATTTCAGTTTATTGGCCCTCATCCAGCCCATTACCTTGGCCAGGCACTGGTTCAGTACAGCCACTGCCTCACCTGGATTGGTTGAAAAAGAGAGTTAGAGCTGGGTATCATCAGCGTACTGATGATTCCACAGCCCACACCTCCTGATGACCCCTCCCAGTGGTTTCATGTAGATGTTAAATAACAAGGGGGACAAAATAGATCCCTGCGGAACTCCATGGCATAGCTTCTATGGCGCAGAGCCATAGTCCCCCAAGCATCACCTTGTGGAATCAGCCATTGAGATAGGAGCGGAACCACTGCAAAGCAGTGCCTCCTACTCCCAATCCCACTAGCCTATCCAGAAGGATACCATGGTTGATGATATCGAAAGCCGCTGAGAGGTCCAGGAGGACCAACAGGGACGCACTCCCCCTGTCTCTCTCCCTACACAGGTCATCATACAGGGTGACCAAGGCAGATTTAGTACCATACCCGGGTCTGAAGCCGGACTGAAATGGGTCAATAATAAAATTTTATTATCTTTTTGAATAATATTTTGAAAAATATTTAATAAGGATCCCTCTACATCTTAACATTCTAACTACCTCATATTATCTTATCTGGCTGTAGTATAATATCTGGTATATGCCTCATTTGGTTTGCTATGTAATAAAATTTCACATTGGAATACCTAAACCTCCTTTTTTCTGGGGTATATATCATCTTTTTTTAATTAATCATTGCCATTTTCATCCCCATTGCAATCATGTTTTGCCTTTCTTTCCATTCTTGCTCTGTTATCTTAATTGGCAACATCCTGAACAAGGAATTAACCTTAGGTAAAATCTTCATTTTAAATGCTGCTATTCTACCAAGCCATGATAAACCAATCTTTCTAGATTCATTCATTTTCTTTCATTTCATATATTAACTTATCAAAACTATTCCCTCTTAAACATTACAATTTTTATGGATTTTTTATTAGGTGTAAATATTTACACCTAATTACTAATAATTTTACATTTCCTAACCTCTATCTTTCTCTTAATCTCATCCCTTTCTACTTTATTACAATTAAATAGCATCATCTCCAATTTGTCCCAGTTTACTTGTAAACCCATCATTTCTCCAAATTCTGTCAAATATATTTTAATCTGGTCCATAACCTTAACTGGATCCTTTATTGTTAATAATGCATCATCTGCAAATAAACTAATCTTAATTGTATTCTCAAATCCTATGCCTTTTATTAAATTATCATTTTGATACTAGTCGCTAGCAGTTCTATAATTAAGGCAAACAGTATTGGAGAGAGAGGGCAACCCTGTCTAGTACTTTGGCCCATGGATATCTGTTCATTTTCTTTAAATCTTACTAAATATCTAGAAGGTTTTATTACCCAGTTTAAACCATTGCTTTTTAATGGCATTTATGATTTTTTAAATAAGATTTTATTAAAATTTTAAACTACAAATTAAAAACATCAATCATCAAATACATCAGACAAGCTGGGTCAGCCCCCTATAACATATCTTTTAGCATTCTATAATCATAATCAAATCAATTTATAAAAGTTTAAAAACATGTTTAAATCTACGCCAAGTCCTGTTTCTCTAGTCAGTCGTAAAAAAAGTCCCAGGTTTGGTAAAAGTCAGTGTCTTCCTTCTCCTTCAGTGATAGAGTCAGTCTATCCATTTCTGCACAATCCAGAATCTTTTTCAAAATCAGTTCCTCAGTGGGTAGTTCCTCACTCTTCCAGTATTGAGCAAGCGCGATCCTCACCACTGTGATTAAATGTAGTATCGAATACATTTCTTGTTTCCTAATATTTTCCGGTACAATGCCTAACAAGAAAACTTCAGGTTTAAAGGCTAAAGATTTTTGTAGCATTTCCTCAAGCCATTTATGTATTTTAATCCAATACTTTTTCACGTATTCACAGGTCCACCACATATGATAAAGGCATTTATGATTTTTGTCTTTCTTTTTTAGATTGTATTGGGCCTTCAGATATTCTAACCTCTAATCTGTCAAATAATTGTTAATAGAATTCTTATTGTTTCATCTCCACTGTTGTACTGGAAGTCAACTATTTAATGGGATGTACTTGCATCATCTGCATGCTATAATTTCAGTAGTCACCTCACAGGTTTATGAAGTTATATTTGGAGAAAAGAACAAATATAAATATAGAAATATAGAATAAATAAATAACATGGTGGTAAATCACATTAATTGGGGTCTGTAATATCTATATGTCAATGACATATCTATATGTTTTTTTTTCTTTTCCACTTTTTTATTTATATTTTACAACCATGAAAAACAATACAAATAACACAGTAACAACAATTGTGACAAGACATCACTGATCAAACAACACATCAACATCAGTGCTTCCTCCACCAGGACCAACAACTCTAATTACTCAAAGTAAGATCATTTATTCAATCAGGTTGCCCCACTTCCCTCCCAGAATTGCATTGACTCTTGGGTGGTTCACATCCCTTTCCTTTTATTTTATTTATTTATTTACAAATTTATATGCCACCCCCTTGCAAAAAATCCTCAGGGCGGCTTTTATTAAAATGTATTCAATAAAAGGTTTCCAAATATTTTCAAATTTATTTTCACATGTCAAACCATTTTTTCATTTAATATCAGAAGTTAACTTACCATTAATAGGTATATTCTAGACTTCTTTATACCAGTCAACTTAATGGCAATGATACCTTTTGATACACTATATACCTTTTGCTTTCTAATTCCTTGCTATTATTAATCTTACTGTTATTAATACATTTATAATCAATTCTTTAGTATTTTGTTCCATCTGTTCTCTAAAAAAATCATATCTATGATTTCTTAATTTGCTCATTTTACCATCTATATTTTTTTTCTTGATTAGCTTGTGGATTATAAATATATATTAAAATACCCTTGTGTGATATTTGCAATACTGAATTATCTACCAGACTAAAGCAGCTTCATGGGCTGTAGGTGTTTTCACTTCTCCCCGACTTCTCTTTTCTTGCAGAAAAGAAAGAAAACTGGTTGTCTCTTAAGTAATCTTGGAATGTTTTGTTTTGGTGTTTTTTGCTTAAATGATAATATTATCAGTGATAATATTCCACCCCAACATTTCTTAAGCGCTTTCATTTCCATTTTGCATGGATATGTTACTAATTTCAGAACTGTATTGTATATGGATTCATTGTTGTCCCTCTGATACATCTGCTGGCCATGTATCACTGATCTTACACATAATCCCAGCTGTTGGGAATACATACATACATGGACCCTAAATGTGGATTTTAGATTCTAGGCACAAATTTGATTCCCCCACCAGAATTTCAGCATTAGGGCTAGGGAAAATAATAAATCCTTTGGGAGGATTTATACAGTGAAGAGGTCTGAACAATCTAAAGCAGGGCTAAAGACATTCCCCAGCCTGAGGACGACGTTCCATTTCAGAGATCTTGGAGCCACATTCCAGTGGAAGGCAGGGCCAAAGGTAAAGGTGGGAGACTACCAGAAATGTCTGGCATGTTTTAGCTTCAGGCTCTTACTGCTAATAACTTACCCTTACATGTGGCATTCTGACCATTTACAGTGAAGGAGAAATTGCACAAAACCACTCAATGGAGAAAGTTGGTTGGAGCATAGCCAGGGGCATGGCCTTCTAGGGACCCCCAGAGTTCCAGTCTGGGAACCCAAATGGGACAGATTTAGGCCCAAAGTCTCAGGTTCTGTACCCCTGATGTGAAGAGATCTAATCTCCCATGGGGATGCAAATCTGAATCATCTAAGGCTGTGGTGATTTAGCTAGCCCAGGTTTGTTGACATAAGCAAGGTTGTTCTGAGGACAAATGCAGAAGAAGATGATTATGTAAGCTGCCTTGGGTTTCTTGCAGGAAAAAGGCATGATTGAAATGTAATAAATAAAGGAGGGAGCTGAATTCAGGCTTGGTTATAAAGTAGACCCATTTAAATCAGAAGGACTTCACTTGCTCATCACAACATCTGGTTCCAAATCACTTATATTGTCGATGTAGGAATGTAAGCCTTCATCAATAAAGTAGATTTTATTCTATTTTCCGTATTTTGCTTTTCCAGAAATTCACACCTGCAGTTCACCAGTCTTTTTTTTAATCAATCTTTCACTATGAATTGCATTCTTTCTCCTTAATATTGCCCTTGATAGTATATCTGAAAAGGCAAGGATTCTTTATATCGCTATCATACACTCACGTACTGCATGTGAAAGCTGTGTCAGCACTTTGCTGGCCCATGCTTAGCACATGCAAGAGCAACCTGCTCATATATGAACGGAGATGGACCCAGTTCTGAAAAATCAACTCAGTTTTCCAAGTTTCCCAGCTGAAGCATTCTAGGTTAACCCCTTCCCAGACCATCCAGCTATCTGGATCTACTTGTAAGCTTGCAACACATTGGCAAGAGTCTCTCATGAGAAATTGCTTAAGAGAAGCAACAACAAAAGGGCTTTTTCTTATCTAAGTTCAGCTGCTGAAATAAACAAACCTTCCAGTAACCAGGTTTGTGTGAAAGGACTCAATGAAAACAAACTCTTGGACTCAGGATGTGCTCAGGGGCATCCTTTTGCTTAATCCAAATTCTTTACCTTTCTTCTTTCAAGGCTTGGAAATGGTGAATCTTTTCTGGTAAAATGCAAACTAGACTTGATAAGCAGGAAGCCTGCCCAGCCCTGATCTCACCTGTCTGGTCTGAGAGCTGCAACAACTGTGTGCAAGGGTGGCTCTAGATTTGAGGAATGCTCAGCAAAGGGTATTCTAGTGGGGTCCCACCTGCTCCAGTACTGCTCCCCCCCCCCCAGCATAGAATCATAGAATAGTAGAGTTGGAAGACCAGTTGGATATCCTGCAGGGGGTTGGAGCATGAAGGCCATTGGGTCCAACCCCCTGCTGTTGCAGGACACCACATTACACCATCCCGCTCAAATGGCTGTCCGGTTTCTTTCTGAATGTCTCTAGTGTGGGAGAGCCCACCACCTCTCTGGGCAGCTGGTCCCTCTGTCGTATTGCTCTGACTGGAAGCTTTTCCTGATGTCCAGCCTGAATCTGGGTTGTCACAACTTGAATTGATTATTCCATGCCCTACACTTTGGCATCAGCAAGAAGAGATCTTGACCTTCCTCTTTGTGACAGGCACTTATAGAGGGATATCATGTCCCTCCTCAGTCTTCTCTTCTCAAGGCTGAACATGCCCAGTTCTCTCTTCATAGGGTAGTGTTTCCAAACCCTGGATCATTTTCATTTCCCTCCTCTGGACCCTTCCTATTTTTCCTGTGTCTTTCTTTAATCCTGGTGCCCAGAACTGGATGCATTATTCCAGGTGAGGTCTGACTAGTGAGAAGTATAGAAAAACTACTACTTCTTGTGATTTGGAAGTAATACTTCTGTTAAAGCATTTGTTCTTTTGGCGGCTGCATTGCATTGTTTGCTCATGTTTAACCTATTGTCCACAATTACTCTGAGATTTTTTTCTTTTCAGTTATGTTGAGTCACGTATTCCCCATCCTGTATCAATGCCTTTGGTTTCATTTTCCTGGGTGGAGGACTTGGCACTTGTCCTTACTGAATCTCATTCTGTTGCTTTGAGCCCAATGTTCAAATTTATCAAGATCGCCCTGGATCTTCATCCTGTCTTCTAGATGGTTGTGCTATTCCACCCAGTTTTGCATCATCTGCAAATCTGATTATCTTTCCTTGTATTTCCTCATCTAAATCATTACTAAAGATGTTGAAGAGCACTGGGCCCATGCTTACCTTGCCGGCAGGAACAAGGAACAGATGCAGCCCTGGCATCTGCACTGCACTATAATTACCCAGAATGCCCCAGGAGAGCTTTGCTCCAGGACACCGTGGGTAAATGAAATGACAAGAGACTCACGAACTCAAGTGACTGCTCAGAGTCGGTGTCAGCAGCACAATCTTCCTGTGGAGAAAAATCTCCAAGAAAATACACTCAGTCTCAGTAAGATTCTTAAAAATTTCTTGCACTAGTCTGTCCAGAAGCATTATGTTTCATCAGGTGGTAACTTGCTGCAACTTTCTACAGGAAAAGTATACTATTACAGCATGGACATATTTCTACCTGCAGGGCCGGTGTTAGCACCGTACAATTTTGTTGGCCTGGCCCTCTGAGCCGCAGCAGACCGTAGGGTCTGGGTGCCATTTAAGTTACCCTCATTGTGTCAGAGAGCCACTTGAGCCCGGGCCGACCTGGGCTGCCCCTCCTTTCCCAGGGCTTTCTGCAATGAGATGCCCTGTGAGAAAGAGCCTTCAGAGTTAGTTGTCATGTTGTTTTAATGGCTGTGATTCATGTAGGGTTCTTCTCTTTGTCAGACAGCTCAATACAAGTTCATCCTGAAAGGTGGACTGTAAGGAATTGCAATAAATAAAAGCAGTATCAGGTGAGGCTAGGGTTTCTGGAGGGGATTTGTCTTCCCTGTGGCCACACCTACATTCAGGTACCCTATTCTTACCTTGCTATTTCTGCATTAACCTACCTCTGCCTCAGCACTTCCTTTCTATGACAAGCCTTTGTTAAATTTATCAACTCGTAAAGATAGCAAATGGGATATTGAAAATATATGAGTTATCCTCTGGAAAGTAAAATTATATTTGATGCATTTTGCTGCCACCTGCTCTCCTTCCATGTTGATGAATGCATTTACTCTGAAGTGCTGCCAGGTCCTTTGTTCAGCTACAGATGTCCTATGTAAATCAAACGAGCATAAACCAGAGACAGACCCTTTTCGGTGGTGGCCCCATGTTCATGAAATGCCCTTCAAAGAAATCTGCATATGACCCCATTGGTGCAGCTTTTTTTAAAAAAAACCTTAAAAACTATGTATCTGGACTGCTTTATCTTAAAGGATTTACGGTGCTGCAGCTCAACAATCCTTCTGTTTTAATTTATTTTAATAAAATATAATAAATAAAATGCCATTTTAGATATCTGCATATTGTGTTAGATATCTGCTTTAAATGCTTGTTTTATTAAAATATAATGATCTGTTTTATTGTTGTTTCTTATAAGCCATCTTATTTGCCCTAAAAGATGTTCTAGAAATACTTTCAAAATAAAACATATTTTATTAATGTGCTATTAGCCACACTGGTCATTTTCTTTTCAATCAAAAAGTGAGATATAAAATTATACAACTGCACTACAGTCTTTTTATTTTATAAAATCAAACGTCAGATTTTATTTGGTAAGCTTATTGTTTGGCCTGCAAGGAATAGTCTTTCCTGTCATGTTATGTAACTAAGGAACACTTTTATTCTGTTTGTGCATGACCTATGTCTTTTAGGACTTACATCTGGATAACCTAAGTGGGATGTTCCTTGATTACACATGTGAAGAGAGGTTTATCTTAGAGATTCACTAAAGTTTGGCATTCAGGCCTCGGAGTTTTAGTAGGCTTTTTAAAAAAAAAGTACGACTTGCTCTTCACACCAAGTAGGCCTGTTATAGATTTAGGAAAGGTTATTAAAAGAAGCAGAGGTTTCAAGAGAACATGGTACATATATAGAATCTGACTATGAAAAATATTTTCTAAGCAGTCTCCTGACTTTCATTATAAACTGATGTTTTTCATGTAATTCAAACAACATTCAAATCTGTGGTTGCATCAAAATGCACAGCATTAAAATATAATTCTAGTATGCAGTGGAGTGCTCAAGTCTTTTACTCCAAGTCTTGAGTCAAGTCTCAAGTTTTACTTCCAAGTCCAAGTTGAATCTCAAGGCTGCAAGAAATTTTCAAGTCAAGTCTCTTCTCAAGTCTCAAGAGTCAAGTTTAACAGAAAAGAGGAAGGTTGGAACCCCACATGTTCCCATCTGCACTTCTCTCAGTGATGCATTGAAGGCCTTTACTTTTATTTATCAAGACAGCAATTTAGAAAAACAATTTTCTTGACATGATTGGCTCCCAGCCTGGCACTGTGATTCTCCCTGGAACCACATGGGAGCACTGGTTGACCTTAGGCTTAATGCTATCCCATGGCTTAGGAAGTTATGAATACAAACCCAGTTCACCCAGGGGCTACCTGTATCACAACCCCCCTCCCCCTGCCCCCACCCACTTGTCCTTCCCTCCATCCCTTCCTCCTGCAACCTTCCTCATGCCAAAAAACAACTTGGTCTTAAAAATAATAGAATTCTCAAGCTGAGTGCCTGTCTTGTTTCTCCAGAGTCGAGTCCAGGTCAAGCTGCTGAAAGAGCTTGAGCCAGACTTGGGAGCAAGTCCCCAACTCTGCTAGTATATACATGTTTGCTTAAAGAGCTTTACATGATTGTATTGTTCTGTAAAACAACCCTGTTCAGGTCATAGCTGGCCTGTGGGTTGCATATGGCCTTGGTCTCCAGTGTAGACCTGTGGCCACCCCCACATTTTATTTATTTATTTATTTATTTTCCGATTTATATCCTGCCTTTTTCCTGCAAAGGGCTCAAGGCAGCTGACATCATTCTCCTCCTCCATCTTATCCCCACAACAACAACCCTGTGAGGTAGGTTGGGCTGAGAGTCTGTGGCTGGCCCAAAGTCACCCAGTTGGCTCCATGGCTGAGCGGGGACTCGAACCCGGATCGCCTGAGTCCCAGTCCCAGGCTCTTAACCACTACGCCACACTGGCTCTCAGCATCTCCAGCATCCAGTAGCATGGCAAAACCTTGGGTGCTTTCTGTCAAAAGTAAAGCACAAAGCAAAAGTTTTAAGCTTCTGTTGCAGTTTGCCACTGAAATTGGCAAGGAACAGTTGATTCTTTGATGGCACCACACCTCCAAATGTGGATGGCAGGAGCACAGCAAACAGAGCTGGAAAACAGCCCCCCAAAGTTGCCCACCCATGCTAGATGATATAACCACAGCTGCACGACTCACAGAAATTCACCCCAGAACCCTTGCCTATAACCACATGAGCTTAAAGCCTAGTCTAGAAACAGCACATGCGGCCAAGCACAGAGCTGTCTCAGGATGTCTCCAGGCCTTGCTGGGTCCCCCTTAACAAATGCCAAGGAACCCATGTGTTGAGGAGCTGATGACATCATCCTCTGATGTGGCAGACACCTTTAATCTCCACACAGGCAGCAGGCAGAATGGATTGTGGAATCTGGAGTGGAGGTTTTGGCAGACTGAAATGCTTTTGCTGCAGCATCTGCCAAAGCGTTTTAAAGGAGGACCCAGCCTGTCCCTGTGGCCTGGAAGGCCACTGTGCAACCCGAAAGACAACCAGGCTGCGGATGCACCAGAAGACAAGCCTCACAATTCGGTATCATGCTAGGAAATCCCGAGACCTGCAATCAGTTAATCAGTGTGCATTACTAAAATCAGTGGAGGGCTATTGTAGCTGTTCAGCTGAGAAAACCTACTTGCTTTCCCCCGGCTTCAGCATAACTTTGCTCCCCTGCTTATGCTTGGCTCCCCCTTCCCATCACCACTCTCTTTCATGGGGATCAAGGGTTGGAAGATGACAAACCAATTGATTAATAGACACAAAATGTCTCTTGTAATTTATACGCTTTCTGCACCTGACTAGAATCACTAGGTTTGTTTGGAAAAGAAAATATATTGTCCTTCCTGACTCCAAGTGGCAGCAGAGAGAGCAGAGCATGTGATATCAAGCTGTGTATGGAAAGCAAACAAAACGCCATTTCTGTACATTGTAAGCATCTCAGGTCGTAAAAGTGTCAGCACATGATATTTCTTGCTAGGATCCTCTCCACTTTATTATTTGGGCCCTTTTCCATTGTGTTCAGTGCTCAAGGAGAGCCTCTAAAGTGCTCAACATCTGTTTTCTAATCGTGTTTTTGATTATCAGTGCCAGATTGCTTGCAATTTTCTTGCTCAGATAATCCAATCAAATTCTGGCCAGGCTGCAACAGCTGGGATGCAGTCCCTCTTCCTCGCCTACCCAAACCCCAGTCCATCATTTTCACATACTAGTGTGTAGTATTTCTAACAGGAATTCTGGGAAGAACCAATTATTTTGCTCTTAAGCAAAAAAGCAGAATTAAAACCCAGTGGATTGAAAGATTTTTCTATATTTGCACATCACTAATTCTACTCCAAATTGGCCCAACGGAAAGCTTGGGGTGAAGTCATGGTCATAAAGGGTGGACCGATGGCAGAGGTCTTTTGCTACAGACTTGACTAAATGTTAATTGATTCCACAAACCTGTCACCTATTGGTGCTTAGTTGTGTGGCTCAAAAGGGCCCCAAAGACCTTGTGTTGCTTTGATCTGGGAATCTAGGACAGAATTCATGTCTTGTGAAAATGTTTTTACCTGTATTTATCTTTCTCAGTATTTTTGGGATGTATCTGGAGAAGGAAGTGAAAGATCTAATTGCATCATTATTTATCACATCACATCACATCACATCACATCACATCACATCCATGCATGCATGCATGCATGCATGCATACATACATACATACATAGAAATAAGTCACAGTCATTTCTGCATGCTTCTCATTATTCTTCTCTGAACAGATTGCTTTCACCTGCTCCAACTGGAATTCACAGAAGACAGTGCTGCACTATAGGAATTCAAAGAGCACTTTTCACTGCCCTCACATCCTCTCCCAGATTTCCCTTCTGGTTTCAAAGCTGCAGCACACCCAGTGCAGCCCAAAAGCCACGTTGCAGATAACTTTCCGTTGCAGATAACTTTCCTCCACTCGTTTTAAATCAAGAAGCAGTTTTGCATGGCTGCAACCAGGAACAGAAGAAAAGCATGTTGCTTGGAAGCTGCGCCAAGGCCATGCAAGAATTTGGAAAGTTGCTGAGGGGGCTCTTAGAGTCACAGCAGGCGGTACTGGCCTACTCACACCTAGGCAGGTGGGTAAGAAAGCAGTTCATTTGCCCAGTGTTGGAGGAGTGAAGAACCACCTACTGACGAACTGATCCTAAAAAAGATCTTGGACTGTGCCGAAATGGACAGATTGACCTTGTCTCTGAAGGAGAAAGAAGATACAGACTTCTATCAAACTTGGAACTCTTTTTATTATTGGCTAGAGAAACGGGACTATGCACAGACTTAAATATGTTTATGGATTACTATAAAAAGAAAAAGTATGGGGGCTGACCCAGTAGGTCTGACGCTTTTGATGTTTGATGTTTTTTAGTTTCTTTTTGTTAGTTAGTAGAAAATAACAATAAAACTTATTTAAAAAAAAAGAAAGCTGACATTCAAGATTACCCCCTTTCTCTTTGGTTGTTTCTTTCACTCACAGGTGCAGCCCCTTCTCCTCCTTCACCTGGGGCTGGGTGGCCACTCCAGCTATGCCTATGAATTTCAGAGGGGGATCGCTACACTGTGAGGGGAGAGGGCCGTGGCCACCTCCCACAAGGCCTCTCCATTCCCTGCTCTGCCTCAAGCCCTCTCTGTGCAGGCAGCTTCTTCATGAGGCTCTGAGCCGTCCGGAATGGAATGGATCCAAAGACTTCTCCGGTGTGTTGCTGCATGGATCTCCCCCTCCCCATAGCCTGCTTTGCTGAGTCTTGCATGAGCCCAAAACTAATTTGCCTCCGTTTCCCTGTCTGTGTAATGGCTGGGGTTGCTCCTGTGGCTTCAGAAGACTGCTGTGCTACTTGCTGTGGAGCTCCCAGCCTGCCCCTCACCCAGCTCTGCAGGCAGGCTCTCGGTTTTACTTTGCCTTACTTTTCCTTTTCCTTTTGCAACTATGGGTTGCTGCAAAATGTGGCCCCCAACATATTGTGGGCATCCGTTTCTGTCTTGTGAGGCTCAGCCCCAAACTCTGCTTTGCACTCGTGAGTTGACTCTCTGATTTGCCGCAGTTCACAACCTGTTGCAGTGTGACATGCTTCTGTTCAGTGACTCAGCACACAACCTTGCCTTTTTCCAGGATAACACACTCCATCCCCCCACTAAATCTAGCTGGCTGCACCCACTGCGACCCCTTGCTGCAGACGACCACTAGCTGCCACCGCCTCTACCCAAACAGAGCCCACCACCAAAAGAGAAATTATGAAAGTAAGAAGGAGAGGGCCTTTAAGCGGCTTTAACTTGCTTTAAATTTCTGCTCTTCTGCTGTCAGAAATTTTCTGCCCATATAAAATGTCTTCCCAGAGCTGTTTAATGTTTTAGACATTTCAGAGTAAATCAATATTGATAAGCCAGGGTGGATCTGCAGCCAGGGTGGATCTGAAATTCATTTGTATTATGTTTTATATTATTCTTATTTATTTATGTAAGCCGTCCTGAGGCCTTTGTGACAGAACGGCATATAAATATTCTAAATAAATAAATAAGTTGAGCCTGTCTACTCTACTCATTGTCATTTAGCCTCATGTAAGGGTACAGGTGTTACAGCAGACACACGCATCATCTCCTAAAAAGCAGACCTGTGTTTGGAAGCAGTGGTCCAGTTCTCTCTTTAACTTGGAGGTGGAGGCTCCTAGGGATAGATGCTTTCTCACCATAAAGGAAGAAAAAAGATGGATACATACAGAAAGTTAGCACGCCAAGGAGAATTTTTATACTATTGTTTTAAATTTGCCTTTAAGGTAGGTGGGAGGGTGTTTTTTTTCCCCTCACAGGGACATATGCACATATATGTATTTGCATCCCTGTGGGGGGAAAACCCCTGTTTAACCCTGTGCTCCCCCCCCAAAAAAAAAAAATCAAAAAGAAACCTGAGTTTTGACAGCTCCCAACAGGCCTGACAGTTCCCCTTAATGGGTGGCTCACACTTTCCCTAGCACCTAGTAGCTTGAGGAAGAGTAGAAAGGCTACAAGACACTGAGAACTGTCAGGTCCATATATAAAAGGTAGTGGCCATCACTGTTAAGGTGAGGAAAACCCTTTCTCAAGGCAATGCAATTGTGACTTTGTGCTCACTTGACAGCTTTTGACAACTGTCAGGGAAAACAAGGCAACAATTTAATCTATCAGCTTTAAAGAATGCAGTTTGATCAAATGATGATTCATGCAAATTCCAAAACTTTTTTTTCCAAAGCATGCAAATTGTCATCATTTTAAAAATATCTGTGTGCTGGCTTGATTCAGTACAAATTGAGCTGATGCCAGCAAGGCTAAAACAGACTGAATCTGAGCCAGGGGACTCAGAGCAAAATAGCTAATCAGACTGAGGACTCCTGAGGAACCCTGAAAAAATCAAAGACGTAGGCAACACATTGGGCAAATGCTACAATATAACTGCTAGCTGTCACATGGGATTAAAATGCTTTCAATCAAACAAGCAAGTCATTATGAGATGCCCAGAGAAGTTCAGCTACTGTTGTGGTTCCCATCAAAAGTTGCTTCAGCTTATGGCGACTCTATCAGTGAGTACCCCCACTAAATGACCTTCACAGCCCTGGTCAGATTTTCTAATCTCAAAGCTGTGGCTTCCTTTATGGAGTCAATCCATCTTATATTGGTTCAGCTATTAGGCAGTATAAAGATTTAATAAATAAAATGAACAAATGGCAAGAAAAATGCAACATGGTGACCCTTCTTGTGGGAGGGTGGGAAGGATTCACTTTTCCCTCCTTCATGGATTTTTTCTGGTAAGAAAAAGAAAAGGTGGAAGAAGTAATGGGCAAAAACAGGGACTACAAATGGAAGACAATCACATCTGGAGCTTTCCCACAATTGCATAATACAAGTCTTGTCTGGAACCACCTCCAGGAACTGCAGGTCAAAAAGAAAACACCATCATTCCAACATTATCCAGGTAGCAAAATCCTAAAACCTCACAGCGAACAGTGTTACAAAACATTACATCCATTTGCTAATGTTGTTAGAAAATAGATTCTCATAATGAGTATTTATTAATTATATTTAAATTCCATTTATCAGAAGTCATATCAGTTTAGATGAGACAGTCCAGCTATTTTAATTTCTGTTCTTTTGCAAAATGTGGTAGCAATCAAAGCAGAATAATCTGAGCTTGTTGTACTTTGAGCACCCCATGAGAAGACTATTTGGAGAAGACAATCATGCTAGGGAAAGATGAAGGCAAAAGGGCAAGACCCAATATGAGATGGATTCATAAAGGAAGCCACAGGCTTGAGTTTACAAGGGCCGAGCAGGATATTTTGGAGGGCTTTCATTCATGGGGTTGCCGTAAGTCAGAGATGACCTGACAGCATGTAACAGCAACAAAGGTAGGATGTTGGCAACCCGATGAACAGCAAAACAAAAACAAGAAAACCCTGGATCTGAAAGCTGTGAAACACTGTAGAGAAAAAGAATGTGTTATTGCAATGCTGTTAACATCTATACACCCTTGTATTCCTTTCTTAACTATAATGAACCCAGCATGGCTGAACTCTTAAGCTATTCATATAAACACAATTTAGCACTAATGTACTCGTAACTGAACAGAGAATTGTCAGAACATGACTAGACCTGGAGACAGAAAGATTCCCCAAACCAATTAACCTTCATGTGCTGTTTAAGCAAGTAGTTAAAATAGCGCAGTATACTGGGCATCTTTTTAAAAATCACACCATTTTTATTCTTGGAGGTTAAGGCGGCAGCCTGCAACTAGTTACTTGGGAGTAAGCTTCCCTGAATAGAGTGGTAATTACTTCCACATAATTACACATGTCATATCAACTATGTAATCTACTGATCGCTAAGTGTGCTAAAGCTCTGCAAGAATTTGAAAATAAAAGTTCAAACACATGGGTGCAGGGGGTGGTTCAGCCAGAAATACTTGCCTAGGTAAAAGCTAAATGGCAAGTTTCAGACTACATCATGCATCATCTTTGGCAAACAGAGTCAAACAGAAGAAAAAAGGAAAGCCATTACAGGAAGGCACTTAGGAGAAAGAGATACGTACACACACCAAAGAAAAATGCTTTGATATTTAAAATATTTATGACTTTAAAAGGCATGAAAAATGATACTGGCTATTAACTAATAGACTTTCTGCCTTTGTGATGCAGCTTAAAACTTTAACTAGAAACACATCTTTGCTTGACATTGTCTCAAGCCAGATGTAAACATGATTAATTTGGAGGTGCAAGAGAAAAAGAGTTTCTACTTCCCATTCTTGGCTGTACATCATTAATACCCAAGAGCCCACATGAAAAGTTGACTAGATACTATTTGCACATGAGCCTCCTAGTGAGAAAAATGCTCTGTGGGACAGTTCTCTGAAGCATGTAAGCCAATCGATGTCTGAACGAAAGATGTTCTTTTTTAAATATACCATACCTAGGTTGCCATCAGCACTGACGGATAAGATACAAAAGCCTTCATGGTTCTCAGAAGAAGCTTCCATGTAACCACCACAGTACAATTCCCCTCCGGAAGCATTATCCCGGGACATCCTGCATTCTCTGCTGAAAGGCAGTAGCAGAAGGAATATATCCCTAAGGAGAGGTACTGTATGTCTTCTTTGTGGGCTTTATTTATTTTGTTTAAGATTTCGTGCTGCCCTGTCCTTCAGTAGAACCGTCAGGGTTGTCCCAACTTGTTTGTTTACTGTGCAGAACAGCGGTTGATGCCACCTAGGAGTGTTCTTCTGGCCTGCTGGAATCACTCAGGTTCTGGCCACCTGAAACAAGCACTTTTCACTGAGCGTAGCCTTCGGGCTGGATTCCTTGCATGCTTCCAGCCTGTAGATGCCCCAGAGTCCAGGCCTTTCAGGTCCTGGTATCACCTCCCTTTGGCTGTGGACTGACCTAGTTAGTCCTAGCTGCTGCTATTTGTCCTGGCCAACCATGGCAGAAGTCACTATAATCCACAAGATGCTGCTGTTCTGCCAGACATCTTTTTCTCCATCCTTCCTAGAGTCCGGCTACTCAGATCAGTTCCTAGCCAGAATGAAATCAGCTGAAGAGTTCTATTAAACAACCGGCATTTTTCCTCATTCAGTGCTGTGCCATTTTTGCGCATCCAACTCTTCAGCTTTAGGAACGGATTTATCAAAAGTCAGGGAAAAAATATAGTTTGCAACACTAGTGTCTCTTCTGCAAGACCTCCACCTACAAACAGGGGGCTCCTCCTCTCCACCCTCTTTTTCACTGAATGTTGCGTGAGTTGAGTACAATTTGGTCTAACTTTTAACCATAGCGGGGTGGGAGCCAGCCAGCTTTGTGCAGCCCCTCTCCTTATCCGTTGGGAGAAGAACCACAGCTGGGCTTCCTTTGTAGAAGTTTGCACCCTTATGCCTTCCTCTTCAAATCCAGATGAGGTTCACTGCTTTGAAGAAGCTGCGATGGTGCTCAGTGCATACTGGAGTCTCAACAGCTGTGTTCAGTTGGAAAATCAGTTTATTTATAATCGTTCCTGCACACATGCCCAGCAATGCATCGATGGGCGCACTCCGTGGGTGTGTTGCAGTGGCTACCTGTGGCTTTTGGTGATGTTTCCTTTCATACCCACTGATACTTCAGATGGATGGTCTCAGGAAGTAGGGTTCCTTCACTGCCATGGTGCTTTTGGTGGCATCCATCTTGTTATAATTTCTCCCTTATGTCAGCAAATTGATTTCATTAATTTCACAGAAAGGACAACTATTCCATGTTTCTCCAGGGTGCCACTGACCATACTGCAATTTTGTCAACACTGAGATCAGTGGAATGGCAAAAATCATGATGAATGATTCCCATCTGCAGGAATTTTGAACACAATTCCCATCTGCAGGAATTTTGAACTGTGCAAAGTTATGGATGCTGGTGAATTAGTGCCCAGGAAGCCAATTATGACACCCTCACTAAGAGCGGCCAGTGGTGCTCATGCACTAAGGGGGCTGGCTTACAGGGGAGCAACCAGTCCACAGCAAGCCCCTTTCAATTCCAAGACGTCCCCATGTTACAAATGTCTGGGTTCTGAACAATCCATACTTACACACAGACTGCCATAAACCCTATTTGAATATCTATAAAAAGCCATGATCTCTCTATAAAAATGAAGAATGTCTCTAGAAACTATGTGATGCATTTGGCAACACATCATTGGTGGCCTAGAGATAGTCACAACTTTTCATTAGAGATATTCATGGCTTTTTTCTAGAGATAGCCACGACTCGCTCTAGGGAATCTCTCTAGAACTATGCGATGTATCTCTAGGGAACTACTCAACTACAAGCAACCCTTGAGGCCTACTTCAAAAAAGGGACTCCAGTGGTAACTCCCCTCCCCCTTCCCTCCCCCCACCCCCCACAGCCCCAGTTCCAGCAGCACAATCGACCCTGCCTTTCCAGAACCAGGGACTCCAGAACACATTTGGTAATGTATCATCAGTGATTCATCACAACATATAAGCATATAATGGTCATACACTAACAGAGTATTAGTATCCACTAACCCTTGGAAGACCAGAATTACACTGCACATGCAACCCTGGATGCATCTCCCTAATTCTTACTTCTGTGCAACAGCAAAATTTGTGTCCTTCTGTGCACAGAGCAAACTGCAGGTGGCAGCAAAGAACTGGCTTCTCTTCCAGGTTCACTGGTCTCCTTAGCTGGTTGTGCATTTCCTTCGGAAAAGCAGTGACAAGATGCAAGGCCTACTGGCAGGACTCCCAGGCAAAGATGCTTCCAGAAGCAAATGGCTCATGAAGAGTTCAAGCCTCCTGGCCATTCATTCATTCATTCATTCGGGCTGGTAGGAGTCGCTGGGGCTCCTCAGAGCAGCACTGCAGTCTTGAAGCAACAGTTTTGGAAGATGAAACAGTGTAATGGCCGCCCACCATGCCATGAGTCCAGGCACGAGCCATCGCTGTGGGCCAGCCCTCTGAGCTTACACGAGAGCTACCCAATGAGTACCTTATAAAATAGCCCTGTTTTTTCATTTGTTCATTAAAAAAAAAAAAGCTTGGTCAGTCTTTGTATTCAGTATGGTCACGGCTGAAGATGGTAATACTGGAATACCTAATGCTGGTGTCAGAACCCCCTTGGGAAACAATAATAGTCCCTAGGTATTTTCTTCCTGTGACTAATAAGCACCTTTCGTGACATGATAAAATGGCAATGGCTTGCACTTACATAGATCGCGAGGTTCGGCACCAACCAGTTTCAAAGGTGCAAGCAGACATGCCAGTCTGCTTTAGCTTACTTAACAACCTGCACCATCACAGGCGTCAGATTTCGCCTAGGTTGCAACAGAAATCATCTCTGGAACACTACTGTGGCCAGAAACAGCGGTCAGCGTGGGTGTTGAAGGGGAGGCACAGAAGCCCTTTGAAAGCCAGGCGTTCTTGAATATGGATGAAAGCTGGTGGAATAGACCAGTGGACTCTTGCAGTTATACTTACTCCCTGTACCCAATACAACGCCGCACATGCCGAATTACCTTTTCCTCCCTGATTTCGCACTGTAGATCTAAGGACTTCTTGGTCTGGTTGTGGGAACGCACAGATAGAGAAGCAGGAGGCAATGGCAGCCCAGCAGAAGACTCTGCAACTAGAGCTGGTTGGGGTGGAAGAGGGAGCCCTGTCCCAGGAGGCACCCGCGGGAGGGCTCACACCCCCAGGATGGGCAGCAGCAGCAGCACCAGGGAGCCTGTGCCTCAGCCCACGCTTGACAACTGAATCACAAGGGAAGGAAAGTTATTAATCAGGGAAATGCCAGAATACAGCAGCAAGGAAAAAGCTATAGAAATGGACTACAAGAGCAGCGTGTGCCAGAGACGTTGCTCAGGTGATGCTGGAAAAGCCCCTTGCATTAGATCGCCTCAGACCTGTTCCGAAAAGCCTCAGTTTAACTGCTGAGAGAACTATCAAACTGAGAAACTATCAGTTTCCCACCATTCAAATCCAGCGTTTGAACCTTCATGTCATCCATTTCTTAGCTGCTTCCTCTCTGTTTGTCATATATGAATTACTCACCAGTATTTTTGTGTTTTGTAGCAAATGCTCTATGACCAAATTTCCCCATAGGAATGATTGCACATTTTAGATTCTTCTGGGCTTAATAAATCCCCTATTTTTTCTAAGCAACCTGTTTGTGTGTGTGCATTATTAGGTCCCTCAGGACAAAATGCACCATTGCCAAGGTTAAAAGGTCTCTTAATAAATGCGTGTCTTGAGAATATGTGCAAGTACGTTCACATGTCCAAAGAGCGCACTCACTCGCAGGGGCCAAAACACATGAGCGATCATGGCGGCTGCAGCTGCCTGGCGTAACCCTTCTTCGCTCAGCACTAGGCTCTGATTGAGCAATGAGCGAAAGCTGAGAGGAATGCCAGGTCAGCCACGGTGCTCCCTCTCGGGCCCCAGCGTTTGCCTGGCCATGCCATGTGATGCTGCACTTCCAGAAAGGAAGTTAATGCAATAAAGAAAAACAGGACATATGGCTTTGCCAGAGAATATGACAAAACTTTAAGGTTTTTTACAAATCTGCCTAACCTACTAAATGAAATTAATCAGAAGTGCATCTTCCCGGATGAATGGAAGGAGACAAAAGTAATTGCAATTTTGAAGAAAGAAAAATATATTGCAGAATCTGAGACTTGCTGACCCATCACCTTTTCATTCGGGCTTTCACAGTGCGCTCTTGCGAAGCAAAAAGAGGCCACAAGTGTTTGGCCAGCCGTGGTGATGGCTGAAATAGAGCACTTGACAGAAGGCTTTCCTGCATAGGTCACCAGGGGCTGCCCCTGCGTATGGAGATGCTGCCCCCTGCTGTTGCGGCCAAGCATGTGGAGCGATGCAGCTCAGATTTGTTGTTGTTAGTCGCGAAGTCGTGTCCGACCCATCGCGACCCCATGGACAACATTCCTCCAGGCCCTCCTGTCCTCCACCATCCCCCGGAGTCCACTCAAGCTCACACCAACTGCCTCTGTGACTCCATCCAGCCACCTCATCCTCTGCCGTCCCCTTCTTCTTTTGCCATCTATTGTTCCCAGCATTAGGCTCTTCTCCAGGGAGTCCTTCCTTCTCATTAGGTGGCCAAAGTATTTGAGTTTCATCTTCACTATCTGGCCTTCTAAAGAGCAGTCAGGGTTGATCTCCTCTAGGACTGACCGGTTTGATCGCCTTGTGGTCCAAGGGACTCGCAGGAGTCTCCTCCAGCACCACAATTCAAAGGCCTCAACCCTTTTGCACTCGGCCTTCCTTATGGTCCAGCTTTCACAGCCATATATTGCAACTGGGAAAACCATAGCCTTGACTATACGCACTTTTGTTGGCGGGGTGATGTCTCTGCTTTTTCGTATGCTGTCTAGATTTGCCATAGCTTTCCTCCCCAGGAGCAAGCGTCTTTTAATTTCTTGGCTGCAGTCCCCATCTGCGGTGATCTTGGAGCCCAGAAAAATAAAATCTGTCACTACCTCCATTTCTTCCCCATCTATTTGCCAGGAAGTGAGAGGACTGGATGCCATGATCTTAGTTTCCTTAATGTTGAGTTTCAGGCCAACTTTTGCGCTCTCCTCCTTCACCCGCATCAAGAGGCTCTTTAGTTCCTCTTCACTTTCTGCCATGAGAGTGGTATCATCTGCATATCTGAGGTTGTTGATATTTCTCCCAGCAATCTTAATTCCAAGACCTGGCATTTCACGGAGAGTCAGTCAGTCAAAGTGGGTACAAGACTTACAGGAAAAGTAACTAAGGCGTCCCATAATAATGAAACATAAAACACAGGTCAGATTAAGAGACCACCTGTGCCTGCTATATCATCCGGGTTCGAGGTGACTAAGTTCTGGCGGCCATGTGCTGCCTCCTGCACCAGCGGCAACATGCCTTGGGTGCCTGTTGCTGGAGAACATGAGCAGAAGGGCTTTAATCGCACTCAAGTCCTACTTACGGGTTTCTGCAGAAGCTGGTTGATCACCGTGGGAGCAGAATGCTGGGTGAGATAGACCTTGCTCTGATCCAGCTTGGTGTGTCTCTTGTTCTCATGAAAGGAGATGCTTTGCCACCTTAGGAAATGTAATCAGAGCAGGCTGTGGCCAGTTTGAGTGCGGTTGAGTGGCGGGGTCAGGAGAGGCAGGGCCAAGGGCTCACAAGAAGCAGGACCATCTCTGAGTCCCCAACAGTCAGAAAATCCTTTCCACCCACCACCTGAAGAGAAAACTGAGGCACAGCATGTGCCAAAGGGGGAACCCTAGAGCCACACAGAGGCATGCCTTTGGGCCAACACAGGTGCCACCATTCCAGGTTACTTGTAAAATCATCCAGCAGCATCACATCTGCCCAAGGTGTTTTATGCACTGCCAAAGCACAGACAAGTCCACCTGCTTCTTGTTTGGTACCCAGTGGCTGTTCTAGCTGTGCCGTCAGAACCTGGATGGAGAATGAACCACCACTCTCAGCCCTTGACTCATTTTCCATAGAAATGTTACTATAGGTGCATGTAGCTTCCCAATGTTGGATGGTGGCCCATGAGATTACTTGGAGCCTCAGCTCTGAGATTAGGAGCAGGGAAGGGAGGGGCTGGGACATGGCGGTTTGCTCCTTTTCCTATCGCTCCCGCACCCTTGTTCCTAGCCCAGTACTTCGCCCAGATGGCCCAAAGTGGCCACCTAGGTCTGATGCATGGCACAAGGCACCACGGAGGAGACTGCAGCCACCACATGGGCCTCGATGCGTGTACACCCCGAGTGCAGAGGTCTGTGTGCATCTGCAATAGAAAGCATTGGGCTGAGCCATAAAATAAGTACACCAAGGACTAGAGGCAGCATTGGATCCATTATCTCTCATGGCAATTGAGTCAATCCCCACCCCAAATGCTTTGGACTCATGATCTTAAAGCATGTGTTCCTCAGTTTGCTCTTCCAGCGGTGTGGACTTCTGGGATTCAAAAGACTGCCCCACATCTGGGGATCCCTTCTGCTCCTGGTGCCCCAATCGTCTGCACAGTGCCAGCTGCCATGGACTGCTTGCCATTGTTCTCTCTGCTGTGTCCATCGCTAAGAGATTCCGATGGAGAGGCTGTACAGAGATGGACAAAATATAGTTAGATGATAATTTTCTGGATGATCTGTAACATTAGAACAAGGAACTTTGCTGAAGAAAAGATAGAATCAATAACACTACTTGATCTGCTATTAAGAAATATCAAAGTCCCATTAGAATTATTCTGCCAGCTCTCATGCAGGCGTGTCAGCTGGAAACGAGACATGCAGTACAATTGGAGCCACTCAGAAGCAACGCCAACTCGGTGGAGCGTACTCCTAGGACCGGGGTTACGGCATAACTCAAATAATCGCTGTCTATGCCCTTTCATATGCTATGAGAAACGATCCTACAGAAAAAGATCACAAGAGCCGGATCAGGAACATTTTCGTTGGGTCCAGACCCAAAGCAAGTATTAAAGCCGCCACAGACCACAGTGCTTAGTTCAGGAAAATGCTTTGTGAAGTTTCAATATCACCACCAATTCATCCTATAAAGCAGTTGAGCTTAATGAAGGTTTATTGGGTTGAAAATACAAGTTGGGGTCTCCCTTTCTGATAGCATTGCGGAGCAGGAAGTGGAAAAGTACTGAAGCCTTGCAGCAAAGGAGCTGAGATGCCTAGTAATCCAGTTCCTCGTACTATCGTGTGGCTGAAGAAATGTGCTAAACTCTTGCTCCACTAACTCATTCTTCTCCCACCCAGCAGTATTCCACAATAAAACAGGAAAGGGAGAATATACATCCAAGCCACCGCATCAAGGACATGCCTGGAAATAATGCTGGGCATCATATGTAATGCATTGCGCTTCCTCCTTTGCTCCCCTGGGGCCAATCCCAAATTCAAGGCACAACCTCACCCCCACTCTCATCACACATAAGCCCCTACACTCAGAGGCCTGCATGCATCTCATGCCCCGAATGAGGCAGCACAGTGGCAATCCCCCCCCCCCCGCCCCTCGGCCAGGGCACCCTGCTTCCAGCCACTGAGGGAAGGGGGAGCTGAGAGGGCTCAGCCTTCGAGTGCAGGATCTCAGAGCTGGGACTCTGGAGCAGCCGCTGGCCCTGGGCAGGCTGCACCCTTCATCTTGTTTAATCTCTTGCCTGGGCCACATGCGTTTCCACACATATCCTTCTTTCAAAGAATCTCTGCTGGAGGCTGGCAGAGGGTCTCCTTTGTGGAATGGCTTCCCACTGTGAATGCATACAGTTAAGCCACTCAGGCTATATCTGCTCCCAGAAAGCTCAACAGCAATACAGGTAAGTAACAGTCAGTTCAGGGATACCTCTTGTTCTCTTACAATCCTTGGGATATAAATAGAAGGAGATCATGTCCCCTTCATCCTCCCATAGAGACCCAGCTATGAGCAGGACATCTGGTGGCGCCTCCACACCTTATTTCTGAGACCACCTTACCATTTCCATGACCGATTCTCAAGGAAGTACAGACATCACCACTTCCTGGAGAATCTACTATCTGAAGTGCCCTTTCTCGGTCACAAGCACTGCCTGCATCTTTCAGCTCCAGCCCTGTGTTCCCATGCTCCCCTTTTCAGCTTTGCAGCCCTGTAATGTTGTCCGACGCACCCATGCCTGTGATGCAGCCCTCTCGTCACTCATCCAATTCGGTCAGGGTTAGAAAAAGCAAAGGGAGTTACGAGGTGATGTTATGCCGCATCTCCCTTTCTTCTGCCACACCTGGCCGTTCCTCACCTTGCTCTTGCTAGTCCAATTGAAAATCACCCAAAGCACGTCTAATTGGCACCACCTGCCCCTGCCCCAAGTTGGAAGACCATTGGCTGTTTCCGTCAAAGTTGCAGAGAAAGAGACACCGTCTTGGTCAGGGCCACCATGGCCTGCATTCGGGTGCACAACTGGAAGGCGCCTTCAGGGGACTGGATTTTTCTCATTAACTTGGGCTATGGGGAGGCACAGGGCTTTGCACGCTGTTCTGCATGGCCATCTGTTAAAATGGCCCACTGTGCAATATTCTTCCAGGAACAGCAAGGGTCCTTCACAAAACTAGAGGGTGCGTTAAAATTATAGTGGTACCTGGGCTCATGACCGCCTCAGTTCACAACCGAATCAGGTCGCGAACAAAAATTTCATGAAAATGTTGACTTGGGTCACCAACTCCGCGTTGGGTGGCAACTGTGATCCTGGCCTTCTCCCCACCCCGCCACCCCAAGCGGGGAGATGGCCATGATCGCAGTTGCGTTCGTGCAGGGAAGACGTGTGCGATCTCGGCCATCTCCCTCCCCACAACCAGCACGATCGCGGCCATCTTCCCACAACCCCGAGTGGGAAGATGGCCACGATTGTGCTGGGGGGCGGGGGGGGGGGAGGAGATGGCCGAGATCGCGCCTGTCTTTCCTGCTCAAGCGCAACCACGACCTCGGCCATCTCCTCCCCACAGCACAATCGCACCTGTCTCCCGACCCGAGTGCACCCACGTTCGCACCCATCTCTCCCCCCACCCCAGCATGCTGGGAGGAAGGCAGGTGCAGGGATGACAGGCGCAATCTCAGTCGTGCTGGGGGGGGGGGGCGGGAAGATGGCCGGCACTCGTGCTCGGAACAAAGATCGGGCCATGATCTTTGTTGTTCTTTGTCACTTTGCTTCGCATTTTTCTGATTAAAAAATAGTTACAGAATGGATTCACCTTATTTACATTGCCTCTTATGGGGAAATTTAATTTGGCTCATGACCAATTTGGGTCACAACCAGAGTCCTGGAACGGATTAAGTTTGTGAGCCAAGGTACCACTGTATAGTGTTTTAAGGCAAACAATAAAACAAGTTAATTTGAGATAAAACCACCCCAGTTATTTAAACTGAGCCCAAGTCATCATTTGAAATTATAAACCAAGTCCAATAGACTCTTCACCTGCTGGCACCAGCCCTTGATCATCTGGCTTAGCTCTCGGCCACTGGCAAGAAAAGAGCCATGTTGCCCTTGCCCAGGTCATGCCAAAGTTCCTGCGATCATGCTTGGTGGGGCGGGGGGAGATGGTTGTGATTGTGCCCGCCTTCCCTGCATGATCCCACCCACCCACCCACCCAAGCACAATCGCAGGCATTGTGGCTATGTCCCTTGAATATGGACATGCTCTTCCCCACCTGATCTTGGGCTTCTGCAGCAGCCCAAGCGAGCAGAGCAAACATGTTTTAGTTTTTAATTATTTTTTAAAATTTTAATTAATTTTTACATTTTAAATTAATTTTAATTAAACTTTAATGAGCAGCATGCATAGGAATTTGTTCATATTTTTTCAAACTATAGTCCTACCCCCCAACAGTCTGCAGGACAGTGAACTGACCCCCTGTTTAAAAAATTTGAGGACCGCTGCTCTAGGGGCATCTTGTGCCCTTAGCCTGATCGACTTGCAGAAGGGAAGAACTGCATAATCATCACCATCTCTACTTTTCGCACTTCATTCCTCCAGCAACACAAGTTATCTATCTCTCCACTCACAGGTGTGTATAAATTGGCTCATCTGAAGTTAATATTTCAACTATCTGATGTACGTGTCCACATTGTGTCCACAAAAGCAGATTTGTTTTTTTAAAGTATCACAAGTTTCTTTGTTGCTCCTTTCCTTCACCACTATCTCTGATCAGGGGAAAAAAATCGGATTGCCTCTGCCTGGAAAGGGTGCAACTCCCGTGCAGGTTTCCAAGGAAGAAAGGCGTAACACTCTCAGCATATCTACCCAGTCCAAATTTGGATAGAATCTACACCTTTCCTTCCCACACCCAATATATCAAGAAGTAGGTTAGAGACACATCATGAAAATGTCTGTTGGTATTATTTAAAACATTTCTTGGCCTTTTCTAAAGGCAAGAGCCCTTCCAAGGCAGCATGCAACAATAAAACACAAAATAAAAGCTGAGACAGCAAACTAAAAATATAAATTAAAAAGCAACCGCTTTTTCACATCCTTCAATGTTCTAAGAACTGGCAAACATGAGCATAAAATAAACCTTACAGCTGGAGCCACAGCCCAGTCCAATAAAACATGATCAGGAAACGGCCTGAATCGTATGCTTTCAGGATCATCTTATGAAGCCTGCATTGACAGCTGCGATGGACTACCAAAGGCAATTTTTTTCAGAGGTGCGGAGCCACTGTGGAAAAGGCCTTCAAATAAAAGGGGCTCTCTTGCTGATCTTAAAGTGGAGGCAGCCTGATACGGGCAATGGCCGTCCTTTAAATACTTTGGCCCTAAACAGTTTAAGGCCCTAAAGGTCAAAGCTGGCATTTTAACCTGGGCTTAGGAACATACCGGTAGTCAGGGTAGCTGGCAGAGTGTGTGTATTATATGGGCTGACCACCATGTCCCACTCAGACAACAGCCTTCTGCCCCAGCCGGACCCTCTTCAGAGGCAGCACATGGCCTGTGGCCAGCCTGGGCATCGCTGGAGCATGGATGGCGGGGTCAGCATCCACCCTCTCCCCACAGGGCCACAACTGCTGTGCCAGGTGAATCTGAAAGCATGTGGCACCCCAGCTTCTCCACGTGCGCAGAGGCCAAGAGGGGCCCCCAGCTATGCACTTGGTCTTTCAGCAGGCGTGGGACCCCATCCGGGAAGAGTTGCCAAGCTCCTCCCAGAGGAGACGCTGTCCCGGCGTGTTCGCCCTCAGCTACCCCACAGCAGCCTCCAGGCCGGTCATGTGCTCCACGACCCTCTGGAGCCTGTAAATGCAAATGGATAGTCCGGCCGAGTATTCTCCTCAAACTGGTGAAGCTTCAGGCTAAGCCTCCTGATGACCCCCCACCTTCCCCAGTTGTTTCATGTCAAAAGTACGAAGCACCGAGCACAGGGCATCCCACAGTGGACAACCATGGAGCAGCAGTCCCCAGCACCTCCTTCCAAGCCACCACTCAGCTCTTGGACAAAAGCAGCAAGCGTCTCCAACTGGAGCACCAGGGCCAGGAGGGAAAGGAGGTGGGAGAAAGTCCCAGCAAGATGCAGTAGGGCCAGAGGTGGAAGCACTGTCAGGAGCAGGGGAGGCTCAGGTACCTGGCAAAGGATCAAGAGAGCAGAGATCAAGGCATGAAGGAAGACGTTGCAGGGCTGGGGGCAGAAGTCAGATCGGGAGCACAAAGCATCTGCCACTGAAACTCACTTGCTGTAGGAAGTGAAACTCACTTGCTGTGGGAATGAGCTGTCTTTTATGGGCTGACCACCATGTCCCACTCAGAGGACTGCCTTCTGCCCCAGCTGGACCACCTCCAGCTAGTTTCTCTAGCTAGTCTGATCTCCTTTGATCTCCAGCTCGTTTCCATGAACACCATGCTTGTAATCCCTACAGGCAGCTGACATTGGTCCTGCAAACACTTGCAAGGAGAACCAGGCTGCCTGCCAGCAGCGGGAGCCAAGCCTCCCAAGCCGAATCCAGGTCCACCCGTCTGGAAGGATACCATGAGCCACTGAGGGGTCCGAAGGAAGCTGTGGAGTTTCACTCTCCCCACCAATTCCCTGGTGTAAATCGTCAGCCAGGGAGACCAAGACTGCTTCTATCCTATTACCATGTCAGAAACCTGATTGGAACGCGTCTAAATAATCAGTATCATCCAATATGGCTCAGAGTTGTGAGTCATCCTGTCAGCTTTCCAGGTGCAGACCAGAACAGGGAACTCTGTACCAGTCCAGCTGCGGGGTGCCCAAAGATGTGTGGAACCATGATGACATCTAGTGGCAAGAGAGTGTAAACACTGAATTTTCCTGGTAATTCCTCTAACAATTTGGGATAATTAAAAAAAGTTGCATCGCTGACAAAACGGTGCAGGCAGCTGGTGGGGGACATCTAGAGGAATGAGAATGTAAACACTGAATTTCCCCAATATTGCTTCTTTAATGGCGTACCGAGTACTGAGGCTCCAAAGCTGGCATCAGCATCCAGGTATTGCAGGTGCTAAAGCCTGAACCCGGTTTGTGCAAAAAGCTGCACGTAGGTTTAAGACCTCTGGTAATGCACAAAGACCAATGAGATGGACATGGTGGCCAGTATCTACATGACTAACCCTGGCCAGTTTGTGTGTGAAAATGTGAGAGGGAGCGGAGAGTAATATTCAATGTCAAGAATGCCACAAAAACAATTTAAGAATTGCATTTCTGTTTTCTTGTCCACACGTAGGTTTCCAGTGCCTGGTACATGCTCTAGACTTGGAAAAGTGGCACTTCTCCTGCAGGATGGTGAAAAAGACCCTCCAGGAATGGCTTCCTGCCCTACCTAATCCATTTCTTGCTGCTCATCTCCCTTTTTCCTGCCATGGGATGCAATATAAAGTGGCAAGCAGCAGCTGCACAACCCCAATTTCCACCCTGCTCTCTGAGGGGGAACATGGGGCACGTGCAGTAAGTCACACATGCTCAAGAACATTTCTGCAGGAGCTACATTTCCCCCTGTGCAGGAGCTAGATTCCCCCCTGTGCAAATGCCTGCAGGGGAAGACAAGGCCTGGGGGGTGGGGGTGGGCGTCCAGGGCCACCTGTTGCTTCATCCCAGCAGAAGCCTGGCTGACTCAAAAAGGCTGCCTGGCTGTGAGCCAGAGAGCAGAAGCGGACTGGCTGACTTCCTCTCTTCATCCAAGTGGTCCCCGAACCTTTTTGGGGTGCCCCCACTTTTCTCTTGGGCAACAACCCTAGCACCCCAGGTCTCTTTCTTTATATTAGGACTATTGCTCTAGTGCAAATTTAAAACTACTAATCACTTAGTAGCTGGATCTTTCCACCGTCTCCAGGGGCGTGGTACCCCCCACTCTGGGAATCACTGATCTACGTCATGGCTACAGGGGCGAGGGGGAATCCATACTTCCCCAACCAGTCACCCGAAAAAGTCACCCTGCCATTTTTCTTCCAGTGGAGGGCCAAGTGGAAGAACATCCAGAACTTTTGAATGAAGGTGTTCTTCAGAGAAGTGCATGCAATTGTAATTAGTGCAGCCTCCCTTGGTTTTCTGTCCTGACGAGCCGCAGCCTCACCAGTCAGACTGGCCACCAGCTGCCCCTGGCATCCTGCATGCTGAAGTTAAGAATCATTCCTTTGTTTGGCTTCTATCCTTGCCACCTGCAGGACCCTGCAGAGGAAAACAGGCTGTCTCCTGGGCTTCATAGCACCTATATGCATTTGCCTGCTGGACTGAGGGAAGCCCGTGCTCTTGAGAGCCTGAACTATGGGCCTAACCCACACGTTGCAGAAGAGCAGCAGTGCTTCACACTGAGATGGTGAGTGTGCCATGCACAGGAATCTAAAGGGGACCCAGAAAATGGCACCTTCTGCTTGCATGCCTCCTGCGAGCTGCTTCTTCATCTTTTATCTCAGCACCACCGAGCCACAAAAGAGAAAACAGTGAAGCGATGGCGCAAGGTCTCCTTGCTGGCAGCACCAGGGGCCATCAGTTTGGGAGCAGCCCCGGAGCCCGTGCGTGGGCTTGTAGGATGATTGGTGCCCTCTCAGAGACACAGGCACTTGATCCACAAACAAAAATACTTGCAAAATAAACCTTGACAGTCATCAACCAGCTAATTTAGGCAAAATAAGCAAACGTGTTATAACACATCTAGGCGCATCTATTCAAGAATGGGTTTTTCTTAAAACTTTAGGAGCATGCACCCCACCTCCAAGTGGTGAGAAGCTTCCAGGGGTCCCTCCCTTTCCCTGGATCCCATTTCTGCAGAATCCATCCGAGTTCAGCACAGCAATGGATTCCTGTTCCCCATCAGATGTCCAGAGGAACCCATGGTGCCATAGGATGCTTTGCAGGCAGGAAAGCATCCTCTCCGGATCCAGTCCTAGTACAGATGGCCTTCCTGCTGCACATGGACTGCTCTCACCCCTCCCTTTGTCTAGTGAAGAGAGACTGGCTATCCCTTTGGGCTGTCCTTGCGGTTGTTCAGTCACAAAGTCGTGCCCGACTCTTCGCGACACTATAGACTGGAGGAATGTTCTCCAGTTGGGCTGTCCTGTCTCCCATCGCAACACATCTCCAAACGTTACCCCTGCCATGTGAGAGGCACTGATCTGGTGCACACAATTGGTGTAGTCATGCCATTTTGTAGTGGCCGCAGCTGCCAAGTTACTGGCCTTCTCATGTCATGTCAACCCAGCGAGGGTGGCTTGCTGGAGTAGTTACTGATCCATCCCATAAGCCTACAGCAATCCATAAGTTTTGGCTGGTTTGTTAATAACATGCAAAATTGCACCCAGTGAATGTAATCAGAGAAATGAGTCAACATAATAGGCTTAGTAACATGCTCATGGCATATAAGCCATGCCAGTGCCTCAAGGCACCCAGATAGTTAGCTGTGCTTACAGAAAACATAGGGATGAGATAATCTGAAGAGATGTGACACATGGGCCCTGAAAAGTCATCCAGATGATCTCACAGAAACATAGCAGTATCGCTGCGAAGGAGCCAATGCTGCACTGATGCTAGTACAGGCATTGCAAACATCTGAGTTAGACAACCTGTACTTACAAACATCCAGACTGCCATAAACCACATATGAACATCACTAGGGAATTATGTGATGCATTTGGTGATGCATCATCAGTGGCTGCATAGCTCTCTGCAGATAATCACAGCTGTTCATTAGAGACATTAGCAGCTTTTCATAGAGATAGTCACAGCTTTCTCTACAAACGTGATATATCTCCACAGAACTACACGATGTGTTTGGTGATGTGTCATCAGAGGCAGCCTAGCAACCTAGAGGTGCAGCAGGCATGGCTTTTCATTCTGGAAGTTGGATCCAGCATATGCGAGCCAGTGTGCTTCGAGACATTTTGTTCTTCTGTGGTTTTTGCCCTGGCAACCAGGCCCTCCGCTGCTACAAAGGCATTTATGGTGAGAAAAAGAACATGCATGTACAAGCCACCCTTGAGGTCTACTTCAAGAAAGCCACTCCAGTAGTAACTCCCCCCGTCCCCACACACACACCTCTCTAGCAGCACAATCATACCTGCCTCTCCAGTACCAGGTCTATCTCCATCATCATCAATGTTAGGCTTAATGTTACCTCAAGAATGTTCCAAACTCTTTTAAGAACTGTTTGTTTTTCTTTTTCTTAATACTGTATACCTACACACAAACATACAGATTCTCAATCTCTCTTCAGTACCTGTAGTTACTTTATTGTGACTGTATTATTACCATTATTACACCCGGTCCTCTCACTTCCTGGCAAATAGATGGGAAGAAATGGAGGTAGTGACAGATTTTATTTTCCTGGGCTCCAAGATCACCACAGATGGGGACTGCAGCCAAGAAATTAAAAGATGCTTGCTCCTGGGGAGGAGAGCTATGGCAAATCTAGACAGCATACTAAAAAGCAGAGACATCACCCTGCCAACAAAAGTGCGTATAGTCAAGGCTATGGTTTTCCCAGTTGCAATATATGGCTGTGAAAGTTGGACCACAAGGAAGGCTGAGCGCTGAAGAATTGAGGCCTTTGAATTGTGGTGCTGGAGGAGACTCCTGCGAGTCCCTTGGACCGCAAGGCGATCAAACCAGTCAATCCTAGAGGAGATCAACCCTGACTGCTCTTTAGAAGGCCAGATAGTGAAGATGAAACTCAATACTTTGGTCACCTAATGAGAAGGGAGGACTCCCTGGAGAAGAGTCTAATGCTGGGAACAATAGATGGCAAAAGAAGAAGGGGACAGCAGAGGATGAGGTGGCTAGATGGAGTCACTGAAGCAGTCAGTGTGAGCCTAAGCAGACTTCGGGAGATGGTGGAGGACAGGAAGGCCTGGAGGAGTGTTGTCCATGGGGTCGCAATGGGTCGGACACGACTTCACGACTAACAGCAGCAACATTGTGTTTAAGATGCTTTAGTGAATATGGAAGTGTGTCTTAAGCATTTTATATGCATAAAAAGGTAAAATGCGTAGATTTACTAAGACAAACATTTGGTTTACTTATGTGATCTGACTTACAACTTCAGCTTAAGGATGTTCTCAGGAGCAGAACTTGTCTGTAACCCGAGGACTACCTGTGAACCCGAGCTGTGTCTGTTTTGGCAAGCCCCTTCATGCAACGCTTCTGACTAGCTGCCATTTTACTTCTACCGGATGTTAACAAATTTGCTTTAGAATGAATTTGGGAAAAATACAGCCCAGTTCCTAATGTATAGTGCTGGAATTTCTAAGGCTTCTGTAAGGCACAAATGGTGTCCAGATCCCACTAGACTGCCTTGTGCTGCACTGACTTGCTGACTTCATGTTCCCTGGAATGCTAAAGGCACACTTGCTGTGCTGGCCAGAAGGACTGTTTTGCAATCAGAGCAATTCAGACCACACAAACAGTCCAAAGTTTGCAGAAAAGTTAAGCTTTAATCTCTTGCGAGATTTTGTTGCATTTCTGCTAGCCACCCTCTCTCCCTGAAGCAACAACATAAACCACAGAGCGGCATTTTCCACCAAGGGCTTAACCTGCCTTGAGTCTGAAATCACAGTGAAACAAAGCGTTCTAGCTGGTGTTGCTCACGCGTCCGTATTAAACGTAAGTTCGTTTTGCAAGGGCCGCAGTGGGAAGTATGGACAAAGTGGGGAGCACAAACTGGGAAAGAGAGGAGCCAGGAGGGAGGACCGAGTTTCTGCCCACCTACCAGGGACGCGGGAGCCTGGTGCAAGCGCTTAAAGGGTGGGCAAAGGGGGGAAGCCTGCGCCAAAGGCTGGGGGAGAAGGGCTGGCGGCCTGTGTGAAGCAGGTAGGCAGCTAATCCCTCAGAGGGGCTTGCTGTTGTGAGTGCCTCTTTGGTTTCCTCGCAATACCCGAAGCAGAAAGTTGTGGTGCCGCTCCGTGTGCATGGGTTCTGTGCCGTGTAGAAGGGCCTGTCCTGCAAGGAGAATGTGGTCCTGCAGGGTCAGTGGGCTGGATCCAGACTAAGTAATACTCAGAGTAGGCCCATAAAAATCAATGGGGCTTAAGTTTTCCCATGATCCATTTGAGATTGGATGTTACACAGTGAGGTGCTTGTTGTGGATTTGCAAGTGCAGGATGGGCTCTTGACCTGCAATGGGGGCTTGCAGGTCTGACCCGTTCCACTTCTCCCCTAAGCCCATTGTTTCCTTCATCCACCAGTGTGAACGAGCAATACAGCTTCATCCATGATTAGCTGAGCCCACCATTTCCAGAATTGCCCATGGGAAGAATTGCATTCACTCTGAAATTTCCCCTCCCTTTCCCAAAAGCTCCAGACTCCACCCTCAGGATGGCTCCTGCTGCTTGAGGACTAGATGGCAGGAATGGTGGGCATGTCTTAACTGGTTCCATCATTTTACCTGTTGTCTCCTGGTCAAGGAACTCCCCCTACATCCCTTCCCACTCCAGCTCTAAGAAGTTTCTGAGGTAGGCTGGTTGTCAAACTCTGCCTGAGAAACTTCACTGGGTAACCTTGAAATGGCCTGGTCATCTGCCCAACTCTGCCCTCAACCCCCCCCCCCCCGAATTGGATGAATCTATCCAAGCAGATGTGATGTGCAAGAGCTGGGCCCCCTCTCTACACCCATTAGACTTTTTCTAAAATGTAATCCTCCCAGGAATTTCATTTCAAAAGCAATTTCTTTGCTACTTCTTAAGCTAACAAAAAGACATGGAAGAAATTTTGGCACTGTCCTAGTTTAACTTGCTATGTGTTGTGAAAAAATTGATACCTGTTTTTCTTCAGGATCTTTCCAGAGGATTATAAAAAATAGCTACTGCAGTTTTGCTATTAGCAACACATTCATAATTGTCTGAACAGCACAATACATCTAAAAGATGGAGGGTGGAAGAAAACGGAGGGAGACCAAAAAAAAAAGCCCCCCTCCAAAAGACCCCAGGAGGAGAGATGATGCTCAGCCTGCTATGGGGTCGGCAAAGATGCCCCACCTCATCCTCACCCTGAGTTGCCTTATGAAGCCCCTGCTAGAGGAAGGCTCCACCTCACGGACAGCACATCTGGAGAGCCCCTGATGGAGGCAACAGACCGGCGTGGAGGGCTTCTCTAGCAACAAACTCTCAGGAGGGATCCCCTGACAGAACAATAAGGCTCGGGTGCTTCCTAAGGCAGTGCAGGATGAGGGCACCCTGGGCCACTCTGGACTCCACCCACCTCACTTGGATTTGGGTCTGAAAAGCCAAGGAAAGTCATGGATGAAGCCACAAACAAGGGCAGTCGTGACATTACACAACACCCACACCCATCGTGGGCATGTCATAAATTAACAGCCTTGGCTTCTCCTTTTCTGCCTTTGTGGAGCTTCAGCCAACATGGCTTCAAACCAGCAAGAATGTTTAAATCATTGAATTATACTATTTTTAAGACTCTTGGAGCCAACTGGAAATTCAAGTATCTTTGTAGAACCTTTAGTATAAGGAAGTATAAGTAGGTCATATTTTGGACAGGTTATGAAAAGGAATGAAATTAATTTCATGTCCTACATTTTCAACAAGCAGTCCTGTGCTATTCAATTTAGCTTTTACACTATCTGGCACGAGGATGTTCTCTGCTTTGACAATGAACTCGTGCCATCAAAAGATAAGCTTTGTATGCAGAACACCACAGCCTTCAGATATGCGTTTTATTTTTCTCCACTTCTCCTTATCCAATGTTTATTTCTTGGCCTCTGAAGCTGTTGCAATTCCAGTGTCTATAGAGATTCACAGAGTAGTTCACCATAGGTTAGTATCCTTAAAGAAGAATCCTGCCTGTAACACTGGCAGAGTTTTTCTACAAATTATAAAGGAAGCAGTGTGCTGCTTCCCGCAGAATTAGAGGAAACTCTTCAATTAAGTTCCATGGATCACAGTGGGATTTCCTTCTGGTTATGTCACATTTTATACATTTTCTCGGAAGTATGTTCTATTCATTTCAGTAGTCTAATATTCTCCCAGGTAAGTGGATATAGAATTGTAGCCTGAATAGTTTGTCTGTGAGCTGAGAAGTAGTAGCCTGGATCAACTAAAAGGGACCTTCGTGGGATCTTTAGGTCCAGGGTTTGACATGACACTGCCGCACCCCATGCCATCCAGAAAGATGCTGTGGCTGAGAGTACTGAAAGCTGGTGAGAGGGCCTGAAGCACCTACAGTCATGAGCATATCTCTCCCCTTTTCCTTTCCAGCAGATCAGGTGAAGAACCTCTAAAATGCAGTCCTCTGCTGAGCTAGGCTGGCTGTGCAATACAGAGTGGCCAGGTTCAGACCACAAGCCATGTCATGGAGGTTTCATACCACTGTCGGTCTGTCATGATGTCTGAACCTAGTCATGGTATTTCACCACAGTACACTGGGGCTTCAGAAACCATAATGAGAAACAATGTTCCTGTTGAGAAACAGTTGAGAAATGAGAAACAGTTTCCCCATGCCTTCATGGGTTTATTGAGTTTTCTGAGCCCAGGACCCATTGCAAGTACCACAGAGTTCCCTGGAAAGAGCAGCAACTACAGGAGCAACTACAGATATCTAGCCTCCATGTGTGAATCAATAAGGAAGAGGCAGGTGACATAGAAAAGGAGAGATGCACACTTGGAATGAATTGTATGCCCAGTGGCTGATGGGATACATGCCAACAACAAGAGGACTAAGTAAGGAAAATGCAGACCATGACGATGTGATCTCTCTAATTGGTGGAATTAGTTCCTGCCCTTGTCAAAGTGAATCCGCCTCCTCCCTTTTTCCCCAAAAGGGGCCAGCTCCACTCTTAGGAAGGTTCATGCTGCTTGTGGGCCAGATGTCAGGAGTACCAGACATTACTTAATTAGTCCTCTTGCTTAGCTTGATGATAAACCACTGGACTGATTAACACCCCTCCCCCTCTGCCCCGCCTTGTTCTACAGGGTCTCCCCGAAACACAAAAGTGGTCTGGTTCTCATCAGCCACTTGGCTAGTCTCACTTATTAATGCATTTCAATCTCTCTTCTTTTTTATTCTCTCTGCGCCCCCCTTTTTAATAGCTCACTTTCAGAGTCTGAGCATTCTAGCCTGGACTACTGTATTTTGTGAGAAGCAGACTCAGCCCCTTCATTGACAGAGCCACATTTCCTCTGTCTGTTCCCCAGCATGAGTCATTCCCCAAGGCTGCCTGTCACCAAACGAAGTCTGAAATCAGATTAGCTATTATTATTTTATTTTATTTATTTATTTAAAACATTTGTATGCTGCCCAATTAATCCACAGCACCTCTGGGCAGCTCACAATTACAAGATAAAAACACAACAAAACCCAATAACAACACATTAAAAATAAAATAACAATGAAATACAAGCAGAAATACAAAACAAAGGTCATATGGCATTAGTTATTAAAATATTTTTTTTAAAAAAAGGAAGGTCTTCGCCTGGTGCCGAAAAGAAAATAAGGAAGGCGCCAGCTGAATCTCTTTGGGGGAGGCGTTCCAGATTAGACTGGACATGAATAATATAGAATGGATGGTCACACCGAGGGCCTGGGGTATGGGAAAAGCAGAACCTCGGCAGCAAAAGTCTTGAGAGAAGAATTCACTGGTGTCTTCAGTTGTGAAATGAAGGGGCAGTCTGCATATACAGGGGCAACAAATTCTATCATTGGGATACAGCCTGCAAAGAAGGGTGCAAACAAGGACGGACTACTAGCAAAACATATTCTTGATGAACTACATGAGAACTGAAACAAAACATTTGCTACATCTCAGATATCAGACTGGAAGGAACAGCAGCAAATTTTCATCTCTGGTGGTTGTTGGTTTTATTTTTCTTGAAACGCCTTGGAAAGGGATTATATAAGTATGTATAACAATAACAGTTCGAGACAACGCTAGGGATTGCAGATTTGGGTTCTGCTTTATTGATAATCCTGAAACTCCACAAGAAATCCATGGATCTTGAGCTGATCCATGAAGTAGCTTGCTCAGCATTGTCTCCCATTTGTCTCCTGAGAAGCCCCCTCACTGATTGTAAAAAGATGTATCCATCAGGTTTGCTTCAGCACTCTTTGAACTCTGCACTTGCCACGTGTGACCTTCTCCCTCCCTCTCTCCTCTTCCCAGATTTCTGCCACTTTCCTCTGAGATGTCCCTGGTCTGTTTGTCAGATTTTGAGGCTTACGCAAAGCACCATCTTCCCAAGCCTGTCTGGGATTACTTTGCAGCTGGTGCTGATGAAGGCTGCACCAGGGATGAGAACCTCATAGCATATAAAAGGTATTCTGCATTTTGAAGAGCAGATGGTGAGCATTGCTTCTGGGATGGGCATTTACAAAGTACCAAGTAGGCCAAGTTGGGGCCACCTTGAAACGTAACAGCAGGACAATGAAAGTGCAACCATTTGTATGCATCTCTCCTAGTAATTGACCACTAAGCTGGGAGGAGCTGATTCGACGCCTATCAGGGCAGAGATCTGATCTAGAAAATGGTTCCCTTTACACTAATATGGGCCAGGGCATCTCTGTATCTCATAAGCTTTGCTGGTTGCTGCCTGCTGCCTCTCCCCAAAGTGGGCTCAGTTCAGCCACTCCACTGGTGGGCCATGGGTTGCTCTGTGGGGTGTCTGCATCCGGGCGTGAGGCTCGTCACCTGGGTTGCGCTCCCCCACAGAGCCAGGATCATGCCAGGATGTCCTTCCGCTCACTGGCCCCCCTCAGCCAGAGTGCCCTCTGCAACAGGTAATCCCATGCATGCTGAACGTATGAGGCAGAATATCAAATAAAAACCTGCTCCGGATGGGCCAAACCAGAGTTCTAGAGTGTTGTTGGTGTTGGAACTAAGCAGAGGGGTTCTGAGGCTTCTGGGAGAGTCAAGGAGGAAAGACCATTGTAAGGTCAAAGGAAGGTCATTCTGCATAGCATAGATCCCTTCATGCATTCACAGTAAGAGAGCAGGTACAGTGGTGCAAGCTACAGCTTGTAGGTGAAGGACCACCAGGGGATTGGATTGGACACCTTTCCAGAGAGCCTCATAAAACAGCTGGAGGGCAAAGCTGTGGTGTGGGGTAGTTTCTGCAGCAGGGATCTGGAGGAGGGTTCCTAGATCATTCATTATGGTGCTTTCACTTTGGGAGAACTGGGAGCCGGCGAGGCTCTCCGGAAAGGCCTCAGGCTCTGTCGCTTGTGTGCCCTGACGTCCTAACCTGCCCACCGTATAGCTTTTGTGCAAACTTGTAAATTATGTTCCCCTTATTGGGGGGGGTAGGGGGGCAAGACTCCAACTGCCAGTACATAGATGAGTTTCCCTTGGAGTGGCTTGGTGTTTTCAACAAAGAAGTGCCCCCCACCAGCTCTGCTGCTTCAGCCATCTATTTCTTCCCATAGAATCCATTTCCGGCCGCGCATGCTGCGGGATATGTCAGCAATGGAGACAAAGACCACAATCCTTGGTACCGAAATCAGTTTCCCTGTGGGAATCGCCCCCACTGGCTTCCACAAGTTGGCTTGGCCTGATGGAGAGCAAAGCACAGCCAGAGGTATGTCCACTTCTCCTTGCTAGGAAAGTCACAGACAAAACCCAGCCGTGTGCAACTGAAGAGTCAGGGGGTGCCGGGTCTGCTGCTGTGGCAGGTTCCTGAGAAAATGAGGGCATAGCGTGAATCAACACAGGAATAAGAGGCTTTGCACAGCCGCACACAGACTCCACCCCTTTCCTTATGCCTATGAAACCATCTGAACGGACAGCCAGTTTCATTACTGCAATGTGGAACTGCCTTTGAAAATGGCCTGGGAACTTCTGCTAGTTCAAATCAGGGCCACAAAACTGCGAACAGCCAAAAACGATCAGAAGAGGCCAACATTTCACCCTCTGCACTGGCGACCAGTCTGTTTCTGGTTCCAGTTCAAAGTGCTCATTTTTTAAAACCGAGTTACCTGAAGGAACACCTGCTCCTTCATTTATCTATTTGGAGGACACTGTTCATCAGCTGAGGTCTCCTATTGGTGCCCCCACCAAATAAGAAGTGGGTAGCTATGGGAGAGATGGGTTTTGGAGGAGTGGTGCCCCATACCTGGACTCTCCTCCCTAATGAGTTTCCACGGGTTCCCATATGATGCTTTTCGGGTGCCAGGTGAAGATATTTTTCCTTTCCCAGGAGTTTTTGGAACTGCTGGCAGTAGATTGCATCTCTGCAAGATTTTACTCATGTTGCTGCTTTTATGTTTGGCTGCTATTGATTTTATACTTGTTTGGCTGGTTTGTTTAGTTATCACTGATCTACTGTTTGCGTTCTTGTTTAGTTCTCAGGGAACTGTGGTTATTGGGTGATTTAAATGTGCAGTAAATGTATTAGCAAACACTGTCAGTTAGTCTTATATTGTTAGATGCCATGTTTTCCTCGAGGGTCGTTCTTTCTGCACGCTCCTCCCAGGATTTTCTAAGAGTCCGTGTCCATCCAGGGTTTGAAATGTAGACTTCTTGCATGCACATTCTCTGCCATTCCAAAGGAAAAGGGCTCATTATGCAACCCTTTTGGTGTGGTCTAGTGGTTAGAGCATTGGACTGGGACTGAGACGACCTGGGTTCTAGTCCCCGCTCGGCCATGGAGCCACCTGGGTGACTTGGGGCCAGTCACAGGTTCTCAGCCCAACCTGCCTCACAGGGCCGTGTGAGGATGAAACGGAGAGGAGGAGAACCTTGCAAGCCCCCTTGGGTTCCTTGCAAGAAGAGGAAAGGTGAGGCATAATTGCTGTAATAACAACAACAACTATGAGCCAGTAGGTCACAAAGGTCAGAATGGGTCCTTCCTGGGTGTGCTGCTGTAGATGGTTTTTTGGAGGTCGAGTTCTAGCTTTTCCCTCTGTCATTGCTGCTGCTGGGCAAGCACGCAAATGGCGACTCTGGCCTTAATTCTGCCAGTCAGCTCTAACCCTCCAGACCGCCTGGGCCACTTGGCAGTGCAGAAATGTAATGAACGGGACAGAAGGCCCCCTGGACTCACTCCTGGCTGAATCACCTGCTCCCCACCAACTGCAACCTTCTGTTTATCCATCCTAGAAGGAGAAACAACCTCTGCCATCTTGGCTTAGGGGGAGGCTTCAAAATATCAGGTGGCTCACCTTAACATACTCACCATGTAAGCGGTCAAGACCACACAGTATCTTGATCTTTCAGCTCATCATTAGCTGGAAGGAGATGCATCCAGGCTGAAAGTCTACAGAGGCAGCCTCCCCATTCACTTGCTAAGCTCCAGCAAATGAATTCCTGCATGATGCATTGGCAAACGGCCCCGCACTCGCGCTCCACATCAGTAAAGGTGCTGCCCCGATCGATGCTCAGAAGGTCTTCAGCAGGGTGCAGGGTGCTCGCCAAGGCCAGGGCTCCTCTCGTCACGGGTCTCTGCAGTGTTTTGGTCCCCGCTTCCTCTTCTCATGAGGGGAAATGGTGGGAGAAAGAAAGCATTGGGGTGAGTGAGGTTAAACTAGAAGCAGCAGGGGCAGGAGTAAGAAAAGTGGGGAGAAGCCCTGCGCAGGAAGAAAGGCAGGACAAGAAAAATGGGAAGCCTGGAAGGGGGGAGGGTAATGGAAGAGAATATGTGTGTGCACCTCCAAATTATTCTGCCCCCCCCCCCCGTGATCCCATATGCCTGCAGGCCCAAAAGGTTTGCCCGTCCCAGCTGTAAAGAAAGGCCAGGGGGGAGCTAGGGACCCAAGACAGGCTTCTGCCAGCACATCAGGCTCATACCTTTCTCCCCATCCCATCTCTGCTGAAGCGACCCAAGCTATGAACACCTGCTACATTGCCAGCACTTACTCCAACTGCTCCGTGGAAGAAATCGTTGCTGCCGCGCCAGCTGGTTTGCGATGGTTCCAGCTCTACATTCACCGGAAGAGGGCCTTCTCCGAGCAGTTGGTGCGGCGGGTAGAATCGCTGGGGTTCCAGGCCCTGGTGCTCACTGCTGACCTGCCGTACACTGGGAAGAGACGGGATGACATCCGCAACAACTTCCAGTTCTTGTCTTCTGTGAAGCTAAAGAACTTTGACGGTTTCTTTGAGGTTTGTAATTTTCTATCCATTGCCATTGCTGCAATATTATTTTGCTCCTTCCACACCTGGGGCTGAGGTGACATGCTGGAGATCCCCTTGGAAGTCCTACCGTTATGCATCAGATGGCTGTTCACCTGCAACCTGAGACCCTACATTTAGGAATTTAAACTAAAGGCCCCTTCAAATGGATGCAAGACAAGAAGCTGACGGGTGGGCCGGGGTCCATGATTCCAGACTGCAGTTGAAAGGCAAACATGTGGATCCGGTGGGGAAGGGGTGTGCCTGGCTCTTTCTGAGCTCAAGGTGTGACATGCTTCAGAGGATCGGAAAGAAGAGCTTACCCATTTCTACATGTGGGCCCCCAGCTCCCAGCAGGAAGAGCCTTTGTCAGGCCCTTGATGGTGATGCCATGAGCCAGCAGGGGGGAAATGAACACCAGTGGGCTTGGTGGAAGGGGAGGCTGGCAAGGGCTGAGCCATCCACACGACAGGTGTGCTTCCCCATGGTCCTAAGGACCAAAAGACCCTGTGCAGCCATTACCCCTTTGCCTCCTCATCGGTCCTTTAATGGGAAAGGGCAGGAGGAGGCGGAACATGCTCTGGGAAAACAAAGGAGGACCATAAATGGAAGTCCGCAGCATCCAGACCCCCAGTAAATGCCCTGGATGAGGGAGGAAATGGAAGTGCTGGAGCATTGTGGAAAAGCAAACGTAGTCACAAAAGGAAATATGGAATACGGTCAAACCTGACCTTGCCACAGGAGAGATTATGAAAGGTAATGCAGAGGAAGCTTCTTCACTGGGCCAATGTGCCAAAGTTTAGGGAACAGTCTAAGAGAGGGACTAACAGCTTTCCTTTTGCCGCTTGTCTTCAGGATGGGGACCACACGGAATATGGGCTGCCGCCTGGCTCTATAGACCCCTCGGTCACTTGGAAGGACATCTCCTGGCTACAAAGCTTGACCCACCTGCCCCTCATCATCAAAGGAATTCTGACAAAGGAAGATGCTGAACTGGCTGTGAGACATGGAGTCCAGGGGATTATTGTATCCAACCACGGAGGGCGACAGCTTGACGGGGTTCCTGCAAGCGTGAGTGATGGGCCATATCTGTGGCCTGTGGTCCATTTGGCTGTGTATGCACACCCAGGTGCAAAAGATACACAGAGACAAAATCAGGGAGAAAAAGCTGGAAAGAAAGGATCTGTGCCTGGCAATAGAAAGCAGGGAAACAGGCTCCATGTTTGCAAAGCCATCTCAAGGAAGACAGGAGGTCTAGCGAACCAGCACTGTTTCCAGACAAGGCTTTTCATGCACAATTGCACTACCTTGTTCCCAGCTTGTTATGGAGGCCCTGAACATTGTTGTCCCCGATTTGTACTCTTTCTCTGCTTCCCCACCACTCCTTCCATCTTTTGTCCTGCCAGAAAAAAATGCTAAGAGAAACGGGAGTAGCTGCATGAACTGCTTGTTTGTTCATGCCAGGAGACCTCCATCTGGAAGAACACAACCTTGCCTTTCCAGTGCTGTAAGGTATCTGTGGATTGTATGCTCTGATGTGTCCTTTTAAAAGGCTGAATCCTTGAGTGGGAACATTTTGACCTCATGCTGGCACCACCAAGATGCAGGCACCCATGTTTCTGAGGACACCCCATAGGAACATTCAGCAATAATGTATTCATGACCAAACAGTCCTTGGAGGTAAAAGGCACCCTGGACCAAAAAATGGGGGGTATTGCAAAGCCGTCCTGTAACATACATATGCAAATACCTCCTTCCACTGGTTTTCTCCTCCTTGCCCAGCTTTAAGGTTTAAAGGTTTGCTTTGCTGTTCATCTTTCTTTACAGATTGATGCTCTAGTTGAAGTTGTGGCTGCAGTGCAAGGCAAAGCTGAAGTTTACTTGGATGGTGGGATACGAACAGGCAGCGATGTCCTGAAAGCCCTGGCACTTGGGGCCAAATGTGTCTTCATCGGCAGGCCGGCCATCTGGGGCCTGGTCTACAAGGTGCATGAACACTCGGTCTGTGCAGGATGCAGTACCTGTGCGGGTGTATAAGCTGAAGGGAGGCCCTGCAAGGGAACGCCTGAAGCAGGCTCTTCTCCGAAGCAGACCCCTATGCCAGGTTCAGAGGGCTTTCGATCTGGGGCTAGAAGAAGGGAGGGAGACTTGTTCACAAGGAGGTGCCTTTCCAGATAGCTTGCAGTGCAGCAAGGAGTGGGCCCTTCTACTCGGAAAGCGAAGCCTTGCCACGTACTTGCAAGCTTTGCATGGGTATCAAAGCTGTGATTCTAGGCAAGCTGAGATGGAAAAAGGCTGGAGTTGGAGGCCTTTTCCCTCTCTAAGCTTGCCTAGGATTAAGGCCTTCATTTCTCTAGAGCATTGTAGTGCGCTGTCTTTTTATCCAGAATCTCACCTTTCTCTCATAAAAAGAAACAACTGCAGTGATAATGATGGATGCTGGTATTCACTGATCCTTCCCACAACTGGAGCTCTTGAAAGGGCAACAGAAAGACTGGAAGAGGGGAAGTTTGGCAAGCTCTTCTCAAGATCAATAGAACATCAGTAAAATGTGGGAAGCGTAACTCGGGAACAAAAGGGAATCCTCAGAATATCATGACGACACAGTGCTTCCCAACAAACAATTGTCCATTTTCAGCCTGTGCTGGCTTCATTAGCCTTAATCTCACTCTTTGTTGGAGCAGGGTGAAGAAGGACTTCAGCAAATGTTGAAAATTCTAAAAGATGAATTTTGTTTGTCAATGGCTCTTGCAGGTAAGCACCATTTTCCCGTTCTCTATGGTATAGTAACTCTGCTGTATTTTTTATGTCGGGCATGGCCCCCCAACCTGAAATTTCCAAATGTCATGACATGCTGACAAGTCTAGTCAGGGCCTCCCAAAAGTTGCCACTGGATTGCACCCTCTGCTTTTATCCCTGTTTAGATCAGAGGTGCTGGCCCAGTTGTAGTTCGAGAGTGAAATTTGGTTGCAGAGGTCCTCTTGGGAGCCTGATGGCCACATGCAAAAGCAGGCAGGGACAGGACAAAGGGGGCAAGGCAGCAGTCCAGTTCCTTCCAATGTGAGGCAGGAAGCACTTGCCGCCACTCAGTCTGCAGTGCAGAAACAATCCACAAGAACCACGGCTCAGTGTTATGCACTTCTGCTGAGAAACATGCCAGCGCAACCACAGAGCAATACAGTCCATGTCTACTCAGCTGTAACCCACGTGGCGAAGAGCAGACATCAGGCTCCAGCAACAGGGAGGCACTGAGAGCAGAGTAGAACATCCTGCCCCTTGCAGACTGGAGTGGCTCAGTCCCAGACGTGCCTGCATGGCACAAGCATCCCGCTGGATCAGCAAAGCACAGCATTGCTGAAAAAGCAGAGAGGTGAGTTTGGCTAAGAGTCAGGGACTGGCCCAGAGCCTCCCCAGCGAGCCTCATGCCAAGCAGGCCCTCCCAAGGCCCAGACCTGCCAGGCTAGCTATCTCCTGACTACCTTTCCAAAAAGAAAGTTCTTGAAAGCCTGCTAGCTGGTCACTATGTTTATGCAGCCATCTCTTTGCTTTGTGGCTTGTAGAGTGGCTCCCACTACAGATCATCTTCTCTTTGGCTGCTCTGATATGTAGTACTGACTTTCCTATTAATGAGGTGGGCACCTTGAAGGTGGACAACTTTCCTTTGGCTTCTGTTCTGCCATTTAAGAATATTAAAATTGGTTTTCCCAACAGGCAGTGGAGATTCATTAACGTACAGACATTTATGCTTGCTTGCAAGAATTTCTTGTGGGTTTTTTTCCAGTTGATGGGAGTCATGAAGTCTTTTTGGACCTGATTTGCTATTAAATCCCAAAATTTCAACAAGAAAGTCTACTAATGGGCAGCCACCCAAGAACTGAACTTAATTGCTCATCCCTGAGGAGAGATCAAAAGTTGTTAACTCATCCAGAGCTTCCTCCCAGCCAGTTCCCACCTCCCCAGCAAAATCAGGATGGGGGAAGCAGGAAGAAGTTGATCAGAGAAGAAATTGGCTATTGCTTCATAGCTTGTGCCCAAAACCAGATAAGGGTTTAAAAGGCCTTTAAAAATTGATTCCCTGCTCCTACTGATGGCAGAAGGAAACTGCAGGAACCCCCAGTTGGTCAGCAGCTCTGGAAGGGGGAATTGGGGGAGCAGCTCCTGAGCCTGACCCAGTGCTGGAGTGATGATGTAGGTTAAGGGAGCCCAGTGGTCTGGATTAGGCCAATGGGCTAAGGGTTCAGCACCCTTGGGTTAAATCAGAATGGTAATTGCCTTTAAGTCTCATATAATATCAGACTCAATGCCATTTATGCTGTAATTAACCATTCACCACATCAACCCTTTCCTGGTATTCCTCTGCAGTTACTCATGCAGTCCCTGATCCTGCTACAGTTAGTCATGGACCAAGGGAAATCAAGTTGGTGGCGAACCATTTAAGCCCCACTGGGTTCATATGTATCTGGCTAGATTGGAGTCACAATCTCTATTGTTGTTTGGGTTGAATGAAAACAATGACCTGGTTTGCCCATAATGATAACAATCATTTGTTGTTACATGTGAACCCAGAACTGTGGGTTGAATATAGTATAGCTATGAGCTATCAACTGCAAACAATCCAAAAAGAGAACCCATGGTCTGTTGTTGGGTTGTGAACTGTGACTTGTTTAAACCATGGATAGACATTATATGCAAACTTAGAATAAACAGCCTCTCTATATGCCAAGGACGGAAACATCTTCCCAAGTAATGCTATGCACACTATCCCACAGTTTTTGTTCTCCCTTTTAAAGTATCAGAAGCCATGGTTTGTTTGATCATCCATGGACAAACTTGGGCAGGGCAGCATTTCATTGCTTAAATAATGAAATAACGTCAGCAATACATGTGAACCAGGCCATTGTAAAACTGCTGTGTTTCGGCAAGCTATTTGTCAAATTGCTTTCTTTCTGTAATTTATTCATGACTGTTTCTGAATATTATTGATGGCTTTAACAAGTTCATTAGATTGTTAGCCACCTTGAACATTTTAATACTGATTAGTATTAATATATACATAAAGAAATAAATATTCTTCATACCTGATAGTACACATATTCTTCATTCCTGAAAGAAAAAGATTCCATATCTGAAATTTCACTGCAAAAATACTTCTGTGTTTCAGGGAAATAACAAATATCACAAGATCTTTACAAAGCTCTTATCAGAGTTCTTGATTCTCAACTTGCTTCTTGCGTAGTCTTAAATTGTTAACTTTTTAAAACCTGGTCTCCATCCATTTGGCTCTTTGCAAAAAGGAGCCAAATGCTCTAAATTTATGCAGACTACCTTAATTTTCAACAGCTTGCAAACATCTGCATAGAAGTATTTATGTTCACAGATCTCAAAATGCATAGGATGAATGCGTATGATCACTGTATTACAGAGGAAAGTAATTTTCAGTTGCCAAAATCTTTGTGAGAGTGCCTTTAGAAAGTAGGGGAAATGCAAATAAACGACAAGGAGAACAGATAGATCTTTGCTGCTGGTGTTTAACCTTTTGCCTTTTGCCGTTTCATTCAGGCTGTAGAAATGTCTCAGAAATTGGCCCACATATCGTTCAGTACTCCAAGTTGTAGCGAGCTGTCCTTCAGCAGAAAATGAGCGCTGCGCTGGCAAATGCCAGGTGCCAAGAGCAACTGGAAAAGGAAAAGACCATCCAGCTACATGACCGAAAGCAACCTGCCTTCCATGGTAGCGTCCAGTCCTCGTAGGACAAGGCACACAACAGCTGACTTCTGCCTGGCCGTAGGCAGACCACATCTGCAGCTCCTGGACCTAGTTGTTGTGCCCAGCTGTGCAGCACCACGAGAAGCCGCTCAGCCTTGCCACATTCTCTCCCTGCACACGTCTTTTCATGGTCCCATCAGGAACAAACTCTTCACAGGGGCCGTGAAGACTGATCCCCGCCACCCCCCGCCACACACACGGCTCTTCTTTACACATTGCTCTCTCCCACTCCCCCCTCCCTTTTTGCCCTTGCCATTTCCAGGGCAGGCACCGTCTAGAGCTGAGCACGGGATAACAGCACACTCTGTTGCAAACTCTTTTCTGCCGAAAATACAATTGGCATTGCTGGTGTCTTCCAGTCCCGTCTTTTGAGTTCCTTCCCCAGAGAGACTCACCCTACCTGACAGGGACTGCACAAAGACTTTTTGGTCTTTGCATCCGAGTTTTAGTTGCTGTTATTACGTTTTGCCCTCACTGGCTCTGGGCTTCTGTGATTTTAGGAATTTTCCATGGTTTAAATGTTCTACTCGTTTATGCATAATAATAGCCATTGTCTTAATTCATTGCTTTTATTCTTCGCTGCCTTGAGATGCCTTGAAAGTTATAAGGTGGGGTATAAATATATTGAATAAATTAAGGGTGCAAGACTATGGCCTCCTGAGGCTGTCTCTAGGGAATCCCATCTCCAAGATCCTCAGCTAGGATGCTGAAGGCTGAGCACCCCTCACCCCCAGCCAGCATGGAGAGAACTTGCCAGCTGCCCCCCTGAGGTCGCAGGTGCCCCTCAGAGGGAAGACAAATAGGGGTGCCGGGGCGTGGGGAGGGGAGGAGGCAGAGGTGGACAGCTTACACAGATTCCCAGCACTTTCTCCAGGGCAGGAGACAGGACAAAGATTCCCACTGCCACATCTCATTCAGGGTGCAGGCTGCAGGTAGGCACCCAGGTCTGGGGCTTACGTGCATCATGGCCAGGGGAGGTGGGCTGGCACCCTGAGGCTGCAGTCCTATGCCCAGTGCTGGGAGTGATCCCCATTGAACACAGTGGTTCCTGGGCATCCTAGGCACACATAGGATTGCACTGTACTGGAATGCAACCTGAGCTGAGAGATAAATAGAGAGCAACCGACGATTCGGCTCTTCTGCAGGTTAATTAGCAGAACATCCCACCCCTCTTAGGTGTGCCTTCTTGACATGAACGGGCACAGCACACGGTCTCCTTGTAATGCTCCTGCGTAGCTCTGCTTTGGTGCTTAGGACTTGTGCAGCACAGTCCTCATGGATGGTGGCCATAAGCTCTGCTAGGCCTGAGCCGCTCAATCACTCTTGGCCAGCAAGCAGTGCAAGGGGTGCCAAGGCCGGGCTGTGGAATAGTCAGAATCCAATATGCTGTGCAGCACCAAGGCATCTTCAGGTGTGCATGAGGCCAGCTATGGCAACACGCTCTGAATAAATGGAAATGCTAATGTGTTCCAGCCCCAGCTGTCTTGCTCTTCTGCTCATCTGGCCCTAAACATGGGGACCCAGGGGAGAAGGGGACTTCTCCCTCTGCCAGTTCCATCCCCGGTTGTCAGGAACGTGCTGCCACGGCTCCTGAGTCATGGAGGAAGGTGCCAAGCGGTTATGCAGATGAAGACTTCATTCTGACATGCTGCTTCAGCTTAGCCATCGGGAACTTCCCTCTTGCTTGCTCGGATGAGACTGCAGCCTTCTCAGAGATAAGCATGTCTGCCCTGAATCTCCCAGTGTCCTTTGCTTGGGTTTTTTTCTGCATGTTTTGTTGAAAACAGACCTTGCTGGAAGAGTTACAACTTCTTAGATAAGATGTAAAACTAATATTATGTCCATCTAAAAGAAGTTCAAGGTTGTTGGCGCAACAATATCACCACAATTTATCACAGTGATTGCAACTTCCTGCAGTGGCCCTACAGGGATTACATGAGTTATGGGGGAGCGTGCGCAAATAACATGCACAAAGAACCGGTGATATTATTATTATTATTATTTAGACCAATTTTGCTAGTTTGCAGGACTGTGGTAAGGTCAACAGCCAAGGTCAGAAATAATGCTGGAACTGAGCGGGCAGTTGCTGGGGGGTCAATGTTGGTGGGGGAGCAGGACTACTTGGGAAGCGGCGCTTTCCCACCTGGCAGCAGCTGGAGCCCCTTGGCCAGAGCGGCGGTGCCGTTTTGGCTCTCCGGCCAAGGAACTTGTGATTTTCAGCGTGACCGTGGCTTAGTGCGTTGCCCAGGCTCAGAAGACATGCAAGCCATGGTGGGTTATTTAAATGTTCCAGCAAGACCAGGGTACCTGGGGTGCATTATAAGCCTTCCCAAAGTCGTCCCACAAGAGCAGCCCCAGGTATGGATAACGCATTAACTCGCAAAGGCTGGCAAGACACAGTGGGCTGTCCTGTTGTCTGGAGCCTGTCATCAAGTTCTAATGATGAGGCAAAGGCTGCCTCGGTGCATGCGCAAACTGCAGATCCTATAACAACGTGGCTACAGTTTTCTCAGTTCAACCTCTGTGCGAAGACTTGAGTGGAGGGGAACCCCATCTGATGTTGCATTTCAGGCAGTGGTGTGGTGGCAAACTTAGAAATGGGGGGGTCAGGATGGTCAGAGCCACACCTCAAAGCCACGCCCCCTCAAAGCCACGCCCCCATGCCACACCTATTTCCAAGGTAATGTAACCTCTGACTACACAATGAACGTGGACTTTGTCTGTATTTCTGTTGAGTAATTAATGCAAGATCAGGGTATCTCTTTTTGAGGTGAAACTGACAGCTTCTAGAAGTAATTTCTTATTATTGTGTTTATTATGAATGAATGATCTTTTTAAAAAGATCATTAAAATACATCCATAAAAATGATCATTAAAAGATCATTTAAAAATACATCCATACCCTGCTTTCCAGCCAAAAAGCTTCCAGAGTGACTTCGGTGGAATAAGCCAGTTCCTGCCCACAGGCTTACTATCTGAAAACATGCCATGGGGAGGCTGACCATGAGAGGAAGTGTCACAGAAAATACATGGGCATGCCTGGCAGGCCTCTCCAAGTATGGAGTTCCCAGGAACTGTTGGGAAAATAGCCGTTTTTAACCTGTTGAATGCAGGACTTTAAGACAGTGGCAGCTGCCAGCTGTGAACCACCAAAATTGAGTCTCTTGAGAGGTGGGGGAGGGGCAGTGACCAGAGACCCCCTGAGGGCCCCCTCCAAAATAAGTGGGGGGCACTTGTCGGGAAAGCCTTGATGGCAGCCGCAACACGGATAAACAGGTCCAGTCAGGAAAGGCCCCTTTCCCCCTGAACCTCCGCAGTTTGATTGAAAGATCACCCAGGACCCCCGCAGTTAAGCTGTCTAAATAAATAAATAAATAAATAAATAAGTTGGAATTTTGGAGTGCTTCCTGAGAAAAGGGTGCAGGCACATAACACAAAGGCACATAAACAACCCTTTTCTGCCAGAATTTATCTGAATTTTCCCAACACACTTCAACCCCCCAAGGCCCCACCTCTACACCAGTGATCTCAGGCAGTGATCTCTGGCTGAATCCTCCAATGTGCCTCAGAATTTGGGAGCGAGACGGACGAGTAAGGTTTCTTCCAAGAAGCTTTCTCCATTCATGTTGCTTTTAAAATATTTTCTGTGGATGGGAAAATAATCAATTAACAATCCTATGCAGGTCTACTTGGAAGCAAACTCCATTGAGTCCAGTGAGATTTACTCCAAGGTAAATGTGTAAAGCCTGAGCAGTGCTGGAGAAGTGGAAGGAGAGGAGGTAACTCGATTGTTCCTTCTTAAATTAATACAATCATTTGCTCTGGATGATGGGGGTTTGAGCTGATTGTTTAATACTGGCTGAGGGTGGATTTGGGAGAATGTTTTCTTCATTTTTAAAGGATGAAAATGAGTTGAGGTTTTGTCCCATTGGGGCTGTAAAATGGTGGTTAGGCCTTTCTCAAAACTGTGGGTCAAATTCACCAGACCAAACTCCCCTTCAATGAACCGTGTAATCCTATTCTTGTCCCCCTCCCTTTCGTGTAATATCTGCTTGTGGGGAGAATAAGCATGGTGGGGGGAGGGCACTAGTTCTGTGTGTGGGTCAGGAAGTGATCTCAGGCTCCCCAGTGTCAGAATCCCGGAATCTCAATTTGAGAAGAGGGAATAAAACTCGGGTTCGTGGGAAAGATCAAGCGTCCAGACCATCTGAGGCTTTATTGTATTTACCCCAAGGTTCCCTTGATAATGCATGCATTACCGGGCAGGCAGAGGTGAACTCTGCTGCAAAGCTTCAATACCATTACAGGGCATTTATAGGTACACAGGTACAGGGCAATTGATGACAGAATGCAGAGATTACAATACGATTCTGAGGTCATCACATACAGAACAGATAAAGGAATGTCAGGCAATCACACAGTAACAATCAGATTACAATATTTCTAATTGCCTGTATTGACACTTTAGTTCAGTAGCTTGAGCCCATCTCCAGGTCTGCTTAGGCATGTAAATTCAAGCTACTGAGAAACTATGCCTGAGCTCAAGACTCTTATCTAGACTCTAGACATTCTGAATTGGCCAGGGCACATGGAGCCTCTGGGCTATCAAAAGATACTTCCTAGTAAAACTGAATTCCAACAATGACTATTTAATCATTGTGAAGGTATACAATGTATATTTGGACTAAATGGCCTGTCTACTGTAGGTTACAGTGAAAGGTGAGAGAAAGGAGCGGGGGAATGCCATTTGAAACAGTGACAGCTTGGTTTTGAGAAGGAAGACAGGATTTGATCCCACAATGCAAAGGCACACAGAAGTAATGCTTTTCAGACAGGATTTATCCAAATTTTCCCAACGCCAGAGAACCCCGAGGATCATTCCTTCCTGCTGGGGCTCCCTGGGACATTGCCAAGCTCTGTGTTCACAAGCCACATGCCATGTTGCCCACAGGGGCCTCCCACAGGGTCCAAGCAGGGTTTTTTCCAGCCCTACCTGGCAGTACCAGGGATCAAACCTGCAAAGTGGTGCTCAGCCACCAGGTTTTTTAAAGCTTTTATCAGACTGTGCCTGAAGCCAGGAGCAATGGCTTAACTCTGCCATTGAAATCAATGCACCTCAAAGTGTTGAATCCCAGCCAGAGTGTCTGCCTGAACATTTATTTATTCATTTATTTTATTTTAAGACTTTTGTATGTCATCCCTTACGCATGGCATCTCAGGGCTTCCAATCATTAAAACAACAATAAAACAGCAATAAATAACAATTAACCAAAAATACAATTAAATAAGTTAAATAAAAGCATTAAACATTAAAATTTTAAATTAGTTTTTAAAATAACTGTTAAATAAAAAGGTTTTAACCTGGCACCAAAAAGAATATAAACTTGGCACCAGATGCAGCTCTCCAGGGAGCACATTCCATAATCTGGGAGCCACCACAGAAAAGACCCTCCTCCAAGTAGATATCCTTTTTACCTCCTTCAGGGAGGGTTCCCAGAGCAGGGCCTCTCCTGCAGATCTTTTTTTTTTTTTAATAAATTTTATTGGAGTTTTTGAACTACAAACTACATGTCCATCATCACAAACACACATCAGATCTACTGGATCAACTCCTACATGTCTTTTAACATACTATAATCTTATTATACTCCTTTTTGTAACAATATAAAAACTTCTTTAGAGCCAAGTCCTGTTTTTTCAGCCAATCATAGTGTATTTTCAAATTTGATAAAAGTCACAATCTTCCTTCTTCCATAGCATCAATCTCATCTTTCTCTCTTGAAAAGTCCTGCTTCTCTTGTCCATTATTCAAGGGGAGCTTCTCCAAGTTGGGTGAAGTTACGTCTTTTTCCTCCTTCAGTAATGATTTTCCTCTAAACATTTCTAAACACTTCAAAAACTTTTTTTCCCCCTAATTATACAAAATAACTTCCTCGTTATCAAAATTGGTAGTAGCCTCCAAAAAAGTCTATTTAACATCTCGGTAAGCATCTTAACTGCCCTGCTTGGTGATATCTTTAAATCAGTCCTCTTTAAACTCACAAATATTTCATCATAGCTTAAACTCCATTTAAACAAATATAGTTAACTCCATATAGTTTTTAATTATAAAATAAGTTCACCTATTTTCAATTCCAGATATAGTTAGGGATATCCATTTAACACAGTTTCATTAAGCTAAATTATTAAGTCAGCCTTTCTTTATCTCGTATCTGCATACCAGTTATTTAGATCATCCCCTTTTAAAGTAGAAAGAGGAAAGATGAGAAAGAGGAAAGGAAAGGAAAAAAAACCCAACTCCTTATGCTTACAAATAACATCCAAAACATCCATTTGCCCTCTCTAATAACAGCTTAACAGCTCTATTTGATCACTAAACTCTGTTTAGCAATAGCTTTATATTTCATCTTAGCTTAAACCTTAATACCTAAAATAAATTCCCTTATTTCCAGACACTAACAGAGACAAAAGTATAATGTTTTGCCAAAAACAATAACACGTTTTTTTCTATGTTGCATGTGAACACGCCAACCTCAATGCCTATACCCTGTTTAGCAATAGCTTTATATTTCATCTTAACTTAAACCTTAATATATATAATAAATTCCCTTATTTTCAAATACAGACAGAGACAAAAGTATAATGCTTCCCCCCCAAAAAAGTAACACTTTTTTTTTCTGTGTTACATATAGACACGCCAACCTCAATACATCACCCCTTTTTAAAACAAGAACAGGGTTCTCCTATCTCCCCTTTAAATTTCTTCTTTATTCCTCTACCAAATATATCTGTCTTCAAGCTATAAAATGTCCTGAAATGGTTAATTACTTTCTTTTTCTGCTCCACCTTCTTCCAAAGATATGCCTGTAATAAATCATGTATTAAAACATGTCCACTCATTATCTCTCGTACTCCGCTTATCTTCTTTGAAGTTTTCAAATGACCAGCTGCTTGCCCATTCTGCAACATTTTCAAATAACCAACTGCTTGTTCATTCTGTAAAAGTTCCTTTGTTAACTTCTCAGCTTCAACTTTCTCTTCTGCTTGCTGGATGTTTTGTTTATTCTGCTCAGGTACAAATTGTCTGATCAGAGTCTTAGTAAAAAAAAACAATCTTGCCAGAGTCCCTTTTTGTTTCCATTAATAAACCATCAAGTTGCTTAATTAAAACATTTTCCTGAAAGCTTAATATGTCTTTTAAAGAATCATGAATTTCCAAAATTGTCTTTAAAAAGTCTTTACTTTCTATATTAAACGCCTCCATCTTAGCAGTGATTTTACAGCCTTGGCAGGGATCCATACACTTCAGAAACAAAAGAGAAAAAATGGCCAATATCTGGCATCAATCCAATAAACTAGAAGATTGCGTCTATCATATAATTAAGCATTAATTTATTAATTCAAATCTTGCCCTCGGAGAGATTAAAGAAAAAAAAAAACATTTGGTTATTTACAAACCGTCTTCTCTCCAGTCATGGAAGACGTCGTGATTAGATTCCGTGGAGGGGGGGAAAAATCCTTTCCCGTCCTTCACCCAAAGTTTCTTCTTTTTGAATCAGTTGATAAACAATATGGCTTTCTCCACGGGTATTATTACAAAAAAAAAAAAGAGAGAGATAAAAATGATTTCCAGTAGATCCGATGGTAGTAACTAAGATAGTCTGTGTCTACATGTCGAGGACTTGTAGAGGGCAAACTCCCTCCTGTATTCTTCCGGCTGAGAAAGGCTTGAGTTTTCCCCAGTAAGCTCCGAATTGCTGTTCAGACACCTACTGGGAATTTGCCAAGCACCCCTACAGGGCATTAAGACCGGGCACGCTGCCCACATTAAGACCGGGCACGCTGCCCGTTATCTTCTGCCCGCGACCAGAAGATAACGGAGCCCCGTTAGACACGTCTGTCTTGTCCCGACGCCATGTTTCTTCCCCCCCTCTCCTGCAGATCTTAAGGGGCGTGAGGGCATATAAGAAAGGAGACGTTCCTTCAGGTATCCTGGTCCAAAGCTGTTCAGGGCTTTATAGGTCAAAACCAGCACCTTGAATTGGGCCCGAACTTCAACTGGAAGCCAGTGGAGCTGATAGAGAACTGGTGTTATATGAGAATAATGACCGGTCTCCGTTAGCAACCTGGCTGCTCTATTCTGTACCAGCTGAAGTATCTGAAAAGTTTTCAAGGGCAGCCCCACGTAGAGTGCGTTACATTGCCATGGTAATGAGGGGTGTAGCTGAGGAAAGCTCAGATCCAGACAGCCTTTAAATATTGGCACACTGAGAGTTGCTGGGAAGTTCCAATGGGAAGCCCTGGCAGGGTGAGGACTTCATAATCCTTGCTGCTCTGGATTATCCCAACCACTGTGATGTCACAATCTGTTCCAATGATAATCGATCCAGTTGCTGCCACTTGTGGAACAGCCAAGAGCAGTAGTCTTCTGATGCCTAACTCTGCTGACTCCCCAGGGGCAACACAAGCAGGTAGAATTGATGGTGGTTCTATGACTCTTTGTCACCCCTGTGCTCCCAATCTGGATAATGGAACAGAATCATGGGACAGTAGAGCTGGAAGGGGCCAGAGAGCCATCAGGTCCAATCCTCTGTTCAATTCAGGACTCCAAGTTAAACCATCCCTCTCAGATGGTTATCCAGCTGCTTCTTGGCTGCCTCCAGGGCAGGAAAGCCCACAACCTCCCTGGGTGATTGGGTCCATAGGTTTGCTGCTGTAACACCTGATGTCCAGCCAGAACCCGGCTTCTTGTAACTTGAGCCCGTTATTCCGTGTCCTGCACTCTGGGATGATCCAGAAGAGAGCCTGGCCTTCCTCTGTGTGATAAACCATTCAAATGCTTGAAGAGTGCTGTCATATCTCCTCTCAGTCTTTGCTCAAGACTAAATAGACCCAGATCTTTCAATCTCTCCTCATAGGGCTTTGTTTCCAGTCCCCAGATCCTTGCCGACCTCTCCTGAACCCTTTCCAGTTTGTTTGATACTTGACTCTGCAAGTGAGAAGGATCTTGGGATTGTTGTAGATTGCAAGCTGAATGTGAGTCAACAATGTGATGTGCCTTCAAAATAGGAAAATGCTATTTTAGGCTGCATTAATAGAAATATCACTTCCAAATCATGTGAAGTACTGGTACCCCTTTACTCAGCACTGGTTAGGCCTCATCTGGAGAACTGTGTCCAGTTCTGGGTACCACAGCTTAAGAAAGATGCAAACCCTGTGTAGAGTTTCCTCTCCTTGTTTGTAATGTGCATGACCCAACAGAAGATCTCACACATGGCAGACTTCCTTATTCTGAAGGAAGCCTGGGGAGAGGTTTATTTCTATTTTCATGCTCATTCATTCCCCCGAAAGGCCTTCCTTTGCCATTGTACCCAGTCAGCTCCATGCTGGCCCTGCAGTGGCGCTGGCCCTGGAGCACTGCTTCCGGCTGCCCCTCCTGCAGCAGGTCCTCCCTTGCACCACTCTGCTGCTGTGCCAGTCGCTCAGGCTACGCATTTTCAGGAGCAGCCGTGCCTTCTACCTCCTCCCCAGGAAAGCCAGCAAAAGAGGGGTCATTTGGCACGCGGAGGGGCATCCCCGGTTGCTGCCAGGGCTGGCGACTATGCTGCAGCCACGCGTGAGCCAGCTCGGGAAGAGGGTCCCTTCAAGCTCACTTTGCAGGCCCTCCGGTGGCCCCATGCCAGCAGGGGACGACGGCACCAGCACGTCTAGATGCTCAGCTTGGCGACTCCCGCTGCCACTCCTCCCACAGGGACAGACGCTTGGCGGTGCTGGTGGCATAACCCTGATGTCTGGAAAGCACGAGTAGGTCCCAAACTTTCCCCTGGCTCTCCAGTTCCATCTGCATGGCCCTTGGAAGTGTCATCCAGCCTGTTCCTGGAATGGCCGTGCCCAAGTGCTGACTTTGCTGTGGGACACCCCTGGGCTCAGCTCCCAGAGTGCAATGGCCCCTTTTCCTTCCACAGAGTAGAAGGGGAACATGCAAGGCTGCTTGTACTGGAGGACTACATTGCGGGCAAAAGTTGTTGCATTACAATATGTTGTTGTATTAAGATGTTGGCTGGCCACTGGGTGAACAGAATGCTGGACTAGATGGCTCACTGGTCTGATCTGGCGTGGCTCTTCTTGTCTTCTTCTGTTCTTCTGTACTTAGCTAACAAGCAAAAAAGGAGGCAGCAAAAGAAGTGCAGGAGGGGCCAGAGGCAAAAGCTGGGAGGAAGGGGGAGTGCAGGCTGCCAGAGTGTAATCTGTTGCTAGGCAGACGTTGGGAAGCACGTTTACCCGCAGAGAGACAAGCTGTAGTGGGTTTGCTGCTCCTGGCAAGCAACTCTTTAGCCCTGGATGAAGTTGCTCCTCCGAGTTCAGATGACACATGGCTCAAACAAACCCTGGCTCAAACAAAGGGACCATGGGCTTTCAGGTTGGCTTGTTGCCCCATATAAGTCATCCTGTGGGAATCAGGGCGGGTTCCAACAGCATGACAATGCATTGTGGCTTGTCGCCTTTAATGAGTTGTTTGTGTGTGTGGTTTTAAACTTTGTGTTGTAAAACTTTGAATGATGATTTATGTTTATATACAATATATCTTTTATGCAGGGATAACATGTTTAGTGAGCCACTGTTGGGCATTATAAAAATTAAACAAATAAATAAAATAACCAGGCTGGTGTATGATATGGGGTGGCCCAGTGTGCATTCTTTCCAGCATATGTCTAGGTATGCTTGCCAAGGGGTGCCAGGCTTCATGATATCATGTGCTGAAGTGAGGCATTGGGCTGCACAGAATTCACTGCCATCTGGTAAAGAATAATCCCCTGGAGAGACAGACTGGCCCACAGCTTATTGTGGCAAGCGCACCCCTCTTCCTTAGTTGTACTTGGGGCTGCTATGCATTCGTGACCATCTCCCTAGTCATAGAGATTGTATATGGAGAGGATCCAAAGCTTGCTTTGGGGTTCAAGAAGTATTAATTCTAAATCCTCATCCAGTTTTGTTATTAAACTCTGTTATAACTTTCACACAAGTAAGGAACTGGACACTAAGAACCAACTTCAGCACTGAAGAATTATAGAGCTGAAAAAGACTTTAGAGATCATGTAGCCTAATCTCTGCTCTGTGCAGGCTCCGCACTGCAGGGTGCCAAGTAAGGCACCCCTGACACATGGCCCTGTAGCTTCTGCTTCGATACCTCCAGTCGCCATCTCCTCGTCGCTCTGGAAAGACAGTGGTTTGCACAACAACCCTTCACAGAAGCAGCAGAGAAGCAGGACACAGAAAAGAGCCCAACGAGCAGAGAGGCCTTGTGTGGTACCAAACCCCCATCACCCTGGCTCCAGTCTGCACTGAATGCTGTGCAGCACGATAAAAATCTGGAGCCCGCAGAAATCATGCATGTGATGCTAACCAGTCAAGGGAGCTGCAGGGCAAGTGAGCAGTGGGCAAACGGGAGCTCTGCAGCTCTTTCCCCTGCGGTGCTTTCTGTTTATCCCAAAACTGCCTGCAATAAAAAGACCAGTTCATGCTTTTTTCTGCTTCAGCTCATCCTTACATCTTTCCCACAATATCAATATTAGAACCAAGAAAATACTAATTTGGAAAGGAAAAATGATAAGGGCCCGAACAAGACAATACCAACTTCCTAATCCAAATCCCTATTATCTACCATTAATATCCCCATTGGAAGAGCAGCAGTCTCAGAACATCGTCTCTTCAAAGGAGGACTTTTAAAGGGCTTTTTAACTTGGAAAAAAATCATAAGAAAGAATGAACGATTTGGAGAAGGTGACGAGGGGTTTTTCTTCCTCTCATACCAGTGAAACATAGGGCCATTTGGTGATGGGGAGAATGAGGAGATTCAGGACAAAGAGAAGGAATTATACATTGTACAGTTGCTGCCACAGGATGTGTGGATGACCTGCAAAGCAGGTGGCTTGAACTGAGGAGCAGACAGGGTTCAAAGGAGAGAAGGCTACGGAGGGCTGCAAGTCATGGCAGGTTCAGAGGCAGATGCCAGAGAAGACCAGTTGCTCTGAGGGCAGGGGGAGGGAGGGAGGCAGCAGCAGGGGAAGGGAGCAGTGGGTCCTTATGCTCCCACTGTGGACTTCCCAGTGGCACCTGCATGGGCTGGGTAGGAAGCAGGACCAACTTCTGCTCTAATCTTGCAGGACTTTTCTCACAGGAAGTGGCATCTTGCACTAGGAGAGGGTTAGACTGATCCAGCTGTTCTGTGAAATTTCTCCAAGTCTCCCTGCCTTGAATTTTTCTGGGCTACGTACAGACTATTCACACAACAGACCACAGGTTGAGCGACACATTAAGCAAAACAGGAGAGCGAATTAGCTCCTTTGCAGGTTGCTGAGAAAGCTGCCTGAACCTTGAGCGCTGGATTGTGAGGTGGTTCTTTCAAAGGTGCTCTTTCAGAAACAGTGCATACTGTGTGATCCAATGGTAAAGCTTTTCTTATACTGCTCTGTTTGAAGCAGCAGCTGCCCCCCCCCCCCGGGAAGAAGTCCCCTCGCATACATTTCAGCAGGGAAACTAGGATGAGTTTCTCTATGAGCTACAAGTTCAGTCATGTTGTTTTTTAAGAGAGGGGCAGGAGGTATTCTAAATACAAAGTGCCTCTAGTTCTAATTTAAAGAAGACACCACCTCACTTTTGCTGTTCAGCCACAAGTTTGGGCTCATTTTCTGCTCTCAGGAATGCAAAATCCTTCCTGGGGAAACTCTTGAGATGATTTTACTCAGGACGTGTTGCTTTTCAAGGAATCCAACTAGCACCAAGGAATTTAAGAGAAACACAGGAACAAACAATATACTTGATTGAAGGAGGAGCTTTTATGCAGGATTTCAACCATCAATCATTTTGCGGTTTTTATCCAGAGGAGATAACAGGCATGACTTCACTGGGGGCTTGACCAATCCCAGGGAAAGGACTGGAAAGAAAGAAAATAAAAGGTGCAAGGCAAAAAGCAAGTACCCTCAGCTGCTCCCCTACGAGCTTAGACCAGGAACACATCAAAAGACTCATTTGCTTAACTGACTCCACAGTAAAGCAGACGTAAGGGTTACCTCTTTGCTTAATCTAAGCGTTTCTGTGCATTTGTGCTATGGTGGCTGGCAGACAACAGGGCAGCCTTTATGTTCAAGTCTCCCCCACGGAGACTTGAACTGCTGAAGCCAGCCAGCCAGCCAGCCAGCCTCCCTCCCTCCCTTCCTCCCTCCCTCCCTCTTATCTGTCCTTTCTTCTTTTCTTTCAGAAGGAAGGGCTACCCTTGCAAAGAACTCTCGCTTTCCACCATGTCCTTAGCAGGAATGAGGTGTCTGGTGACAGGAGCTGGTGGGCTTCTTGGTCAAAGAATAGTTTGCCAGCTGCTGGAAGAAGACAGCCTGGCTGAGGTCCGAGGTTTGGACAAAGCAGTCAGCTCTGAGGCACTCCAGAATTTTGGAAGTAAGTAAATGCTTTGTGGTTCTTTGTGACGGGAGAGAGAAACCTAGCTCCTAGCAGAAGGGTGCTGGAATCCACCTTGTGAGGATTTCTCAGCAGAGGGACCTCCCTTCCCAGGATGATGACTGGGGCAGTACTAGGTACAAAAAAGATCAAAGGCTTAAGCTTGCAGACCAAAAGCGATCCTTCACAAATATGTGTATAATTAGAAATGATTACTATAATTTAAGTTTGGAGGCAAGCTCATTAACTTCCTGCTTGCTTTCAGGACAGAACTGTGCAATGCCCCAAGCCGTGCTTGCTGGACACTGACCCTCCATGCACTCACACTGGGTCCTCAGGCCCAAATCCAGCTAGAGAGATGGAGTGCTGTCAGAATCCCGGAATCTCAATTTGAGAAGAGGGAATAAAACTCGGGTTTGTGGGAAAGATCAAGCGTCCAGACCATCCAGGCTTTATTGTATTAACCCAAGGTTCCCACGGTAGACTCTCACAATAATGCATGCATTACCGGGCAGGCAGAAGTGAACTCTGCTGCAAAGCTTCAACACATTACAGGGTATTTTATAGGTACACAGGTACAGGGCAATTGATGACAGAATGCAGAGATTACAATACGATTCTGAGGTCATCACATACAGAACAGATAAAGGAATGTCAGTCAATCACACAGTAACAATCAGATTACAATATTTCTAATTGCCTGTATTGACACTTTAGTTCAGTAGCTTGAACCCATCTCCAGGTCTGCTTAGACATGTAAATTCAAGCTACTGAAACCATGCATGGACTCTTATCTACTCTAGACATTCTGAATTGGCCAGGGCACATGGAGCCTCTGGGCTATCAAAAGATACTTCCTTGTAAACTGAATTCCAACAATGACTATTTAATCATTGTGAAGGTATACAATGTATATTTGGACTAAATGGCCTGTCTACTGTAGCTTACAGCTAAAGGTGAGAGAAAAGGAGCGGGGGAATGCCATTTGAAACAGTGACAGCTTGGTTTTGAGAAGGAAGACAGGATTTGATCCCACAATGCAAAGGCACACAGAAGTAATGCTTTTCAGAGAGGATTTATCCAATTTTCCCAACAGTGCGTATAACCAACAAGAGCCGTGTGGCGCCCTGAGCATTCACCAACTACTTGCAAACTGAACATGGCAAGGGAGAGCATAGAAATGCGCAGTAGACAATAATGACCCACACTCTCGGGCTGCAAGCTGCCAGAATTCCTCGGGAGTAGCCCCCATTAAACACAGTGGGATTTGCTTCTGAGGGAATCCTCACCTTCCCTTCCATCCTGCCACACTCCACCAGCACCAAGCACAACAGCACTGGACAGACAGCTCTGGCTGGGACCACGTGAGGAGTGAGTCAGAGAGCGCCCCCACCAGAGGTTGGGTTCATTGTATTTCCAAAGCATTGCTGTGGAAGTTTCTGGGATTTAGAAGCCTTTTCTAAAACTCAGGTCTGGGGATCTAATATTTGGAAATCCTGAAATCTACAGCAAATGATGCAATATTAAGTTTGCAGACTCTCATCATAAAAGCGGCAAATGCACAGTCAGATACCTTTATTAGTACCAGCCAAGGTTCCTAGTCAAGGTTATTTCCCAACCATGGATTGTTGCTGTTTTCTGTTTCTCCTAGACCAGCAACCACACCTTTGCTTTTGGTTAGTTGTGTTTTCTGTTTCTGTTTAATTACCAAAGATCTCAATCCGCAGGTTTCTCTCTAGACACACATATTGCCAGGCTTGGCGCACATGAACTAAGGCTTTCAGGCTCCAGTCTTACTTCTGGAGTAAGAAGAGTGGCTTGTTTCTGAGTAAGCATGTTCAGGATGACACAGCCCATTTGATGCAATCGCCACCCATAGGGCTCGCTGTGCCCCATCGTTTCCCTACCCCACCAATTTTCCTTGTCCCCTCAGCTACCCTTTCCCACCCAACAGCTCCCAGGAGCCATATCTGGGGCTGGCCCAAAGACATTTTGCTGCTGGGGTGCAGCAGCGACTGGCACCCCCCCCCCCACCCCACCCAGGGAGAGTGCATAGCAGGACAAGCTGACTAGGTACCTGGAGGGAAAATCCTACAAGCATCTTTCCCCTTTCCTGGCAGTGAAAATGCAGTCATCATGAACAATCAATGCTTTTCCTGATGACCCAAATGACTTGTCTGAGGCAGCACCCTGGAGCTCTAACCCCTCTGTGAGACTTCAAAGGTGTCTGTCTCCTAAGGGTTATCCCTATTTGTCAAAAGGGATTATGGACTGCAGTGGGAGGCATTTGATTTAGAAAAAGTCCTCAGGCAGCAAGATTAGGGAACAGGAAGAGAGAAGGTGCATGTGGGCAAAAAGCCAGCTGATCCAACAGAGATCATCAGGGCCCCTGTGCCTTTATTTTAGCGAGTGCAATTTTTCAGCAATTACATGAAAAGCAGCATCTTTCAGAATAACTTTCTGTCCACTGGATTCCTGTCCATGAAAGCATGACTTTTGCTAAAGAAAGTTTGTGAGTCTTTCAAAAAAGAAGAAAAATAAGTTCCCTCAACATATGCCATTGTTTTTGTTTGTTTGTATTAAGCTACTTTTACATGAGCAGGGGGCTGCATAGTTGCGCACATGTGGGGATCAGAAGCCTGGCTGAATTGATGTCCTGGGGTCACTGTCAAAGTGCAGCAGCTCCCAACCTGGACATAGACCCAAAAAGAGTAACTGAATAGAGGCTTTTCCCACATTTTGGTTTCTTTTGACAGTTTCTCCTGTCAAAGAACCATGGGAGATCCTCTCCAAGAAAAGTTTTTAAAAGAAGCCCAGGTTTTGACAGCTCCTTCTAAAAGTGTGGTGGAGGGATGGGGGACTCCTCACACTTTTCCATGTTCCCGATCACCTAGATTATCTGGAACAAATAGAACAGTGAGAGTATGCTTAGGATAGACTAATGCAAAAGTGTGTGTGTGTGTGTGTGTGTGTGTGTGTGTGAGAGAGAGAGAGAGAGAGAGAGAGAGAGAGAGAGAGAGAGAGAGAGAGAGAGAGGATTTTTCAGTGAAGAGGATATGAATCCCACACACCATTTTGTGCCTTTGGTTTCTCCTGACAACTAGCCTTTTGACATTCATTAGCTGTCCCTCTTCTACTCACTTCAAAACCAGGAGAGAGTGGTTTATTTGTTTGGTGAAAATATTCATTAAATGCATGGATGCCTCATCTTTTCTCAAAAGCTCAAAATGAGCCTCACAGCATTTAGGATGGAGCAATAAAAATCTCGCATGGCCACCATCCCTACTTTTGCAGCCAGGTCACCACCTCACAGCCTAAAGACAACTCTGGCACTTGTAGAGCATCTGAATTAATCACCAGGTCATATCAGGGAATGGCAGCTCAAGGCCATGTCTAGAGGGACAGCTCAGGAAATGTGAAGGCCAAAGGGAACGACCGCTTGTGTGCAAGAAAACACTGAAAAGGTGCCCGCAAGGACGCGGTAGGGCAGGAGCTTTGCCTGACGCAGAGATGAGATGCTCTGAGACAATGAGAGCTCAGTCACTGAGCTCTTTGGGTGGCCCATCCTTTGCAGTTCCATACGGACCTACAGCCCAGCTGGAACCCACCAGAAGACCCATCCTCAGGGGGCTGGCTCCATTTTGGCATTGGGGGCACTCTGGAAGTCAGGTGGGCTGTATTGTTTTCGTTGCCCCCTGGAAACACTCTTGCTTCAGAAAGACTTTCTGACCTCACCAGCCACGGTTTTCTCTGTTTTGTTTTTAACACATTGTTCTGTTCCCGTACCTGCTTTATCTTTTATTGCTCACCACTCCCAAAATCTCCACAGCAGAATATGGAGTAGTATATAAATGGTGTAAATAATAATAGTAATAATCATGCAGCCTTGCTAGAGGAAACATTTCTGACAGCCACCTGAGGAAGAGACCCTTAGAGCCAGCTACACAAATAGTGCTTCATTTAATGTGACTAAATTTTAAAACAAACACAGCAGGCTTTGCCAAGGCTATCAGGGTCAGGGCAATACTGTCATTTACTAAACTGTGTCATTTGCAGCGGTTGAGGAAAGGGGATATTTTAAAGAGTGGGGGGGGGGAATGACTGACCTCCTCCTGCCCTTCCCCAACAATCGGAGGGGAGGGAAGGGGAGGGGGAGGCTGGGGTGCTGTTTGCTGCTGCCCTCCGACCCTCCATGGCACAAACCCAGCAGGATCAGTGCCTCATTCCCTCTTAACCAAAAGCACTTTCTGAAGCCGAGCACAGCTCTATTCCTTCAACTTTCCAAGAGTAAATGCCATTGCAGACGACATGATTTACTTCTGAGGAGAGATGCGACTAGTCCATTTCCAGCTAGTAGTTCCCTGCAGAGGAGGAGAGCGGCGTGTCCCTCTGCATTTACTCACCAGGCAAGTCAGAGGGAGAGCAGGCAGCAGGAGGGAGAAAGGGGGAAGACCACAGGAGGCAGGTGGGACTGCTCTCCTCCACAGAGCTGCTGCTGGCTTGTTCAAGGAGCCTGTCCTTTCCCCAGACTTAGTGCCTCAGCTTTGCATCTTGTAAGGAAGCGGTGACATCAGAGGCCTGAAGAAATCTGGAATAGAATGGCAGAAATGGCACAAGGAGGAGGGTTTGGGGTAAGCGTTTTCAGGACAAAACGAGCAAAAGCTGTGCCAAAATACAGCTACTAAAAGCCTGACACTGTAAGAACAGCTTTAGACTTAAGCTGAGATGCCCGAAATGCTAATATTTGCCTGTCCTGGAAGTTCTTCTTTTTGTATCCTGTTGCCTTAATCCCATTCAACCCCTTTGTTTTATTCTCATGTGCCTCTAGTAAACTGCCTACCTGATCCCCCAGCCCTCCTCCAAAGGCAGGCTATAAAAGCATTCTGTACAGACTCCATCATGGTAGTCCCTTCACAGGGCTGCCTACGTGCTGCACATCTTGTATGACTGGAATGAACTGCAGATGTTCTGTGGGTTGGAACCCCGCAGCGGACTTGATTGCTTGATTGGCAAGTGCTCTTTCTTCCTCAGGCAGCCATCCGAGGGCCCCAGGATGGAGTCCTCCCAGGGCAGAGGCAGAGCTACAGCCTTGGCTGAAACTCCCCCCTTGCACCCCCCCTTCCCAGCCCCACCTTATCAGAGAGGCAGCTGAAGTTCTGAACTGGACCCAGAGCCGTGATCTACATTACCCCTTCCCTTTTAGTAGAAAACAGAGGGAGAATGGCAGGCAGCTTTGCACATGCCTGCCACAAAACACTCCAGCCAAGTAACAGGATTGCCCTGCATGTTTAGCACCGCAGCTTGTCATAATTATATAATGCAGAGAGTGAACTTAACCAGCCGGAACTCCTATTAGGTTCATCTGATCACAGGATCGCAGTCTGTCTAAACCACATATTTATCCTTATGCTACAGTAAATGGTAACATTTTGTCCTGTGCAGGTGGATTGCCCTTAATTGGAAAGGCCTTCCCTGGGCCCTTCCTCTCCTCCTCCTCCCTCCACCCAGCAGGCAGTGCAGGCCCATGTGCTGTAGAGACAGGGCCCCATCTTCTGACCATGTGGCATTCCTGGCCTGGAACGTGTATGGGTGGAAGAGAGGCCCATGGCCTCTTACTCCAAAAAATCAAGACTAACAGGCATTATTATCTAGGCAGTGGCTGATAACCAAGCCAGCTTTATCTGCACAGACAGATACAATATTCTGCAGGAGAATATTTTCAGATGAAATGTGGTATTCAAACTTTGTGTTGAAAGCTAAAGCTGGATAGGGTGGGGTTCCTACAGACCTGTGTTTCCTGGACGCCTGTTACTAAACAGGGCACTAACCTATCAGTCGCTATCCCACTGGGTTGCTATTTCATCACACAAGCCCCATACTGCAAGGTGTTCAGTTGCCTGCATTTCTATGGGTCGTTCTACCCACCGCTGAGGGGCGCCTATTACAGTAATGCACACAATGCCCTTTTAAAGAGATGGGCCACGGTCCGGCACAGGAGGAGGCACGCTTCAGCCCACTGACACCACCAGGCTGAAGGGTGTATTGCTCCATGCTGGGTTGTGGCCTGGGCCTGCAACGTATCAGCGCCAGCATCCAGTTCTCCACGAGGCGTCACTGTCCTTTATCTGCTCCATCACAAACAGGGAAGGTTCTCGTTAACCAGAGCAGGGTGATCATCACTGTCCGCTCGTGAATACTGGAGGCAGCTGGCTGAACATCACTTTGCCTGCTGTTATTTGTTCCAGAAGTGAAGACTAAGACTCTCCTGACGCTCATGCAAGGGGATATCCGTGATGAGGCCCTTCTTCAAAAAGCTGTCCAGGATGTCACCCTCGTCATCCATACAGCTTGCATCATTGACCCTATGGGAACTGTAGACAGACAGACACTCTGGGACGTCAATGTCAGAGGTAAGATGGGAGCACTTTCAGGCAAAGGATGTCTTGAGATCTCTGTTGGAAAGATGTTTTAAACTGCCTCTAGACCCAGGGGTGGGCAACCCACATTGAGGAGAAGGGCCAGAGGACCCTCCAACCTCTCTGTGGCTCAAAGGCAAGTGCCCCGTGCGTGGAGCACACCGAGGTGCACCTCAAGGGGTCTCTCGCTGGGTTCCCTACCCCCGTGCTTTCCCCACCCAGGGTTGGAGTCCAGAGGACCTGCTCCACCAGGAAGAACATGGGGCAAGTTTAGCATTGGGTGAATCTCCAGACTGGTTCCTTTTTCCCCACACGGTTCCTGACAGGGAAAAGCACAGAGGATGTGAAGTGCTAGTTGTGCCAGGAGGCCTTCCCCTGCCTTAATTTTGCCCCTGCTCGCAACAGAGCCTGGGGAGAAATCCGCGATGAGAGGAGGAAGCCTGCCTTCCTGGAACACCAGATCAAGATTTGGGCCACAGGGTCGCCATCACCGCAAGACAGTCTAGCCCCTGAGGCCTACCGTCCCATGGCCCCAAAGCCTGTCAGCCATTTTGCAAAAGCAGACATGCATATGCAGAGGAATGAGATGAGAATGACCTGAAAGTGCCGGACACACTTCACCCCACGATGCCAGCTGCAAAAAGTTAGTGGACGTGACAGGCGCACACCAGTGTGACTGAACGTGGTGAGACAGTGAGGCTCACGTGGCCCAAAACGAGGGAGGGGAGGGCCGAAGATGCAGCGTGCCTGGCTGGATCGTACCATTTCAGATGGCAAGTGGGGGATGAAATGGTACAGCCTCCATTGAATTCTCCCTTGCTCTCCCTCCCAACCAAAGCACATCTAGAAAGCACATCAGGAAGAGGAATGGTTTAACAGTGCCTTCTGCTGAATGGGCTTGTCTAGTACATGCTGGGTGCTCGGAGGCAGAGAGGGCTTCTGCTGTCTGCTGCCACAATTCACAGCACCACCAGGCTGCTTTGGCCTTCTCTCAAGCCCAGGAGGTGGCTGGGAGCCTTCGCTCCCGTTAGGCAGCCCTCCGTGCACTGTGTGCTGCCCAGGCAACTGCTCGCTTCACGGCAGGCCACTGAGCGCTCCTGCCTTCTGGTCCCAGCGCTCCACCACCTCAGCTTGGACATGGCCCACCGCGCTTGTGGCATGGGGGACAGGAAGGCCTGCTGCCTCCTGCTGCCCTGCCTCATTTACCAACCTGTCCCAGTCCGCCAGCTTTCCGAACTGGAATTGGAAGCATTGCCTCACATGCCACCTCTGCATTCGCCCAGTGGCCTGCTCTGCATGGCACCTAGCGGAGGAGGAGTGGCCAGTGCAAGGAAGGCCACAGCACCTCCAAGCATGCAGCTTGTCAGGGAGGGGCAAGAAGCTGCTGTGCTTCCTTCCTTGAGCGATGATGATGATGATATTTCTAGGCAGGCCAACAGCTGATGCTCTTGGGGTGGCTTGCAACAGCGCAACTGCACAGCTACCAAAGGCATCCATAGAAACAGAGTGAGTCAGAAGGGGCCTCCTGAGCCATCTAGTCTGATCCCCGGCTCTAGCTGGCTGCATTCACGACATGCCCACCATGTGCATCTCCAGCCTATCCTTGAGCACCCTCACTGATGGGGCTTCAAACACCTCCTGTGGAAGCCCATTCCATACCCTAGTGGTCCTAACTGTCCTAAAGACCCACTTCCCTCAGTCTCACCTCATGCGGCTTTTCCTGAAATCCACCCACCATCTTTGTGGCCCTGCACTGCACCAATTCCAACTCGCTGTATTTCTCCTGTAATGTGGGGGCCAGAACTGAACACAATACTCCAGTTGCAGGTGCACCAGAGTCAAATAGAGTGGCAGTAATACCTCTATCGATCTAGAAGCTATGCCTCTGGGTATGTAAGCAAGCATGGCGTTCGCCCTCTTGACAGCCACGTCATACTGCTGACTCATGTTTAGCCTGCAGTCAACCAGCACCCCAAGATCCCTTTCACAAGTGCTGCTCTCCAGCCACTTGTCCCCTAACCTGTACTTATGACACCTATTCCTATGGCCCAAGTGCAAGACCTTGCACTTATCCACACTGAATGCCATCCAGTTGTCCCCCACCCACTTTCATAGTCTGTCCAGATTCTTCTACCTGCTCCTCATTTGTGGCCACTGCCCCCATTTTAGTATCCTCTGCAAATTTGATGAGCAGAGTGGTCACCCCTTCTTCCAGGTCACTGATGAAAAGATTGAACAGGACCAGCCCCAGGACAGAGCCCTGAGGGACCTTGCTTGTCACCAGCTGCCAGCCCAGCAATTTCCCGCTAATAGTTCCCCTCTGCTTTCAGTTCATCAACCATGCCCTAATCCATCAAATAGTGCATTGGTCTATCCCAAAACTTCTCAGTTTCTCAACCAGGATATCATGTGTCACTTTGTCAAAGGCCTTGCTGAAATCCAGGTAAATCACATCCACCGCGTCCCTTCTGTCTATCCACCTTGAAACTTTGTCATAGAATTCCACAAATTTTGTCTGGCAGGACCTGTTTTTGTGGAAGCCGTGTTGTGCGGCTGCCAACCTCCCTTCCCTATCTAGGGCCACCCTCCCTCCATAGCATCTAGGAAGTGACATGACCTGGCTGTCACCGCCGAGTGAGTTTCCCAACTAATATCTGGGAGATTGAAGTCTCCCAGAATTACTGTGTCCCTCAATCTCCTACAGGCCCTGCATGCAGAGGAATAGGGGGCCTGCCCCCCACCCTGTGCCATCTGCTCTCTCTAGGCATGGACGACGCTGATGTGGACTGCAGCCCACACTCTCTTGCATCCATTAGAGTCTGTCCAGGGAGTGTGATCTCATCCTGGTGCTGGGATAGGTGATTCCTACATCTCATAATCAAGGCAGTGTCTTACATTCCCGCAGTGCTGTGAGAAATTTCCCTTAAGGATGGCCCTGATCACCGGTGATCCACAGTTTGCAATGGGATTGGTAGTGCAACACAGCTTAGCAGGTGGAACGCCAGCTGTCAGGGTGGGAGGGACAGTCTGACAACCTGCTTGGCCCATGTCAGCATGGCTGGGCCGGAAGTGCTCCAGCATCCTTCCACGCAGTGTGAAAGCAGCAGAGCAAAAGTGGGATGGCAGGAGAGGACAACATGTGGCTCTGGCCCTTGCCGCATCGCACTGGGGAGACAATCCTGAGGCTTCCAGCTAACCAGGAAAGCAGCCAAAGTGACAAGAGGCTTCAGCCATAGGCTGCAGTACATGAATTGGACACCAGAGGGCTCTCTGGTTTAGAGAATCCCTGCACCTCCATAGGCTTTGCATGGAACAGTGGATGGATGCTACAGACACAGCTCAGGATGAGGTAATTTATTCTCCCCCTCCCAGCCCCAGTTGTTGTTGTTGTTGTTGTTATTACTAAAACATTTATATGCCGCCCCATCGCAACAAAGCCTCGGGGCGGCTCACAGCATCAGGAATTCTAATTATATAGGGAACATGGAGGCTGTGCTCTGAAATGGACACTGGGCACAACACACACAGGTTTGTATCATCCCCACCACCACTCTGTTCTGCTAGAATGTCAAAAGATTGCCTGGCAGATGCACATTCAACTCCTGGGCCAGTTTTACAACTAATGGTGAAATTGGCTTTTGCATTCCCCTGATAGACTAACTGAAAAGGTCACTTTGGGAAAAACAAAGATTTGAACCCAAAATTGTTCCTTTCTGTCCATTGCACATTATCCTCATTCAGACTCTTTGGAGACTAAAGACATATGCGGAGTCACTTGTGAAAATGCCTCGAGTAAAAACGAAGCGGGAATATATCATCTATAACCAGTGTGAGACTTCCCCTCCCAGAAAACGGTAGCTCTTTCATGGCAAAGGAATTATATTTAGAATATATTGACTCCATTTTACACAGCTCCTCTTTCTACAGCTGAATCATTTGCCAATAAATGTTAGCTGAAGCCTTGTCACCATGTCACTCCAAAAAGGTCCCCCCACCCTGCAGTATTTAAATTTCTATTTTCATTTTTGGCTTCCCTTTCCTTTATTAAGCAAAGATGGGCCACTAAAATAGTTACTGCAGGCAGCTTGCAACACAGTTTTGGAAACATCAATCCTTCCCAAAAAAAAAGAAAAAAAGAAAAAACTCTTGAGGGTAAAGGAAGGTCAAAGCTGTGCCTACAGAGGAAGAAGGGAATGGCTCCTGCCTTCCATGGCTGCATACCAACAGACACAAAGATGCTTGAAATTGACATCAAAGACTAAGATGTGTGTTCTGAGAATGACAGTGGCAGAGTACTGAAGCCTGCCATGTTTTTTCTTTAACACAGGAAGGTAAAATATGGGAACACAAACATTCAGGAAACATTGGCTTCACATGCAGGCTTCCGCTCAGGAGTTAGAGAAAATGCATAGGCTTGCTATGGAAATGTGGGGACCCATCTCCCCAGTGATGTGTTAAGGGGGGAACACTTTGCTTCCTTTAAACTGTGGAGCACGAAAGCTGGCACCATAATAAAACAATGATGAATCACAACCATAGAACCAGATGAAACATTGTCATTAAAACAGACCCATAAAACATCCCTAAAACAGACACTGAAACGGTAACCAAGTGCAATATGAGCAAATATGAAATGAGACACATAAAGCTTTCGCTGCCTTCATATTCTGCACTATGCCCAAGAAAAAGCACATTTCCGCATGTGCAAGTGCTGTTTAAGGCACACGAACAGAGTCAGAAGAGTGGCCCTTGATGGACCTGACAGGGATGACGAAAGAGATCATGAACAGTCAAATACAGAGGGGAGAGGCAGGTTAAGGCAGAGGCAGGGTTCACACAACACATTAACCCCCTTGGGAATTTCAGCCACTCGCTGTGGCTAAAACTGGCTGTGCTTCTGTGCCTAACGGGATGCCTCTTCTCCTTGCTCAGTCCTCTTTCAGTTTCCCAGGGGACACTGCAGGAGCACAAAGATTGAGCAATGGCCACAGCTTGGATTTGCACAAAAGTTACCACAGTTGGGAAAACTGGGGGGGGGGGGGGAGAGCCCTCTAAACACCCCCCAAAAGCCTTGAGGGTTCTGCTACAAAGGGTGCTTCTCACCTTTTTAAAAAGATGGTTATGAAAGATACAAAGAGTGGCAAACCTTCTGACAGAAGGAATACCAAAGTGGCTCTAAAGCATGCGAGTGATGGCTGAGGGGATTTTAATTGTGTGCTTCACAATTAAAAGCGCTGGGCCATAAGACCAGGACGCCTGGGGTCTACCATTACCTAGCTGCACCAGGAGTAGCTTGGTGGAAGACCGCAGGATCCAGCAGGGGGACAGGATGAGGGTCTCCGCATTCCAAGGCAGGGCCCTCGCAGAGCACTCTGGGGCAAGGCTCTCATGGGTCCTACATAGATCAAATCACAGCTCGTCAAGGATGGCGGACAACTACCTGCATTTTCCATCTCTGGCAGCAAAATGTTTTGGGATGGGCTGGCTGACATCTTCCTTTTTCTAAAGGTACACAGCTGCTGCTAGACACCTGCCTTCACAATGATGTTCCGTATTTTATGTACACCAGCAGCCTTGAAGTGGCAGGTCCAAACAGAAGAGGTGACCCCATCTATGATGGTGATGAAGACACAGTCTATCACAGCACCAAAGGATTTCTCTATGCTGACAGTAAGAGAGAGGCAGAGAAATGTGTATTAGAAATGAATAACCAAGCGCTGAAGGATGGCAAGAGTTTTGTGACATGTTCTTTGAGGCCCATGTACATTTACGGAGAGGGGAGTCCTTTTCTTCTGCGGCATCTGGATGAAAGCATCCGAAACAATAATGTCTTTTTGAGGCTCTCCAGGAAGGAGGCTCTTGTAAATCCAGTCTATGTAGGGAATGCTGCTTGGGCTCACATTCAAATGGCTAAAGCCATGGTGGATCCCCAAAAGGTCAAACAGGTCCAAGGATGCTTCTATTACATCAGTGATGATACTCCCCACCTGAGTTACTCAGACCTTAATTATGAGCTAACCAAGGAGCTGGGCTTTCGTGTTGAATCCAGGTTGCCTATGCCTCTGATGATGCTCTATTGCTATGCTCTGTTGCTGGAGATGATAAGCTTCTTACTCCAGCCTTTTGTGCGCTATGTTCCCCAGATCAATCATCACCTTCTGACTTTGCTCAACACCCCATTCAGCTTTTCTTACAGGAAAGCCCAAAGGGATTTTGGCTACGTGCCCCGGTACAAATGGCAGGAAGCCAAGCAGCAGACCAGCCAGTGGTATGCTGAAGTAATTCCACAGAGGACAGCTTTCCTGAAAAGCAACCACTGAACAGTGCCGACTTCTGTGGCAGGACAAACAGGCCACTGGAGCCAAATACGAGAAGATCTATGACAGGAAGGGAAAACAGAGCACAGGAAAGTGTGAAAACTAGATTGTGAAAAAACTGGATTAAAAGAAACATCAGTGGTTTGCCTGAGTATTAGTGGTTTGTCCAAATATGTATTCCCTTGTGGGAGGGAACAAAGTAGCTGACCACAGCAGCTAGTTGGGGTCTCGGGAAGCCCCTGCATTGTAGGGGAGGAGCTGAGTTCATTACAGCAATTTCCACTGCTGAGGCAGAAGTTCAACCACCTAACAGAACACCTGTCTAATATGCAAATCTGCAGAAATACTGTTTGGGGACCACTCATTTGCTTTTTATTTTAATGGAAAAGTTTGCTCAAGAATCCCTTAAAGCATCATCCACATACTGTAGCTAGGCAAAGTCACCTGCAACCTTTTTCTTGCTGGTTAACACATGGATGTGCATATAAAGGCACATGATGAATCCTAGAGCAATGAAGGGCAGGAGGTATAAAGCGTACTACAGAAAAGGAGGCAAGAACCCATTTCTGGAAAAGGAGTACTTTTGTTTCTGAAGGTGCAGCCTTCAAACCATCTGCTCTGCATTGCTCTTGCTGAACTCCTATTAATGCGAGTAGAAGATTGCCACATCAGCTTGTGATCCCATCATTTACCTGCTTTCTCTTGCCTAGTAGCACAACCCCACTTCATTTTTGGAAGCCTCTCCGCTTTTTCCATGCAGCAACCTCAGGAGTGACTAGATATTCCATTTTTGTTAACTGTGAGAAAACCTGATGATACATGGGAGGCAATGGACGTGTGTCGGTACAGTGACCTCTCAGAAATATGGCCCACCCAACACGGCTGTTAGAAGGGAAGGATGCCTGATCAAGAAACAAGGAGAGGGGAGCTGTTTCTTTGAGCCCACCCTGGTGGCTACAGGACAGGTAGAAATCTGGGGCTGGCAGAAAGCCTATTTAATGCAGAAGGGTTTGACTTTAAATGTTTGACGGTTGTTAGGTTAATACTAACCTGTGGCATTAATAATAGTTAAGCTACGGTTTTCCTCTACTGTCCACCTCATATTGGGAGAAGACAGCGGCATGTCTGCAAGCAGCAGGGCAGCTGTGGAGTCCTGAATTCTGGAGATCTCCTGGAAGGGGAACTGGGGGGAGATGCGGTTGTCATTGTCTGTTAGGGTTGGAGGAATCCTGGAAACAGCCGTGAACAACTGGGAGTGTGCGGGAGGTGCGACCTGGGCTCCAGATCGAGAGGGAGCAGGTCTCGATGGGGCTGGGCTAGGCATGACCCAGTGGGGTGGGGTGACTGAAATGGGGGCGAGTTGGAGGAAGTGAGGACAGCTGGGCTGATGAATGCAATGAGAGGGGAAATCATGTGGAACGACTGAGTCGAGGGGGCCAAAGTGGGGAGGGGGTCGCTTGGGCAAGTGTTGTGTGCATGTAACAAAGAGAGGAGGCATCTGTGTGTGGGAGCAATGCTGCGAGAAATGCCTGGTTGGGATCAATGGTTCTTCGCACTGAGGTGGTTTGGGGGCAGGTCCTGAATGAGTGGCTTTGCGTTTCAGGACTTGGCCCACAGCACTGCAAGTGGGTCCTCAGTGACTAGCCACACTTGCCTTGGCAGCCACTTTGTGAACAGGGCACTTCAGCTCCCAGCAGCTGCTTGGGAATGCTGCCCCCAACACTCGCTCCAAGTCCGAGTGGAGCCTACTAACCCCAACAGAGCCCTCGAATTTAAACTCAGCCATGTTCATCCAGCAATTCCCCTCTGAGGCATCAGACTGCTTCTGCTGACCTCTGAATTATCTGGCTCCAATCATTTGCATGCAATAACATGCATATTTTTGTGTCTTTCTGGTTCCACCAGGATGAATTATGGAATAATTCAACCAGACATCCATAGTTATGGAGCAATTGTGCATGTTTAAGTAAGTCTGAGAGACATTTTTTAAAACCAGTACCATCAAGTGGTAATGAACTTCATAGAATGTGATGCCTCATGATGCAGGTGGGGGTGATGGGTGTCCAACAAGCTTGAATGCTCCCATGTTCAAAAACTAAACAAACTAAGCAAGAAAACCTGTGCCTAAGGAGTATGACAAAGATCAGTGGTTAACCTTGCTTTCTTTCCAGTATACCCTGTTCCTGTGTGTTGGGATCACCAGTGGTTCTATCCTAAAAATGATTATTCTGATTCTCTAAACTGGATGTTAAGCAATGTAAGGTACTGGAGCCTTCTTTCTTCACTAGGATATGCAGGATGCAGCCAGATTTTCATCATCTGCTGATTGCCTCTGAAAAGTTTCCAAATGCCCATATGGAACATCAACCAAGAAACCAGTCAGAAATAAGAAATGGGACAACAGAGGAATTTTATTTCCAGAGAAAGGGTAGTTAATAAATTATTGTGCCCAAAAATGGCTATATTTCAACCTACCTCTCTGGCCATTTGGCTAAGCTCCTGTAATAGCATCTACATGATACGTTTTTTAAACCCCAGACTGATCGTGGAAAATGTTGTATAAAAGAATGAGGGGAATTTTCCACATGCAGATGCAAATAGGAAGCATTTCCAAAAACAGTATTTGAGATCAACCATCAATTTGACAAACAACAGTTTCTACTGTCTGAATAAAGACACAATATTAAATATGTTTTTGCTACTGTACTTCAGTCAATGTGTTCTAGCAACCAAGTTCCTGTAGGAACCCAAGTTCTCACTCTCTGTCTACCCACTCCTTCCCCAGCCCAAGTTATCAGTCCACAAACTGCTTTCATGGCTTCACCCAGATGTTATGCACTGCGAACTACTGCTTGCCTTCCTTCTGATCGCCCAGGGAGCCACATGCAAATAAAGGGGACAAAATGCCCATGTGTGTACATGTGTTTAAGCACCCATGTACATGCATCTGAGAAGTATGAGCATAATTCTATAAAACGAGTGGGAAGTTTGTGGCCCTTTGGTTTTTTAGTCCTCCAGTTCCCATCATCCAGCATTGGCTACACTAGTGAAGGCTGGTATGAGTCGCAGGCCAAAACACCTGGAAGGACTCAGGTTGCCCACCCTGTTTTAAACATTTGCTTTGGCAAATACTGTACTACATCCATTACACAGGTTTGCTACATAAAGCATGGAGCTACCAACATCAGTGCTGAGCTCTGTTCACTACAGTGAAGGACACGCCACTTATCTTCTTCATTACCCATCTAAGTATCTTTCACAAGCTCTTAGGAACCTGGGAGCAAACTTCCTCCTGCTCTTCTATCCTATGTGAAGTCTGTGATGCTGTACAAAATGGGTTTTGTACCGGAAGCCTTTGCCACACTCAGCACACGTATAGGGTTTCTCTCCCATATGAGTTTTCCGATGTCTTATGAGATGTGAACTCTGTATGAAGCCTTTCCCACACTCAACACATTTATAGGGCTTTTCACCTGTGTGGGTTCTCTGGTGCTGAGTCAGTGTTGAAAAATCCCCGAAACGTTTCCCACACTCACTGCATTCAAAGGGCTTCTCTCCCGTGTGGGTTCTCTGGTGGTTAACAAGATGCGAGTTCCGACTGAAGCATTTCCCACATTCAGTGCAAAGGAATGGTCTGTCTCCTGTATGGATCCTCTTATGAGTAAAAAGGTGGGAGCTCACAGTGAAGTTTTCCCCACATTCACTGCACATGTAGGGTTTTTCTCCTGTGTGAATTCTTTGATGTTTAATAAGATCTGACCGCCAGCTAAAGCTTTTGCTACATTCAGTACATTTATGAGGCTTCTCTCCCACTGGAGAGACCTCAGGTTGGACATCAAGACTTGCATTCTTTTGGATTGTCTCCCCACATTCGCTGTAACTGAAAGCTTTTATTCTCAAAGGAATCCCAGGTGGTGAGATGATGTCTTGAAGGAGCCCCAAGTTATCTCCTGGATCAACAGAGTCCTGTTGTGGCTGGTCTTGGCAACCATCCCTCCGTTCCTGATCCTCAAAGGCTCCTGCCTCACTGGGACTCTGAGAGGGATTTTGTTCATTTTGGAGCAAAATTTCATCCTGTTGCACATTCTCTGGCTCATCACCTTGAGAAATCTCATCATACTCACTTGGGATCTCATAGTTTCCTAGAAGAGAGAAATGTCAGGTTTGTGGGTTTGGATTAATCATAAGAATCCCACTAAGTGCACCTGAAGGGTAGGATCTACTACTTAATGCCACTAGACTGACTTGGGAAACATACATGTTTACTACAATGATACAAGCAGTCTAAAAAAAACAGTGATGCAAAGGATTACAGGAATAGTGCCAACTTGGCCTATATTTTGAACTTTATTCCAGGGATCACCTTAAAAAATCAACAAACTGGCCCAGCAACTGTGAACTAGACAGAGATGAACCAGTTGTAGTAAAAAGATACCTATTTACTCAAAAGGGAGGGAAGTGAAGGAAGACTCATACAGAGCCCAACCAAACACAGGTTGGAGCTCATTTCTGAGCCTACTGGGTGGCACTGAGGGTGGCAAGGAGGGAGTTCTTGCCCACCAGTATTGTGTCTTCTCAGTGCCACTCAGCAGAGCTTCTCTGACTGATTTTGCTATCTGGGCCTGAGGGAAAGAGTTGGGTAGAACCCTTGGTAGCATGCTGTGGCACGTTTGCACAACACTTTAAAGTCACTCACATTTGTCATAACTTGGACACCACAGCAAATACGTTTGCATCAGTCAAGGAGTCCAGAGCAAGCTCTGGTTCGATCTTGTTGGATTAGTTTCAGTTGTGGAAGGCTGAGGATGCAGACGGTGCTTGGCTGGGTCCGGTCAGCTGCCTGTGTGCTCGATCCTTCTCCCTAGTGGCTTATAGCATTTAATAGGAAAGGGGTGGCCAGCTGAGTTCAGGAAGTTTTCGATTCATTAGCCACTTTAATGGGGGCAGTAATTAGGCCACTCCTGAAAAAAGCCTAATTTGAACCGAGTATGTTAATAAGTGCAAGGGTAGTTGCTAATATCCCCTTCCTAAGCAAGCTGTTTCAGTGGGTGGTTGCCAACCAACTCTAGAAACTCTTGGATAAATTATTTAGATTCGTTTTGATCAGGATTAGGTCTGATTACCCTATCACATGAACTTGGACATAAGAGGAACAAGAGGAGGAAGACCCTAGTGATATTCTTGGGCCCTCTCAGTGGTTTTTCATCCCACCATTCATGGTGTTGTTCTGGAAAGGTTGCCTAAGTTCAGAGTTGGAAGCACTGCCCTGGAGCAGTCCCAGTTCTACTCCAGAAGGTGGTGCCGGAGGATTAGTGCTCTGCTCCTCTGCAGTTATGCCATTTATCATTTTATCCCCCAGGCTGCTTAATATCTAGATGAAACCACTGGAGGAGGTTATCCAGAGTTGTGGACTGGGTGTCACATATAAGCGAATGAAAACCAGATCTCTATCTCCTTTTCATCAAGCCTAGAGGAGGCAGTGGGCATTCAGAGTCAGGGATGGGCTAAATGGGAGCCAATGAACTGAGACTCGACCTAGACAAGATGGAGGTACTATTAACAGGTGGTTCATCTGCCTAGGTAAGTGATGTGCAGCCTGTTTGGAGAGCTGTTGCAGGTTCATATTCTCGGGTGCTCTTGCATCCTGTATTGTTACTAGAAGAATAAGCTGCCTCTGTGGCACAGAGCACCGTTTGTTCGTTTGTTTGAAACATTCATATGCTGCTTACTGCACCACAACATTTATTTATCATTTGTTTGAAACATTTGTATGCTGCTCACTGCACCATTTATTTATTATTTTGAAACATTTGTATGCCGCTCACTGCACCACAACATTTGTTTGTTTCAAACATTTGTATGCTGCTCACTGCACTGCAACACCTATAGGCAGCTCACAATGTGGTCTGATAAACCAATTATGTCCTTCTCAGGACAGTGATATACTGGCTATGATATGCTCTGGGAAGCTCACATCTGGATTACTGTAATGTGTTATTTTGGGGCTGCCTTTGAAAATGATCTGGGAACTTTACCTGATCCAAAATAAGGCAGTAACTATTTATTTCAACTCTTCTTGCTACAACTATTAACACAGACTGGGCAACATGAACGCATTATGCCAGTACTCTCCCATGTGCAGTGGCTGCCAGTCCATTCCTGGGCCCAATTCAAAGTGCCAGAATTAACCTTCATATCTCTAAACAGTTTGAGGCCAAGTTACCTGAAGGATCATCTCCTCCCATGTCACCTGCCCAGACTGTAAGATCAATCCCAGCAATCCTTCTCCAGGGGCCCCCGTCAAGGGAAGTGAAGGGTCTCTTCAGTTGTGGCAACCTGTTTGTGGAATGACAACCTCACAGGCTGCCTTTGCACCTATACTGTTGACTTTTTAATGCCTGGCAAAGTCCTTTTTCTTTCCCCACACTTTTTGCCTCGTAAGTATAAAAATTGTGCTGAGCGTGTTTTTAGATCTTTGCATGGCTATCGATTTTTATCTTAGTCATTACTTAGGTTTTATTCTGTTTTAAACTTAGGGTTTAAATTTAAGATTAATTTTACCTATGAAGTCAGAGGGGACTTCTCTTTCTGTAGAGTCCGGAAGAACAGATGCACACAATTCCTCTACTTCCATCCACAGGAATCCTGCTCAGCACAAGATAGATAGATATTCAAATATGTAAACTTTCTTCCAAGTGCAATAATCAGTGGAATAACTCATTCACACAAACACCACTGGTATCTCAACATACCAAAAGACTATTTTCTGCAATTATACTCGTATAGCAAATCAGCATCCACCTTTTTCATTGGATGACCACCTGGTCATACTCTTCCTCTGCCATTGCTGTATACTATTCCAGCATATAGTACATTTTGAAATTAAGAAACCATATGGAGTTTTATAAAGGATTAAGAAGACAGGATGCTCCCGGTAAGTGGCTTATAATCTAGATGGAAGGGAGTCATCAGAAGAAAAGAGGGAAATGGAAACCAGAGTAAAAAGATCAATTATTATACAGTTCCTTCACTGGGTGGCAGGAATTATCTTCCAGCAGAAACCATCTCTGCTGATGACCCTTGTTCTGGAAACTAGTAATTCTATTCATTTTGAGTTGCTTTAAGAATGGCCAGCTTCCTGTTGTACTAATGGCAGAATACACTGCTGTGCTCACAGGACAGAAGACCGCCTCCTGTGAATGCCACTTCCTAGCATCTTCCTTTTTGCCATGAAGCCTATTTCAAATAAAACAGGTGATACATGAAAAATCTTTAATCTACAGACAATGCACAATCTTATTTCCTAAATTCCATGGCAACAAAATACTGGGAGTAAATTACACAAGCCTCCCCAGAACTGTTCTTTTCGCACATCAGAACTAGTGTTTTTCTTTTCAAGTGGTACAAGTGACATGAAAAGGCCAGTCAAATTACACTAGAAGAATGCTTAATAGAACTGGTTTTACAATAACTCTATTCAGATGCCAACACCAAAGGATCCTTGAGGAAGATAAACAATGGTTTGGTATCAAGTATGAGTTGGAAAGACACAATTAGGGCTTGCTCAATCTGTAGAGGCACCTGCAGCAAATAAGCAGCTCCAAATCATGGTTTTTCTCTGCAGCTGTACATTCAAACCGTAACTCAGGCTCTAAATAATGGCTAAATGCAAAGCATGGTTTGATAGAAGGTCAAGATTCTCATTTGTAGGACGGCATTACATTAAAAAATGCCTGTTTATTGGCAAAAGGTTTAGTATTTCAACTTTTTATATCTTGTTTTTCTTAAAAACTTCCTTCTATTAATTCCATTTCCATTTATTTTTCATAATTTAAGTTAGTATCTATCGTTTAAGCTTATGGTAACAACGCTGACATCTTTTGTGCTCTATGCTTCAAACTATTATGACCACAGTGATTAATTTTGGGGAGTGAAATTCACCATGCACATATGTATGTATGTATGTATGTATGGTTACATATAACAATACCATTTCCAGAGAAGCTGCTGTGTTCATTTGTTACAGCAAAATCTACGAGTGTTATCTCCAGTACTGCTTTGTGAATTCTTAAACTTCAGTGTAACAGTCAATGTCTGTACTTTCTGCATTTCATTTCCTTCTATACTCACTCTTTATAAACCACCACCATCCTCCCAACAAATAATCTGCTGGTTAGGATAAAACTTAATGGATCTAAAGAAGTGGACTTAAGTCCATGAAAATCTATGCTGTAATAAGTTATATTATAAGCAGCTAGTTAGCTGCTGAGGTCTTGGATCTATTTACATTAAAGATATCAGTATTAGGGTATTTGGGAAAGCGTGTGCACTGGGATTGGTTCCCAGTCATGGGAGATGATGGGAAATGTGCCAGCATTTGGAAGGAAGATGGAGACACGTGGTAAGTACTTATGAGTAGTTACTCTGCAAATGTGTGAATATGGGATACGAGGTAGGAAAGGCACAGCACAGTAACCATTCACATTATGTATGAAAAAGGCAGGTTGCTTACCTGTAACTGTCTGTCCTCAAGTGGTCATGCGTGCATTCACACATTATGGGTGCTGTGCCTGCGCGGTGCCTGTGGCCAGGAAGATTTACTAGCATTAATGGTTTTTAGAGGGAACCCCCCGCGGCCCCCCCATAGTATAAATGGTCAGAGTGCTGCCTTTCCCCGGTCAGCTGAAGACCATCCGTTCGCCCCCAGGTGGAGCTGACCAGTATGGAATCCAGGACATAAGGGAGAAAAGAAATAGAAACAAAATGCATGCATATATATAAATATATAGTATAACCAGAGGTATAGTATACCCAGTCACCAACACAGAGTGGGGTCGGTGGGCAGGTAGTGTGAATGCACAAATGGCCACTCAAAGAACAACAGTTGCAGGTAAGCTACCTGCCTTTCTTCATCGTGGTCTCCATGCATCACACATATATGGGTGATTAACAAGCTTATCACACCCGGAGGTGGGACAGTGTTGTCACTGGCAAACTGTGGAGAGGACGGTGCGGCCGAAGGAGCAGTCCTGCCTGGCCTTGACATCCAAGCAGTAGTACTTCGTGAAAGTGCACAGAGTAGACCACGTGGCCGCTTTGCAGATATCTTGCAAGGAAATGCCTGCACAGAGGGCAGAAGAAGTAGCAACAGCTCTTGTGGAGTATCCTTTTGGAGTAATAGGTAAGTCCAGTTTTGAAAGGCGGTAAGCCAGTTCAATCATCTCAACGATCCATTTCAAAAGTCTCTGCATATTAACAGGAGCTCCTTTGTCGTGTTCCAAGTATTTGATGAAAAGTCATCTGGTTTTCCTGAATGACTCAGTTCGGGAGCGATAGAAGGCTAAACACTGCTGGATGTCCCGGCTATGTAGGGAGTGCTCGATTGGTGTCAATGGAGTAGGGAAATAGGCCGGTAGCACAATGTCCTGGTTAAGGTGAAAAGGCGTCGCAACCTTGGGCAGGAAGGTTGGATCAGTGCGTAGAACCACTTTCTCCTTGTGGAAGTTTAGATATGGAAGGTCGACACAAAGGGCACACAGTTCACTGGCTCTTCTGGCTGAAGTAATCGCTACTAAAAAAAAGCTGTTTTCCAAGTGAGAAGGCGGAGATCCATTGTAGCTAGTGGTTCAAATGGAGGCTTCGTGAGAGCCTGTAGGATGATAGAGAGGCTCCACATCAGAACTACCAATCAGGTCGATGGTTGAAAGTTTTGTAGTCCTTGCAGGAATTGTAGGTGCCTGCAAGAGGGAAAGCTCAAGGAGTAATCCTGTGGGCAATGCACCAGTTCCACATGCGAAGGTCAAGATGTGCCAATGGTGCTGACTTCGCACTGCCCTGTTTATTTATATAGAACATGGTCACTATGTTGTGTGACACTATCTGAACCATGTGGTCTTGGAGGAAGGTTTGGAGGGAATGTAGTGCTTTGAAGACTGCCAGCAATTCCAGGTAGTTGATATGCCTGGTGGTCTCGTGTCCATGCCAGGTGCCTTGGGTCCAAAGAGACGTGCAGTGGGCACCCCATCCAGTCAGGGAAGCATCGGTATAAAGGGTCACGGTCGGTTCTAGTGCATGGAAAGGAACTTCGCAGGAGAGATTGGTATCGACAGTCCACCAGGACAAGGTCTGAAGGACCGAGTGCGGAGGTTGTAGTATCCGGTTGGGTCGATCACGGTCCAGGTGGAAAATGCGATTGAACCAGAGCTTCAAGGGTCTCATTCACAGTCTCGCATTCGGCACCACTGAAACCGTGGGCGCCATATGACTGAGCACCTGTTGAATCGAATGTGCAGAGACAGTCCGCTGGGCAGTGATCTGTCGAATAGAGGTGATCAGTCTTTTTTGTCGGTCCCGAGGAAGGAAGGCTCGTGTGCAGAGTCCAGGCGTTCTCCAGTGAAGTTGATGACCTGGGAGGGAACGAGGCATGATTTTTCAGTGTTAATACAAAGTCCCAGTTGATCAAGCAGAGAACAGGTAGCGTCAATCAAGGCCAAAAGGTCATCTCTCGATGAGGAAACAATAAGCCAACCATCCAGCTAAGGGTAGATGTGGACACCCTGAAGTCTGAGATGGGCACAAATCAGAGCTATGCACTTGGTAAAGACTCTCAGAGCAGTGGCCAGCCCAAAGGGGAGAACGTTATATTTGTAGGTGTCAGTACCGACAGTGAACCGAAGGATGCACCTGAGAGCAGGAAAAGAAGGGAAAAGAAGGACAATAGAGGGGATTTATTTATTTTGAAAGGGGGAAGGGGAAGTGGGGAAGAACAAGAAATAAGGGTAGGGGTTCGGTAAGGGATGAACTGGGTTTAGGGCTATAAAGCTGCAAAGTGGCATTTAAGAGAAAACAGGTTCAAGATTTAGAGATTACGTTGAGAAGTATGAGTAGACAAACAAAGAGAAAAGGCTCGAGGCACGGCGAACGGCAGTCACAAGCAGACTGCGGAAAGGGTGGGCACTCTGACCATTTATACTACGGGAGGGGGCACGGAGTTCCTGCCAAAAACCGTTAATGCTAATAAATCTTCCGGGCAACAGGCACTGCGCAGGCGCAGCCCCCATGATGTGTGATGCACGGAGACCACGATGAAGAACACAGCCACTGTTTTGCTCTATCCTGCACTTTTTCCACCTTTACAATATCCGTGTTGAGGTGCAGTGACCAGAATTGCACAGAATTGCAAGTGTGCCTGCACCACAGATTTGCTTAAGAGCACTATGATCTCAGTAATTTTTGCAATACTTTAAACTGTGCAGCTTTTCTAGTGATGCCCAGATGGATGGTGAAATGACAGAAACCTTTCTGTACAGGTTGTTAAATGTTCTATTTCGCTCTCCAACTCACTGTGATTAGCAAACACAGCCAATAAAGGTGTATCTTCCTTCCACATCATTGTATTCAACAGCTGAGGTTCAGCAGTGACCATACAGCTTAGAACATCACCCTGAAGAATGTATAACAATAAAACTAGGGATCTTGATTATTCAGATACTACATACTAAGCAGGAGGGGTTAAGTGATTTAACTAAGCAGTGACAATGACTATTCCAACCAGCAGGAGGAACCAGCAGCCCATGTATTACTGACCCTCAGATGTTGGGTTTTGATTTTTGTTTTAAATCAGAGCCACCAAATCATGAGACTAAAGACAGTAAGATGTTAAGCATCATGGTACTCTGCAGCCTGCCCCCACCTCCCATACACACACACACACAACTTGACCACTAGTGCTTGCACCTTTCCAGCTTAAATCTGAACTATGGCTCCCCAGGAGATCTGGCTCTGCTCTCAGGTCATTTGTGTAATGGAAAAGTCAAAGTGGAACATGAAAACCTTTTTCTCATTGTAATAACCACAGCCAGAGTTCAGATATCTTGAATAAACTGGCAGTTTGCAGAGCAGAGAGAACTAAGCACTATCCACATCAAGGATCTAGATCAGGACTACTGCTTTTCAACTTGATTAAACTGGAATTAGTAAGAGATTCAGAACACTGAAATGGCTAGTTTTGCTGATTACAGCAGACTATTTATTTCTAAATGTTATTTGTAATAAATTAATTTTATAAAACTACAAAGCTTGGCTGTAAAAGGTCCAAATGATATCTCCAAACTGTGTTAATGGAAACTAAAGATAAAGGTTAACGGCTTGGGTCCTGGCTACCTAAAGGAGCACCTGCGTCCTTATATGCCCTCCCGCCTCCTACGATCGGCAGCTGATGCCCTCCTCCGGGAACCCTCTGTAAAAGAAGTTAGGCGGGTGAGTACCCGGAGGAGGGCCTTCTCTGCGGTGGCACCCCATCTATGGAATGCACTCCCCAGAGAGGCTTGCCTGGCGCCGTCTTTGTTTTTCGGCGCCAGGTGAAGACCTTTTTATTTAAGCAATGTTTTAATTGTTAATTTATTATATATTCTTATTTATATGTATATGGTATATTTTTATTCTTGGACTATGAGATGGGCCAGTTTTTAAATTGTATTTTGTTTTTTAAATTGTATTTTGTATTCAAATTTGTATTTTTATATGTTGTCAGCCACCCCGAGGCTTAAGTGCAAGGGGGCGGCATACAAATTTGTAAAATAAATAAATAAAAAATAAATAAAGATATACCAAAGTATAAAAAACAGAACAAAGGAAAAACTAAAACCCTAGCTTCCGTATGCACTGATGGTTTCTGAACTGACAGGAATTAGCAGGAAAGAGCTGTCTGAAAGGCAGTAAATGCTAGTGGTTAGAACTGGAATCATTGAGGAATAGAGTTTTGTTCCAATTCTTAATGAGACATGCAGCTCATCATACAACTCTAGGGAAAATGTTTACTCTCGCTATAGCCTACCCCATACTGAAGATAAAATGAAGGCCTGTGAACACGTAAACAATGCCCTGTATTTCTTTGAAGAAGTGTGGGATATTCCTCTTGCAGACTACATAGGTTTTTGTCAGGTTGTCACAGTGCCATGCATCTTCTGTACTCCAGGTTTATTGGAACCATGTTCTGCACTGCACATGAAGGAACAATAAATTTACTATTGGCATTCCCCAAAATGTCCGATTAGGGTAGAAGGGGCATTGCAAAGGAGACTCTATTCTTTCTCTCTGCTCCCCACCCTTGGCCGTACTTTCTTCTTCCCCTCTCTCTTCACTTCCCATAACAGGAACTGACGAGAAATGCTTTCCAGTGAGTAATTAACAAGGCAAAAGGGAAACCACTAGAACAGGGGTCCTCAAACTTTTTCAACAGAGGGCCAGTTCACTGTCCCTCAGACTGTTGAGGGGCCAGACTATAGTTTGAAAAAAAATGAACAAATTCCTATGCACACTGCACATTAAAAATAATTAAAATAAAAATTAATTTTAAAATTAACATTTAAAAAATTAATTAAAAATTTAAAATGTTTGCTCTGCTCTCTTGGGTTGTAGCAGAAGCCCAAGATGACGCTGTGCCACCTGCCGAAAGGGAGAGCACAACACGAGGGGGAGCCATGAGGACACACTCGCCTCGGTCTAGGCCAGGGGTCGGCAACCCGCGGCTCCGGAGCCACACGTGGCTCTTGAATCCCTCTGCTGCGGCTCCATCGCTCAAAATACATGCCAGCACAGCCGCCGACCTGCGACCTGGGCCGGCACAGCACACCTGCCGATCTGCGACCTGCGCCAGCACAGCCCCTGATCTGCGACAGGTGCCGGCACAGCACAGCCCCAATCTGTTTCATAAACGCAACCCACTATATATTTTTTTATATATAGCATAAAGGTAAAAAATGATATATGCAGTGTTATTTTCATTCTAGAGGTCATACGAGTTTTGCGGCTACCGGTGTTTTCTTTTCTGTGGGAAAAGGGTCCAAATGGCTCTTTGAGTGTTAAAGGTTGCCAACCCCTGGTCGAGGCCTTCCTGGCTCCTCACCGCTGCCCCACTTCAGAGCCGGAGGAATGTCCCCTTGCAGGCGCTCACCCGAAACTGGGAGAGCAGGAGTGGGAGGCCAGAAGGCAGGCATAGGATGGCTCCCCGCAGCCAGGAGAGGGCCATGAGAAAGTAAGGGCTGCTTTCCGTGGGCCAAGGCAAGGGGAGGAAATGGATGGGACTTGGCCCACAGCCTGGGGACATGGCTCACATAATTAAAAATAAATTTAAGAAGTTTTCTTTTTCTTACTTTCAATCCTTTTATAGTTTCTTCATCTTATTCTCTCTTCTGTCCCCCCTCTTTTGTTTCCCGCTCCATATTCCCACTCTGTATATGCATGCAATTGTGGAGCGGGTGGGGGGAGAGCCAGTGCACACGCAGTTGAGCTCTTACAATTTGGTGCATGTGCTGGCTCAGAGCTTTTGGACTTGCTTGGAGATCGTTTTCTCTGAGCAAGTCCAAAAGCTCTGAGGTGGACTGGATAAATGAGCATGGCGGGCAGGATCCGGCCTGTAGGCCGTAGTTTGCACTAGAAGGTATTTCCAATTAGTCCTCAGTAAAGAAAGAGGTTGTAATGTGTCACACTCATGACTTGTGGACTTGGCTGAAATCTGCCCCTAAGGCAACCTCTAAGGAGCCCCATGCTTAACCGAAAGGAAGGCTGTGCTTCAACTGGTCTGACTCCATGTCAGACAATTTCATTTGATCAGATCCCCTGAACGCCAACCAAATATTCCTTTTGCTGAGTGTTTGGCTCCAAGCGCTACCTTTTGCATGGTTAAGTATCACTAACAATCAGAGACTAATATTAGCTCAAGAAACAATAGTGAGAGCTCATTTCCCTATGCAGCAGTCATCTCTCCCAGTTTATCACCATTAATTGATAATGTACCTGACTGCAGCTTATGTTGACAGTTTGTATTGCTGATTTTCTGAAATATGAATGAGTCTTAAGAGTTTACTTGAATGGTCAAATATCCAACAGTATCTTTAGGAGTTGTACTCATGTGAAAGATTTTTATGTATTTCATATCTTTAGGCGAATGTATCTTACTTTTTTGGAACTTTACACAAAAGTATAACTTTCAAGAGCATACCTTAATCTTTCGGATTTCATGTAATGGCTCCAACTCACAGTGCCAGCAAGCCAAAGGCCATGCAGTCCCATTCTTGTTGAAATAGCTTCATGCATTAGTCTACAGAATGGTTGAGCTCCATTAAGGGACGCCACACAAGTATGGCAGACACAACTGTTAGGGCTCACCAAACTCCTGTGCAAGCTTAACAAAAATAAGGGGTAATGAAATTTTAAAATGTATATAGTGTATATAATACAGTGTTCACTATTATCCAGTTTCAGGCATCTGCTGGGGGACTTGGAACTGATCTGCACGGATATGAGGGTCCTGGTGTATAAATAGTAAGAAAACAATAGTCTTACTGATTTAATATATATAAATCTTTTGTTCAAATTCAAAGCTGGATCCTTCTCCCATGACTCCACCTCATAGTATTCTCTATCTGCATATCATGTTTTTTACCTTCACAGGTGATTTAACTGGAGGATTAATTTTGGAGTTTTTAAATCCTTATTCCAAGTGTTCTGCAGAGGAACTCTCTCTGCTATTCCATGTTTTGTTTTTATTATTTGTTTTTAACTGTTTAAAAATTTTTAATATTCTTTCTGATTTTCTATTTTTTAATTGTACTTTTATCATCTCTTTTTATGGGCCATGTAAACCACCCAGAGAGCACTGGCTGTGGGACAGTACAGAAATGTGATAAATACATGGAGATTTAGGATGCATCCCATACCTCAAAACTAGGTGGTTTATGGGCAGACCAGAACAAACCAAGTAGCAGAGCCAGTCTCTTGTCCAGTCCCTGTCCTGGAATTTCCACTAGACTGAATTTCCACTAGTCCAGCCTTTTTGCCCATCTAGGTAGAAAAACTCAGAGAGAGGGGAGGAGGCTAGAATGGCTGCAGGATACCTCATATCCTGGTCTCTTTTTTCCTCTTCTCCCTGCCCTTCAGTAAGTAGGTCAGAGCTCTGATCCCCAGGTCTGAGGTCTTAGCGATGTCTGAAATCTCAGAACTGGAAATCCAAACTACTCTTACTAAGGGACACGGGATAATTCCCTTAAAATGTTCCAGAATAACTATGTGTCATTCACACCTAAGAATGCACACAAAATCATACTTTATAGACTTATAACAATCTAGAATGCTCCCACTCACCAGAGCAGTGTAATCTGCACTGCTGACATTCTGAGGCTTGTGTGCTGCATTATTATTTGTGACTTTGTGCTCCAATTTCTGGTTTTTACTCTGTGGGAACTCATTTAAAGATGTATAAGTTTTTGTACAATTTATTGAAATTGAAATCTCACATTGTTCCATTCCTTCTCTATCACTGTAGCAACCTTTGTGGGAACACACATACATTTAAAAAGCACCCTGTGTTATTGTTGTCCACCAATATTTGACATGAAATATTGACAGAAAAAAATTAAAAGACAGTCTAAATGAATTAGGTATTATAATACGTAAAAAGTGTATTGGAATACTTGTAGAAAATTAAGGACAATAACATGTACTTGCATTTTTTTAAATTTCAGAACAAATAGCAAGCATCTTGGAAAGTGATAAACTAACAAATTTAGCAAAGAATTGTGTATGATATACTGGCAACCACTCATCTATTTCAATACATATGCTATGTATTTTTTTTTTAATCCCAATACAATACATAATCACTGATGATGAATTGCTTGTGGTTCTTATTCTCAAATCCCACAAACAAATCCCAGGAACACAGGAAGCTGCCCTAAACTGCATTAGACCATTGGTTCTTGGGTATTGTTGGCACTGGTTGGCAGCAGCTCTCAGGAGTTTCAGACAGTAGTTTCTCCTGTTCTACTTGGATTGATGCTGGGACCTTTGTCATGAAAAATATTAGGTACCACTTTTAAACTAAGATTGTATTTACCAATAAAACTGGAAAATTCCCCAGGAAAAAAACCTTTTCTGTGGGCAAAAAATTGCCCTACATCACTAGACAAGGTATTCTGACTTGTTGCACAGAAGGTGAATAATTAAAGGCTGGCTGGTGCAGGCCCTTCTCTGGCCCATGCGTAACCCCAAGGTGCTACATGATATCTGGAACAGGGGGTAGAGTTTCTGGGTCACATTCTGAACCTGAGAAACTGGAGGCGTTGCCGAGACTTGGTTCAGATAACAGAATAATCCTCGTGCAAGAGTTGAGTATGGAGCCATCAATGAACCTGGAGTTGCTGCTGAAATGCATATCCAGGTGCCCTAACAGGTCATGGCTTGGTAACCAAAATCAACCCACCAACCCATGTGGTGTTTGGGGCTGTTAGTTACCCAACTGCGTTCCCACATTGACACCCCTCCTTCATCCCGAAAGTGGGTTACCCAGCATGAGAGCTCTTGGGGCAGAGTGGGGTGGAAGCCCGAGCCGCGGGAGTTGATTTGGCGCGTCAGGCTGGCGTCGCCGAACAGCAGCGGGGGAGGCGGCGCAGACACAGCAAAGGCTCCTCCTCAGCGACGGCCACGAGCAGCCGGCCCGGCACTTCACGCCCTCCCCGGAGGCGCTAAGGCGGCTAAAATCCCGATACCTCCATCCCGCCAGGGGGTGTGTGGGTTTTCCCGGGAAGGCAGGGGAAAAGCTGCGGTCTGCATCCCCCATCCCCACTGAAGAGCCTTGCTTGAAACCTGGCTGAAGGCGTTCGCTAAGCCTTTGCCTAAGAAGGGGCAAGCGGGCCTCCTCCTGCGAGTGAATAAAATCCCATGTGGTGCAGGAACCCGTGGCCGGCGGTTGCGCTGCCTCGGCCGCAAAGCCTTTCCTGCCGCCGGGGCCCGATCGCGCAGCGGGCTTCAGTCCCCGGGCCTGTTCTGCGCCCCACATCTGAGCTCCTCGGATTTCCAGCGCGGTCGCTCTGACCCGCAAACAGCTGCCCGCCGAACCGGCGAGCACCCCGGAATGCCCTCCTACCTCTTCTTCGCCTCGCCTCGCCACCGCCCCGCCACAGCAGGCCCGGGGAGAGACAAAGGCCGGGCCAGCCCCGCGGATTCGTTCTCGCCGCCGCGCCGCGCGTCCCGCCCCCAGCCCGCCGTGCTGCGGCTGCCCCTCGCCCAGCTCGGAGGAAGACGGTCCGCCCTCCCCCAGCCGCTCTCCCGGTAACCCGAGAAGGCTTCCTCGGCCGCCCAGCGGCAGACGCCCCCGTCGGACTTGCAACGCAAGCGCGCGAGTCAGCCAGAAGTTGCCCTCGGTGCTTTTGCCCCGCGCAGCTTGCAGGGGTGCGCGGCTTGCGATGTACTTCACGGCGGACGTGGGAGCCTTAATAAACTCGGTCGTCCCGCCGTACGTTTTCTGAAACGGAGCTCGCCCCACACCTGCCCACGCTGAGGCTAGCACAACCCATTTTGCATTCCTTTTAGATGCCCTCAGTGCAAAGCACGCAGCCTCCAGCCTCCGCGGCAAATGTGAACGATGGAAAGCCGGGTTACACCGTGATCGTCTGGAGCAGCCTTCCCAGAGCGCTGCTACGTAGATAAGGGAGCAGCTGCGGTCTTGAAATTAGATAAACTGGGGGTACTACTAGCTGTAGACCCTTAAATAACTTCTCTTTCCCCACCCACAAAAAGTCTGCAAAAAGAGGGAACTGCTTCTGTCCACCAACATCGCCTGACCCCTAAGACAGCGCCACGAGCCGTGCCTGCAAAGCCATAGAGTTAGGGGTTTGATTATTACGTCTTTTGCCTAACATTTGATCGAAAAGCGTCAGGTGAGAGCAGCCAAAGGTTCGCCAAACGAGTCTTTTCTTCCTTTCTGCATCTACTTTCCCAAATGAGCAATTTAACTGCAGGGCCGGAGTCTTGAGACCTCGGCTTTGCAAGAAGTGACCCGTTTGCAATTTTGAATCTGTCGAGAGCCAAACGTTACGTAGGAGAACTGGAATTAGATTTCCTGTCGGGTTTCTTGCTCAGTGCCGTAGAGTTTAAGCCGACAAACACGCCGTTTTCTGATTAAAATCGCCGCAGGGCAAACAGCGTGAGGGAAAAGAGGGCATCAGGCTTGCTGGAAGCACCCACCGTCTGCACGGTGCGGAGGAGGCGCGCACTGTCCCGGGAAAGACTTCCCTTGGAGGGACTTTCTCCTTTGCTTTCTGCCCTGGCAGCTGTACTGAGCAGCTGCTCAGAGGACAAGCCCCGCTCTGGAGCTGGCCCTGGAGGGAATTGTGCAACCGCTCTGCAGCTGAAACGGCCAGCCTTGACTTTCGTTTAAAAAAATAAAAAATAAACAAACCAGAAGGGACAATTCTGACTCTCCTGTATGCGGAGATGCGGGTTAGAGGAAGCCTTCTTGGTCACAGTTGTTTTCTTTGGAATCCTGATGCAGAGTTAATAGCAGTGCTGCTGATGAAGGCTTTTTTTCTCCAAGTGCACTGTGTATGCATGAATTAAAAGGAAATCGTACAGACCCTGCTAGCCTTTGGCACACACTTCTCTTAATAGAACAGAGCCTGGGGGAGCGTCCCTCCATCTTAACAGGCACGGAAGCAGCGGGAGTTACCGTTAGCAGGCCGCTTGGCATAAGGCGGGCATGGCAGGCTCCGGAGCTCTGGCAACCAAGAAGCAGGCAGCCATTTTAAGAAGTCCTTGCTTGAAGCCGAAGTGGGAGAAGGTGGCAGACAGCGGAGCTGTTTTACTTAATGGTTCTACCAGCTACATAATAATACTTGCTTAAATGTATTCAATAGTTAAAAAGATAAGCCAAAACTAATAAAAAGTGTGCATCTGGCATCCTCGAAGGGATTTCCTGATGTACACTCAGCTCCATATCCAGCTATAGACTGGAAAGTTTTCTGTGTTTTAAAGGGGCTCAATCCATGAATAGCTGCAGGTACAGCATCCTCTTTGTTGAGTGCCTATTGCCCTCTCTTTACACATGAGTCAAAGAATTTTGGTTAAGAGTATACTCCTTTGCAAGGTGAAACAGCAGAGCAAACTTAGGGACCCTGGACTGGGCCTTTATACGTAATGGTGGAGCCAGGTTCAAGCAAATCCCTTCCTTTGTATAAGACATGCCGTACACACCCTCCTCAACCACCATGAGAAGATCCCATATGTTACCAGACTCAGCCAGTCAACAGCTGGGGCAAACTCTGGTGGACCCCAGACCCAAGCCAAACAGAGCCTGAGATGAGACTTAGAGCCAAAATCAGCTTTATTCTAATGCACCATAGAATAAAGGAGACAAAAGGGGACATTCAGCCCAAAGCAGTGTCTCAAAAGTTGCACCCACTACATGCATTTTATACCCTAGGTAACCAATTAGGTCACCTAATACGCATCTAATACATCGATACATCAATGTATGCACCCCCTCCTGTGCTGGAGAAAGAGTCCTTTCTTCTGTCAAGGACCAGACATTTCCCATGTCTATCTCTTATCTGCTCAGGATTCACACAGGCTTGCCATGTTCTTACTCCCTGCACATTTGCAACTTTCATGGCGGCTAGAACCAGTTTCCACTGTCCCTTTGATTACTGTATTTGAGGTCAGGCTAGCATGTTAGCTGTGGGTTACACAAAGTTCATTTTGTTCTTATCTGCCCTCCTTTCTGGGACAGCGTAACTGGTGTTTTTACTATGTGGCCTTCCTGTGGCCAACTACTTTTGGGGCCTTCCTCTGGCCAATTACTTTTGGGGTGTTTTGGGCTGCTGCAATTGGCAACACATATATCAACAGCAAACTCTTTGAGCCAGTCCTTTTGTAACCAGAATGGCACCACCCATTCACAAGAGGGAGGTATCACAAGGATGGCAAAAGTAGCACGTGTCAGAGAAGAATAATCCCAAAAAGCCCAGTGAGGGACTGAGTGAGCTTCCTGCTTAGGGGATGACAGGATAGGCTGTGGAGGAGAACAGAAGAACTGGGCTGCCTAGATCCATTAGGGGAACATTTGCAACACTTGTTCTTTTAAGGCACAATCCTATGCCCATTAAATAGAGAAAAAAATCCTACAACTTCTAGGATGTTGTACAACTTCCAGATGCTAGGCCGGCTACTTTCTTAACATGGGTAGGATGGCACCCTGAAATAAGTACCGAGGAATCAATTTAAAGTTTCACTTTTAGTCCTCTGTTACCTGAAACATACTCCCTCACGACACTTAGCCTAACCACTTAGCCTGAAATCTGCAGCCATGTTGTACTTCCTGTCTAGGAGGGAGCAGGGAGGTATGGAGAACCCTGTGTGAACTCCTGGGACAGGATGACTGGATGTCAAAGAGGGTAAATGAGAAGTGTCTTTGGAGCCTGGGACCCGTTGGAATCCGGCCACCATAAAAGTAGCAAATGGCATTATAAATTACTAATAGTTGAGAAACATAGAGCACATGTGAATACTTCAGAGATAATCAACAGACACATTGGAAAGGGGAGTCTCTGGATAAATAAAGAGTTTTCTGTTAACTAACTAATAGAACAAAGAATAATAGGGAAATGAATTTACTTTGTATCTGGACAACCTGTTTTGACGTAGGGTATATAATGTATGTTCTCTGTACCTCTTTCGAGACTCTGATTTGGGAAGCATCTCCCCTCTGTCTCCTTTTATTCTATAGTGCACCAGAATAAAACTGCAATTAGCGCTAAGTCTCGTCTCAGGCTCTGTTTGGTTTTTGGGTCTGGGGTCCACCCAGAGTTGCCCCAGCTGTTAACTGGTTAGAGTCCGCTAACACTCTGAGTTTAGCATTGTAATTTGGCCATATGGGCACAGAATCAAAGCCACCACCATACAGTATCCAATATACTTCATTCTGAGACTTTTGAGACTTTTTAATTTATTTGTTATTTCATTTTTATACTGCCCAATAGCCCAAAAGATCTCTGGGTGGTTAACAAAGTCAAAACACATAAAACAAACAGCATATTACAACAAGACGATAAAACCAATAAATCCCCCCTAAAACAGCCAATGCAACAAGCCCACCACTGCCATAATCAAATTGGAAAACAGGCACAGCAGTAATAGAAAATACGCTTGAATTTAGCTATTAAAATACCTGGAGAATAAAAAGGTTTATACCTGATGCCCCCCCCCCCCCAATAAAGTAGGTGCCAGGCATACCTCTTTGGGGAGCTGATTTCATAAATGGGATGCCACAACTGAAAAGGCCCTACACTCCTTACTTCCATTGAAAGGGGCTCCCTAAGAAGACCCCAGAAGATGATCTTAAGGCCTGGTAGGTCCATACAGTGTGAGGCTTTTTTCAGACAACCTGGCCCCAAGTGGTTTAGAGCTTTAAATGTTAATACTAGCACTTTGAACTGGGTCTGGCCTTCAGGTGGGAACCAATGTAGCTGAAAGAGGACTGGTAGAATACGATCTTGTGGGCCAGTCCCCATTAACAGCCATGCTGCCCTATTTTGAACCAACTGAAATCTCCAGACTGTTTTCAAAGGCAGCCCCAGGTTGTGAGGTGCTGAGGCAGCACCAGGGCTCCCTCTGCTGGCCAGAGACCAGAATATCAGCTCTGGTGGTTGCAGGATTCTGTCCTCCGTCCACTGCAGCTGCCAGGGCTCTCATGAGTTCCACCTGGGGAGGCCTGGGGAAGAGCTATAGAAGAACCAGCTCTTCCCCTCAGAAGTTGCCTTGGCAACAAAGGTCTCCTGTTGCTGGCGAAGCCCTTCCTGGTCTATTAGACCTGAAATGCCCCGCCTGTGCCCCTTCTCTCCCTGACTGGTCTGCATTCCTCGGTTTTCCAGCCCTTGGCTTGCTTTGAACTACTCATCTCTACAGACTTGCCTAGTATATCGACCCCGGCTTGACCTAAGACTGTGTACTGGACTTGCTCTTGCCATGCCCTGTCTGCCTGGGTCCCGGTGCCTAAACCCTGTTAGTCAGCTGCCCTTGCCCTGGATGGTGACACAGGTACAGTGTGTTACAATAGTCCAAATAAGAGGTTACTAGAACATGGATGACTGTAGCTAAGCTCTGTCTGTCCAGATAGGATCATAGTTGGTAAAGCAGCCTGAACTGATAAAAGGTGCTCCGTGCCACTGAGTCCACTTGTTACTCAAGCAACAGCTCTGGATCCAGGAGCACCCCCAAACTATGAATCTCATTCTTTAGAGAAAGTGCAACCTTATCCAGAACAGTTGAATATCTCCCAAGTGGAGAGATGACCAATCCATCAACAGCATCTCAGTCTTGTCTAGATTGAGTCTCAATTTATTGGCCCTCATCCAGTTCATTACCAAGCCCAGATGCAGATTCAGAGCGGTCACTGGGCTTGATGAAAAAGAGAGGTAGAGCTGAGTGTCATCTGCACATGCTCAAACCTTCAGATAACCTCCCCCCGCAGTTTCATCTAGATGTTAAGAAGTATGGGTGATAGAACTGCCACAGTGCAGAGCAACAATCCCCCAGCACCACCTTCTGGAAACAGTCAGTCAAATTGGAACGGAAGAGCAGGTTGCTTACCTGTAACTGATGTTCTTCGAGTGGCCATCTGTGCAGTCACACACATGGGTTCTGCGCCTGCGCAGTGCCTTTGGCCGGACGATTAATAGCTAACGGTTTCTTTGGCAGCAAACTCCACTCCCCCTCCCCCCTGGGACTATATAAAGGAGTGGAATGTCCGCCATTTTCCAGTCTTGAAGACCGGACGTTCGTTTTGTATTAGGTAAAATTTTAAGTTCATCCCCCCTTATTTATTATTATCAATCACTTCTTTTTTTTTTTGGAAGGAAAAAAGGGAAGGGGGTGGTATCAAACTGGAGAGAATCAGATCGGAGCCACCCATGACACCGCATGGGGTCGGTGGGTGGGTTGTGTGACTGCACAGATGGCCACTCGAAGAACATCAGTTACAGGTAAGCAACCTGCTCTTCTTCGTCGTGGCCTCTGTGCATCACACACATGGGTAGAATAACAAGCTTACCAGGATAGGAGGAGGGAGGTGTCATCAACGGGGAACAGAAGAAAGGACAGCTCTGCCAAAGGAGCAATCCTGCCTGGCACGAACATCCAGCCTGTAGTGTTTAGCGAAAGTACATGGCGTGGCCCAGGTGGCAGCTCTGCAGACATCTTCCATCGGGACCCCGGATGCAAAGGCTGATGAAGCAGCAACAGCCCTGGTAGAATGGCCCGTTGGAGTAGACGCTAAGTCCAATTTCGCTAGTTGATAGGCCAGGACAATAGTGTTAACTATCCATTTCGCAAGCCGTTGGGAGGTGACTGGGCAGCCCTTGCCATTTTCAGAATATTTAACAAACAGTCTATTAGATTGCCGAACAGACTCTGTTCTGGATCTGTAAAATGCTAGACAGCGTCGGACATCCAGCATATGCAGGGACCTCTCTATCGGATTCGAGGGTACCGGAAAAAATGCTGGTAGAACTATTTCCTGCTGCATATGGAAGGAGGTAGCGACCTTAGGAAGGAAAGTAGGGTCTAGGCGTAAAACTACTTTCTCTTTATGGAAATTCATAAATGGAGGATCCACCCTAAGGGCACAAAGTTCCGAAGATCTACGGGCTGACGTAACTGCTACTAAGAAAGCAGTCTTCCAGGAAGCAAGGCGCATATCAATTGTCGCCATGGGTTCGAAGGGTGGTCGGGTCAGTGCCTGCAAAACCACCGAGAGGCTCCAGGTGGGCATAAATGGTCTGACTGTTGGGTGTAAATTATAGAGTCCTCTCAAAAATCTCTTGATCAAGGGTTGGGAGAATATGGAGAAGCCTTGAATAGTCCCACGATAATGAGAGATCGCCACTGTATATATTTTAATAGAGGAAGGCTTTAGTCCAGACTGGTGCAATTCGAAAAGAAATTGGAGAATCTGCGGTATCGAAGCCGATGCGGCCGGGAACGAGTGGGAGTCAGTGAAAACAGAGAATCTGCGCCATTTCGCAGCATATGACTTCCTCGTGAAAAGTCTCAACGCAGAATCGAGAATATACTGCAACTGCGGAGATATGGAGAATGAAGGCGCGGTATCGACGGACGGACGGGGTGTCGATACCGATACATCGGATGCGGTCATCGAATTCGCCAGGCGGTGAGCTTCAGCGACAGGAGATCGGGGTGTCAGATCGTGCCCTCTTTCTGGGTAATCAGGTAAGGGAGATGTGGTAGTTGGATGAATTTGTCTCGCGATATGTGAAGGAGAGTTGAGAACCACGGTTGACAGGGCCACCAAGGGGTTATTAGGAACCCCGTAGCCCCTTCGTGGACAATTTTTGCCAGCACTCACATGATGAGGGGAATAGGTGGGAAGGCATAAAAAGTCCTGTCGTTCCAGGGAATCATAAAAGCGTCCCCGGATGACCCCCGTCCTATCCCCGCTCTGGAGCAGTATATCTTGCACACTCTGTTGTGACGAGTGGCAAAAGGGTCTATGTCCGGTACGCCCCAAAGGCGAAATAGCTCGTCTCGGATTCGAGGGTCCAGTTCCCATTCGTGTGAGCGCGACATGTGTCTGCTTAGGAGATCTGCCTCTGTATTGTCCGTGCCTGCTAGGTGGACTGCCAGTAGCGTGATGTTCCGCGGGATGCACCAGTCCCAGATCTGCATCGCCAAGTGGGCCAGCCTTCAGGATCGGGTGCCCCCTTGCTTGTTCAAATAAAACACCGCAGTCATGTTGTCTGACGAGATTTGGACTACTTGGTGCCGAAGTACGTCTTCGAACGACTGTAGGGCTTTGAAAATAGCAAACAGGTCCAGGAAATTGATGTGATTGTTGGCATCTGTAGGATTCCAAGTCCCTTGAGTGCGGAGGTTGGAGCATACGGCCCTCCATCCCGAAAGAGACGCGTCGGTACCGACGGTTATCGTAGGGTACCGAGGTCGAAATGGGACGCCGGTGTTTAGATTGACTGGATCTGTCCACCATGAAAGAGACTGCAGGATAGAGGACGGAATTCGTAGCCGTCTGGTAGGTGGGTCCCTTTGTGGTTGGAAGACCCCGTTGAAGAATAGTTGTAGTGGTCGCAGGCAAAGCTTGGCGTGCGGGACTACAGCGATTGCAGCTGACATGTGTCCCAATAATCTCTGAATGGATCGCGCAGGGATGGTCCTTTGTCGTTGAATTCGAGCGATGTGACGTGCAATGGCATCTTGTCTGTCTTGTGGAAGGAAGGCTCTTGCCACTGTCGAATCCAGTCTGGCTCCAATAAAGTTGATCACCTGTGTAGGAAGAAGGGAAGACTTCTGTCGATTAATACAGAGTCCCAAATCTTGCAAGAGAGTACAAGAAGACTGAACCACCGAGGCAAGTCCTTCTCTAGTCTCAGAAACCAACAACCAATCATCAAGGTATGGGTAAATCCGGATTCCACGCAGTCGAAGGTGCACACAGACGGGGGCCATACACTTCGTAAAAATGCGTGGTGCAGTGGCCAGTCCAAACGGTAACACCTTGAATTCGTAGATAGTGGAATCTACCGCAAAGCAAAGGAATCGCCTATGCCGTGGATGAATAGCGATGTGGAAGTAGGCGTCCTTCAAATCAAGCGAGGCGAACCAATCTCCTCTCCCTAGCAGCGGAAGGATATTTTGCAGCGTGGTCATCCGAAATTTTTTAGGTATAATGAATGTATTTAGAGCTCTCAAGTCCAAAATTGGTCGGAGACCTCCATCCCGCTTCGGGACAGTAAGATATCTGGAATAGAATAGATGAATAGAGTCCATCCGAGAGTGGTATCTGAGTGATCGCTCCTTTAGCAAGCAGCTGATTGACTTCGTCTAGTAGTACCGACGAGGCTGCAGTAAAGCGGATAGGACTCGGCGATGGAACAACATCGAATTCGATTCTATATCCATGCCGAATGATGGATAACACCCAACCATCAGATGTAATGGTCTCCCAAATGGGGAGCCGACTCTTCAGCCAATCTCCAAAAGAGAGGGGGAAGGGTGTGGGTGGGAGGAGAAGGGTTCGCTCGCCCCGTCAACGCTGGCGCCGATCGACGTCGAAACGGCGATGGGTCTGTTGGAAGCGCTGAGATGGTTGCCTGTGGCGCTGCTGACGTTGATGAGGCTGTTGTTGTTGTCGAGACTGGTACTGCTGGCGGAACTGAGGGCGGAGCCATGACCACTTACGCCGAGGCTGGGATTGCAGCTCCATCCGATGGGCCGTCATCCTGGATTCATGTATCTTTTTTAATTTGCTGTCCGTCTTAAGATTGAATAAGCCGGACCCGTCGAAAGGCATATCCTCTATTCGGCGCTTCATCTCTTCTGGGAAATTGCAATTCCTCAGCCAGGCATGTCTACGGAGAGAGATGGCGCCTACAAGGGACCTCGAATCGGTATCGACGTGGTGGCGGGCCGTCGATAATTGTTGCACCGCCACCTGCATCGCTTCCCTCACAAAGGTCTTTGCCAGATCGGCCTGGTTTCCTGGGAAGGTGGAAATGATGCTGTCGAGGCGTTGCATCAAGAAATATTGATAGCGCGCCAGGGTCGCCTCGTAATTGGATATTCGCAATCCGAGGCCGGATGCTGCATAGACCCGGCGCGCTAGGGAGTCCACCTTCCTGCCCTCCTTATCGCGGGGTGATGTATGTCCGCGTGCCTCCCGGCCCTGGGAGGATTCAACAACAACCGAATTCGGTTTGGGGTGCCGGAGGAGGAATGGGATGTCCTCCTCTCGGACCCGATACATGGATTCATATCTACGTGAGGTCGGTTGTGGGTGGGCCGGGAGGTCCCATGGTTGGATCATGGCTTGCCGCAATGTTGTGATCAGCGGTAGGGCGATCGATGTGGATTGTTCTCCCCTGACCACATCATAAAAGCGGTCGGTACTTGGTCCCGGTTGTTGGTGGGCTTTGATTTCTAGGGATTTCACCAGCCTAGCCATGAGCTCCGAGAAAGAGATGTATGGTTTCTCAGGTGACCCAGGGCCTTGTGAGGTAACCACTGCATCTGGTGAGGTCGAGTCAACGTCCGATTCGTTAGATTCCATCCAGTATGGCGGAGGAGCACTAGAGGAGGACTCCACTGGAGACTCTGATCTGCTGCTCACTCTGGACGGAGGTATCGGAGCATCTCTAGGTGCCGGTTGGAAGCGGTCCCTAGGAGCTGGTGGTGAGGACTGACCTCTGGGAGCCGGGTAATAGGCCGTAGAATGGTGTTCCTCCCGCCTCGGTACCGAGGAATACCGGGACTGGTACCAGTCGTCAGACCGTATCTCGGAGGAGCGGCTCCCTCGGCTTCTGGGTGGCGAGAGGACGGGTTCGGCCTCAAGAGGAGCAGGCGGCGTCGGAGTCGGGGATCGAACCCTAGAGGGAGAATCCCTTATCTCACCATGAGATATGGATCCGTGGTGCGGATCCTCTTGCACCCTAGGCTCTAGAGGGTGTGGCGAGGCTGGTGGGGTGACCCTCATCGCCGCCTGGATGGCTGGAGTCGAGTGTGTCGGGTCCGAGACTGGCATCGGTACTGAGGAGGCTGTCGAACCCGAGTGCCGATGTTTGGGGCGTTCGGGATCCCTCGGTTTTTTAGAAGGCTTACTAGCCTTATCTTTCCTGGCCTTCTTATGCACAGTGTGTTTCTCTGGATCACTGTGCTTTCTTTTCTCCTTCTGCTTCTTCAGAGCAGATTGGTCGGCCATACCCAGAGCACCTTCAGCCGAAGGGCGTGAGGGTGGAGCAGTCGAAGAGGAAGCCGGACGCTGTGGCAAATCGGCCAAGGCTGGGCGGCCTTCGGGCGGAGCTAAGGCTGTGGTCTTAGCCACAATCTGGTCTGATTGGAGGAATGCCTGATCCCACAATAGCTTGGGGAGGCGGTTCTCCCGATTCTTCCTCGCCTGTTTTGAGAAGGCCAAACAATGGCGGCATTTATCGGTTCTGTGCCCCTCCCCTAGGCACAGGAGACACAGATCGTGCGGCTCAGCCGCAGGCATTTTGGAGCCGTACTCCCCACACTTGCGGAACGCCGCCTGTTGCGCCATCGCAGAAAAAAGGGGAAGAAAGAAGATAGTAAAGCAGGAAGGTAATATTTTTATAATAATTTTTTTTTTTTTTTAGGAACAGAAGAGAAGTGCACGAAAGAATGAAACGAAGTGAATATACTTAACAGGAATACTAACAAGGATGGATAACTTGGAGAAAAAACAGGGAGGTTTTCGAGCAAGGAAGAGAGGTAAGTAACGATCTAAGCGAGAGCGAAGCGGCACGAGGCACAACAAATGGCGGTTGCAAAGACTGGAAAATGGCGGACACTCCATTCCTTTATATAGTCCCGGGGGGGAGGGGGAGTGGAGTTTGCCGCCAAAGAAACTGTTAACTATTAATCGTCCGGCCAAAGGCACTGCGCAGGCACAGAACCCATGTGTGTGATGCACAGAGGCCACGACGAAGAACCACTGCAGTGCGATACTTCCTACTCCCAACTCAACCAGCCTGTCTAGAAGGATGCTATGGCTGATGGTATCAAAAGCCACTGAGAAGTCCAGGAGAATCAACAGGGTTGTGCTCCCCCGTCTTCCTTCTGGCAAAGGTCATCCCACAGGATGATCAAGGCAGTTTCCATTCCAAAACCAGGCCTGAAGCTGGATTGAAATGGGCCTAGATAATCCATTTCATCCAAGAGTGCTTGGAGCAGCTTGGCCACCACCTGTTTGGGTACCTTGCCCAGGAAGGGAATGTTGGCAGCAGACCTATAATCACATCCTTTGGGTCCAAGTTACACTTTTAAGAGTGGCTTAATCACAGCCTATTTTAAAGAGGCTGGCGCCACTCCTCTTTCAAAGGGGCACTTAGAAGATGCAATGCTGGTGGAAAAGAACTCTTTGTCACTTTCACTGCCATGGAGTTGGCTCAGTAGTGAGTACTAAGCTGTGTTTGGTCAGATTCAGCACAAGTTTACCTCCACCTGTGCTCTAGCCATCTCCTCTCTTCTTTTATTGCCCTCAGCTTAGGTGTCTATCAAGTAGCTGACCGGTCTGTCCTTGAGGGAAGAGGTGTGAACCACCTGTGCCATCTCTGTGTTCCACAGAGAGACTTAGGCTTCAACAGGAGCACCAACCATATGAGCCAGAAATTCCCCCAGAGCTCTCTGGAAGCCATCAGGATTCATTAGCCTTCAGGGTAGGACCATTTTAAAAGGTCCTCCACCTTTGCAGAAAGGAAAAAGGGCTGCAAGTCTAAACCTCAAAGGTAGTAATCTTACCACGACAAGGGAGTTAATGTTAACCCCTGCACACATCCAGATCACCATCCTCCTGCCCAGTTGAGAAAACCAGATCAAGAGTGTGCCCTTTTACATCTGTTGGGCCAATAAGATGTTGAGACAGTCCCATGGTTGTCATGGAGGTCTTGAAAACCAGAACTGCCCTGGAAAAAACAGCCTCGGCGTGGAAGTTGAGATCCCACAGATCCTGGGGGTTGTTACACCAGGTAATCTTGGGGCGCTATACACCTCAAAAGGAGGCACATGCTCTCCAGGTTGCTCCAAAAGGTTAGGGACCTTTTGCTGGGGTTTAACATGCACAGCCAGAGAGAACAAGCTCTGGTTTTGCATGCATACGCATGTGGGCACACACACACACAGCGCTTAGAAAGGAAAAGGACCATTTATTCATTAGAAAAAATATAGAGCAGGCACACACTTTATTCCCATGTGGTTTAGACTGCAAATATTCCCATTACATCCCAGTCTTACTCCATATTTGTAAAGAGAAAGAGTTTTCTATCTAACAGAGACACTAACAGAAAAGGGTGCTGGGGAGGCATTACCTGTCCTGCAGCAATAGAGCTTGTATGTCCAGCACTCCTGGAGGGCAGAGTGGGGAGCCCACTCCTTTTTGATGTCCTGATATTTGTACCATTTCTTTCTGAACATGGGAAAGATGAGCTTCCCAAGCTTATGCAAATTCTTGGAATGGGGCTTGATGGCCTTAACTCTTGTTTCCCTGAGTAAGAGGTGCCTTCCTTGTCTATGTTTGCTGGCTGCTATAGGTGAGGCAATTTCCAGGTATTTTGGGACAGTGGGTCATCCTTCTTGCAGGGCCGTTTTGCCTGATTTCCTTAAGGGGGAAAATGCCTGCCCTTTGGCAACAAGAATGCATTCTTCTCCCACACAGGCTAACTCAGGATATGAGGTCCCTTCTTCTGGAATTCAAGCCTGTCCAACATAGTCCATGGTCTAAAAGCCCATTCTTGCCTGGCATGTGTGGTTATGGTGCTAATATTGATATATACATGCATTATAGGGTCCTCAACACCAGATCAAAAACACCTCTGTCAGCTCAGGCAGGAGTGATGTACTTAGATGCAACATCAGTGGCAGCCTAGTTCTCTGGAGATAGAGTATTCACTGCTTTTTGTTCTGTGGCATTGACTGGAATGTACCCAAGCCAGTGTGTTTCAGGGCATGTGTAGGGTGCATAGTTCCCCTTTGGTTCTTCTGTAGCATTTGCCCTTGCAACCAGGCCCTCAGCTGCCATAAGGCCATTTTTTATGAGAAAAAGAAAATGGCTGTACAAACTACCATTGAGGCCTACTTCAAGCAAGCCACTCCAGTAGTAACCTGCCTCAGAGCAGCACAACCAAACCCTGACTCTCCAGCACCAGCTCCATCATCATCAGTTAACATTGTTACCTCAGGTATGTTCTAAACTCTTTTAAGACTGTTTTTTTAATTTCTTTACAATAGTGTATACGTTAGCACGTACAGAAATCCATACAGATATTCTCTCTCTCTCTCTCTCTCTCACACACATACTCTCTTCAAAACCTGTAGGTACTTTATTATTTCAGTGGTACATCAGCTCATGAACACCTCAGTTCATGACCAAATTGGGTCGCCAACAGAAATTTCAGAAAAATTTTGCCCAAGGTCGTGAACTCCGCATTGGGTTGCCTTCCCCAGCCCACAGCCCTGCAAGCAGTGTGCCCCTCCTGATGCCCTGGGGAGAACGGGGGTGAGGGAGGGGGAGAGAGAGGGCAGGCAAGGTGTGACAGAACTGCGGCATGCTCAGCCGGGCCCTCCTCCCTGCAGGGCCTCTTAAGGCAGCTGGCACCCAAGGCCATCCACACCTGCCTCGCCATCGTCACTTGCTGCCGAGGGCCTCCAAGGAGACTGCCTCACCCCCTGAAGTCCCACAACCTGCCCACCATGGCTCCCCCTCCTGATGCTCTGGTGAGAGTGGGGGTGTATACCTGGGTTTTTTAATTTTTAATTAAAAGATCTTCAGTTTTCCTTCTCTGTTCTTGTGTGCTGAAATTTTTCCGTCAATATATCTTAAGTAAAACATTATGCTAAAGCATTTCATTTATTTCAAAAAAGAAATAGTATTTTCCAAAATTTCAGTTGGGAAAAATGGAAAAAAAAAAGTCCTTGCAAGGAACAGGTGAAAAGAAATCTATTTTTTCCTGGTCTTCACATCTAATTAAAACTAGGAATGTCCATTCACTTAGTCATATCTTGTCAAATTATCAGAGACAGCCATGGCAAGAAGCAGGGGTTGATTTGGGGCACCAATGAAAGGCATCCAAAGGGGAGGCAGATTTGATTCAAGGGAATTTGTAAAGAGAATTTTTTGTTGGCAATGCACCTAAGACATTTATGCATCTTGGGGAACTCTTGATATGGTGGAAAATAGACCGCCATGTCAGTGGCACTCTTCATCCATTACAGCTTTTATTTTGAGTTTCACAGGAGCTATTCATGGTTCTGAGTTTTATCCACAAAACAGGATCACTACCATGGATAAGCTCCTATAAAATTCAAAATAAAAGCAGCAATGGATGAGGATCCCCACTGTTACCACCCTCCCCAGTTACTCTGATAACTGAATGAAATCAGTTACATTTTTCTTACCATCCTCTATCTTAAAAAGATACACACATTGCACACATTTTATTTTAAAGACATTCTTTATTTTATATACAATATTTTTAAACCTTTAAAAATTACATATGCAGGATGTCAGCTCAGAGACAGCCAAAAGTTTCCCAGTTCACAAGTCTGACTCTACCTTTTTTAATATTTCAGAAGAAAAATATAAAATTTAGGAAAGTGAAATAGAGGCAGGATGATTGGCCAATACCCACTATGAATAGCAGTGTTTAAAAGTAGATCCATCAAGACTCCTTGCTACCTGGGAGTAAGCCCTTATGAATGCAGTGGGACTTACTTCTGAGTAGACATGTGTAGGATTGCACTGTAAATCTAAGTGAGCTATCCTTAGGCCAGTGCTTGTTAAAAACTGCACAACAACTTGACCTTTTAGTCATAGGAGTGAGCCAAGTCCAATATCATTTAATCTGTAATGGCAGTCCAAAACACAAGGGCTAAAAATATTTACCTATAACAATACATTACAAGCTAGCTATTTAACTGTCTGGTTATCGCCCCAATTTTTTTGGTGTGAAAAGAAACTGCAAGTTATACAAGCAATCCAAAGGGCGTTGTGTATATCGAATGCATATAAACCAATACTCCGAAGAATAGAGCACTACCCCTTTGCTCCCGCCATTGACTGGACTCTTAAATGGATTGTGCCCAGAATATTTATGGCTTTTAAATGTTTAGAAAAATTGTCAAGGGGAGGGGTTGCTCAAATTATTCCAATCAGCTAAATATATTGAAACGAGTAGGAAAAGCACATTCCTGTTGAAACGAACATCTTGCTTACCAACAGATGATCAAAGTGAGTAATGCCACCATTGCCACCTGAGGGACTCATTTCATGTGAGTGCCTGTATGTATAGTCCACATGGATTAGAGAATATATGGTACTTCAATCACTTTTTACTCTTGGTCTATCATAGGAAAAAGACTACAAGTGTTCTCTCAGCAGAAATCCTAAAACTGCAATCCTAAACACAAGAAGACCTACTTCCAAATAAACATGCATAGGATAAAATTGTAAGACCCGGGTCATATTTGCGTGTGCAGCATTTTATGATTGCAACATCAAGCGATTTGCGCACTTAAAAGAGTGCCATCAGATACTGTAGCACACAGAACACTTACTCCTCACCTCACAGAACCTCAAACAATACTTTCAATTAAAACAGGTCTCATTCTCCGCTGCCAACCAACACGTGCAGTAGGCTCATGCAGAGAAAATTAGTGATGTACATGCAACCATATTCTCCTGGGCATTCCATTGTGAGGTTATCATATGTTAAGTAGTTGTTTTTAGGAGTTTCTCTGGGGAGGGGACATACTGTAAAAATGGGATTAGCTATTAATGTGTGTGTGGTTAGGATGTGGGTGTTGTAAATACCCAAATGCAAAAAGTCACTAAAGAAAAGCTAGAGGAATGCATGCGGAATGTCATCAGTCCTGAATGTTTATGTAATCCTTTTTTCTTCTATAAAGCAAGACTTAAGTACATTTGCTTAGCTTTACTGCAGCTAGTTTACACTAGCAAGCTCTACATATTGTTTAAATAATTGTTGTAATAATGTACTTCTCATCATATGTATGGCTGCCATCAGTCTGTGGTGACTTTATAGATGCAACTACCTTCTTGTGCAAGCAACCCCTCGGTTTAGCTTAATGTGAGGAAAGAAACAGGAATCTGCCAAAGCCAGAGGTGAAGAGCCACACTTCAGGGCTGTGACTACAAGGTGGTGCAGACTATCCAACAGAGTCACTGCCTCTGTGAGGTATTTGAGAGGCAGAGCACTACACAAGTAAGCAACTCTTTGCAATTTGCTAATTGATTCAACAAGAGAAAATTGGCATTGCACCCGATAGGTGAAAATCTCTCATTACTTTTGAAGTGACTCAGGATCTAAGATTAGCCCTTTCTTGTGGTAGAGAGCTAAGCTGTTTTGCAACTCAAGCCTTAGTAATGGGAAAGCAAGCATCTGTCAAGCAGGAGAGTAGCGACTATTCTGCCTTAACAGAATTGTCACTAGACTCACAACTTAGGGCAACTACTCTATATTTTCTCCATTCAGAAGAATAAGAATGAACTTGGAGGGATTACAATTTCCCCTCATTTCTCCTTATGCACAAGAAGTTTGCAGGAGCCAAGTAACCAAGGGCAAAGCTCAAATTACTAGCAATTATAACCAGAGTGGAAAATCTAATTTTAAACCACTCTTTTAAAATGGAACAAAAGTACTTGCCTGAAGTAATTAAATACTAATTAGATAATTAGTTTTAATGATACTAGGAATGCAATTGCAGCAATTTAATCCAGCTTTTAGTTTCCAGTAAATAGCCATAAGAGTCACAATTTACTTGAGTGGCTATTATTTATACTAGCAATTATTTTGAACTGCAATGTTGATTTTTCTAACATCAATTATGCCAATAGATTCACCTTTACCATATAAGAGCTCACTGTAGATGTTCTTCAGACTCTTCAAGTCTCAATTTTGAACAATTTCTCCCCATTTATTCGAGTACAGATATTTCAAGGTGGAATTACACATTGGCTTTATTCATACATAATGCTTCCCCCCTGGCTTATTTAACCAATGAGTTGTTACAATGTCCCAACCCAGCCATGCTAACAAACCATAATTAACTGTGAACAACCCCCAAAGAATACCCATGGCTTGTCGTTGTGTTGTGGGTTTTGGGTTGTTTAAACCACAGGTTGTCAATATACTGAACCCATAAACATGGGTTGCGGATGGGCTGTTTCCCCAGGCTACAGAAGTGGCAGGCAAGAGTGGTAAATTCACCCATACTCTCTACATGACTTTACCACTGCAAAGGCATTTGGAATATAGCAAGGGAACAGCAAGGAGGACATTAACAACCAGCCCAGGGACTGAGAAAACAAATAATGCTGAAAACGGCACCCCTAAGTTTCCCTAACAAAGTTACAATGTCATGGCACAGCATTTCCCCATTTGAGAATACTTACTGATGCCAGTGGGGTGGGGAAATTACATCACAACGAAAGATAAACAGAGGGAATGCCAGCTCCAGACTTCCAGGTACTGGGGAGTGGGGGGGGGAGGCAGCTGTGGGGCAAAGCCCCCGAAGGGGAACCACTCCCGCCTGTTGCTTATCATTGCTGCAAAGCATTCAGGATCCCTGCCCCACAGGACCAGTCCACAGTGGGAGAAGACAAGGTGAATAGAGGCTACTGAGATGCTGTTCCTATTCCTTATTCCTTGGAGGGGGCAGGTGAACAAACAAGCACCATGACTGGCAGGGACAGGGGCCTCTGAGGGTTGGTAGTAGGCCAGCGAAGAGAATCCTCTTCACCAGTTGCCCACAAACATGGCCCTGAGCAGATACTAGGTTTTTGTTTCATAGCTTGGCTCTACCCTCCTTTCTGCTCTGATAGTTAAAGAATGTCTGGTATTGATTTTTGCATTTCTGTATGTCTATTTTGCAACAAGCTGCTTGTGTTTTACTTCTTGTTTTCTTGTGTGCACATGAATACACCCTACAAAAAGCAAAACAGATGGATCCACAATCACCCCAGGATTCCTTTTTCTACGGTGGTTTCACTGATGGATTTTGAGCACATACTGCAATCACATTACCACTGCATTTTGCAGGACTGGACAGATCAGCTTTGTGGAACCTTTTCTTTAAAAAAGATCCATTGAAAGCACAGTGCAAAACAATGCTTGGAGAGGGTAGCAATTAATGAACCATGTCCCTGTGAGCAAATAGTTTAGTCCAAGAATTTGTTTTCATTATCAGATCTGAGATCAGTCTTCACACAAAAAGCTACTCTGCTTCCTTCAAACTCTTTTTCGTTTTAGCAATCCAACTGAGCAAATGGGCAGAGTGGAATCACCTCCTAGCTTTTACATACTGCAAATAAGCCAGAAAGCTGTTTTAATTAATGCACTCATCCACCCTGGTAGCCAATGAGGGATGGGGAAAGAAGCAGGCTGAAAGTGTGGTAAATTTCATGCAGTATCTGAAAAATGTTTTGAACCTTTGTGTGTGAGCGCGCAGGGGGCAGAAATGGAAGGATCACTTAGCACCTTTAAAGCTAATCTACAAAACAGATCAGAAAATCCCTGTAAGTATTCCTAAACATAACATTATGTTGTTCTAATGTGTAATTCTGTTCTAAAATGGAAAAGAAAATACAGTCTGCACATTATTATCTAAGGAGAAGACAAATTTAGCAGTAATGTGGTAGTTTTACCACAAGGATCCAAGACTATGTTCTAATTTTCCAGTAAGCATGTGGGAGCTGAAGACTTTCCAGCTAAATTCCAAGCCTAATTCCATTCTATTTAGGCTGAGAATCATTTTTAGCCACCCATTTTAGAAGCTGTGTGTGCTGAGAATATCTCCTGATGTCTAAAGTTTCTCCTACACTAGCCTGTAAATATTTCATAATTTTTCCCAGTATGTTTGTGGGATTATCTTTGCAACTGTGTGGGCTAGAAACATTCACAAGAAATAACTGGATTTCTCATTAGGCAGCAGAGTGATCATGGCCAGAGCTGTTGCTATTGAAAATGAGCCAATGCAAACTCTTCTCATGGATCTCTAGTATAGCAACTGCAATATGCAACAGACATTTCACTTATATTCCACAACGACTGGATCATATGTTTGGTAACAGTTACCTAGTTAAATGGTTTGCTGAGCTGCAGATTCATTATGTCCTTAAAAAATAGTAAGGTCCCAGTAGGATAACTTGGTCAATCAACACTGGTGATTTTTAACCAGACTTCTGGATTTCATTACTCTTTTTAAAAGGTATGCATTCCAACAAAAAAGGACTCTTATCTGTATTTACCAGTAAATCAGATTCCAGTATACATGAGCAATATTCACATCAAACTTTTACATATCCTGTTCAGCAAAACATCCCCAAAATTTCTCTTTAACTGAAGCTGACAAATCAACTTCTATAAAACAAAGCAGTTTCTAACCCAAATTGTCAACAGCATCTAATAATGCTAAGAATGCTTTGCAAATTAAAAATCTCTTTCAAATTTCTATCAATCTGTTCTCTAATATGACAGACACCATAGATGTTATGCTTCCAGTTACCCAGAGATCAAATGGTAGAATTTCTGCATACCTTACAACTGACAACTTCTCAGACTTGTACAAAAGATGCAAAAACAACCACTGTAAGACCAGGTAAATCTTACTTGGATGATTTAAGAGTGGTAAAAACATCTCTTACAGGACAGTCTTTGAATTTTTGAATATTGCACAAATAAAAAGAGATTTGAACCATACTCCAGACTTCATAGACAAAGTTAGCAACTTAGTTGAAAAGAAACTTTACCAAGTGATAGTTGGTATTGGATAACTTGTCAAGAAATAACTCTGTGCTGAAGTTTTTCCAACTCCTAAAATGGAAGATTGAGAGAAAGTGTTGAGCATTTCCATATCCCATTTACTGATGAACAAGAACACATGATTGATAATTATTATTTTATTAATATCATTTTATTTTTATTATTATTATTAAGGAGGCAAGGGTCTCAGAGGCACTGGGAATGGCCGCCAGTCCGGATAGACCGATGAAGAGTAGAAAATTCAAAACAAGTTGAGTAGCTTCAAATCTGGGTGCTATTAGTGCACTTTTGTTGCCTGTCACTGTGTTGCTCATGCCATCACCAAAAGAAAAAGCAAATGACAAAATATCAGTAATCCACGTCATTTGGGCAGGAGACAGATCACTACAAAGATCGAGAGTACCAGTTGTAGCTCACTCCTGTCATTGGGCAGGAAGCATGTTCCCTTGGCCTTTGGATCCTCAAACACCATGCTCTCTGCCTTCTCAGTTGCAAACGTGCATGGTCTCTTTCTGACACACACTGCACTAGGTTGTTTTGGTCATGTATAAAATGGAATTTTAAAATTTATCTACATGCTTAAGAGTGCAGTTTTGATCCTCTCTCTTGTTTCAATGTTCTTGATTAATTAAACATATACCAGTTTTCTCTCAAGCCTTAAGTCTGAAGTGGTCCATGTAAACAAAACACAGCTAAAACAAAAGTTTTTTGTCCTTGTCCTGGAATAGTTTCTATCGATATGCATGGTTTCCTGAAAGTGTTGTGTTGGCTAAATGTAAAACAGGCAGGGGATGAGCTTCTGTGTTAAAAACCCAGTGATCCAAAGGTAGAAGATCATCATTGGAGAACAGCAAATACAAATACCTGCAAAGTCAGAGAGAGAAAACAAGCTCAAGTGAGCAACTGGTTCAAGTCTGTCAGCAGTCTGAACAAGATAACCTCACTAATTATGCACTGTGGGGTATAAAGTAAATATATCACCTGATTAAAGAAGTTGTAGATGATCAATTACATCTGTATAGATTCGTCTATGAAAACCAGTAACATTTCTGAAAGAAATTTTCTGGCGTAGCCATGCCTCATAACAGACCTATTAAAAGGTGCCTCCACTTTTGTCATAGAGAAAAGAAAGCTTCTTCTAGGATGATGCCTGCCGCTCAAAAATGTTAGTGCTTGCTTTAAAAAACATAATTCAAAATCTGCTACCTAATTAACTGAGCCAGCTGTTTTACTAGTTTAACAGATGCTTGTTCATATACATTGTTTTCATAATCTAATTTAGATTTTGAAAATGTTTTTAATACTGATATAAAATATAAAATATGATTCTGTTGAGCCATCTCTGACTGTATTTTAAATCTGTAACATAGGGCAAGGTGTGTGTTGGTGATGCTCTGTATCACCTGTTCATTTTTCTTAATTTTTGGACAAATGTAAATTTAAATAATTTTCTTAATTTTCTTAAATTTTCTTAATTTTTGGACAAATGTAAATTTAAATAATTTTGAGAAAAATAAGGATAATTGAGGAGATTACAGGACACTTTGTATTAGTAAATTGCTATGTTACCTGAAGATTAGTAACTATATCTTGGGGTGGGAAGGTTTTTAAATGAATTTGTATGTTTTAATTTATTGTTGTAAGCCGCCTCGAGGCTTTATTGCGATGGGGCGGCATAGAAATGTTTTAATAAATAAATATATCGACAACAAAAAGGATAGCTGAAGAATTATTAATTGTTTGGGTATGCTGTTATTGTTGTCATTTACTTTTTGATTGTTATATTGTGTCAGGGTTTTTCCTGTTTATTTGTTTCTATGCCTTTTTAAATTTGTAAACCACCCAGAGAGCCATTTGGATATTGGGCAGTATAAAAATGAAATAAATAGTAAATAACAGCAACACTCCTATTTCAGAATGGTATTTAAATATATGGTATACCATCTTATCTAAGATGACATTATTTGAGAAATGAAAGGGAGAATGATAGTGAAAGATTTAAGAGAATGTGTATTCTGCTTTTAATGTACTGGCATAATAAATGTCATGGGTGAATAACTGTGATTTTGTCAGACTGTGAAGACTTAGAAATGATGGATATTAAGATCATATGGTTTGTAGTAACATGCTGCTGTGATTGTCCATTTATATGGAACAAAATAAGTAATATTTTAATTAAATACATAAAATACTTGAAATAAACTAAATGTTCACAAATGGTCCATTTTGTTACAAAATTAACATGAGTGAATTCCATTTGGCATTCCATTTGCAGTGAGACACCCCACTGGAGGGTCTTGTCTCTGATGAAATGTGATGCTGGCTTGCAGGCTTTACTGGATACCCATAGCTTTCCTTTTCAGTCCTTGTCAGGGAATTCACCACTATATACCCCACCCTTGCCCAGGACAGCCATATATGCTTCTTGGGATCACAGTCAAAGAAAGCAGATGTGGCAAGTGAGCTTTAATTCAAAAGCTTTTCAAGCTTCTTCCTACAACAGAACACAGAACCTCAATATAGCAAGTTTAAGGAAAACTGTTCTAGAATAAATGTGTGCCACAGTAAGAGTAAAATATTAAGCCTCAGGCAGAAGGTTTTAAAACTACAATATGGCTAAGAGTTACTATCCGAGGACAACTCCTTAAGGGATCCAACTCAGAAAGACAAAATATGCCTCAGCTTTTTACTGTAAGCAAAGCTTATAGTTCTCAGGCATCTCCGCTTTCTTCACTCTAGTTCAGGCATGGGGAAATGAATGAACTGCTTTTTGCCCCATCCTGTGCAGCCCAGAGGAGGTCAGTGGACAACAGCCCTGCCCCTTTCTCTATGTGGAGATGTATAAAATTCAATGCCTTGCTTAGCACAGAGAAAAGAACTTGGCTGATGTTAGAAGCTGCTGCTCTATCCGGCACTGGTATAGTCAGGCACCTCATTTGTGAGTCTCTTGCTGTCCTCACTTGGGTGAGGACTAAGATGCACAATTCCTCTCAATTCCGCAGCAAGAGGTACAAAAGGGAAGATTTGACCCACACTAGGAGGATTGGCTCCTTCCAGGATTGGCTAACTCCTTGGCTGTGAATATCCTTAGTATTCTGTCTGATATTGGAAGCTAAACCCCAACTCTGGGCACTCTGCAGGCCAGATGGGGAACCTCTGCAGGCCCCGTTAGCTGGAAGTTCCACTTCCCTGTTCAATGACTTCTAGATTATGGTATTTCATAGTTATACATGAAATCTCTGGAAGAATGTGTTGGGCAAATGCCATATTACTGTTTCAAAGCATCAGAATTATGATCCAAAGAATTCTAAATTCTGTACACTTACTTGAATTCTATTCCCTACCCACCAACTGCAATGTATGGGTTTTCACAGAATTCAATCAAGTCAAGAAGTAGGTGTGAAGGGGGAAAGATAAGAATTAGACCAGAAGCACTTGCCTAATGAATGACTAAAAGCTGTATAGAGCATAAATGTATCATTTATTATAACCAGAAGTCCTTCCTCAGATATATTTTACACTCGGTATTCAGAGGACACTACAGTGTCCATTCAGAACTATCCCCATCCTGAAAATCATGCACACCTATAAGGACTAGACACTTTTGTGTAACAAAGGTAGTTTGAAAACAGCAACAACTGCCTTCACTATATTCAGTTTTCCCTTGAGTAGGACTTGGCAGCATGGAGACCTTTTATAATTTCTTTTGCATGGAGGAAAGGGGGCAATACAGCAAGAAAGTAAGCCCATGGTGAAACTTACTAATAGCCTGCTCCTATAAAATATCTCAGAGGTACTTCTCTAGTCTATAGGATGGCAACACAACTAGTATGACAGAAAGCAACTTCTTTAATATTTTCTGGAAACAAGTAACACTAAAATTTTCATCAAGAAACGGAAGTATTATACTTTCAGGATCTCAGAAACACTGTTCCTGAAAATGTGCAACTTTTGACTGGTCATTAATTCATACATAGTTTACTAATATCCTTTTTATTCTTCTGTTACATTCAGTACACTGTGCAGCAGTGTACCTTTCTGTCAGCCTGTTTGTGTTTTTTCATCCAATAAACTGGTTGGGTGTTCCTCACTGGGTCACTCTCATCTATAAATAGGTTGTTTCTAGGTTGTTTGCAGATGACAGTTATCCATTTAAAACATTTTATATTAGCCTTCATCAAGATGAATTCCAAAATAGTGTGAAAAAATGCAATATGTGAGGAAAAAATAACAGTAATTAAATATTTGTATAAAAACTAGGTATCTTTCTGTGATCTCCACTGTTTGAAGCTTGCTCAGACAAATAGCAAGAAGAAAATGAGCTTACTTTAGTGTTTCAGCAAGAAAGAAACTTTGTTGTACATCATCATATGTAGGAGCTGAAGAGTAGACGTCTTTCACACCAGAAAATCCTCCACTCACTCGGCAGTACTTGTCAATGGCCTTCATGAAAGGAAAATACAATGAATGCTCTACTGACCAGTTTACCATAATTGCTAGATGCAAGTCACATTCAACTATGGCCCATTATGGACCATACACAACAAAAATACAAAAAAGGCAGCAGAAGAAAACCCAAGGCCAACACCAGGTATTTGTAACTGAAAGAAAAGATGCCAATTTGGCAGCAGTATGGCCTCATTACCTGGGCTCAAGCCATTAATGGCTTGGAAAATTAAAACTATCAGCTTAAATTGGTCCCAGAAACACAGCCAGTGCAGTTCATAAAGCCCTGGCATTAGCTGAGTGGACCATCAAGTTCCAGTTAATAATATTCAGCAGCCCTATTTTGGACCAACTGCAGTTTCCCAGTCATTTAAAAAGTAAGCTGCATGCAGAAGGCACTGCAACAGGTCAAATAAGATTAGACCCTACACAAGATTTATCTTCACATATTTGTTCCAAGTTTTCCCACACACACAGGATAGAACTACTTCCATTAATCACACTTCCTGTTTTGGGATGCAACCATAACGAAGCATTAAAATGGAGTTTACTTTTTAAAATGGTATTTTAAAATAATGTATTTTTCCAACTTTTTCTTTTCCGACTTTACACTTGTGGATTCCTCCACTGGATCAGAAGCCACATGCAGGCAGAAGGAGCCCTTCTGCCTGTGAGAAGCTTTACCGGATCCAACTCAGTGCTCATGCAACACCATGCAGTATCTTTGTAAGAAACAGCCCCTTGCTGCTGTTACGTTGCATTCCTATCCCACCTAGCCTCACTCTATGTCCTCCTTACATAGTTCTCCTCCATTCGATTTTATTCTTACAACAACACTGCAAGGTAAGTTAGGCTGAGAGCAAATGACTGGCCCAAAGTCACCGAGTAAGCTTCATGACTAAGTGGGGACTAGAGCCTGGATCTCCCATGTCTGCAGTCCAGCACTCTAACCACCACACCACACTGCCTCTTGAGTCTCATCTACTTCAAATCCCTCCACTATGGCATCAAATAAAGCAAATTGATATATCTTTTAAAGTACACCCATAACAAGGAGCAAGTTAAGATGTGGCACAGTTGAAAAGTTTTTTTCGATTTATCTATCCTTCGGGTTTCAGAAGTCCATGCAACTCCCAGTGCAAGTTCACACCAGAAGTTATGGATCTTTTAGACCAGGATGTAGGCTAACGGATGGTAATGTTTTCATGGATACTGCATTACCAATATGGAGTGGAATATAAATAAATATGGACCCATGATACTAATTTCCTCTGCAGTTACTAAAGTCTGATCGTTTGCATGTTTACTCCAAAACATAGTCCACTGAATTCAATGGGCTCATTTCCAATTAATGCTGCAATCCTGTGCACGTTTACAAGGAAGTAAACCCCATGGAAGTCGCTTGGGGATACTACTGAATAAACAAAGGATTGCACTGCTTATGCATAAACGTTAACTGAATATCTAAATTGTTGCCACTCATCCATAAAATTAGGAGAAGCTGTCACCACTGGCAGTCAGCAGGGTGGGCTCAAGAAGATGAGAGAGAGTAAGGCCATGCCAGTAGCGCTGCTGAACCCCCCCCCCCCCTTTGAGAAGGCTCCTTCGCACTCCCCTCTCACCACCAGCTGCCGTTCCAGCAGGCCATACTGAAGGAGATGAGAGAGGGATGCCGTATACAGAGCCATTCAGCTATGTTCGCTTTCCCCTTCCTATTCTTTTCTTTGTATGTCATGTCTTTTTAGACTGTAAGGCAGTAGGCAGGGAGTAGTTTCTAGTTTCTCCCTCAGGACAAGTTGCTGTGGGAGCTCTTTTGGAAGAGGAACAGCAAAAAGTGCTCCAAATAAACAAATCTTTGAGCTATTCTCTCTAAATATGAATTTCTTCTGTTTCTGCAAGATAATGCTTAGGATAATAAAACCTTTCTTTGTTTAATAAAACACTGATAGCATTTTAAATGCAATTTGAAAATTCAACCTATCTGCTTACATGTAACCCAAATGCAGTGACTTAGAACGGGAACACAGAATTAAGCAGAACTGCACGGTGCAGCTCTGGATTGCACCATATCTGACTACACTGAGGATATTTGAATCATACATAAGCCCCTTCTTTGCACATCGTCAGGTTCTTCCTAGTACTTTTTTGGTTGTGGGGAGATTTTTATATGTAACATCATTCTGACAGAGGCCTCCCAACTCCAAAGTCTAAAATGGCATATCTCAGTGGAAGTGATACTACTTGTCTGTTTTTCAGCTGTCATGTTATATTCCATTAAAATATGGCCTAATTTTGAATTATATGAATGCACAGTATTCTTTTTATTCCAATGCTCATTTCAGAGCTCAACTGTATTACTTGTACAACAGATTCAAACTTAAAAGAGTTTCATTCTTTGAACTGGCACTTTTCTTTCTTTCTATTTCACTGCCTGTAAAGCAAACAACTATTCAGAAACTTCACACATGAGATAAATCGCTAAGTAAACATTTTGATTTCCAAACAAAAAAGCAGTCAATGGTTACCTGTGCTGCCTCCCAGCCCCACTGCCTGTATTTTGGATCATGCGTGAACCGCCACATATACCAATACGTTTCTATCACCTCTGGTCTTAAAATGTAGTATTTTTCATTTTGTCGTACTGCTACTGCCTCCACACCACCATCAAATTTAAAAGCTTCAGGTCCCAGTTTTAATGCTGCAGAGATAAAGAAAAATTTAATCCATCAAAGTTTTACAGAATTTTTATGCCACACAGGTTAGTATATTAATTGATGTTTGTTTTCAATGGTCACAAATATTTTGTGCTAATAACATTTGTAATTGATGATTCCTGCAAATCTGACAAGGCCTTTCATAACCTGAGAGAAATCTAAAGCCCATTCAATTTTGAGCACCCACATTTGAGAAGCCTTTCCTCCACATAATAATAGAAAGCTATAGCAAAATGTTTAAATTCTATCTAGACTACCTCTAGTAATGAGTATGTAACAGGTCACTAACCAAAACTAAACTGGTTCACTCAATAGGGTTCTGGACCTTATTTCCTTCCTCCTTCCCCAACCCTGCCTAATTTTTCCCTGTCCTCTCCTGCCAGCCAAGGACAAAAGCCAGGTGGTTGCATGGACACTGGGAGCCCCCCTGGTCTCCACCTCTAAACCCTGTACTTAGTTCAAAAGTGAGAGGAGATTCAGTCAGCATCCTAATGGTGCACCATTTTCTTCCGCTGGTAATCATGAGAGTTGAAGTCATGATAAAGCATCCCAGAATCCCCCTTCTGAGCTCTACAATCTCAGAGGGATTCTAAAGAAACCCATGCTCCCTAGGATACTCTCCAAGGACCACAAGATTACACCCAACTTCTTGCTCCTAGGCATTCTGAACCATTGTTACAATTCTACTGTATGTATATTCACATAGAGGAAAGTCTGATTTTGCTCAGAGTGATTTATTTATAAATAAACATGCATGTAATTTTAGCCTTCCTCTTCAAATAAATGATCCAGCTTTGCATCCATGCATGCATATAGAGGGAACAGAACAGAACTCTGTCTCTTGTGTCAAAGCCAGTAACTATATATGTAGTTGCAAACCCAGGTTTAACTGATACAGCTATTCATCCATATGCATACCTAATCAGGAGTAATTTCTAAATGAAAAAATGGAGTTAATCTGTTCTTTTTCTTTACAATTCTAAATCAATGCAGCCTAGTTGGAATGACCCACCCACATTTTCCCAAAACTCACATATTGCACGTTTGTGCTTCCCTCACGCTGCTGGCAAGTATCCCCACTAGCCTATGGCTCAGAAAGGCAAGGAGCCGGTTTCTGAGAAAGCAGTTTGTCAAAACTAATTCCTTCTTTGCCCAGCCCAGAGCAAAGAAGGACAGAAGGGCTCATATTCCATCCAGTGCTGAAGCAACCAAAGGGGACACTCATTAGAAATACATCCTTTAGCACACTTCTTTTGAGGCCAATTCTCTCCACTCTTCAGCTATAAATGCTCTCTCGCTGGTATTGAACATAATTGTCTTTGGAATGTTCAGGCAATTGTTTCTCAGCCTTCCCTCCATCAGGGGCCAAGACTGGATTTCATGATGTGTCACTACCAGTAGATGTACAAGAAAGTCCATAAATAATTATGTTCCTGCCTCAGATGTTTGTTAGAAATCCATCAGAAGCCCAATCAGCCCCTTCTATCCCAGCTTTCACGAAGGCAATTTTGAATTATCTAGATTTTGCTCCTTGCATCAAGAATTAACCCTCAAATATTTGGGCTTAGAACCTCTCTCAGCTTTCAAGGATTTTTAATCTTAAGGCACCCTGTACTATCTTGGTTTTCAGTGTTTCAGGATTTTATTGTTGGATTTAATATTCCCCTGTTCTAATTCTCCTGCAATTAATGTCTACCAGAAACCTATGGCACTTTCATGCAGTCTCTCGTCTCAAAATTAGGTTTAAATACACACAGCACATTCTCAAGATAAACTAAATATCAGAGTCAGGAGCACACACACACACACACACACCCCAACCGAGTTTACAGCCTCTCCCCACTTGTCCACATTCCGTTGCCCAAATGAGTTCCTTTATAATTGGCAAAGACAATTATTAAGGAAAGCACACACACAAGCCCCGAAACAGGTACAGATGCGTACTTGTCCTGTCATATGATTCATGACATGTATGCGCAATCTCTGCTCCAAGCTGAAGGTAGTGCCCAGCCTTATCATCTCTTGAACCATCTGCTCCAAGGGCAAACATTCCCCCAGCAAAGCATGTGAGATGGCCCATCTTTCTCTCAAGATGGCCATTCTTCCACTCCCCAATAAAAGTTAGGCCTCCATTGGACTTTCTGATAAGATGTTCCTCTATGGCCTGCAAGGAGAAATCAATATAGTTCAATTATTTTCAATCACCAAAACATTTCATACAGTAAGTATATTTCTATGCTTTGTATGAAAGCATTTTCCAAGAGTTTTTTCTCATGCCTTGCTCTGAACCAAAGAATGGCATAAATATTCATACAATTGGATTAGCACAATAAACATACAGAAGGGAGGCTGGGAGCTAAGCAGCTGCTCATTTAATTCCATAGCTGCTGAACAGGGTAATGAGAAGGAAGAGAAGTCACGTAGCTCCTGCTTGGTTACATATGACAGGGGTTAGGCACCTAGCCCTCATCATCCTTCCCACAAAAAGTGGTTGGAAGGAGCAGAGTTAGAATTCAGTAAGGCATATTTTACACTCTTCTCTCTTCTTCAGAGAATGTTTGGTGTGAGTAAGGGCTGGTTATAATTAGTCTGGAAGCTTTCTTTTAAGTAAAGTTGGGGAAATTTACCCTTTCAATGTTTTGACTTTCAATTCCCATCACTCCTCACACTTGACAGTGGTGGCTAAGGCTGATGGGAGCTGTAGAACAATCCACCTGACCACCAGATGAAGTGATCAGCTATTAGAGCAGAGGGTTCTGTCCCTTCATCTCAACAGTTCATCAGTGCTGTGGTCAAGCTGATTTTCTGAACCGTATTCCTGCTGAAATACACAGAGCTATGAGCCATAGGTTCTTCGGCCAGCAGCTGAACTGTTCAGTTATGGACTCTGGCTTCCATTCCTGTTCAGACAACAGCCAAGAATATGGTCTTCAGGATTATAGCCTTTATTTATCTGAGGTAAAACTTCTTGCCCAGGTTACTGTGAGGACATGCAGCTGATTTTGCATACACTGTCAACATTACTGTTTCTGCTCATTTTTCTTTTTAGTATCAGATTACTTGGCCAACTATTATTTAACTGTAATAAAATTTCCATACAACTATGAATACCACAGTAGCAACTCAATTTGTAATTATATAATGTTTTCATATAAAATTGTTTTATATCCCCTCAGTTTATTAATTTATCATGTAGTTACTTATTTTATAGATTTAATGTATTATCATTATCAGTTTTTATTACTATTAATTTTATTGATACTATTGTTTTATTGTATTGTTGATTTTACTCAGCTTGTATGTAAGTTGCCCCGAGGACCAATGGCTAATTGGGTGACATATAAAATAAAGAAAAGTGTTAGCAAGCACATGAGCGATGGCTACTTGCCCTGTAGCACTCAGGAGCAAACCTAATGGCACAGCAACATTTCTCCTCACTGGCTGTCTCTTAGCAGTTAGTGTTGGATTAGGAGGACTTGGTTCAAATCCACATCCACACTCAGTCATAAGGCTCAATGAATGACTTTGTTTGGCCCAGTCCCACTCTCCACATAAGCTACTCACAGGACTGCTGAAAGAAATGGGATGGGAAGTCACAGATGCTGGGGGTGGGGGTAGAAACATTCTGTGTTAAATAAAATTGCAGGTATCTCCAAACAGGAACATAAATTGTTCTGAGAAATGGACACCTAACCTAGTATATTTAAAATGAATATGAATATATATTATATAGTCATTACTTTTTAAAATTCCATCGTTTCACAAAAATAATGTGTTAAACATACATATCAGACCTCCTGATCCTTATGTGTTTTTGTTCTTGTTGCTGCTCTAACAATATTCATGTTCTAGAAACACTTTTTTGGGAGCAATATGCTGAACGGGCATCTTTGCATTCACATATATGGGCTCTGCCCTTGCATGCAGCCTTGATTCATGAAACTGCAGCACCTGCAGACTCTAGGTAGGAAGCCCTCCCTCACCACAGTCATGCACAAGTCCTTTGTGAGCTCCCAGGTATTCACTCAGTTCTCTAAGACAACCTGCTGTGATTCTTGGATGTATGTTGAAGCTGCTCCCTCTCTCTCAAACCCAGCATAACAAAACGTAGGTTGACCCTTCTACCAATGCTGCGTGACTTAAACTGAGAGATTCTATTTGTTCCTTAAGAAGTCAGAGGCCTGCTGAAAGACCAGTACAGCAGCCCTTTTTCTGTAGTTGAATCAGCCAGTAGAAGACAGGCTTACCCAAGTTAATTCTGTCCGGATAACCTACCTTTCATTTGGTCAAACTGGCAGAATAACTAAAGCCTATATTTTAATGTGTGCCTGCTCTGTACTGTGGGTTTACATCACAGTGCTCCCCCACACAATAAAATTTCTTTCAAATAAAGAATGAGCAGCGAGGGAAAGGTTTCTAGTCCAGGCTTTTAAAAACATGCTCAATTTCATGTAAGAATCTTTTGGAGTTTTTTTTTTTTTCACACTTGGCTCTGTTAATCCTCAAATTTTTAAAAGAGCTTTTTAAGTAAGAATGTAGCCTTTGGAACATGAATCAAACCAAGGAGATTACAAGAACACAGGAACAAATATTCTAGAATCTGTAGCTTCATAACAAAAGACAACTATACAACTGCACAAGAAGCAGCCTTGGCTCAGAGTCAATTCTAGTTTCTCTTTGCCCACAGAATTGTACAGTCAAGTGATTCATTGTATAAAACCTGAAATTGTGAGATTTTATCGCCATGTATGAACAAAAGTTCTGCCAAAAGTTCTGGAAACAGGTTAATACTTATCCATAATTTAGAGATAGGAAACAAATTCTACTTTTTATATAAAAGGAAGCAGTCCTCTGATTATTTTCTGTCGATCTCTTAATGCTAATCCTTGCAAATATCTTTGGAAATCTCTAATTCAATTGCAATGCTTGTAGGACCCAAAAGGACCACCTACTATGTTTAATCAAATACGCTTAGCTAGTAAAATTAATAAGCCTAGGAAGCCACATTCAGGATGGCATCACACATTTATTCAGTTACAATACTGTTGAAATAATACTGAGTGAGAAGGCTCTTGTTACTGTATTGAAATTCAGTTCTTACTATATTTGCATAACCTACATAGCTGGTTCATTTACGGTAAAATGTGGAACTTAATACAATCCCGCACAGCTTGAGATCCATCAGTCCAAATGCCAACTACTAGACAAGTGCTGTGATAAAGCTCCTCTTCTTGCTGGCTGCCCAAGACCAAAGGGGATGGGTGGAACAGGAAGTCAAGGTTATCACGTATCTGAAAGATTACAGTAGGTTGCTAGTAGGGTATGTTCAGTTTGGTGATTTTTTGTTTTCAAACATTAACCAAAATAGAAAAGAATCACATATACCTGGCTGCTCTGTAAAGGATCATCTCAATTAGAAGAAAAAGAAACTTTCAAAAAATCAACACCTGTATTGTTTGTGGGGGGAGGGGAATCAGTGCACTATAATCACCTCAATAGCATCATCATACATTTTCCTTGCCTCCACGTCCATCTTATCGGACATCAACCAAGCTTTCAGCAAGTACTCATAGAAACTGTCTCCCAAACCACCCATGGATGTGTGATCTGCAACAAAGCCAAGACAGAGAATGTGTGCATACATAAGTATATACAATGCTACCTATATTTGCGAAGGCAAAGTCTTCAGTCTGAATAACTCAACTAATATTTTAAAACATTGCAAACACTCTAGCAATCTACTTCAAATTTGAATGCTTAGAGTTCTCATTTTCTTAGAACCAACTTCTACAAGTATTCAGAACACTGAATATATAGGCACATCTTATTTTGTATCACTAACAAAATAAAGCAAATCCTCCTATCACAGATTGGTTTACAAGCACTTTGGCTTACAAGACAGAACTTAAATGTACTATTTCCCTGATTGGACAAAAATCCTTAATGTCAGGTCTAGGATCAAACACTCAATTTGACTGAATAAACCTCAAAACAGAAACAGAATGAACATTTTCAATTATTTTTCACAATCCAGTAGTTGCATACCGCCAGAGCTTTGACATGAAATGGTCAGATTAAACTTCCCACCATCAAAATGAAGAACAATGTACTTTTCTGTGTAATGTGGAAAACCAATGACCCATGGAGTCAGGTCTTATGACTTCCCCCTTCGCAATTCTGCCCCCTTCTTTTCCGCTCCCACCTGCCATGAAGAACATCCTTCTCCTGACTGGCAAGTCACTCCCCCCCTTGTCAAACCCTGATAGAAGTGTTTGAAGTGGGTGTGGGGAGGGGGGGAGTCCAGGATTCTGAAAAGGGAGTGAACGTTACCTTCTATAGTGGATCAGTGAGGAAGACGTCTTTGATAGTTTATGACCGTTGTCCCCCAGAATCAGAGGCAAAGTGTCTCTGTATATCAGTTACTGATGAATACAAATAGGAGACTATAGTACATTTGCGGATCTATTCAACACAGCTTAATCTCAGGCATGTGTGAATAGTAACCATACTTCAGTTTTCCAGCTAAAAATGTAGAACTTAATTCATTTGAGCATGTGCTTCATCCTTTTGCCCAAAAGATAGAGGGACAAATTTAAAATGCCCCTTTTCATGTACAGTCAGCCCTCCATATTCATGGAGGTTAGGGGCACTGGACCCCTGCCAAAGTAGGAAAAAACCCCATGAATGCCTCTAGCCCTTCCCCCAACCTTAACTCTTACTACTGCTGACAATGCATGTACTGGATTGCTTCTCCCCCAGCTGCCACGCATGTGTGTCTTCAAGCCCATTAGTGTAGCTGCAGCAATGGCTTCACCAATTTCCCTTTCTTTTTTCTTGATATACCTTATATACTGGCATATAGTATACACCCCCAATTTTTGTGTTGCCATTTTTAGTATCAAATGTCAACTTATATGCTGATATATACAGTAATAACATGTGGAATGAGCAATCAGGAAGTATGTTTCAGAAAAATACTCATATATATCAGGTATTTTCTAGTCTATGTACTTTATCTGCAATTTTCTACAGTAGACTACAAAACTTTTTAAAAATCCTATTTAATTATTGATGGCAAACTCGCAAATAATTTGTGAAAGCTAAAACCTGTGAAAGTTGAGGTTTGACTGTATATTTATAGAAGATACATATTTCTTATTAGAGTGAAAGTTCCTTAACAATTATTAGAGTAAAACTGAGTCCCCTCTTTTTGAAGAAGAGGTATACAACAACCCCATTTTCAGGTGTCAGTCTACCTGCAATACATTTCAGCTTTCTAGACCACATGGAAATGTTATCTCAAACACTACTGAGGTTTCATTCCAAAATAGAACTGGCAAAGATGGAATCTTGAACTGGTTTTCCATTTCTGCTTTGGTGGCAAACAGTGCTTCAGGTAGCCCCGGGAGGGTTTTATCAGACATAATGTTAAACTTGATTACCATAAACCAGGAAGTGAGGGTTGAAATTAGAACATGTAAAGGAAGGAGGGAACATGGGAGCATGAAGTCAGTGCATGGTAGCTAAATCATGGTTTGGCTATAATGTCTGAATTGGATTTTCTATTCATATCTATTTTATACACACCATGCATACGCACACCCACATTTTTTTTCTGAGAAGGAAATACTCACGTTGCCCCCAGCGTCCAGTTCTTGGATTCAAGTAGTTAGGATAAAGCCCATTGGGACGGTCCATTTTTTGAAGTAGTTTACGAATATGCATAACCTAAAAGAAAAAGCATAAATATGTAGGAAGTAGACACATTTTAAGATTGCTACATTATTTGTGTTATTAACTGTCAGTGTTACACAAACTCTTAAAATTAATATCACAAAGGCAGCCCAAAGCTAACCTTTTCATAGTAGATTGGATTGCCAGTCAGGTAACTCAGGTGAACAAATTCCATGTGAAGCGTACCAAATTCTGATAGGATGCTGCTGCCAGCTGAAGCCCATCCCCAATTGCGACCAACACCACTGTAAGAAAAGGAACTAATTAAAGCATGAAATAAAGAACAAAAGAAAAACATTGAAACAAATTGAAAAAAACAACAAGGAAGAACCAATAAAGCAAGCCTAACACAGGAACCTGAATATGCAAACAGCTTAAGATAATATCTCCACTTTTATGAAAAGAAAGACATCGCACCACATATATACTAAATACACAGAGTGTCCCTCCGCAGTCCTTGAGCAGCCCAAATCTATAATTAACACCTCTTCTAATTGCCAGCATGGTCCTCACCCTAAACCTCATACCTTTTCAGATTCACCATTGCCCATGGAATCCCTGTGGGTGTGTTGAAGGCAGGAAGAAGTTTTCCTGCAAGTTGCACTGCTTTTGTCTTGAATACCTGTAACAGAAGAAAGGTGGTTAGACCACTACCCGTTATTTACAGTCCAATCCTCTTCAGGAGTTCAATGTGACTCATTCCCTGGTAAGTGTGTATTAAGTCCACAGGCCCTTCCTACCTACCCACACATGCACCCTCACACCGATACATGTGGTCTTTCAGGGAAAGAGACATGCTTATAAAAACCGCCCCTCGGCACACTCTTCTTCAACTCTCCATTAATAAGGAGCACACATGAAGATCTTCCATCTTGTCTGGATTCAGTTCACCCTGTTGATTACACATATTCAACCACGACAACACTCTGAACACTTCTTTCCAAGTCTTGAGACAATTTTCTCAGCAAGCATTAAATATTGGGGCCAACATGAGTTTGAGAAACTCGCCATGACATTCTCTGGGTTCTCTGAGTAGCTGTTTTACAATCTCTTCAAGCAAAGGCAGGTTGCTTACCTGTAACTGTTGTTCTTCGAGTGGTCATCTGTGCATTCACACGTATATGGGTGCTGAGCCTGCACAGTGCCTGTTGCCGGGAAGATTTAAAAGCTTTAACGGTTTTGGCGGGAACTCTGCCCCCCATAGTATAAATGGGCGGAGTGTCTGCCCCTTTGCCAGTCAGCTAGCTGCAGCTGGCCAGTATAGAACCCTGCTCCGTAAGGAAGTATAGAATATACAGTCTACCCGGTCACCGACACTGAAGTGGGGCCGGTGGGCGGGTTGTGTGAATGCACAGATGACCACTTGAAGAACAACAGTTACAGGTAAGCAACCTGCCTTTCTTCATCGTGCTCTCCGTGCATCGCACATATATGGGTGACTAACAAGCTTACCACACCTAGAGGCGGGATGGTGTCATCACTGAAGAACTGTGGACAAGATGGCGCAGCCAAAGGAGCAGTCTTGTCTGGCCTTGATGTCTAAGTGATAGTGCTTCATGAATGTGCACAGGGTAGACCACGTGGCTGCTTTGCAGATATCATGGAATGCCCACAAGGAGGGCAGAAGAAGCGGCAACAGCTCTTGCGGAATGTCCTTTTGGAGTAACAGGTAAGTCCAGTTTGGAGAGGTGGTTAAGTGAGTTCAATCGTTTCGACGATCCATTTCGACAGTCTCTGAGTGCTGACAGGCACTCCCTTGTCATGTTCCAAGTATATGACGAAAAGCCATTTTGTTTTCCTGAATGACTCAGTTTGAGATCGATAGAAGGCCAAACTTCTGCGGACGTTTAGGCTGTGTAAAGAGCGCTCAATCAGTGTTGAGGGAGCAGGGAAGTAAGCTGGTAGAACAATGTCTTGATTAAGGTGAAAAGGCATCACAACCTTAGGCAGAAAAGGTGGGTTGGTACAGAGAACGACTTTCTCCTTGTGGAAATTGAGGTATGGAGGGTCAATGAGAAGAACACACAATTTGCTGGTTCTTCTGGCCGATGTGATAGCAACTAGGAAAGCCGTTTTCCATGAGAGAAGGCAGAGATCGGTAGTAGCCAGCGGTTCAAATGGAGCTTTGGTGAGAGCCTGCAAAATGACAGAAAGGCTCCATATCAGGACAACCGATCGGATCAAAAGTTGTAGGTTTTGTAATCCTCACACCAGGTAATGGAAGAAAACAAACGAACCTCCAAGGCATCCTCAATGATGCGAGATGGCTGCGGTATACATCTTAATGGAGGAAGGTTGAGAACCCCATAGTGTAACAAGAATAGGAATTGTGAAACGTTCACAGTGGTGGCAGATTGAGGTAGAAATTGGTTAGCAGCAGCAAAGGAGGTGAAGTGCTTCCACTTAGCATTATAGGAGCATTGTATGTTTGGTTGTTGTGCAAACTGGAAAATGTCTGAGTGAAGATTTGTCGGATTCGAAGATGTTGTTGGTACCAGGATCGGTACTGAGTGTAATGGTGGCATAGAAGGAGTCTCTGATCTCGTGGAAGCAAGTGTAGACAATGCAAACATCGGTCCTGAAGGAGCATTTTTGTCAGATCCAAAGGAGTTAGCAGGATGAGCAAAGGCAATAGTTGGTACTGAAGATGCAGTTGGTTTCGAAGATGAAGTTGAAGAAGCAGTCAGTGAATGACCCAAGTGGTGAGGTTCAGGGATCACAGGTCTGGATGCCGTATAACACCTTGTTCTTGAGTGAGAAGGTGAGGGATGTGAGGTAGATGTAGGAACTCATTGTTGAACAGCTGGAGGAGAGTGTGGAACCAGGACTGTCAAGGCTACCAGGGAGTGATAAGGATGCTGTGAGCATTGTCGTGATGGATCTTCACTATAGTCTTTGTTATTAGTGGGATTGGAGGGAATGCATAGAAGAATTCATTCTCCCAGGAAATCATGAGTGCGTCCCCGGTTGAATCCAGACTGATCCCTGCTCTGGAACAGTAAGTCCTGCAGACAGAGTTGTCCCATGTAGCAAACAGGTCTATGGTCGGTGTTCTCCACAGTTGAAAAAGATGGTGACAAGTTCGACGATCCAACTCCCACTCGTGAGTTGTGGACATGTGCCTGCTGAGGGAGTCAGCTTCCTTGTTGTTGATGCTGGCCAGATGAACTGCTCGAGGAGTGATCCTGTGGACAATGCATCAGTTCCACATGTGGAGGGTGAGGTGTGCTAATGGGACCGATCTCGTTCCACCCTGCTTGTTTATGTAGAACACAGTCGCTACGTTGCCCCATGAAATCTGGACCGTGCGGCCTTATAGGATGGCCTGAAAGGAACGCGGTGCCTAGATGACCGCCAGCAATTCCAAATAGTTGATATGTCTGGTGTTCTCATGTCCATGCCAGGTGCCTTAGGTCCGAAGAGACACGCAGTGGGCACCCCATCCAGTCAGGGAAGCATCAGTATAGTTCTGGTGCACGGAATGGTACTCTGCAAGAAAGGTTGGTATCAATAGTCCACCAGGATAGAGTTTGGAGGACTGAGCGTGGAGGTTGTAATAGTTGGTTCGGTCAATCGTGGTCCGGATGAAAATTGCAATTGAACCACAACTGCAATGGTCACATTCATAGTCTTGCACTCAGCACCACCGATACCATGGACACCACTGAGCACCTGTTGGAGTGTGCTGAAACAGTCCATTAAGTGGTAATCTGTCATGCAGAAGTTATCAGTCTCACTTGTCAGTTTGGAGGTAGGAAGGCTCGTGTGTAAAGGGAATCCAGGCATGCTCCAATGTAGTTGATGACCTGGGAGGGAACAAGGTATGATTTCTCAGCATTGATACAAAGACCCAACTGGTCAAGCAGGGAACAGGTGGTGTCAATTGAGGTCAGTAGGTCATCTCTGGAGGAGGAGACGATGAGCCAATCATCCAGGTAAGGGAAGATGTGGATACCCTGAAGCCTGAGGTGGGCACAGAAAGGAGCCATGCATTTCCTACAGACCCTTGGAGTGGTAGCAAGCCCAAAAGGGAGAACGTTGTACTCATAGGCTTCAGTACCGACAGTGAACTGAAGGAGGCCTCTGTGAGCAGGACGGATGCTGATGTGGAAGTATGCGTCTTTTAAGTCCAGGGATGCAAACCAATCCTCTTTCCTGAGCAACAGAAGTATGTTCTGGAGTGTGGCCATTCTGATTTTTTTGGTTTTGATGTATTTATTAATCCCATGTAAATCCAGAATGGGGCGAACACCCCATCTCTTTTCAATTGAACATCTCTTTTCAATACTGTAAAGTACCTGGAGTAGAAACCGTGCAGTCCTTCAGAACGATTAAGTTTTTGGATTGCTCCCTTACGAAGCAGTTCAGTGACTTCTTCCAGGAGGGCTGCAGAGGCTGCTGTATACTGGATCAGGCTGGAAGGTGGCACAGTCTCAAACTTGCTTTTACATCTGTGCTCTACGATGGTAAGAACCCACCTATCAGATGTGATGGGCTCCCAGATGGGGAGTTGACTTTGCAGCCGATCCCCAAAAGGGAGAGGGGAAGGTGGGTTGAAGGACTGAGGAAAGGTCCACGCGTCCCATCAGTGAGGGATCAGCTTGGCATCTGGGCTGTTTGTAGTGTGAGGCATTGGATCGTCAGGTCCGAGGCTATCTTTGCCCAAATTGCTGGTGGTCAGAGGGGTATATCCCTGGTGATAGGGTCAGAAGGGCCGGTACTGAGATCTTTTCCATGGCCACTTACGTCTCAGTTGAGTGGAGTACTCCATCCAACGTGCAATGAGGCGAGCCTTGTGCATGTGTTCCAACTTGTCGTTGGTTTTAGAGTAGAACAGACTGATGCCATTGAAAAGCGTATTCCTGACCCTTTGCTTCGTTTCCTGTGGCAAGTTGCCCGCTCTGAGCCAGGCATGGCGTTGGAGGGCTACAGCACCGACGAGTGCCTTGAGTTGCAATTGACATGATGTCTCACTGTGGTAAGCTGTTGTTTTGAGAACTGCATCACCTCCCTGAGGAAGATGCGGCCAGCTCCCTTCGCTGGTCTGTGAGGAATGCAGCGAGGGACTTGATCTTTTGCACAGAAAATATTGGTAACGGGCCATAGCGGTCTTGTAATTGTAAATATGTAGACTGAGTCCCATGGTGCTGTAGATACAGTGAGACATCGTGTCAATTGTGCATCCCTCTCTGTCCGATCGAGTAGAATGTTCCCTGGATTGGCGGCCCTGTGTTGACTCGATAACTGTTGGGGATGTTTTAAGAGGAATGGTATGTCCTGCTCCTGAACTTTATACATGGCCTCCAGATGATGAGAGGTAGGATGAGGGTGGTTAGGTAGTAGTCAAGAGTCTGTCATCACCTGTCGAAGGGTGATAATAAACGGCAGGGCAGATGGAGTGGAGTCTTCTTTACGAACCACATAGTAGATGTTATCCTGCTTCACATCGGTGCACTGTTGAACGTCGATTTCAAGAGACTTTCTCATATGTGCTAGCAGCTCCGAGAACCGACCTTAGGTGTCACTAGGAGAACTGGGACCCTGGGTTATAATAATAGCATTGGGAGAGGAAGAGATCTGCTGAGATTCCTCCGAATCCCAGTCAGACTCGTATGGCGGACTGGAGACGTTGGTGCATAGGTGAGTGCTGCAGCAGATGTTGATGGAGCGTCCCTCGACACTGATTGAGGTGTGGAATGGTGACGACATATTGGTGGTGGAGGGTAGTAGCTGTATGGGGGATAGAAATCCCATGGATAAGGCTGGTCCATGTGCTCGGGATCGAAGTCCCTATAGGGCAAGGGCACCCAGTACCGCAATGATTGCAGTGCAGGAGGTTGTGGAGGTAAGAGGGAGGATGGGTGCTGAGGAGCCCTCAGAGATCCCTCCAGAGATGAATGGCCGGCAGGGATAGATGTCGGCGATCTCGCAGGTGGGTGGTTGAGTCCTGACTGAGGCGGAGCTTCATGGAATTCTCCATCCAAGATGAATGCTCAAGCCAATGGATCCGAGCATTCAGGACTGGAGTGTGGAGAGATGGTGATCTGTGGGGGTGACACTGGAGGCGTCACCTGCATAAATGACTGGCGGCTGGGTGGCTCAGTCGGTACCGAGACAGGCATATCACTCAGCTCAGAGTGGGGCATTTTAGCGTGTTTTTTGTGCCACTGCTCAGTTTTATCGGGTCTGTCCTTCTTGGGATGCTTAGGTTTCGAAGCTTCTTTGGACCCAACATGCTTCCTTATGTTACCTCGGAGGAGAATGAGAGGAGCACTTTCCATTGGGACTGGCTGAATCCCCTTTGGATGAGTGAGAGGGGGTGCTTTTAGAAGACCCTGGAGCCACAGAGGAGCCACTATCAGCCGAGACTTACTTCATGGCAACCAAGGCTCGGTCCCACAACATTCTGCACAGCCAATTTTCTCGGCTTTTCCGAGTCTGCCTAGTGAACGATTGGCAGTGACTGCACTTGTTGGTTCTATGTCCCTCTCCTAGGCAGAGGAGACAGAGGGTGTGTGGGTCAGCAGGAGACATTTTAGCTCCACACTGAGTGCACTTGCGGAAGGCCGCCCGCTGTGCCATCAAGAGGAGGAGGAGGAAAGAACAGTGGTAAAGAGAGGTATAACTCAAGAGTAAGACGATAGAAGGGTTTATTTATTTATTATTTGGAAAGGAGGTTAGGGGGAAGGGGGAAGACATAAAGCAGGGTTCATTAGGGTAGCAAACAACTCGGTAAAGGGTTTTAGATCAAGAAGGGATAAGACAAAGTTAGAAGTTCAGAAATATTCGAAAGAGTAAAGTAAGTACTGCAAAAAGACAAGGAGACAAGCAAAAAGGCCCGAGGCACAGCAAATGGTGGTCGCAAGCAGACTGGCGAAGGGGCGGGCACTCTGTCCATTTATCCTACAGGGCGGGCGCGGAGTTCCTGCTAAAACTGTTAAAGCTCTTAAATCTTCCCAGCAAAAGGCGCTGTGCAGGCGCAACACCCATATATGTGTGATGCACGATGAAGAACTGCTGCTTTCCCTGATCCCTGATAAGCTTGGAACCAGCCTTATGTATTTTAAATTTTTCTATACCATCTTATATTCTCAAAAAATCTCAAGATGGTACACAAAGAATTAAAAACATTAAAACCAGGCACACAGTACTTGATTTAAAAATACAATAGATCAAAATACATTAAAACAAACATTTAAAAAACTAGGTAGGTAAAAAGGTTTTGGCCTGGCACTGGAATTAACAAAAAGTTGGCACCAGGTGAGCCTCTCTGGGGAGCACATGCCACAATCAGGTTACCACCACTGAAAAGGCCCTTCTCCTAGTAATAGCTCTCCTCACCTCCTTCAAGGAGGGCTCTCGGAGAAGGACCTCCACCAATGATCTTAAGGTCCAGGCAGGAGTATGCAGAAGGAGACATTGCATTAGGACTTTTTGGATAATGGCCCTAAACAGTTCCGTGATATATCTTAGGGTACAACAGCACATTAATTCCAAAGCATAAAATGCAAAGTAAACAAGGCTCCTAAAATAACGTAGGTTGCAGGAAGGCTTAAGAAGTCCATGCACACGGGCCTAGATATGCCATACATTTCACTATGGGTACAAAAAATCAGGAGAACAATCTTCTGTGGCTTACAGAAAGAATAGCTCACCTTAAGTAGGAAGCAAAGGTCAAGCTACAATGGAAACCAGAAAGGTCAACATAATGGGAGAAACATTAAAGAGGAAAGCTGAATCCAGAAGCATAAAAGACTCCCTAAGTCAAGATGTGGACATTAAGACCCCAGGTCAGGAATCCGCGGCCCTCAGACTACAAATGTGGGGATGCCCAGATATCTTGGGTGACTTTCTCCCAAGTAGGTGGAGAGACTACTTAACCCTTTTCACTCTTGCCTTCTCATCCAAAATTTCCTACCCCATGCTGCTTTGCTACACTGCCCATCAGTGGAAGCAACACTTTGGGAAGGGAGAAAAGCATAAGAATGGGAATACTCTCTGACCATATGCTGCTGCTGGATCACCATCAAGGAATGTACCAGCAAAGAATCCATTTGTACAATTACTCTTGGTATGTCAGCTACACCCCTTCCTGAATCAGTCAACAGTTACACATGCCCTGCTTACAGTACATCCAGACTATGGCAACGCACTCTCTATGGGGCTCCTCCTGAATAGTGTTCAGAAGTAATGAGCCGCTATCCACTGCACAGTATTAAAACCATAATAAATCTGCCTTGAAAGATCTGCATTGGTTGCCAATTGCTTTCTAGGCTCAATCCAAGCTATTGGTATTAATCTTCAAAGGCAAAATGGTTTAGGGCAGTGGTGGCGAACCTATGGCATGCGTGCCACAGTGGGCACGCAGAGCCCTCTCTGTCGGCACATGAGCCAAGTTGCCCCAGCATCGCCCCAGCAGCCAAGCATTGGATAACAGCGCACACAGAGGCCATATGCATGCTCAGAAAGGAGTAGCAGTGCCAGCTGATGACATCACGCGCTGCAACTCATTAGCCACAACTCGTCCGAGCTTTTGCATAGCCGGTCAGTGCACTGCCAAGGATGTATATAAATTTGCTTGGACTGGCTGTGAGTTGTTTTTTCTAGTTTTTCTCAGTTTTCAGGTTTTATTGTAGTGTTGGCATTTCGCAATAAGTAAGTGGGTTTTGGGTTGCAGTTTGGGCACTCAGTCTCTAAAAGGTTCACCACCACTGCATTAGGGTTAGAAAAACGAGGTGTCCTGGCATGATTCTGATGGTTGGAATGTGTTCAGAATGGGCAGAAATGATGAGCTCTGCAGAAAAAGCTACTCAAGGAAGGCTTTTTCAAAATCCCTCTTTTCAATGGAACTGTAGCCCTATATTAGAATTAGGGGAGTGCACCAGGGTAGGGTTAGTGCAGTCATGTTGCACGTATGGCACGTGTGCCACAGCAGGCACACAGAGCCCCCTCCATCAACACCTCAGCCAAGTCACCCCAGCATCGCCCCAGCAGCCATCTATCAGATAACAGCACACACAGGGGCCATGCACATGCTCAGAAAGGAGTAGCAGCGCCAGGCGATGATGTCACAAGTCACGACTCATTTCCCGCGACTTGTCTAAGCTTTCACATGGCCAGTCAGTGCGCTGCTTGGACTGGCTGTGAGGTGTTTTTTCTAAACTAAAACCTCAGATTTCAGGTTTTATTATAGTGTTGGCACTTTGCGATAAATCAGTGGGTTTTGGGTTGCAGTTTGGGCACTTGGTCTCTAAAAGGTTCACCATCACTGGCTTAGGGGGTCTAGCTTTCTAAGGGATGCCTCTCCCATTATGAACCTGCCTGGTTATGAAGATCAGCAAGAGAGGCTCTTTCGTGGTCACCCTTATCCAGAAAGACCTATTTGTCAGGCTTCCATGAATGGGCTTTCTCCTGTGTCACTCCCCAAATGTGTCCCTGTTTGACTTTTACAAAGGGTTTAATGACATCATTTTAATCTACATTTTAAATGTCCTAATAGTTTAGTATTTTACTGTTTTATTGTTATTGTTTTAAATCGCTGTACATCATCTTAATTTTTGTTTTTACACATACATACATAAATGGGAAAACAGTGACAGAAAAGGGCTATGAAGTGTAGCTGAACCCAAAATGCTGTGCCAAAAAAACCTGAATTCTGCATTCTGGATAAACTACACAAATTAAGTTAGCTTTCACAGATTTTCTTAATATGCAAGGGAAGCAAAGCATGTTTCTCAGAGAACCAAAGCAAGCATTACCAAATTCCCAATCAGAGATTTTATTGTAATGTCCTTTTTCATTAAAATAAAGGGAGAATCTCAGGATATCGATTTCTGTGGCCAATATCAAATTCCACCCTCTTATTGAATTTTCTAAATTTCATCCATCCATGAAAACATCCATCAGTTCATGAATAGTTACCAAAGAGACTACGAAGAGGCAAGAAAACAAGATGTGGTTCCCTTTAAGACATCCCTGTGATGCGCACATATGTCCACAAATACATAATAATTCATTTACCTCCTGTCCTGACAGGTAATAGGCTGCAAGCAAACCACCAATGAAACGGATGTTGACTTCAAAGACAGATACCTCTGAATTCTTAGAAGAGAAAAAGGGGAAAGTCTGTAAGATAGAGGCTAGTACAGTGTATACACATTTAGCACACATTCTTATGGCCTTCTGTATGCACATAGCAGGATGGTACCAATTTTGAATCAGTGATATATATCAAGTGGATAGGCAAACTAATAGCAGAACCTTCTGGCTGAGAGCCAGCAAATGTAATGGTAAATCTGAATCACCTCATGAAAAGCAGAAGCCCAAAATATTTCTGAATACAATCATGGGAAGGAGGCATTGTCCTCATTTGGATGTAACAATAAAGCATGGTATATTGTTACAAGAAGGAGTTAAAGCAAACCTCAACCCCTCTCCTGTGCAGCTTGGAATTAGGAATTTTTGTTTTCATTGCGGATAAGTTAAGCATTAAGTCTGAACCTGGGCAGACTGCAGTTAGTCTTACTAAGAGTTAGTTACAACATGCCAACACCAAAGCTGAATGTACAACGCTGGTTCATTTTAACTAATCCTAGTTAAGATTAACCATAGTTTACAGTTTGGAAAGTACACTAACTATGGTTAATTGAAATCAAAAGCAAACAGGTCCTGACTGGAGCAGTGATGGATAGACAAGATGGGTTCTAGCATACAATGTATGGTAAGCCTGACTGTCTGTCTGTGAGTAGTCCATCCTTTGTAGCTTAGTTTGGGCACAAGCATCTGCAAAAAGAAGTTCTACTTACCACACTGAAATCAAGGTGATTGTCAATCCATTCCTGGCCTTCTCTGAATTCATCATGAAGGCCCATAATATAAAGAGTATCCAGTGCGTCTACTATGGTAGCACCTAGCTGTGAATTTCCTACAGGTGAAAATAAGGAGTTTCATTATATATGTTTCACTTATTGTCATCTTCTCTTCCAATGCCATTGCTATTTATTTCTAAATTATAGTCCCAGTACACACAGGGGCCCATTCCACAGTTTGGGAGTGTCACAAGCATCACAGGATAACAACCTTTCATGCATACCTGAGAAACAGGCCTCTGTGGGTATGGGTTTCCTCAACAGGGACTCTGCTTCACATCTTAATAGTTGGAACAGATTCTTAATGAGACAGGCAGTCTCTTAGATATCCATATCTTAAGCTGTTTAGAGCTTTAAAGGTTAAAAGCAATACTTTGAGTTGAGTTTGGGAAACAAATGACAACCAGTAAAAGTCTTTCCAGGCAGGAGTAATATAGCTCCAACACTATGATTTGATTAGCAGCCTTTCTTCTTGACTACAAACTGTGACTGGTACAGGGGCAACAAGCCAGGATTCCCATCAGACAACAAGCTAAAGCATTCTCTCCACCCCTTCTTTTTTTTTGGCAGGGGGGTGGTGGTGGTCCGGAAACATCCAAGACACACCAGGGCAGCTCATTTAGTCCATCCTCCAGGTGGGGCAGCATCCCTGATTAGGGGACTTCCTTTCTGGCTTCTTTTCTGGGAAAGATAGAAAATCCCTTTAATATTATCAGGATGTATTTCTCTTATCTATTGTCCTTTCTGGCCAAAGAGTAAATTTTTTAAAAGGATAAATATTCTTGAACTCATCCATCTGCTTGCATGCAGCAAAGGGTCCAAAATACAACAAGAAATGGGGCAGACGACTCCAAAATTTTATTAAAATGGAAGATCTTGCATTAATGTACTTTATAAAGTGTGTTTGTAGAACAATTATATTATGTACTTGTTGTGAGCCGCCCCGAGGCTTTGTTGCGATGGGGGCGGCATAAAAATGTTTTAAATAAACAAACAAACAAACCACTTCTACATGGAGGGAATGGGTTATGTGCCATGGTATGCAGCTTGTTCTTGGCAATCCAGGATTCCCCAAACTCCTAGTTACTGTTCTATGGCAAAGTGGCCAGTGACATGTTCAGCCTCCTCATGCAACCAAAATCCTGTTGTGGATAATATTATATGCTATGTGTGTCCAAACTTATGACATTCTCACATTTGAGTGTTTAGGCAATACTATATTCACACCTTCCTTCCATCCTTCTGTCCATCCATCCTTGGATTTACATCCCAGCATTTTTCTTTTAACCAATTCAAAGTGGCTTACATCATTCTCCTCCACCTGCTCTCAATCTTATCCCAACAACCTTGTGAAGTCGTCTTGCCTAAGAGTCTGTGACTGGCTCCAGTTGGCTCCATGGCTGAGTGGCGACTGGAACCCAGATTGCCTGAATTCCAGTCCTACGCTCTTAAGCTCTACACTACACTGGCCCTAATCATGAAATCTATATTGTTATTTTCCAAAATGCCAAGATTCATCCTATGATTTGCAGCTACAGAAAAGTTGTTGTACTACACATACTGCCATACATCTTGCTTAGATATGATTTAGCAATAATGTCAGTTTTATTCCCCCAAAAGTTTATCACAAAACATGGTTAAAATATACCACTCTTTATGCTTAGTATAAATTGTTAATATAAAAATAAAAATTAGCTATGTACTTTATCTAAAATATTAAATAAAAGCTGTAAGTTAAAAGAGTGGAGGAAATGCACAATATATGAAATAACCATTGGGATGTTTTTGCTGTTGTTACTGAAACAAAGGAAATACTGGTGAAAACGGAGGATTGTTTTGTGTATTCCTCATTTACTTAACAGTAGTTGCTCATATAAATGACAAATAAATTTAAATACACTCCTGTTCTCTAAGTTCCAACTATCAGCACTATGAGCATCTCTGCACACAATTCTACCAATATTGTTAAACTAGCAGTGAGCCAAAAGAGCGCTAGAGAAGTATTTCATCTCCTATGAAACAAGCCTCTTCTTTCCCGTATTGTTTTCCTACTCCTTTGTGCAATGGTACAAAACTGTTCACAAGCAGGTAGAAGAGGGAATGTCCCATCTCCCACAAGCAACAGGGTCAAGCTGCTTTGACCCTGGGCTACACATCCAAACACACACCTTACTAAAAGAAGAGCGCACTTGGCTACACACGAAAATATGGGAGGCACACTCCTGTGATACATTACTTTCAGTGGGACTCACATCTCAATACGTGAGGGTTTCTGCCTAGTTGCCTTGGCAATAGGGAAGAATCACATGCACCCTGCTCAGCAGCAGATCAGCAAACAACAGGTACAAGCAAGTGCAAAAAATGTGCAGGAGTTGGAAGAACACAGGGTTTCTTCATAAATATTTATATGCCCCTAGAAATAGTAACTTTCACAGCAAAAATAGAATCTCATGAATGTTAGACACAGTTTTACTCTTTTAAAAGGTAGTACTTTATTAAGGCATAAATTACTGTTGACATAGCAATAACAGTTTGCTATGTATGTTTATCATTAGAACACTGATACAATTCTAATTTAACAATACAAAACCCAACTTTCTCACTAGCAATCACCAAACACATCTTGGCAAAACACTGCATTGGGGGGCAGGGGGAGAGGGAAAGAGAAAGGGAAGCGCTCCTCCAAGTGCCGGGCATTAGAAAGAGAGGAAGAAAAGTAGATGTAGAAGAAAAGGTTACATGGAAGATGAAGGCAGACAGGAGTCACTGTGGTGTAGAGCCAGGTATATTTCAGCGGCAGTGTTCTAAATTATTCCGTTCCCCATTTCAGAAATGAGAGACTCAGAAGGCCTAGCTTTCAGAACTCAGCCCACAGCTACATGTTAGACATGGCTACAGTGTGAAACTGCTTTCTAATGGGTACCACCTCATTAAGGGTTGTTGGGAGAATGGCGCTTCTACTAGTTGCCAGGGGACAATTCTGATTTGCATGGGAAACTGGTGAATTGCAAGCCTGTGTTGGCTAATGTTGAAGAAAGGTCCAACAGTTCCTTGACCTCATTATTCATGATGACTTTCCAATAGTACATTCTCTTTGTATTCCTCCACCACTCCTTTACCCTCAAAAATTTTGCTGTATCCCACTGTAATATCAAAACAATAAATATTTGACATTATATTGGAAGAAGATACTAATGAAATGAAATGTCTGTATCTCAGCTGTTTCTGCAGGAATAACTAGAATTAAGCAAAATATTAAATTACAAAAGCAGTAATACCATTGCACTGCCAAAGGGCAATTCTGCCTCCAGTTCCACAGAGGAGGATTAGACCCACTACTAACAAACAACATCACTCAAGGGCCAAAAAAGATGAAGCCTGTAGTGTAGCAGACAAGGGTGGGTTTTGTTTCCATGGTTAGGAAGCTGAGTTATTATGTAACAAACAAGCTTGAAAGTTATATCCATGGTGAGGGTGTAAGGTTACAGGAAGAGCTTACCATGTAGCAGGCAGAGTTTAGGACTCATGGCCTAAGCTTCATACTTAAAGGAAATAAGGGACAGACTCCCTTTTAGAAGAAGAGAACGAAGCAGTACTCGATGACTGTTTCTAGCAAGGATGAAGGAAAACTATGGAATGCCTAGGATAAAAGCGTGTTTGCTAGCCAGTTTGTTCCTGTCCTTTATTCTACCTGTGCTTGCTCAGAATCCAGGAATCATCCACATCAGTCCAGAAAAAGGAGGGGATTACTGCTTCCTCTTCCCTTCACAATGGATGAGATCTTATCAGGGAGAGAGCAAAAACCACTGGCTCAGTCTTGAGCCGTTGACTCAGAATCTCACTTACTCTGCCATGTGCTGCCTGCCTTCATTCTTTGGAGAGGATGACAATGACGGTGGTGGATTAAGCACACGAATTGCATCTGTGCGGGAAGGCAACTGCAATCTCTATGAGAATGCCAGGCTCCATCAAATTAATAGGACACAGGGACTATTGACTCTTGGTGGAGACGCTCCATATCCCATTAGAAGTCGGCAATCTGGATACAACTGGGGTCACTGTGAGGAGATTACTATCCCAGGGGTTCTGCTCAGTGATCTGGACATCCTCTACTTACTTTTCAAGAAACTGTTCGTGGACACGCTCTACAAAAGTGGGATCATCTATTTGATGTCAATGGGCATAGTCATTATAGGAAGCTACTGGGCAGGAAGCACAGAGAAACAGAAGCAACAATGTATCAAAAACCGAAAAGAAGGGTTTGGTGAGATAACCGTTGATACCAATATCTACTTCACGTGTACTTGTGCAGTGATGGTTTCCTTCATGCTTCTTGCTCTCTACTCTTTCTATGATTACCTGGTGCACGCAATGATTGGCATTTTCTGCCTATATGCATCTTTTAGCCTATACTGTTGTTTGGCTCCGTTTATGAGCAAGCTCCCATTTGGAAAACACCTAATCCATTTTCCGTATTTTCACAAAGATCTAGAGGCCAGAACAATGCTTCTAGCAGTGCTGTGTATGTTTGTCAATGCAATCTGGGTTATCTTCAGGAATAAGGAGTGGAGCTGGGTTTTGCAAGACATTTTAGGAATCTCCATTGGCATTTACATTCTCAAAACAGTCCACATGCCTACCTTAAGGAACTGTAGTTTGTTTCTGTTTGCTCATTTGTTTTATGATGTATTCTGTTTGTTCGTCACGCCTTTCCTAACCAAAACAGGAAGAAGTGTCACAGACATGACAGCTTTCAAGTCATCTGACTCTGAAGAGATCCCCTTTCTGTTGAAAGTACCAATACTACCCTCAGCATCAATCCTGGATGATAGCTCTTTTACTGCTGTAGGGCTTGGGGATATTGTACTTCCTGGCTTTCTGGTAGCATACTGCAACAGATTTGATATGCAAGTGAACTCTTCAGGGATCTATTTTCTAGCATCTACTCTGGCATACAGTTATGGCCTCATAGTTACTTTTCTTGCAGCATCGTTTTTGCAAGCCAGTCAGTCAACCCTCCTATACTTGGTGCCCTGTATACTCATCACTACCCTGGCTGTTGCTGCTTCTCGCAAAGAGGTGATGATTTTTTGGTCAGGTATGAGCTCTGCAGATGACCTATCTCAGCCTTCTTTGCAAAATATGCTGAAGGATTCAGAGGGACAACTTGCTCAACAAGGAGGGAAAAAACAAATTATGAACATCACATTCCAGAAGGAAGAACTTACTAGCAACAGCGTATTCCCTGAAGAGTTATCTGACCTGACAGCAAATACTGAATTGATAATTAATTGCATGCCAAGTCATGAAAAGCCAGCCAGTCAACATGAGGATTATAATAAATAAAAAGCTTGAAACGGAGTAACCGAATTTTGAGGACATTAGGAAAAAGCACCTCACATGAGAATTGACTATGCAACTATCCAGGCTTTTCAGGTTGATCAAATACAAGTCCTTTAAACCTGAGTTGGGAAATAAAGCTACATTGCCACCCTCACTGTGGAATTTACTAATTTAGAATACACTGCACATCAGCCACTTATCCATAGAAACCACTCCCTAATCATCTACTGGTTATAACCAAGGAACAGAACCCAAAATGAGACTATGCAGTCTTACTTCTTAATAGCAGGGGGTCCCAGGAAATGAAGCATATTTAGGACACAGTAATTCATTCAAGTATGTCTTATATGTAAATTCTTGACATTCATCCCTGAAGAAAAAGTCAAGCTTAACATTTGGGGAAATTGTATAATTTTATTGTTGTGAGCCGCCCCGAGGCTTTGTTGCGATGGGGCGGCATAGAAATGTTTTAATAAATAAATAATAAATATTGTTGGAAAGTCTTCCCTCAATCCTTGGCATTGGATTGTCTAACCTTCACTAACAGACATCCCACAAAGAGGTGCAAACTATTGATTGCACTATTGGGAATCAATTATATAACCTTTTCTGGAAGACATCTGGTACCTTATACAGTGGTGCCTCAGTTCACAAACCTAATCCGTTCCAGGACTTTGGTCACAACCCAAATTGGTTGTGAGCCAAGTCAAATTTCCCCATAATGTTCAATGTAAATAAGGTGAATCTGTTCTGCAAATATTTTTTTTAAATCACAAAAAACTGAAACAAAGTAACAAAGTACAGTAGAGAACACTAACCTAGGTGGGGGGAGTTTATTGTTTGGAGGGAGAGTCCAGACGATAACTGTATGATAGCGATCGTGCTGGGGGGAGGGGGAGATGGCCACGATCGCGATCACGATTGTGCTTGCGCAGAGAAGGCAGGTGCGATGGCAATAGTGCTCGGGGTGGGGAGATGGGCGCAATCATGCTCGGGGGGAAGACAGGTCAGATGGCGATCGTGCTCGGGAGGGAAGACAGGCACGGTGGTGATTGTGCTTGTGTGGCAACATGGGCGCAATCGTGGTTGTCACCCAATGCGGAGTTCATGAACCGAGGCAAATTTTTTCAGAAATTTCTGTTTGTGACCCAATTTGGTCGTGAACTGAGGCGTTAGTGAGCCAAAGTACCACTGTATATCTGTTGTGACCTGCTGAGGTCTCCAAGTCCTGACAGACATTGAAAAATTTTCTCAACGTCCACCCAGTTACTAGGTTAAAACTTTTATAAACTGTATTTATCCTATACCTGGCCTGTATATATAACTTAAAGTTTATTTATTTCCAATATTTATGTAATCCTGCACATCTAAACAGACTCTGGAGTGGTATATAATACACAGATTAAAAAGATTAAAAGAATAAAACAATAAAATAGATTATTAAGAAAAAAACACAATCAATAAAATTTGACCCCTTTAAGGACAAAGTAATAACACTCAAGGCCCTTCAATACTGTATTTATAGTATTGAATAAATACTATAGTATAGATAGAAAAAGGCTATTAATTTCCAAGCTATCATAACTTCTTCTTAATAAGAGCAGCTGTAAAGTAACAACTCCATTAAATACTGTCTCCAGAAAAATCTGTAGGGTCAGCTCCAGAGAGTGGGGCTGAGGGATTGAGTACTGACCCCTTGGCAATTACTGTTATTGCATTACATTAATATTGTGCCTGGAGGAGTGTTGTCCATGGGGTCGCGATGAGTCGGACACTACTTCGCAACTAACAACAATATTGTGCCTTCCTTCCTTTTGCAAGAAAACTAAGACAGCTTACAAGGTATTCCTCCTCTCTGTTTTATGTTCACAATAACCCTGTGGAATTGTTCAGGCTAAGCATTAATCACCAGAAAGGCACCCAGCAGGTCTCCTGGCAAAGTGAGGGCTAGAACCCCGATCACCCAAGTCTCAGTCTAGCAGTGTAACCACTACTCCATATTGTGCTGTGGGGTGCCACAGGGCAAATTCCTGCCACCACTGTTTTCTTTAATATATGTGAAGCCACTGAGTGTGGTTAATAGGGGATATGGGATTCAGTGTTCAGATGACACCCAACAATATTTCTCTGCTCATTTGAGTGAGGTGTAGCTGTGCATGGCATGTTGAAAAGCCAGGTGGGGGTTAACCAACTGAAATTGAATCCTGGTCAGATGATGGCTTTGTGGATAGTCAATTTCCGGATCTGAGGCATTATTACCTATAAAGCCCTTAACAGCTTGGGACCTGGTTATCTAAAGGAACATCTGCGCCCATATATGCCCTCCCACCCCTTACAATTGGCAGCAGATGCCCTTCTCCAGGAACCCTCCGTGAGTGAGATACGGAGGGTGAGTACCTGGAGGAGGGCCTTCTCTGTGGTGGCACCCCACCTATGGAATGTGCTCCCCAGAGAGGTCCGCCTGGCGCCATTATTTTTTTTTTTTTCGGCGCCAGGCGAAGACCTTTTTATTTAAAAGTTATTTTAATTGTTAATTGTTAATTTATTGTATTTATTGTGTTAATTTATTATTCTTGTATTTATAGTGTTTTAGTTTATAATTCGAGATGGGCCAGTTTTAAATGTATTATATATTATCTTTATGTTGTAAGCCGCCCCAAGGCTTTGTTGCAATGGGGGCGGCATAGAAATGTTTTAAATAAATAAATTAGGTAATTGTGGTGCTTTGGGATTAATTCCTGTCATTGGAGTGGCAAATGACTTCAGCAAGAGCACCAGGATCAGCTATGACAGGGATTGCCTGGCTTCAGAGATCCATACCTTGGTAACCACAAGACCAGACTGTCATAAATGCAGCATGTGAGGCTGCCTTTGAGTATGGTTTGGGAGCTAGAACCAGGGTATAAAACAAGCAAACACTGCAAAATGAAGCAGTGAGATTCCTCAACAGCACTTTCTATCATGCATATATGATTCCTGTGCTGAAAACTGTGCAAATGGCTTCCAGTTAGCTGACAAGCCATATTCACAGTGCTATTACAGTATTATAAAGCCTGAAACAGCTCAGCTTCAGGCTAAGATGGCACCTTCTCCCACACAGATTGCCCTGTCTTCTTATTTTGCCATTAAGTCTTGGTGAAGCAGAAGTTCCATTAGGTTGAGGAACAGAAGAGGGCTTTGTCCATAATGGCACCCTCTCCATGGAATGATCTCCCCACCACAATCAGGTGGACCCTAAGTGTGGTGTGTTTCAACTAACAGCCAGGGCTTTTTTTGTCATAGAACACACTGGAACAGTGTTCTGAGACCTTTTTTTGACGGAATTTTCCATGTGATTGTGAATTGCCCTGTCGGGCATAGCAGGTCGGCAGCAAAAAGCATTGAAATAGTGCCTGCGGGCTGCGTGTCGAGGGCTCTGTTCGGCTCGGGACGCTGCTCAGCTTGGGATTGGTCATGTGGTCGCGCGCTCAGTGCTTACTGCCAGCGGCGACCATTATGTTTATGTGTGTGTAGAGTGACTGACTCCAAGAGGTGAGTCCCGGCACCCTTTTTTTTTTTTTATTTACAAAAAAAGCACTGCTAACAGCTAAAAATATATTTGTTTGCACTTGAATTTCCCGGACTGTTACCAATGCTAGCAACCCTTGGATATATTTGTTTTGTTTTGGGAGACATCTGCTTTTGAAATGAAAAATATAACCATATTCTGAAATAAATACATAAAACATGGAGACCTTAATTTCCAAAGGACACCCCCACACACACACATTTTATTGTTACAGAAATAATGTGCATTCTAGGATAGATTCTATTTTATGACATTTTTCTCATCAAGGATGTAGGTCAAAACAGAAAAAGACAGATTTTAGATGGAAACAACACATGGCTTCTAAGAAAACAACATCCTTGCAGATAAATTTGACTGAGTATAGCCATATGCATGTTATGCATAAAGCTATGCAAGACTGCAAGAGGGCAATGTTACCTATTTTATATGGTTAGAGAGAGTTGCAGTTATAAAGATGACAGATTTATCCATATCTTATTTCTCTTTTATTACCAGTTAACTTTGAGAACCACAAATGTGTTTACATATAATTCAGAAATTAATAAATATGGAATTATAAAACTTCAAGGATTAGATCATACTGTAACAAGGGAGGTCTAAAGAAGTACTCCCATGAAACAGGAAAAGATATGCTCATATATGGAGACTGACCAAAAAGGGAAGCTTGGACTAATAACGGTATCAAAAACTGACTTAAATGGCACCTGGTATTTTTCATCACTTCTAATACTTGGTTTAGGATAGCAAAAGAATTGAAAATTTCTGGAGGGGTGTGTGGTGGTGTTAGAACTTAAAGATATCATTTCTCTTCTTATACTCAATTACTATATTAGAATGTGAATGTGTACCTCATTTTTCTGGTTTTGGAAATCATATTTTCTGGTTTTGGAAATCAAGAGTTATTCAAGAAGCAACTATTTGCTAGAAAAAATACTATCTTTGAAAAACGATTGATTTTGAGAGTCCACAAAGAATTGCCTAAAGTATATAAAATATTAATGAACATTTTAAATACTTTGGACCTATCTAGTACCCCAGTACTTAACAAAAGAGGGAAAGAGAATTTAACACAACTATTATGTATATAGAGACTCTTAAAATGTTAGGCACAGACTCCAAATAAATTTTAATAAAAGGATATACACACCTGATCAGATATCTAGTCTATTTGCAGCAGTTATGAATATGCATTGGAGATAAGAGAAAAGAACAAGGACTTTTGTTCTTCTATATAGGACAGAACTGTAATCTGGCTAAGGACTATTGGAAAAAGATGCAAGGCAGCATCAGAGCTATTACAAACTATGAATTTGTAATTAATTCCAGCAGCTATCCTCTTAAGGATCTGATCCCTAGACTCTTTGTCATGATGGAGAGTTATAAACATCTGCAAATATTTTGCCATCCAAAGGTTAACAATTTGTGCATACCACACAGAAAAAAGCTGATATGGATTCTCATGTTAAGAAATAAAATAGACAAACATTTCAAAAAATTAGACTATTAATTACTGGAACAAGCACTGTCTTGAGGATATGGCAATCTGGTTAATATTGCATGTGTGTTAAAGCATATGCACAAATACCCAAATGGGTGACTTTTCATGGATATTTTTCATTAATATGTTTCTTTAAAATTAAAGCACTGAAAATCATTAACACAAGGATTTTACCAAGCCCACAGGGTATCACATGCTTCATAGGGAAAGTCACCTGAAAAGAGTTAATTATGAAACCTCTCAATATGAACGATATTTTATCTATTCTTCATGTTGCTAATGAGTAACATGATGAGTGATAGAACGGATGAATTTCAGGAAAAGGGCATGTTTTTGTTTTTGCTTTGTAAAATAATAAATAGCAGCAGAACTTTGTCTGCCCGATGCCGCTACATAGGTCCTGCAGCAGGGCTGGAGAACCACTAACCTATGTGTTGCAGCCTTCCCTCCTTGGCCATCCTGGATGGTAGTCAGGGTTAGCCCCCAAAAGCTCTAATGTGCAGAAATGGGGCTAGCTGCTGCACGGGCTGTAGAGGAGGAAGGGGCTAATGCGTCCCTCCCTGCAAGCTGTCGCCTCCAAAAATTGCATGCTGCTTATTGTATCATTGTCCTAAGATGCTTGGTATCAGACAGGATATAAATGGTTTAAATCAGGGCTTGAAAATTCTGCTCGCCTGCTCGCCAAATGTGAGGGTAAATTCCTTTCTGGCGAGCACAGTAATGGAGCGGGTGGCTTGCAATGCGATCCCCAGGCCCCAGGGATCGATTTGCATTCCACTTGCACTCCAAGCCTCGTTTTGAAGCCAACTTCCGGTTTCCGACTTCCTGCTTCTTCTTCGGCACCACCATGACACTGGCAGCGCTGCTGAGGGGACACATGCAGGAGAGATCCGCTCTCCACTGGTGCACATCCCTACATCCGCCAGCTTAAGGTAAATGATATTTTTTGTGCTGCGCTCTGGGGGTAAAATTATTTCAAAAAGAGTAAAAAAAACACCAACAATGTTAAAAAAAAAACCTAACAACGCCATTTTAGTGCTGCTCTCTGGGGCCTAAATATTTCAAAAAGTAAAAAACAAAAAAACAAAAACAAAAAAAGCACAGCACACCTATGCACAATCAGCTACAAATTTCATTTAAAATAAAAATATATATTTTCAATAAAATTGGTAGCTGACTATGCATAGGAACCCATGTGCTGAAGAAGTACTAACTACTTGATATTTTGATTGCACCCTATTGCTATTAAGCTATTGCTGTTAGCTTTATTATGTCAATTTAAACATATGTTATAATTGCTGTTTTTTATATTTTGGACTCTTTATTCTAAAGAAAAATGTAATTTCATAAGCTTTAAGGGGGCGTGGTTGGGGGCAGGGAAACGGGCCTGGGGTGGGGTTGGAGGCGGACCTGGGCAAGGTTTGGTGGGGCAACTGGTGGAGAGTAAGGTTTTTGCCTGGCTAGTAGGTCTAGACTTGAAATTTTAAGCCCTGGTTTAAATAAATAAATAAATAAACTTCACCCAGGTGCAATTGTGCATTCCTTTTCTAAGCTTAATTGCCGGTCTGCGAGAAGGTATTTTCAGCAGGAAGACAAAAGATGATCTACCACCAGCTCTGGTCTTGCCTTCTTAGTCTGACCCTGTCTGTTACCTTCCCAAGATCTCCCACAAGAAAATGTGGCCCTCACTATACAAAGGTTTCTCTACCCTTGTTCTAGAGCACATGCTATGCTTATTTACAGCTTAATCTCCATATACTTTCTCTTGATCTTTTCAGGAATACAACAAAACCAGGTTGGTGATATGCCATTCAATAATTGATTTTATACTCTAAATGTTAATTCTGACAAAACCTATCCTAAAGGTGCAGAGCACAATTCTACACATGTTTAACCACAACAAAGACCATTAAGTGGTTAAACCATGTTAAACCATTTAACTATTCAGGCTTCTTAGAACTGACATGCTCTACTCGTAAATGCTAAAGTTTTAATTATTTTAAGCAGGACAAATCTGTGGATATCCTATGCCTGTCCACTCATAAATGGAGGGCACACCTCCTTTTATTGCCCGTTGAGACGTGCCATCAGCTCAGTATGATTCAGACAGTATTATCTGTCTGCCACCAGCCTTAAGACTCTTTCTGCATCCCCTGCCTAAGAACCTCATTCCCTTCATATTCCTTGTCATGAATAAGACACCATTCTGCCAAACAAAGATGAAAGCATATGGGGAAAGCTGTTGGACCTGACTTCCCAGAGCTGAGGCAGAAGTCTCAATAAAACTTTTTATTGCACTAATTAAGGTCCACAATTAACAGATCAGCATGAAGTTTCTAGAAGAGCCGTGCATGAACATCACAACAAAAGGCCCCAATTTTCCCTGCATTCAGCACACAGAACAGGTCCTAGCACATTCACGGGGAAAGCAGAAAGCCTTCCCATGTTACCAATGTTTTGTTTCCAGCAAGATCAACCGCAAGTTTTTATTTATTTATTTATTTATTTATTTATTTATTTATTTATTTATTTATTTAAACATTTATATGCCGCCCCATCGCAACAAAGCCTCGGGGCGGCTCACAACATATTAAAATACAATAGAACATTTAAAACCTTTCTATCTATCCCTCCCCCGGCACCCGGTGCATCTCGGCAAACTTAAAATACGCCCAACTTAAATACAAAAACATAAACAATAAACCTCGTTATTTAAATAAACACAATTAACCTATAAACAAATACTAATCCTAATTAGACAATACATAAATAAATAATAAACTATAAACCAAATAGACAAACTAACAATTAAAATACGATTTGAATAAAAAGGTCTTTGCCTGGCGCCGAAAAACAAATAACGACGGCGCCAGGCGAACCTTTCTGGGGAGCGCATTCCATAATTGGGGCGCCACCGCTGAGAAAGCCCTCCTCCAGATACTTACCCTCTCTATCTCCTTCACTGAGGGTTCTCGGAGGAGGGCCTCTGTTTCAGATCTCAGAGGGCGGGAGGGCAAATAAGGGCACAAGCAGTCCATTAGGTATCCAGGTCCCAAGCCATTTAGGGCTTTATAAGTCAAACCCAACACCTTGAATTGGGCCCGGACTTCAATTGGGAGCCAGTGGAGCTGACGGAGGACTGGGGTTATATGAGAACAACGCCCAGTCCCCGTCAGCAACCTGGCAGCTCTATTCTACACCAACTGAAGTATCCGGACTGTCTTCAAGGGCAGCCCCACGTAGAGGGCGTTGCAGAAATCTAGTCGGGAAGTCACCAACGCGTGTGTCACTGTCGCCAGGCAGTCATAGTCCAGGAAGGAATGCAGCTGATTTACCAGCCGAAGCTGTAGGAAAGCACTCTTCACCGCTGCCGTCACCTGGGCCTGCAACGACAGCTCCGGATCGAGGAGTACCCCCAAGCTGCGGACCTTGTCCTTTAGAGGGAGTGCAACCCCATCCAGGACAAGGTCCAAGTCCCCCACTCCAAGGCCAGAGCCACCCACCAGCAGGACCTCTGTCTTGTCTGGATTGAATTTCAGTTTATTGGCCCTCATCCAGCCCATTACCTCGGCCAGGCATCGGTTCAGCACAGCCACCACCTCACCTGGATCGAGAGGTAGAGCTGGGTATCATCAGCATACTGATGAGTCCGCAGCCCACACCTCCTGATGACCTCTCCCAACGGTTTCATGTAGATGTTAAATAGCAAGGGGGACAAAATGGAGCCCTGCGGTACCCCATGACACAACTGCCATGGCGCAGAGCCATAGTCCCCCAGCACCACCTTCTGAAATCGGCCGTTGAGATAGGAGAGGAACCACCGCCAAGCGGTGCCTCCAACTCCCAATCCCACTAGCCTATCCAGAAGGATACCATGGTTGATGGTATCGAAAGCCACTGAGAGGTCCAGGAGAACCAACAGGGACGCACTCCCCCTCTCTCTCTCCCTGCACAGGTCATTGTACAGGACAACCAAGGCAGATTCAGTGCCGTACCTGGGTCTGAAACCGGACTGAAATGGGTCCAGATAATCAGTCTCCTCCAAGAGTGCTTGGAGTTGTCCCACCACCACCCACTCCAGCACCTTGCCCAAAAACGGCTCTAGCTTAAGTACAAGGCAGTGGCCACTAAAGTTCACTATTGGGCATTTGATCCTGGCAAGAAAGCTTTGGTTCTCCAGTGGCTGTTGCACCTCACCAACTGCCTCTGCCTTTCCCTTGATAACAACGAAAGCCAACACACCACCCTCAGCTGAAACACTCTCTCCTGCAAAGACCTTCTGCTGCTGTTCTGCTGCAATGGAAAATGCCCCTGGTCAAAACAAAAGGCTCTCTGTGGTCTCCCAGCTATGGAAGACACCTCATATCCATATCATGCACCGAACTCCTCCCAGCCTGTCAGCCACTGGGAAAGCAGGTAGAACTGAGTTCTCAGGTGCCTGATTTTCCATGGCTGCACCTGACTCTACAGCTTCATCCTCTACAGCTTCACAGGCTATAGCTCTCCCCACACTGAGACAAGGTCCCACAGAAGGTATTGTTGTGGAGCTCCAACCCAAATGATCACTCAGTCAAAATCATGTAGCTTGAGAGCTAAATTGCAGAAAGTTCAGGTGGTTGTGCTCTGCCAAGATGCACTCCCCAACTTAGCTGGTGATTGACTTGAAAACTGAGTCCAAGAGTGTCCAAGAGAAAAAGTATCAGCATTTATCTAAAATGCTTCTGCTTTCCTCATTGAGAATTACAGTAAAATATGGGAGCTATGGAAGTTTCTCTTTGGACCAACTGAAGCTTTCATTTCTTATTATTCAGGCTGTGTGTGTGTGTGGGTGGGAGGAATAAATATTACTTAAGAATGACTGGCTTAAAGGGTCAGCACACTTCATCTTCCAAAGGTTTTGACCATCTGCCTACCTGTGCACTGCACAGGTGCAAGGCCCCAAAAGGCTACAAAAACCCCAAAGGTGAGCTTATTAAAATTACACTGAACTGCTGGTTAACAGGACCGTAAATGGGTCAATAATTCTATTTCACCGTACCATTTCAAGTTATGACAGTCTACAATGTAGCTTAGGTTGCAGAGTTATGCTATGGACCATATCTTGAGCAGGGGTTCAGGTCAAGTCAGTTTTTTCAGGAAGATGCCAGCATCATGAAATCTCCAAGCGGTGCTGGGACTAGTTAGGTGGGGCTGTCTGTATGTTGGTTCATCAAGAAACAGGGCAAATAGAAATGTAGTGGCCTTTAGACTGGTTGGCCCCATTTCTATTCTGACTGAAGCTTGATCTCACTAATGTGACCTCCCCTGAACGCAGAAGAGCCAACTCCCCAGGGCTTTCTGGTGGACTAGGGTGGTAGAAGATTTGAGAAAGCTTTCTATGGTTGAACCATCTCCCTCAGCCATTAATTCTTCAGTCTTTGTCAAGGACAAAGGGTTGGAATCTCCTGAGGATTGAAGTTAGAGTCCTGATCCATTACACGCACTTCATTATATACCAATAATTCAATGTTGTAAATAGTAGATGGGGAATTTTCAGAATAAATTACTTACCAAATATGTTGGTGGAATGTCCTTTCCTGGCAATGGGTTTCAGTTCATTATGTCCCCATCCATACTGCTTGTAATTATCCCAAGCATGTTTCATCATCTAAGGAACAAAAGCAAACTGAACTTAGATTAATTAACACATATTAGTACTGATGTCTATAACCTGTCAATGTTTTAATCACAACTACTTGCTTCAGTTATTCATCCCACATATTCTTTCTTTCCAAGGGATAAGCAAGAAGGTATAAAATTTCTCTCAAGTTATTTTGAAAAGTCTGAACATATTTCTGATATAAGTGAATGGAGATTTATTGCAGCATATACTAAATTTCTTCCACTGAATTACAAGAAAAAATGCTAACAAAAAGTTTGTTGTTAAAATGCAAGTTATAAAGGAATTTATAAACCTGCAGAGTAATATTGACCCCAAATATTGTTTGTACCAAAATAAAGTGATGTATGATAATATATAAAATATAATATTGTTTTAACCCTTCTATGCTCTTCTATCACAAGACAGATTCTGGTCTATGCAAACAGACATAAATAACATAAGTGACAGATACAAATACATTTAAATGGATTTTTGTGGGGTCACACTGACCTATAGCACTTTTTGCATATGATTTTTCAAATTCTTCAATAAGACATATTTAGCTACAAACATCACACAAATTACACTTAATTTTCACAAGATTTAGAAGGAAATCCCTTGAAACATCACATAGCAATTCACACCTCATCATACTGAAAAATACCCAGGGAATCGAATTAGAGAAGATTGACAGAAAAGTTATTTTTTTCAGTGCTGTCAATGCTTATTTGATCCTTCCTATCACAGAGGACTAAATTCTTCAGATTCCTTTGCAAATCATGCACTAAGTTGCATGCAGGAACCATGTATTACATTGCAACAATTATGTCACATGAATCTAATCCTTACTTTGCTCTGTAATTTATGTGGCACAGGACAAGTCGAAATCTACTGGTAGATCTGAGTAATCAAAGGTAGATCAGTAAGCATTTTTATTCCTATTTGTTTAACAAAGTCTAAATTACTCCCCTCCATTACATTACTGCAATGAAGAAAGTTGGAAAGGGGTAACAAGATTTGAGTATGGAAGTACAGTTGTGGTACTCAAAACACATTCCTAGGCTCAGAATTTTTTATTACCAAATGTATACCTTATCTCCCAGCTCCACCTGAAGAATTCTAAAGTTTTTCTGTGCCACTTAAGTTCCCTTCCCATACAAGATCCAGTGTAATTGAGAGTCAGTGTCAATACAGGCATACGCAAATCACATGATCTTAGGAAGCAAGCTCATTGCTGTAGTAACCAATATCCTAATCACAAAATCTTGCATTGTAATTAATGACCTCTGTAGATAACCCCTCATGATTATACAATGTCAATTATGAAAAATCTTATACAATCCATCTCTCTCCATATTGCTACTTTTGTCTCTCCAAGATACAGAATATCCATGAAATATATATTTTTCTTTTTTACTAATACTAATTTACCAAAATTAATTCTGATTAAGTCATACTTAGATTGCTGTTATAGCCTGGGACCTAAAATCATTAAATTTATTTTCTAAATATAGCCCCATTGACAAATATGGAACTATACAAACCAGAATTAAGACAACAGGCCCTGCCCTATGGTACTTCTCATGTGAAAAGGTAAAGCAAGGAAGACAACAAAAGAAGAGGAGAAATTGGAGAGACAAGCACTGAATGGATATGAACAAATGTAACAACATGTACTTAAGCCCCATTTCAACCTTGAATGGGGTGGAAGGCTTATGCCAAAAATAGGTTTAAAGGAAGATGGTTCTGTGTAAGTATTCCAGTTGCAAATCTAGAGCAAGTGAGGTTGGAAGGAAGCATGTAAGAAAGTGCAACATTTTGGGGCAGCTGAGGGAAGTTAACATTGGAAAAAGGTAGGTTGCTCACCTGTAACCGATGTTCTTCGAGTGGCCATCTGTGCAGTCACACACATGGGTGCTGCGCCTGCGCAGTGCCTCTGGCCGGAGATTGCAAGCTAACGGTTTTTTTAGGCGGGAAAGCTCCGCTCCCCTCCCCCCTTAGACCTATATAAGAGCGGAGCGTCCGCCATTTTGTTCAGTCTATTGCGACCGAACGTACATTCCCTGTCAAGAAGTTAACCTAGTGGACAGGTGAAAAAACAAAGGTGGTCGGTACCGACAACAAAAAATACATATCGGTACCAATAAGATCCACCTACCGACACCGAGTGGGGCCGGCGGGCGGGTTGTGTGACTGCACAGATGGCCACTCGAAGAACATCGGTTACAGGTGAGCAACCTACCTTTCTTCGTCGTGGCCTCTGTGCATCACACACATGGGTAGAATGCCAAGCTTACCAGAAAGGGAGGTGGAAAAAAAGGTGTCCTTACTGCAAGACTGATGAAAGAACAGCTCTTCCAAAGGAGCAGTCTCGTCTGGCCCGAACATCAAGGCGGTAATGTCTTGCAAAGGTGCAAGGAGTCGCCCACGTAGCGGCCTTACAGACGTCCTCGAGGGACACACCTGACGCGAATGCAGAAGAAGCAGCAACTGCTCGGGTCGAGTGACTTCGAGGGGCCACAGGCAAATCGAGCTTGGCGAGTTGATATGCCAAAGTGATGGTGTTTACTATCCATTTCGCCAAACGCTGCGAAGAAACAGGGGTTCCCTGATTCACGGTGGAATATTTAACAAAAAGTCTGTTCGTATGCCGAATGGATTCTGTTCTGGATCGATAAAAGGCCAGGGAACGCCGGACATCGAGAGAATGCAGTGATCGCTCAAGAGGGGTTGTAGGCGACGGAAAAAAGGCTGGAAGAACGATGTCCTGTCCCAAGTGGAAAGAAGTTGAAACTTTCGGTAGAAAGGAAGGGTCAAGTCGCAAGACAACTTTTTCCTTGTGAAAGTTCAAGTATGGTGGGTCGATACGGAGCGCACAGAGCTCGCTGGCTCTCCTCGCTGAAGTGACGGCCACCAGGAATGCAGTCTTCCAAGACACCAGCCTGAGGTCAATTGTAGCCAAAGGTTCAAATGGAGCTTTAGTCAAAGCCTGAAGAACTACCGAAAGACTCCAGGTTGGCATAAGAGGTCTTATGACAGGAGTGATATTATGGAGTCCTTTCAGAAATCTCTTGACAAGCGGTTGAGAGAATACCGGAAGCCCCTCGATCATCCCTCGATGGTGGGAAATTGCAGCGGTGTAGACCTTGATCGAAGATGGCTTAAGCCCAGAGCGATGAAGTTCTAGCAAAAATTGAAGAATCTGAGGCACAGACGATTCCAGTGGAGAGAACGAGTGGGAATCGGCGAAGATGGAGAAACGATGCCATTTTGCCGAGTAAGACCTTCGTGTAGAAGGCTTCAATGATGAATCCAGGATAAACTGGATGGACGGATCCAAGCTCGTCGGGTCCGACAAATTACAGGCTGATGTCGAAGAGGTAGCCGGGACCGGCAAAGACGAAGGTGCTGACGGTACCGATAAGGGCACAGGAGCTATCGAATCCGCCAGGCCGTCAAGTTCAACGTGAGCAGGTCTGGATGGCGTACGGTTCCGTCCTGCTGCGTTATGAGATCCGGAAGCAGCGGAAGGCGACGAAATTCCCCGTGGGAGACGGAAAGAAGCGTGGCAAACCAAGGCTGGCGTGGCCACCAAGGGGTGATTAGGATTCCCAATGGGGTGTCGCAGGTTATCTTCGCTACCACTTTCGTTATCAGTGGAATCGGTGGGAAGGCATAGACATGGAGACGGTTCCAAGAGATCATGAAGGCGTCCCCTAGGGATCCGAGGCCGATCCCTGCCCTCGAGCAAAAGCGGTCGCATACCCTGTTGTGCTGGGTAGCGAACAAGTCCACGTCCGGGGTTCCCCAAAGACGAAAAAGCTGACTGTATATCCGAGGATGTAATTCCCATTCGTGGGAGAGAAGCATGTGGCGGCTGAGAAAGTCCGCCTGGGTATTGTCCACACCCGCTAAATGAACCGCTATCAGGGTAATTCCCTTCGGGATGCACCAGTCCCAGATCCGAAGTGAAAGCCGGACTAAAGCTGGAGACTTGGTTCCCCCTTGTTTGTTCAGATAAAAGACCGTCGTCATATTGTCCGATGTTATCTGAACAACACGATGGCGAAGCACATCCTCGAAGGAGCGGATCGCTTTGAACACTGCCAAGAGCTCCAGAAAATTGATGTGTTCCTTGGATTCGGAACGAGTCCACATGCCCTGAGTTCGAATGCCGTTGCAAATCGCTCCCCAGCCCAAGCGGGACGCGTCGGTCGTAACCGTCACCGATGGAGGTGGTTGTCGAAAGGGCATTCCCACAGACAGGTTCGCCACGGAGGTCCACCAAAGGAGTGACTGGAGAACTGAGGATGGGATTCGAATCGGCTTCGACTGTGGATCGCACTGCGGATTGAAGGACTTGATGAACAGTAGTTGTAGTGGCCGTAGGCGAAGCCTGGCATAAGGCACCACAGCGACCGACGCTGACATGTGGCCAAGCAGGGTTTGGAGAGCACGTGCCGGTACCGTGCCGTCGCGACGGATCCGAAGAATATGTCGAATCATCGTATCTTGTCGGTCGCGGGGGAGGAAGGCTCTTTCCAGCGTCGAATCCAGACGAGCTCCGATGAAGGTAAGTATCTGTGTCGGAACAAGAAATGATTTTTCCGTATTAATACGAAGTCCCAAGTTGTCCAACAGGGAGCACGTCAAATTGATAGAACGAAGTAGATCGTCTCTAGACTGTGAAACCAGGAGCCAATCGTCCAGGTATGGGTAGATCTGTACGCCCTGGAGGCGGAGCTAGGCACATACCGGGGCCATGCACTTAGTAAACACCCGAGGTGCCGTAGCCAGTCCAAAGGGCAATACCATGAATTCATAAAGGTCGAATTCAACAGCGAAGCGAAGGAAGCGTCTATAGGCTGGATGGATTGAGACGTGAAAATACGCATCCTTCAGGTCAATGGAGGCGAACCAGTCCTCTTTCCGCAGCAATGGCAGGATATTTTGAAGAGTGGTCATCCGGAACTTTTTAGTTGGAATAAAACGATTGAGAGGACGCAAGTCCAGGATTGGTCGGAGACCACCGTCCCGTTTCGGGACCGTAAAATACCTCGAATAGAATCCATGAAGTCCGTCCAGAGGGGATAATTGACGAATAGCCCCTTTAGATAAAAGTTGTTGTATCTCATCAAGCAAAACCGGTGAGCACGATGTAAACTTTATCGGGCTCGATGGAGGGACGATATCGAATTCAATCCTATAGCCATGCTGAATGATGGACAACACCCACTTATCAGATGTAATGGACTCCCAAATGGGGAGCCGGCTTTGCAGCCGACCCTCACTTGAGAGGGGGGTGGGAGTTGGATAGGAAAGCGGAGAGGTTCGCCCGTCCCGTCAGCGCTGGCGTCTGTCCACATCGAACCGGCGCCGAGCTTGCTGGTAGCGTTGTTGAGGCTGCTGACGGCGACGCTGTTGCATTTGCCTCTGCTGGGGCTGCTGCCTAGCCTGGAAGGGCTGTCTATAGGTGGGGCGGTTCCACTGCCACTTACGCCGGGTTTGGGGTGGTAGCTCCATCCGGCGCGCCGTCATGCGGGACTCATGCAGCTTCTTCAACTTGTGGTCAGTCCTGGAATGGAACAGCCCAGACCCGTCGAAGGGCATGTCCTCGATGCGACGCTTGGTTTCGTCGGGGAAGTGGCAGTTCCAAAGCCAAGCGTGCCTCCTGAGGGACACGGCACCGACGAGGGCCCTCGAGTTGGTGTCCATATGATGGCGTGCTGTGGACAACTGCTGAATGGCCACTTGCATGGCCTCCTTCAGCAAAACCTTGGCCACATCTCCTTGATGGTCCGGCAGGGTCGAGGCGACGTTGTGGAGGCGCTGCATTAGAAAGTATTGATAGCGCGCCAACGTCGCCTCATAATTTGAGATGCGGAGCCCCAGTCCCGCCGCCGCGTAGACTCTGCGGGCAAGAGAGTCAATCTTCCTCCCCTCTTTGTCTCGCGGCGCGGTGTGGCCTCTGGCCTCCCTACCCTGGGAGGATTCGACGATCGAATTCGGCTTCGGGTGTTTGAGGAGGAAGGGAATGTCCTCCTCCCGAACCCGATACATCGTCTCATACCTCCTCGATGTAGGTTGGGGGTGGGAGGCCAGGTCCCAAGGTTGGGTCATAGCCTGCTTGAGAGTTGTTATAAGGGGGAGAACAATGGATGTAGACTGTTCTCCCCGCACAACATCATAAATTCTATCCGACGACGGGCCCGGGCGTTGGACAGCGTCGATCTCCAAGGCCTGAACCAACCGACCCATCAGGTCCGCGAACGATCCATGTGACTCATCCGGTGAGGCTGGGTCCTGAGTAGAAATGACGGCCTCGGGAGAGGTCGAGTCGATCTCAGAATCGTCGGAATCGGCCATGTAGTATGGTTGAGCCGATGAGGAGGATTCAGGCGGCGACTGAGAACGGCTGCTATCGTGCCTGGATGGTGCCGGAGAGTCCCGTCTCGGATCCCTGGGGCGAGGACGGTCCCGATAAGATGGAGAACGACCTCGAGGGGCCGGGTAGTACCCCACGGAATAAGGATCAGGCCAATGCTGATACGGTGGTCGGTACCAGCTGTCTATCGGCCTCTCAGCAGACCGGCTCCGACGGCCTCGAGGTGGAGACAACACGGCATCCGCTGCCGCCGAAGGCATCGGTGTGGGGGATCTCGCCTGTGTAGGGGAGTCCCGTATCTCTCCATCCGAGATGGAATCCCTGGGAAGGGTAGGGAGCGGATCTGGAGGGCAGTCGATCACACGCCTAGGGGACCCTTGCGGGGTGACCCTCATGGCCTCCTGAAGCACAGCGTCGGGTGGTGTCGGTACCGAAGTTGGGCCCGGTACCGATGGCGCTGATGAACCCGAATCTCGGTGCCGTGGGCGCTCGGGTTCCTTCGGGCGCTTCGAAGGCTTATCTTTCTTAGCCTTCTTGTGGCCGCTCGACTTCGAAGAGTCGGAATGCTTCCGTTTCTCCGATTTTTTCTTAGGAGAAGCGGGCGGAGCCATCACCGACGAGGCGCCTTCGTCCGAAGGACGCCGTTGCTGGGCCACAGAGGGGGCCGATTTCGCAGCAGTCACCACGGGGTCGGACTGCATGAGAGCCCGATCCCATAACAGCCTGCGAAGGCGATTTTCTCGGTTTTTCCGAGCTTGCTTGGAAAACGCCAAGCAATGTGCACATTTATCGGTTCTATGCCCCTCACCGAGACAGAGGAGGCATAGTTCGTGCGGGTCGGTAGGCGACATCTTCGACCCACACTCAGCGCACTTGCGGAAGGCCGCACGCTGCGCCATCGTTGGAAAAGAAGAAAAGAAGATAGTGCAGAGGGTAAGTATATATTTTTGGTTTTTTTGTTTTTTTTTATAGAAAAAAGAAGAAGAAGAAGAAGAAGAAGACAGAATCAACAAGAAGGAACTATACGAACAGTAACGAGGAACGAGGGCAAAAAACTGGGAGGATCTCGAAGAGCTAACGAACAGATAGTCAGAGCGAGAGCGAAGCGGCACGAGGCACAGTGGACGGCGGTCGCAAAGACTGAACAAAATGGCGGACGCTCCGCTCTTATATAGGTCTAAGGGGGGAGGGGAGCGGAGCTTTCCCGCCTAAAAAAACCGTTAGCTTGCAATCTCCGGCCAGAGGCACTGCGCAGGCGCAGCACCCATGTGTGTGATGCACAGAGGCCACGACGAAGAAATGCTGATCCTAGTAGTTAGGGTTAGACTAGATCCAAGGACAGAAAAGTTATGGTAGGCAATATCAGTAGACAGCAAGAAAAGCATAGGCAGTAAGCTTATCTTTCAAAGCGGGCTGAAATGGGGAGCTAGAGGAGGCATTTGAGGAGCTGTCTCACATGGCCTGAGTGTCTAGAGAAGTGAATGGTTTTGGCAGAAAAGTTCTGAGCAAAGGTGACTGAAGTGTGTCAGTCAGAGAACTGACTGCCAAAGGCCAGAGAACAGATTGCCATAAGCAAGGCAGGCTATTACCAGAGCTTGAACTGCTAGGAGTGGTCATCTGAAGGTTGGGCTGAGGTGCCATCAGTACCCTGATGGCACTCAGCTCTATCTCTTTTTTCATCTAATCCAGGTGAGGCAGTGACTGTTCTTAACCAGTGCCTAGGCTCAGTAATGGAATGGATATGGTCCAATAAACTCAAGCCCAATCCTGGTAAAGCAGAGGTACTGTTAGTGGAAAGTCTGGGGAATTTTCAACCTGTCCCGGATGGGATTGTGTTACTTCTAAAGGACAAGGTTCACAGCCTTGGGTGCTCCTGGATCCCAAGCTGTCACTTATTTCTCAGGTGGTTTCATTAGCCAGGAGCGCTTTTTACCAGCTTAGGCTGGTTTATGAGCTGTATTCCTACAAGGATGAGTGGAGCTTTGCTACAGTTATCCATGCACTGGTAACCCTGAGCATGGCTTACTGTAATGCACTCTATGTGGGGCTGCCTTTGAAAATGGTACAGATACTGCAACTAGTCCAGAATAGGGCTGAGCACCTGCTAACAAGTACTGGCTTCACAGGCTACACTGGCTGCCAGTGGCCATCAGACCCCAATTCAAAGTGCTTACAACAACAAACAAAGCCCTAAACAGGTTGGGGCCACAATATCTGAGGGAATGACTCTCTCCATATATCCCAGCCTGATCTGTGAAATTGTCCTCTGAGGCCCCTTTCCAAATCCTTCCCCGCAGTGAAGGGGGGGATGGCTATGAGAAGAGTGTTTTCTGTAATAGCACCCCATTTGTGGAGTATGCTTCCAACAGGGATCTGCCAGGCAGCTTCTCTTTTCTCATTTAGATGCTAACTGAAAACATTCCTTTTCCATAACCAGTTTGGTGAGTAAGTTAAGTTGGTTTTACAACCGTTTTATCACATTGGCGTTATTGCTGCTACTGCCATGGCAAAATTTTAGCTGCCACACTAAAATTTGTAAAGTTGTTTTCAACTGATTGTTTTAAATGGTTTTATTATTAAGTAATAAAATAATAAATAAGTAATAAAATAAAAATCAAAATAATTTTGATTTTATTTTTTGTTGTTTTATTTTACTGATTTATCATATGATTTATACTGAATTGTTTTATTTATTTAATGTAATGCTAGCTGCCCAGAGAGCCTTATGGCAATGGGGTGTGGCATACAAGTGAAATAAATAAATAAGCAAACAAACCAGTGTTTTGGCAGAAAGGCTGGTGAGAAAAGGGGGGATTTTGCCCTATGCTTTATAGGGGAGAGCACATGACTTGAAACTGACTGCATATGAAGCAGAAAGAGAAGGAAGTATCAAAACAATCTGTTGAATACAATTGATGTAGAACTAATGGTAGAACTACAAATGATGGTGGGCATGTCGTGAGCGGAGCCGGCTAGTGCAGGAAGTCAGACTGGATGGCCCGGGAGACCCCTTCTGACTCACTCTGTTTCTATGTTTCTAAAGTATATCTATTAGACACATCCTCTCTGGTTTCCATCATGTTTGAGTTTCATCCTATTGATATACAAAAACAATTTATTATTATTACAGTGTATTTACATCTTTTCTTTTTTCTCCCCTTGTGAGGAACCAAAGGCAATTTACATAGCCCTATTTGATCCTCACAACAACTTTTTGAGGTAGGTTTGGCTGAGAGTGAGTGACTGGGCCCAAAGTCATCCAGTGAGTTCTATGGTCAAGTGGGGACTAGAACCTGGATCTACTAGGTCCCCAGTCCAATACGATAACCACCATGCTGCTCTGGCTCTCATTCTATGTTAGGTAAAGGTAAAGGTTTCCCCTTGACATTAAGTCCAGTCATGCCTGACTCTAGGGGGCGGTGCTCATCTCCGGTTCCTAGCCGAGGGAGCCAGCGTTTGTCCGCAGACAGTCTCCGTGGTCATGTGGCCGGCATGACTAAACACCAAAGTGCACGGAATGCTGTTACCTGCCCACTGAAGTGGTACCTTTTTATCTACTTGCATTTGCATGCTTTCGAACTGCAAGGTTGGCAGGAGCTGGGACGGCGCACGGGAGCTCACCCCGTGTGCAGATTCGAACCGGCGACCTTTCGATCAACCAGCCCAGCAGCACAGCGGTTTAAACCACTGCGCCACCTGCAGTCCCCCATTCTATGTTACATCTACATTAAAACGTTTTAACAATGATTACACTTTGGGCACACAGTCCTGAGAGATTTTAGAGACTGGAATTGCAATAAATGCTAAGTACAAAAAGGAAGCAACCATTACCTCTATTTCTCACAGAGACCACACATGATGGGCAGGCAGCATTCTTTATGTCAAATGCCAATTTAGAGAAATCCTTCTTAAACTAAACATAAACACATCACCAAACATTCATTTTATACCAATTTAATTGTCACAGCTTTCAGCAAAGAAAGATCTCTTCATTGTAGATCTCTTGTTCTCTTTTTCTCTGAACTCCAGCTCCCAGGATCCCTGGGGAGAATTGCAGCTATAGCCTACTTTTCAAAGTGGCTTATAACAATTACAGTCTATCACAACAATATAGTGTAAGTGATAAAACATGGGATGTGTAGCAAGTAGAGGAGAGAGGCATAAAGAGGAAAAATGTATGGAATCAGTTTCTACTGGTACTGCTGATGTGCTTTAGTTCTTAAAAATAAATCGCTAAGAACAAAAAGAGAAAATACCAATGTATTATATTATTTCACAGTTGAGGTGTCCCACCTGCTTCAGTTACGTCTAAGACAGAAGCAAAGGATCAAGCAGGAGGTGCCTCACAACTGCAATCAGGCCAGTGTGGGCCTGCAAGAAGCCTTCTCTGTTGCTGCAACCTTCTCAGATGCAAGCCCACTGAAGCGGCACTAAACCTTACTTTTGGCAAGATAAAATGAGAGGTAGCCAGGAATTTACCTCTCTTGTCACCGTATTTTGTGACCTCAGCAGTCACAGTTAAGCGCTTCACAATTCTTTACTAGCACTACCCAAAGTGGCATATTTCTCATAGTGTATGCTTAATTTTATGACAAATAAAACCAAGGGAAAAAAGGAAAATTGTTCATTTAAGTACCACAAACACTCCACCTGGAAGGTGGGACATGACAAATCAGCAGGAGAGAAGAATGGGTATGACTGCCATAAAACAGATGGTTTCTGAGAGCTTTATAGAAATAATCTTCATATTAGAAAATATCACCAGGCAGTAACAGATGACACAAACCATTAATTACCTCTTTAATTTTGTCCCTTTTTTCTCGGATGTTTGGATCCACTGGATCTCCACTGTTTATCCCCACAAGATTTGGCACTGGGACCGGTGGCAGAGGCTTGCTGCTTTTGTTCTTCAAGCCCTTGATTATCTTGTTCTTCTCAGTCTGAATTTCTGCTTGGATCTCATCTCGTGACTTCTTCAGTTTCTCTTTTGCTTCTTCTAGAGCTTTTTCATGGTCTGCACGAATTTTATTTCTCAAGAGCTCTTCTTCTTCTCTAAAAAACCAAACAGAAGGCTAATTTCTTAGAGGCAATTTGACAATTTTTGGAAAATGCTGGCAATCACTTAAGCATGGACTGATTTTACCTTGCTACTATAAAAAAGAGTCACTTATTCCAAGTATAACTGACAATGATTAACCAATACATTGATATTAGCAATAGATGTATGCCGATATATCTATTGGTCTTTGAATACTTATATACGTTACACAAAAGTGCAAGAAATAGTTTGTCCTGGAGTATTGTAGCCATTTTGGTGATTCAGTTTCCCTTTCCATTTATTCAAGAAAAGCAGGTTGCTTACCTGTAACTGATGTTCTTCGTGTGGCCATCTGTGCATTCACACATATGGGTGCTGTGCCTGCGCAGTGCCTAGGCTGGAAAGATTGAAAGCTAACGGTTTTGGCGGGAAAACTCCGCTCCCTTCCCCCTCAGCAGTATATATAGAGTGGAGTGTCCGCCATTTTCCCCAGTCTTTGGAGACCGAACTTTCGTCACCTTCCGGAAAAGGATGGCATGACAACTCGTTAGGTACTGTAGCAAGAGCATATGGTACCGATGGCATAATAACTTAAAAGGCACCGAAGCAAGAGCATATGGTACCAATGAAAGAAACCACTCACCGACACCGAGCGGGGCCAGTGGGTGGGTTGTGTGAATGCACAGATGGCCACTCGAAGAACATCAGTTACAGGTAAGCAACCTGCTTTTCTTCGTCGTGACCTCTGTGCATCACACATATGGATGAGTAGCAAGCTTACCAGAATTGGTGGAGGGCTGTGTCGTCATTGAAGAATGGCAGAGAGGACAGCACTCCCGAAAGAGCAGTCTCTTCTGGCATGCACATCAAAGCGGTAGTGCTTTGCGAAAGTACATGGAGTGGCCCAAGTCGCAGCTTTGCAGACCTCTTGGATTGGGATACCTGTGGCAAATGCGGAGGAAGCTGCTACTGCTCTAGTGGAATGACCCCTCGGAACAACAGGTAAGTCCATCTTTGCAAGCTGGTATGCCAACGAAATGGTCTGAACAATCCATTTCGACAGTCTCTGAGGCGAAACAGGCAATCCTTGGTCCCGTTGAGAGTACTTCACAAATAGTCTATTAGAATGTCTAAGAGATTCTGAACGTGATCTGTAAAAAGCTAAGCAGTGTCATACATCCAAAGTATGCAAGGACCTTTTGATTGGGTTCGACGGTGACGGAAAGAAGGCAGGCAACACGATCTCTTGATTCAGATGGAACGTTGTGGCCACTTTAGGTGAAAAGGAAGGATCCATTTTCAGAACCACCTTCTCCTTATGAAAGCTAAGATAAGGTGGATCTATTCAAAGAGCACAAAGTTCACTGGTTCTGTGAGCTGATGTAACTGCAACAAGAAAAGCCATCTTCCATGAAACAAGACGCAGATCGACAGTTGCTAGGGGTTCAAATGGTGGTCTTGTAAGTGCTTGAAGAACGACTGAAAGACTCCATGTGGACATGACAGGCCAAATACAAGGAGGAAGATTTTGCAGTCCTTTCAGAAATTTCCTTATAAGCAGTTGTGAAAACACCGACGATTCCTGTATTGTACCACGATAATGTGACACAGCAGCTGCATAGACCTTAACTGACGAAGGTTTAAGTCCCGAACGATGTAGTTGCAACAGAAACTGAAGAATATTCTCCACCGAAGCTGCCATTGGATTGAACGAACGTGACTCCGCGAAAAATGAGAAGCAGCGCCACTTTGCTGCATAAGACTTCCGAGTTGATGGTCTTAGTGCAGACTCGAGAATCCTTAAAACATCTGGGTCTAAAGAGCTCGGTCCCGACGGTACATCTATCGGTACCAAGGCAGTGAGGAGGTCCAATGGGTCATGAGTTGAAGTACCGAGCGACCTAGTAGATCTTGGTCCTGAAGCAGTGTTGTTAGTCAACGAATTCGCCACACTGTGAGATTCAATGAGGGCAGGTCTGGGTCACGGAGAGCGCCTTTTTGTTGAGTTAGCAGATCTTGTCTGGATGGAAGACGAAGGAAGATGCTGTTCGAGATCCGAAGGAGAGTGGAAAACCACGCTTGACGAGGTCACCAAAGTGTTATCAGTATTCCTGCGGCATCATCGTGCACGATCTTCGATACGACTTTTGTCAGTAGGGGAATATGTGGGAACGCGTAAATCCTGAAGTTTGTCCAAGGAAGCATAAGGATGTCTCCCATCGATTCCGGTCCTATTCCCACTCTGGAGCAGAATCTTTTGCATACCCTGTTCCTGTGGGTAGCGAATAGGTCTATGTCTGAATGTCCCCAAAGTCGGAATAACTGCGTGCAGACCTGGTGATTTAACTCCCATTCATGGGTCAAGGACATGTGTCTGCTCAGAGTGTCGGCTTCCTTGTTGTCGGTCCCAGCAAGATGAACCGCTAGGAGGGTTATACCCCTCGGGATGCACCATTCCCAAATGTCAATGGACAGGCAAGCTAGGGCAATGGACTTTGTTCCGCCCTGTTTGTTGATATAGAACACCACCACTACACTGTCGGACGTAATCTGTACCACTTGTTGGCAGACAGTTTCCTCAAAGGACCAAAGTGCTTTGAAGATTGCTAAGAGCTCAAGGTAATTGATGTGACTCGATGATTCCTGTCGGCTCCACATGCCCTGGGACTGAAGTCCTGCACATACCATGCCCCACCCGATCAGCGATGCATTGGTATATAGTCAGCATTGGGTGAGGGGCTTGGAATGGGGTACCCACATTCAAGTTGATTGGGGTAGTCCACCAAGTCAACGTCCGTAGGACAGCGTGGGGCACTCGAAGCGGTTTGTCAGGCAAATCTCGTTGTGGACGAAAGTTCTTGTTGAACCAAAGTTGAAGAGGACGGAACTTCAACCTGGCATGTGGGACAATGGCAACGGTGGCAGCCATGTGACCCAAAAGTCTCTGAATCGAGAGCAATGGGATGACGTTGTTCTGTTGAATCTGAGAAATAAAGGAGCGGAGACTGTCCTGACGAGCTGGGGGGAGGAACACCGTCGCTACCATGGAATCGGGATGCGCTCTGATGAAATCTATCAACTGCGTAGGGACAAGGGATGATTTTTCATGGTTAATACAAAGTCCTAGATTGTCCAACAGTGCACAAGTCACCTCAACAGCTGACAGGAGACTTTCGTGGGTCTGCGAAACTATAAGCCAGTCATCCAGGTAAGGATACACTTGGATGCCCTGAAGCCGTAGATGTGCACATACCGGGGCCATACATTTCATGAAGACCCTTGGGGCCATGGCCAAACCGAATGGAAGGACATTGAATTTGTATATGTCAGTCCCAACAGTGAAATGTAGAAGACGTCTATGGCTTGGATGGATTGAAATATGGAAGTAGGCATCTTTCAGATCCAGTGAGGCAAACCAATCCTCTCTCCTCAGCAGCGGAAGGCTATTTTGAAGGGTAGTCATCCAAAATTTCTTTGGTTTGATAAATCTGTTGATATTTCGGAGGTCCAAGATCAGACAAAGACTACCATCCCGTTTAGGGACTGTAAAATATCTAGAATAGAATCCATGAAGCCCATCAGAGCTAGAGAGTTGCCGAATCGCACCCTTACAAAGCAGTTGATGTACTTCGTCCACCAATACTGGGGAACACAGTGTAAATCGAATCGGGCTCGACTACGGAACAGTATCGAATTCTATTCTGTATCCGAGCTGTATGATGGATAAAACCCACCGATCAGATGTGATGGACTCCCAAATGGGGAGTTGGCCTTGCAGCCGTTCCCTAAAAGGGAGGGGGAAAGGTGGGTGTGGAGGTGGAGGAGAGGTTTACCCGTCCCATCAGCATTGACGCTTTTCCACTTCGAAACGGCAACGGCCTTGTTGAAAACACTGGTGGGGTTGTTGTCTCCTATGTTGAGGCCGCTGTTGATATTGTGTCTGCAGGGGCTGGTAGTGGTAGGATGGACGCGACCATGTCCACTTACCGTATTTTTTGCTCTATAAGACTCACTTTTCCCTCCCTCAAAAGTAAGGGGAAATGTCTGTGCGTCTTATAGAGCGAATATGTGTGTGCAGTAAGTCTGTCAGATGTGCAGCCCATGGGGAAGTGATGGGGAATGTGCCTGTGATTATGTGCCCATTTGATTCAGAGTATTTTTTTTTCTTGTTTTCCTCCTCTAAAAACTAGGTACGTCTTATGGTCAGGTGCGTCTTATAGAGCGAAAAATACGGTACATTTTTGCTGTCCCGGCAATTCCATCCATCTTGCTGTCATGCGGGATTCGTGGATAGACTTGAGCTTATGGTTCATCCGCGAATGAAAAAGCGTGGAGCCATCAAAGGGCATTTCTTCTATTCGCCGCTTCATCTCATCAGGGAAGTTGCAGTTCTTCAACCAGGCATGCCTTTGCAGTGAGATGGCCCCGACAAGAGCCCTCGAATCTGTATCCACATGATGACAGGCTGTGGATAGTTGCTATATAGCCACCTGCATACCCTCCTTGATGAAAGTCCTAACCAAATGCTGTTGTTGTTATGGCAGGGGGGGTGACGATGTCATTCAGCCTCTGCATAATAAAGAATTGATACCTGGCCAGGGTGGCTTTGTATTTAGACATACGAAGACCAAGTCCTGCAGCCGCATAGACCCTGTGTGCCAAGGTATCAATCTTGCGGCCCTCCTTATCTCAGGGGGTGGTATGTCCCCTGGATTCCCTGCCTTGGGATGATTCAACCACCACGGAATTTGGCTTGGGATGATGAAGCAAGAAGGGTATATCACCCTCCCAGACCCGATACATGGATTCGTATCTTCTCACTGTGGGCTGAGTCTGCGAAGGCAAGTCCCAAGGTTGAGTCATCGCCTGCCACAGCGTTGTAATTAGCAGCAGGACAATTGCAGGTGATTGCTCTCCCCTGACAATGTCATAGAACTTGTCGGTGCTCGGATCTGGCTGGTGTTGCACCTCAATCTCGAGCGACCGAACAAGTCTAGACATGAGCTCTCCGAATGAGATGTGGGGCTCTTCCGGTGACAATGGCCCCTGAGATGTTATGAAAACGTCAGGGGAAGTGGATTCTGCATCAGAGTCAGTTGGGCCCGAGGTGGTACGGTTCCAATGAGGAAGTCCCCAGTGAAGTGCGACATTCAGGTTCCGCATGTCTAAAGGTGGACGGCATATCCTCATGGGCGGATGGCAAGGAATGGTCCCTTGGTTGAGGACGAAATCCAAAGGAGTGGTAATCTTCCCAGCCCGACGAATAATTATAGTTGGGCTGGAACCATCCTTCTTCTCGCCTTTCATACATCCGGGGCCAAGGTGGCGGTGGAAAGGCTGGATATGGATCCCGAACTCTTGCTGGAGACCGAGCCCTGGGAGCAGAGTCTTGAATCTCCCCATCGGAGATAGACTCATGATGCGGTTCCTTGGGCCTCTCAATAGGTTGGCCCTGTTGAGGGGCAGGTTGTATCGGAGACCCTGGTGGGGTAACCTACATTGCTGCATGAAGCATCAGTACCGATGGCATTGGTACCAAAGCTGCCGTCAGGATCGATGGTGCTGTCAAACCCGAATCCCTGTGCCTCTTCTTATGGGGCAGTTTGGCCGCTTTATCTTTCTTCGCCTTTTTGTGGGCAGAAGAGTGATCTGACCCTCCGTGCTTCCTCTTCTCCCATTGTTTACGCGGGGGAGAGAGGGATTGTTGAGCCCCAGAGGGGGAATTTCCATCGTCCAATTGCTGCAGCTGAGGCATGGGTGGCGTGGACGAAGGGCGTTGTCCAGGCATGCCCGAGGCAGAGGCTGGGCGTTGGCCCGATACAGTCGAAGCAGCGGCCTTGCACTTGGCGGATGGAGCATGCGCCGGCCCGGGCTTTATCGCAGGCTGATCTGACTGCATCAGTGCTTGGTCCCATAGGAGCTTTCGCAAGCGATTCTCCCTATTTTTTCATGTCTGCTTAGTGAAAGCAAGGTAATGGCGGCATTTATCCGTCCTGTGCCCCTCGCTGAGGCAAAGGAGGCACAAGGCATGAAGGTCCGCCGGGGACATCTTGGACCCACATTCCGCACATTTGCGGAAGGCCGCTCATTGCGCCATCGTAGAAAAAGGAAGGAATAGCATATAGGAAAGAGGGAAAGATAAAATTTTGGGGTTTTTTTTAATATATATAGGTAAGAACAAAGAAAAGAGAAAGGTATAACAAGGGAACAATAATTTGGAGTAATAGCAACGAAGAGTATAAGAACAATAAGAATAAAAGAGCAAATAGTCAAGCGAGAGACGAACAGGCATGAGGCTCTGCGAACGGCGGTTGCAAAAGACTGGGGAAAATGGCGGACACTCTGCTCTATATATACTGCTGATGTGTGTGATGCACAGAAGCCACGACAAAGAATTTAATTAATCAGTATTTAATAATTTGCAGCTTAATATGCAGTAACAGAACCAGTTTTTCAGCCCTCATCCAACTCCAGTGCAGTACAGGTATATACTGTTACTCAAGAATGTGCAATCCACTAAAAGCAAAGCAATGTGGATGGATTAGAGCTAGGCAGAATCTGTTGGGCCAACTTTTTTTAATCATTTGTGGGAGAAACACACCAGCAATTTATTAAACATGTAGTGTTATGGTTCTCATGGGGCATTCTGTTGAAGAAGTGAAGATTGTCAGCCTTCTAAGGGCCAGTGGGTCAGTGTTTTTATGAAATGAAAAAGAAAAAAAAAACTCTTAGCACATCACAATTATCTGAAATTAAGGTAACATCCTCGTAAAGAGTCTTAGAATTATGTGTGTTATGTCCCCGAAATCAATGGAAATCCCTAACTTACATTGCAGGTAGATACTGACAAGAGCTTTCAAATTAATATTATGCTCCCAGTTCCCAATCTGAAGAAATAAATCCATGTATCTACACATCACTACACATAAAAAGTTGTTCCTTCTGTTTAACTAAAAAAGTCTATTTTTGTACTGGAATATACCTGTAATCATTCATTTTATAGTCTCTTTAAAATCTAGGTAAAGTATTAGTTCTTTGCCCCATTAATGTAACAACCCATGTATGCGAGGAAGTAGTTTTTACATGCATGTACGGCAATCCAGAAGAACTACATGTGCAAGAAGGCTGCATATGCATCGTTTTGCATGATCAATCTTTATTGATCACACAATTGATCATACAATTTTTTTTGTGTGATCACAGATGCATGAACAATACCAACAGGACAACAAAACAGCTTGTCCAGGCTCCCACAAGACCCAGATGGCAGCTTCCTCTGACTCTGCATAAGGACAGGTGAGGCAGCTAAGATAAGTGGTGGGCGTGGGGCAGGGAAGCTCACAAAGCTACAGGATGAACCAGATTTGGTTCTGGTTGCTTCAGAGGGAACAATGCTTTGCTTGAGAGAGCCACAGAATCTCTCTGAAGTAGCTGGATTCTACTTGGTATTCAACCAGATGGGAAGCACGGCACTAGCCATTTGGCTACAGCTTGAGAAATAACTGACAAGCTGACCTTATGCACTTAGCTAGATCATACTGGAAATATGGAGCCCCACCTTGCTGTGGTGTGATGCATGGGTAGCTGTACATAATTTGATTTGAAAGCTATAAATGCAGTCCAATATAGCACTGGCTTTTTTTGCATCCACACCACATTGTTGGCTCATATTCAATTTATAATCTATAGCAATTCCATGATCCTCCTCACTTGTAGTATTGTTGAATCAAATACCTCCCCCATCTTGCAACTATTCTTTTGGTTCTCTTTTCCTAGGTATGGAACTTTACCTTTGTCCCTGTTGAACTGCACTCTATTGCTTTCAGCCCATATCTCTGAAATTTGTTTTTCTCCTCCAGGGTATTAACTTTCACTCTGAAGACTACATTCATATGTGACACCTGATATCACCTGTTAACTGCAGAGGGAAGGCAATTAATTCTGGCCATGGAGAAAACATGGTGATACTTGAGGGACAGTCAAATGATCAAGATATCACTTTCTAGAAACTGAAAGGTTAAGCTAGAAAGTGAATTCCATGAGTATTTGATGCAGAACACTGAATATAATGTCCTTTAGCCATTATTCTAAAATCAATTTTATGGAACAAAAATCATGTGTACCAAGAAAATCCATAGAAAGGCCTGGTAGATGTACTCTGGTAGTAAAACCTTTAAACCATAAACTAATAAAAACATGTATTTCAATAAAATAAAAATAACCCAAATATTGATTAGTGTAAATAATGTTCAACTAGTATCAGAAAGCAAGTGTCCATGCCCTGAATTTAGTTGATGCAAGGCCAGCCTCTACAAAAGCAAGTGCAGGAAGTTTGCAGGCACATCCTAACGTTTGGATTAAATCCCTGAATTCATATTCAGATACTGTTCTGCACAACTGGAACAAGATTTTCACCTTAAATACGAGCAAAGAAGCAGGAATAAATTGTTCCCTCTTAGTAGGAAAAAACTTAAGTACTACCTTGGTGGAATGCTGTGCTAACAGAACTGAAGACCTTCTATAAATGAGTGAGAAAGAGACAATAATGCCTGAATAGCTAAACTACATGCTGTCCATCAATAAAAGACCATGATCTTTGTACCGCTGAAGTTAATATTTAGTAAGTTAATGTTGCAGTAACTCACAAAAACACCTAATAGACATTTATGGCTTATTTTCAATTGCAACATATGAGTGGCATTGTCCACATAATGGAACAACTGCTGTAACTACGGAATAATGAAACTTTAGTCTCTACCAGTTTTGGGATATAGAATTCTAGTGCTAAACAGTTCCCAAACAAGTCATTTGGGTAAATATTAAATAATATGGAGTCTAATATAGAATCCTATTAGTTGCAAGAATAGGTTTTGTCAAGGTGTCCTCCAGACCACAGCTTACAAGGAGCATTAATACATCTACTAAGATAATTTTGTCAATGAAATAATCCATCAAACTCTGTAATATAATCCAGCTTCCCCCTTTTATTCCCAAATACCACTCCATTGTCATTCTAAGGCTTCTTCTCTGAACTGCTATGTTAAGGTGTCTTAAGGGGAATTAACTGTGACCCACCTCTTCTGGACTAAGCTATATACTCTGGAATAATTTTGTGCTAGTACCAAATCCTTTGAAAGTGCATTGAATTTATATTCTTGGGGTGGGGATGGGTTGGATATTAATTAGAAGGGGAATATTTCTTGCCAAATATTTGCCTTTACTTAAGGGAAAGTCATTCCTCCCTCTTTTGCATTGCTCTGTTTACGTTGTAATATGCATGGCCTCTATGGCACCCATCCAGTCAGTGGTTCAGGAATACATTCATATCTCACGAAGATTACAGTCCATCCATTCTTGCATCCTCTGACTATGTTATGAAAGAATTTGGAAGAGAGAAATTTTCTAGAACAGGAAAATTTCTGAACATATTTGGTAAGTAAGAAGAGTCTTGCTTTTCACTATGCAGTTTTAGTTTATTATAATAGTTCTAAATCGGTAATCCTATCAGCCGGATGGACTCCCCAATGTCATTATCATTTAATTCAGATCTCAGATCTTTTTTGGAATACGACTATGAGAATATTGTACTCAAAGTCTAGTCAATGCCAGGCCACATCCAGAAACTTAGCTTTTTTATACTCTGCAGAATGTGCATGAAGATAACCATAGAACAGATCTATATTTAGAACAGTATATCATCCATTTTGAGTATTCCAAGAATTAGCTGATCTATTAAATACAGAAAATGAATTTCTTATTTTAACTGAGAGAGCATGCTTTTGGGCTTTCAGAAAGTTAAAAGGACTTAACTTCCAGTGATGTGTTCAAGTCCTTTACTCCAAGTCTCGAGTCAAGTCTCAAGACTTTACTTTCAAGTCCAAGTTGTTTGCAAGTCACTGCAAAAAATATTTGAGTCAAGTCTCAAGTCTCTTCTCAAGTCCCAAGAGCCAACTTTAACAGAAAAAAGGGTCTTATTCAAGGAAAAAGCCCAATATTTTAGTTTAATCTAATTTGATTTTTTTTTATTTTCCCTTCAATGTGTAGTTTAGGTTTTGTTTGTATTTTTCTGAAGATAGATCAATCAATTGATCAATAGATAGATGTTCTAAAACTTCTGGTTATACCCCAGCCTAGCTGGGACATGCTGGAATGTTAGGACCTTTTTCTGCCTACACATGCATAGGATTGTGCCCTGAGGGTGATCTTAGTCTGAATTAGGAGGTGTACCACCATCTGATGCAGGACCAGAGGGCAAAGGAGGCAATCTTCATCTTGCCATGCTCTTGCCCTGCATTTTCACCAGATAGGCTTGTTTTACCCAACTACCAACCATTTTTAAAGGTGAGAGGAAGGAGGCTGGACAAGCCTCTGGATAGACCATACCTGGCGTCCCTACTGTGCTCCCCACCACACCCCAGAATGCCCTTGAACATCACTTTGCTTGCATGGGAAATTAGTGTAACTAACTTATATTTGTTGCACTCTTTACCATCTTTCTTGGGGACCGCATTGTACCCTGAATGTTTCTAGTTTGCTTTTTCCCATATTTGTTGGCATAATCTTGTTAGGATCTGAAGAGATTCAGTCTCTGCAGCTTGGAATAGTTCCCATAACTACTCTGGATGCTTTATTCCTATCAAATGCTTTCAGAGCAGCTCTCACTTTGTATTCTAATATTGCTACTTCCTCCTCATAGGATTCCTCTTCAAAGGAGTTTGTCATCTTTTTATCTCTTCTGTATAGAATTTCTGTATATTTTTTCCTCTTTCTATTTTCTCCTGGTCAGATGATATGTTCCCCTGGTGGTCTTTCAGCATTCCTAATCTAGATTTGAATTTCCTGTTGATTTCTTGGACCTTCTGCATGAGGTCCCTTGTTTTTCCCTCTTTTGTTTTCTTTGATTTCTTTACATAGTTTTTTTTGTCTTTATGTGACAGTTGCTGAAAAGTTGCATTCAGGATTCTGATTCTATTTCTGGAAACTTTTGCTTCTCACCTGTGATATTTATTTCAAATTTATATGCTGCTCAATAGCCCAACAGGACTCTCTAAGCGGCTAACAATATCAATATACAGCTCATGGTACAAGTACCGGGGAAGGAGGGGAGGAAATCTGTTGGAGCAGAGTGAGCACTTATAATCAGGTTTTAAATCTGGGTTTTGTAAAATGTGTAAAAGAGGATGGTTTTTGGCTGGCACCAAAATGAAAATAGAGACAGTGCCAGGCAGATCTCTTGAAGAAGCCTGTTTCGCCAAGAAGGCCCTTCTTATAAATGCCATCCCTTTTACTTCCTTTAGGGAGGACTCAGAAGGACCTCATCCCAAGATCTCATTGGGTGGTAGGAGTATATTGGAAAAGGCGGTCTTTCAAGAAACCAGGTCCCACACTAGTTAGGGCTTTGTGTGTTACAACAAGCACTTTAAATTGAGCCTGGGCTTCAAATGGCAACCAATGTTATTTATACAGAATAGGTATTATGTGGGCATACATATTAATACCTGACACCAGATACACAGCCCTATTTAGGACCAGTTGAAGTCTCCAGACCATCTTCAAAGGCAACCCTACGTAGAGCACATCACAGTAAACTGGTCAGGATGCTGCCAGTGCATGAGTAACCATGGTCAGGCTCTATCTGTTCAGATAAGGCCATAGTTGCCATACTCGCTGCAGCTGGCCACCAAGTCCACCTGAGACTCCAATGAAGGTTTTGGCTCTAGGAGCACGCCTAAGTTGCAGACCCTGTCCTTTAGAGGAAGTGTGTCCCCATCCAAGCAGTAAAACAGCCATCTAATCTGTTAGATCATTAACCAACAGTGGCTCTGTTTTTCCTGGACTGAGTTTCAGTTTATTGGCCCTCATCCAGTCCATTAGTGAACTCAAACACTGGTTAAGCACAGAGATTGCCTCACCTGGATTCAGTGTAAACAAGCAGTAGAGCTGAGTGTTGTCAGGATACTGTTGATACCTCAGCCCAAACCTCCTGATGACCTCTCCTAGCAGCTTCACTAAAATATTAAAGACAATGGGGGACAGTATAGATCTCTGTGGAACTAGCACAACTATCCCCCAACACCAACTTCTGGACACGTTCGGCCAGGTAGGAGAGGAACCACCACAAAGCAGTACCCCTGACTCCCATCCCGGCTAACCTATCCAGAAGGATATCATGGTCAACTGTATCAAAAGCTGTTGAGAGGTCTAAGAGAATCAACAGGGTCACACTTCCCTTCTCCTGACAAAAGTCATCATGCAGGGCAACCAAGGTAGTCCCCATCCTGAACCTCGGCCTGAAACCCAATTGAAATGGGCCCAGATAATCTGCTTCCTCCAAGAGTGCCTAGAGCTGTCTGGCGACCACTATCTCCAATACCTTGCTCAAAAAGGAAAGGTTCACTACCAGCTGGTAGTTGGCAACCATCCCTGGATCCAGGTTGGCTTTTAAAAGAGAGGTTTATCACAGCCTCCTTTAAAGTGGCTGGTACTATCCCCTCTCTTAAGAAAGCATTAACAGAACCCTGGACACAGGGGCGAGCCCTCTCTTTAGATTTCCCAATGATCCATGATGGGCAAGGATCAAGTTGGCAGGTGGTGGGATGGATAGTGTCAAGCACCTTGTCTACATCCTTGTGCTGCAGCAAATGAAACTCTTCCGGAAAATGGGCCTAGAAGACGTATTCTGACTATATCCCAAGATGGAGCTGAAACAATGGTGGAATCCAACTCAATCATGTTTCTTTTATCATCCATCCAAACCTTCTTTTTCTTTCTGCTATGGGGATGGAATTTTTTGCATCCTTTCCTAGTAACATCTCTGGTTTCAGTGCACAGTTCTTCCACTTCACAGTTACCGTATTTTTCGCGCCTGACAATAAGACGCACCTAGTTTTTAGAGGAGGAAAACAAGAAAAAAATATTCTGAATCAAATGGGCACATAATCACAGGCACATTCCCCATCACTTCCCCATGGGCTGCACATCTGACAGACTTGCTGCACACACATATTCGCTCTATAGGACGCACAGACATTTCCCCTTACTTTTGAGGGGGGAAAAAGTGAGTCTTACAGAGCAAAAAATACGGTAATTGAGTTCAGTAATGCAAATCTGTTCTTTATGAGGACCTTATATTCCTCATGGATGTTATTTAAGTTGTTTTTTGGTACAATGCTTCTGCTATTGATCTTTTTCTGCTTTGCTCTGATTTTTTATCTTGCTGCTGATCTTTTTCCAGCAGGGAGAATGCAGCTTATCCATCTCCTGCTTCCAATTACATAGCTTATTTGATTTCTGTATTTGCCATCTCATGATGTTCACGTGTACAGTCATTTGATTAGTGAAAATACATCTTCAGGCAGCCAAACAGATGGTTGGCATTTGAGAACTGAGTCATTCTCCTGTTTTGTTTCCGACTCTTAACCCAAATTCTCCCACAACACTGGATTTTGCTTTGTTTTCTGTTTTTCCATTTCAGTCACCTATGATGATCAGCATGTCTTGTTTTTGTATGCTATTTCCCCTTAATGTATTATTTATTACAAACATTTGTATCCCGTCCTTCCACACAAGTGCTCAGGATGGCTTCCATAGTACAAAATTACAATAATAAAACCACAATTATTAAAAACATCTTGAATGCTTGCATAAAAGTTTTTGATTTCTTCCTCAGCATCTGTTGCTGAAGTATTTACGTGAATGATGGTTATGTTGATACATTCTTTACATCATAGCCCCTGACTGGCTATGCTGCATCTTGCCTCAGTATAGACCCATTCGGTTTCCTCTGAGATTTGTCAGTTCCAGGTTTATATTTGACTGAGTGAAAATGTCCCATTCCAGTCCACTTTAGTTTGCTCCCACCAAGAACTGCAACATTTAGCCATTCCATTTCTTGCTTTACAGTTTCCAATTTGCTCTAGTTTGTACTTTTCATGTTATACAAAACATAAAATTGAACATAGAACATCAGACTTTCCTTTCACCTCTGTGGTTGTCAGCCACAAGACTTCTTCTTGGCCTTGATCTGGTCATGTCATTAGCAACTGTGCTATGTGTACTTGTCCTTTGCTTTTCTCCAGCTGGCTGCGTGCCTTCTGACTTAGAAGTCACATCTACTAGTACTCTCTTGTTTAGTCACCACATTTTCAAGGTAAGGACATTCAGAAAGTTACTGCTGCCTTCTTTGGCACAGCATTAACCAGAGTTCACTTGAGCATCACAGCCTTTGTCTATCAAAGATCCTTTGCCACTGTTGCCTTTGACTATGGCTGCTGCCCAGTAGCTGCCCTTCAGGAGTTTCTCTGACCCAATAACTGTTAGAGATATGTATTCTCCTCTGCTGATGTGACCATTACTACTGATGGTGTCTTGGCTTTGACCATTCTTTGTCGGGTGAGTCTGCTAAAAGACGAGCCTAGCAAGAGAGCCTGGCTTTGCTCTTGGCTTCTCTGACACTTGCCATGTTAAGGTGTGCATCCAAGAGGTGTCTAATGCAGAAGAAAATGTATTTGATATAAGCTTGAAATTCATTTTTTCCAATTGATATTAAAATCATGCTAAGACCTAAATGTAAAGAATAAGAAGAGTGTGGCAGAGATGTAAAAAGCTACTGGAAGGAAGTTACAAAAATATATCTCCAAGAGAGGGGGGAAAAGCAGAAGTTTGAGCAAGAAAGCAAGTTGAAAGCATTTTTATTCCTCCAAAGAGAAGGCTCCACTCTTTTATGCCAGTTCTGTTAATTTCATTTCTGCTTTTTTCCCCTACACACTCTAATTTTTATCTTTTGTTTGTGTAGGGAAGACAATATAGGCTATTCCTGTGAGAGTAGTCTGAGGTTCCGTTCCTGCACTCTGATCAACTGCAGTGTATAAATTCCATAAAAGTGTGATAGACTGTATCCTAAATGGAGTGAAAGTTTTTCTTCAATGCTGCCAATAACCTAAACTTTTAAAAAGAATTCAGCTGTCTTCCACTAAGATTGTTTTGGGCACCTTCAGTTTTGCTGTCACTATTTATTGCATTTTATCACAAGACATTATTTCAGTAATAACATTATCTTTCCTCTCACACACTTGGCAAGGATAATCACTTGAAAAGATTAATTACAACCTTGAAACTTCTAAGCTTACCTAATATTGCATTTTAAATTGATACACATTCCTTTTTACTAATGAATTTATGAAATTTCTGTGGAAAAATAAAGCATCAGAAAATGTTCCACATCACTGGGCAGTAACACACCTTACCACTCGCAACCCTTCCAGAAGAAGGGGAAGCCAAACAGCAACCCCTGAGAACCCTCTTCCTAGCTGAGAATGCTTATGCAGGAAAAAACAGTCCTCAAAGCAACTTAGTCCCAAGCCATTCGGGACTTTAAAAAGTTAAAACTAGCATTCTGAAATGTGCCTAGTTAACAACAATTAAGTTGTTTTAAGAATGAAATGATACTCACCATTGCGCAATCCTAGTCAGCAATCAGATCAGTCTATTCTGAGCCAATTAACATTCCCAAGCAGTCTTCCTATTTCATATGCAAGGCATTGCAGTTATCCAAATAGCATACTACCAGTGCATGGATTATCCTCAAAGGATATAATTTTCTACTGTTAAAACCAAAATGGCTTTAGCCTTTACTCATTCCAAGTATGCTTGAAAGGGATATCTAAGTCACTTTGAATTCGCAAGGAAATGAATGCAAAATACACACATATACAATATTCATAAGCTTGGATTCTTGCTGTTCTTAATATGTTTTTATATCTTTCTGTATCTGCCTTTTCTTTAAAGATAGATTGGCACATATCAGTTGCAATTTTGTGTAACACGATGCATAGATTTATATCCTTGTAAAGTATTCAGGAGAACCTGGTCGACAGAAGAACCTGGAGGAATGTTGTCCATGAGGTTGCAAAGAGTAGGATGCAACTTTGGAACTAAACAACAACAAAAAAGTATACACAGCCCACCTTTCTGTTTGATGAAAGGTCACCAAGATGACTTACAATAAATGATCGATCGCTCTCTCTCTCTCTCTCTCTCTCTCTCTCTCACACACACACACACACACACACCGATTTTTTTAAAAACAGGAAACAGTGATTAATGAAGGTTCAGAAGGGATGATGTGAAATGTCCACTCCACTAGCTCTGTGATGCTACTGTTGCTACAGCTGGTCTCTGAAAGCAGCCACTTGTCCACAGCGGCAACAAGAACAGCCTTTCTGATGAAAGGAGGCTACATAATCACCAGTGCCAGATGGATATGTTACATTTCCTTGACGGTCCTCCAAAATAAAATTTGGCCCTCAGATTCACCCCATTATACAGTATACAAAAAAATAAATATAGGAAACAATTGTGTTTTGGGATTGTGAGATGTTCTTCCATGCCTCTGATGAAATTGTATTTTGATTCATGTACGTGCTCCCTAAAAGAGACACTGAGACACTCACCATTTTCTTATGCCATCCATGTCCAAACAACTTTCCCATACCTATTAATGGAAGTGTGTGCATTAATGGAACCTGCATATTAAAAAAATGTGCCAGGACAAGAAGCTTCATTTGGCAAAGATTTCTGAAGGTATTAAAAATAGAGAAAATACAAATATATGTTGTAAGCCGCCCCGAAGCTTTGTTGCAATGGGGGTGGCATAGAAATGTTTTAAATAAATAAATAAATAAAATGTTTGCCAAATATATAAAGCAGGAAGGGGGAATCTCAATCTCCAAGTCTCACTCGTTGGCTCCACCTCCATCCAGACAAGACTGAGATGCTATTAGTGGGTGGTTCTTCTGACCAGATACAGAGAATCCAACCTGTTCTAGATGGGGTTGCACTTCCCTTGAAGGAGCAGGTTCATAACCTGGGGTGCTCCTTGAATCATCTTTGTCACTTGAGGCCCAGGTGGCTTCAGTGTCTCTGGATGCCTTCTATCAGCTTTGGCTACATCTCTATCTAGACAGAGATGGACTGTTATCACTGATCTATGCTCTGATCATCTCTAAAATAGATTACTGCAATGCACTCTACATGGGGCTGTCTTTGAAGACTATTTGGAAGCTCCAATTTGTGCAAAATGCAGCAGCCAGACTAATATCTGTGATCAACAATCTGATCACATAATACCAATTCTGGCCTGCTTGTACTGACTGTTTATATCCTTCCAAGCCCAATTCAAGGGCTGGTTTTAACCCATACAGTCCCACACAGTTTGGGACCATGATATGTGACAGAATGTCTCTCCCAACCTTCATCTATCTGGAAGATGAAGTTCTGGAACCTATCTCCAACTGCCACCTCTTAGGGAAGCTTTCAGATATCCAATAAGGAAAGTGCCAACCTAGCCTCCCTGGGAAGGGAGTTCTAGAGCCTAGGGGCAGCCACTGAGAAGGCCCTCTCCCATATGCCCATCACATGTGCCTGTGAGGGTGGTGGGACCAAGGAAAGGAGCTGCTCAGAAGATTTTTGAACCCAGGCAGGCTCATATGAGAGCATAAGGCTAATGGAAGGCCTTTAAACAAATAAAATAAATAACATATAGGAGAATACAGTCTTTCAGATAGCCTCAACCCAAGCTGTATAGAGCTTTATATCACTTTGTATTGCAGTAAAGCTGTTTCAACATGGGAGTTGTATGTTCCCTGTAGGCAGCCCCAGTCAGCAGCTCTCCGAACCAGTTGAAGTTTCTTGAACACTCTTCAGAGGCAGCCCCACGTACCACACACTACAGTAATCCAAATGGGATGTTACTATAGTATGTGTCATCACAGACAAATCAGACAGCTCAAGGAACAGGGGAAGCTGGTGCACTTTTTTTTAACTGTACAAATGAATAGCTGGAGGACGGTCCTGCTATGCCAAATGGCCTGCCTTAAACTTCCTAAGCTAGTCTGCTGCCAGGCAGAGTGGAAGAGATTGCCTGCTATGGGTATTAAAGATTCGATTGCTAGTTAATCAATTCTTGTCCAAAGAATGGGAGTGGACTTTGTCTTTCCCTCAGGAAGGGAAATGTTTTTGGCTATGAGATGGTATATAGGAATAAGTATCTAGGCCAGCTCAGTGGTGCCACGATAAACTTCATACTCTCTGCACTGTATTTGCCTAAAAACAAACAAACAACAACAACACATTCAACAACACACCCAGGGGCTAGATACTGCACAGGATATTTGACTATATTGTAGAGTTGCTAAAGCCCTCTGATAAACCACCATCATAAAAATACTGGGCTACACTTCAGCACTGCCATAAACACAGTTGTCCAGCCACTTTGGTCAATATGGACATAATAATGATAATCTATCCATATACATTGACAGGGTAATAAAATAGGTAAGGATTTACAAATGCAGATTGTTTTTAGCAAGAGCTGTAGAAAGATCATGAACAGTCACTGCTGCTACATTTTGTTCTAGAATAATTTTTGAATTAAGAGGCTGCAATCATTTCCCATTAGGGAAGACTCCCAAAAAACAAACAAAAGAAAACAAAAACCCTAATTCTAAATGACCCAGGAAATTCCATCTCCCAAAGTAGATTAGCCTGCCATCTAAACCCAGAACATTTTCTGCAGGGTGGCTTATTTCTGGTTTATAAGCCACTTGCCCATGGCTTGTTGTACGGGTTGCCGAATCCACAAAGTGTCAGTGGGCCATCTAAACCCAGATACCAATTTCATCAGGGGTTGTGGCAACTGGCTAGCATGGCAAGGGTAGCAAAACACATTGCCCATGAGAACAGAAGTGGCAAACTTTTCCTAGTAACAGACTGCACTGTAGCTGCCTGCCTGTCTGCCTTCCTCAGCAGAAATACCACCCCACTACCTGCACTCCTTCATCCCTTTATTTGGTAGTGAAGGTTTTCCCCTTGCCTCTGTTTTATTTATGTATTTATTTATTAAAGTTGTATTTAGAAGGCCCCACTTCTGTTTGTCTTACTTCTTACCTCCTTGGAGGATGACTCTTTCACAGGGACCTCCGAACTCAATCTTGGGGTTCAGGTACGGAACAGAGAACATATGGAAGCAGACAGCTGTACTCCGCAGTACCAGCTATGATGACCTCTTGCCCTGGTCTTTCAAGCAGATACTGTTTCAGGACTACAAGCACACCCCTGCACAGTGCAGAGAAGCTGCACAAGCTGAAGAAAAGGTTTAAGGAAGTCCTGACATACAATAAGCAATAAAAGATAGAGCCAGAGCTGGTGCCATTGTATAACAAGATGGCTTTGTTCCTGCTTGTTCAGAGGGACATCATTCCCAGGTATATGGCCAGCCCCAGTGACCAACCAATGCAGACTGCCAGTCTCCAACCCATGACTCCTCCTCCCATGGCCTACCCAGATGTATTAAGCCCTGTCCTGCACAGCAGCCTTTCTTGACTATTCCAGAGCCACTCAATCCCCAGGTTTTCAACTTTTTCCCACAACCACAGGAACCTGTCACATCAGAAAGGGCTTTCCACTTTGAGGCCTCTGTTCACCTGGGCAGACCTCCACCGTTTCTCCAATCACCAACTTGCCAAACCTTAAGTCTGCCTACTATGTACTCCTCAACTACAAGCAGCTTCATCTCTTCCAAACCTTTTGAACCAGGGAGGGAAACAAGGCCAGTGACCATTCCATCTGAACCCACTAAGGATGTGGGCACTGCCATTCACAAAACTGCTATCATTAGTGGGATTTTCCCACTAACTGTACCCATGTATGAGTTAATGGATACAAAACTGTCCCAGAAATTAAAACATATATATTAAAATTCTAGGCAGTCATGGGAATCCCCTCCAGGGTCCTGCTGGAGCACTGTGAAGGGGCAGCTTGAGGCTGCCCACCTGGGGGATTAGGGTTCTGTGCCCTGGCAACTATTGCATGAGGTTCCAGAGGGCTCTGTTCTCTCCTGAGTTGTTTAGTATCTATATGAAATAGCAAGGGGATGTTATCAAGAAGTGTGGGAGTTAAATTAAAACCCCTGCAATTACTTGGGGCCAGACTGCTTGAAGGACTATCTCCCCACATAAACTCATGTTGGACCCTAAGATTGTCTTCAGCACTCTGAGAGTCCCTGCCAAAATAAGTAAGGTAGGCAGCCACTAAGAAGGTGGCCTTTTCTGCTGCGGCACCCCAACTCTGAAATGAGATTCCCAGAGGGGTTCAGCTTGCAAAAAATAAAAATAAAATACATCATAGGTGCATCTGCTGAAGAACTTATTTTCTCAGGTATTTTAAGTCTTTCAGTTTCTGTTGTTTTGCATTCTTTACTATGTTTCAAGTCTTTGCCCTGCTGCTAGGCTTTCTATTTGATTTATATTTCATTTTATACTGTAGTTTAAACTTTAACATTATATTTTATGGTTTTAATTGCTGTATACCACCTAGAGAGCTCCAGTTATTACATGATATAGAAAAGAAATAATGAGTCCCAAAATGAAATGAAACTAAGAAATAGCAACAGCAAAGCTGGAGGTATCCCAACAACCATAATGAAAGAGACATGAATTCTACTGAAATAGAGGAGCAGGAAATCATACACAGTTCTCGGGTTGCTAAATTAACAGTTTTCAGTACCATGCTTTTTTCCTTAAATTTAGACAAGAAAAGTACATTTATCTGAACTGTTACAAGTATACAAACACGAATGTCTGCATAGTATAACATTTAAATTAAATGAAGTATTATTTTTTATCAAATGTCAAGTCAAATACTTGTGATCAATTTGATCTAAAAAAATTAATGTGGGGTACTTTTTAAAATCTTTGTTTATAAAAGACAAGTAAAATGTACGTGGCAAATTAAATTTTCTAGGATAGGGGTAGGCAACTTGTTGGCTTTCCAGATCTTTCAACCTATGGCTTCCATCAGCTTGAACCAGCATAGCAGATGGTCAGGTATGGTGGAAGTTCTAGACTGAAAGATCTCTGTCTGTACAAGGTCAGAACACTTCCCTATGCAACTGATACTGGAACATTTTCTAGAAAACCTACATCACATCAGCTGTTTCAGGCTTCTGGGATGGCCTGTAAACCATGGCAACAAACCACCCTCATTGGGTTTGCATAACGAGACAGGCCACACTGGTGAGAGTAATTATGCTAATCCCATGGCACACAACACACACACACAAAATACAGAAAGAAGCCACTGTGTGCGCTCTGTGTGTTTATAACTAATTTTCTCCCCTCTTGCAAGGAATCCAAGCTGGCTTACATGGCCCAAGGTGCTGCTAGTGTTCTACCCTGAACTACCTGTTATCTAGGGAAGTGCCAGTCCTAAAGGGTCAGCAGTGTAATGAAGGCAGACACAACACAAAGGATGAGTTGGGAATGTGAGGTGGAAAGGACATGAAGGAAGATACTGAACTGCACAGAGAAACATGAAGGCTGTTCATTTCAGGTGTTGCAACTGAGCAGTTAAAAAGTTGTCCTCTAAAATATTCAGACACATGATAAGAGTGGAAATAAGATGCCGCTATATGTAATATCCCAGTTTTGCATTTAACTTATAAAGTTGCAGCAATAATGAACGCCCTATTTCAAGTTATAACATTCATAATTTACAGATTTCACATCATCAAACCAAGCACTAGTTATACAACAAGACTTTAGCACAAACAGTTTAGGCAATGGCAAAGTAAGGAAGACCAACATCTGTGATTACAAAATTAACATTTTCACTTTAAAGAACTAGTTGTCCAATCCTACATATGTTTAATCAAGAGTAAGTCCTACTACATTCAGTGGAGCTTACTTGCAAAGTATGTGCATTTAGGATTGCCGCCTAAGATTCCCCTGATAAACCTGATTTAAAGCAGATTTAAAATTCATCAGAAACTTGGCATGATGAATCTCAGCATGTGCTTATCCCCCAAGCTTTAAACTACTCAGCCCTAATAAGAAGGTCACAATGCATGTGCTGAAAAGAAGAAAATATCATTACCTGATGTCCTAAACTTTTACTACTGGCTATTTTAAGTATAAAACAAAAGACAAAGTGATTTTGGATTTTATCATTTCTTTGCGGTCTACCGAAGACCAATAAGACATCTTGGCAGCTTATTTACAACAAAGTAGCAGCAGCACCTAATAACATTAACTTCAAAGCTGTATTTAGTGCCTTGAAAATGGCTATCCCTAGTACAAACTGTGAGGAGACTGGGAGGTCACAGGCACACCTAGATACAGAATCACAGCAATACTGTAACCACAACCATTTCAATTTGTTGCACCACTCATAGAGGGTAACAGTGCTAGCTCATGAGAACGCTATAGGAGTGCAGGTATTCAGCTCAGGCTGTTTTATCAACTGCAGCCTCACAACAGTGATCCATGCTCTAGTAACCTCTCACTTGGATTATAATGCACCCTATGTGGGGCGGCCTTTGAAGACAGTCTGGAAGGTTCAGTTGGTTCAAAATAGAGCAGCAAGGCAGGGACTGGCTGATATGAACTTATTACCAGTCCTTTTGCAACTTCGCTGGTTACCAACTGAAGTCCGGGCTCAATTCAAAGTGCTTATATTAATATTTAAAGCCCTAAATGGCAAGGGGCCAGGTTGTCTAAAGGAACACCTCTTCCCAGACATGTTTACCTGGATCCTGAGATGTTCATCTGACAGCCTTCTCAGAGAGCCATCTTCAAAGGAAATAAAGAAGGTTGCTACTAGGAGAAGGGCCTTTTCAGAGGTGGCAGCCTGATAATGGAACCACTCCTAATACTAACCCAAGGCAGTGCACCTGGAGCCCACTTTTTTTTTTTCTTTTCCTTCCTTCCTTCAAGCACCTTTTTATTAACCCAACATTTTCAGTGGTAATAATTTAACTATATTACATTTTACTGTGTTTTATTGTTGCTAACCTTGAACTAATTTGGTGTGCTACTGCTGTGGGCTTATTGTGGGTCTACTGTTGCTATTTTAATCTCATCACTGTATTGAAGTACTATTTTGATTTTAATTGTTCATTTATTAGCATAATTTGACTATGCAAACTGCCCAAAGAGTCATCTTCACTAAGGGGCAGTATAGAAAATAAATTCCACAATAGCATGAGAATGTAGAAAAATATATCAGTAAAATTCAAGAACAGCAGGTGTTCTTAATGGCCCATTTTGGATGGACCTTATGTTGGCTGCTGAAACACATACATCCCTCATGCCCAAGCAATCTGATTCCTACTGAAGCCTTCCTGAGTTAATTAACAACAGCTTCCCATTATGGCTGAACTAGAAACTCTGGTTACCAAGTTCTGAACAAACCAGAATTTGAAATTAACATCAAGCCATGGTTTTTGATCCAGGTTTGTTCCATATCTGGTAAATAGGCTTCAGCAAATCTACTTGCACAAGGGAAATTATAGCCACATCATAAAGCTATTTAAATATAACTTTTCGTAAACTTGCTTACCTTTCTAATTAAAAAGCCACAGACTACCTTTGAAATAGCTCAAGAGCCTTGAGCAAACAAGTATTTAATAAGAATGCTCACTTAGAAGTAAGTGCCACTGAAATCAGTGATGCCTGCTGCTAGGTAGGAATCTTAGAATCAAAGTAGCTAACTGAGCATAGCTGGATGTCAGGCAGTGTTTCATGGCCAGAGTACAGCAGAATCCTCCTCCTCCTCCACTTCACATTTTGTACAGACAAATACAAAATGTGAAGTGAAGGAGGAGGAACAAACAACTTTTCAGCCTATAGAAATAATATATTTTGGCATGGCTGTATGTATATATGGCTGTATTTTGCCAAATTGATTGCCAATTCCATTTATCATGCAGACTGCTAAATGAAGAAACAAGCGACTATTCTGGGGGCTTAAATAAAGAAACTTGTATGCCAAAAATCTGGTTTTCTCATAAATTCATGAACAAGAAAACTCTAATATAGTTTTTCTATACCTCAAGGACAGAGCATTTCAGTGATCCAGCTTGGAAAAAACTTATGTCAGCGAAGATTGGTCTAGCTTAAACTCTGCCACACAACAAACACATGTCATCTTAAGGTGCCACAAATCAATTCTTTGAAAAAGTGGTAGAAACTAACATTTAGTAACCAAGCCCAGCCAAGTGATGAAAAGAAAAATTTAATCAATAAAGCCTCAGTTCCATAAATTACACACCAACTCTACATCTAGCTGAACTCAAACGCATATGAAAGCCATTATAAATGTTGTTATAGTGTCACCAGCTATGTGGAACAAGTTTCTACCCTGAAAACCTTTGAATATGCTTTCTCCAGGTTACTTAAAGTTTATCCACAAAGGTCTCCAGCACAATCCCCACAAAGCAACATGTTATCCCATAAAATGCCCAGCAGACCTACATGTCTCATATGGGCAGGCACCGGACCTTCTAATTCGCAATCAGTCAAAAACCTATCTCAAGAAAACATCATTTGCATTCTTTCCCTTGGGTACTGCTTGCATTACAGCAAGGAACTGTAACAGACTAGTATACATTTGGTTTTCCGAAGTCCAAAAGTCGCTGCTAACAGGGATAGGAAGGGGGAAATAGGCAGGCTTATATCAACCATCAAATCTCTCTAAAAAGCCACTGCTGCCCGGCTCTCTCCGGAGCCCCCAGGAATGAGAGCTGCTAGCGCGCACTGGTGGTTCTTCACCCCGCCTTTTCCTCTGCCCGGGCTGAAAGGTACTCCGCGTCGCACCTGGCAGGCGTACCTGTGCCTATGCTGGTCTCGGCCTTGCCCATGGATCAAGTATCCGCCCACGTTCTTCCCTCCGTCGCCCGTGTCCACGTGGGGAATCAAGACATCCTCCAAGCCCAGGTCGAAGCGCTTGTGCTTCGAAGAGTCCGGCAGGAAGAAGAAAGCCCCGAAGCACAACGTGATGAAGGCACTGAGGATGAGCAGCAGGATGAATTTCTCGGAGAGCCTCAGGGTAGCCCTGTGGTGAGGGAAGGACGACGACGACGGGCCCACGCTGCGCGGCGGGATCCGGCGCCCGGAGACAGGCAGCAGAGCCGGCGTGGTCATCGCGCTCGCCAGCGGCAGCGCCGGGAAGAAGCCGCCGCCGAGGGGGCTCTCGCGGACTGCGCCGGGGAGTCGCTCCGGCCCCTGCAGGGGCTTCACGAGGGCCGGCTCGCTCCGCGTGGGGGAGCCGGCATCAGAGGGGCTTCCTCCCGGGTGGGCCGCCCCCGACGCCGGCGGCCTGAGGCGGGTCCGCGCCGGCCGCGCTCATCCGGGGGCAGAGGCGGCAGCGGGGCTTCAGCCGGGCGGGGAGCGAGCGTGGGCTCAGCTGCGCGGCCGGCGGCGGCGGCGGGGCTCAGCCGGTCAGCCCTGCCGCATCCCTGGCCTGGGCACCGCTCGCGGAGCCCCCTCCTCACCGGGGCCGGGCGGCCAGCGGGGCTCGCGGCGGGCGGCACCGGCGGGGTCGCTAGAGCGGGATGCGCCACCTTGCTCCGCTGCGGACCGGTGCCTCCCTCCCCGGGCAGGCCGTGGCGACTCGCTCCGGGCCCCGCCGCTTTCCGCGCCGATCAACACCGGGCCGGGCGATCGCCGACTCCGAGCTCTTGAGCAGCAGAACGGCCCCTCGCGCCTGCGCACACGCAGAAAACGGAAAAGGAGGATTCCCTTTCATAGACTTATTCGTGTAGACTAGTCCGCCGTGCCAGTTCTTGTTTCCACTGGAGTATATTTTTTTCTCCCGTGGGACGGAAGTAAGAACTCCATAGAAATCAATGCAGAAATGTTCGCATTTAGTTTAAGCGGGGCTGGATAGCACGTGACTACTCCCGTTTCAGTAAAGAGAGGGATTTCATCCTTTTCTCACTTCACATGAAATCTAAACATGCTTCACTTTGTAAGCATTTAGAATTAGTTCGAACAGGAAAGATTCCAGTGTAAATGACATTTCCTATTGATACGGTCTTATTTATAATGTATTTTAATTCTACATTGTTTTATGCTTTTCTTGTTATTTATTTTAACTGTATTTTAAATATATTAATATTGCACACTGTGAGCACCTCAGAGAGCTTTTGGCTATGAGGCAGCATACAAAAGTGATGAATGAGTGGATGGATGGATGGATGGATGGAGTTCATTATGCTCACATTGTAGACTGGTTTAGTGAATGGAATATAGTCTGGTCAATGTGGCAGGTTGAGGGGTCATACTGCAGTGTAGCCAACGTTAATATAGTCTATTGTGGTGTGTGTGTGTGTATGAGAGAAAGAGAGAGTTCACAGCCAGTTTGCATCATGTTATCAGATAGGATGTATACTGATAGGCGATAGGTTCTAATTATATAACAAGTACTGCAACTGCTTGGGAATTTTATTATTTTAAGTGAAATACAAGTATTACAAACAAACAAACATTTTAGAATGTTTGCCTTTTTGAGCTTTACTGATTTAATAAGACAGAACACTATCATAGTGATAAACAATTGTCAGTATTTTAAAGTTTTTTTTTTCTTTCATTTACTATATTAAGGGTATCACCATACTGCAGGTTGGACGATGGTTGCTGTAAGACTGGCTATCGAATTTCTCTGCATGCCTATCGAAGTATTGCATGTCTATATTTCTAAGTCTATGTGTACAAAATACCTGTACTTCCTCTTGTTTACACCATAGACTTACAGAAATGGATCAAGATGCAGGGCTGATATCGGCTCTTTAGAACTATTTATTCTTTTTCTTCTTGGGATGAAGTATAGTTATGTATAGAAATCAATAGAGAAATCTAAGGCTATAGCACGGCTATAGTTGGATTCCAGACTATCGAGAAAGGAAAGGTCTCAGCAAAGAGAGGAGTACTGCTTTATTTTGCGTGAGAATTTTAATATGTTGGGCAGCGTGACGGGAGACATTTAAAGTGCAACGTGGCTGTATGTAAGTCACTGAAGCACACGGCTTTTGTGTGTTCCAGAGTGCTCAGCTGGGACAGGGCCTGTGCCTGGGCCTGAAGGGGTATTTTAAGGGAACTGATTTTTCCTGCAACCTTTTGTGAGAGGAATTTTTGGCTAGAAACTCAAAGCAGTTTCAGTCCCGCCTGCGCCCGGATTATTTTACAAGGCGACACACGGGATGCTCTCTGACCCTTAGCTGGATCCTCCCCTTGCAATCAGGGTATAAGGACACTGGAACATACTGTTGCAATCCATTCAACATCTCAGCCTGGCCCCAGACATCCGCACCGGACCTCACTGCAGGCTTCTGTAAGCCACTGTCTTTTAACCTCAGCCTGTCACAATGTGCAATACAGAGTGCATCAGCATTGAAATTTGGAGTAATTACTATTTTTAAGATGTTTAGTAGCTCCCCAAAAATATGTTTTGCAAAAGATCTGATCTAGAAACAACCAGGAACCTTTTTGCTAGTTTATTTTAGGAATTCTTTTTTGTGGGAAAAAACAATAGTAAAATTCAGGATTTTTTCTGTTGCGGCACCTCTCACTTCCAACGTGAAGATCACTTGAAAAGGGCTTCTCCAGTGTGAATCCAGATTTTATTTCAGACATGCCTCTATATTTCCCAACTGCTCTCTGGGCAGTTTACAACAGCACAAAAATAAAATACAACATAGAAGCATCATAAAGATCATTTAAAATCCAGATTTAAAACTGAATTTAATGACTAAGGTAACTCGCACCCTAAGATATAAGACTTGTTAGACAGCTAACATGTCACCCCAATATACTGTTTAAGGCTGATTAAATGCCCTGTTGCAGAGGACAGTCTTAACCTGGTGCTAAAAGGATAGCAGAGCTGCTGCCAGGTGGCCTTAGTCAGAGAACTTGTTCCATAAGTGGGGAGCTCCTTGTGGCAAGATCCTCCTTCTTACTACCACCTGAGCCTCCCTTAGAGTTGGTGTCAGGGAATCCTGGTTTCGCAGCCACGAGAACATACACTTAGATCCACACGGAGACACCTTTTCCTCAAACCTCAGCAATTTTATTGGTGAGAACTACCCAGGGAAAACCCTTCTGCAGAGTACAAACCTACAACAGTGCTGCTGGGGAGAGGTACACCAACCAGCTACAAAGTTCCAGAACATATACAGAGTTTATAGGTTTAAGTCACGTGCACACGAACAGGGTTGATGATGAGGGAAGAACAGGTACATTTTGAAAGATAAAGCAGTCTTTATCTTTTCAGGGTGAACAGTCTGCTGATCAAATTTGCAGACAACACTGAAACTGTGACCACAACTGAGGAGCAGGTACTCCAGATCCAAAAGGATCCGGACAGACTATGGAAGCGGGCAGGAGACAACAGGATGGCGTTCAATGTGGATAAGTGCAAGGTCTTGCACTTGGGGCATAGGAATAGCTGTCATAAGTACAGGTTAGGTGACAAGTGGCTGGAGAGCAGCACTTGTGAAAGGGACCTCAGGGCACTGGTTGACTGCAGGCTAAACATGAGTCAGCAGTGTGATGCGGTGGTCAAGAGGGCAAATGCCACCCTTGGTTGCATAGCCAGAAGTGTGGCTTCTAGATCAAGAGAGGTATTACTACCACTCTACACGACTCTGGTGCGCCCGCAACTGGAGTATTGTATTCAGTTTTGGGCCCCTCATTACAAAGGATTTAGCCAGGTTGGAGCCAGTGCAGCGTAGGGCCACAAGGTTGGTGGCCAGTTTGCAGGGGATGGGGTATGAGGTGAGACTGAGGGAACTGGGTCTCTTCAGCCTGGAGAAGAGGAGACTCAGAGGGGATATGTTGGCAACATACAGGTATGTGAGGGGATGTCACATGGAGATGGGTAGAGACCTGTTCTCCCCTGCAGAGGAAGGCAGGACGCCCTCCAACGGAGCAAAGCTCAGGGAACCAAGGTTCCATCTGGATGCCAAGAAGCACTTCCTGACAGTTAGGACCTCGAGGGTGTGGAATGGGCTTCCATGGGAGGTCATTGAGGCCCCATTGGTGTGGGTGTTCAAGGATAGGCTGAACGTCCACATGGTGGGCATGTCGTGAGCGGAGCCGGCTGGTGCTGGAGGTCAGACTAGATGGCCCGGGAGGCCCCTTCTGACTCACTCTGTTTCTATGTTTCTAAGCATCCATAAACAGAATAATATCAGTTAACTGCAGAGGGTTACATAGTGTTACAGTAAATATCAGAGATTAGCAGAGTATTGATATAGCAAACAGAGAGGTACATGCGTCACATGGTGCTGGCTTTGACATGCACCAGAAGGCAGAACAGGAAGGAGAAGGCTTTATACATTGTAACATTTGTTGCTCTGCAACTAACTTTAGTGAAGGGTCTCATTCTCTTAAAGGGACAGATGAATGACAAGCTTCAGGGGAAAGGAACCTGATGGAGAGTTCTGGATCGTTCTGGGCAAGAGGAGCAGGGGCACGGCAGGTTTTGATTTTATATCACAAAGGCACACATAAGCAACCTTTTCCTATATTTGGATTTCCCCAACCGTGGCAAGCAGAGGTGGGCCCCAGAAATGGATCATAGCGTCTGGGTTCATGGCGGCTCAGAGAAATTTTCATCTAATATTGCCATCCCAAGTTGTGTAGGGCTGTTCAAATCAGCACCTTGAACTGGGTTCAGAAACACACAGGCTGATGATGCAAGCAGGCCAGAATTGATGCTATGTGTTTGGACTTTCTGGTCACAGCTGCTACATTTTTCACAAGCTGCAGCATTTAAACAGTCTTCACAGGCATGCAGTTTAGCTTAGAAACTATCAGCATCTAGATTACTGAATCCACAGTATTCCTGTCCAGACAGAGCAGTAGCTGGGTCAGTGGCCAAAGCTGGTAGGAGGCACTCTGAGCCACTAAGGCCACCTGAGCCTCGAATGACAAAGATGGTTCAAGGAGAACTCCCAGACTACGAGGCTGTTCCCTCAAGGGGAGTGTAACCCCTTCATAACAGGCTGAACATCCGCCATTCAAGGAACTCGCCCACCAACAGCACAGTCTTGTCCAGATTGCCCTTCTGTTTTTTAGCCCTCATCCAGTCCACCATCACAGCCAGGCCCTGGTTTAGCACATCCACAGCCTCATCTGTTGGAGAGGAAAAAGAAAAGCTGAGCTGTGTGTCATTAGCATGCCAATGATTGCACTCCAAAACTAGGGATGGCTCCATTCAGTGGTTTCCTGTAGATGTTACAGAACATGGGAGGCAAGGGTGACTCTTGAGGAAGCCCATTCTGGAGAATCCAAGCAGCCAGGCAGTATTCCATAAGCACTACCTTCTGGAGCTGACCATCCAAACAGGAGTACAGTCACTGCAATGCTGTATTCCCGTCTCCAAAGTCAGACAGTCATCCCAGAAGGATACCTTGAGTGATGGTATTGAAAGCCACTGAGTGATCTAGGGGTCTCAGCAGAAACGCCTTTTTTCAGGATAAAACATTCCATTCTCCTCACCCACCCAATCCTCATTGATCTAGTTGCTCCACCTACTTGCCTGCCATTGTGCCTATCATTAGTTGGCCTACCATCTACCCAAACAGCCCCCATGGGCATAAACCGCCACTGTTATTAAGCCGAGCAGAAAATATACTGTCTTTTATCCAGCGCCATAGTCAGCAATTGGAAACCTATCAATATATTTTTCCCCACTTGGAAATCCAGGCACGCCCCATTTCACTGGCCCTCTTCTGAGAACTGTGTCTCATTCTGTGGAAGCACTATCACCTTGCACTGATCATGAATTAGCACTAGCTATTCAGTTCAAAACCTGGCCTCTGCTTTCAGAAACTGATATTACTCCTTGATATAGATCAGCTTAAGAAAATAGCATTTGGCTATTTCAACTTACTTCATTTTTTAAAAAAAGCAAAATTTATTGTGAGTCCACTGAATGTTTGTTGTAGGAAGACAACAGAAACTTTTCTAGCAGTTTGAAGACTTAAACTTCAAGTCTTGTGCAAGGCTTGTGCAACTTCAAGTCTTCAAAAGTCTTGTGCAAGGTTACATATATTATCCTAAATTATAGTTATATATATGGCTGGATGCCGATGAATAAACAGCAATGCCTGAGAAAACTGACATGAGGAAATGCAGACAGGGTCAATTACACTAACAGTGTCCATTTGCAAAACAGTCTTGTAACTCTTCCAGGCATTACTGCGGCAGGGAACAAGGAAGGGTGGGGAACTTGCGCAAGGCTTCCTGTTTCCCAGACCCCTGACAGATTGCTGGACTCCTAAGGGGGGGATGACCAGAGAAGGGGACAAGCCTAGGGCAAGGCTTCTCTGCAGTACCACCATGACTGCGGTGACTGGAGGAGGCCTCGTGCAGAACCTCCAGACTTCCCCAGTCAACCACAGCAGATCACCATGCTGCCTGGAAAAGGGAGGGGCTACAGGAACAAGAGAGAACTTGTCAGGCCGTGCAGTTGCCTTAGTGATCGGGGAGCCTGGGGAATGGGGGTGGGGGGCTTGCACAGGGCCTCCTCCCTCCTCTGGCTGCTCCTTTTCCCAGGCAGTCCAGTCACCCTGATGATCAGATGGGGCAAGGCATCAGGAAGGGAGCACGCTCAGTCTTCTTGTGATCTGATGCCTTTCTTTAGTCTGCGATTTGACCCATGCTTTGTTGCATGAGTTGATCATGAGAAACAGTGGGTCCCTTTTGATGAAGCTGGACCGAGCGTGCCGCTGCTCCTAATGGCCCGGGTTGCCATGCTTGCAACTGTATTCCCCAATACCACTGTGAATAATGATGTTGCCAGTCATGATGAGAAATCTCAAAACAGGTAGTGGTGGTAGGGAATACAGCTGTTTCACAGGGGCTTTTATGTTCTCTTTTGTTTTTTGAGGAGCAAGACAAATTCCATCTTGGCAATATGGGGATGGGGAGCATCTGATTTTAGTACAAATGGGTTGATTAATTATTATGTTAACAGCAACAAGAAAACTTTTATCCCTGCCAGGCAAACTCATGTTCGAGGACACCAGAGATAAGTCCTGCAACACAAGTGCTGCTAGATATCTCATCGTAGCAGGGAATACTTTTTTCACATCTAAGTGATTCAATCCCAACCATGCATCTCAGATTCCAAAGAAACCCCAAGTTATAGCAGGCCTGCTGGGAGAGCTCTCAACATGGGTGCATTATTCCCCCTCCCACATTCATCAGGATGCATTTCCCATAAACTCTCATGTAATTGTACAGTGATACAGTCATGTATGGTGATGCTGCCCAAAACAGTAAGGAAGAGTGAATATGACTAGCAGAGGGTACCTTCTCACTGCTCAACCCACCCTGCCAGCCACTGATGTAAACAATAGACAGGCCTAGCAGGACAATAAGGCATAGGCGCTTTATTAAGGTGATATGGGACCAGGGCAATGTGGGGCACCCTTGCTGGTTCCAGGCACTCCATCCTCCCTATTTGGATTTGGGCCTGAAAGATCCAAGAAATAGCAGGTGTATGGAAGGAAAATGGTAAGGAAGCCCAACCTGTGACATTGCACATCATCACTGATCACAGGATACATCAATTAAGGCATCAGCTTTAGTTACCAATTTCTTGGCTTTTTACAGTTTGGACCCACATAAGGTAGACTTGACTCTGGTCGTTTAAATCAGCAGGTTTTAAAATAACTGGATAATATAAGATGATTGAGGACTTCCAGAAGTCAGCAGAGGGAGATGTTGACTTATAGGTTAGGAACACTGTTAACATCCCTGAGTTAACAATGTTTCTGTTCATTCCTATGTTAGTCCTATCCCTCCATCTTGCTGAATGACTAGAACTTGTAAAATATGCTCTTTCCTCTTCATTTCTTCTTAATTGGCTTTGAAGCAAAGGCTGTTTGAGAGCTCAGCTGCAGACCATATGACTGCAGGGCAAAAGGAAGTCAATAAGGAGCTACTCATATTCATGTTTCCTTGGAAGCATTTCAGGAAATATATCTGAACTTCAGTCACAACAGTAGAACATGGCATCATTTTCATGGAGCTTAATTGTCCAGCAGGGTGCGGTTATATTCAAATCCCTCATTTATAGTAAAGATGGTTGCTGTAGCAATGCTGATCTTTACGGAGTTAAATGGGATTCCCCATTAGGACTGAGACCACAGTCTATATTTCATAGTAATATCCACCAGCTGAAATTCTATGGGATTATATTTGGTAGCTAATTCTTCACCTCTAGCTATATCCTTTATGGCAGTTGTCCTTTAAAGCAAACGTTCAGCATTGTATCTGACCGATTTCTACCTGTTCTGTTGAATTAAAGATGCCAGGGACTGAACCCAAAGCTTCTGCATATAAAGCAGGTGTTCTACCACTAAGCTTTTGAGAACTTTTAACAAGTATTTCATCAGTGTGATAAATATATCAGGAATGGTGTAAGCTATTCTTGCCTGCATTTGCAATGGAAGATAAACAGAAGTTAATCCAAGCAGTATCAATTCAAAAGATCCATAACCAAGGTAAGAAGTGAGGGGAAAATAAGGCCCTTGGATTAGAAAGGTTTATCTTCAGATTCTGTCTCACACTTGCACATAGAATAACTCTTGCTACTTTTCCCATTATCGTATCTTGAATAGTGTTTTCCCAGAAAGTTGCAATCAACCCAAAGTAGCTTTCATATTAAATGAAGGAAAAGATTTCAGTAACATTGAAACATACAGTCGTGCCTTGGCTCACAAACTAATCCATTCCACAACTCTGGTCTCGACCCAAATTGGTGGTGACCCAAGTCAAATTTCCTTATAAGGTTCAATGTAAATAAGGTTAATCTGTTCTGTAACCATTTTTTTAATCATGAAAATTTGAAACAAAGTGACAAAGAACAAAGTAACAAAGAACAACAAAAATTGTGGCCACCCCCCCCCCCCCAGCATGACTGCCTGCCCTTGCAGGGAAATCATGATCGTCACCCAATGCAGAGTTTGTGACCTGAGGCAATTTTTTTCTGAAATTTCTGTTTGCAACCCAATTTGGTCGTGAACTGAGGCATTCATGAGCTGAGGTACCACTATATAGGTCTACTTCTTTATTTAATTTCAGTAAAAATTAGTCCAGAAAAATGACTTGCAGTATTAAAATTGTTGCTGCTGCTAGCTGTGAAGTCACGTCTGACCCATCGTGACCCACTTGTACTTAATTTAATCTGTTTTTCTCTTCATTCCCCATTATGTTTACAGGTTTTTTCCAAGGGGGACTTGGCGAAAAAAGTCTCTTAGAAACCATCTTCTATGGTTAATCAACCATGCTGATTGATGAATGCTCATTAAAAATGTTCTTTTAGATTATTAGAATTATATCCTAAAATGAGACTTTTTAATATTTCAAATGTCAACTCTTTCTTTTACATGTACTATTATAATCCAGTATACACTGGAGAAAAGCAAGACGCTTTTACAGCAGCCTGCAGATACATTGCTTTTTAATTGCCTAATCAAACAAGGCAGATTACATTTCCAAGGCAGGCTGGCATATTTGTGACAAAGGTGTGCCACAGTTGCGGGTGTTGTATTGCTCTCGGCCTTCCCAGTACAGTCCCATGACAGCAGCTGTACCCTTAGGAGACACATGGGTCTCCTGTGGAGCAGGCGACCCCTCCGTCACTTTGGCACTGCAGCCACAGCCTTGGACTCCGCAGCTAGTCCCACCCTTCCAGAAGGGAACGTCCAAATTGTCCCATCTGGTATGGGAGGGGCAGATAGAGGGCCGGGTGATATGCTCCCACAGGTGAGATGTGCAGTTTGCCCGAGCCTGGATCCAGTTCATGGTCTGCAACAGGCCCAGTTGCTTACTCTTTTTCCATATCCACACAAGCAACTATGCTGCAAGAGCTAAATCCATCATCAACTCTCCTGCCCATCCTTGAGTGTGATACAAGGTATTGTCTGCCAGCGATGTATTTATTTAAAATATTTATAGGGCACCTTTAAAATTATGGAATGCGCTCCCCAGAGAGGTCCGCCTGGCACCATCGTTATTTGTTTTTCGGCGCCAGGCAAAGACCTTTTTATTTAAATCGTATTTTAATTGTTAATCGTATTTGGCAGGGGTTGGGTTTAAAAGGTTTTTGCCGAGATGCACCGGGGGGGAGGGGGAAGGTTTAATCGAATTTTATATGGAATTAATTATTTTAATTGTTGTTGTAAGCCGCCCCGAGGCTTTATTGCCATGGGAGGGCATAGAAATGCTTTAATAAATAAACAAATAAATAAAAGGCAGAACCCTCTAAAGGCAGCAGTGCCCTCTAGCTTTCTGCAGAGGAAAAACAGGTTAATTTCTATGCAAAATATAATAGCAACATTCAGAAACCAGTGTGAGAATATTCCAGACCTCTAAGACAGCCTACTGAAAATTGCCATTTTTCTACAAAGGAAATTCAAAGAGAGAGTCCCGTGTGACACTGATGAATTTGAACGGCTAATTTTATACACTTAGGCTTGAACCAAAACAGTATTTTCCTGTCTCACTATGAATTAACAGGGATTAATCATTATGGCAAAGTTATCAACAACTGTTTCATGAATGCTCACTGTTAAAATGTTAATGGCACATGACAATTACATGATTCGCAAATGTCATAATTCTGTGATTGCCTACATTTCATTACCTTGCACTTTACAGTTCCTGCTCTCCGTGTGTGTGTGTGTGTGTGTGTGTGTGTGTGTGATCCCTCCCCCCATAATGCAGGATAACACTTCAGGCACCTGATGCTTGTGCTACCATAATTTTTTTAAAGATGCTGTAAGCCTCTGTCTAACGCAAGTATCTGTGGAAATTGTTCTCATGTTATAGTTATTTAAGCTTTAGATAGTATTTGCTGTTCATGACCATTTTGTCTTTCTATTTACTTTCCTGCACGATTATGCCTGGGGTCCCCATGTGGTGACCATGGGGACAAAGGCATCCTCAGACATCTCCCTTGGTACCTCCTTTAATTAAGCTGCAATCAGGAAACAATGCAAAGCCAAGTCCTGGTATCCTAACTTCTCCCCGGTGGTTTCACTCCCCAGCCCTTATTTAAAGTAAGTTTCCTGTTGCTTTTATAGATACGGAGAAGCGTTTCGTGAAGCATCCAGCAGGCTGCATCCTGCCTATCAGGGCAGGGCCTTTCCATTCATTATTTTACTCTTATGCCCTAGAATTCAGGACACGTCCGAGCGAAGGTGGGGGGGGGGGCTCCTGTTTCGCAACAGGCAGTGGCTCGCTCACCACAAGCGTGGAACATTTTCGTTTCTTATTCAGGAACATGCAGTAAGACACGAGAGAAGCCGTGCTAGATCAGACCCCCTTTCTCTGCATTGCCACCTCGGAGACGTGCACAAGCAGGGCATACGAGGGAGTACGAGCGGCACCCTCTCGCTCGCTCCTGCCCCTGCGCGGTCCAGTCCATCGCCTTCGCTCAAGGACAGTGTAGACCAGCTCCGCGGTCTCCCCGGCTTCTGCCTACCAGGCTGCCCCCCCCCCGTTGCTGGAAAGCCCCCTCTCGTCTCCGCCGCCCGCCCCAGGGTGGAGCAAGCGCCTTTTGCGCGCCCGCCGCCTCCGCCTCGCGCGAAATTGGCGCTCGCGGGGGCTCCCCCCCCCGCGGCCCTTCGTCGCCCCGGTGAGGCTGCCCGGCGGGAGCTCGAGGAGCCCCCCCCCCCGCCGCCTCCGCCGCCGGCACTGCCCCGCCTGGGAAGGGCAGGACGGGCTGCTCATGGAGCGGGCCGGGCGGCGCGGCCCCCCGTCAGGCGGGCTGATCCGGCGGGCGGCGTCGCGGCGCTTGGGCCCCCCCGCGCCTCGCCCCTTCCTCCCGCCGTCGCGAACCGCGCTTCCCGCCAGCGAGCCGGAGTTGGGCGCCCGCGGCTTCGGGGGCGGCGTCGCTCTCTGAGGTACGGTCTCTCGGGCTGGGGTTGGTGTCGTGCTCGTGTTTGCAGCGCGCCGCGCGAATAGCCGTCGCCTCACGCCACTAGGAGGACGACTTTCTCTGCAAGTTCGTGCGCAGGCACTTCTCCAGTTAACTTGTGCGATGCAAAACGAGGTAGCACAGATACTTGTGTCGCCTACCATGGGTCTGTTGCCTATTATTTATCTATTCAGGCGTCCCGTTTTTTGAACGGATCTTGGGATTCTTCCGTAAATAAGAATTTGGAAGTTTTGGAAGGTACTCTGAAGCGCGACGTCGGCTGCAATCCTGTGCACGCTTACTTGGAGGCAAGCCTGCCATCCTAAGAGATGGAACTGGCTGCCCAGTAAGCAAGTGCAGGATCCTGCTGCCTGGCCTTGACGCATCCCCTGTTTACCGAGGGAGGTAAGTCCTGTTGAGCTCAGTGGGGAGCACTTCCCGGGGCGTTCAGGATAACTGTCCGGGGCTTCTCGGTGTCAGGAGAACCTGTCGGCAGCCGCGCTCAGAATTAGACCGCCGACGTATCAAACGTGTAGCTCTTGCGGTTTTGTGTGTGTGTGTATAGCAAAGTTAAAAGAGAGGAAGCCTTTCAGAGTGGCTGTTTTTCCTGGGGCAAAATGTTACCTTGGGACAGCGTACGAATGACAGTGTTCTACTTAATCCCGGTGAAGCTGGAGCGGGCGGCGGGCGGGTTGGGGCTGCGTGCCTCGGGCAGGTGGATGGCAGAGTGGAAACCATCGGGAAGGTCTCCTGCTCAGGCTGCAGTGAAAAGAAGGGGATTCGCTCCGGAATGTGATGTGGGCGCCTGGCTCCATGGGGCACGCTTGCTAGTCGTTTTTAGAAAATGGTGGTCTGCAGTCCTGGGCGCTCTGGCTGGAGACTAAGCCCCACCGAATACCGTGGGAATTCCTTTTAAGTAAATATGCATAGGACTGAACTGTGCAACAGTGGACATGCAGCCTGTTCTGTGCATGCTGAGAAGCAAGGCTTCAGCTCAGTGGGGTTTACTCCCAAGGAAGTGTGCCCAGGATATCCAGATCCATGTAAGCATTTATAGAATGAGACATTGCAGTCTCCCAGGACTCAGTGACCTAAGGTGGCCATTCTTAAACAAAGGCCTTTTAAAGATTTGGCTCCCTACAGAAGGAGCTCCTCCCAATATTGGCTGAATCCCTTTCTTCTTGCTGAAAGTGGCACGAGGAAAGGCAAAATGCATGGTAGGCATGGCCACGCTTACCAGAATAATCTGGCCCATAGAAGGTCTCATGGAGGGCCATTCAGTATCCCAAATTCAGTAATGGGTTCCCGCACGCCTGTACTAAAATTCCCTCTTCTCATATTTGGCCTTTCTGCGTAGACAATCAAAATGGAGCAACGTGGGATCTAATATTGCTCCTTGTTTGGATTGTCACCATGTCTGCACAGCTCACTTTCAAGGTGTGTAGGATGTCTGTGATGTAGAAACATAGAACATAGAAACAGAGCGAGTCAGAAGGGGTCTCCCAGGCCATCTAGTCTGACCCCCAGCTCCAGCAGGCTCCGCTCACAACATGCCTGCCATTTGCATGTCCAGCCTATCTTTAAACACCCTCACCGATGGGGCCTCAACAACCTCTCGTGGAAGCCCATTCCACATCCTCAGGGTCCTAACTGTCAGGAAATGCTTCCTGGCATCTAAATGGAACCTTGGTTCCTGAACAGTTATGTACAGTGGTGAATCCCCTCCTAAAATTACATGAAATCATCCATTGCTAGTAATCTTGAGTACTAGAACTGTGGCATTTCCTTTAAAATGCAGTCAGATTAACAGTGACCACAGGGATTGCTTCCACGTGGAAGGCACCTAGCGATCCCATGGAAAGCCACCGTAACAAATTTTCTTTAAGTAAAAAAAATGAACCAACTTGGAAAAATATGGTATGCTTATAAATGGAAGATGACATTATCTGAACCCCCTGTAAAATTATCTGAATGAGGCAGGGTTATACGGGAATAAAGCTTCATCTGAAAGCACCTGTGATGAATAAAACTGGCTTGTAAATAGTTACTCATCCAGTTGAGTGTAGTGAATAATTCCTTTCAGCCATGCAGGCAGATCAGTTAGTTCTTTTGCTTGCTTTGTCTGAAATCAGTTTACCTCAACAGTTAGGCAAATGTGGAGAGTTGACCAAGTAAATACTGCTGTGGCTTAATCATGTTTATTGGCTTATTGGTCCAGTAAAAGTATATTTTGGGTGCTTCTTTGCAATACCTACTAAAAGGTATTGTGCAGCATTCCCTCTTCCCCTCCCAGTGGATTTTCTGCAGTAAGAAAAACCACTGAAGAAGCTGTGGCAAATGCAGGAGGAGTTACAACTGGATGGTGAGGAGACCTGGGCTACTGTAAAATAGTGTGAATGAGACAAGCCAATTTTGTGCTATAAAAGTCTAGAAGCACCCTTTGATTCGCCAGTTCAAACAGGTTTTTTAATAACTAAAAGTGAAACATGGTATGTACTTAGTCCAAAATATATAAAGTTAAATGGTGCCCTTTTGAAATTTACCAGTGAAACACATCCAACACCTGCTCTCCCTCACTCCCATGCAATTGTGTGTACCTACTATCCATTTCTCTCTATTTTTCTTTTCTGCATAAGGGCATTTATATCCCCTGCCCCCACACATGTAGACACAAACGCTACGCCTTTCTTCACCATCAGCTTTGCTTGATTAAGAATATTTACAAAGCATTTTTGGAATGATATTGATCGCACAGCATGTTTTATTACTTACAGGATTGCTACAAATCTTCTTACGAATATGCAAATGCGGTGTTTTTCAGGGAAATTAGAGATGGGGCAAAGATGGGATTGGCACAATTTGTGAAATCAAGTCTTCTCCCAATGATATTGAAACGTTGGGTATGCAAAATGTGCTATGCTTTTTAGTTCAAAAGCATTACAGTGCATTCTTACACCTGTCTTTCCAGGAGTAAGCTCATTGAGTTCAATGAGATACTTCTAGATAAGTATGCATCGGATTGCAGTCTCAGAGAGCCTGATGGCTACAATCTGTTGAAATAAAGGGGTCCGTTCAAGACCATGATCCTCCCATTCATTTCAGTGGGACATGGTCAGAAGTATTTTATACTGCATTGAACTATGGCCTTTCCTCAGGTTTCCTGAACTTCATGGAAAACTGGATGGGGAAGATCTCTGTGCTGACGGGGGTTATGTCTTGTCAGAAGTAACTGATTTTGGTATAGGGCAAAACCGCGGCCAATGAAGCATCTGGGAAGTTGGCCAGAGCACAAGTGGAGAAACACCTGAGTTGAAGCCTGCTCTGTGGTGGTGAAAGTGGCAGAGAACTGTCTTCTCTGCCAGTGTTGTGTCCTCTTGGTGCTACCCAGCAGAGCCATTCTGAGTCGTTCATGGCCTGTTATGAGTGGCCCTAAAAAGGATCAGGGAGAACCCGCCACTGAAACAAGTGTGAACAGCACTTTGAGGATATAGTAACTCAGTTTTGACACAAATTAGACTCCACATTTAATGTAGTCCCTTTGGTGGAGGTGTCCAGAGCCTCATCCAGTCCTATTTTATTGAGTAAGTTTTGTTATTGAGGCCTTATGATGAGGACAAGTCCAGCTCATCACCTTTATTCTCGACCTGTGCCCCTTGTGGCTGTTCATCAAAGCCAGGGTGGAATGTGTTCCTGAATTCGGGAGCACTTGTGAATGCCTCTCTGAAGAAGGGGCATGCTCTGACTCAGGCAATGATTAGACCCCTCTTGAGGAAGGCAAGCCTGGACTCGCAAGACATTAACAACTACAGGCCTGTAGCCAACATTCCCTTTTTTGGGCAAGGTGCTTGAGTGGGTGGTGGCTGGATGGCTCCAGACACTCCTGGAGGATACTGACCATCTGGATCCATTTCAGTCTGGCTTTAGGGCTGGTTCCAGGACAGAAACTGCCTTGGTTGCCCTGTGGGATGACCTTTGATGGGAGAACAACAAGGGGAGTGTGTTCCTGTTGGTTGTCCTGGACCTCTCAGCAGCTTTCAATACCATCAGCCATGGCATCCTTCTGGATAGGCTGGTTGGGTTGGGAGTTGGAGGCACCACTTAGCAGTGGTTCCACTCCTACCTGACCCGCAGATTGCAGAGGGTGACGCTGGGGGAGAGTAGCTCAGCCCCGTGGCAACTATGTCATGGAGTGCTGCGGAGTTCCATCCTGTCCCCCATGCTGTTTATAATCTACATGAAACAACTGGGGGAGATCATCCAGAGTTTTGGGCTGCAGTGTCATCAGCATGCTAAGGACATTCAGCTCTACCTCTCATTTACCTCTGCTCCAAGTGAGACAGTGTCAACTCTGATTCGGAGTCTGAGTGGGGTGATGGGCAGGATGAGGGCTAATAAATGGAAGCTTAGCCCAGACAAGTCAGTGGCGCTATTGATATGGGGAGCCTCAGTCCAGGGAAAGGATACCTGCCCTGTCCTGGATGGGGTCACATTCCCTGTAAAGGACCCAGTGTGGAACTTGGGGGTACTCCTGAATGCAGAGCTATTCCTGGAGCACCAGATGGCATCTGTGGCCAGGAGCATCTTTTATCAACTGCAGCTGATTGCACCTCAATCTGGATGGAAGGACAGAACCTAGCAATGCTAGTCTGTGCTCTGCTAACCTCACATTTGGACTACTGTAATGCGCTTTACATGAGGCTGTCCAGAAACTTCAGTTGGTACAAAATAGGACAGCCCTCCTATTGACAGGGACTGGCCAACATGAATGTATAAGCCCTGTCCTTTTCCAACTGCATTTCTACCAACTGAAGTCCAGGCCCGCTTTAAGGTGCTTACAGTGATGTTTGAAGTCCCAAATGGCTGAGGACCTGGATATCTGAAGGAACGCCTCCTTCCATATACACGTTCCTGGACCCTAGGATCATCTATGGAGGGCCTTCTGCAGGAGCCACCTGTAGAAGAAGTCAGGAAGGTGGCCACAAGGGGAAGGGCCTTCTTGGCTGTGGCACCCTGACTATGGAGCCAGCTCCCCAGGGAGGTACGCCTAGCACTCATCCATTAATGCATTTCAGAGCCAGGTCAAAACCTTTTTATTTTCTCATTATTTTAATTGCTGAATAGAAGATTCTGATTTTATACTGGTTTTCAGTCATATGATGATTGCCTTGCTGTGGATCAGTTGTTATTGTGTTGTGTATTATTGTTGTTACTTATCTAGTTAATTGTATTATTATTATCATTATTGATTTGCTTATTACTCTATGTTTTACTTCCAAATATTTGAGGATTGCAATACTAAGTCAGACAACGTTTGAAGTTGATTCTGGTGCTTGTACAGAAAATGTAAATAAATGAATGGAGAATTTTGCTAGTTCATTTCTAGATCTGGTATTTTTCCAAATTCAACTAAATCTGTTTTGAATTTTGAGATGGATTTTTTTTGTTGTCTTTATAGGTTTGTAGGAGAGGAGTCAATGAAATTGTATAGACAGCTAGCATAAACTCAGAATATAATTTAATTTAATAATTTAATAAAACATTTTTATCCCATCTTTTCACTAAACGTCTCAAGATGACTTACAGAATATAAAATCAGAACAATGAAAATACAATCCATAATACAATAAATAATAATAAATAGATTATAATAATTACAGTCATTACTAACAAATACCATGAAATTAAACCAATAATAAGCAAAAGAGAATAAATCACCATCACAAGAAAAATAAATAAATAAATAAATAAATATGGATAAAATAATAAAATAAATAAAATGCGACTGCTGTCTTTAAAAATCTAAAAACTCTAATTCTTAAAATGATGTTTAAATAAAAAGGTTTTAACCTGGCGCCAAAAAGAATATAGGCTCGGTGCCAGGCGAACCTCTCTGGGGAGAGCGTTATTATTGCTAATTAATAATGTTTGTGAATCTATTCCCAAAATTCAATTTGTTTAACAATTGAGTGAGAAACAACCACTCGGTCTTGTCAAATGCCTTAAGTGAGTCCAAGGATAGCAGCCCAGTAGGTGTTTTTCAAATATTTGCATGGTAGACGCCATTTAGAGTTCAGTTTATGAGAAGGTGGGAACTTGTGACACTCTGGATCTTTTGGTCCACAACTTCCATCAGCCCAAGCCTGTATAGCCAATTGGGACAGATGATGGGCATTGTAGACTGAAACATCTGGAGGTCACATGTTACAAGGTTTATTATTTACAAAGCATAAAGTCTATTTGATCTGCTGTTCTGTATTTGGTGATGAACAAATTAATTCTGTTTTCTAAGAATACAGTTTGCATATTTTACACGTTTATTTAAAAGTGTCGTGGATGATAAATGCATGGAAAAGAGCTATCTTTGCCTGCTTTAGGGATAACCACAAATCCCTAAACTGAAACCACTGATAATTTCTAGAGATCAGACATTTTGCCTCCTACCAGTATATCCTTATATAGCACTTCAAAACAAGAAATAAGTATGTCTCCAAAGATTTTATAAAATTCACTAGTGCAACAATCTAGGTAAGGTTCTTTGCCACATTTTCATTTAGTTCTTACTTCTTTATTGAGATGCTGTTAATGGATACTTCTGACCAGGTGGAGGAAATTCAACCTGTTCTGGAGCAAATTTGTAGCTTGGGGGAGTTCTTCTTGATCCATCTTCGTCACCTGAGGCTCAGGCTACACCCAGGGATATCTGATTTCAGTAATCTACGCTTTGGTAACCTCTAAATTATGCACTCAGTATAGGGAAGCCCTTGAAAACTGTACAAAACCTGCAGCTTGTGCAAAATGTGGCAGCCAAAATAATAACTGGGACCAAAATTCCAATACCTGGCGACAGTGACACATGCGTTGGTGACTTCCCAGTTAGACTTCTGTAACGCACTCTACGTGGGGCTACCCTTGAAGACGGTCCGGATACTTCAATTGGTGCAAAATAGAGCTGCCAGGGTGCTGACGGGGACTGGGTGTGGTTCTCATGTCACCCCAGTTCTCCGTCAGCTACACTGGCTCCCCATTGAAGTCCGGGCCCAATTCAAGGTGTTGGTTCTTACCTATAAAGCCCTTAATGGCTTGGGTCCTGGTTACCTAAAGGAGCGCCTGCGACCATATATGCCCTCCCGCCCCCTATGATTGGCAGCTGATGCCCTCCTCCGGGAACCCTCCATGAGAGAAATAAGGAGGGTGAGTACCCGGAGGAGGGCTTTCTCTGCGGTGGCGCCCCAACCTATGGAATGCGCTCCCCAGAGAGGCTCGCCTGGTGCTGTCATTATTTGCTTTTCGGCACCAGGCGAAGACCTTTTTATTTAAGAAGTATTTTAATTGTTAATTTTACATTTTATTACTGTTATATATTTCTATTTTTATATTAGACTCTGAGATGGGCCAGTTTTAAATAGTGTATTGGTTTTAAATTGTATTTTCCTATTGTTGTTAGCCGCCCCGAGGCTTGTTTGCAAGGGGACGGCATACAAATATATTAAATAAATAAATAGATAGATAGATAGATAGATAGTCATTCTGGCCTGCTTAAATTGACTGCCTATATGATTCTGACCTCAGCTCATGGTACTAGTTAGCCTATAAAGCTCTGCCTGGCTTGGGACCACAGTATCTGGTAGAACACCTCCTCTGACCTCCCAGACACTGTGATCTGCATCAGGGGCCTTCCTCTGACTGCCACCTCCAAGGAAGACCCAGGAGAAGGTAATGAGGACAAGGGGCTTCTCAGTGGTGCCCCATGGTGCACACAGTTATGAAATGCTCAGGTAGGAGCACGGGCACTTTTCCCATGCCAAGTTAAACAGAATGATGGAGTAGTCTGTTGTTTTAAGCAGGCCTCGTTTTTATTGAAATTGTTTTAGATGTTTAAACTGTTTTAATTTTGTATATTGGAATTTTGCCCTGTGTTTTACTGTATCTCTGTTATACCCATTTTTAGTTTTATTCTTTCATAAATGGTTGTGAACTGCCTAGAGAGCTTCAGCTACTGGGTGGTATAGAAATTGAATTAATTATAATAATTTCTGAATTGGATGGCTGAGCTCAGAAAGCATATTTAGTCTGTTATTATAATTGTCTGAACTTTCATGGTTTGGCTTATTTTGTAGAAATAAGAAAATGTGCATTTATGTTTTTTGTACTAATTTGACACGTCATTTTTTATAGTTTAAATTTTACATGACAAATCTCAAACATTAATCAACTCATCCATAAACAATCTACAGTAATGCAAAATGAATCTGAGGCACACTATTGTTCATCTCTAAAAACATCTCTAACATTGTTCATCTCTAAAAACGGTGAGAGAGTTGTTCATTCATGTAGAACATCTTTCAATAAGGTACCATGAGTTCCCGGTGAATGAGTTTCATTTTAATTTGTATTTGTAAATTCAGTAAAGAAAAGTGGTAAACAGTTTGGCAGAGTCATATACTCATTATTTGCTCTGTTTACTTCTCCATCAGTGCAAGCTATCCACCTGAACATTAGTCATTCTTTCTGAAATAGCTGTTTTGTTTGTCCCCTCACAAATTCTCAAAGGCCATTTTTCAAAATGTTGTGATAACCTTTTTCCAAAAGCATTGGCTAATAGCCTAGAGATCTTGTTTTGAAATTTGTAATATTTCCTATGAGCAGTGCAATCCAATAAGGCTGCCTGGAACTTCTGAACTCAGGGGATTGGGGATATCATATGCATGGGAAGTCATCTCCATGCTTTTCCCTCCATGCAAAATGTGTGCAACTTGCAGCATAAGGATGGGCTAAGGTGCTGCCTGGATACTACATATGCTATCAGAGCTAGACTCCTGCCAATCCACCCCCTTCCTTCTTGTTGTGCTGACTGGGAGAACGGGGAAATCTGCGCTCCAAACCTGGAGCTCTGTGATGAGTGAAAATTTTGTTTCGGTTCACTTCTTGTAAATGTGTACCAAAATTTCAGATGGAAAGAATCTGAGATATTTTTTTTGTTAAAGTGCAGTGTGGAAAAAAACCAAAGTGATAGATTCATCCATCCCAGCACAGAACTTTGAGTGCTTAGCTCCTAAAGGTTTGGATTTGCATCCCTGGGCATTAAAGTATATTAGTGCACAATTGGGAGCGCCACTTCTTTTTCTCCGTCAGGTACCACGTCTTTCACAGCCTTACGGCAGGTCAGTGCAACATGGTCCTCAACATCAGCATAGCTGCATCTTTTCCATGTGGCTTTTCCAGAGGGGCGAGGATTTAGTTTCAGTTTGCTTTTGAAAATAATGTTGAAAACATTGCAAGTCTCTTCATATGCAGGACACAAACAACCTTTTGATCTAAAATATCTGAATATGGGAGAAAGTATAGTTGACAGATGGGTGCATCTCGACTTTTAAAGGGTCTGCTTGGCAACATCTCTTGGCTTTTTTCAGTGTACTGCCCTCCTCGATTAGTACTCCTGTGCTTGCCACTTTCATTGCATCCTAAAAGGTAACTTGTTCATTGTCTACATCTGTGTTAGTGGCAAAATATTGTGGTCTGCTGTAAGTTTTTGTAGCAATAGATGCAGAGAGGCACAAGGTGCACATCTACATTTGAGGCTCACCTGGAGTCATACCCACTGAAACTTCCATATCAGAAGGCACCTGCTTGAATTTCTTTTACTTTGTATAATACTTCTTGGAATATAAACAGATAGGTAATCCTGGTATGGATTTTGTGTTGACAAAAGTAAAAGTGATAGCCCTGGACTCTCAGGTTATGCTTTTTCCAGATACTTATTGAAACAAAGGAGAACAATTGGCTATTTTGGAATAGCTGGTGTATGAGATGTTCTAGCAAGAGCAGGGGCATAGAGTCTCATTCAGACAACCTCCCAATATTATTATTCCGTGTTTGAATTTATCAAATAGCTGTATTATCTTGTATACAAAGGCTGACAGATACATGTTAGGGGCATAGAATGAGCCTGGAGTTAATGGGACTTCCCTGATTTACTTTTTATTAAAAGGATCCATCTTGCTTGTAATTATAGACTGTGCTGGGAACACAACACTGTTCTGTGAAATGAGGATGTTTAATATTCACGTTACAGATATTGTACCATGTGTTTCTCAGAGATATAGGAAATCAATTTTGCTTCTTTTTTTAGTAATAGTTCTCTTAATTGCTCTTTCAATCACATTTCCAAATCCATCAACATTATAAGCAGCTATTTTGTTATTACCCATTTTCATATAGGTTTAAGTTACATTTTTCTCTCATTGCAATGAGGGCTGTCGATTTAAAGATGAATGCATTTGGAGGTCTCTGTGGAGACCCTCTGATGTAAAAAGAGAAGAGCAGAAAGAATACGAAGAATATAAAACCTGCAGCAGGAGAGCCTTCCATGTGGTGGAGACTTCACACTTTGGCTGGTTGGATCATTACAGTCTGTGGAGGGAACTGTGAGGGTTCTGCCATACTTTATTTTTATTACTATATAATAAATGATCTTGTACCCAAGAATGGGGGACTGCAGGTGGCGCAGTGGTTTAAACCGCTGTGCTGCTGGGCTGGTTGATCGAAAGGTCGCCGGTTCGAATCTGCACACAGGGTGAGCTCCCGTGCGCCGTCCCAGCTCCTGCCAACCTTGCAGTTCGAAAGCATGCAAATGCAAGTAGATAGAAAGATACCACTTCGGTGGGCAGGTAACAGTTTTCCGTGCACACCACCCCCTAGAGTCAGGCATGACTGGACGTAACATCAAGGGGGAAACCTTTACCTTTACCTTACTCAAGAATGATTTGGGCATACTAATCTTTTGGCATGAATGAATAAAATACTGGTAGTGTGTGCCATCCCTATCAATTCTAGATTTTTGTTGTCCTCTTTTCCTCCTTTGTTTTCCTTCCCCTTTCTCGCCCTCTCGCCTTGCTGTTTTTTCTTCACAAAAATGATTTCTCCTCTACTTCTTCTCTGCTGCCATTAAATGTGTACTTTATTAAACACCTGCTTTATACTTCATAGCTTCCCACACTTTCTTCCTATTTTTCTTTTCATTATCCCTGAATTGTGGCATCGCTTTTTCTCTGCCTTATTTTAAAATAAACATTAACAGTTAACAGAAAGTCCACAAGGAACCATAGCTGATTAATTTGCAAGTGTGGCTTTACTGGCTTGTACATGTGTGTGTGGTTGTGTGTGAAAGTAAGTGAAAGGGAGCATCTGCTGATGTGTTTGCGTGTGAGGGGGAGAACATTTGCAGCGTAGGTTTAAACCTGTATTGCCAATTAAGCTGTAATCACAGCCCATAAAAGGATATAATGCAGCTTCAGTTTAGTGCTGGTCTTCTTATATGTCATGAGGATTACTTGTTCCTTGTTCTTATTGAGATATATCTGCTGCTCAGATACACGTTTTGATCCATGTTTGGTCCTGCTCCCCTGTCCACACACACCTTGGGCCTCTTAAGAGTGGATTTGGGGAAGATGATTCTCAGATCTTCTGCTTCATCTCCATCAGACTCCTAGTCTGAGATTCTTAACTGGTCACATCTAGATTGGCAATAGATCTGCTAGCTGAGATTCTGTTATTGCTGTCAGAAGCATTACCTGCCTTTACAGCATGAGTTCTAAGGGGAATTCCCAGTGGTGTGCTGTCTTGTGAATGGCTGGAGTTGTCTGTGATTTTGTGGTCTCTCTGGGCATAATTCGTTAGAGATTTGCACCTTTTGTCTTCAAAATGTTGTGTCCAAGAGTTTGCTAAAAGCCTGAAAGGCATTTTTCCAGTTTGGGAAGGATGCAAATCTAACTAGTCACCTGTTTTGTCTGTCCCAATCTCAAGGAGCAATGAGTTTTTAATATGATGTCCTTTGTTAAGTTCATATCAGGGGATATTCCATTAATCCACACATAGAAGAATTTAACCACGCCTTCCTCCACCCTTTTCTTTGCCATTCCATGGACACAGGCATTCTGAGAAAGTTTCCTGTTTTCTCTGTCTTCTACCTTGAGCTGTAGCTCCTCAACGACTGTATTTCATTTCTGACTTTCACAATAAAAGGACAAACTGTGTATGCCGGGTCAGTCACATTTCTTGACAACTCCTTTTAAATTAGTTTTGAGGAGAACGATGACAAATTTTGCTGGAGCTGGAGCAGCTAGACCTGTAGTACAAGAGCTTTTTCTGCAACAGCCTTGCTTGACATGTTGGTGCTATTCAGGATGCTGGTGTTATGCCATCCTATGACAGGCCTTCCTCCTCATCACAGCATTCCAGTGTACATACAGAGAGAGTCTGTAGAATATGTTTGAATGCCCCCATCTTGACTAAAGGTCATTCCATCTTGCATCACTTAGAATTTAGTGAGGAAGAGGTGCTCATGCGCTCACTGTTTTTGCTGACAGTAGCTCTTTGGATCCATGCCTAGAAGATTATATGGCCATCTTGAGTCCCAGCAAACCACAACCTCTTTTAACTGATTTCCTCTCACTAAAACCAATTGGAGAACATTACACGTTGTTGTTGTTTTACCTATTTAATTATTTTCTCCAAAAAGATCTCTCTTTACCAGAAATGCAGAAATTAACTACAGTTACTACAAAACTGTTCTTGGAGTTTATTTGACAAATCTTATTAAAAGTAATCCAAGTTCAAAAATGATAATTATGACTGCAAAAAATGGCTGCAAAAAGACCCGGCATGCTTGTTTGTACTTCACCATTCTGTATTCAGGAATCTAGGAATGCTTATTCGCTAAGCTAAGGTGATGTCCTGTGGAATTCTTCTCCTGCCAAAGGTTTAAGAGTTTTGCAGAATATCATAAGATTCTCCAGATCTTTTTATGCAACTCAGTGTCTAGCCAAATAAATAAATAAACTATCTTAATTCTGCATTTCTATTGCAATGTTTTTGCAAACAAAATGATTGAGAAAAACTGGGCTGGGAATCACCAGCATTTGAAATACGTATCTATGAAAAATGCAAGAAGATAGATTGAGCGATAATATGAGAAAAATGTAATTTTCTTAAAATGCTGTTCAAAGCAAACTTTAGAGGTCGAATGCAGGCTTAGGCAAAAAGCAGTTGCATGGCGCTGCAGAAAGGAGCAGCACTGCTCAGCTGATTCCCTCTGCTCCTCCCGCCTGCGTCCCCCATGCACCCAAGCAGGAGAATCCGCTGGCAGCAGTGCAGGGTTGGGGGCAACACACTCAGCTGATTCTCCATTCATTCCCCTTTCTTGCTCCCTCTTGCAAGAGGGGCATCCCAACCCTCACAGTGAGGTGAACCAGTGTTCACTCGCAGTGTACTATTGTCCTTGTCTGGAGAAGCAGCAACAATCGAACCCTGCAATGGGAGCCAAGTTAATAAGCTCCTTTTTGAGCTACTGAAGGAGTGGTGCTTTTTTTTTTTCCTTTTAATACTGGTGATATAGGGGGTTAATGTTGGTCTAGCTCATAGCCAGAATCTGATCAGCAGTAGTCCAGAAGGGTTTCAAGCCTAGTCAGTCTGTGGAATGCAAAGACCAGTGAGAGCTCATCTCTTTCTCAGGGGAAAGAAGGTAAGAGGAAGAAGTTCTCTTCCTCGTCCAGCTGCAACTTTGACCTTGTAGAGATGGAAGCTGGCAGCTTTCTCTGGGAACCTGGGGCCAGTGGGGGGAAAATGCAAAGGTGCCACTCAGGTTGATGCCTCAGTTAAAGAGAAAGACCAGGTGGGTCGGGGCCTCACAGATTGGCCATCTCGCTTGACACTTACTGGTTTGGAAGGAAAGTTAGTATGGGCACACCTTCACTTCTAATTCTGTGCATAGTCTCCAAAGCCTTTGCTTGGAACAGCTCTCGTCTTCTCTGTCTGCATCTTTCTATTTAAATCTAGGACCAACTGAACTTGTGGGGGCACTCTGCACATGGACACCACCCAGTTTGGCCTTTCTTCTCTTTAAAATTCAAGGACTATGCCATCTTTGTTGGTGATGGTCTTTGCTTCTTCGTCACAGAGGAATTCGCAGCTGGCTAACTTGGGGTCGGACCTTCCTGTGCCTTGACCCACCTTAGAAACTCTGCATGTGGGAAGGTATTTTGAACTCAAGGCTGATCTTGACTTGGATGCTTATTGTCAAGAGGCTTGGACTTACAGCACTTAGAGGGTCTAACCCAGGTAGCAGGTGTGCATACCTGTTCAGGTTGTCTTCTAAAATCTCTTCCCTTGTCTCATAAGTAACAATGCGCAGATCCTTTCCCAGCTGCCAGGAATGCTAAGATCCTGAGCAAATGATGGCAGCACCTTTGACCTTCCTTGGCAGTGACAAAGTTGTATCAGAGCTCTGTGGGGATCTTCAGATAAGTCAAGTCTGTTTTTAGGATCCTTTCCCTTGTCGCAGGAGCAACTGGAATTGCCTCCAATCCTTCCCTTGTCTGAGGAGCGGCAGGAATTAGCTCTGGTCCCTTACTTGGCTGCAAAATGTCAGGGAAACTTGATCCCTAAGAGACGGTCTCCTACCTCAGTGTAGAACTGTTTCAAGAGCCAGATGCCATCAGCTTTATGTTTTCTGAAAATGGAAAACATGGGGTTTGCTGTAATAAAACTATCTCACTGATTTGGCATCCTCTGCATCAGAGTAATATTGCAGGAATGGATAGGCAATGGAAGCATGTCAGTCCACCTTGTAATCCTGCCCTTCTCCATCAATTCTGGAGGCACAGGATGTTTTTAGAATTGGAACTGGATTTGGGTAGCATAGCTTAAGTATAAACCAGAGGGGTTGAGACACATTTGGTGTTAAGATGTTTTCCTAAGCGGAAGAACAGCTGAGTAATGCAACAAGATACCCCAGTAACTTATGGAGTTCCCTTAAAGAGACATAAATTCTCTCTTTTGTACATGTCTTTCCTTTTGAGTCCTAAAATGGACTTCTTGCTGCCCACTGAATTCTGTGATTTCTCTCTGGAGATTATGAAGAGTTAAAATATATTTTGCCCCTCCAGCTGACTGTTTCATGGTTTTGCTGAAGCAGGAGAGGCGGCCACTCTAGCCTCCCAAACTCTGTGTCCTCCCAAACACGGTGGCTTGCAGTTCTTCAGATCATTTGAGCACACTTCATCGGCTGTATAAGAAAGTACTTGAGGACATGCCCTGCTAGAATGTTTATTTAGAAATTTTTATTCATATATATTCATTTATGATGTTTATCCCACCATGCATAATCCTCCATTACTTACAGGTGAAAGCTCTTTCGGTAGGATTTGCTGTTCACATGCAAGCTATAGGTCTATCTCTGGGAGAAAAGGTCTTGAGTGGGTCTTTACAGCTGTTGATATTTTTCTTTTTCCTTGCATCATTAAACCATGGGCATTCACCCAGCATTTCCTTCAGTCAGCATAGGAATGCACCTCCATAGACACTGACTAGGTTTGGTTGACATGCTACTGATTTTGTGTTACTTAACCCATAGTGAGTCATGGTTCCTGCATATGTCGTGTTCCATCATTCAACCCCCCTATTGGAACTTGTATCATGTGAACCTAATGAGATATGGGTTATATGAGGATTGTTTAACTCTTGCATAATCCATGCTTGCTGGATTTGACCACCCCCAAGAGGGTTTGCATATTCAAAATGGTGTCCATAAATGCCTCACACACACTCCAGGCTCACTGTGAATTCAGTCATCCACAGTGGACTGTTGTGCAAACTGCCCCACTCTGTTCCACTGCTTAACCATCCCTCGTAACCTGAAACATTCTGATTTAATTTTGAATTCTAATTATACCTTTGTTGCTATGTTGAAAAGGTGTTGATTGCAAGGTATTTTCTTTCTCATACCATTATTTATGCAAAAGTTCAGAGTTCAAAAGATGATAAATAAGCTTTCAGCAATTTCATGTATCCTTGGAAACATCAGGGAGATGCTTGGGGACCTAATGTTAGTCTATGGCTATGCTCCCATGTAACTGGCAAATCATGGGTTGCTGCAGTGTGTGTTCAACACATGCCACCACCATTTTGAATATGTAGCCTCTGATCCGGTTGATTAGAGGTGATTTTCTGTCCTGTGAACCTGGACACTGGTTAATCATAAGCTAAACTACAAAGAAATTGGACAGCCATCTGATTGGGATGGTCTAAATTGATGACCTGCCACAGCAGGGGGTTGGACCCAATGGCCTTCATGGTCTCTGCCAAATCTACTATTCTATGAACCCAAAGTTCACTTAACAAGTACTTGTAGGTTAACTTCCTTAACACACAATTAACTGGTTGAGAGCCAGTGTGGTGTAGTGGTTAAGAGCATGGGACTGGGACTCAGGCGATCCGGGTTCGAGTCCCCACTCAGCCATGGAGCCAACTGGGTGACTTTGGGCCAGTCACAGACTCTCAGCCCAACCTACCTCACAGGGTTGTTGTTGTTGTGGGGATAAAATGGAGGAGGAGAATGATGTAAGCTGCCTTGAGCCCTTGGTAGGAAAAAGGCAGGATATAATCTATAAATAAATAAATAAGCGCCCAGTGTCTGGGTCTGTACCACATGGCACAAACACCAGTCCGTCTGATCAGAGGTTGCAAATTCAGAAGGGCAGTAGCACATGACTGTTGTGTGTGCAGTTATTGTTCATGTTTTTTGGATTTAAAACTCTGTTGGACTTAAAGTTAGTACGACTGATTCAGATGTCCCTGCTATGAAGCTTTGCCCATCTCTCAGCCTATGCCTACCTCAGAGTTGGAGTAAGGATAAACTAGGGGCGGGAAATCCTGCAATCTACCCTGAATTCCTTGGGTAACAGTGGAATGTAACTGTAATAGTTAAGTAACTGTGTATACTGTAATTCAGTGTTCCCCAACCCCTTTGTATTTGTTTTCCCTTTGGAGGCGAGGGTCAAGACGTGTGTTTTCAAAAGCAACTCAAGGCACTGTGGATGTACTTTAATCCTCCTCTTACACGGGCTTGGCTAGAATATGTGTGAATTCAAGGTTCAGGCAACGGCTGGCTCTTCTGTTGCTGCTACCACTTCCTCCAGTTATTGCCTCTGGTAGGAAATAAAGTGCTCTCAGCTCCCATTCTAGAGAGTGTTTTGCCAGTTTTGCATCCCAGCACTGGACGTGTTCGTATTCCACTGGTGCAACTATGTTAAAATGAGATGGCCATGCGGCCTGGCATCACATGTGGAGTTCTATGAACTGTGGTACGAATTTGGCACTAGCTGTGGAAAAGGAACATTTAGGCAAGGGAGTGCTTTGTTCCCCTCGTAAAACTATATCCGGGAGATTATCCTCAGAAGAAAGCAGCAGTTCTTTCTACCCAATTTAGATGATCAGTAGGCATCAGCCAGGGGCCATGCAACTCACCCAGGTCTTGATTGGTGTGGGGTTGGCTGGGGACTCCCCCCACATTGGTATCCTGTTGCTTCCTCAAACTGCAAACATGACATATGTATGTCAAGCACCGATAGGCCTGTTCATAGGCCTACCTTGCAGTTAATACTCTTGTATTGTAAGCTATATAAACCCTTCTCCTCCTTCAGCACAACAACGAGGAGGAAATCAGCAACTTTTACTCTCATTTTTATAAACTGCAGCTTGTTTTGTCCAGACCCAACAAATTGTAGTTAATCTTGACTACAAGATAGTCAAGTTTGTTTAAAAAAAAAAAAGGCAGCTTTATTTAGTGAGCTTCTTTTCACTATTGGTAAGATAGGCAACCTTTTTGGCCTGTGGGCACATTTGGCAATTTGGCTGCCATGTGAGATGAAGCTAATCACAAAACAAATGCCCCAAAAGATGGAGCACAAGGCAAAGGTGAGGCCTGGGCTTCACTCAGCTACTCCTTTGAACCTACTGGCCCAACAGAGGTGTATTTCATAAAATGCAAATTGTCTTTTGTCTCAGATAGAACTTTCTCCACTTATACCTGCTCTATCTATCCATCCTCTATCCATTTATGTACATTTGTTGCTTGATGTGATTCCAGCTGTCAATAAGAAAACTACTTAATTATTTTTTTAAAAAAAATAGTTGTTTTGGCATACCTTGGTGGGCAGCAAGCAAGATGTCTGATGCCCAGGGGCACCACATAGCCCACCCCTAGTAAAGCTCAATCTTGGTTTCGGACTTGGACATAGCACTAAAGTGTAGTGAATTAGAAATGGAAGCCAGTACTTCTATTATTTTCATCTATTTATTTATAGACTTACTATCCACTAAATCGGCCAAAGGGCCCTCTGAGCAGATTACAGTCAATAAAACATATAATAACAATAAAAGCAACAGTTAGAATACAGTGAATGAAAGACAAATGGCTCTGCTCAAAACATACAAGTCCAAGATTAATTGCTCTAGCAGTAAGCCATGGTGTATAATTACATTGGTACTGATCCATGGGGTTGCTCAGATACAAATTGTAGCCATAGGGCTGGTTGACAATTTTAGCCTCCTCGATCTCTGAGATCTCTATGAACCAGTTCGGAGAGCAAGATAAACTGTGATGTGAGGGCTAGACAAATGTGCTATCCTAATGCTTTTGCCATTAGAAGAACATGGGAAATTGAAATAATATCGGAGGTAGCCTATGACAGGAAAGGAAAACAATTATTTCTTATTAAAGGCAATCTGGTTTCATTATTTTCAGCTCCAAATGATGAATCATTTCCTTGTGAATAAATATTGCAAGGGCTCTGCAGCTCAATCTGTGTTAGAGAGAGGTGGCAGATCCGGTGGACTTAAAATGCCACTTCTTTTTTCCTTCTTGGGGAAGGCGCATTTGGAAACCGCCTAAGCCAGCTCCTTTTCAAAGGCTGACTATTTCGACTTGGTCCCAAATCTGAATCTCTACTAAAATCCAACTCTTCATGCCTGTCACTTGAGTATCATTAGAAATAAATAGATGCTTGTCCGAGTTGGGTGGAACTGCAGTCATTGTAGTTCCTTGCAAGGGGATTTCCCTTGTCAAATTGCAGACAAGTAGGGGCAGGATCAGGGCCGTGCTATACACCTTTATGTGTGTCTTTTAGAAAGGGAACTGCCATTTTTATTTTTTTTTGTAATGGAAGGAAATGTTCAGAGATTGTTCCCCCTTCTCAGAAGACAAAGCACTTTATTATGATAGGAAGCTCAACCTGTAGGTCACAAAACCAACAAAATTCAAAGCTGAACGGTGCTGAAGTTCATCATTATCTGAGAGCATTTGTCTGGCATGTATCACTTGGCTATGTTACAAATTAAAAGTGATATCCCACAGAATTTCTTCTTTTTTGCAGAATATTAAACAAAATTCTATTCGTATTCAGTTAGCATTCAGCAGACTCTGCACCCAAAGCCAGAGTGGGAGTGGTAGGTTAACCCCTTTCAACCATTAGTGAATGTAAGAAATACTCAGAATCCTCTGGGGATGGGCGTCCAGTCTCATTTGGGGGATCAGTATCCATCTGAAGAAAATATTTATCTGTCAAGGAGGGAGAGAAAGGATTCAAAGAAAACAAAAAATGAAGCCACAGCTTCCATCTCTCGCTGAAACAAAACTTGCTAGCTCCCTGAAAGATTTCTGGGTTGGGAAATAAGTGAGGCGAATTCCATCCTTACCAAAGTGAGTGGTAGAATTAAGGCCAGACTCAGTTTTGCATGGCTGGCCAGCAATGCTTCTGTCAGAGGCAAAGGAAGGGCTGGGGTCGGGCCTAGATCTCATGCTTCAGGTCCCACAGAGCAGCTCTCTAACAACTCAGCCATAGCAGCAGACAGGAGCTGGACACAGCATCAGGTACTTCTCTTCCACCACGGGCCAGCCCAGAGATACCAGGACCAGAGGAGGGGCACATGAGCCACCCTAGTCCTTTGGAACAGCCTAGATTTCTCATGCAGAAGCTTCCCACATTTGAGGCTGAGACATGCTCTCCCCAGACACACACAGCAGCCCAGCGCCTATGCCTACTGAAAGATCCCCTTGCTTGATCCCATATGGTTCAGTTGCCTCTGCTGCTCTTCTTATGCCCCTCACCGTTCATGCCACTATTGCTGACCAGGTAAGGAAAGAGAAAGAAGGCGTTTGGGGGAATGTAGAGCTGATATGGAAGGCTGGGGAGGACTGGGGGAAGCGGGCGGGAGGATGCCCAATCTTTTCCAGCTTTGATTTTGATCTAACCTAGAGCAGTCTTGTTTTTTTTAAATCCTCTTCTTCAAGGTGAAGTTCCCCAAGCCCCTGCCATGCTTTTCCCTTGCCTGCATCTTTAGCAGGGTATTCTGATGGTAGTCTCTGGACTCAGATGCAACATGTAGTCTCAGATGCTCAGTACATGCTGGAAGTGCTGCTTAACCACCTTCCGGTGCTCTTCCTTCGGTCTCCCTCCCCATCTCAGTGGAGAGGCTGCGGCGACAGAATGACGGATGCGCCCTTTCCCTGTGAGGAGCTGTGACTGCACTCTCCTTACAAGCAGGGTCTGGTCTGCTCAGTTTGGCCCATCAAAAGGAATCAAGTGTGTGCAGCCAGCGGTGGCTGAAGAAGCGGGACTGGGCTACATTAGCAGAGAGCTCATGATTATTCACTAGGGCCCACCGCTTTCTGTGCAGTGCATTTCTGTTTCTGTGCCGGGTTTTAATTTTTACCACCTCTTTTTCCCCAACCTGGCACTAACAGAGAGTGGAGTGAGCATGGTTTGAAGGAGCTTAGGATTTGGGTAGATCCCACATCCTCACCTGATGCCTCCCTGTTCCTCAGCTTCCCTGTGGGGCAGTTTCCTCGGTGTAAAGATATGCTGACATTTTGTTGGTGGAAGGGCCCCATTCTGACACAATGCAAGACCCACTTGAGCAGGGAATTTAGTTGAGAACGTAAGACTCTCCAGCCAGAACCATTAAAACCATCCGAAGCCATCAAAACAGGAAGAGCATGGCCTCCAGATGACAAAGATGACTGAAGAATCAAGTAGAAAGGGCCACAGTCCCATCATAGTACCAGGAAGAACAAAATTACAAAACAGAAATGGTCAAGTTGCAGATGAAATGAGGACTGATGGATTAATGTCAATCAAAAGAGAATGGCCTTTCAGCAGCACAGCTACCAAGCCCAACATCAGCCTTTTTCAGTGAGGGCTGAATGAATTGTGATGCTCCAGACAGCCACTTGAGCTGCAAGATGCGGATGCTGAACATACAGGACAGCCATCCATACACTACGAGGAATATGTGAAGGACTAACAAAACAGCTAATTATCTGGAGAGATTTAAAATAAAAATTAGTAAGGCATATATCTGGAACAACAGCTTGACCAATTGGCAACAAAGGGCTCACTGAAAATCCTGTTTCCTTCACAACAGTTAATGTTTGACTTTCTTGACTCTCGAAATGTCATCACTTTATAGCTGAGCAGTTACCATAGAATTTTTCAGTGTAGACAAATCCTAAAAATGTAATTTTAGTTCCTCTTTCTGCATCAGTGAGACAATCGCGTTTTTTGTTCCTGATTTACAACTCAGTTTTAAAGGGTTTTTTCCCTTCAATTTGTGGGGTATGATAATAGCTTTTGAATACATTGAACTTCTTTTAATGCAGCGGCAAACTGAGGGTTTAGCAATTGCCATTACTGATTGCAAAGCCAATGTCTGTAGCATCTAAAACGTGAAGCCCAGGAATGGTCTGGGAACACATGCATTGTGTGGGCATTACTAGAAATGTAAGTGTAAAGGCAAGCTCCTTTCTGTACCCCAATTATTCTTTTCCAGTGCCTTTGGTCTTTGTTTCACTTATATTTTGAGTACAAATAACATTTCTTCTTGCTGACAATGCAGCCTCAACCCTGCTATCTGAAAATCAACCTGAGCTTGTTCTGCTTCACTACAGTATCTCCCACAATATAACCAAGTTAGCATTTGAACTCATCTGGGTCTTTTGATACAGGTGTAGGTATCTTATACTGCTGACATAAAGGGAAAATTTTGCTTTAGTGAAACTGAGTTTAAAAAAACATAGGAAACAGATATGGGCAGGAATCTTTTTTCAAAGAATTAATTTATTAGAAAGTGCAGAAGACAAATGATAGATGGTAAATAGATGACGGTTCACAAAGATGAAATGTACTTTATTTATTTATTTATTTATTTATTAAAACATTTATATGCCGCCCCATCGCAACAAAGCCTCGGGGCGGCTCACAACATGTATAAAAATACAATAATACAGTGAACACCCTATCTGTCTGGTATAGCCAGTAGAAGCAACATTCTGCATAAGAATGCCCCCCTCCCTGGACCAATGTGTATCTACTTCACATTCTCACCAAAGAAGGTCTAACCTGTATAACCCCATGTCACAAAAAATATAGTCTTGGAAGTGCTGCCAAAACCTTTCTGCTGCAACACACATTTTCTCTTGTAGAACTCTAAAATTATATTATTGTATAGCCTACTCTTTGTAAATGCAAAGGTTATGTGTAGCATATTTATAGATTGTTTCAGTTGTACATCTTCTGAAACTGGAACTTTTACAAGCCAGGCAGGAATTCAATTTTGAACAGAGCATTTTTTGCAACTGGAAAATTCCCATATAAATAAATTTATTAAAAACATATGACTACATAATATGTTCATATTTAGTTTATTTACAAGCTCCTCTTCTAATTGTGTTTTCATGCCATGTTAAGGCAAAGAACTCTGAGAATTTTAGTTTATTGTTAAAATGCTAGTCAGACTGTGTATTTCACTCCTGTTGGCCTGTCCTTCAAACAGATCAGCCAAAAAAACCAGGGAGCCTCTGTGTTCACTGTTACATCCAAACAAGGGTCAATGGGTTCTTTCTCTCCTAATGAACCAGAGTCATAAGATGGTTCTCGGTGTACGATTCCAGCTTGTTAGACAAACAGAGATCCCAGTTTGGAGATAATAGTAAACCAGTTATAGACAGAGGTTACCTCTATGCAAGCCGAGCGTGAGTGATCAAACAGCAGGCACCAGCACATGTGCTCACACACAGTAAGCCAAAATGTTCAGTAGCCCTGGCTGATCTAGGCAGCAAAGCAATTTACAACACCGAAGAACACAATAATGAAAACAATACATTGCAAACTAGAAAGGTTAGCATAGAAAAACAGTTCACAGTATTTTTATGTTAAGAACAACAACAACATTGCATTCCCGAGCAGTCAAGTCAATAAATATAAAATGCTGTTTGCAAATTGTAGCACCGATAGTGAGGAATTATGTAAATTGTCTAGAGAGCTGTGTGGCTACAAGATGGTATATAAAAGTGCTAAATAAATAAATAAATATAAATAAATAAATGCCTTAAGCCGGTCTTCCAGCTTGGTCCTTTCCTGAAGAAGACATGCCTGGCTGCAGTCATTCATGCCAAAGTAGTATCTTGCTGAGACTGTTGTAATGTGCCTTTAAAAACTGAACAGAAATACAGTTAGTCCAAGACAGTTTTGACCAAGACAAGGTACATGGAGTACATTATTATGGTATTATCACATCTTTATTGGTTACCATCCTAAGCTCAGTGCAGAATTAAAGCTCTAAAGAGTTTGAGACCAGCATATGTTATGATCATCTCCATCTTTATGAAAGACAGCGTGGTGTAGTGGTTAGACTGCTGGCCTGGCACTTGAAAGATCCAGGGAATGGTCCCCACTTGGTCATGAAATCTGGGCTAATTGCTGGCTCCTCCCAAGCTACCTCATAGGATTGTTGCAAAGATAAAATGGAGTAGGAGGACAATTATGTTAGCTGCATTGGATTTTTGCAAAGGGAATTTTTTTTGGAATTTAAAGGTAATCAAATACCTAAAACCTTATGTATTTCCACAACTATGTAGATTAGTATTCAAGACCCTTCTCCGTATTTCCCCAGGAACTGAAATGCAGTAGGTGCTTGCTCAAGAGAGGGCTTTTTTATTGTGGCTTCACACATGGATGCCCTCTTGAAAGGAGTTAGTCTGTTGGTGGCCTTTTATTAGTCTATTAAGATAGGGCCTTTCGAAAGCCTTTGGTGGGGGCCTGGCAGGATGATGAGATTTACCACCCGACCAGTTGTATCTAGGGATGCTTGTGCAGTATACTTCTACCAGACTGCAAGATTCTGTGTTCTGTGAAATGATACTAAAGCAGAACTTAGAATCTATTTTGCCCCATCTGTTTCTGGATTTTTTCAAGCCGCAAGCAAGGGAGAGAACGTTGCCTGACTCACTACTCCCTCTTCCAGTCTATGCTACCAGTGTAGCATACCCTTGAAGAAAAAGGGTCGGGGTGGCCCTTCAGGTGGGCTGTGTGGCAGGCAGCCTCCCTTCTTGCCAGTTTTAGGTTTATCTGATGGCATCAGCTGAGAAGCAGCCATTTAAAATTTCCCCCAGTTCCCCAGAGCAATTCCTGTCAACTGGATAATGAGAAGATGCTGTAGATCATGTCCCAGGGCTCAGCTTTTAAGTAGATTCCTTCAGCTATCTTATTTCATGTGAAAATCCAAACCATGCCAAGGTATAAGCAAACTGTGCCTAAATATAAAGAAGAAAATGGAGTTGAATTATTTCACTCAGGCAATCCAAATGCCAAGCCAAGCAAATCTGGATTTTGTATCTTTATGAATTAATGCAAATGTAAATACATTTCAAAACTTTGCACAGTTTATTCTAGTTTAATCATGAGAAGAAGGAGCTCTGCTGAGAACTAAAACCTGACTTTTCAAGAAGGTAAAATCTTTCTTTGGCTCCTGTTCGAGCATAGCTTCACAGCCAAAAGGACTAGACCACCATAAGCTGGAGAAAGCACCTTCCAGCCCACAGGGCTAATCAGGTGGCTGAGCACCCACCATGGGCCCCACACCCTGAGAGGGAATGATGCAAAGCAGAATCCCTTTCTTATCTTGTATCAAAGGTCAGGGATAAGCTGTGACTTCTCTGCACCATGTGCTCTCAAACTGGCACACAGGTGGCATAGAAAGAAGGGGCCTGGCTCAGCTGGGGCTTGTGGGAATTGCTTCCTGTAAGTCATAGCCAGGTCCCTTCTCCAGCCACATTCCCTGTCCTGTGTGGACTGCAGCAGCCTCTTGGGTGGATGGCCAAGAAAGAAAGCTAGGGGACAATGCGGGCCAGCACCTGAGTGCAGCACCTTCAGTCCGGTGGAGTTCAGGCTGAGGCAGAAGTGACCAAGGCAGCAAGAATGAGGCATGGGCGAGCAGTCGGATGCTCAGGGATGGGCTGAGGCCAGCGTGGCTGAGAGAGCAGGCAGAGATCAAAACGCAGATACAGGATGCCATCCAGAAAGAGATTCAAGCCAGCGTCTAAGGGTTGGGAGCACCCAGCCTCAAACAAGGTCTAGGAGAGCAGGTAGAAATCACAGGAGAGGAAGGACGGTGCTGACTATGCAGACACATAGCCCTCTGCTGCAGCCTGGCATTTCTCTGAGCTGGGCCTGCCTTGTCTGCTGGCATTGCTGCCTGGGACTTGGGGAAGGGGGTCAGTCACCTTGTCTGAGGCAGAGCTCCCCTGTTCCCAGTCAGCCGGGCCCTGTCAATAGGCTTCTCCACAAATTCAGGCTCTGTTGCAGTGCAGGCAGGTCCTGGCAGAAACTAAGTAACTAAGATTATTTTTATATTTATTAATATTGAATTATTCATTGTTAATTTTGAATTATTTTTTTTTTAAGTATGTGAGCCGCCCCGAGTCTTCAGCGATGGGGCAGCATAGAAATGCGCTAAATAAATAAATGAGTAACCTCCCTGTTGGGGCCTCAAACTCTTCCCCGAAGGAAGAGGATTCTAAGGGGGGTGCAGAACGCCAGTTGGAACATGTGCTGCACTGAGAGGAGCTGCCCCGCTTGGCATAAGGGCTGGAAAGCATGCGATCCGTACTGTAAAGCAGAATTTAACGTTTGGGGGAAGCTTGATTCCAAGCCCCCATAAACTGCCACATCTATACAGCATTCTCTACTGCCCTCTTCAGACATGCCTTCACAGGTGCACTAAATATGTGGAGGGATGCAGACCGCACCTGACCTTTCACATCCATGTGTCGAACAGGTCCTGTGTAAAGGAGAACACATGGGTGCATGTACTACATACAGTCAGAACACCTAATGGTGCAAGTGTCTTGATCGGATGTTGTACCTATGTGTATGCAAGCCCACGTGCTTGGGTCTTCCTCTTCGTACTTCCTGCTCAATTCGTGGATCTTGAGAGCATGGGTAATGTTGAGCAGGCATGGAACCACCTCCATGCTTGAGGTACCTGCGGAGGCCTGCACCAAGAAGGCTTCTCTGTTTCTAAAATAACATCTATTTATAATGTGGGGATCTTTCAATATTTTTAAAGAACATACTTTGGATTACTCTGCTGGCAATCTATCCAGGCTCAAAGATTAGACTTTCTAGGTAGTGTTTGTTCATTTCCCTTGCATGTGACAGCTTTGTTCTTACCTTCTTTGGTTATTTCTGTAATGTTTTCCTTTTGAAAGAAAGCATCCAATTTATAGAATATTTTTCAGTTACCTTACATGCTTTTCCAGCATAGCCCTCCTCTCCTCTCCTCTCCTCTCCTCTCCTCTCCTCTCCTCTCCTCTCCTCTCCTCTCCTCTCCTCTCCTCTCCTCTCCTCTCCAATATTGCATAATGATCATGGTTTGTTTACTTCTGATATAACTTACCTCCTCACTAAAATTATTGAGGTCTTTTAGTGTCACAAACCATGTTGATGATGGCATACTAGAGGTTGTATCCTATTAGTCCCTCTTGTCAGTGGAGTGGGGAGTGCCTCTTTGTTGGATTAAAGGATCTTCCAGAGCAGATGGGGGTGGAGAGGAGAAGAAAGTCCTGTCATGTGAGCAAATCTCCACTTGTACAATGTTGTATTTCATCCTATTAACCACTATTTGTTTATTTTAAGCATTGTTATGTTGCTTTTCAGCCAAAATGGCTGCAAGAAGAGCTTGCATAAGACCAGTAGTGGGCAAGATAGTACATGCCTGCAGGCTTACAATCCACTGGACAGGGCACAAAGGAAAAGTGGAAGAGGGAAGAGGGAAACAAGCAATCTAATACACTATCATGCAGTCTTATACATGTCCAGTAAAAAGTAAGTCCCATTGATTTCAATGGAACTTGCTTTCTGGTAAGTATGTATAATATTGGACCAGCTGGGAGAGGAGAAGAACCAGAAGGCAGTGGATTCCTCACTTGACCCAGTGAGTGGATCCTGCTGTTAAAGAATATGAGGTGTGAAAAGTGTAAAGCAGTGGCTGGTCAGATGGTCTGACCAAATAACAGTGCTCGTCACTTGAATTTGCCTATGTCACTTTCCCCCTCACCAGGTGAAATCATCTATTAACTCCGCAGTAGGCAAAGTGCATTCAGAGAATTTGAAGGCAATTTCTTTGGATTGAGAATGGCATGGGGGTAGAGTGAAAAAAAGGAAGGAAGTCGATCATGTCTGAAACTTTGCAGGGAAAATGTGTATGTTTCATGCTACCCCTATTTGCATTAATCAGTAGCATCAGCCTTCATTAAAATGAAAGATGTGTGATTAAATGTTTGTTCAAAATAGATTCTCTCTCTCGTTCTTTCTTTTTTCTCTTTCTTTCTTTCCAATGGTTTAAATAAGCACCACAAAGCTAGTTTTTAATCACAGTCCTGCCCCTGCATTTTTCCAACACAATTAGGCCATTACCAGGACTAAATGAGGCATAGAACCTCGAAAAGTCACACCGTCGTCCCGGAGATGGAACGTGTGTTGCTGTGGACTTGGCAGGGCAGTGAGCTGGCGGATGCTCATTGAAGGGTGACCCTCAGTGTTTGTGCATTCCAGCTTGTGCAGAAAGATCACCTTCACCGAGAGAAAATGTAGAAGATATTTTGCATTGCACCCCATGTTAGTCTAATGTAAGTCCGCGCCAAACAGGACCAACATGGGATGTCACGCTTTTTTGAAAAACAACAGCAACAAGTCCATTATCTTATTTCAAACAGATAATGTGCATTAAGCAGAGGTGATGCCGTTGCTTTCCATTAGTGGGTTTGTCAGGTAAAACAAGTATTAACCCTGGTCAGCAGTGATTGTTCCTGGCTGCGGTTAGGGCTATTGCAGGCACCATGCTGCCTGCTGCAGCTTTCAGACATGCCCTCAGTTTGTCTCACAGCTGTGGGTTTGTCTGCATGGGGCCGTGCCTCTGTCCTGCCTCACCAATGCATGCTTAATCGCCTGGTTTCAGAGGGAAAATTAGTGCTGGTTCCGTGTGCTGTAGAAAAGAAAGACGAAAGAAGCAGTGCTGGGAATCCAAATGACTTTCTGACTGTGTGAAGAAACTGTTCCACACGAGTTAATTGCCACTTAGTACCTCTGTCTCCGCTACTGTGTTTCCCAGCCTCAGCAGCTTTTTGCCCTACAGTTGTAGTAGGAGCTTACATGGCCGAGGTCATGGTTCAGGGCTGGCATCCCTCAGAGCCTGAGCCTTTATCCACTGCCTCACAGCCCATGTCTTGTGCATTCCCATCCTAGGAGGTGCTGATAACTCCTGGCTCTGTGGAGTGGACTGTGGGCTTCTCAAGGGGACATGGAGACCATGGGGAATAATCCCCAGCTGACTCCCCATTTCCCCACCCTTCATTACCAAGGAGCAGCCACCTCCTGCAGGAAAAGGCTGCTGGCCTTTAAACAGCCAGATGCAAGCATCCAAAGGGGTAGAGTTTGCAGAGATACTCTCTTGGCCTGACCAGAAATGCCAGCTAGTTGCTCCCATACACTGCAGGACCAATTTGTTAGTTCTCCAGTTTCAGGATTGCTGGCCAAGGTCCTGAAACATAGTCCTAGTTACAGATATGACCCAGCCATCTTAAGTACATCAAATCTCCTGACCTGAGCCGTTGCCCAGAGTGAATTATGGATTTCCCAATGGAACATGACAGGTGGCATTAACAGTGGGTGGGGGCTGAACATTTGCTGAGCCCCAAAGATTGTTGAAGGGCGCATCAACACGCCACCATGTCACCTTCCATACTATGATGCACATGTGGGTTCTGATATCATCATGCATACTAGAGGTAGGAAACTTGAAAAGAGAGAAGCTGTTTGGAAGTAACAGCCTTTGTCAACCAGACTCACTACCTAAGGTGTTTTGGGGCCACTGAAGAGTTGCAAGTGACGGCTTGTACATCATTGTTGTCTTTAAGTGGCAAAGAAAGGTGCATTGGGAATGGAGCCCAGAAAGTGTCAGCTATTGGGCAGAATCGGAAATGAACGAATGTGTGGGGTGGGGACAATGTATTCCTTTCATGTTTAAGTATCGAACTGTCCTCCACCTTTTCTTTCTTTTCTTTTTATTAATTTTATTTTCTTAACATATACAAATACATAGAAGAAAATGTGGAATAGGAAAAAAACCTAAGATAAACCGAACAGACTAAAGTGAACAAAATAGACAATGTTGCAAAGGGGATTTTAAACAAATGCAGCCCATGTATTGAAACCCCCAAAACTGACTTCCTATCATACCATGCTCTATGAAAGTTTACAAAAAAGAAATCATTATTCTATACAACAGGTTTTCTAATCAGTTCAAATTCTACTGCTTTCCTTTTTCTTTTTCAAACTCCCCTGAACTTCCATTTGTCATGCTAAGCACAATAAAATTTCCATTTGTCCTGCTAAGCACAATAAAATTTCCATTTGTCATTAAATTCTTCTAACAGCCTTTTATTTATATACTTAGTTAGCTTTGCCATCACTGCATATACTGCTAATCTATTTCTCCAGTCTTCAATGGTTGGGGGCTCTGGTGGTTTCCATTTAGAAGCTATTTTGATTCTTGCTGCCATTGTTATATACTTAAATAACTCTGACATGTTTTTTAAAAGGGTCTCTGGCATGATATTCAAAAGCATTTTCTTGGGACTTATAGGAAACTTAATTTTAAAGATTTTCTGCATTTCTGCATGAAAAATTTTGTGTTATTTCACAAGTCCACCACATAAGATAGAAAGTTCCATCCATCCTGTTACATTTCCAATGTTTTCCATTATAATTCTCATCTATTTTCCAATATCTTTTGGAGTAGTGTACCACTGATAAAACATCTTATACCAATTTTCTCTTAATACTTGACTGGCAATGAATCTGATATCTTTCTTCCAGAGAGCTTCCCACTGCCCAGGGGATATTTCTTCACCAAAATTCTGTTTCCAGATTGTCATGTGTTTCTTATCTTGGTGGCTCTCGGTATTGTAGTGTAATAACAGTTTGTAAAGTCTTCCTAATAGATGATCATTCTGCTGTATAATCAACTTTTCAAAATCTGTCAGATCTCTTAAGATGCCTTCTCCTGGTTGCATTTCTCCCTTCAGTCTATATCTTTTTCCCTTCATCTTTCAGCCAAGATTTTACTCTTCCCAATTGGACGAAAGAGAAAGCATATGTGGAGGGAGGGCACACTCTGAACTCATTTGAGTTTACCTTTATCTCACCATCTCATTGTTATCAGAGCAGTAAAGTCTTCATGCCCACCTGTCAATTAGCGATCCAAAAAGACCTCAGGAGGCAATTTATTACCTTCCTTAAGGAGATAAGGAAAGGAGTGGCATCAAACTGCTTCTGAGTCACCATTCCCCTGGAAGTCTGTCCTCCACCTTTTCAGTACTTCCCCAAGTCTCTTGCTCTCTCAGATAAAGGCGGTATTAACACCACTAGCTGCTTTTTGGAGGTAGGCTTATCAGGCAGCCGTAAGTGTCCTCTTGCACCCATATTTGTTTCATTTATCTTTCATTTTTTTCCTTCAAGGGACCCTAGGCAGGTTACACAACATTCCTCTCCTTTTTATCTTATAAGGTAGGTTGGGCTGAGGGTCAGTTAGTGGTCCAAAGTTACCCAGTGAGTTTTATGGATAAGTGTGAACTGGAACTCAGATATCCCAGGTTCCCAACACTTTTTGTGTTTTTTTTGTGAAAAAGTGTTTTTTTGGTTTTTTTTTTTTGTGAAAAAGTGTTTTTTTTCCAACACTTTAACCACTAACCATAATAATACTACACCACAAACACAACTGTGTGCTTTTCTGGGAACAAAAGGAAAAAATATCGCCGCAACTGCAAAAGAAAAAAGAAGTTCCACACAAAAAGCAGCAGTGGCGAAGGAAAAGTGGTAGCAATTTGAACTGGGGGCAGCGCAAAGCTGGATTCTGCTATGAAGAAAGCAGGGATACTGTCTGGAGGAAGGAGCATAGAACAAGCCACAGTGGGCCTGATCCACTGTAGCTTATTCTTAAGGTGTCTCAGCATGACAGGTAAACCTTCCCACTGTATGAGTCCTTTGTTTAGATTTGATTGTTTCTTTAGTTATTGCATTTTTGATAGATGCACTAGGTGTTTTCTACAAGTCATTTTCAGCCACTGAATAACCATCTTCTGTGAGATGGGGATTGTGCAGGCAGCCATTTGTGAAGGCCCTGTTTTGTGACTAACCGGGAACCATGGGACGGCACTGCCTGTCCGGCTGTGGTCCACCAGGGTGTTTCTGTCACAAACCCCGGACCGAGGGAAATTAGCTCTCCGGCACATGCATGGCCATCTCTGTCTAATTACCGCCTCTTAATTGGCATTTCAGCCTGGGAGGAAATGTGCACAGCCCGAGACAGCATTCGATTTCCTGGAAAGAGACCAGTCTGTGTGCTCTCAGTGCAATTACAGGACAATTTAGTAGATAGCTAATGAATCAAACATCACACCCTCAATTAGCTTTTGGGATTTTTTATTTTTATTTTTTGGTTTTAAAAAGTTGCAAGTCTTCTTATGGGAGTTAGTGGCCAGAAGGAGAAAAAGTCCATGAGGAGAGCTTTTTCTATGATGGGGAGGAATAATTGTTTCTGCTGCTGAATTTTGAGTAAGCCCCATTGAAGGGCAAGAGGCAGGATAAAAATATGTTTAAAGAAATAGAGTCATCTGAAGCAGCACTTGGTTTGTGAAAATCTACTTGTTTTGATTTTCTTTGATTCCAAAGCTCAGCCAGGAACAGAGCTAAAATAGAATAATTCTTATTATTGTCTTATTTTTGTTGTAAACTGTCCAGAAAGCTTTGGCTGTGGGCTGTGTAGCAATGCAAGCTGAGAAACTGATCATGCCTATGTCTTGGCCTGATGGCCACAGATTAGTAGCATGCCTTGGCTCCTTCCTCTCAGCCTCAGTTCCTAATTTAAAGAAAAATCATAACATTGATGGCCTACACCTCAGGGGTATTTTGGAGAATGAGTCCTGCAAGACAGCTTTCTACAGAGAAACCTGTACATATTCATGGTTTATTTGTTTATATATTTATTTCAAAGATGGACCTCAGTGGAGAGATCATTCCACAATTTGGGGGCCACCACAGAGAGGGTTCTCACTTCCTTAGAGAGGGATAAGCCATCTAGCGCTCAGGCAGCAAGAAACAACCTGAGGGTGGATTCAGAACTGTACTGAAAAGGAGGGACAGAGGAATAGTTTGCAGCTTGGACAACTTCTTCCTCAACTTTGGTAGAAGGCTATTTAGAGTTCGTACTGTTCTGTAATCTCTAATTACCTATAATTAAATTGCACTTCCAAGGATTCATCCTGAGTTTGAGAAGCAGAAAGGAAAGAGGGAAGGGATTAGCACAGAACAGGTTTGTCATGTTTGCTCTTAATATTTTAATTAATATTAATATTCCTTTAATTGTATTGGTTCTTTTTGGTGTTTTAATATGAGAACTTCCCAAGTTGTCTTCTACTAAAGTGGAACTTATAAAAGATGCAGAATAATAAACCATCAAGAACTCTGAGATTAGAGATGTGAGTTGCGAATTGCATGGTGAGGAACCTGACTGTGGATGTGTTACTCTTGACCAATATACTGAACCTTAGCCTAGAATTTCCCAGGTTCATACTAAGAGGAAAGAAAGTATAGGGTAAATTTGAAAGTTTTGTAGTGTATCCTGGAATTGGAGTGGCTGGTGGGGACCGGGGGTGGGGGAAACTTACTCTATGGATAGCTTAGATTTATTTATTTAAGCCAGTAATGTAACATTTTTACATCTCCATTTTGTTTTAGGAGATCTTAAAGATGGGCTCCATTTAACACCCTGGTGGTCCTGAAGAAGCAAGAACTGCTGCATTAGGGAAATTACGATGGAGAACACTGCTGAGGAGACACCCGAGCTGCGGCTACGGTCTTGTGGCTTCCTCTACATCAGACGTGCCCACCAAAGCCACAGCATGCGGTGTTCAGGAGAGGAAAGGCCTGCCAAAGCTTATTAGGCCTACTTTTCTTACATATTCTTCTTGAACTTTGTTACATAATCCCTTTGCTAAAAGGAGGAACGATGACTTTTTATAGTTTCTGTTTGCTCCTCTTTGCATTTACTTGGAATACCTCTGCCTATGGACCGAATCAAAGGGCACAGAAGAAAGGAGACATTATTCTCGGAGGTCTGTTCCCCATTCATTTTGGAGTGGCTGCCAAACACCAGGATTTGAAATCTAGGCCAGAATCTGTTGAGTGCATAAGGTAAGTCCCAAGTAAAAATGTGTAACATCCACTCACACCCAAAACTCAGTACCTGTTTTGTTAACCAAAACAAGCCATGGGTTTTTTGTGGGTTATGAACTGTAGGTTGTTCACCTCCCCATTGGCCAGGAGGGTCCCCGTGCCTTACTACCCTCACCCTCCATGTGCTCTGGAGAGCTCCCCTGCCTGCTCTCCTGCTGTAGCACAAGCAATATCCTGCAACCCACTTGCATTTTTGGGCCAATGCTGCTCCTCAATGAGGCAGCCTCTTTTGCTCACTTTGGCAGGATGCTCAGGCTTAGCTGCAGAGCCACTGGTAGGGGGCTGGGGATGGAGCAGTGGTGGGATGTGGTAGAGACACAGAGGTGGCACAGTGGCATTGGGTTGGAGTGCGGCAGCTGGAGGAAATGAGGTGCGACCGGAGAGGGCTGCCGCAGAGGTAGGGCGGGGTCAGTACTTCCTCGCTCTTCTCACCTGGGTTCTTCATTCAGCAGCAAGCAAGTCCTGGGGGCAGGCAGAATTGTGGTTGCCTGTTATGATTTGGCACAGGTGCCCTACATTCTTCCACTTTCGCATGTGAGTATCTGTAGGGGTTGCTGAACTGGGATTGTGTTGGTACATTGTGCATCTTGCCACTCAATGTTCTCCTTTCCTGAGCTAGCCAGCGTAGCCTTACGGGCAGTGAGGAAGTGCTGGGGGACTTCAGCATCTACACCAGGACCACTCCTTCGTGGCATCCGTGGGTCTAGACAGTTGGTATCTGGCTCCACTCAGCAGGGCACACACCAGACCTAGCTTTCTATGCTGTGTGGGATGATGTTGCCCTGCAGGAATTTTCCACAGGACAGATCGCTACCTGATGAAGTTTAGAGTTTCTGACATTGGAGGATCTGCAGGGCATGGACACGAATAAAAAAGATCTGCTTCCCTAGCCCTGTCCTACTTCATGTATCTGAATGGATTTCTGGTGGCTCTTGAGGATTTTCCTTCACAAGAGATTCTGGCCAAGCCCTGATTGTCCTCCAGAATGGGGAACTGGTGAAGGTGGCCATTAGCTTTAATATAAGCACTAGCCTGTACAAGAAAACTGCAAGTAATTCTTTGTAATGCCCAAACCTGCAGTGTGTGATTTGTCTTCTCTCTGTCTCTGTCTCTGTCTCTGTCTCTCTTTTGATGGTTCATTGACATCTCAATCAATATGTAAAATTACTGGTGTAGATGATTCTTTTGTTAGGGAAACTGCTGGTTTCATAATGAGTCAGCATTCCCTTCACTGTCAGCAGGTTATGCTTAGATACTGTTTGAGTGTTAGCCACCACAGCTTGGAGGAAGGGACGTCCTCTGCTTCTGACTGTGGAGAGCAGATTGATGTATGGTTTGCCAGCATGCTGCAGGGTGGACAGCTAGCTGGAGGCTAGAAGCATCCTTGGGGAAGTGGGTGCAGGGCCTTTCTCTGAAGATGTAACATGGGGTACCTGATGAGCTTCCTTATACAAGTGCCTGTTCTTTGCATCCATTGAAGCTCTACTACGGCTTGTATACTATTGAATGAAGCAGATCTTACAAAACTGCCATAATTCTCCACAGCACACTCTTGGCCAAAGAAAGGCCCTGTGAGTAGTGCTACCCTTGGGATTTCTCATCATGCAGGGAAGTGGGGAAAAGACTATAATACAAAATGCTGGCCCATCTTTGACATGACACCCATACACCAAGAAGAGTGATTACATGTATTCTGGCAATGTATAAGCCACTTTTAATCACATTAAATAATGAAATAATTGAACACAGCAAATGGAAACCTTTAGTCTTGGAAAAAGTATTTCAGCCACTTTTAATCACATTAAATAATGAAATAATTAAACACAGCAAATGGAAATCTTTAGTCTTGGAAAAAGTATTTCGACCCCTGGCTACACAAATATTTTGGTCCGCTGATAATGCTCTCTTATCCCCAGGGGGTGGGGGGGGGGATGACTCCTGTAACCATCAGTGGGGCTTCTGTGAACCTCTTCTATACAGCTTAGACTAAAAGCTGGAATGGGGGCATCCCCCCAGTAAAGTAGCTAGCAGCCTCCCCTGCTCACCACCCTGCTCTGTGAGCCATCAGCTGGGTGGCAGGCATCAGGACTGCTGTTTTCTCTCTGCTAACAGCAGGGAGAAAATGGCCTGCAGGAATTATTGGTGGCATGGAAGAAGAGGCTTGTCCCTCACCCCTGCAGCAACCTTTGCGGTTAAGCAGCTGAGGGGGTGGGTGGGTGTGTCTGTGTCCTGCAACACTCAGCAGCAGCTTTGTCCACCCCTGTGGCCCTGAAAGATACTGGCCCTTGCAACTGTGGCCCTTTCCCCCAGCAGGTAGCCTGCTCCTGGTCTACAACACAGTGTCCCATTCCCATTAAGGGCAAAAAGCAAGAGTTCCTCTGCAGGCCTTTTTTCAGTATCTGTATGTTCTGATCCGTCTCCTGGAGTTTGCAGTGTGTTCTTTGTTGCTTCCTGTATTGTTTTTCAGTAGTCAGTCCGCTAGAGTTTGCTGTGTGTATGTGCTCTGGCAAGTCTCACTGGTGCACATGAGAGGTTAACTGTTTTGGCGGGACTGACAGCTCAGAATCCAAGATGGGACATGTGCGAGGGAGGCTGCCTCTTCTGGTGGGACTGACGGCTCAGACTCTGCTAACGAGATGATTGTTGAAATGGACCCAGTTCCAGCTGTAGTCCGAGGCCCTGTACAACCGCCTGTGCCTACTATGGGGGAGATTAGTTCAGGGGCAGCCAAGGGGACCAATAAACCCATCCATGGGAACAGAGAAGAGCAACAACATCCTGAGGGGGAGATTTCGAGATGGGAAGACTATTGGATGGGGAACTCCCTCCTCTTGGGAGGTTGGACCCGGCTGTCCGTCGTCACAGTCATAGGGTGGCCCGATTGGGGTCTCTGAGGGGGGCGTGCAGGCATGCCCAGTTCCACAACACTCCTCCCCACAGGACAGATGCAGAAGGATTCATAAGGAAAGCTGTGGGTGAAGAACTCCAGAGTGGGTTCAACATTTCGCTTTGTGTATGCTCAGAGATTTGCATGCAAAATAAAGATTTTTGGCAGAGAAGTGCTGGTGAAACTATTACAGCTGGGAGGGAGAAGCATGGCTTTCAACAGAGTTGCATCTTCCTGAACACCTTCTGCTGATAGAGGTCTGCAGTTTCTACTCTGGTGCTACATGTGAGCAAGGCTTTCATTTGGGGCTGCTTAAGCAAACTGCACCTTTATGTTGTGCACATCTACAAGAGGTATATTAAGTGAGTGCCCAAGATGTGGATGTAACAAGACCCAGGTATACAAATATATTCATTGGAAAGCTGTGCTTGGTTACATCTACCTGCCAGTCGTCATTTGGTGGCAAGCTCAAGTCTGCCTTTGCATCAGCAGGATCAGGGTCCGTATGCCTGTGACGAAAGCCATGAGGGAGACTGTCGCCTTTGCACCTGCCTGGTGCTCGAGGCCAAGGACTGACACTTATGGTGGGGTGGGGCAGAGGGGCTCCCCACAGCACAGGTTCTCCAGGGTGCAGAGGGCAAACCTGGAGAGCTCACCAGTGATGAGCTCCCTGGAGTGGGGCAATCCATGGCCACGAGAGCTGCTCTGTTTACTGGCCTTCGGGTATCTCTGGGCTTTCCAGGGCAAGAAGTTCCTGGGCTGCTACCTGACTCTCCAGCTTGGAATTGCCTGTCCGACCCACTAGCCTCCATAGGCTGGGGCAGCGGGAGGGTTCCAGTCTGCAGGGCTGGCGGCTCTGTGAATCCTGGTGTGTGTACTTTATGTAAGCATTTCGAGGCAGTTGCTGAAAGCAGGGGAATTGAATTAGGTTTATTCATTTCATGGTAGGGCTGTGCAACTTTTCAAAATTACTTTACAGAGTGATTTTCAAGATAAAAGCATAATAGTAAAACAACTAAAATGGAAAAATCATGTAATAAAACACATTAGGATCAGTCAGCGAGCAGTTTCTCAAGCAGAATCCCCAACCCCTAGGCAAAAAGGAAATCTTCTATTATCCCTTGAAAAATGCCCAGTAATATAGGGACATTTATAGAGAAGGGCAGTCAGTTGTTGAATTGACTGTTGAGAAGGTCCAGCTGCCAGTGAATGACAGTCTTTTATCACTCCACAATGAGCCCCTGAGTAAAACATCTTTGGCAGATCTCAAGGCATGACAAAGAGCTAGAAGAAGAAATACTCCCTGAGATTCTTGGAAGATTTTGCAGATAAAGATGAATGCCTTGAATTGCACGCACGCGCACACACCACACAACATATTGGTAGGCAGTGTACTTGTTGAAAAACAGGTACAATATCCCAGTCAAAAGACAAGCTAGTTGCCAGATCATCTTCAAGGACAGAGTGCACTATGTTTAATCTGGAAATAAGTGAGGCAAGGATGGTGGAAGCTTATGCGTTCTAGTAGAAGGCCTACTGGACAAAACAGCTGATGCCAAAAAGGCACTGCAAGCAAAAGCTCCTTGTGGGGGATTCCAAAATACTGCTCAAACCAGAAGTTGTAAATCTACTTGAAGGAGAGCACAATCCCATCCAGAACAATCATTTCTCCACCCAACAAGTCCACAGAGTCATTGTGTCTGTTTCATCTAATTGAACTTAGGTTTATTCAGTCTCATGGAGTCCCATTATTGACCCAAGGCAGCCATTTAGGAACATCATCCGGGGATCAGTAGGCTGATGACATGTCACTGAAGCTCATTGCTGCGTGATCTGACCCAACATATTTCGTGTAGATATTACAAATCACGGGAGACAAAGCTGAACTCTGAAGAATATTATAGAGCAACTCTTAATGGATTTTGGAGTTGCTTCAGAACTCTGGCTGGCACACTTTCTTTTGGAATCCATCTTCCATGGAGCCCAACAAGGCCCCCATCCTATTCCAGGGAGGTAGTCCAGAAAAATACTTTGAACGTAGCAAAAACCATTGAAAGGTAGAGGAGAATTACTGGAGTCACATAAATTCAGGGATTGTCAAAAAGGACATTAGTCTACACTAGGGTTCTTTTCTGTATAATGGATTTATTTTGGGTTCTCACTACTTTTAAATGAGGAGACTTGTGTCTTTCAAAAACCCAAAAAACACCCCAGAATTTTGGCCATGCCCCTTTATTTAATTCAGATTGCACCTTTTCATTATATCTTCCCCATCCCAATGCCAGCTGTACTTGTTTTTAATTCCTGTCTTGTTTTGCAGGTATAATTTCCGTGGTTTCCGATGGCTCCAGGCAATGATCTTTGCCATCGAGGAGATTAATAGCAGCCCAACGCTTCTTCCCAACATGACCCTCGGATACAGCATTTTTGACACCTGCAATACGGTTTCCAAAGCCTTGGAAGCTACACTGAGCTTTGTGGCCCAAAACAAGATAGACTCCTTGAATCTGGACGAGTTCTGCAATTGTTCGGAGCACATTCCATCCACGATTGCCGTGGTGGGAGCAACCGGCTCTGGGATCTCCACAGCAGTGGCCAATCTTCTGGGTCTCTTCTACATACCTCAGGTACGAACTATTCATGATGCTTCTGAGTGGTTAGAAATGGGTTTGTGCATGTAGAGGGGCACCTACACTAAAGGCCGTTCCGTTTATTAGAGAGCACTATTGCAGTATACAGGTAAAGCACGTTTAACACTGGTGGGACACGTGCTCATGAATGCAATGCAGCTTTCGCTGAATTAGAACAGGGGTCCTCAAACTTTTTCAACAGGGGGCCAGTTGGAAGGTGCCGGTGTGTGGGGGGTGGGCTGGTGGGGGGGGTGTACGTGCGTGCAGTGAAGCAGGGGCGGGGGGTGCACGGGATGAGGCAGCAGCTTGCTCGCGTGGAGGTCATTTTCTCTGAGTGAGTCTAAAAAGATTGTCTAAAACGATCGTTTTCTCCGAGCAAGTCCAAAATGATCTCCGCGCAAGCAAGCCAGCGCCGGGCACATGCACGGCGAGGCGCCAGGTTGCTCGCACGGAGATCATTTTCTCCAAGTGAGTCCAAAAAGATCATTTTCTCCGAGCGCATCCAAAACGATCTCCCCACAAGCAAGCCGCCGCCAGGTGTGCACCAGCGGCAAGTCCAAAACCTCTGAGGTGGACTGGATAAATGGGCTTGGCGGGCTGGATCCAGCCCACAGGACGTAGTTTGAGGACCCATGTATGTTCCTGTATCACAGATGAATGCAATTGTAGGAAGCATTGGAGAAGGGACATGTACAGAGAAGCAGCCCTTTAAAGGGGGATGTCTTACCCTTCAGCCGCTGAAAAGTACAAAGGTGCAAACTCATGGTGAGTTAAAAAGAGAGCAGCAAAAAATCACAGCTCCCCCTGTCCCAGCACAAAAATTCATGGAAAAAGAAAAGGAGACTTTCCTAAGATTAAGCACCATTGATGATAATGTGCTTTACTTCTGAGTAGACATGTTGTTCCTTAGAAGGGAGCATTTATGCTTCAAGTCCGCAGGCAAGTCAAAGAGAGAAGGAAGCAATAGGGGTGGGGAGAGGGGGGTGGGGAGGCAGTGGAAGGCTGAGGGGGTGCATCTCCTTCTCAGAGTTGCTACTGTTTTTGTTGAAGCCTTGCAGGCAGCAGTCTCCACCAGCCCACAGAGTCATTATTCCTCCCCCCGGAACAGTTCCACAAGCTTAGCGCACACTCGAATATATACCTCAGAAAAATGCATGACATATGAAAAGTCACAACACAGCTTGTCTGAAGAAATCCGGAATATAATGGCAGTAATAGCACAGTTTGGGATGAGCATTACGGGACACACCTGTGGGTCAGGAATTACAACGCTGGTAAAAATGCCTAGCATAGAACCCTTGGAAGAGTAGGTCTACCCTAGAAGGGTAGGCAGGGCACAACTTGAGTTGATGGTTCTCGTTCTCTCTCTCTCTCTCTCTCTCTCTCTCTCTCTCTCTCTCTCTCTCTCTCTCTCTCTCTCTCATATTTAACCATTTAATGCTTGGATCTGTGGATTTCAAAATGCTCTCCTAGGTATATCCCTCATTAATAATGACCAGGGTTCAAAATCCCAGTCAGCCCTGAAGCTAACCTTGGGCCATTCACTACCTTTTAACCAAGCCTCCCCTCAGCTTGGTGTGCGCCAGATATTTTGGACTACAATTCAAGTCGCTTTGGCCAGGGCGACTTAAATTTATATTATATCGTTTTATATTGTGATTATTTATTTATGGTTGTAAGCCGCCCCGAGGCTTCGACGAATGGGGCGGCATAGAAGTTCCCCAAATAAATAAATAAATAAATAAATAAATAAATAAATAAATAAATAAATAAATAAATAAAAATAAATAAATAAATAAATTCACATTTTAGACATAGTTGAGCAGAGTTATATACTATCACATGTGGAGGGTGCTGGGATTGGGGAAATCTGTTGTAGCCAACCTACTTTACAAGGTTATTATAAGGATAAAATGGGCAGAAACATATAGTTTGCTTTGCGATTCTGGGAAGAAAGGCAAGATATACATTCAATTAGTTAAAAAGTAATTAAAAGCCTAGTATCTTGGTCACCTCTTTTAAATGTAACATTCATGGTTAAAGCATGTGCTTTGTCACATGTGTTCATCATTTTACATCTATACATCATTTATGGTCTGCCCAACCCCTGCCTGTGTTGCCAACTTATACAGGTCCCCAGACCTTTTACATTCAAGTGAAGCCACTGGAGGAGAACATGGAAGATCTGAAAGATTTCTGCCATCAGAATGCTGATAACATGCAGCTTTATCTCCCCTCTCTTTCATAATTCACCAACTGTTGATTGGAAGTAATAAGCCAGTGCAATATGGGTGAACAAACCAAAACCTAATCCAAGTAGGACACAAGTACTCTGGGCAGCCCTGTAGGTTAGGGATTGGGATTCTTCTTTTGGATGAGGAAGCGCTTTCCATGAAAAATCAGTCTCAGGTCAGAGGTGTTGCCAAAAATGGCATTTCATCTAGACCAGGGATATAAAGTGGGCAGTACCGCCCCCCTGTGGACAGTGGAAAGATCCAGTGGGGTGGTGAGGAAAAAGGGGGCAACAGGAGGGCATTAGGAGATTATAGGTAGTTCTCAGGTTATGAATAATCTGTACTTACAAACACAGGGACTGCCATAAACCCTATATGAATATCTGTAAAAAGCTGTGGATATCTCTAGGGAACTACACGATGCATTTGGTAATGCATCATCAGTGGCTGTGTAGTTCCCTAGAGATATCTAGTTAGAGAGATTCATGGCTTTTCTCTAGAGGTAGCCATGACTATCTCTCGAGAATCTCTGTCTCTAGAGCTATGTGACTACAAACTATAATTGAGGCCTTCTTCAAGAAAGCAACTCCAGTGGTAAACTACTCCCCCTAGCAGCACAATCACCAGTTAATGTTACCTCAAGAATGTTCTAAACTCTTTGAAGAACTTTCTCTTTCTTTCTTTCTTTCTTTCTTTCTTTCTTTCTTTCTTTCTTTCTTTCTATACTGTATACTTACACACACATACCCACATACATACAGATTCTCTCTCTCTCTCTCTCTCTCTCTCTCACTTCAGTACCTGTAGTTACTTTATTATTTCTGTATTATTATCATTATGGGAATGCTACATTGTGTTTAAGAGGTTTTAGTGAATATGAAGTGTTTCTTAAGTGTTTTATATTCATAGAAAGGTCAAATATATACATATACTAAGACAAACATTGGGCTTACTCATGTGATCCAACTTACATACAAATTCGACTTAAGGACATTCTCAGTCCCTTGGTTATGGACGAGTTCCATTCCTACCTGTATAGATCACTACAAAAGAAACAAAAAGAACAAAAAGGCAAATAGCAGCCTGCCTTCCTCACACCCACAGCCCTGCAAGCAGCGTGCCCCTCCTGATGCCCTGGGGAGAAAGGAGGTGAGGGACCGGGGGCAGTGGGGGGGGGCAGAGAGAGGGAGAGAGAGAGAGGCCAGTCAAGCAAGGAGTGTTGATTAATTCACTGAAGGTAAGACAACCCTGGTATCTCACATACATGAGATGCGAGAGAGACATGGGGGCAGTAGGGGTGTTACCCAAGAGGAAAGGGGGTGGCAGCCCAAAAAGGTTTGGATACCACTGATCTGGAGTCTCAGGTGGCTGCAATGACCAAGTGCTTTGTGCAATTCAAGCTGGTGTGTGAGATGAGCCTGCTTCTGGAAAAGGCAGTTTATGGCTGTCTCCAAGAAGCATCTGCCAGGGTTTTAACTGAGGTGAGTTTTGGAGCAGATTGCTTCTTGTCGTAGAAACTTCACTGGGTCCTGGTTCATTTCTGGTCCAAGGTGCTGGCCAGCCACCATCTGAGGCACAGCAGGTAGAGCAAGGGAAGGGCCATGCTCTGTGGCAGCACCCGGAATGTGGAACTCATTGCCACAAGAGATGCAGGAAACCCTCGAATGATCTTCTGTTGCCTTTTTGTCTGTGTGGGCCTCTGGCCTTGCCAGTTTAATTTTTCTTCATCTCTCCCTAGCATTTCAGTCTTTTCAGTGTTGTTTGTGATGGTTTTGTTTTATTATGATTTTACTGTATATTTTCCTCTATATGTTGTATAAGAACATAACAAACACCACGCCAGATCAGACCAAAGGTCCATCTGGTCCAGCACTCTGTACACACAGTGGCAAACCAGCTGCCCACAGGATCCCTCAAGCAGAATGGGGGCAAAGTTTCCACCTGCCCAGGCTCCGCGGCAACTGGTGCACTCTGCCAGGCCACATCTTTGAAAGGAGTAGTAGCCACTAACAGCCTTCTCCCTCATGAATCTGTTCAATCGCCTTTTAAAGTGATCCAAGTTGGTGGTCATGACCTGGCAGCACATTTCATGGTTTAACTATAGCTTGTGTGAGGGTGAAGAGATATACCCTCTCCTTAGTACTTAGATTCTCAGGGTTCCCTGGACAGAACCCACTGCCCCAACTTTTCCATCCATTCCTGCGCTTCTGAGAGATCAAGAAAATAGAAAAGTTTAAGCCCTTTGTACTGGCACTGGAAGTTTGAAAGCTAGTTTTTAGAGGGAGGGCACCCCAGTTTTTCCACAAGGACATAAGCAATAATGAATGCAAGCCCAGTTGTAAGCAGTCCATCCAAGGTATCCCAGTGGTACTTTTTAATTTCTCTTTCATTATTTTATTTAAGGCTTTTATAGACCATGCATCTACTGGCATCTCGGGATGGATTTGTATTCTTTCTTACAAAAAATGGTTTAACATCTTCAAAATACCACTCTAATGGAGTGGTATTCAATGGAGCTCTGACTTTGACATCTGTTGAAATACATGCTCGTTTATATTGGATTCTGCTAGCTTGCAAAACTATTGTGGCCCTTGGGACACCTGAATTCTCCTCCTCCCCACAGAAAAATAGTGATGGCTATTGGCCATGCTGCTTAAGGTTGGTGGGAACTAGAGTCCAAATATCTGGAGGCCATCAGCTGGGGAAAACTGTCTTAAAGCAACAGTGTTAGTGATGTTAGATCTATAAAGAGCAATGAAACAAAAACAAACAGAATTGCTTGCTTTTCAATTTTTCGTATCTTTTCCATTTTCACTTGAAAAAAATCTCCCCAAAAAGCCTCTGCCCAGAAAAGTTAACATCCCTAAAGATATCACTGATTTTAAGGTAACTGAGATTAGGCAAAGTGTGTCCGCTGCCTCCCAGAAAAATACAAAATAATGGAGAAAAAATAGCCCTAATGGATAGAGAACCTGAACAGAAGCACTTTGCACTGCAAGATTTTGTTGCAGATCTTGGTTGTGTGTGTGTTTCCCTGAAGTTATTTCATAATTCCATTTAAACCATCATAGTATGTTGGAACCGGATTGAACCATGGGTGGTTAAGATGCTCCAGCCTCTCTGGGGATCAGTAAGTGGTCAGGATGCTCCTAAATCCGGTGTACCTCCACTGACTACACAAGCCATCAGTGTGAGACGCCCCCTGCAGCCACTGCACTGCCCAGGGGCGCCCCCTTTTTGCATCACTTTGTCTGCTCTGGTGTTTTAGGGGTAGGGCCTGGCCACAGGCCATCCCATCCTGAATTTTGTACCTTTCCGCATTGTTATCCTGCCTTTCTTCTAAAGAGCTCTTGGACTGTACTCTGCACCCCCTGCCTCCTGTCTGTCAGGCGTCGGCGCGTCATGCTGATGGAGCAGAGTGTGTTTGTGGAGGGGGGGTTGCATAAATGGGGTGCACTTAAGGAGAAGTACTTTGGCCAGCTTTGGGTGCTGCATTTGGAAAGGATACTGTCCAGTGGAGGGCGAGCAGGCAGGTGAGGGATCTGGAAACCAGCTCCTGTGAAAAGCACCGGAGGGAGCAGCGGAGTCCCCTTGCACAAGGAAGACTTCGTGTGCATACATCACCCCCTTTCTCTCATTAGTTGAATGCACGGTGGATGGAAGTGTGACAGCTGCTGTCAGTAGGCAGGGCAGCCCCTCATCCATGTTTAGTAGCTGAGGGGACCTGTTTGGATTGGAACCACTGCGCAGGGAGAAAGGTGAACTCTCACCACTCCAGCGCTTTGCTTACCCACTAACAAGCTGCCAGTGCTCTGATCCTGCTGTCTCATTTACGTTTGTCTTAAGAGAACGGTTGAGAAAGGGGATTTCTTGACTCACATCTCATTCTTTAAACCCAACTGGTACTCTCAGCCCAAGTTTTAACTGCTTACTGCATATTCCTGTTTTGTTTCCCCTTTCCTAAGGTGACAAAGGATATAGCAGGGCCCCTATATCTTTAAGAGCTTTGTAGAGGAGGGAATTCCAGCTAGTGAGCTACGTTGTGTAGGAGGCAGAAAGCCTCATTTGGTGAATTTCCCTCTTCTACACAACTAATAAAGGTACAGCAATCTGTCCTTCCTTGCATCTTGTCTCCATGTCTTCTTTACAAACATTAAAGAAGGACAGAGAACCTTTAGGTCAGGATGCAGCCTAGTTGTAGACCCACATACCATGCCATCTGTTTCTTTCATCTTCTAAAAGTAATTATAATTTGCCCTCTCAATGTCATACTTCTGGATTGTTGCACATGCTCCACACCTCTGACATCTACTCTCCTTTATTCGTCTGTCCAGCCTCACATGCTTTTTGCAGAAGCACCACTATAACTGCTGTTACAACTGATGAGGTATTGGTTTCATCGCTTGCTATTTCTGCCAAGAGTGAAAGGAGAGAAGAACTTGGTTATATTTTATGAAAGCAGGAGAGAAGAAATGTGGTGTTTCTATCCATACTTCCGTTATCTCACACTTCCAACTCAGTCTCAGTGCACTGCTTTGGCAGGTGGTGAGCTGTCCTTTGCTAGAAATGTTGAAGCAGACACTGGATCTGTAGTGCTGTTGGTCCACTTGGCTTTGCACATCATGCATGGAGCAAGGGGGTGGGCCAGAGACCCTTTAAGGCTTCTTCAAGCTCTGTCATTGCAGAGGAAAGACAAAAGTTAATAACATCGGACTTTAAAAAGATTGTGTTTAGTGATTTATTTCCTTCATATAGGAGGAGAATTACAAGATGGGTAAGAGCAAAGAAACTATTGCAGAATTGTTTTTGCTGGCATTTCCTTAACACCGCATTACTGCTTGTTCACTCTCCCCTCTTACAGGTTAGTTATGCTTCATCTAGCCGGCTCCTGAGCAACAGGAATGAGTATAAATCTTTCCTGCGTACCATACCTAACGATGAGCACCAGGCCACCGCCATGGCCGACATAGTTGAGTACTTCCGCTGGAACTGGGTGGGGACCATTGCGGCAGATGACAATTATGGGCGACCGGGAATTGAAAAGTTCAGGGAAGAGACAGAGGAGCGAAACATCTGCATTGACTTCAGCGAGCTCATCGCCCAGTACTTGCCCGAGGACCAGATCCAACAGGTGGTGAAAGTCATCCAGAATTCCACCGCTAAGGTGATTGTGGTCTTCTCCAGTGGCCCAGACCTGGAACCCCTCATCAAAGAGATAGTGACGCGGAACATCACTGGCCGGATTTGGCTGGCGAGTGAAGCATGGGCCAGCTCTTCCCTGATAGCTATGCCCCAGTTCTTTCATGTCATGGGTGGAACCATTGGATTTGCTTTGAAGGCAGGACAAATCCATGGCTTTCGACGCTTTCTGCAGAAGGTGCATCCTAAGAAGTCGGCTAACAATGGATTTATCAAAGAGTTTTGGGAGGAGACTTTTAACTGTTACCTGCCAGATAATAACAAGAATTACCCAGGCTCCGCTTCTTTCCAGAAAGGCCATGAAGAAGTCACAAGAGCTGGCAATGGCACCACTGCCTTCCGTCCCCCATGTACTGGGGAGGAAAACATCACCAGTGTGGAAACTCCCTACATGGATTATACCCACCTGCGGATATCTTACAATGTGTACCTGGCAGTCTACTCAATTGCTCATGCTTTGCAGGATATATACACTTGTACTCCTGGGAAAGGGCTGTTTGCAAATGGATCCTGTGCAGATATCAAGAAGGTCGAGGCATGGCAGGTAATTCCTTTTTGTTTTCTGCTGAAGCACAACATGTCTGTATGCTGATTTTGCACAACAGTCTGCAAGCAAATTGAACAGGATTGCTTGATGATGAAACACTCATGATCTTCAGTGCTTTTAACGAGAGTATATCTAGGGCAAGAATGGGTGAACGTTCCCCACTAGATTAAGAAGCTCACACCACATAGACCATCTTGCAGCCCCCAGGTTGGATCTCATGGATCATATTGGTATGGAAGAAGGATTTTCCCTTGGCTAAAACAAAGGGAGCCAAATCCTTTGGTTCTCATTTTAAGTCAGTTCTTTAAAGTAATTTCCAATCCAGGATAAAAGCTGAGAGCTGAAAGCCTACTTTCTCTATTTCTGGTTGAGGGGCTGAGGCTCGGGAGAGAAGGTGGGCTTCTCCAGCCTCTGTAGGGCCTTTCTGGGCCAGGCGGGAACCCTCCGTGGGCCAGAGTGGGCCCACTGGCCAAAGGTTCCCCATCCTTGCCCATTTCACATAAAAACCGCTGTGCTGAATGTGATGTATGAGCATGCAGCTCTCTCTGAAGGCCACACTAGATGTGATATGGGATGCTCCTGATGAGGGTCTCCCATATTGTGTGTGTGTGTGGTGGAGAGACCCTTCCTCCATATGCTTCCTGACCTGAAGCTGTTCATAGCTCATAGGAGGAAAAGATATGTATACACAGTTGTTCTGTGTGTTGTTAACCCCCACTGTGCTCGGGTGATTTGGAGCAAGGGTAAAACCAGGAGTGGAAGCTTTAGGGCCTCTGGAGGCCACTTACAACCCCCTGGAGCCCCAATCTCCAGGGGCATTCCCCCACCACCACCACAGACCCACTTGTGCACTTATTCAGGCACAAGCACACACCCCTACTCCCCCCAGTCCTAATGACATCCTCAAATCCTCTTCGTTCTCGCAGCCATCCTTCTCCACTTTGCTGCGATTTAGTGGGGAAGCTTGAATTCAAGGTTGCTGTGAGGTGGAAGAGAGAAAGAATCTTCACCATCACCCTCTTCCTGGTGATTCTGCTGGGAAATGGGCAAGCAAAGGGACTTTCTTCAGACCCTAGTTCACAAGCAGGAAGCCTGCATGATGTTGCTAGACAGCCCCCCTGGCCTGCCAGTGTTTCAGCAGAAAAAGGCTCCTGCAAAACAGCTGGCTGGTGGGCAGGAGGGCTCTCCAAACAGCTGGCTGGTGGGCAGGCAGGAGCCTGAGGCTGCGGCTACACAAGAGGGTGCAGAAGATGCTTCTCTCCATACGAAGCGGCAGAGAACCTGATGGACTCCAAGCTGGTTAAAATGCTCTTGTGGGGTGTTGCTGCCCTTCTTTTCAAAGCAGCCATGTGGATCCTAATTAGTAAAAAAAAAAAAAGTGGGAGGGGGGAAGGCCTTGGAGGCGTGACAGATCAGATGTGACCTTAATACAAATGAGACCTAAGTGCTCTTGATCAGGAAGACCATGAAGCCAGCGATGGCTTTTCCGCAGGCTTGAGATTGGATTTCACTTCTAAGAAAGGCTTTTTTGCTCTCTGGGAATCTTCCAGGCCCTGCTTTGCTGTTGGATTCTCAATCAGGATACTGCAGTGTGCTCTGTCTTGGGTCTGCCATTCAAAACAGCGTGGTTACAGGCTTAGTTTGGTGTGTTGTGTATAACCTGGACATTAAATCAGTATTTATGCAGTCAATAACATGGTGCACACCTTTGTGAGACTCCCCCTTTTCACGCCGCCACACACAGTCTGGGCTTTGGTGACAACCTGGCAAAATATTTACTAGGGATTCAGGAAAAAATACAGGACAGGAAAAGGGCTGGTCAGTATTGGTCAGCAATAAGCAGTGGTTGAGAGTAGCAATTCAGTGGCAAATGACAAATAAACAGAGGATACCGTCTAGCTAGCACAGCCCTGCATCAGCTGTCTTTCTGATTCTTTGAAGACCCACAGCCAACATGGTGAAGTTCTCTTCAGTCGTGTCAATTCTAGCCCCTTCTTCAGGAAAAGCTTCACCCCAACCCTGTGCCAAATTCTAAAACTCTTGTGCAATCACACCACCAAGGCCCCATCCTCCGACTCTGCATTCACACTCGATGGGCTTTCCCCACCTCCCAGATGAGGGTGTCTGAGGGATGGAGAAGGAAGCAGGAGAGACCTTGGGATAATTTGTCCAATTGCCTTCCTTGCCCACTCGCCAAAATGCCCCCTTCTCCAACCTCAGGGAACAGCCAGTTCAGTGTTTTCCACACCAGCTTGTGAGCAGGGCTGGAGCTCCAGTTATTTATTTATTTAGTTAGTTATTATTTAAAACATTTATATGCCACCTATTGCTCCACAGCATCTCTAGGTGGTTCACAATCCAATTAAAAACCATTATAAAAACTAATTATACAACTAAAACCCCCTAAAATCCATAAACCACTTCAGTTAAAATGCAGAAGGGCTCATGGCATCAGTTATTAAAATGGTTTTTTTTTTTAAAGGTAGGTTTTCACCTGGTGCCGAAAGGAATATAAAGAGGGCACCAGGCGAATCTCCTTGGGGAGAGCATTCTAGATATGGGGAGCAGCTTCAGAAAAGACCCTCTTCCTAGCAGGATTTTATTTTTTATTTTATTTATTTTTCAATTTATATCCTGCCTTTTTCCTACAAAGGGCTCAAGGCAGCTTACATCATTCTCCTCCTCCATCTTATCTCCACAACAACAACCCTGTGAGGTAGGTTGGGCTGAGAGTCTATGACTGGCCCAAGGTCATCCAGTTGGCTCCATGGCCGAGCGGGGACTAGAACCCAGATCCTCTGAGTCCCAGTCCCACGCTCTTAACCACGACACCACACTGGCTCTCCTTCTTTGATTTGCCTACTTCGAGGGTGGAGCACCACCTCTGCCCTGAGATTTGGGAATGCTGACTATCCTTTCACCCCTTCGACTGTTTGTACAGGCTGTAGGATTGCTGCCTAAGCAGTTGCGCTATTTTGTGGAATTATTTTTGAAGCTCATCTGGTTTGCATGTGCAGTGTGTGGCACAAGTCCTGTTGTGCTGGTACAATATAGATACAGACGTAGAATAGTAGAGTTGGAAGGGGCCAAGAAGGCCATCAGGTCGAACCCCCTGCCGTTGCAGGACACCAGTTGACACCATTCCACTCAGATGACTGTTGAATTTCTTTTTGAATGTGTGGGAGAGCACATGGCTTATCTAGCCAAGTGGCTGCACTGTCATATTGTTCTGACAGTTGGGATTTTTTTCCTGGTATGAATCTGGGTTGTTGCAACTTGAGTTGATAATTCTGTGTCCTACACCCTGGTATCAGCGAGAAGAAATCTTGACCTTCATCTTTGTGACAGCCTTTGAGGTACTTATAGACTGTCCCCTCCTCAGTCTTCTCTTCTCAAGGCTGAACATGCCCAGTTCTGCATCTTCTTTTAATCTTGCTGTCCAGAACTGGACACAGTATTCTAGATGAGGAGTATAGGAGAACTATTCCTTCTCATGATTTGGAAGTAATACTTCTAGTAATGCACCCCAAATATCTCCCTCAATATTCTGTGGCATCCCAATATTCCCAATTTGAGACTTTTTGTGCTGGCAGTTTCTGTGCACAATGAAGACATGAGTGTTCCAATCGACCAGCTTAACTCTTACTGGTAGGAGGGGCTTTAAAACTGTAGAACCTGTTCTGCAACATTTTTCTCCATCTTTTTTCATTCCCTGCTCTTTTCCTAACACTGACTTTCATAGTATTTGTGGACAGGCAAAACACACAACCAAAAAATGCATTATGACTTCTTCACCTTCTCTCCTTCCCCCACATGCCCTGCCATTCTCCTCTCCCCTTTTCTGTATGTTTTTAATTGCTGCTATTTTTGACTATACACCTATGGCACTGCACAGTTATGAATAACCATGCAATTTATTTTTAAACCTCAACTCCTGGGCAACATCAAAGGTGTGCATTCAGTTAGGAGACCAACGAGCTGCATTGGCTGCGAAAAAATCTTTCTGGGACTGCATGCCAACAGTATGCGGAGCTACTCCACGTGCCACCCCATAGAGCCTACTTCATGCTTGCGGTGCAGGAGACATCCCCACTACTGGCATGGACCTCAGGGAATGCTTGCCTGGAGACACACCCACACACACGGTCCATTCACCCTATCATCACACACAAAGTCCATCCATACACATACATGCATATATCCACACTCATCTGCACTCTTCCCTTACTGTATGTAAGCTTTTAATGGAAGGGTTTCCAAACCCTAATTGGGGGGAGGTGTTAATTAGTTTTTACAGGAACAAACAGTATATTGGGAAACTACAAAATACAGATGATGCCATCAGCCACTCCTTTTGCCTTGACAGTTATCAGTTATGCATCCCCAGTCACTGATCATTGCTGGTCAGATGGGGTCATTTCAGCCTGGAGTAGAACTAATTTTTGCATAGAAACCACCTTCCTCACCCAAGACCGAGACCGGGGGAGTGTGCCTCAACTGCTTTCAGTATAATTGACCATAGTACCTTCCTGAAGAGACTCTCTGGGTTGGGACACACAACCTTTCGGTCTCAAGGGGCTTTGTACCACACATGCATATGCACATGGATACACACACTTCCCCCTCCTCCCCTACATCTTTCCCAGACTAGCAGCCTAGATAATTTTGATTTCTCTTTACAGAAACTACCGTTTGTTTTTTGTCTTGGCAGAATCACATGGAATTTGTAGCCATAACTTTTCCTTCTGAAATAATCAATCAATTTCAGGATGATAATTGCATGTGTCTTTGTGTAAGAGCAGCCTTTATGTCTTGGGTGACTTCCAGATAAGAGATAGTTCTCTCTCCCTGTTTCTTGTTCTGAAAATAGCAGACATCCTAGATGTAGCCTGAGTAACAAATCTACAAAATTTCACGGTAGGAGTAGCACTTCAAACGGAAAAGTACTCCTAAATTGGAGGGAGGAGTTTAATTCCCTTCCCCGTGGTTTTTGGGACAATTTCTATGAAAGAAACCTGCGAAGTGTGAGAAGGACAGGTGCAACAGCTAGGAAGCTATCATGACAGAAAACCAATTTAAGGCTTTTTTTCCCCATAATGAAACAGCCTATGTGGCACTGGTGGCCATCCCACAGTCACATATTTGTCCTCCCACAAAGTACATTGAAGAGTCCTGGGCCCAGGACTGAACCCTGTGGTACCCACAGTTTGAGAAGTGCCATTGATGAGCTCTCTTTGAGTCCATTTCTGTAGCCAATTTTGAATCCACGTGGTAGTTGTTCCACCAAGCCAAAGGCAAGTCAAAGGCTTTGATGAAATCAAAATATAGTATGTACATAACATTCCTACAGTCTACCTTGGAATGAATGAATGAATGAATGAATGAATGTATATATATATATGGTGGAGGGCAGGCAGAATACAGATTTCTTATACAGACACACACACACCAATCTTCATGATTTTGAATTTTTGATGAATCCAGTTTTCTCAGATGTTCACTTGTGGCAATTTGAGAACATGCTGAATGTATTTTTGGCATGACTTGTCCCTTTCTGTGCTTACTGATTCTATTTTTAAAAACACTTTCAAGCAGTTTATCCGGAGCAGATGTGAAGCTAACTGGCCTGTAATTCTCAGGATCTGCCCTGGATCACTTTTTTAAAAAATTGCTGTTACACCGTACTAGTCCTCTGATACAAAGTCTGATTTTAGGGACATATTAAATAAAATTAATAGTTATTGCAACTTTGCACAAATCTCCCTGAAAGGTTTTTTTAAGTTACATTTGCAAAAATCTCCCAGAGGAGAGAAGAAAAAATGGCATTGTTGTCTAGGGAGGTAATAAAGTTGAGGAGTAAATTGGAAAGCACCATCTCTTATTGATGTGCTGGAGGAGTGGTGGATGGGAGAGAGATGGACACAGGAGGCTCTGCTGGGAAGATCGTAAGGAGAAATCAGGTGCTTTACTGCTCTTGCCAGATAGCCCTTTCCCACACGCTGTGGTATCCACATAGTTTGAATAAAGCAGAACTCTCTCTTTAATGTGTGAGCAGGATGTTAGACCATCTTGAATGCCCACCCAAGCACCACATCGTAGAGGGGTCCCTGCACTGCAGCATGTTTCTTGTTGGACATTTCATATTCCAGGTGATATTCTAGCTTTTCTGAATCTGCATTTAAATTGCTGCTTTTCATCATGAAAACATGGAAGTAGGGTCCTAATCATTCTTTGATTGCTGCTTCTGTATATTTTATTATGAATTAACTGTGCTATGGCTAGGCCATTCAGAACTGATGCAAATTATATTTAGTTTACACCTGGTTAGCTGTATCCTTATACAAAAAGGGAGGTTTGCATGTAACACTGAGCTATCCCCACAAACAAACTTCATAATGCAGATTATTTATTTGTTACTTTCTTAACATATACAGCTACATAGAAGAGAATGTAGACTAGAAAGAACTAATATAAACAGAGCAAACTGAAATAAACAAAGTGAACATAGTTGCCAAGGGAATTTTGAACAAATACAGCCTATGCATTAAGATCCCCAGAACTAACTCTCTTCCTATCTCCCCACTCTCTATTACAAAAACAGGAATCATTCATCTGTACAACACCCGATTTTCTAATCAGTTCAAGTTCTACTGCTTTCATTTTTCTTTTCCGAACTCCCCTAAACGTCCATTGGTCATGTTAAGCACAATACAATTTCAATTTGTAATTAAATTCTTCTAAGGGTTTTCTATTTACATAGTTAGTCAACTTTGCCATCACTGCATATTCTGCTAATCTGTTTCTCCATTCTTCAATGGATGGGCGCTCTGGTGGTTTCCATTTAGAAACTATTGTGATTCTTGTTGCCATTGTCATATACATAAATAACTCCAAAGTGTTTTTTAAAAGGGTCTCTGGAACGATATTCAAAAGCAAATTCTTGGGAATCATAGGAAACTTAATTTGAAAGATTTTCTGCATTTCTGCATGTATCAATTTCCAAAATTTATTTCTCAAGTCCACCACATATGCAAGAAAGTCCCATCCATCCTGTTACAACATTTTCTATTATAATTCTTATCTATTTTTCCAATATCTTTTGGAGTAGTGTACCACCAATAAAAACATCTTATACCAATTTTCTCTTAATGCTTGACTAGTGGTAAATGTAATATCCTTCTTCGAAACAGCTTCCCACTGCCCAGATGATATTTCTTCACCAAGACTCTGTTTCCAGATTGTCATGTATTTCTTATCATGATGAAGCTGATCTCCAACTCACTTTGTCACTGCTTCAGGGCTTTTATTCTCTGCATAAAGCTAAAAGCAGAGCAGATCAAAGATCAAGAATATCCAAAAAATCACACCTCCCTTCCCAGCTTGAGTCAAAACCCCAGGGAGATACAGTTGTCTTTTAAAGCAACTATATATTAGTTGGATCAACAACAGCAACAAAAAGTCTCTCAACTCATGTAGGCAACCACTCCTCAGAAAATGGCAACAGAGAAAGGGAGAGACCACCTCCTCCAGCACACCAAAGCTGCAGTCACAGTCAGTTGGCAATGTCCATAATTAATTTCTTGAATGATATCGCACAATTTGGAAAATAAGATCTTACTACATTTCAAACAACGTATTGAAAAAATATCCATTTCAAAGTCATTTCCTGCATGCATACAGGAATGCCCTGAGAAAAAAGAATCTCAGCCTCAAGTCTCAGCGGTCTGGAAAATGCAATTATTTTTCAATTAAAAAGCCACAAAATGAACACAGATGTATTCCCAATTAGTATTCCCATGCCAAGGTCAGTTTACACCATCCGTACTTCACAGTTCTTAGTTCTAAAAGGGAAACTTTAAACAGCTTGCATATAAAACATCGTTAATCATCTGATTGTCCATTCCAGAGTCCCTTCAAAGTATGCAAACAAAAAATGCCTTAAAAGACTAAATTGCAGCAAGCTACAATGTTACTATTGTTTCCTTGACAAAAGCAGAAAAACAATACAAAATGAAGTAATGAAAAGAGGCAGAGGAAAGGAAAAGAAAACAAAGGAGAAAGTGTATGTGGGGGGTGGACTCTAGACTTTTTCCAGTGTTAACTTATCTTGCCATCTTGTTGTTACCAGAGCAGTAGTTGGAAGGTCTTCATGCCCACCTGTCAATTAGAGAGGTGAAGAAACCTCCCAGGAGGTAATTTATTACCTTCCATAACAAGATAAGGAAAGGAGCAGCATCAAGTCACTGCTATTCAAGTTGCCATTCCCCCAGAAGTCCCATAACGGGGATTATTAATGGAACCACTCATCATATGCCCAAGAGACCGTCTCCTTCTCCTTTCCACTCAGTCCTCCAGCTGGGTCCAGAGCATATCCCAGGGGACTTGTGGCACAATATATCTTGTCTCCTCACTCCAGCCCCTTTACCATTCCAATCATTGCCTCAAAAATCTGCAACTGGGGTCATTTTCTGTAATCATTATTTTTCTCTGCCCATTGCAATTACAGCTTTCTGATATGTGTAATTAGAAGCACTGAAAAAAGGGAAATTGGAGGAATAAGTAGACCACTTAGCAATGTGATCCCCTGGCTCTGGCTATTCAGTGTTAAATTGAACTTTAAAAACAAGCAAACAGACAACCCACTCCTATTGCATTTTTGAGGCACCAGAAAATAAAATAAAGATGACAGAACAAGTCACCATTCCTCCTAAGTGTTATATTGACATCAGTGCAAGCACAGTTACTGGCAAGATAGTACAAAGTGAGTGGCATGAGAAATCAGGGAAATTACAGACTTTGCATTGTAATTGATCCCAACAACTATACTTCTGGGTGATATTAAAAATCATATCCTTAGCGATTTAGTAGTGGTGGCCAGTTATTCATAAATAGCTGGAAGGAGTCTCTTAGCTAAAGCTGTGCAATCAACATACATACGGAAAGAACAAGATTTTGGGCCCAGACCTGTCTTCCACATGGTAAATATTTGTAAGCCTCCAAACTCAGAGGCTTATGAGTATCCAGTGTGATGCGCCCTGCATTATCTCTAGACAGCCATTTTTGACCATCCAGATTTAGCACTGGGAAGGGTGCCAGATTGAATCAGCATGACTCTGGAGCCCAAATCTTCTTTCACCCCAGCCTGCTAACATGCCCCTTTTTTCTCCCTCCAAGGACCAGTTGCAACCTTGAGGGGCAGCCAGCATTTATTTATTATATTTATACTCTGCCAAGTAGTCTGAAAGAGCTCTTTAGGTGGTGTACATCAATCAAAACCAACCAAAATACAAAATTTTAAACAATTTCAATGTTTCAATTTCAACTAAAACCAATAAAAACACTAAAATCCATCAATAAAACTATAAAGAGCAATAATAATAACTTAACAATAATAATCCTAAATCATGTCCAGGGGCACAACAGGTCTATAATAAACAAATATAATATAAATTCTGCACCAAGTCGAACTCCAGGAAGGGACGCAGATTCAGACAGATCTCGGTCTACCCCCAACACCAGGCTGGCCATTCTGAGCCAGTGTGGCGTAGTGGTTAAGAGCATGGAACTGGGACTCAGACGATCTGGGTCCAAGTCCCCGCTCAGCCATGGAGCCAACTGGGTGGCTTTGGGTCAGTCACAGACTCTCAGCCCAACCTACCTCACAGGGTTGTTGTTGTGGGGATATGATAGAGGAGAATGATGTAAGCTGCCTTGAGCCCTTTGTAGGAAAAAGGCAGGATATCAATCGTAAAATAAATAAATAAAATCACACCTCCAGCTGGTCAGTGTGGAAGGTTCCACTGCCACAAATGCGATATGACATTGATTACTTATCACTCTGAGGAGGGAAAGAGGCATGTATTATTGAGATTGTGGTAAACAATAAGATAGGAACACAATTAGTACAGGTAAGGTTTTAGGATATGGTGCATGATTAACTGGCTGCTATAGACTGCTATGACAGAAATGGAATGAGATTCAGTGGGAGATGTCGTCAAGTGATATAATGACTGGCAGCAACAGCCAGAAATAGCTCCTAAGGTATCCGTTCACCCTCGCATGACAATATATTGCCAAAGTTGTTGCGCTGCTACAGAGATGTGTGGGGGACACCATGTTAGAAGATAAGACATTTTAAAACCACTAAAATTAATTCAGCAGAGAGGTCCACCTTCTGACATTCAAAGGGTATAATCAACTGAGATTTGGAAATGCAGATACAGCTGCAGCAGCATCCAGCTGCCACAGTGTCACAACAGAAAGCATTGTGGAAAGGAGAAATGCCTGTAATACGGTAATGATATGGTACAGCCTACTAATGTACTTAATGTAGTCAAACAATGTAACTTTGGATAGCGTCACTAGAACAGGTATAGATGAAAAAGATCTCCTTAGTTTCTAAACACAGGGCAAAATGTACCAGATTTTTCTAGTATTTAAGAAAGTTACCTTGTCATTTGAGAGTCCTCAAATTTTGGACTACTGGCATCAGGAAAGGGTATCCCTCAAATAAGATATGGAAGTGCTTTTCCCATTAGTGGCCTTGCATCATTGGAACATAAGAATAATGTTTTAAGTGTTCAGAGCTCCTCATGTTATCTTGGTAAACATTACCAAATACCAAATATATTTATAAGAAAGGTCACTTTTCTTATCCCAGTGTTTACAGATAAGAGATTGACATTGAGGAAATAGTGGCTTGTCTAAGGCCATACTGAATATACCCCCACAAAACAAGCTGCCATGCAGCATCCACTAAATCTGCGTGACAATTTTGGCATAGGCTAAATTGCAATTCATAAATTACCTTGATGAACTCGGAATTCCAAGATTTACTTGGAATCTAGGCCTATTGGACTAAATGGAACCCTCTTCCAAGTAAATGTGCATAAAATTATGAATACTATGAAAATTAAAATTTTCTTTAGTTTAGTCAATTTCTTTAAAAGGTTCCAGCATCATAAATCTCAAAATTCTGTTGCGTGTGTCTGTGTGAGAGAGTGGCACCTGTTGAGCTTGAAACTTGAAACTTGGCGTCCATGATATACTTGAGAAGTCTAGAATTACACCAAATTACAAATCAGTATGAAAAACCATGGGCACAGGTACCACAAGTTGAAAATGTTGGAAATGGCACATTTACTCATTTTACCTCAATAATCAGAAAAGTATTATCATGTAGTTCTGACAGATGGAGGCAAAAGCTACTAGGCTCCTTTACTGAGGCTTCTCCAAAATAGCAATCTGTCAATAGTTTGCTGAAGGCGTGAGCCCTTGTTCAAAAGTTATTTAAGTTTTCTTTAGATGCCCTTAGGGTTGAGGGGACCCAGGCCAGGTGATTTCTGCCCCTCTAGTTTCTGCTCTATTTATTTTTATTGGGTGGTGGGGATGCTCTGCTCATTCTTTCTCTGCTTCCACATATTTCTTCCTTTTCTTTACTTTTCCTACCTTGCTCTCTCTTCTCTATTTCCTCCCTCTGTCCTCCCTGCCCACTGGGAACATTTTACTTTTGAGATATACTTCCACCTGGAATGGGTGGTGCATAGCAGAGCACCTAGACATGGGCTCAGATGGGCCAAGCTGTGCCCCAGATAATCTGCCTTAATACAGTTTGCTTCTTCCCACCAAACTCAGTTACCTTGCAGTAACTAGGAAAGCTGAGACCTAGTTCCTTCGCAGACAAACCAGGAGCGCAGCGTGAAGGCACCAGCCTTTTGAATTAAAGGCAAGACTGCTTTCCTGCTGCAGTGTGCTCATTATTTTCATTACATCCCAAGTCCGAACTTTCCTAGGAGCACCCAGGTTGCTCAGGAGTGCAGCTAATTACAGAGTCCTGCGCAGCCCGTTACAACTAAGCTATTGCAATTGTGGCCTGTGCTGTTGCCATCAGGGAAGCCATGGCAAGGGGAAGAGCAGAGGCGCTGCTGCTCACATATCAAAAGTTGTGCCAGAGGTAGTGGTGGGGTTGCTTGCAAAAAGGGTTTGAATGAGCAGCGATGCTCGAATGCGGGGTGTGGGGGGGATGAGCAGAAGTGTTGCTCTGGCTTGCCGGAGTGTATTTGAGGCTTGTTGGCTCTACAGTCATCTTTATATGCAGTGCATCTGCTTGTTCTGTGATCCACGTGAACAAGTGTGAATGGCTTGGCACTAAGCTAGAACAAGATGAATAGAGGTGGGGTGGGGGGTGAATGCCTGCTGAATAGGAGCCTTTGACCTGCCCCCCACCCCACCCCAGCCACCCTGGTAATTTTTGTTTGAGTATTCTATGGGCCAGAAGAGTCAATCATTATGTGGAGTGAAGTACATGAGGTGGCCTTTTTAAATAGCCAGTGATGCTAGCAAAATTATTAGCCACTATGACCATCTGAAAGGAGTAGGCTCTCACGGGAAAAATGTAATTTTGTAAATGAAAAACAACCAAAAAGTCATTGTAGCTGTTGAGCACTGTATATTTGACACCTTTTGCATAACTAGGACTCAAAAGGGATCAAGGTGACTAGGAAAAAATGATAATGTATGGAAATAATATTTGGGAGTCTGATGGCAAGATCTGTAAAACCTGCATGGGAAAATCTTGCTTTCAGATTTCATTTCTGGACAAACTTGTTCAGAAAGGCTGTGATGTGATCTATCTTCAGCATATGATACACTGACATGTTTCCCCATTCAGCCTGTTACCTGACACGGAGCCCAGGTTGGTCATAACTGTTCGAGATAATGCTCAGGGTATACAGCAATACTAGATACTGTTTTTTAAAGTAGTCTACGATGATAGTAAAATTACTGTCTATAACATCCACTGCTAATAAGTAGCTTTTACAGCAAAAACACCTTTATTGTAGAAATGTGGGGAGGGAGAAAAACATCTTACTCAAATTTGAACATCAGGTTGCTAAAAAGTTTGACTTGGAACTTATTCTAGGTAAAATAAAGGGTAGAGATATTAAAATTAAAGAGAACTTAATCCTACAACAATATTTTGTTTTGTGGCAGTATGTCAGCCATGTTGCTACAAGCCATCAAGTCGTTTCCTACTTAAGATGACCTTATCCAGGGAAAGTTCTGGCATGATTTGATTTGGGACTCACTTGTTCATCTTCCTGTTGGTCTAAGGTAGTCACAAAGCTTTCCTCCAGCATCATGTTATGATCATTTTTTTCCTGTCAGTTTTCTGCACTGTCCAGCTTTTGTACTCATACATAATGATACCAAATACAATAGTGTGGATGATCTTGGCCTTGATTTCTGATGAGACATCTTTACACTTGGTAAGCCAAGTTCCTTCATTACTACCTGTCCGAGTCTCAGTCTTCTTCCAATTTCTTGACTTTGGTCTTCCTTTGAATTGGTAATTAACCCAAGGTATTAAAAAAGCTTGTATAATTCTTTTGTAGTCATGATTTTTGTTTTCTTAGCTGCAGTCCTACTTTTGTACTTTCCTCTTTAATTTTCATCTGGAGTTCTTTCTACCAGTAATATGGTATCATCGCCATATATTAAATGATTAATGTTCCTTCTACCAATTTTTACTCCCCTTCCTTTGCTGCTAATCCATCTTTCCTTGTGATAGATTCTGTCTATAGATCGAACAGATAGGGAAATAAAATACACCCCGGTCTGATGCCTTTGTCAACAGGAAGCCTTTCTGTTTCACCACATTATGTCCTAACGGTAGAGTTTTGTCCACAGTACAGGTCACACATCCGGACAGTGAAGTGCTGAGGTACCCCCATTTCTTTCAGGATCACCCATATCTTTTTGTGAACCACACAGTCATGTGACAGACTGATCTCATCCTCTTTGGTGTGCTCCAATAGTTAATATGTATTTGCAATATGATCGTTTGTCAATATGTTCTGTTATGCCCTTTGACAGGCAGAAGCATATTGGGTTCCATTCCAGAAACCTCTGTGTAAACTCCATAACATGTAAACAACAGTGGATCCATGCAGACCTGCAGTGTGCATATGCAGTGTACATAATAGGAAGAAGCATTGGATGTAAATATCACCCATGAGTTGATCAAATGACAGAAGGGCTCCCCTAGCAATACTGCAAGGCGCAAATGCCAGCTGCCACGATGCTTGCTTCCCCCTTCCTTTTTCCTTTTCTATCATGTCCGTTAGCTTGTGAGCCTGCAAGCAGGGATTGTCATACTTGTATAGCGCTTTGAAAATTTCAGATGCTCTATCAGATCATGATCATGATAGCAGGCATTCTCTCTTTTGCATCAGAGTCTGAAAATATCTGAAAACCCTGAAGAAAGGAACAGAGGTGTGGGGAGGGCGGGAAAAGAGAAGTACAGTTTTGAATAGGTAGAAAAAGGCAGTGGCAGAGTTTGGAGTGGTGAGTGGCACTGAGCACTTTGAAATACAAGCATTTTTCTGCACATCTGCTACAGGGTTAATGCTTCTGTTGCTAATTTCAAGAGTGATGCTTTGCTTCCTATAGGCTCTTGGTGTGTGTGTCTGTGTTTAAATGACGCATCTGTTAAGATGTCTATATTAACACAACAAGGCTCTTATTCTTTTTAATCCAAATAAAATTAAACTCTTCAGAACTATCCCTGGAATTACTCACCTCTTGGAGAAGTAGAAAACATGCAATACTTGAATCAATAGGCCCAAAGAAGAGGAAGGCAAGTAACACCCAATCCATCTAGATTGGCATCAAGCTGCAAGTGGAAAAGTGACTTTAGCATCTAAACTTCTGCATCCAAATTGTATTCGGTATTCTGCTAGGCAAAGTGATGCTCAAAATCCTACAAGCTAGGCTCCAGCAGCATGTGGACCGAGAACTACCAGAAGTACAGGCAGGATTTCAAAGAGGGAGAAGAACTAGAGATCAAATTGCCAACACACATTGGATCATGGAGAAAGCTAGGGAGTTCCAGAAAAACATCTACTTCTGCTTCATTGACTATGCTAAAGCCTTTGATTGTGTGGATCACAACAAATTGTGCAAGTTCTTAAAGAGATGGGAGTACCAGACCATCTTATTTGTTCCTTGAGAAACCTATATGCGGGTCAAGAAGCAACAGTGAGAATTGGACACGGAACCACTGATTGGTTCAAAATTGAGAAAGAAGTTCGGCAAGGCTGTATACTGTTGCCCTGCCTATTTAACTTATATGCAGAGCACATCATGAGAAAGTCGGGGCTAGATGAATCACCAGTTGGAATCAAGATTGCTGGGAGAAATATCAACAACCTCAGATATGCAGATGATACCACTCTCATGGCAGAAAGTGAAGAGAAACTAAAGAGCCTCTTGATGTGGGTGAAGGAGGAGAGCGCAAAAGTTGGCTTGAAACTCAACATTAAGAAAACTAAGATCATGGCATCTGGTCCTCTCACTTCCTGGCAAATAGATGGGGAAGAAATGGAGGTAGTGACAGATTTTATTTTCCTGGGCTCCAAGATCACCGTAGATGGGGACTGCAGCCAAGAAATTAAAAGATGCTTGCTCTTGGGGAGGAAAGCTATGGCAAATCTAGACAGCATACAAAAAAGCAGAGACATCACCCTGCCAACAAAAGCGCATACAGTCAAGGCTATGGTTTTCCCAGTTGCAATGTATGGCTGTGAAAGCTGGACCGTAAGGAAGGCTGAGTGCAAAAGGGTTGAGGCCTTTGAATTGTGGTGCTGGAGGAGACTCCTGCGAGTCCCTTGGACCACAAGGCGATCAAACCGGTCAGTCTTAGAGGAGATCAAGCCTGACTGCTCTTTAGAAGGCCAGATAGTGAAGATGAAACTCAAATACTTTGGCCACCTCATAAGAAGGAAGAACTCCCTGGAGAAGAGCCTAATGCTGGGAACAATAGATGGCAAAAGAAGGAGGGGACGGCAGAGGATGAGGTGGCTGGATGGAGTCACTGAGGCGGTTGGTGGGAACTTAGGTGGACTCCGGGGGATAGTGGAGGACAGGAAGGGCTGGAGGAGTGCTGTCCATGGGGTCGCAATGGGTCGGACACGACTTTGCGACTAACAACAACAACAACATTCTGCTAGGCAATCTGTGTTTTGATTAATTGTTGTGAACTGCTCAGAAAGCTTTGGCTATTGGACAATATAGAAAATATAATAAGTTTATTTATTTACTTTTGTGAATAAAAATGAATAAAATCTTCCCTTCCCCAGTCTAAATATCAGGAATGGAAGAGTTTTTCAGAATATGTTTATTTCTTCCCCTGCTACTGCAGCCCTGATCACCACCTGTCACCATCTGTCCAATGGCTCCAGTGCAGAGCAGGAGAAAGAAACTAATGCAAAGGTGATATGGTTTGAAAAGGGTTACAGTAGTACTCTCTAACTTAGTATTCTCCAGATATCAATAACCATCTTTCCTAGCATGCATGACCAGTGCTTGAGAATAATGGAAGCTGTGGTGTCCAAATTGTCTGAAGCACTCTAGAGTAATGATGTGTGGGACTACAGTTCCCAGCATTCCTGAGCATTGACTGTGTTTAATGGGACTAACTGAAGCTAGAGCCACAAACATCAAGAGGATACTCAGATGGAGAAAGCTGAACCAAGCAGAACAAAATGATTGTGCAGTCTATACTGAACCAGCCAGTTTATTCAAACTGTTGCAAGAACCATTCATTCATAAAAATTATGAACTAGAGTTGCATGCCAAAGAGGGTTTCAATGGGGTAGGTCAGACATGAGTCAGTGGGTTCAAAGAAAGGGGTTTCCAACAATCTTAGAAAAGCTTCCTGATGGTCTAAACTGATCACTTCTAGAACAAGCTGCCTCCAGAAGTGGCAGGCTCGTTTGTTGCTGGTTTTAAGCAGAGGCTGCACAGGTGTCTGTCACAGATGACCTTGAGGGTCTTTCCAGCTCTGTGATGCTATCCACACCTGGGCTAGTTCCAGACAAGGCTTTTGTCATGCCTTGTTCACAGAATTTTATGGAGGACTCAAACAATGATGTGCTTACCCACTTCAGCTTCCATCTTTTTTTTTCTTCCCCCCCCCAAAAAAAACCCCAAACCACCACGAATGAAGCAAATATGGAATAATTACAAAAAGGCTGTAGATCGGTAGGGATATAAGGTCTCCCTGGAGCAACTGTGCAGTTGTTCTATTCTGTTCCTGGTTTTAACATGGGAGGGGGATGCTTTGTTCACAGTGGGCCTTTCTGCAGGAGGGGTTTAATCCTCTGTGTTACTTCCTCTGTTTTCAGTATGGAAAGAAAAATGTGTCGGTCACACAAAGCTTTGTATTTCTACATATACGTTTAACCAACCACAAGGTGGCGCTGTGGCATAGCAGCATTGGGGCAGATTTGCATCATTAGAGTTTTAATATCAGACTCTTCTCATTTGAAAATCACCCTCTAAAGAAGCTGGAAAACACAGGAGAGGCTCAGGAAGGTGACAGTGTTGGGAAAGGTTCCCACAAACTACTGTGAGAGTGCTTAGTGAATGCCTTCTGTAGAAAACATAGAAACAGAGTTGAGTCAGAAGGGGTCTCCTGGGCCATCTAGTCTGACCCCCAGCTCCAGCCGGAAAAGCGTAATGTCAAGCCTGTACCCAGTACATGGTGCCCAGAGAAGGGCTGCGCTACAATAAATGCACTGGGTTAGGTCTGGAATGTAGGCGGGAGGCATCTGCAGGTGGAGCAGCAGGGCCGGAGGTGGAGGAAAAGTCAGGAACAAGCAAGAGACAGGTACCCTCAAGGTGTAGCAGGACCAGAAGCAGAGAGAGGCAGGAACAAGTGCGAGTCCAAGATCAGCAAGGCCTGGCAAGCCCAGAGGTGAAGGAAGAACTGGAAACAAGCTGTGTCGGGTGTTGTCAAGGCATGCCAGAAACAGGTCCAGGATCCAAGGCAGGGGCCAGGGGCCTGGCAAGGACAGTGTCAGGAGCCAGAAGCAAGAGCAGGACTGCAGTGTGGCTTCCTCTAAGGCTCATGTCACTATAGTAAAGATGAGCAGTGAAAGGAAACCTTTTATAGAGCCTTCCAGAGCTCTCAGCTGCAGTGCATGATTGCACAGGCTCCAGAGCTGGCCCCGGTCCTTCAGGCACTTGCAAGAGGAGCTGTGCTACTCTCCACCATCATATCACTAGGAGAAGCTGCATCAAGGCTTCAGACCCTGGCACTGGGTGTGGAGGCAGCTCAGCAACGATCCACTGTGAACAACACAGACAAATCATAGGATATATTTTGTTAACGCTCTGCACACTCCGATCTCTGCAGGGGGTGTGGTGTGGGCATGCAAATGAAGTGTGGATTGTTTAGGTCCACTGTGCATTGGACCTTTGGAGTTTCGGTAGTACTGAGTTCTGTATTTTATTACCTGAAAACAAATTTGCCTTTCCTTTTTAATACTGCCAGCTAAGAACCACAACACACTCTAATAGTCAGAGTCTAAGGTTACAATTGATTGTAGCACAGTCCTATGTAATCCTATGCCTTCTAGAAGTTGCAATAGGACTTACTCTGGGGAAAGTGTCCTTATTGCAATCTTATATTGGAATATATTAAGGAAACACATTGTCATAACCTACAGCTGTGCTCTCACCTGCACTGGGGGACCACTCTGTTTACTTTACCATTGTAATCTAGATTCTTCCTTTCTCTCTGGACTTAGCATCTAAGTTATAGCCTGGGCTTTTGTCATCCACTTCAGAAGCACAGAAAACTAATAGAAAAACATCGAAGCAGTCAGCTGGAATCCCCTCTCCCTTGCATTAGCAGTCCTACAAACCCTGTTCCTGGCTGAGATAAATGATGATGCCCCTTTTATGGTCGATAAATAGGATCAGCAGGTTGCCAGCCTAGGGAGCATTTTCTAGCATCTGAAGAAAGGCAAGAGGAGTTGGGCACCTGTCAATGGAAGCAGTTGCATCCACGGCAGAAGCATCCCTCAGGTGGCCTCTTCCATGAGCCTCATTACGCCTATGGGCTCTTAAAAACAGGACCTTTTGCTTCATATTACTAGCCTAATATACTACTTTAGGAGTCCCTTTAGACCCTGCCCAGACTTGCCCTGAATGAACTGGGCTTCTCTTAAATGCTCCTGCATTGATTCTTTGGCATTCATGTTTCTATCTTTAGTTACAAAACATACATGACAAGCTCTTAACAGTGAACTGCTCTGGCTAATCATTGACAGTCTGTAACCTATAAAAAGCTGCAAAAGTCACACAGTGATAAGGGCAGAGGATGCGGGTTTTTCAAAATGCTTGAAAAAACATTCAAGAGGAAGTTAGTCATTATTTATCATGGAGCAGAAAAATCCTTCATCCATATGACATGCTGGCTATGGTCTGCTGCATGTCCTGGTCCAATCCTGCCAGTGGGATCTGGCAGGTTTTCCTCATTATAACAGCACTCTCAAGTGCAGCAGTTTAATTTCTTCCCACAGAAGGAAATAGGAGAAAGAACTGTGCATGTGGGGACTATCCCCACTGACCTAGGCTAGCTTGTTCAAATAAACATGTAGCCAGTTCCATAAAATAAATGTAATAGGAACCATTAAAGCTCAGTTCTGCTGCATTCTGACAACCCCTCTCCTGACAGAGGGAAGACAGTGGATGTGGTATACCTGGATTTCAGCAAGGCCTTTGACAAAGTGCCCCATGATATCCTGGTTGAGAAACTGAGGAGTTTTGGGACAGACCGATGCACTGTCCGATGGATTAGGGCATGGCTGACAGACCGAAAGCAGGGGGTAACCATTAGTTGGGAATCATCAGGATGACAGCCAGTGACAAGCGGGGTCCCCCGGGGCTCTGTCCTGGGGCCGATCCTGTTTAATCTTTTCATCAATGACATAGAAGAAGGGGTGAACAGTCTGCTGATCAAATTCGCAGACGACACTAAAACTGGAGCAGTGGCCACAACTGAGAAGCAGGTACTCCAGATCCAATAGAATCTGGGCAGACTATGGAAGTGGGCAGGAGACAACAGGATGGCGTTCCGTATGGATAAGTGCAAGGTATTGCACTTGGGACACAGGAAGAGGTGTCACAGGTACAGGAGGGGGAACAAGTGGCTGGAGAGCAGCACTTGTGAAAGGGACCTCGGGTACTGGTTGACCGCAGGCTACATGTGAGTCAGCAGTGCGATGTGGTGGTCAAGAAAGCAAGCACCACCCTTGGATGCATAGCCAGAAGTGTGGCTTCTAGATTGAGAGAGGTATTACTGCCACTCCATACTACTCTTGTGCACCTGCAACTGGAGTATTGTGTTCAGTTCTGGGCCCCACATTATAGGAGGGATATAGCCAGACTGGAATCAGTGCAGTGTAGGGCCACAAGGATGGTGACTGGTTTGCAGGGTAAACCATATGAGGAGAAACTGAGGGAACTGGGTCTTTCCAGCCTTGAGAAGAGGACACTCAGAGGGGATCCGTTGGCAACATATAGGTATGTGAGGGGGTGTCACATAGAGGTGGATCATGGCCTGTTATCCCCTACAGAGGAGGGCAGGACACATTCCAGTGGAGCAAAGCTCAGGGAACCAAGATTCAAGTTGGAGGCCAGGAAGCACTTCCTGACGGTTAGAACCTCTAGGGTATGGAATGGGCTTCCACCGGAGGTGGTTGAAGCCCCATTGGTGAGGGCGTTTAAGGATAGGTTGGACATGCCTATGGTAGGCATGTCATGTGCAGAGCCGGAGGTCAGACTGGATGGCCTGGAAGACCCCTTCTGACTTGCTTTGTTTCTATGTTTCTATCTGCATAACTTTATCCTGGGTTTTGTTTATTGGTCATGTTAAGATATGGCATGGAAACTGATCTCTGTAGATATTTAGTAATCAGGCATTAGTGTCCTTTCTTAATTTCTTGGCCACTCACTCATGTGACCAAGGCAGCCAAAAGTGCATCAGAGACAAACTGAAATAAGTTTTAAGGTATCAGTACCTTTAATCATGATATTGGGGAATGGTATGATCTTCCTATCATACCCTTGCCCCCAAAAATCCAGGAACTCCCTTGGCATGAAGCACCCCAAGCATTGCTCTCTCCTTGGCATCAGGGAGAACTTTGATTCTACCCACATATTTTCTTTTAGCACAATTCGTTGCAATGGATTCCTGCTTCTGGGGGTACCCTGCCTCATTCTAGGAGAAACACATTTAGCCTGGATATAATGGCATGACTCTCCCCTTAAAAGCCTTTGCAGAAAGATTGTAAAGTAATAATCTCAGATTATGACCTTCACTAAAGAATTAGACATTTCCCACATTTTACCAAGATGAAGTGCAGTAGCCCTTCAATTCTTGCCGCACCCACCCCCAAGCTTTGCACAAGGAGGCAACATGAGCCATTTCTGAGGAAGGAATGTATATATCCAATTGATAATCTCGTATTAGTTAAGCTGGATAAAAGCTAACAGGACAGGTTCAAGACTGGCCCTTAGCTGAGAATGGATCGACACTGAGCCAGTCTTCCAGGTTTTGTTGCTGTGCATGACTTAGATAAGGCTTTGTTACCTCTCTCCTTTCTTCCTCCAGTTGCTTAATTTCCACAGGGCCATTACAGTACAAGTGAATAATATCAAGGACCATGCCCCAGGTCTGCCATAAGCTTGACTGAGCCTGGATACAACTGCTGTTTTTTTCAGTTTCTTTGCTTTATGTGCCTTCTGGAATTAGAAATATAACAGCCCGTGGAAGGTATGTTCCCAGGTATGTTGCCAAAAGACTGTCATCTGGCCCACATCTTGTTTCCTATCTGCATACACAAATCCAACGAGGAAACCTACTTCCAAGAAATTTCTGGATCACTAACCACATATGCAGTTATAGCTGCCTTTTTTGCCTTTATTTAAAAAAGGTGATCTGAATAGCTTTTAGAAAGAAAGCAACATTTTTGTCAGATTCTGCTATATGGACCACCTTATCTGCTATAAAGCCATCAAAGAGGTATACAACAATTTTAAACAATAAAAGTAATATTAAATTAGTAGAAGCATTAAAACATTAAGCTACACATTTTAAAGGGTTACATGGAAATGATGCATCTTTTTATGCTTTCTAAAAGCTAAGAGAGTGAAGGTAAATCATAGTTCTTGAGAAGTGTGGTTTCTGGCAGTACAATAGAAATCAGTACAAACAAGCCTTTCCAGGTAATGGGGACCTTCAAAGGGCCTCTCCTGCTGATTTAGTCCCTGGACAGGTGCATAGCAAAACAGATTTCTAAGTCCTGAACTGTTTAGGGCTTGGAATGTAAACTCAGTGCCTTGAATTGCACCCACAAAGCAACTGGCGACCAGAGCAAGTCTTTCAGAACAAGCACGATATGGTCCTGATGCCGTGCCCTCCTTAGCAGCCTACCTGACACATTCTGCACCAATTAAAGCTCCTAGACAAAGGTAGCCCCACATAGAGCACCATGTAATAGTCTACACATGATGCAGCCAAGGCATGGATAAGTGTTGCCAAGCCAGATTAATTTAGGAAGGATTACAGCTGGCATACCAAGTATAATTCTTCAAATCGGTTCCTTGCCACCGTCATCTGAAGATCCAGGAAGAGAACGGAGTCCAGGCGTAAACGTGTGGGGTCTCCAGCATGGGGACCAGGGTGCACTCTGGCTCTTTCCCTGGCGCCTGTGAACCCATTATATTGTTTATTAAAACATTCTATTAAAAACAAATCTGACAGCTGGTGTGTGCTTCAAAGCCAAGTAATCCAAGACACATTCTCAGGAAATGGCAGAGGTAACTAACCGGAGGTCACCACTTGGCTTTGAAGTCGGCCCCAGCAGCCTATTAACTCTGCGGGAATGAACAAAGGCCCTGCAGCTGCCTGGTAAACTTGAGGAGGCAGAAGCACTGGGGAGGGTGGCGTTGGAGGAGTTGGGGGTTGCAGGTGAAGTGCTTGCAGCTGGCTTGTGGGAGGATCATGGGGAGCAACCGGAGGGGAAGGAATATGTCTGTCTGTAGGGTTTTGTGCATGGGGTGGATGGATGTGTTTTCATGTGCCTGCCTTGTGGTGAGGGGCATTAGGGAAGAATTGAGCTATTGTGCTATCCATGGGAGTTCGAAATGAGGAAGCTTGTGTTTTGACCCCCACCCCACCCCACCCTACCCCACCCATTGTTTAGTCTCCCACATGCTATGCGCAATGAAGATATCATCATGTAATCATCTGAAAAAGCAAGGCTAACACTGCAAAAAGGACATCATTCTCACAAGTAAAAATATTCCAAGTCGTCACCAATTCTATTTGATAGTTTGTGGCTTTTGCTTTTGGCACAAAGGGCTTGTCTGATTCAGGTGGTTTGCTAATCACAGTGACTTTAGCATGTCTGTATCTTTTTCTCTAGGTGCTGAAGCATCTGCGGCATCTGAACTTTGTTAATAATATGGGGGAGCAAGTGGATTTCGATGAATCTGGAGGCCTCATAGGAAACTACTCAATTATCAATTGGCACCTGTCCCCAGAGGATGGCTCCATCGTATTCGAAGAGGTCGGACACTATAATGTTTATGCCAAGAAAGGAGAGAGACTGTTTATCAATGAGAACAAGATTCTGTGGGGTGGCTTCTCCAAGGAGGTAAGACGCACCAGTCACCTGGAACTTAAATCAATAGATACCGTTCTTTTCCACAAGAATCCACAAGGTGTGGCAGACATTCTTTCCTATATCCGATGAGGGCCTTTCCCCCTTATTTCCTGCTCCATAGAAGCAGTGCAATTGCATCATGGCTCTACAGGCTGCCAGGTCGGAATATTTGATAATCAGTGCTGACTCCAGTTTTGGCAGGCCCTGGGGCAAGGCTGCATTGGCAGGCCCCCTCCCTCAGTGCCCTCAGAGTCCCTGCCACTGTCACCAGCTCCTCCTCCTCCTGCTCCTGCTGCCACTGCTTGCCTGAGAGGCAAAGAGCCCAGGACCAAGCAAACACCAGCATCTGCTGTTCCTCCTCGCCGCCGCCACAGTTCTGTGGGGCAAAGCAAGAGATGGGTAAAAAAGCAGATCGCAGTGAGAAAGTGAGGGAACAAGCCCAGGGCCTCCTACTTAGTGGGCCCCTGATGGAGTCTGGGCCCTCAGCAGGAGACCATTTGTACCGATTCTTGGTACCAGCCCTGTTTACAGAAGAGGAGTGGCAGGCAAGAGATGTGCATCTGCATTTATAACAGCTTCTCCCCTCCAACTCACTGGGGAAGGTGGCAAAGGGTGATTCTTGTGGTGAAGTACAATTGATGTCACCAGAATTAGAGTGACAGTTGCCTTTGGTGAGTTTGCCAACATCTCTTTTCCTTTATGAAAATCAGAACGGTTGCTCTACTTGTTTCTTATTAACTTAAATACTTCAGCTCACATGTCATCATTTTCATATGCATTTTGGAGAGAAAAAATGGTCCTTCTGAACCTGCCACCCTGTAGCCTCCCAGATCTTCTGGGAGGCCACAGGATTATTTGGAGTTGAGATCTCAGGACCAGAACTCTGAAGGCCTCTCCTTGCCCTTGCATCCTGTCTCACAGCCAGCATGGGAAGAGCCATGGCGGCTGCCCTCCCAAGGGTGCGACTGGGCCTTGCCAGGGGAAAGGGAGGTGGCTGAGACTGGACGCAAATCAGTCCCTGTCAGCCCCCAGCCTCCTTCCTTCTCCCTTCCAGGCACTGTATCTAGATGGCCAGCACCAGCCATCTTGGTAAAATCCTGTGCATCAGGTCTTGCAGCAGTGGGAGTCATCACCACCACTGCATGTGGGATGCAGGTAAGCTTCCGAGTTGAGGGCCACAGAACATAGGACCGTGCCGTGAAGTGCCCTGTTAGATGCCGCCAATTTTGATGCCGAGGCCAGTTTGTGGCACCCCTCTGACTCAGACAGGCCCATGAAAGGATCAGGGTGCCAGAACTCGCGTGCAATGATTCTTCTTCATCGTGAGGGAAGCAGCTCTACGGGATTTTCAAAGGCCAAGGGCTGTCTTCCAAATAGGCCACCAGTTCAAAAGTCAGCAACTTTGTCTTCTGCCTCCATCTTGTGGCTGTTCAGGACATGTGCAAAATCTGTTGTTAATTTGTCAGTTCTCTGCAAAACTACAGCAGAGATTGCTGGGCTAGCAGACTCATAGCTTTTAAATGTGTTCACTTTCTAACACAACGTATCAGCAGCAAGTTGAATATATCAGCCTGGTACTACATTTGAAAGCTACATCAGCATGGAATTTTCTTGCCACTGGCTGTAAAAATAATAAATTCCCACGGAGAGATGTTGACAGATAGCATGCATATGTGCTGTTATTCTAAGTCCAACTTCACATAAACGACTTCCTGGCATTGCCTCAGGTGCAAGATCAGTTTGAACTTTTAAGGCCTGAGATTCTAAGGCCACTGATCAGGTGGGAGTCCTTTCCATAGAGCACAAGAAAGGGTACACACATATCACCTACCCAGTTTTACGTACAGCTTTGCTTTGGTTCACCTTTTGAGAACTGTCGGGAAAGCAAGCAGGGGTGGGGGAAACTATTTGGAGCCTCTCTGGTTCAACATCCAGGGTCGGTACCTGCTTCACTTTGACAATAGGTACCCACTCGGAGGCTTCCTGTTTTTGCCCCTAAGAAGTTGTGTACATCAGCAGATGCACAAGTTCAATGAAACCATATGCTAAAGCAGTCATGAAATATTTTGTGCATATTTGGGATGCAAAAAAATAAAATGAGGTGGGCAACATGTGCCTGTCCCTCCAGTGTGCCACTTGGGCATCCTGGAGGAACTCGTATTTGCTGTCAGTTCAGAGACTGATGCATGTGATCTCTGGAAAAAGATATGGTGAAGCCATGACAAACAGGAAAGGACTTCTGATTATGGCAAGGAGAGGCAGCAAGGCAGCTGTAGCCATGGATTTCCCTGGGACATGGGGAAAGGAGGGAGAGGACAACCCATGGTAAGCCTTATCATCTATTGGCTAGACCGTGGGTTCTTCACACAACAACCAACCCAGCATGACTGATTACCAGCTGGGTCAGTATGATGTGAGAACCTGCCTACTGGCATCTAGTGGGAGAGAAACCTGGTATGTCCTCGAGTGCTTCGATTCACACATTACATGTCATAGTTGGTGGACTGGAAGGGCACGTGGAGGAAGATGGCTACTGGGTATGGGCTAGACCTGAGCACCTTTATCTTGGATTAAGTACTCCATTGTTCTCACTCCCCACCACTTAACTCCATTATTTTTTTCCCTTCAGGTGCCATTCTCTAACTGCACCAGAGACTGCCTGCCAGGCACAAGGAAGGGCATCATTGACGGACAGCCTACATGCTGCTTTGAATGCGTAGAATGCACTGATGGGGAGATCAGTGATGAGACAGGTATGGTCTAATGTGGAAAGCAAACAGCTGTGCTCTCTTCTTCTTAGACATGTTCCCAAGATGGACTCGGAAATCATCTTCTGAAAACACCATCTGAGAAATGGCCGTGTACTCACACTAACCCAAATTCATTGAATAGCTACAGAAGTTTATTCTTGATTTTGCCACCAAAAACGGAATTCTGTCTCTGAGAAAACTTGAATTGCCTCCTTCATGGAAGTCTGTTCATGTCATGTTTCACAGGAGCAAACGAGGGAAATGTAGAAACCATAGTAATAGTCGAAGAAGTGGTTCCTCATGAGACATTTCGTTTGCAATGTCTACACCTTTAGGGTTAGTTTTCATTGGAGTGGTAAACTCTAGGATTTGCATTCTCAGAGTGCAAGTGTGCACTTGTCTGATGACATGCCGCCACGCCACGCCGCCCAGAAAAGAGAATCTTGCATGTCCGGTAGCATTGTAAACAGAACCCTTCTTCCTGGTGTGCTAACTTCTTATGGCCAAGGGAGAGGATTTTTGTGCGGACACTGGTCTGCTGCCTCACGGAGAAGTCCAAGAACTGCCTTGCAGCTGTGATTCCACGTAAGGGAGGGGAACAATTAATAAGTCTTTGCTGGCCTCTTACTAGCTAGAGCTATTACTGGCATCCCCAAGTACAGCATAAATGATATTTCTGCTAATAAAGCAAACATGACAAATCCCACTGATACAGATACGTGGCCTTCTGTCATGTCAGTAGTTTTGAGAGGGAGGTGGCAGGGGATCAGAATCCAGGAGTCATGGAATGTCCTTATTCCCACAGCAGTAAGAAAGGCTAAGAGGATAAAAGGACAAGCATAGATGAAGCTGTGAGGAGCCTCACAAAGCTAAGAGGATCAAGGACAAGCATAAATGAAGTTGTCAAAGCCTGCCTAGGGCAGATGGAGGAAGGGAAGCTGTAAGTGCCTGCAAGCCATTTGTTCTTGTGGCAAGAACGAGAGAGCACAGTTCAGGCACAGGCTGGCCCTGGAATGCAAGCTCCAGAATTTAGCCCCATGCTGTTGGGAAGGGAGGGAGGGAGGGAGGGAGCAACCACAGAAGTGCTCTTTTGGATTTGTTCAGCTGGAATGCTCTATGCTGATGGCCTAGAACATTTTTTAATGATGTGTCTTATCTTTTTTAGATGCAAGCGCCTGTGAGAAGTGTGCTGAGAATTTCTGGTCCAATGAGAACCACACATTCTGTATTCCCAAGCAAATCGAATTTTTGTCTTGGACAGAGCCATTTGGGATCGCACTCACCCTTTTCGCTGTCCTGGGCATCTTCCTGACATCATTTGTCCTGGGTGTCTTTACCAGATTTCGCAACACACCCATTGTCAAGGCCACCAACCGTGAACTCTCTTACCTCCTCCTCTTTTCCTTGCTTTGCTGCTTCTCCAGCTCCCTCTTCTTCATCGGTGAGCCTCAGGACTGGAATTGTCGCTTGCGTCAGCCAGCCTTTGGAATCAGCTTTGTCCTCTGTATCTCCTGCATTCTGGTGAAGACTAACCGTGTCCTGCTGGTCTTCGAGGCCAAGATCCCGACAAGCCTGCATCGCAAATGGTGGGGTCTTAACCTCCAGTTCCTCCTGGTCTTCTTGTGCACATTTGTGCAGATCGTGATCTGCGTCATCTGGCTCTATACGGCGCCGCCTTCTAGCTTTCGGAATCACGAGTTGGAGGATGAGATCATCTTCATCACCTGCAATGAAGGCTCCTTGATGGCTCTGGGCTTCCTGATTGGCTACACTTGCCTCCTGGCAGCTATCTGCTTCTTTTTTGCCTTCAAATCCCGTAAGCTGCCTGAGAACTTCAATGAGGCCAAATTCATCACCTTCAGCATGCTGATTTTCTTCATTGTTTGGATCTCTTTCATTCCAGCCTATGCTAGCACCTATGGCAAATTTGTCTCAGCTGTGGAGGTCATCGCCATCCTGGCTGCCAGCTTTGGGCTCCTGGCTTGCATCTTCTTCAACAAGGTCTACATTATCCTCTTTAAGCCCTCGCGTAACACCATTGAGGAGGTGCGTTGTAGTACCGCGGCACATGCCTTCAAAGTGGCGGCCAGGGCTACACTGCGACGTAGCAATGTGTCTCGCAAGAGGTCCAATAGTCTTGGAGGCTCCACAGGCTCTACCCCATCTTCATCCATTAGTAGCAAAAGCAACCATGAAGATCCTTTTTCACTACCACCCCCCATGGAGCAACAGCAACAACATGGGTGTAAGCAAAAAGTGAGTTTTGGTGGTGGGACTGTCACCTTATCACTGAGCTTTGAGGAGCACCAGAAAAATGCAGTAGCCAACAGAAATGCAAAGCACAGGAACTCCTTGGAAGCCCAAAACAGTGATGATAGCCTCATGCGGCACAAGGCCTTGCTCCCTCTGCAGTCCAGCGAATCACTAGGCATTGAGCCTAATTTCCAGACACCCTCAGGTCAAGACACCAACACACAGGAACCAGTAATGGCAGAAAACAAACAAGAAGGACAGAAGTTAGAAGAGCAGCCTCCTTTGTCAGCGGTATACTTGCGGGATTTGGTAGGCAGTGACACCATCAAAGAGAATGCCATCCATTCATAATCAAAGAAAGAGGAGCCGGTTCCCCCTGCCTTTCTCGTGAATGGAGAAAAGACTCCTAACGGTTCGAATCAGCAGAGTAGACTGGCCTCCAAAGGAAAGTTGAGGGGGATGTTTCAGAAGCATGTGGCAAGTGAAACGGTGTTGGTTTGGAAGATGTGGGAGAAGAAACCCTTTGGAAAGACTAGGAGAGACCTTCTCCAGCCTAGTTTTAACAGAATTGTTTTTGTTACTGTCATCCCAATAGTGGTTCAGACCACCAGTTTGCTGGTTAGTAAACCTACCTGAGAGGTGCTCTGCTATTACATTGATGTATATTATCCCTTCTCTTCATAATGTATAATAGTTCTTCTTTATATGTAAAACTGCTTAGCCATATGACAAGGAGGAAAACTTGCTGCTTTATATAAAAAGGACATGCAATCTGACATAGGGAAATGTCATTCTCCAAACCCCATGGAAATATACTAAACTGCAGCTAGTGGCCAAACTTATAAAGTATTTAAAGCTGATAGCGATTGCTCCTTGTATTTACGTAAAAAGATAGGCCAATTGGAAATAGCATCAATGTCTCATATATGAGAAATACTATACCACAATCTTGAGAGACTGTACCATGTTACAGAGTGGCAAACTTCACCCAGAGAGTTTTATACTTAAAGTGCCCAGGGCTGACTCAATTTGTAGTTAGAAAGGAAGGACAATGTAGTCCTGGACAATATGCAGATGAGTTCAGTGAGATGAAACTTTTACTTAATTAAGGCCTCTGTTGATCATATCTCTGCTGTTGGGGCTTTTGGCCTTCAAAATGGCTAACATTATCACTCTATAGTTTACTCTGCACTGTGCTAGGTAAAATTCTCTCATATCTATACTCCAAGATATTTCCAGGCTTATATGAACAAGCAAATAAGTGTTAAAAGAAGGTTTAAAAGCCCTGAAAAGTAGAGATAAACATCCCTAAGACGGCTTCAAGGAAAGATCAAACTTTTTGCTGCTACAAAACCCAAATTTTTCTGTGGCATCTGGAAAAGAGGAGCTTAAGTCATGCATACAACCAGCCAAAGCAGTGGCCCAGTTCACATGCAACAATAACCCAAAGGTTTTTTTTTAAAAAGCAATGCTTGATTCTTACGAATGAACCAGGATAAAGGAAAATGTACAGGTGTGTAAATCTTTTTCTATGACAGCAGGAAGAATAAAACAAAATGACTAGTAAATGATAGGTATAGCTAATGTTACTCTTTGTTGTGGACAGAATGGATCAGAATGAGGCCCATAGACCTCTGTCTTCTGAACATCTGTAATTGCTGGAGTTCCAAAATGTATCTTACATATAACAGAAGTTGCCATAACTGGGAACTGAATTCCAGGTGACTCGGGCTAGTAGAGGAAGAAGTCAGAAGTAGCAACAGGCCCTAAGAGATAAAGTCAAGGAATTGCAACTAAGTTGTTTCCACTTGTTTGCAGAGTATGGAAGGGATACCTGTCCACTGAGCCATTTTCTTATCCTATATGGGTTCAGGAAATGTGAGGGCTGTAGGCCATCAAGTCATCCCAGAAAGTGCTACACTTAAGGAGTGAAACAGCTGCAATTCACAGTCACTGAAAGATGCAAAGGGAAACACATCACTCTTCAAACCTGTCCTTGAAAAAGTGTGGTTCCCTAGTCATTTAGGCTTTGGATCCTGAGGAGGAAGAGGACTTTGCATGTTTGCTTTAGCATGCCACATCTGAAGTGGGTGGTCTTCTTGGGGCAAGGTCCCAGTAGCTGCTGAAGGGCACCAGCTGATTAGGGGGAAGTAGGGATGCCCCTGCTTTTATAGGTTTTTTATGCCTCAATGCTTTCGAACTTACTGTCCTCAAGTTTCACTATTGATCGTCCTGAAACTGATTTGCTGTGGGACATGCAGCTGCATTTAACTCACTGGTTGAGTTGTGATCCGTAACAATGACAAGCTGTAGGAGAAATGTGACCAGATCATGAGACCTCTTTCTTTGATTTAAAACATCTGTTAGGGATTGGATCAAGGCAACCAGGCTAGCAATCCCTTCCCCTCAGGATATTTCCACAACCCCCTTCTGAAAGCTGTTGCTAGTTGGGGTACATATTATACACGAACCTGTCATTTTTCTCTTCAGTGATTAATAGGAACTTTAGGGTCTCTTTAAATTGCAAAAATGCCACGGGGAGAAGCTGTTGACCTCACGAGACTCATGGTCCTGATCCAGTCCACCAGCCTTGGCAGCTGCTTTTCAGCAAAGTAACAATGGTGGGAGAACCTGTCACATCTCATTATTCCCAAGCTAGCAATTTTCAGTACAATGTGAGAACACTGGTACCCAGGTGGTCAACATGATACTCTTACGTAATGACAGCACTGCACTGGGATACATTCTTTGTCCATCCGTTTGTCAGAAACCCAAGAACAGTGCCCATCAAGCGTCTACTGTAAATAAGGAGATGGATTATCCAAATCTTACTCATAACCCCATGTTTAATTTTTGTATGAATCCTTCACTTCTTCACCAGACTTCATTATAATGGTTTTGTCCTAGAACAAACACTGGAAAGGAAATAACAGATTCACTTTATCTGTTAGGAACTTTGGTGGGTTTTCATTTCTGATGTTGATTTATTTGTAGCTGTATACAGTTCCAGTCATTCATTGAAAAAAACTGCTGGTCACAGTCTTGCACATGATGGTGAGATGTATTTCTATTTAAATCATAATTATTTCTAAATCTGTATATAAGCACATGCAAATAGCCATCATCTTGGGATCTCAATGCACAAGGAGTCACCTAAGAAGAATCAGTAGCAGATCCTACAGTACTAGAATGGGGCTTTATGTGGGGTGGGAGAACGCTTTGAAAACACGCTGCTTCCACAAATAGAAAAAGGGTGCAAGAGGAGCAGGGTAGAGCGGAGCCTTTTCTTAGTATTTTTCTTAGGACCTTTCCATATGGAAACCTTTTAAAAACGGGAGCTGATAGCTGCAGCACATCAAGCAGTCTCCCAACTCTACAACTTAATTCATGTATTTGAGTGAACCAGGCCCAGGTCCTGCCCTGCCAAGAGACGACTCACTGGAAGAGAGGTCACAGTGGTGTAACCCAGTAACCCAGTGATACCAGGATGGCTTCACTGGCCGGGCTCCCATGTCATGGCAAGCAACACTGCGCTGTTTCCATGGTGCATGGATCTTTCCCCCAAGATTACTGGTCAGATGGTCGCATGGTTCCCACAGCAGCACGGTTTCCACACTCCCTGCTCCCTTCTCTCATTCTTGCAGCCCCCATGAGTGAAAGTTCATTGCTTTCACGGTTGCTCCCAGTGGACCTCAGCAGCCGCATCCTGATTGGCCCAGAGGTTTTGAGGCAGGTTCCCCTGCTTCCCCCTCCCAAGTGTCCCTGCATCTTTGCGATGCTCCCTAGCCACTCTGGACCTTTTAATTAAATTACAATTAAACCATAAATGCTTTTCCCACAATTCCCCTTTCTCCCTCTGAGCATTTACCTGCTTTCTCCATTTTTAAAAGTAAACAGGGAAATGGGCACCTGGTTCAGCCAACAGGAATAAAATAAAACAGGTGATGACCCATGAGTTACTGTGGAGCTGAGGGTAGTAGAAGATGCATGGCTGTTGCAGCTGCTCTTTTCACAGGATTCTATGGTGAAGAATGTAATAGAATAAGAGCTGGAAGGGACCTATAAAACCATCATGTCCAACCCCCGCCCCACTTCCACATGTGGTCACCCATCCAGCTGCAGGCCCATGCCTTGCCTGCTTAGCAACATGCTGGCTTGATGTATGGCTATGCAGGCAGGCAGCACTGCTGTACTAACAAGAGTAACATGGAGGTCCTAGGTCCAGACAACTTGGGAAGCTGCAGTGAAGCATGGAAACCTTAGAACAGACCACTGATTTGCTCCACAACAAACCAACAAGGGTAAGAAATCACCAGTCTGTTCCTGCAAGGTATGAACCTGGCTACTGGCTTCCACTGTAACACCAACTTTTGTTGTTAGTCGCGAAGTCATCTTTTTTTGCCATCTATTGTTCCCAGCATTAGGCTCTTCTCCAGGGAGTCTTTCCTTCTCATTAAGTGGCCAAAGTATTTGCGTTTCCTCTTCAGTATCTGGCCTTCTAAAGAGCAGTCAGGGTTGATCTTCTCTAGGACTGACTGGTTTGATCGTCTTGTAGTCCAAGGGACTCACAGGAGTCTCCGCCAGCACCACAATTCAAAGGCCTCAGTTCTTTGGCACTCAGCCTTCCTTATGGTCCAGCTTTCACAGCCATACATTGCAACTGGGAAGACCATAGCCTTGGCTATACGCACTTTTGTCAGCAGGGTGATGTCTCTGCTTTTTAGTATGCTGTCTAGATTTGCCATAGCTTTCCTCCCCAGGAGCAAGCGTCTTTTAATTTCTTGGCTGCAGTCCCCATCTGCGGTGATCGTGGAGCCCAGGAAAATAAAAAAAATAAAAAAAACCAACTTACACGAACTTAAACCTTGTGTACTCTGGCAGGAATGAACCTAATACTCTACCATCTCCTACACAGGAGACCTCCTGAACTCCCTGAAATCTGGGCCTTATGTGCATGTCCCTCCCTGGAGTTCAGGCTCTAAATAAGCCAACCTCACTCCCCATCGTGTTGCAGTTGCCAACCTGTTAGTGGCCCTTTTCCTTTCTAACGTGCAGACATTTAGTAACTGAAGAGTTTCCTTTCATAGAGAGAAAAGGGTGGGGAAAGTTTTCCTTGCTTCAGTTCTCTGCATGGCCCATTTGAAGTACAGGGAGGGGCTCAAGGGGAATATGAAAAATAGAGGGGACACGTGACAAAATACCAGCAGCAGTGGCTTTCACACACACCCTTAGTCTTCCAGAAGGGATTTAAAAAAAAAAAAAACTAAAAGACAAGACACTCCAGTTGTTTTACAGCAACCTCAGTGTATGCGCTTCACTGCTAAAAGATCATCACTGCTGATGATCAAGCGTGCCAAGAGAAACATCTTTTTAAGCTCAGGTGAGCAAGTCCAAGAGAGACCAGCCTGCTGTCCCTTTTAAGAGTGATGACTAAGAGAATTTTGGCAGATGGAAGGCAGGGGAAGCGGCAAGTATTCCAAGTGTTTCTTTCACATCTTTTCGTACCCTTTTACCCTTTCTAAAAATTTCTTGATAGCCTTTTTCATGTGATCTCCCAAATAAAGTCCAGCAGAAAAGGTTAAGAAGAACTGAGCGATTTAAGGCAATTAACGAGTAAAAGATTTCAAACTGAAATCTGACAGGCTTAAATCTCGTCTCAGCCATAAGTTCCCTAGCTGGGCTTGAGCACAGCTGCCTGTTCATTCTGCCTTTGAAACACGCACCTTCACTGTCTGCAGCGCACTGACCACTGAGGATGCATTGGAATACTTGGAAGCACTATATAAAGCCAAGCATGATCTTCAACTTTCTGATCATAGTCATCTGCTGCTTGAATAGGAAAAGTAAGAACAAAGCCACATGATTGTTAGGCACAATCTGAAGGATGACTACTGCTTGCTTTTGGAGTATAATCCTTATGAAGACTAAGCTGCCAGATCTAACCAAGTTCAATTTCATCTGGCCCACTTTGCAAAATGACAGCTTTTGAAAAATAATATTTAACAACCAACAAGGGACACATGTGCATGACTACTGCATTGCTCTAAAAATAAAGACAAAATAGCATATCTTTATTTAGAAACAGCAGCTGGAGGAAATGAGCAGCAGGCAGTACCTATTTTGTACACAGAGGAGGACTTCTAACATAAAGGAAGAGGGAGCACCGTATTATGGGCTTTCAAATATATGCAGCTATAAAAATAGGATGGTGACTAGAAAACAGGCACAGAATTAACAGGCAGCTTAATTTGGCAGCTTTAATTCTTTTAGCTTCTATTATACAAAATACTTTACAATTTAAAAACTTTTTTCCCAACCAAAAAAAAAATCATATACAGATACTTGAAGAGCCAATTACACAGAAGGGGGAGAATTATATGCACAGAGATAACCAGTCCCCTTGTATTTTACAAGAACTAATGGCAGAAGGGTAATTAAGACATAGGTCCTGCCCTGCACTGTTGAGGTGTTTCAGTTCAATCTCGCTTCTGCCCCCAACCCAGAAATATTCTTACTTGAACAGGAATCAAGCAGGAAAGTGCCTCTTTCTCCCACTTCTAGGAGTAGTGAAACAAACTCTGTAGTGTATATGCTATGCTGGTGCGCAGTGAGATATTTTCAGTCACTTTGCATGGTACCTTTAAAGGCAGTAGCACCTTTGAAAGCAAAACTCCAAAATTTCACATCATGATCCAAACTCTTCGAAAAGGACCCTTTAAATAGAACTATCATGCATATTGACGTACCAAAAACACCACTACGCAGACTGCCGTTTTAGCGCATAGGTCTCGTTTCCCTTCAGGCCCACAGGTTTTTTTCCCCTTGTACCTTATATGTGTACAAGAATTTTTCAACATGGCACAATAGCAGCAGTTTCCCATGTTAAGGTTTCCCCCCATGAACATTAGTACAGGGGAAAGGATGTGTGTCCCCACATAGCCCATAAATCTAAGGATGGAAGGTGCGCTTTTCCTGGGCGTACCAGAAGTTACTGGAAGTTAACGCTGGAGCAGTAGGTCCAACACGAGATGTGGGCGAGTGCTGTGCCCCAGACTGAAGAGGAAGTGGAAATGCGTGTGTGTTTACCTTTCTGGGGCAATCTGAGGGGAGGGCAGAGGAGGCTGCCTCACTGAGACGCGTGTGTGTTTGTGGGCAGGAGAAAGAAGAGATCGGTGCTGGAGAGGGCCCGTCCTGCACTCGCAGGGGAGCCCATCCAGGAGTCACTGCTGGATGCCAAATGCCTGCAGCAGGGTCGGGAGGTCCCGTGCATCAGCCGCCTCGTAGAGCTCGCTCTGGCCCAGCATGGAAAGCGCCATACGGAGGGTGCTCCAGATGTTGTCGGACATGGCACCCTGCTGGCCACGGGGGCCCCGGCTCTTCTGCTGCATGTACAGGGCCTCTAGGAAGTGCTCCACAGCCTCTCTGTCAAGACAGCAGGGCAAGGGGATGGAGAAGGCAGGAAACGGCACATGAACAAGTCGGGCCCCAAACCTTCGGTGCAGCATGGTGACGGCAAGAGCTGCAGGGCTGCCACCCTAACGCAACCCTGCCTCAGACAGCACAGGCCAAAGCCAGCGCAGAGTCCAGGGGCAGCAACACGCCTGCTGAGCATTCCCCGGTGCCCGCACCACGCTCCGCTCCCCGTACCCCACAGGCCTCTTGCTTGTAGCACCAAGTTGCCCAGGCTGCCCCCAAGCCTGTTGCTGCAACAGCACAGCCCCATAGGAAGCCTCCGGCCAACCAGCAGAAGGCGTGGGGAGGGACTCAGGAAATATGTGGCTGCCAGTGTGGAGCAGCCGAGAAGTCATTCCAGGCCGCCCTTTCAGCAAGGCAGAGCCGCTTCAAGGACAAGCTTTGTCTGCAGCCCTTCGCACACACCCACAGCCTCTCCCTCCCTGGTCCCTTCTTCGGTGGTGGCCCTGATGTGCCTCAACCATGAGGGCCAGAGGTGGTGAAGCAAAGCAGCTGAGAGAGAGCAGCCTCACCTGAAGAGAGGGGTTGGGGGAAAAGTGTGCGCGCCAATTGTACATGAACGGAGTAGCCTAACCAGGTTCAAAGGAACGCCTCCAAGTGCAGGCTTAGAAGAGGACCCTCAGGGGCTATAGATGAGGGCAGGAATTCATGTCTCTGTATTTGTGAAAAAGGGGCAGAAGGAGCTCTAACAGGAACTGGAGGCTCAGACACAGCCATGGCTGCTCTGGCCAGTCACGAAGAACAAGGAACTTGCTGAAGAAATTGCATACAAGACGAGGGGTCATGTCTGAGACCCCAAAACTTGGTAAAGCTGAGAAGCTACCCATTCCCTGTTGCCCTCCCAACACACTCACACGCGTTCCTGCCCTCAGCTATGCCCTCCCGCCCTCCTTTCTAAGCCTGCAGTTAGGTGGGTAGGTCCCATTTCACCCAATCTGACTTACTTCTGAGTGTATGTACATGGATGATTCTCCAATTTCCAAATGTTCCCACAAGCCGAAAAGGATCCCGGCTGTACAGGGATGTATTTGTTGCCATGTTGGCTCTATTCCACCCACAAACCATAAGGGCCAACAGGCAGCTTGGCTCCATCGCTAATGGAAGGTACTCCTGGGCATTATGAAACCCCGTTAGAGACTTGGGCAGGCGTATGCTGCAGACAGAGTCCTGAGACAAAGACACACCAGCCCTGCCAAGATGAGTGGACTGACGCCAGGCCATTTGAAGGCACAGATAGTTCCTTCTTTTCACCCTTCAAACGTCCCATTCAGAATCAGTGAATGGGGCCGCTTTGATACCGCAGCGATGCGACTACAAGGCACTACTAGCCAGCTTCTACAGCAGTGTCTCCTGGGAAAGCCCTCACGCTCGCCTGATACACGCGGGGCAGCCAGCTCAATCTGTGTGGCGAAACACTCGTGTGAGGAGAAATCCTCCACAGATGTTTCAGTGTTCACACACACAGTGTTCACCACAGCAGCTGACCAAATTAAAAAAGGCTTGGAAGCACAACCCAGTGCTTGGTTAATCGCTTGGGGTAGAGATGACCTGCTTTCCTTGTTCCCTCCATGCTCCCAGCAGCCCCTGACTCACCTGTGGGCCCCTAGGTTGATACAGCTGATGCCCAGGTTGTAGCGGGAGCGGATGTAGCCTGGCTGCAGCTCCAGTGCCCGCCTGTAAGCTGCCACAGCCTCTTCACTCCTGCTTCCATTGGCCAAGGTGGCTCCTAGCTTGTTCCAGAGGAGATGATCCTGGAAGAGAGAACTCAGGGTTTCCGAGACCCTCCCCACTGCACACAGGGACATGAGAGTCCTCCCAAGCTCCCCAAGGCTTCAAGATTCCTCCACCTCTCCTAGAATTTATCAGGTTCACTAGAACTGGGGTTGCATAGAGGCACAATGCGGGGCGGGGGGGGGGGGTTACCAGCTGGGAAAGCTCTCCTCTGTGTGTGTGTGGGGGGGGGGGTGTCTCAGAAAACATATTCCTCTCACAGCTTCAAGCCTCTGATTGGCAATATCAAGGTGAGTGGGGAGAATACCGACCTACCTGACCTACCTAGAGGAGATAAGGTAGGAGAGCTAGAGTAGTTCTGTGCAAATGCTTGGCTTTATTAGACCCCTGGGCCTACTTCTGAGTGAGATGCTTGCTCTGTGGGAGGCCTTTCATTGCAACACTGAGAAGGGCCCTCCTGGAGTCCCCCCACCCCCGTGGCACCCAGTGTCTGCCGAGCACATCTTTCCGGGGAGGAACGCTAAGTGCGAGTCTGGACTGCTGCCCCCATCACCAGCCTTGGCTCCTTGACGATCCCTCTCAGCAGAGGGGACAGGAGCGCACTGCTGCTGCTCCCCGTGGCCTCTGGTTTGCCGGGGAGGCATCTCACCTCCCCTGCTATTCAGCATCTATGTGCCACTGCTGGAGTGGCTACCCAGAGGTCTGGACTGATGTGCTGCTAGTACGCCAATGACTCACAGCGCCACCTTTTCTTCTGGGGTAGCCCCAGGTTAGGGTGAGTCGGGGCAGTGCAAGTAGAGCTGCAAGGTCATCCAAACAAGAACAGAGGTGCGGATGCCTGCGGCTGACTGGGGACAGCTGGAATTCCCGTCCCGGTCAGATCTGCACCCCCACGGAGCAGCTGTGGGACACCTGGATCTACCCTGCTCCGGGCAGTCTGGCAGCAGCAGGAGCCAGGAACACTTTCCATGAGCTTTAGCTGGTCCATCAGCTACAGCCTTTCCCAAAGAAATCCAAGCCAGTACACACGCTAGCCTTTTTGGGTACGGTCACTGCAGAAAAGTATGGCGCATTGTTATTAAATATAAGTAAGCCTGTGCCTGGAATGTACCACTTTGGATGGCTGATGGGGTCTTGCATGGCTCCTCCCTACCACAAAATCCAGAACAACTCATCCCTCCGGGAAGAGCACTAGAAGGGCCCAGACAGAGAGCCTCCAGGGAGAGTTAACACAAGAAGATGCTTGTTAGCAAATGCGCTGCAAACTCCTGGGAAGGAGCCCTTGGTTACAGATCTCAGCACAAATGTTCGCAGATGCCATTTCTCTCTGGGTAGAACTGAGACTGTAAGACCCTGTGAGCCATACTTGCCCTGCTGTCAGAGGATGGAAATACCACGGCCTAATTCTGGGGGCAGGTGGCGAGGACTGCCGCACATGGACAATGCAAGAGAGGAGGCGAGATCAGAAGCCTTCTTGACATTCTAGTTACACATGCGCAGGCATTTAAGTGTTTTAAATGGGGCAGTTAGTGACACAATCGTCCACAGCCTGGAGCGGTACAGCCCAGACACAGGCCCTCACATCGGGGAGAACAAGGCCCCGCCTCCCCAGCTTTGCTCGAACCCCCTGCTGCTCCCTCCTCCTCTCTCAGGCCCACTTGCTCCTTACGTTTGGGTGTGCGCTCAGCGCGGCAGTGAAGCAATCCACCGCTTTCTCGTATTCCCCACTCAGGTTGAAGAGCACGCCCAGGCCGCACTGCACGTCCGGGTCCACGGCAGAGGTGTTGCTGTGCACCGCCGCCAAGAACAGCTCCTTCACTTCAAGGAAGAGCGAGCTGGGGACGGAACGCGCACAGAGAGGCACGGGGGCATAAAGGGCTGCCCCACCCTCAGGCGTGCCTGCGCCCCCCACCCCAGTTCCGGCCAACCGCTCCTTTCCCAGACTCACTCAGTTAACAGGGAGCCCAGAATGCGCTTGGAGGGCCCAAGGCCGGGGCTGTCTCCATCAGCCTCCTTCCTCACCAGGTGAGCATAGGCTGGGGCGTGCCGCAACCAGTCGCGCAAGGTTTCGCACGCCTGCTTCTGCAGGGACTCGTTGGTGAAACTGACCGCCAGAGCCATGAGCGCAGTGAGGTTTCCCGGCTGCAAGTCCAGGCACCTGCAAGGAGAGGCAAAGGCTTAGGGAGCACAGGGTGGGGGGGACCTTCAGGAGGGAAGGAGGCCAAGCTTCTTGCCCTTCCTCGCCACGGAGCCTTCACCTTACCAAAGGGCAGCAGACTCGCAGCTGGCTGGCTGAGAGGCTCCGGGGCCTCTCCTCCCAGCTGGTAGACCAAATATGCTGGCTAAAAAGAACCCCGTTTCCAGACTGCCAACCCTCAATGAAACAGGGCGCCCACCCCCACCCCAGTCTCCAGGTCCACAGTAACTCCATCAGAGAGAAAGCAGGCTCCCTGTTTACACAGTTACAAGCACTTAAGGCCTCACTTCGAATCGGAGATGAACCGAGGGTTTAACTTCACGCCAAGGGCATCAGAGCAACCTCAGGGGTTAACCCACAGCATAGCAGCATCGCTTCGCGTCTGACTTCAAAGTTCAGCTCGGCTGGGGAAAAGCACGGCAGCACCGCTCCTCCGCCAGGCCAGCTACTCACCGCCTGAGCGCGCTGATCGCTGCCAGCTCCTGTTCGTTCTCCGCTTGGGTGGTTCCCAGGTACTGCCAGGCCTAGCCGAGGGACACAGCAGAGGGCACCAGCCGCTGTCATCCTGCACACGGCCGGGATGAACGCAAACCCCCCACTTCATGTCCCCCCCTCCCCGTGCTCACCCTTTTGTGACTCCAGAGGAGGAGGGATGGGAGGGACGTGCCCACTCACTGCCAAGGCAGTCGGCCTCCTCCACAGCCGTGCTGCTCAGCGGGCCGATCCAACTGCAGCAGAGCAGCGGCCACTGGCCCAGTCTCTAAGCAGAGGGCGAGGCGCTTCCTGCCCCACATCCCCTCCGTGCCCCCAGGGATGGCTGCTACGGGGTACCCTGATGTCGTCGTGTTGTCATTCCTGCAGCCCTCTAGGGTGTCAGAGGAAGTAGAAGGGCTGGAGAAGGAAGCTGTTCGGTGGAGCTGTCCTCCCCGCCCACTCTGCGGAAGGGTCTCTCTTCCAGTTCCCAAAAGCAACAGCCTTCAGCTGGTGAAGCAGTTCACCTGTAAGCAGCCCCAGGCGACAGGGCCCCCTTGCAAGATCCCATGCTCAGTGGCCACTTGGCGGAGCCTGTCCTCGCCACTAGACAAAACAATGCGCTGGCAGCACATTCGGAACCCTCTGAAGGGTGCTTGACACCCACCCGAGGTTACCAGCCCCGCTGCAGAAGGCTACTGCCTCAGAGGTGAGGGCGTTCTGCATGTGGGCCCCTCTATCTGCTGAAATGCATCTGCTGAAGTATATCTGGCCCAGTTAGGGAGGTGATCTTCTCTCACAGCTCAACCGGCAGCGGCTCTCCTGTGCTCCTGCTTCAGCGCTCATGGACACAGCCAGAGACGGGACGCGTATCTGGACAAGGCAGATACCCGTTTCCTCCTAGGACAGCCTGCCCCCTACCCCTGAAAGCAGGCAATCGGCCTTGTAGCCCATCTTCATACCAGCCTCCAGGAACAAGCACATAGGCCAGGCACCCCTGAACACGCTTTACTGGAGAACAAAAAAGGGGTTCAGAGTTTCCCATCACATTTTGATATTTTCTTTGATTTCACGTATTACAGAGAAATAGCAAATGAATGGAGCAAGAGAGTTCATGGTTAAGTGGAGCAACGAAGTTAGAAGGAAGTGCCACGGTCAAAACTACCATATGATACAACACTGAAAGGCGCTCCCAAAGGAAAGCTTCCAAGTTAGCACACAGAGCATGAAGATGTTGCTGATTATTATGCAACTGGGCCTAGTTGGAACATGCCTAAGAGTAACTGCTCAGATGGCATCCAAATCTTGTATTTGCCAGCATCTTTAGACAGCTGGTGACTTGTCCTGTCACACACCTGCAGCATCAGCAGCAACATGCAACCTGTCTCCAAGCTTCCAAAGACCATCTCTTTAACTTATGTGAACATGTGGGAACCTGCTCGCCCAATCCCTCTCAGTTGCTCTGAACAAGTGGTGTTAATTTTACTTTGATAGCTTTCCATTTCTTTATGTTACACCAAAATCAAATAATACCCGTGAAAACGTGACCAAGTTGTGAATTAAATTCCATCATACCGCCTACATATTGAGGGCTGGAATTTTCAGTGAACACAAGTATCTAGCATATGGGTGCTCAAGCTCTGCATTTTCTTCTGGAAGTGTAAATGTTGCCAGTAATGCCCAAAATTGCAACGGCTCGCTCTCTGCCTACTCCCATTTTGCAAAGCCCAAGGTGCTTACTCAGGACACAGAAAAGCCCACAGAAACATGCCCAGCTGCTGCACTAAGTAGTATCTCCTTAACTACTTAAGCCCTATTTGCATGTGAGGCACCACTAATGATGATTTATGGTCACTGGTGTATGGTCAAAATTGATTGCAAAAAAGTCATGGAGGAGAAGGAAAAATGCAGGGAGGTCAAGGTGTCATTTTTGCTGATAGGGTTCCTGCCCACAAATGCCATAAATGTTAGTATGAAGGAATGAAAGGAGGAGGAAGAGAAAGACATGGGGGGTGGGGAGAGAGAGAAAGTGGTGAAGGGTGTTAGAGAGCAGGTTCTGCAGCCTTATATCCCTTCCTACCACTAAGAATCAATTCAATGGGACTGGAAAACACCTGACTTTCTATCACCTGGAAACTACAAGCACCACAAAAGTAGCTTCGGAAACTCTATGCTGAGGATGAGAAATGGGTTGGGGTATTGTCCTATGTCCCATGCAGAAGCCAGATGTTTGACTATGAGAATAAAATGCTGGTATAGATTGGTCCCTGGTCAGGAGATGCTCTAGAGACGTGTGAAGACCTTCAGAAGAATGAGCAAGATATCCAGCGTCTTGGATCTCAAATGGCTACGAGTATTCATGAGTATTCATACCCATTGGCTCCTTATGCCAAACCCAACCATTTGGTCGGAGAGAGTAAAAGCAGAGTAAGATGGGAGGCACCCCAACTCCATGCCAACTGTCCTTCACATAGTCCCACCCAGACTTAACTACTCTGCCCCACAAAGGCCCCCCTCCCAGCTTCCAAGCTTTGCAGAGGATAAGCAAAAAGAGCTCTGCTCCCTCCTCCACTTACCTCCATGTGCTTAGGGTTCTGCTGCACAGCAGCCTCAAAGAAGAGGACTGCATTGGGGAGGTCGCCCTCCTTCAGGCATTTCAGCCCTTCTTCAAACGCATGGGGGTGACCCCGCACAGGGTTGTCTTCTTCAAAGATGTATCCCTGTCAGGGTAGGAGAGCTGAGCTATTATCTGTGGTTACAAAAGGAATGCCCTCCACGCCACACACACAGCATTTACTGTGTGGCTCAAACGGTGGGTGGGCCGCCATTTTTACTCTCCCACTTTGACTTCCCATTGTAAACTCGTAAGACTGGATCAGTCTTCCCAACTCCATTTCAGGGCAGTCTCTTTCATTTGGAACTTGAAAGATCACAGGGTAGTGTGCCAGTTTTCTAGGCTCTTCTTCAGGCTAGGTGGTAAACAAGGCAAAGCACTGGGGTGCAGGTGAGGAGTGGCCAGGGCTGAAGCAGCAGCACCTGCATGCGGACACGGCCTGGGGGTGCCATGCGGAATGTGTGGGGAGGCTGCAGGCAGTCTAGTTAGGCTCTGTAGGAACCGCCACAACTGCTCTTGGGACTGCCAAGATGAAGCAGCAAACCAGAGAATGGCTGATTCCCCATTTTTTGCTTAGAACTGTTCCCATCCTTAGGCAAAACACAGAGCTTTCTTGGTAGGTGGAAAACAGGGAGGGCGAGGGACTCAAAGACAGTTTGCGGTTAACAAAGCTGGATGGAATGCAGGAGGTGTCTGAGCAAATGCAAGTGGGGGCCACGGTGGGGGCAAGGTGGGGGAGAGTCTCTGCTAGCTAGCAATATAGGCTCCCTCCCCATGTGCAGGAAGATCACAGTGGCCCACTGCCTGACCACTCTCCCCCAACCGCTGGAAACCCTGGTGAGAAGGCAATGCTTGCATAGGAAGCACCGTGCAGGTTCCCTGGAACTTGGGCAGCTGCAGAAAGGGACTGGCTGAGCTTTAAGCAGGCAGGATTTCGCTGTTTTTCTTGGGGCCTGAGGCCGGACAAGGGTGCAGCCAAACCCGAGCTCTGTGGCGAGCAACAGGAGCACCCGCCAGCTTGCATACAGCAGCACATCTGCACTCCCTCGCCTCTGCCCAAGACAGACCTGCGCTGCCCTCTCCTGGGCCAGAATCAGCCAAGTGCACAGCAAATCCTAGCACCAAGGGCAGAAGTAGCAGGCTGGGTCTTCCGACCCGGCAGACCGCTCAGGCAGGCAGGCAGGCCGGCCGGCCGGCCTCCTTCCCATGCTTCAGCTCAAGGACGGGCAACTGACGGCCCTCCAGATGTTGTGGCCCACAGCTCCCATGACCCCACGCCCTTGGCTATGCCGAGAGGGGCTGTGGGCTAAGACACCTGCAGCAAGGAACCGAGTCTCCCACCCCTGGTTTGACTTTCACTGCTGGCTGCTGACCTCCTCCGTGGAATATGGGGGGAAGAGAGAAGCGGTGGAGGCTTGTAGCAACAGGTAGGGAAGGAGCCAGCAGTGTGCGGGGGAAAGGAAGGGGTGGGGCGTGCAGAAACCTTCGTCCCTCACTCTGGGGTTTCTCAGAGTACTTTTTTAGAAGGGGGGATGCTGTGCTCACTTGGGCCATGATCTGAAGTTGCACAGCCAATAGGAAATGTGAGGGATGGAGAAGCAGAACAGGAAGTGGGGGAAAGAACAAGGCCAAGGGACTGCACCCTCCTCGCATTGGTACCTTGTCATAAGAGGAGCTAGCAAGATCCTCGTAGTCTGTTAGCCACGGATGGGCCTCTGCGTCTCGCTTGGCCATCTCCTCCCACTCAGCCTGCAGCTTGTCCCAGAAATCCACATCTGACTAGAGAAGGGGGCAGGGAGAGAAGGAAGCTGAAGTAGGCTTCACTCCAGGGGGGCTGCTTGATGCCCTGCCTTACCCAGTTGCATTACCTCTACAGCAGTCTTGGCCTGCTCAAACTCTGGATCCAGGCCCTGCGTGTCCCCAGAGTGCGCAAACTGATCTACCCAGGCTTCGGATGTGTTCTGGAATGAGAACAGAGAAAGCCTTCCTTCACCTCTGAGATAAAGTGTGCAGCGCTGTCCCATTCTCAGCGAGCAATGCCAGGAGAACAACACAACTACCAGAGTGAGCAAGCATCAGGCCTCCGAGACAGAATTGTGGCTAGAAGGGCTCTTTTCTGCCCCTAGACTGCTGCTGCCTTGCGAGAGTTGCTGCTTCTGGCCCCCAGGTCTAAACCACACACAAGAGGGTAGTGTACTGGCGACACAGAACAGGAGACAAGGCAGCCCCTGAGCAGCAGGGAGTCCTGTCCTACCTGCTGCTGTATATACTCAGTTGCCCATTGCTCTGCCTGATCCTGGTCTCTGGGGGTAATGGTCACCCGATTTGCCTCGATGGACACCCTCCCATCTCCAATCTGGCGGACAAACTTTAGGAACTGCATGAAGAAAGAAGACAAAGGGAGAGACCATCACTATTCAGCCCTTGCATTCCCACAGACTCCTGCATCTGCACTAGCCTGGCTCCTAAATCCAGCAGAGCTAGCTGTGGAAACACAGGAGCAGGTTATTCAACAGGTGTTCGCCACATGCACAAGTATATAAGATCGGCAACCAAATTCCCAGAAAACAATTCCAGGAACCAAGAGTGGAAAGCCAAGGTCTGCCCCCAAGTCCTGTTGCTGCTCCTTAACTTTCCCGTTTTCTCCTGGACTGCCAACAGGAAAGCTGGGAAGCAGATCTGACTGGAGGCATCCATTTCCTAGTCTCTAAGACACAACTGCCATCTGAGTGTGAGTGAGTGTGAAGAAGAGGGAGGCAGAGGAGCAGCAGTGAGCGTGTGCATCCGCAGGTCCACACCTGTGCATGCATGGCAGTCACATTTCAGTCCCGTGCTTGCTTGCTTCTCGGAACAAAGTATGTGAGGGTTATTTTACTCCCACATCCACCCAGCTGCTCTAAAATTACCCAGTGTGCTTCATGGCTGAGTAGGGATTTGAATCCAGGTCTCATTGGCCCAAGTCTCAAACTCTAGCTACCATATCACACTGGCTGACAGACTAGTACTCAGATTCTAGGAAAGTACAGCATGAATCAGTCCCCTCACAAAAGGGACTAGCAAATAGGCTAACAAATACAATTTACACTTGGCCCTCATCTAAAACTTGCAGTGCATCTGTAACCCATGGCAAAATGGCACTGTTGCCTTTCTTTCTCCCTCAGGAACATGAATTACATTCTGTCCTCTCTCTCCAAAGGATTTTGTCATATTGTTTTTCTTCACAGTGATGCAAGTGAGTGAGCTAAAAACCTCTATAGACAATGAAGGGGGGAAATTTGAAAGCTGTCTTCTCTAAAAAAACAAAAAAACCCTCACATTCTTCATTTTTATTTTTACTTTTTATATGGTATGTAAAACTTTGCTGTGTGAATGCGGTGTTGCAAAATGATCACAGGAGGACTGGCTCTCATTCAGGGAAAGAGGAAAATATAAGTGTGGGCCCGGCTAGCTGAGTGTTCAGGGACAGGGAAGGCAGAGAAACAGGTACATATATTCCTGCACATGTACACACGGATGGCCTCACTCAGCATACCTGCTTAGCAAGTGTGCTCACTTCCCTGTGAGGAGAACTTCAGTCTTTTTACCTCAGAGTCATTCAGTTTGGGGTCATCCACTTTTGCAAGAAAATCATTGGCAGTTTTCTTCAGTTCATCTTCAGGCTGGTATTCTTCATACCTATAACCAGAAAATTCAAAAAAGGTTGGGACAGGCTAAAACGATGCCATGTTTTTAAAGAAATGGGGAATGTCATGTGACACATTACGTTTTTATTGATTACATTTATATTTGACCTTAGAGTTTGAAGTACAATACCTACAGTGGCATACAGAAGAGAGAAAATCAAGGCATAAAATTTCAAAAACAGCATAACCGGCTCCCCCTAAAAACAGTAAGAGCCTAAAAAGTTAGGCCTGGGTAACAAAACCATGATCTTCAGCACCTGCCAGAAAGTCAGCAAAATCATTTGTGCCAGGCAAGGCTGCCCAGAGAGAAATTCCAAGAGACAGGTCAGCACTAACCACAGCAAAAAGGGGCTCCATAAAAGATGGATGAGGCACTGCCCAAAGATGTATTTAATTTTTCTGGTCCAAGGCAACAGTAAGCTGCACAGTATTGGAATATGCGATTATTCAGTAGCCCTCAAAGGTGGCTTCACACAGAAGGCCCAGCCAGCCATGCACACCCTAAAGCCACAAGATCTTCTAGTCCAACCTAGAGTTTGCCAGAGTATGGAAAACAGTGGCTAGGTTCTTTCTTCCCAGAAGTGGGCACAGCTAAGCTGATTGGGGGTCACTTTGTGCCACTTGGGCATACTAAAATAAGGCTGCATCACACCTGATCCTTCAAGGGGCAGACACCATGCAGAACTAGCTGAGTGCCATGGATGGGGCCAGGTGAGCTACCTACTATCAGTAGGATTGTCTTTCAGTTTATTGTCCCTCGTCCAGCCCATGACTTATCTCAGACACCACACCGGCTGCCATGCCTGTGTCCAATCAAGAGAGAAACCGAGCTTGAATGGAGCTGGACTGAGGACAATGTGGAGGCCCAGCTCAGCAAACTGGGGCAGCATGACATTGCTTGAGTGACCAAGATTTGGGGGAGAGATCGCAAGAATGGGACAAGAAAAGGTGGCCACGCTTTAGTAGTGTGCAGTGCACCAAGGCTTATCCTTGCACACAGTTACTATGCCAAGAGGTAACAGTGGTGAAAGGTGAGGGCAAGACTCAGGTTACTTATTATCCACCTGTACAGACACAGCAAATTCCAACTGCTTGTGCGGATCTGCTTCTCATTTCCACTTAATCTTGTGTGACTTCACTGAGTGCTGTTGAGAAATCTGGACCTGACTATGTGTTGATGGCCTTGTGGCTAAACCACTCTCTAAATTGTCCTGCAAGGTCTCCAAGCCTTAACCTGTGCCTTTCTAGGCTGAGTTTCCTTAAGGGAACATCTAATGTGTGTGTGTGTGTGTGGGGGGGGGAATCTTCACCACACGTTTTGCCAAGCAGCTTACAAAAAGCCTTCTTCCCTCACACATGCAATGGAATGCACACCACCCAATGTCTAAGGAAAACAAGCACAGCACCAAATCCACTGTGTAACCCTTGGGTTGCAGTGATCAGGGATCATATACTTTAGACACAGTGCGGTGCAGGGAACTGTTATCAGACTGAAGCTCAGTGAGTCGTTAAATATAAAACTGCATATTTGTTTTGGGAAAACAGCAAGGGAGCAGGAGGACCAGAACAAGGCATGAGGACGCTTAATCTCTTGCCCCAAGTGTGTTCCCAGCCTAGATCCGCAAACATACACTCTTCCGTAAGTTAGCTTCTCTTCTAGAAGCCTCTTTCTCATGCGCACATGACCCTACCCTACAAGAAGCAGGAAACGCCTCTGCACTCCTGCAGTGCCCCTTGACCTCATGCTCTCCAAGCTCAGCCATGGAGGGCTCTACAGACTTAGCGGAGAAGCAGCACCACAGGAAGATCTTGAAAGCAAGCCACGTACATCGACAACAGCATGGCAGCAACCCTGGATGGGGACAGCTGCTCAGCATCCAAATGCGGAGAGGGCCATTGCAGCTCCCCTGCACATGCCCCTCTCCATTCCTGTCAGGCAAAGATGGCGAACTTGGCCGGGGTAAGCAACACACATGCCTGCAGGCAGAACTGGGACTGGGTGTTCTGGCCGCCTTTGCTATTCTGGCCTTGAAAGCACCTCCAGAATAGAAAGTCTCAATACCTGGCTCCTGAGGTTCCAAAGACAAATCCCCTTGACCACAAGCTACCAAAGAATGTCATAGAAACCAGCCTGAACACAACCCTGAAGCATAACCATTTTAGGAGCAACACACACACACACTCACACACACACAAATAGAGAGAAACTGACCAATCCAATATATAGTGACAAACCCAACAAAGGTAGAGTTACTGTTCTAAAGAACTTACTGTACTTTCACCTGATGTGACAAACCAACATGGACTAACAACCGAGTGTGCTTTAGGGCTTGTGAAATACAGGGAATGTCTCTCAATCCGTTTAAAAACATATTGAACAGAAAAGCACTCCGTCCTGACATACTTGAAGCTCACAATTTGGGACAGGAGAAGAATACTGCTTCTTCATATAAAATGGATGTGCCAACTCTGAACTGGAAAGTGCTGCTCTGAGACTGTAAAATTCAAAACTACACCAGTATTGCTGTAGGAAGACATTAGAGAGGTACTCACCATTTATCTGCCAGTGCTTGATCTTCTGATTCACCCAGCCACAACTTTTCCTCTGACTGTTCCAAATATTCTTCTGCCCACTTGGCAGGAGACACAGACAATGGATCTTTGCAGAAGTAGAATGAAAAGGCTTGTTAAACTTGTTTTTATTGACCTTCCTGAAAGAAGGGAGATGAGCAACTGGACACCACTTAGAAATATCAACAGTTATTGAGGATGATTACATAGGAACACATGAACATGCCTTATACCAAAAGTGCTTCCAAACATGGCTTTTTATGTTGACATTACCCTGCCTCATTCACAGACTTTTACAGAAGATCTGGGTAAGAATGTCTTCCTCTCATATTGCTTCCATGTTTTCCCATTGCTTCTTCCATCTTTCTTCTCACCTCAGTAAATCCAGTAAGAAGAAAATTATGGAATAACTGCACCGTGCCCTCTAACCAGTTGCCCTGGGAGCATCCCAGGTCAGACCACTGGCCCATCTAGCCCAAGCCCTCATGCAGTCCTCTTTCCAAGCCCTGCCATCTGCAATTCTCTAGCTAGAGATGCTGAGTATTAAATATGGAGCACGCTCAGCATGTGTTACACTCTCAGAATCAAAAATGAGAGGCAGAAATGTAACACCCCCCCCCCCCCATATACGTGTGTTCCATTTTGACTAGCCTTAAAAAAAGTTAGTCCTGATCTAATTAAAGTTAGTGATGCTTATGGCTCACTAGAATCAACAGAACTTACAGTGCACGGCCTAAGTGTCTGATTCTGCCTAATCCTGGAAGCTAAGCAGAGTCAGGCCTGTTTGAAATCTGAATGTTGTGAACTGTCCAGAGAGCTTCAGCTACAGGCAGTACAGAAATGTAATGTAATAACTGAACTAGAGCCCATGAACCAAAGACAGTAGAGAGGCTGTAAGCAGATGTGGTTAGCACCTACTCCTGTGGTGGGATATTCTCCCATCTCCTGCACCTTCATTTGTAAGGAGGAGAAAAAAGCAACAGAGATTTTCTAACAGAATTGGAATGCCAGACTGAAGAAATTCAGAAGAACGCAAAGATAATGATTTGGAAGACTGTCATGATAAAGAAGAAAGCACTTGTTCACTAGGGAAGGGCAACAAAAGTTCATAGGGAAGGGCAACAAAATGAAATAAAATAGAAAGAGACTGCATTCAAAACCTATTTAGGTGAGATGGTAGGAGGAGACCACAGGCTATAAATTGCTGGAGAAGGGAACAAGATCCTAGGAAACATTTAGAAAGTGAGGCCATATAATTATGGCTCAACAACTCTTTACGTATGTGATGTATAAAGGCTAGTCAGTGAAGGCTTGCTTCCTGTCCGAAAAAGGTGGAAGATCTTTTTCTATTGCATTATTGTTTGTAAAATTCTTTAGGGATGAGTTTCTGAAAGAGATGGTTGCAGGAGCTCATTTTCTGAGCAATAAGGAGAAGATCTACCTCTATTGGGTAATAGAGACTTTATGTTTGCCCTTATGTTTGCCCTTGCAGTCCAATGGATTAGATACAAAATTCTTATGCAGAAAGGCTGCAAAATGGCGGGGATTTCAGTTGGTTTATATTGCACATTGTATTGCAGAAACAACTTTCAGCAAATAATTCTGACTGAAATCATAATAAATGTTAGTTTTCTGGTGCTAGAAGACTTCCTTATTTTTGCTGTAACAGACTAATACCATTACTCCTCTAAAACACATGAAGCTAAGCAATCATGGGATTAGAATATACTTCTCCAAAAATCAAAAAATGGACTGCCACAGAGAAATGCAGCAGAGCTTTCCAAAAGAACAAGACATGATACAATGTGGTGGAGGAAGACTTACTAATTTCACCATTAGGCTGGACCCCAATGGACTCTCACTTACTGTAACCTTAGTTTTTCCACAGGCACCAGCCTAACTCATCAGATTCATGAAAAGTACACTGAAGACGCAGTGGGAATTAGGCAAGATATACTGAAGGATAAAGTATGTGAATAAGCAAGAAATAAAGATACCAAGAAGACTGGCAGGGTAAGAAATGAGCTCTCCCTCCCAACACCAGCCGTACCTGCAACCTCTGCAATGAACTCCTGGGACCAGTCAGCTTCACTGTAATCTGCTGGAACATCATCCGTCCGATCAGCAGCATCGAGGAACTCCTGTGTCCAGTTCTCGGACATGGCCAGCGCAGCCACCCCTGGAGCTGAGGGACAGAAGAGGAAGAAGCCCGAGCGCTAGCATCCCACCAGCCATGAGAACGAGAGAAATGCTAGCGCACAAAAGGGTCTTCTCCCCTACAGATTCACTACAGCAACCCATTCCCTCCTCAGGGGACTCATGCTTCTCAACAAGAAGCTGTGATGGACGCCATTCCGCCATGCTCCTGACAGACGTTTGCTGCCCTTTGCTCATATTTACCTCTCTGCGGGGCCTGCCGGAAGCTGGATTGCTCAATTTCCTGCATCTCAGCCAACAGATCATCCATCTTGAATGTCTGTGGGGCACGCGACAGCAGGGGGCCACTCTGCTCTTGTAGGAACTCTGCCAGCAGCTGCCGGAGAATATGCAGGTGAATGAGTGCGTGTGCACACATGTGCATCCATGTGCCACACACAAGATGGCAGAAACCATGCAGAACAAGTCAGGGAAGGGGGGAGAGAGAGAGACAGAGACAGAGACAGAGACAGAGAGAGAGAGAGAGAGAGAGAGAGAGAGAGAGAGAGAGAGAGAGAGAGAGAGGGATCTGGAAAGACTTACTTCATCTTCAGAGGCTCTTCCAAGAGGTTTAGACACCTTTAGAAGAGAAAGGACTGTTATCTGGTGACACAGTGGCAACCCCAAAAGATTCAAAGCCATTTCATGTGTGACATGCTGACTTGCACAAGGGCAATTTCAGACAAGGCAAAACCACACAGTGAAGGCGTAGCTCATTTTTCCTCAGATGAGACAGGCAGGCAGGCAGGCAGGCAGTTCATAGCAGTGTCAGGCTGAGAGGCCTCTTCCAAAATGACTAGTAATCTCTTCTAACTACTTTTTAAAAGTGTTGTGCCTTATATACAAAATAAGCAAAGGCCAGTTTCTCCAACCTGGGATGTGGGGGAAAGAGACCCAGCCTGGGGACTACAATCGCTGCCATGGGTGGATGCCAGGTCCCCTTAGTGCAATGACATCATCAGGCAGTGCTTTCAAGCATCTCACCCTTGGGAAAGCCCACAAACAGGACTGAACACAACCACTTGTGCTCCCTCTCATGGAGCAATCAAAGCCATTCCACCTGTGGTCCTGGAGGTAGTTTATACAAATGCTGAGGAGTAGCCATTGACAGCCTTAACCTCCATGAATTTACGCTATTTTTCTTACAGTTGTCTAAGTTGGTGTTCATCACTACACCCCATGGCAGCAAATTCCATATGATGATGCATGATGAGAAGAAGTATTTATGCATGATGAGAAGTAGTATTTCCTTTGATCGGCCTTGAATCTCTACCACTCAGATTCAGAGGACAACCCCAGATTCTAGCCTTATAGTAGAGCATTATCTATCCCACCTTCTCCACACCACGTATAATGTTACACATCTCTATGTCGCCGTTTTTTCTCAACTACAAAGCCCCAACTGTTGTAACCTTTTCTCATAGGGGAGTTACTCCAGCCGCCTGGGTGCTCAGGTTGCCCTTTCCTGCACTTGTGTCTTCTCCCACTTCAGGCTATCCCAGAGCAAAGGACATCTCAAAAACCGCCCCTCCAGCTTTGTTAAACTTACCCCCTCAGGCACTGGAGCAGTGGGAGGCCAAGCCAGGGCCCCAGGAAGGCCCTCCTGCTGCAGGCCCTTGTCCTGAGTGAAGTGGCTGGCCAGCTTCATCAAAGGATTGGCGCCGCCACACTCTGGCTCTACCAGCTCCCTCATTGCCATGGCAGGCGGTAGGAGAACACTGCACCCACACGGCCCTCACCTGTGCAAAGGAGAAGCCATGGTAAATTATGTACCGGTTATTTGATGAACTGCCATCTGCCCACCTACTGGGCAAGCAGAGTTGGCCCGGCAATTTCCTCCTGCAGCTACAGGTGGAATTTCCAAAATGGGCCATCATATCCAGCAGGCTACAGGAGGCAGAAGGCAGACTTGCATTATCCTACGGCTCAACATGCATGCCGGTGCAGCAAACCTAACGTTATTCCCATGTAACATGCATTAATTAATCCAAAATAACAGTCTCCCACTTGTTACACAAACAGAACCACTCAACGCCAATAATTTCTAAAGTGAAATTACATTACAGTTGCAGGACTGTGAGCTACTTCACAACAATGCATTTTTTATACATACAAGTTAAGGATGTGGATGTAGCCAATACAGGTATCAGGCAGATACATTTATCCGGGAGTTCGTGTCGACCTACATTCCCGCTTTCAGCATGCATTCGGCAGCAGTAAACTCAAGCGCGGCTCTCATCTCCTAATCCCTGAAACAGGGAGCTGGGCGGCGGTAACTCCTCAGTGAGAGGCAACTCCGTGCACGTTCAGGCGTGGCGGCCTCATAACTACGTTACGGGGTCCTGACCTTGGCACGGAATCGGGTTCCGGGGCTGAGCAGTGGGCTCAGGAGAAGCCCTCAGAAGCATTAGCAAACACTGAAAGAGGAGAACACCCCCTCGAGCAGGCTTGGATTCCCGGGACCGCCTTCCCGCTCCTCTCAGCTGCTCGTCACTCTGCCCGGCTGGGCTCCTGGTAGCCTCCTCCCACGCCCCCGCCGGCGACTGACCAGCCTCCTTCCCCCCACACGCTTTGGGGCTGCAACCAACCAACTCACTAGGCTTGCAAGGCCTCGTTTCGTCCTGCTGCAAAACCCGGATTTCCCGGCCTCTCTTCGGAGCCACCTTCTCGGCTAGCTTTCAGACCGGGGGTGGGGGGTGTCCGGTGTCCGCCCGGGTGGGATTGGCCAAGTGCACAATCGGGGGGTGGCAGGAGGGCCCCCCTCCCTCCTCCTCTCTCCTTCTCACAGTCCGAAGCAATACCTGTCTGCACAGTCCAGCCTGCCTTGAGCTTGCAACATTCGCCAAGAAAGCAGGGGCGGAGCCAGCCCTTAAAGGGCCAAGCATCTAGCAATGGCTGCGGCCGAAGCACTGATCGTTTTATCGTTTTGCAAAGGAAGTGCAGTTCCGGCGCAGAAGCTGACTGCACGGCTCTAAGCGATGTTGATTCGGGAGTGAAAGCCGACTGAAGCCAAGGGGCTAGTTAGTGTGCTCGTGGCTTGGGAGCGAGGCCTAGAGAACTCACTGGGATGTTTTTCTGAGTCAGCGTGCTTGCTCATACGGCGGCCACTTGAGACAACTGCAGCAAAAACAGCGGTGAAACGTGTGGCCCGTTAACCTTTACTAATCCAGTAACAGCATGCACGAACTTTCGTGAACTCGAGGCCACGATGCATGAAGTGTTATCCTCGCAGGGCGATATATAGGTGTTTTACAAGGTATAGAGTGTGTGGGTGGAGGGGGGGTGATGTAAAGAGTGAGGCCGGATGGAACTTACTGGGAATCAAATCCCACTGAATGAACGCAAAGTTTATTTCAGGATAAACATGCATAAATCCTGCGAAGCAGCTGGAATCTTAAACTCTTGCCCCTGAAGAGTCCGTTGAACTTAGCTGAGAGCATTGACAAAGCGTGTGCGTGTGCTGAGGGGCTTCCAAATGCACGCCTCCAAGTGGTGGGCTCTCCGGGACTGGAGAGATTCAAACAGGCAGGACAGCCATCTGCCGGGGGAGCTTTAGGCTGCATTCCGCCACTGAGCAGGGGGCTGGACTCGATGGCCTATGTGGCTCTTCTGACTCTCTGAGTTTATGTAATAAGGGCTATGCTGTTGAAATATCCGGTTCATATATCATATTGAGGAGCCAGAAACGAACCTTTTCGGTAGCGTGCACATTGGCAGGTTGTGCTCCCTATGGTGCATGCAGCCCGATGCTAAGCATGTTTACTCAGAAGCAAGCTGGCCGTCCTGTGTTCAGGGAAGATAACCAAGCTCCCAACCAACCAATAGGCGTGCAGCCCTATCCATGGGCATTGGAGACCAGACGAAGTTCCTTTCCAACACTCAACCCCCTGCCCACGCTCAAGGTTTTGCAGGAGACTCCTATAGATGGCACAGACATGGAAAAACCAGGCACCAGTCTCTTCGGTAGCCAAGCCAGTAGTCAGGACCCCCCCCCCCCCAGCAGACAGCATCGGACAGACTGCCAATGAGGCTCTCGTAACTATTTATTTATTTATTTTATTTAGCGGACTTATATGCCGCCCCATTCGCCTAACCCTCGGGGCGGCTTACAAATAAATAAATATCATTAATACAATAAAATGCAATTGGAGACATCCTGGCCAAAGTTGTTAAAATCAATAAAATCAACAATTAAAATGCTGTTTAAATAAAAAGGTCTTGGCCTGGCTCCAAAAAGCAAATAACGACGGCACCAGGTGGACCTCTCTGGGGAGTGCATTCCATAGGTTGGGCACCACCACAGAGAAGGCCCCCCTCCGGGTACCCACCCTCCTAATATCCTTCACGGAGGGCTCCCGGAGAAGGGCCTCTGCTGCCGATCTACCGTATTTTTCGCTCTATGAGACGCACCTGACCATAAAACGCACCTAGTTTTTAGAGGAGGAAAACAAGAAAAAAAATATTCTGAATCAAATGGTTTACTAAACTATTTAATAAACTATAACAGAATACAGTAATACCATCTTTCAACCTTGTAAAGTGAACAGCAGTCAACAGTGGCATTAAGAACCATCATCACTGTCATTAACATGACCTGTACCAACCACTAGTCACCGTAACTCAGGGTATCAGCCCCAGCCAGCATAGCCTGAGAAGAGGGATTGTGGGAGTTGTGCACCAAACATCTGGAGGGCCACATGTTGTGGGGGGGGTGTGCCAGAGGTTCCTGTGGTCCATGGCATCACTTCAGTCTCACTGAGCTCCATGATTCTAGGCAACATTGGGGGAAGCCCTCTGGTCTTGCTGAATGGCTATTCCAGCCAGCAGCCTGGGCAGCAAGGTGGTGGGCAGATGGCATCCCAGAGAACTGGGACTTCAGTGGAATGATTTGGGGCTAAAAAGATCCTATTTTGAGATGGTTTGAGCTGACTTCATAGGTGAGGCTTTTCTAGTTGACCGACGACCCCGCCCCCCTGCAAAAAAAAGCATAGGCCAGCCAGCATGCTGGTTCGATTTCTCTTTTTGCAACTGATTCCATGCTGCCACCCATGCTTACCCACGCATCAATGTGGTTTTAGGGCCTGGAAGGAGAAGCTGCTAATAGTGGCAGCTAGGAGAGCTCATTTTTCATCTGTCCTGAAAGCATCACACTGGCTGCCAGAGAGCATTTAGCATATAAATGATTTAAGACCCAGATACCCGAAGGAGCATCTCCTACGTTACCAGCCAGTTATGCATTTCACTCTGTAGGCATGTAGGCATGTCATGAGTGGAACCAGCTGGAGCCGGGGGTCAGACTACATGCCCCAGGAGACCCCTTCTCTCTTGCTCTGTTTCTGTAGGAGATACTCTGCTTGCTGTCCTTATCAACAAGAAGGGAAGAGGGTGTGGAAACAAGATGGGGCATTTTTGCTAGAGACCCTGCATTTATGGAGGTCCCTCCCAGGGAAGGTGGGGCCAGGTGGGGCCGGCAGCGTGCCGGCGGTGGTCTTCTGGGCGGCGTGCAGCAGGTCTTCCCGGTGGGGGTGATCAGTTGATCGGTGGTGGGCGCAGCACGTGGCAGTGGTGGGGGGGCAGCATGTGGCAGGGGGGCACGGCAGTGGCGGCGCGCAGCAGGTCTTCCTGGTGGGGGTGATCAGTTCCCGGGTGGTGGGGGTGGGCAGTTCCCAGAGTGGGGGATGAAGCAGGGCGCACCGAGCGTGTGCCGGCCTGGTGGTGCCATGTGGTGCAGGCAGGCCAGCAGCGTCCCGGGTGTCGGGCACACACACATTCGCTCTATAAGATGCACAGACATTTCCCCTTACTTTTGAGAAGGAAAAAAGTGCATCTTATAGAGCGAAAAATACAGTAACTATCTTCCATGAGGCAAAGAACAGCAAAGCACGCCTGCGGAGGAGAAGACTCAGACTGCCATATGAACAAAGCAGTAGTGGCCTGGTCACCAAGCCCACATGTCTGGTGTATTTAATACTAAGCCATGGAATAACCTCACTGAAACAGTGAGACTTGCTTTTGAGGAAATTCCACTATGGATGGAGAGAGTTTTATCTAATATTAGAGTAGAAGCATTACAATGAAAGAGACTTGAACTCAACAGGTCTATTCTAAGTAGGTATAACATTGCATGCAACCCATAGGAATAATTAGGATCAAAATAGTATGCTAAATTGTTTTTAAGATTCAGTTCCAGAAGCTTTTTCACCTTAATGATTAATCACTCATTTATTAATATTAATAAAACATAATTTCCTCAGGTAATCACTTTGTTGTTGTTAGTCGCGAAGTCGCATCCAACCCATCACAACTCCATGGACAACATTCCTCCAGGCCCTCCTGTCCTCCACCATCCCCCAGAGTCATGCTCACACCAACTGCCTCAGTGACTCCATCCAGCCACCTCATCCTCTGCCGTCCCCTTCTTCTTTTGCCATCTATTGTTCCCAGCATTAGACTCTTCTCCAGGGACTCCTTCCTTCTCATTAGGTGGCCAAAGTATTTGAGTTTCATCTTCACTATCTGGCCTTCTAAAGAGCAGTCAGGGTTGATCTCCTCTAGGACTGACCGGTTTGATCGTCTTGCGGTCCAAGGGACTCACAGGAGTCTTCTCCAGCACCACAACTCAAAGGCCTCAATCCTTTTGCACTCGGCCTTCCTTATGGTCCAGCTTTCACAGCCATACATTGCAACTGGGAAAACTATAGCCTTGACTATACGCACTTTTGTTGGCAGGGTGATGTCTCTGCTTTTTAGTATGCTATCTAGATTTGCCATAGCTTTCCTCCCCAGGAGCAAGCGTCTTTTAATTTCTTGGCTGCAGTCCCCGTCTGCGGTGATCTTGGAGCCCAGGAAAATAAAATCTGTCACTACCTCCATTTCTTCCCCATCTATTTGCCAGGAAGTGAGAGGACCGGATGCCATGATCCAGGTAATCACTTAACCTCATCTAAATCTACTTTCACACTTTTAGTAGGTAAACTGGTTTTTTTTAAAGATTGTTTAAGGGTGTGATAGAAAGTGGTTTATATGTTCACCAGCACAGCTATATGGGAAATTCCAGACAGGTAAAGTGCTCAAAGTTATTAGAACTCAGTGAGGACAATTCCACCCACTCCCATAAATATGTGCATGCATGCACACATACATGTGAATTGTTGTTGTTAGTCCCGAAGTCGTGCCCGACTCCATGGACAACATTCCTCCAGGCCTTCCTGTCCTCTACCATCCCCTGGAGTCCACAGGCTGTTAAACTAAATTAAGGGTGCTCTCCTATACAGTGATTAGACTGAAAGCGACCTACAGCCATGCATACGATTCTGCCCTAAGCTGCTTTTGTCTGCCACCACCACTAGAGGTCAGACAGGATCCACTGGCTAAGCTCATATAAATACTGGGGAAAAAATCCCATGGCAGGTCGCTAGATGCGTTCCTTGCCTTCTCCCCCAATATGCCCTGGGCAGAAATCAAGCTTTGGGAGTCTAGCTGCGTTTGGCCAATCTGTATCTCTAAAGGATTTGCTTTCTACCCTTTATTTTGGAAAACATAGCTCAAGATGTCAATGAGTGGACAGGAGAACAATTGCAAAACCAACACCAACATTTTGAAAGGCTCAGCTTTTGTCACTATGCAGAAGAAATGCCAATCAGCAAGAGAGAGAGGAAGTTTTTGGATTCTAGGATCTGAGAAAAAATGAAAAGGTGAGGAAAATACATCCCTTTGCCCCTTTTTCTAACATACAAAGTTGTAACTGGGCAGGCACAATGTTGTTATAGAGATCCTTTTGTTTTGATTCATGTCTGTAGACTGAATCATAATATGTCTCATGATGAAGCCACATTGTCCCCTTCTTACTTCAGCCAAAGAAGCAAACAAGTTAGTCTTCCCTCTGTCCCCAATAATAGGGCCATATCTCCCACCCTTATCAGATGCCTCCTGCTTTCCTTTCAGGTGCTTCCCAGAACCGAAAGTCTGGGACTCCCTGAGTACACAGGAACCTTCCTCTCCAGAAGGCGAGTGATAATGAGTGAACTGAGTGATAATAGATAGTGAATGCCTGAATGTCAAGGGTATCTGACTGAGATGGTTGAATCCCCAGCAAAAAATCCCTAGCATGTGGAAATTCATGTTTAGGGTGATTAAACTTTGAACAGAGTCCAAATTAGGAATTCAAATTTACAGTAGTTAGTGAGCTGAATAAAATTAATGAGACCTTGAAAGAATATCTGAACTTCAGATTACAGGTAATCTGTCTGTAATCTCATAATTTTCTGACAATGTTAAATTGAATTTAATCAAAGGCCTACATTTATTTGGACAGGTGGGTGGATACGGAAGCACTAACGGTTTGGCAGGTCACTAGGCTCTACTGCTTTTTTCATCTACAGAAACAGTAATGTCACAGATCAAAAAGCCTGCTGATTTTAAACTCTTTGATGGGGTAAATCAACTCTTTTGGAAGAAAAGCTCTAAGCAGGTCCAATCTGCTCTGCTGGTAAAAGTCCAGCCTAGCCAGACTCACTGGAAGAAAAAAGTCAAAACCATTCACCTGGAAATAGAGGCTTTGCTGCTGAATCAGCAGTTGCAGAAAAGGGTCCAACTGCAGAAAACCCAGCAAGAGTTAACCAGCTGAGAATGGCAAGAGACTTGACAGGAGTGTAGATGGGTTACACCAGACATTCTTGGTCAGGCTGAAATACAAGCCAGCTGTATTTGATCGATAAAAGGCCTGCCATCTTGGTGCCATCTCAGATGTTGAAATAAATGACTTTGGGGAAAGATTCACACTGCTGAAACATTCAAACTGCCTTTCCACAGCCAGCTGGAATCAAAATGCTGCTTCCACTTGGGGGCTTAATATGGAGCTATATTATCTGGCATTGCAAAAGTTCTACAGCATTTAGTCAAATGTAAGTCACATTTAATTAGGCCCCCTACAGCTTTAATAAGAAGCTACCTCCGTGTGGTTTCAGCTTTTATTATTGCCCCTTAATCAAACCCCTCTTCTGCTGATTGGGCTGAACTGTGTAGGGGCAGGGATGCACGTGAGGGCTGTTCCTCAGGCCTATACACACTGACAAAGAACATCTGAAACAGGTCTCTGACAGTGCCGTCCTATATACGTCCACTTGGAAGTGGGTACCACTGGGTTCAACTGGAAGCAGTGCCAGATAAGTGTGTAGAGGGTTGCAGCCTAAGGATGAAATCCCGTGCTTGTTGAGGCAGGAAAGAGTCCCTCAGCTTCCAACTTTGGTATGTGAGGTGTGCCCCGGCAGTGTTGGATGGAGATGTTCTGTGCACCTGGGACCTTTGGCACATCATAATTGCACAGAAGACTTCTAAGCAGGTTTAGCAGAACAGGCTAAATGCATGTCTGCCTCAAAAGAAGCCTTCACATGTGGTGACGCTGGGCCCCTTCCCTGCAGGTTTTGCTCTCATGCTGCACAGGGCTTAACATGCCCATCTTTGCTCAGGTTCTGTTCCAAGGATGGGCTTTGATCACTGCTTCCCTCTCCTTTTTCCCCCATTTGCTTTTTTGTACTGCTCTTTCATATTAAGATACTGCTGAGATCGAGTCAGTAGTCATTCTCTCTGCGATAATACATCAGGCTAACTTGACGTCCAGCAGAGAGCTGGTTGTTTTGCCAAGGCAAGGGTTCCTTTTGGATCCAGAAGCAATAACCACACAAGTGGGTTAAAGTCTAAAGATTTTATTCTAAAGCAGGCACAATAATACAAGCAGGCATAACAACATGAAGAAATATACATATGTGTAGACACACACACAAAATATCAAGCAAGCTGACTTTCCTCAATCCGTTGTCGGGAGCTCCCTTGGTGACAACAAGGAATACCCCAATTTGGCCAGTATGCAGCACCTTCCCCAGGTCAAGTCAGCTCAGGCCAGGTTAGAGCTCCCTTTCTCCCTGGTCAAGTCTGTATCGAAGCTCACCTTGGGCAGAGCTGTGAGGCTTTTCATCCTAAATTTTAGGATGCTACCTGCTGTAATATGCTACGTGCTATTCAAAACAAGTCTCACGATGATAAGTTCCACTGTTTACGTTATTCTCCTGCATTCCAAGGTCGTACCATCCTGCTCAGGTTTAGAATAACACATTCTCTCATGCTGGAGAGCCTTAACTGGGTTTTAAGGGGCTCTGTTTTTAAGGTGGAAGGAGCAATATAGGAAAAGAGGGAGCAATTGTGTTACACCACTCTATCTCCTCAATATACAATAGTCTTCCGGTAGTTTTTTTCAACAATAGTTTGCTGCAAACAGATTGTCCTGGAGCCTACTGTGAAATTATTGTGCCAATAAAATATGTGGGAAGTTTCCTCCCAAAGGAAAGATAGAGAGTTGCTGAAATCTACTCAGGCAGGCAGGAGTTGCAGCTCTCTTGCTGCAAAGGGACTATAAGTCTATCCCATCAGACTTCTAAATGTCTCAGATAAGCCTCAGTGAAATGGGCTGTAGCAAGAAGTGAGTCCACAAGTATCGTGCAATTTCTTACCATTATTGATTCAGCACACGTTCTGGATGGAACCAGGCCCCCTGAGTGCTGTTGGGAATTGTTCCATCATAGTTCTATAAACAGAGAGCTATAAATATCATATTGCTTCCAAATGAGACTTTTATTCTGAAATCACACTGCCTTGAACACAGACTTTTATTAGGAGTTCAGACATCACTGACTTCCATTTCTAAGCCACCTGTTTTTTCCTGCCATATTATCCATCTTTTTTTCTTGCCAGAAAAATGAGAAAATCTGCTAAAGAGGAAAAGCCTATTTAGGTGCAAAATGCCTTTTGACTGATAGCTCTGGAAGCCCTCTTCTGGAAGCACCCATCCATGACCTCAGGAAGGGGCAGGGAAGTGAAGTTGCTTCTCCCCACCATAAGCCATAATCTCCAGATTCCCAGCTTTCCTTTAAAAAAAGAAAAGTCAGGCGCCTTGTAGAATCCAGCGTAGGAGGCATTATTGTGCAGCCATTATTCTGCCCACTCCTTTTGTGAGTACCCAGTCTACTCCTGCCTTTCACGGATTTTGGCCAATGAAGAAGGCATAGCAATGGGCACCATGCCCAGGGTCTGGGCATGCCAAGCCTCCTGGATCCATTCAGCCTTTGGTGGATCTTCCCTGCGAGAAGTAATTGCAGCAGCCCCATGAACTCCAGTGTAGCAGAACTGGAGCAATGCTGTATCTACACAATAGAAAAGGCAGCAGCAAAACAGGCATTCGTGATTCGGGTCTCCCTAATAATCTTTTTTTCTGAGCTTATAAACATTTAAAGAACTACCCTGCCGATGTGTGTGGGAAAATGCCATATTGCAGAAGGCAGAGCTATGGCTGGGAAAGTAGGGGTTACATCTGTCCCGCAAAGTAGCTCTGTCCTATTCATTTCATTTCATTTCTATTCTGTCTAATGGCCTAAGTTCTGTGTGTGTGTGGGGGGGGGGGGTGTCACAGCAGTGTATATAATATAGTAAAATACAAGATACAATGCAATAGAACATCATAACATGTCAGTACAGCATCTAAATCAGTATTTTCAAAAAGTGAGCAGCTATAACAGATTCAGGCATCTTTCCCCCAAAGCAGGACCTCCCAAACAGCAGCTCCAGCTCTGTTTTTACAGTCTCCGAGTGTGCTATCAGAGTTAAATGTGCAACCTTAAACAAAATGTGCTGTTCCAGGAATATGTGTAATTCCAAAAAGACACTGCTGAGCATTGGAATTTGAGCCTTCCTTAAAAGTTGTATTGTCAGCTGGTGTAAAAAGTGGATAAATAACAAGGGGAAATTTAAATGAGTCATGAAGGCTTCTTCAGAATCTGAGAACACCCATTTCTCCTCACGTTGCTAGAGACATCCCACACAGACGTGACTGTTAACTCTCTAACACAACCTTCCCCAACCTGATGCCCTCCAGATGTTTTAAGCATCAGTTTCCTTCACCTCCAGCCAGCATGGACAATGGTGAGGAATGCTGAAAGCTGTTCCCCAAAACATCTGGACAGCACAGCACCTGGTTGGGGAAGACTGCTCTAGAGACTGTTTACAAGATAGCAGAAGCAGGTCATGCAGAGCTGTCAATGTTATGATAAGGGCAATGATGCCATAAAATATCAAACCTGACATTCTCAGGTCAGGTGCACTGTGTTGGTGTATGTGTGATTTCCTCTTGTTCCTAGGTGTGTGTGTCTGTGTGTTTATCTCTCTCTCTCCAAATAAAGCTTTCTTGAAGTCCACGATGCTTCTTGAATATAACACACATCTGCACTAGCAGAGGATCTTCAATTACTGTGTATTGGCTTCTACATGCCATGGAATATGATGCTAAGTCACAAAGCACACCTGTGGGAAGTGCACAGGTGTGCTGTAGGGATGCGCACTACCCACTGAATTATTTATTTATTTAAAAGATTTGTATGCCACCCATTACTGTTGTCTCTGGACAGCTTACAACATTTCAGAAAAAAATAAATTAACTATTCCACACTGAGCCTCATTTAAAATATAAATAAGTCATAAACTGCCCACCCACCTGGGAAATTCATGTTGATGCCCATAGAAGTACCTGGAATATCCAGATCTTTGAATATCCAAGAACTGCACCTGCAGAGTAAGAAAGTTAACTAAGAAAAGTGTGGTTATATGGATGTTAAATCATAAGTGGGCACAGTATGTGAGGCTGCCTTAAATGTGCACCTATAAAAATATTATAAATAAATGAGCTACACAGATTAGATTTACTTATTTTAAAAACTTATACTCTGCCAAGATTCTGAAATGGAACTCAAGATGGTAAACCAAGTCAATAATACTTGGAACAATCTAATAAACCCAAATGAGTAAAGCAACAATATTATCAAAATAGTAGTTAACCCTAAAAAATACCCCACGGGGGCTACTTCAGGACGCAATCCTATGTGTGCGTAGACGGGAAGGAGTCATGCAGCTCCCAGCATTCCAAAGCCAGCCACACTGGCTGAGGAATATTGGAAACTGTAGGGCTTTTGCTTTCTAAATATGCACAGGATTGTGCTCTAAAACTTTTAACCAAATAGCTTCTTAAAGAGCTATGCTTTTACATACAGCCTCAATATTAGGTTGTCAGGATCCAGCAAATCTCTATTGGCAGAACCTTCCACAAGGATCCACTGAAAAAGCTCCAGGCCAGGGGTGGGCAATTTCAGGTCTGGGGCCACTTTCATCCCTTCCCTGCAAGCCACACTCCAGGTGCTGCAGTGTGGCAGGATTTGGTAATGGTGCTGCTGAAGTGTGGCAGCAAACTACTAGCCAAATTTAGCTTGCTAATTGGCCTGTTTCCCCTTTTTGTGGAATCTGGATAACTGCAACCTCTTAGCTTTGTCTCATCAGCCTGATCAGGTACCAGCTGCACAGATAATTTGCATGTACATGTACTTCAGGCAGAGGGTTGAGCACAGAAGCATTCTGAAAATTCTGCAGAATTTGGGAGAGCCATGTGGCTTGGCCACTTCAGACTACACTTGGGGTGGCGGTCATGCGCTTAACTCCTTACACATGGGGGAAACAAAACAAACCCCTTCCAGCATGAGAGCGAGGAAGTTTTTTGTTTTAATCCTGCTCTCTGAGGCAATTTCAAGTGATACAGTCCCAATTTCTACCATACTGTTCTGTGATGCCAACCCAGGCGACAACTGGAAGACCGAATAGAGGCAGTGAGCTGCTTCTTTGCCAACTCTCCTCCTCTCAGTATGCACATGGCAGGGCTCAATAGATTCTGCTGGAAACTTTCCTCCATCTTCTCTTAATCTGCTCCTGTTTTGTGTCACTGCTCTCCCCTTTGGGTATGCCAAAGAATTGTCTCAGCCACACAGAGCAGTCAGGGCTTTGGCAGGCACACCACCATATCATCCAGATCCCCCATGATCTTTATGGAGATCACCCACTGGCGTCTGCAGGTGGGCCACCCTCCCGGGGAGGGGAGCTGCTACCAGTCTAAATGGCCATTTGCCGCCATGAGCGAATCTCCTGACATGCCTACCACACAGGAGCCCCGCCGTCGCTTCTCCTCCCTTGGCTTGGCAAGCTCCGGGGAGAGGTCTGGCGAGCAGAACTCAGGTCTGGCCAGCAAAGGTGGCGGAGGAGCAGCAGCAGGGGTGACAAGGTCGCCCAGTAGCAGCGCTCCCTGTGGGCTCGTCTAGGCAGCTTGCGGGGAGTGGGGAGGAGGAGCTGCGGAGAAGGCAAAGAGGCGGCCCCTGGCGCGCTCCCTCGGCCCGCCCCGTCGCGCCAGGACGTCCCTGCGGGCTTTGCTGCAAGGGGAGCGGTGGGCCTGGGAGCGCCGAGGCGAGGGCCTGGCCGCGCTCTGCGCTGAAAGGGAAAGCGCGACGCGCCAAAGCCCCGCTGGGAAGAGGCGCCCGGAGGCCAGGAAGACGCGCAGGGGGCGCGGGCCGCCGGCGGGAGCCAAGCCAAGCCTGGCGCCAATGCCGGGCGAGGGCCGAGAGATGCCTGGCGGGAGCACGGCGCTGCACCTCGTGGCGGGCGGGTGAGTGAGTGGCAGCGAGCGGGTTTCGCATCGGGAGACGAACAGCGGTGGCCGCGCGGGTCGATTTGGAAGGGAATCCCAGCTTGTTCAATTTACCTCCGAGTAAGCATGCGTGGGTTTGCTGCAGCGGCAGGTTCGGGAAAGGCCTGAAGTGTGGCTTTCCGCTAAAAGATGGAGGCGGAGCACATGCTTTGCATATGGTCCCAGGTTCGGTCCGCAGCGTCTCCTTTTAAGTGGGAAGCCTACAGGGTGAGAATGTACACGCTCTGAGAGCAGCGGCCGGCCAAGAATAGGAAGCACTGCGCTAGAGATGGCCTGATTCATTGCACGGTAACAAGGCTTCTTTAAGAAGCAGCTTATTATGTGGGGAACTTGGCAGAAACGTTTGCAACAGTTAGTAAAAAATAGGGGTGTTGGGAGTTTGGGGTTTTTTGTTAGAGAATGGCAACAGGTCTCAGTTTATTATTCCCAACCTGTTTGTTGCAATCTAGCATTTCCCATTAGTGGGAAGACTGTTTCAAATGATCCCTGTGGAAGAGCTACTTTAGGAAGGGTTAGCCATGCCCCCACTTGGATCCTGCATGTATATGGCTGACTTTAATGCTTTATCTCGAGAACTCTGTCAGCAGCCTTGCAGTGTACACCCGTATTCTTGTGCCTGCCTTGCTGATGTGCTGAGGGTGACAGAATAAAGCCACCTAATAACACCATCCAAATCATGTTTGCTCAGGAATAGCCCACTGCCCTGATTTCAGCAGGACATTGCTTAGGTAAGCATGTCTGGGACTGTAAGCCCTTGTTCGTGCTGAAGGGGAGCTTTGACAGGATTTCGCAGCTCACTCTCTGGGCACTTATTCTGCACCGGTCACATCAGTTCTCAACACTAAGCAACATTTTCTCCTCCCATCCCTGCCTTGAGGCACTTCCCCTAAGCTGTGTCACCTGGGCTGGCCCATAAGGAGGAAGGACACAAGAGAAAGCCCAGGCTGCTCCCTGCTTCTCGCTCTTGTTCTTCCTTCCTGGTCCCTGGTCCCTGGCAGATGTTGCCTAGAGAAAAATTCAGAGCCCCTGCTCTGCCTGCCAGCTCGCCCTGGGTCTGGGGGATGCAGCAAAGATGGCTGCCCTAGAAGGAACAGCAACTTGCTTGCTCACCAGAGGTCTTTCCGTAGATGTTGGTTAGGGATTGAGGCCAGTTCCCAACCACACAACCAGGTGGTGGAGGTGCTGGTAGCTGCTCCTTCAAGGAAGAGCAGCTGCTCCTTTTTGCTTGTTTGCTGTCTCTGAATCGCCCCTTTGGAGCCAGTGTGCCCTGCTCAACTGCCCAGGTGGAGTCAAATGAACAGGCAGAGCAGCCCAATGGAACAGCCTCCTAATCTGGCCTACTGGGCTTCCCCATCCAGCTCACAAAGATTCCCTGAGACGGCATGGCCCCTCCTGACACCACACCCACTTGACCTGGTTGAGCACTGTGGTTTAGCTCAGTGTTTGTTGATGCCAGGAGAAGCCGGCGGTATGTGGGCCGGTGGCATGCGCCTCCCCCTCCCCATGTCACCCACATCCTGCCCACACCTCTGCCATTCTAGCCAACCTAGCAGCACATCTTCATCAGTGGAACAGGGCAACCTGGGTGTTGCAGTGGACCTTTGCCATTGCAACTCGGGTGTTCTACTGGTGCTTTGTGGTGAAGGGGAACCTCCCATTCTGCAAGGATAGCAGGCCTTCTAAGAAATCTTACAGCTCCTCGGCTGGTGTATCTTTGGAACAGGATTGTGGCCTTCATCTCTAAAGACTTAAGAAAGGCACTAAAAACTCAAGAACAGCAGCCCAGTTCACCAGCTAAACATTTTTGAAAGGCGTATGCAGTATTACACCTAGGCAGCCTTTCTCAGCTTGGTGCTGTCCAGATGTTTTGGGCTACCCTGCCAAGATCCTCAATCATTGCCCATGTGGGCTGGGATTGGTGGGAGGGCACCAAGTTAGGGAAGGCTGCCTAAGGCAAGGTAAGGAAAATATTTTACCTGGGACAAGAATTAAAAAGTAGTGAGTGTCCCTGATAAACAGGGTCCATTGGAGCACATTGATTTGGGTTTCTCCTTCTCTGTGGCACATCCCTCTCAGCCAGCTTGACTGTTTATGACAGGGGTCCCCAACACACTGGCCATGGGCACCTCCAGCAATGCCCACAGAGTTCTCCCTTCCTTGACCCCTTTCAAAAAAAAAATTGTTTTAAGAAAACCTTGGAAATGTTAGGAAAGTCAGTCAGTCTGTCCCTCCCTCCCTATTTTTTTAAAAAATTATTTATTTCAATTTATATCCTGCCTTTTTCTTACAAAGGACTCAAGACAGCTTGCATCTCCTCCTCCATCTTACCCCCACAACAACAACCCTGTGAGGTAGGTTGGACTGAGAGTCTGTGACTGGCCCAAAGTCACCCAGTTGGCTCCATGGCTGAGCAGGGACTAGAACCCGGATCGTCTGAGTCCCAGTCCCATGCCCTTAACCACTACAACACAGTGACTCTCTCTCCCTAGGCTAGTCTAGCTCTTTGTTTCCCTTCTACCTTTCTGGCTTGCTATTTCCCTTTCTCAGCCTCTAATCTCATTATGGGTGGGTTTGCACAGCATGCTTCGCCACCCTGCAAATTAACCACGATGGGTTCACTGAACAACCCTCAATGCACCTGCCGGATGATTGGGCTCTTTGTGGCTTGTGCTTCCACTTCTTCTCTTGATCCTTCCACTAGTATCTTGTGTCCTTCACAGCACAACCCTTATTTCCCTGCCCCCACTCCAATTGCTACACCTTCTTGTTCATTGCGTTGTTTTTTTTTCTGGAGCCTCAAAAAGTACAACCTGGATTATATATTTTTATGATATTTTTGCAGTCCTTGTAAGTTGTACAAATTCTCCCTCCATTTACTTCTTGGCCCCTATATTTGCAAATATTTTGCTGGCTTTTAGAACTGTCAGACAACTGCAGTAACCACAGCAGTAAATGCTTTGAAAAGTATAGAGGGAGAGTTAATATCTCCCCTTTCTGTAAAAGCCGGCAAGTCAGGAAAATATTGAAAAGCTTGAAGGGAACTCAGAATGGTCACCTTTGGATGGGTGCAAATAACAAACTTCTTTCTGCCAAATAAACCACAGAAACTGCTGCATCCAATGGAAAATTTAAATTAATTGATTTATCTATCTGTTGATTTTTGAGCAAATTGTTCCTCTGCTTTGTTGTTTTTACTTTATGCATTTAAAAGATTATCTGCTGCAGAGCTTCCACTGAGGCTTACAAGCATGTGTCATAAGCAGTTATGAGGTGACAAGAAAGGAAGATGGAGTGGAGTGAGACATCTTGACTCTGTTTGAAGCATTGGAAACTAGCTCAGCAGCAGGAGAAACAATAACCTGTTTCTGAACAGTTATTTTTCATGTGCAGATGAGATATTTCCCTCATCTGTTAAGTTGAGGGAATTTTTCATGTGCAGATGAGTAGATATCAAAATTGAAAATGCCTCCATTAAAAATATTTTTAAAATACCATGTCAGGGGAAAGCCTAGGTTGAAACTCTTCCCTTTGGTATAGAACATTTTGTTTTACGGGGTTCATATGGAGGAGCATTTAGTCATGTGAGCTCCAACTTGCAGTGTGAAGTTTTGCAGACCAAAAACATCCATTGTTTATAAGAAATAGGTCTTAGGCCTGGTAGCTTACGTCTCAGAGCTACTGATTAATGATATCTTTTGAAACTGGATCGCAAGTCTGGACAAAAGCAATTGGTGCCCATTTGTGACCAGATGAAAGCTGAAAAGACCTCAGAAATTATCATAGAGCCCATAGGCATGCAGGTATGTTGAAATTCTGTTTGAAGCATGCCTACTTGAAAAACCCTGAGTTCTTAAGAAACTGCATTGCTCTTTGAGTTATAGTTCTAAAGCACTAGCTACTGAAGGAGGCATTCATGGGACTTTGGGATAAGGTCTGTTTCTTGGCAGTCGTTGTTCCTTATTTAGAAAATGTAAGAATGGAAGTCATTTATGCTAGAGTGAAATATCTCATTTAAAAAGGATGTATCTCTGCCCATCCATCTGCCAGTGTTCTAGCACCAAGACTGTGGCCCCCGCACTTCACATGCATTTTAAGGGAGCCTTATGGGTGTACACCTTGGGTTATTTTGTTTTAAAAAAACACATTAATTGAGAACATAAGAAAAGGCATGCTGGATCAGGCCAATGGTTCATCTAGTCCACCCACATGATGGCAAGTCAGTTGTCTGCAGGATTCCACTAGCAGGATGGGGCAAAGACCTCCACCCACCCAACTGGAGTACACAGGCATGCTGCCTCTGGTAATGGAGATAGCCCACAGCCAGCAAGACAACTGGCCACTGATAGCCTCCTCCATGAATTTGTCCAATCCTCTTTTAAGCCATCCCGATTGGTGACTATCACCAATCGTGGCAGGAAATTCTGTACTTGAACTGTGTGCTGTGTGAAGAAGTGCTTCCTTTTATTTGTCCTAAACTGCCCGCCAGTCAGTTTCACGGGATAACACCGGGTTCTTGCATTATGACTCGGAGAAAAATGCAATTAATTTAAATGTGTCCATGTGGTTGAAGCCTGGGCAATTGCATTGATTAGCTGTGAGTTTTGGGCAAGTAGTACAATATCCAAATGAGGTAGATGTATGCCATGTAGAAGTCTATGAAAGCTTGGTGGTGTTTGCTGATCCCCTGAGGAATATCTTCTAGGGGTCATAATTCCAGTTCTTGTTTGTCTGAGACATTTGCTATGCAGCCTTCCTTTCAGTGCAGGAGTCCTAGAAAATAGCATTTTTGACTACAACATGATCCTGTAATGAGAGTTCCAAGGTGTTTCCCAATTGTTTGCCTGTTGATGTCACCTTTGCTTTTTAGACAGGCAGAATTGTTTGCTGATCTTTCACAGAGATGCACATCCCCTCTTCCCCACCCTTCCTTTCTCTGCATGGTTGTAGCTGATTTCAAAGTGGATGATTCAGTCTGAAAGATACAAATTATTCCTTAATATGTTCAGCAATGCATCAAGCAAGGTTGAGTTTTCAGTGGGTCTAATAAACTGCACTGAGCCATTTGCCTTGCATGTCCCCAGGATTTCAAGCTGTTTGCTCAGTGTTGTCTTAGACCTGCCATTGGAACTGGCCGCCATATTAATTCAAGATGCTGCTGGCTGCAACACTTGCCACTGAATGTCAAGAGACTCTGACTGATGACACCGAAAGGCTACACACACACACCATGCATGCTATGCCAAAAATAATAGAGAAGGGCAGACTTACAAAACACGTCCTCTTGGCAACACCACTTGTTGCTAGTGTTCTATCACTATCCTGTATCCCTTCCAGCCACTAATGAGAGCCAAACTGTCATAGCAAGTAGAATCATGCAGGTGCCATTCTTTATAGGGTTATTCATACCAGTTGTGCTAGCTAGATGTGTAGATGCTGCACGTACACTTCTGTGCTGCCTCTGCTCTGTGTCCCTTTAGCGATGCAATGCAACATAGAGAGAGTCACAAACTGCTTGTCTATGGTGTCACTCAAGCCAGGGGGTTATGCAATAATTAAGTCTTTGGACAAAGGAAGCCAGTTTTGTGAAACTCTGAAAGACCTTTGGTTTCCCTTGTCTGGTCATGGAGCTGACTGGCCAAAGGGTGTTGCAGAATGGATCAGAGAAATAGCATTGCATGAACATTCAGTAAGTTATTTTAACCCAGCATATGAATTACATTCCTTTCTTTCCATGCAGCTCTTCTTCCCCAGAGGATACACTCATTGGTCTGGTTTGCATGTAACGACAGTTCAGAATATGGTTGTGTGCTTTGTTTTTGAACTGTGGGTTGTCATTATGGGTCAACCCTGCACTATGGTTCAACTGAGTTAACTATGAACAATCCATGGCTTGTTGGGTTGTGAACTCTGGGTTGTTTGTGGTTAACAATCCATAGTTCACACAAAACCACAACCCACAATTCAATGACAACCCATATTCAACTTGTCCTCTTTGCTGTTATTACATGAGAACCAGGTCAATCCCTCCAGTAGTTGGGTCACCACCCTCCACTTTGGTCCTGCTTTCCTCCACAGCAACTGTATTGCTTGTCTTTGGTTCCATGGCTGGACATCACCCTCCCCCACCACTGCCCCTTCATTAACTAGCTGAAGTAGCTCCTGATTTCATCAATTGCCAAAGCGTAAAAGAGGAAGTAAAGAAGAAGAAACCTGAGGAAAACCCCTTCAGTGGTCTCCCCTCCCTGAGCTGGTTCACTTCCTTGCTGCTGCCCATTCAGTTGCACCACCCCCCCGATCTAATCTGAGCTTTGGCCCAGTGAGGGGCAAGGCAAGTGGAGGCAGCGGCTGTTGCTGTCTTGGCTGCTTGGCTCAGGGTGGGCCAGCAAGAAGGCACTGACAGCCAGGAGGCAAGACAGAGGACCTGGGGGTCAGCAGGGGTCCCATTGCATAGTATCTCCCCCCACCAACCAGAGGTGGCCTGGTTCTCACCTGCTGGGGGGTTATCTCACAGCTTTTTGGCCTTGGCCATTCCCAGTCAGGGTCTGAAATCTCTGCCTGGAATGCTGTCCTTTGGGAGGAGTGGTCCCAGTCCCTGTAGCTAACTGCCTGAACCCCAAAAGCTAATAGAGGTACACTCAGCCCAAGAACTGGCACAGAGAAGCCTGTTTGCAGCACTTGGTGCTGCGGTGTGGTGAGCTTGGGACCTGAGCTCCATCTGCCCCGCATGTGGGTGCGGAGGGGCAGGGAAGGGCCGCTTCTGGGCTGCAGTGCAGCCCTGCGCCCAGCTGCCATGGCGCTGAGGCAGGGGGCCGTGAGGGAACAAGGCCTGCTGGGCAGCTCTGGGGTGCAGAGGTCATGACCTCTGGGCCTCCTCCCCCTGGACTTCTGCACCTGGCTGGCTCTGCTCAGAGCAGACTGGCGCTGAGACGTCAGCATGTTAATCAGTTGCAGATGCAGAGGGTGTGTGTGTGACGCACATCCATGCCGCAGGGCACTGCTTGGGGAAAGCAGGGGGAGGGGAGGGGGAAGTGGCGGGAGCTGCTGCCCCAGTTTGGGGTGGTTTGTTCCCGCACATGCCTGCTTCACACAATTAGTCACCCTGTAGCAGCAGCGGCTTTTGATTGTACTTGTCCAGAGCGAACCAGTAATTGGCGTTAGTCAGACTGGCAATGCTTGAGAATATTCGGGGCCTCTTCTTCATGTCAAGGTCGCTAATTGTGCAAAGAGTAGGGCAAGTTCCACAGAGAACACAGCCATCTCTGAACGATCCAAAATAGTTAGGGGGGTGTTCTTGAGGGCACTGCACCCCAAGGGCATTTTTTGCCACCGTGTGTGTTCAGCAGGAAGCCCTGGCCAGGCCAGGCTGTGGACAAGTGCATGATACGTCTCAGCTATTTCTGCTTTCTGCTATCTATATTCAAAATGTAATGCTTGGCGAGCCTCTGAAACATCACCAAACAAGCTGCGCGTTCAGACACAGACTGTTAAGTCAAGGTAACAGCCATGGAGACGGTATCTGAAAGCTCAGTGGGGAAGCAGGCGCTGAGTCAGCATGTCTTCTCTTTCCCTCCCTCCCTCCCTGCCCAGATTCGGTGGCACAGCCGGAGCCATCCTGACCTGCCCGCTGGAGGTTGTGAAGACCCGCCTGCAGTCCTCTTCGCTGGCCTTGCGGCCCCTTTGCCTTCCTGCAGTGCAGTTGCAGGGGGTGAACGGAGCACTGCTCCGCCCCGGACTTCCCTCTGTAGGAGCCCTTGAACTGCTGAGGTGAGCGGCAGGGGCGAACGTGCATAACTCATGGAGTGCCCCCCTCCATGTCCTTTGGTGCCTCCATCTGTAGCAGCAGCCTCTCTTCTACCCGCGCAGAGGAGGGCAAACTGTAATCCAGTCATTCGTTCCCTCCTCTCACAGAACCATTCTGGAGAAGGAAGGAGTTCGCTCCCTTTTCAGAGGCCTGGGACCTAACCTTGTTGGAGTTGCCCCTTCCAGGTAAACCTGCATGCTCAGGATCGTTTCCTAGTCCTTTGGATCCAACCGGGGTGGGGCCCTTCCTGCCACCCACCTGACATGCCCTCACAGAGGAAGGAAAGACCTTGGTCTGGGGTGGGGTGGGGTGGAGGAAGTGGTGGAGAAGCAACCGCCATGCCCTTTGGTTGCTTTGGCAATGCAGTAGGGCAGTATATGGTATTTGCCCATAAACTTGTATACGTGTGCTTTATGCCTGCTTTTCTACAGAGGTTTGAGTAGCCTTTGAGCCTTTCATCCTATTTCTGCAAACAATGGATCCTTGTTAATGGAGAGAAGAGCTTTATTATTGTGGATGAGGATTTTGGCCAGTGTAGAGGTCACATTCTCATTATAAACCAGTCAAAGCAAGAATCCCTAAATCTGAGCAGTGGCACAATGGTATCAAAGCATGAATCTGGTTTTTTGTTGTTGCTTCTGTTGGAAAAGGAGCTTAAATGTGTCCAATTCCCTCCTCCCTTTTCTAGGGCCATTTATTTTGCTGCATATGCAGGAGCTAAAGAGAAACTCAACATGGTGCTTGTGCCGGAGTCCAAGAAGGTTCACATGCTCTCAGCAGCCTGTGCAGGTAAATTGCGTATCATGTGTACAGCATCCTTGGCCCATATTGCATGTTGTGTCCTGACCTTCAGTGAACCATCACAATATTTGAAAAGCCAACAAACAAACCTATTTATGTCATGACTTGTAGGAGTAAGGGAACAAACCAGGACTCCTGCTGAGCTGTCATTCGCATGTGTGTTTACTCCTCTTTGGGAAGGAAGGAAGGAAGATTTGCATGTGTGTTACTCCTCTTTGGGAAGCTGCAGATTCCCAGGCTGCAGAGGACTGTCTCACCTTCATCTGTGACTCTTCCCTTTCCCTTCATAAATAAAAAATCATGTTTGAAGCAGCCTGTAGCTTTCTTCTTTCTCTGGCCAGTGCCAAGAAATAAAATTAGGGCAGAGGTACTGAGGGATTTTCCACAAGGGAAAGGCAAAGCTAAGCTAAAGGAGGTACAGTTCAGTCAGATCTAAGCACATCGGCACTGAAATGCATGGAAAAATTAAGCCCATTATTTTTCTTCTGCTGAAATGGACTGGATATGAAAGTAATCTAACTTTAGTTGGATTTGAGTCCTGGAAAATCACATAAATGTGTAGTGACCTTCCACAAATCACTAAAATTTGCATTGGTATCTTCAGTCTTTTCTCTTCCTCTCTCCAGGAGCCACATCTGCCACCCTGACCAACCCCATCTGGCTGGTGAAGACCAGGATGCAACTGGAAGCAAGGTGAGCAAAGCAGGCTGCACCCCATCCCTAACATCGTTTTGTGGCACTGAGCCCTGCGGATACTTCCATGGCAGAATTCATTTCCAGGCATCATAGAAAGCCACCAGACCAAAGAAGAACTGCACATACAGACACGGATAACTGGCAGGCTGTGCATATGCTGCAGCCCCAAGTACAGAAGCAGAACCCCAAGTACAGAAAGCAGAACCCCAAGAAGCTCTGCTCTTTCTCCTCTTACATCTGCAAATAAATGCTTGGAAGTGCTGCTGATGCCTGGTGGAGCACAGAAGCCCAGCAAGGAGTAGATAGGATTTTTCATGGACAGGCTTCCAGTGTCCCTTTTGATGGTACAAAGCAGGATAAATTATGCAAAATAAGAAACGGTCATACAAAGTTACTTGATTTGCATGGTTAATAGTTTACTGAATTTACTGGGCGGGGAGGGGGACTGCAAAATCCCCTTTTGGGGCACAAGGTTTTGATGAAGAGTTGGCTGCATTATCTGCCTTCCACAAGAGAGAGAGAGCTCCTCCTGCAGATAGTCCCTTCACCCAGCATTGGGGGGTCCGCCTCTCTCTCTCGCCCCCTCCCACAGTTCTCCATTCAGCCGGGTCTCCCATTTTGGGGGGATTGGAAGAGCAGCCGAGGGAAGGAGACGTCCACAGCAGTGCATGTTCTCCAGTGCAACTGATCCAGCTTAATTCTGGACCAAGCCGGTATTTTTGGCTTGGGGAATGGGCAGCTGTGCTTACAGGCAGAGCCAAACAAGACTGTTTCTGTTCTTGCTCCTTCTGCAGGGCCAAAGGTGAGAGGTCCACCAGTGGCCTTCGGTGTGCCATGCATATTTACTACACAGAGGGTCTGCGAGGCTTTTACCGTGGGATCACTGCTTCATATGCTGGAATTTCCGAAACCATCATCCATTTTGTTACCTATGAAGCACTGAAGAAGCGGCTCAAGGAGCATCGGCAATTCCTGCCCCCAGCGCTTCCCTTTTCACCCAACAGCCAGGACTTCTGTGGGCTGATGGCAGCAGCTGCCATCTCCAAGATGTGTGCCTCGTGCATCGCCTACCCACACGGTGAGTTGCAGGATGGGCTCCGTGCTCTTGTCCAAAGCTGTTAGGCCTGGCCTGGAGGAGCACCAGGTTCCCTGCCGACCAGCGTTCCCCAGAGCATGGGCCAGAAATTTGACCACCTCCCCCCCCCCTTTTCTGCCTGTAGAGGTCATCCGGACACGCCTGCGAGAGGAGGGCTCTCGGTATCGCTCCTTCGTGCAAACGCTGCAGCTTGTGGCCAGAGAAGAGGGGGCCCTGGCTCTTTACCGCGGGCTGCTGGCTCATCTGATTCGCCAGATCCCCAACGCAGCAATTGTCATGGTCACCTATGAACTCACCATCCATTTGGCAACAAAAATGTGACACGCTCTGCTTCCTGACCACTGGCCAAGATGGCTGAGTGCATTTACACTGGATATGCTGCCTTACCAAAGGGCGGGCTTCCCTATTCTAGGGCCAAGTACCAGCTGGCAGAGAAAGCCTGCAGGCCGGCGGCCGGCACATTGTTTTCAAGTGCTGACAGCCAAAGCAGAAATTCTGCTGTGCTGAAGCCTGTGCTAAGGATCGGAGGTGCCGTTGGACAGATGCCGAGCTTGCCATGCGAAGTAGCTGGGCGGGAATGAATACCAAAGCAACATTGATAAAAAGCCTTTCCAGTGGCTGCTGCTGACACGCTCTTCCCACTGCTCCTGGTTTCAGCTTGTTTAGTATGGCGGATGTGTTGCGTCTCCTGGGGCCTGGGTGCGGCCACCCATTGGCTGGGAAGATGCAGCAATTGCAAAGGAAGAAGGGAGAAATTCTGTCGGAAGCAGACCAGCGCTGAAAGGTTAGCCTCAGATCGGAGGCTGGCCTGCATCAGCCTGTGGATCAGAACCTGGCTCTCACGGAAGACCGCGAGTTTCCCTTCCTCTGCTTCTGCATCAGCTTTCTTCTGAGCCTGCAGCTTGCCCTCATCTGATGGCAGCTAGGCAATCTGTGCCCTTCTACTTCGTGTCTACCTGCTTTTCCCTGCTCAGGGAAGCTCAGCAAATAACAAAGCTGCATGCAGGAAATTTGGCTCCCTGCTGTAGAGAGAGTGCCTTGCTCCAGTCTAGCTTTTCAGGCACCCTCTGTGGCCTTTGTTTTATAGATGTTCATGTGGAGATCTTGCATTCCTAATGAAAGGGCAAAGGAACACGTGAAGGAGAGTTCTAGGCAGCTTGTCTGTATCTCCTCCGTGAGGGAGGGAACTGCATTTTAATGGTGTGGAGAGTAGCCTGAAACCAAAGTCCAGCATTGCGCATTTGTGCTTGAACTTCCGGCTCCATTTGTGGCAAAGGAATAATAATGCAATGCATTCTTAGGTGCACTGAAATTCTCTGTATTAAGTTAATACATTTTTAATATTTTATCAATAAAACACCAGTGCTGAGACATTGCTTTTCTCTCCGAACGCATTGGATCATGACATGGGATTTGGACCGAGACTCGTGTCTGCACTGGTAGAGCAGGCCTGGGGTCCTGGGCAAGGGTGAAGGCAAGATGGTGGTCTTACAGGACTACCTTGGGAAGTAATCCCAGAGGCGTTCCCCCCTGCAGATGTCCACATAGGAGAAAGTGGACAAACGGGCTCCTTGCCTCCATCCTCAAACACCAAGAATTCCTCCCCACAATCGGGAATGCTGCTTGCACCACCACATTATTCCCAGACGGCTGAAGCCATCACACATCTGAGGACAAGCCTTGGGAACAGAGCTGGATGTCCTGTGGGGCCCAGCTCGGGACTCGCCATTCCACCCCTCCGTAGCCTCCCAGTTAGTGCTGGAGCAACGCTGCAGGTTGCCAGCATCCCAAAAGAGGTCTGGCAAGGTCCCCTGATACAGCCCTGCCTCCCAGAATATGGAGCAGAGTTCTGGCTTTGGGCTTCAGCTGCCTGCCCTGTTCGGATGCCTGCCATGGCTGAGTGGACTGCAGGTATCCCTGAGCCAGATGGGAAGAAGGAAGCCTGCCGGTTGTGCTCCAGGGAGGAGCTGAGCCAGGTGGGGCACTTGTGAGAGAATACAGCTTCCCCTCTCTGAAGAAAGAGCCTCCAACATTCCAGACCTTACATTTTTTAAAATCCTTTTTTATTTTAAAAGCTGCTCCATTCCCTTCTCCACATCACTTTTCCTTCACTTGTTTGAATATTATTGACAATTTTACAAAGCGACACAAGCTGCAGGCTTTTTCTTTGCATCAAACAAGAAAACAGGAATAAACCTCAAACAACAACATTGAAAAAATATACAATATATATATATATAGTATCTTGGGGCCTCAGCTGTACCCCATTTGTCATCGCCCCTGCAAGCTCCTTTCCCATTTCTGTTTTTCTGCTCTTTAGCATGCCAACCCACTTGCCCTTTGTGAGAAATGTAGGATGGAGACCAAAGCTAGAGAGCCCAGCTGGACTTGATTTAAGGAAGGAGCTGAGGAGTTAGGAAGAGCCAGGAATGGGGGGGGGGGGGGGAAGAAAGGTTCCTTCCCTACCAAAAGATGGGGCCAGCAGCGGACCCCCCATGAGGCAAGGTGGAGCAACCGGCTTGGCAGGCAGGTTGGGGCAGCAGAATTCCCGGCAGCCCTCCGAACAACACGCATCTCCCACAGCAATGCTCCCACGCAGCCCCCACTCGCTCCTAAGAGGCTTGCCCTAGAGAACATCCCATCGGATTGTGCCCCACAACAATTAACAGACGGGGAAGGCTCCAGTTAAGTTTTCTGCCACATGCACCATCTCGGGCCTATCTGCACTGTGCAAACAAGAGGGCTGGAGAAAGGAGGAGGGGAATGGGGGGGAGTGGGGGAGAGAAGGAAAGGAGGTGTGGGGACAGGCCATCCCCCTGCATAATAGACACACGTAGGACCTCCCTCTTGTTGGCGCTCCACTCCCTCGCCTTCCTTCGGCAAGCGGCCCTAGTAGCGGCATAGGGCATCGCGCCTGCCCACAATGCGCTGGTCATCGCCAGCGTCACTGCCCGGTGACTCGGAGTCTCTGCTCTCCTCCTCTTCCTCCTCCTCCTCCTCCTCAGCTGCTTCTCTGGCATTGGACTCGGCACGCTCCGCTGCCCTCTCCTGACAGCTCTGGTACGACTGTTGAAGAGAGAGCGGGTGTGAGGACTGGGCCGCTGGGGGCTCTGCCGGGGGTCCCCCGGCCCCTCCCCAGCCTCCAAGCCCTCCCCCACTCACCTCCATGGGGTTGACGATGATGGTGAGGGCAGAGTCGTCCCAGAACATCTCGCTCTCCTTGGCATGGGCGCCTGCTTGGCCCCCAGCCGAGTCCCCCGTGCACTCGCGCTCGGCCCCTCGCCTGTGCAAGGAGTGGATGCGCAGGACACCCAGGATCACCATCAGCGCCAGGAAGCCCACGCACACCACAATGATTATGGTGGCGGCGCTGGGGACCACTGCAGGAAAGAGGAGGGGGGACACTCTGTTACAGAACAAGATACCTTTTAAAAGCAAAAATAATAGGATGAGCACAGCTACCCACCTGCATGGCCAGATGCCTACCCCAATTAGCTTTTTTACATCGTATGTGATCCAGGTATGTCTGTACGCCATACCTGGTCCCCAGCAGGTGTTGCTTTCTGGGGTCTTTCCTGGCTTCCTGAGGGCCAGCCATCGCCGCTTCACTAGAAGGCACGTGATTTGCAGTGTCCTAAATCCTACCTCTCTAGCTTGGGGTGCTGGCCAATGACTGCCATGCCTTGGAAAAGGAGCAGCGCTTCAAAGAGGTCAGTCTATCAGCAGCTAGCAGCATGGTTGCTTCAGAGGCAGTGTGCCAGTTACTGGGAGACAGAGGGGGAAGGGCTGCTGCCTTCCTTTTTCCTGCTTGAAAACATCTGGCACACCATCAGGAGAGAATGCTGCACAGGAGGGACCCTGAATTGGGTTCAGCAGAGCAGTTCTTAGGACAATCCCACCCATCAGGTGCTTTCCGCTCGCAGATGACACCTCACAGGTTCGGTTCCTACTATTCCCACAGACTTCTGCCCTGGCTACCAAAGCAGCTGCTTTCTCAGCTCCCGTTGCAACAGTCAGTGGCTTGCCCTGCTCAGTATTTCCTGTATTGCCACTGCCTCCTTTGCTGAAAGCACAAGCATATCAAAAACAGATCCGTTGCCAGGGAAAGGGGCACAAAGCCATTTATGGCTTTGCAAGCAAAAATAGCATCTTAAGGCTTGGGATCCTCTGCCGAGGGAAGCAGGGCTGGCTTCCTCGTTGACGGCATTCCGGCGAAACCTCATTGTTTATGAAAGCTGATCTGGCAGTCGGTAGTAAAAGTGCAAGGACAACTATACTATCCAAAGACAACTCACGGGAGCTCCTTGCACGCTTCCAGGCGCCTCGCCCCATTCCCCGTATTTCAAGCAGGCTAACCGCCATTGCTTGAAGCACATCATCATCTTAGCAAATATACTCGCATTCTCCCCAGCACATCCACGCAAACGAACAGCCTGTCCCAGTGAGAAATATAAATGGCCTGAACGCAGCGAGGGCCATCGCGGATCGGCCACCCTGCTTGGAAGGGGCGTCTGCTTGTTCAGCCCTCGTTCTACAGCCCAGGCCACTGTGTCCTCCACAGACGTGAGGCTTTAAGGGCACCCTGCCCAGAGAGCACAATGGAGGTTAACCCTGAGGAAGGGAGGTCCTCACAACAGTTGCTAGATGCCCGACTGAAGAAAAGCCAGAGCTGCCTCAGCAGGTGATTGTGCTGCAAGAGGCAATTTAACTTTCCAAGGGACTGAGCAACCCGATGTTCTAGGCAAAAGCTCACTGGGAGGCTTTCCAGTCTTCTCACTCTCATCGCAAGTCCTGCAAATTGCTTGTAAGGCATTTGATTTCGCTCAGATGGATTTTGAATGCAGCAGTTGTCCTCCCCTGGACTCCAGGCAGACTGGCTCTGCGACAGCTCGGTGATGGCACAGAAAAGCAAAACCCAGAAAACCCTTCAAAAGAGGCCTGCTCAGTTCCCCTTCCACATTCTGTTCAATTTCTTCACCAGAATAAGAATCTGCTCCTCTATGGCTCCTCCTCAGATTAGAGAAGGCCCCGATCCAGTTAGCATCTCTTTCCTGTGACTATTCTGAAGAAAATTAAAACGTACTTTGGGAGAGCCATCTGGTTTGGCCCCAAGCATGTGGATGTTACCCCAACCTTTTGCAATCCATGCAGAATAGCAATCGGTACCTACTGGAGTTACGGTGAACATTAGCCAGGCTGTGGCCGGAGAGTTCTGGTGGAAGATGGTGACCTCGGTGCATGAACTGCTGGGCGCTCATAATGTGATTGGGGTGAGCAGCTCGGTTCATATTATGCAGCACATTCACCTGCAAAGAGAAATTTATTCCCTGAACCTGCCTGGCCTCACTCCTTTCAGGAGTAGCCATGCGCACGAGAGTTTTGAATGTCATGCATTCGCTCGTGACAGATGTACCTCAACTGTAAACTCATTGCTGGAGTAGCGTCCGTTCATCTCAGTGCAAGAAAGACGGAACTTTCTCTCATAAAGGGCAGCACCGCGGCGTATGCAGTATGAGACCTGGCGAAGGATCTCTTCATACACCGCAATACTCTCCACACCTACAAATGGAGAAAGAAGATCAAAGGGGGAAGGATGCCAAGCTGGCTGAACTCCGGTCTGGATATCAGGATACAAACTTTACATGCAGAGGAAATAATACAAGTCTGATCTGCTTCTTGATCATTGCAAAACACCAAGGGGAGTGGGAAACTCGGGAAGGAGAAGGGGAAAGCTTTCCCTCGCCTGCAAGTCTTCCACTCTGCGCAGGGCTGCTACTTTTCCCACAGAGGTTCCAGACAGGTTGACCTCACAAGCAAACCTCTGAAATCCTGTGGCATAAAAGGAGTTTTGGGGGACACGGAGTGAGCAGGGGATGGTCACCGATTGCTCCCACTGCTTCTCCATGTTCAGTCACCCACTTCCCGTGCAGTGCTCCAGGCTTATGTCACCCACTTGATGGGTAATGTTGGTTGACATAAATGATGCTAAGAAAGGAAGAGTGGACTTAGTTTAACTTTAAAAAGACGTTGAAAAGCACCTGGGGTTTCAGTGCAAGAGGCTGACGGATTCCTTTTCCTGCCGACACCAACGGCATGTCCACACAGGGGCAGCTGGCCCTTTCATTTTCTGCATGTGTCGCGCCAACCAGCAAGGAGGAATCACAATAAGGAGTCTCTCTCTGGCAGACCCCCGGGTCTTGCGCCAGCTTAGAGACTGGGCAAAATGCTCTGTCCTTCCCCATTTGCCCACTTCCTTGCTAGCACAGAACTTGCTGACTAGCAGGTTGACACTTAAACCCAAGGCTGACTCAACTTCACAATACATTTTGAAAGTAGTCTCCTCATGAATGCGACAATTAAAAGGTAACAGCACTGGACTTTAAAACAGAACAAAAACCCTTAGATTTTTAGCAATCTTAAAAGCTAAAAAGAACATTGAATATGACAAACATCTCAAAAAACACATTGATTATATAAACATGTATTCATTTAATTTAAGGCATTTATAGACTCTTCAATTATCAACAGCTCTCAAAATGGTGTGCAGATTAAATATTAAATGTGTGTGGAATAGTAGGAAGAAAAACAACATGAAATAAAATATTTAAACTGCCTCATATGAATGAGGCCCATTATTGACCTTCAGTGCACAGCTCCGTGTCCTCAGCTGTGCTCTGTAACCGAAGGTTTCCAGATTCTAGCTGCAAAGAACTAACCTACTTTGGATAGCTTTTATGCTAGATGTGTTGCCCATTTACTGTCATAATCTTATCATGCACTTTTACCATTATTTGCTTATGTGCCTTAATAATATTCATACATTGGATATTTTTAAGCCACAGTGCCCCGAGGAAGTCCTTTGGAAACACACTGGGCTAGCAAGCCTTGTGGAGGTGTGGAAAACACAGATGGAGTTCCAGGAGCTGGGACACGGCCTTGAACCAGTGGGAAGCTGCCATGAGGTTCAGATGGATGGAGGCAGGGGAGTGGAAAGCCATGGTGCAGGAAACAGAGGAAAACAAGAGCTGCGAAGTCATGCAGCATAAAGCTGAGAGCTGAACGTGTGGACATGGCATCTGCGCGAGCTACAGGAGGAAGGGGGAGCCCGTGCTGTGAGAAGAGGTGTTATGTGCTCTGAGTGACAAAAGAAGCAAATTATTTTGGCAGCAGAGTTCTGGAAAGAAGCGAGAGAACTCAAGGCACAGATGCATGCTACCGTTCTGCTAAGCAAGGGAAGGTCTCTTCTGCAATGGCGCAGCGATCACTTTCCAAACCAGCTGTAGTTATCACAAAAGTATCCAGTGGAGCAGAAGGCGCTCACCCCTCCCAGGACTTTGCCAAGAATAAGGCAAAGGCCAATTGAGGCAGCAAGTCTCCGTGCAAATAAGCACTGAAATGAGCCATGTAGCCCAAACGTTACAAAAGGAAAGCAACAGTCTGTAGAAACCACATTAATCTGCACTTCACGTGCTCCATTTGCCATGAATCATGGAAGAGATTTCCTGAAATCTAAACCAGAGCCCCACCCTGAAGCACCTGGGAATTCCACTCATCCCACCCCTTGCTTCAGATTCCACCAGGCATCACTGACTTGCTTTCAGACCTGACCCTTCCAGCACTCTAGGTTAGAAACTTGCTTTTTAAGGAAATTGCTCAGGATGCTGGATTCTGCATCCATTACCAATGTATTTTTCTGCATTTCTGCATCTCTGAGGAGCGAGCCCAGAGGAAACCATGGAAAGAAGGGTCTGCTCAAGAACCATCGAAGGACAGCTCCATGATGGCGGGCAAGCAGCCGGGTGGCCATGCTACACCCTTCCTACCCTGCCTCTCCATTGTCTTCCCAGCGCCTCCCTTCCTGTATCAGAGCTCAGCAAAGGAGGAGAGCACCTGCAAGGAGGAAAAAGGCAAGCGGGAGAGTGGTCTGTGCAGGCGCTCCAGCAGCAAGCACCTGTTGCTCTCCAATTCTGGTGCACCCACCTGCTTCGACAAGACTGGGGCAGGGAAAGTTTTAACGGATGAGCATGCTGCCGCCCCACTAGTTTGGCACTCTGCTGTCAGCAGAGTGAGAGGGATTCTAAAGCACCAGGGATGGTGGCATCTCTCGTTTGTGCCAGGGAGGAGATGGATGATGTCCGAAAAGAAAGGGCCCACCTGTGACAGTGAGGTAGGCAGAGGTGTTGATTAGCTCCAGCCCTCGCTGCTGCAGAGAGGCCCCATCCAAGAGGAGAGTCTCTCTCTCAGGATCCAGTTCTTCTCCAACCAGGGAGATCTCGCAGCCATCTAGATTGTGAACAATCTCATCGGACATCCGCGTATCTGCCACTGTAAGGGAGAGCAAGTGGGGACAGCGTGAGAGACAGAGCCGAGGCAACATCTCACAGTTGTGCTTGTTACGTCTACATCTCGCCCTTCATCCAAGTTGCTCAGAGCAGTATTTTAAGGTCAGTCTTGCTGTAAAGAGTTGCAAAAGTCAGGCACATAAAATTGTGTATCCAAAAGCCAGGTGAAAATGTCTAAGATAAAGATGCAAGTTTGCCTAAGAATTACATGTAGCTAGTGCAGGCAGGATTAAGTCAATCAGCTTTAAAAAGACCTTTCTCCAACGTAATGAACAGATAAAACTAAACCTGCTTCCTTTAAGAGACAAGTGTATCTTCGTGTCAAGGTAGTCTGGATTTTCTGAAGCCTTGTTGGGCTCCTGGCAGCAAAGCAGAAGGGAAAGCTCACCTTACTCTGGAATTTTTCCCCATAACATATTTAGGTGAGCCCTAGAGCTGGGCTAAAAGACACCCTACTTTGGAGGAGGGCGGGGTAGGGTGGGGAGGGCTGTGGAGCCTCCTGATCTGGAGCCTCCCCTCCTCTACCCACCCCACAGCAACAATGCCCCCTCTTTTCCTGCTCTCTCCCATGGCAGCTTTGATGTCAGGGAGGTAAGGGACATGAATCCTTCTCTGGGGAGCAGGGATCTGAGAGGAGGGGGACCAGATAAGCCATCTCAGCTTCCTTGCAAGAGGGGAAAAGGCAGGATATACACATAATAATAAAATAATCTCTGCCAAAGTTCTGCTTCTGACCTCAAAGAGGAATTTCCCATTTATCCTACAGCCTCTGGGTTCGCTACAGGGTCCGCAGGATTGCCCTGCCCAAGTTACTAATACACCCAGACTGCCTAGCCCAGTTTTCTCTCCTGCTGACTGTTGTGCAATCCATTCCAAACACTTGCTACTTCCCCCTGCTGTACTCGAAGATCCATAACTATATCCGAAAAAGAATATATTTGATGTGCGAATAGTGGCACAAGTGTCTACTTCACACGGATGCGGTGCAGTTCCAGGAGGTTCCCAGGTCAGATTTTGCCTTACTGGGCAGTCACAGGCAAGTCTCCCTCTCCCAGATTTACCTCTGCCATGATAAGCCCCATCTGCCATCTGGGGGTAATCATTCTTACAAATCTGTTGCAAAGGTCACTGTGACAACACATGTGAAATGCACTTGGTGTTAGCATATGCATTTGCATCTCGGCAGATGGATCAGGAAGCTGGGCACTGCAAGGCTGAGCTTTTCTTTCTGACACGAAGATGAATCTCCATTAAAGTTTCCTGCTCCTTCACTCTCCCTGCTGGCTTCCCTTCTCTCCTTTGGTCCGCTTGTTAAAAATGATACTTGTTTTTAAATGCCTTTACCACCTTGCCCTGGCCTGTCTCCTTCCTCTTCAATTTCCTCACATTCCTTCCTACACTTTAGATCTGTAGATTGAGCTTCCTGCCCTCCTATTGCCTGTTTCCCAGCTCCATCGCTCTCTGCTGCGCAGGGTAACGGGAGCAGGCGCGCTCTCTCCAGCAGCCGGGCACGCAGCCAGGAGGTGGCCCTGCTTGCAGAACCGAAAGGAGAGACTCGCCTGCCAGGCAATCAAGTACTGGCTGGCCTTGCAGAGCAACCTGGGCTTCGAGTGGTCTGGATCCGCTGCTCTGCCCAACACACAACGGGGCACAGCAATGGTTCCAAGGCACCTCCTCGCTCCTCCTTCTTCCTGATACCCCGGGGACTCCATGAGGGAGGGCTGAGAGCAGCAGAGTGGGGATGGCAGCTGCCAAAACGTGCCCACGTGGCACTTTCAACAGCTGCCATCAGCTACCCTGCCCCACACTTCTGCAGGTGCCAGGAGAGATTGCTCTGAAACAAAATGGCTCTCCTGGCTTCAGTGGGAGCAGGGGGGGAGGGGACCCAGAGTGGAGCAGGGGGACATGCTGCATTGTAATCCGCTCCCTGGAGAGGAGGTTGCCTGCGACACAAGCGCATTCCCCTGCACTTGCTTGGCACACCCACCACTCCATTAAGCAGGGGCTGCACCAAGCAAAGACAGCAATCCAAGAGAACATGCCTCCTTCCCCATGCCCAGTTCATGGATTGCCCCATGGGGGGGTACTTTCATATGCCCCCTTCCCCGGAAGATCAGCACACCAGGCGGGTGAGGCTACACTTTGCAGGCAGGGCCGTCTTAACACATGGACCTGATGGGCACTTGCCCGTAGGCCCCATACTAATCTGTGTATGTTAACCCTTGGAAAATGGGAAAACTTCCAAAATTAACAGTAGTTGTAGTTGTCGTAGGGGCCCCAGTACACTGCTTTGCCCGGGGCCCATAATGTTGGCAGGCCTGTTTGCAGGCGGCTGTCAGAGGCACTTGTTGGGACTGGCTTGGTCAGAACGGCACAGGAACTATACCATTCCTGCCAAACAGCTCACTGGGTGTAGGCCGTGACCCCCTCCCCACATAGGTTATGTTGTCCCAGTATGGACAGCAAAGCAGACCATGGAGGGTTGAGCAAACCCTGCAACTGGCCATGGTTTGTTGGGGGGGTGTATCAGACCAACTTGAGCCACCCTGGGATCGAAGCACATTTGAAGCCACCGTGGCTTCAAGGCCATATGCGTGTTTGCATCGACCCATTCCCAGCCAAGACATCAACTGCACGACTTCTCTGAGGTTTGGAGGCGATGCAGGAGCAGCCAATCTTCACCCTGCTTCTACCTCACAACTGCAGAGCCGCTTTTTCATTCAACTGAGCCCAGAATGTTCCAAACGAATTTCATCTCTCTTTGGCCTTATTTTAAAAATGCTCTCTACCTCAACACTTGCCTGTCTTCAGATATCTCTTGTAGTTAATCTTGCTGTGAGGCTCCTCCTCTCTTCATAGTGATCCCTTCCCCTTCCCACTGTCCCTTCTCCCTGTTAGGCCTTCCGGGGCACAGCTACCCAGCAGGCCTAGGCTGGCGTAAGGCCCTCAGAAGAGCCCAGCTGAAGCAGCCCCAAGCGCACTCTTGCCGTACCTGCTTCCCACACAGGCCAGCCAGTGTGGCTGCAGGGCCAGAAGGGGGATGAGTCCTCCTTCCCCTTCGAATGCTCAGAACCTGCTCCAGAGGGCTGGGAGACCCTCCACTTTAGGGGGGCCAAAGAGCTGTGCAAGGGAAGCAAGAGGAAGTCCCATCACAGTAGTGGATGTTCACCAGCACAACGTTGGCCTTAACTCATTGGAATGGTTTACATGACACGAAAAGCCACACTGCAGAGCAAACTATGTAGCCGCCACACACCTGTACACTTTCCTGCCAAAACAGAAATCTTGTAATCCCTACAAATCCCTCTTCAAAAACAACACTGCCGGTCCTTTATTTATCCATGTCGAGTTACCTCGTGTATATCAAGTGCTAACAGTGCCAATGAAATCTATTTCAATTCCAGATTGTGACACAACAAAATGTGGAAATGTCCAAGTGGGATGAATTCTTCTGCCAGGCACTGCTGTGCCTCTATATGGGGAATAACAACATTCTAAATTCCATGAAGCAAGACGTATTGCATTTCTCCATGTATCGTATTTGTTTGACAATGGGGTTGGCCGCATTGATCAAGATTTCCTTGAGATTTACATGTGTGGAGTGAAGATGGAACGATGTGGAGAAGCCAATGGGCTACAGATGGCACGCTGCCAAAGGGCACACAAAAATGTGGAGCCAGCCCTGGCGGCAGGAGATTACTAGTTCATGTTGCCAGCATTAGGAAGTGAACATGCATCCAGGAGCAGACTTCCTCTTTCTTCTGTTTCTGCTGTTTGGGCTGTCACTGGCCCAGCCCTGCCCACATGCCACGGCATCCGTGCGGAAATACTCCACTTACCTGTGCCATGCCAGCTTTCATCTTTCTTAGCTTCCACTTGATGTGAAATGGAGCAAGAAATCTGAACATCAGGAAAGAGGGGGACTCCCTCGGGACCTTCAAAGTCAGAGGCAGGCCGGGCCAGGTGGGAACTGCCGCTCAGGGATATCTGAGGAGCATCAGGCTGAAGCACAACTACGTAGCCTTCCACATCTGGGATGGAGACGCAGGATTCCTCACTGAAGCATCTAATGGAAGAGGGATCAGGAAATCACTCTAACTTGCAGGTGGCGGGCATCGCTTGGAACTGCGCAGCAAGGTACAAATTCAGTACAGTGGCATATTTGTGTCTTTTAACACAACTCACGTTCTGTCCCTTCCATTGCTCTGGGCAGTGCCGAAGGCTGGGACCAAACAATGCCAGCATGTTTTAGCTTAAAGCTTTTACTGCCAGCCACTAAGTTTCTCAAGAGGGGGCTGAACCTTACAGAATAAGGGGAATGCTGCACAAGAGCCAGGGAACCACTAACTGACTGGTGATTGGAGGGAAGTGTTGTGACCTTCTGGGGATGCCCAGAGGGGTGACTTGTGACTGCCAGAGTGCCAGATTTGATCCCTGGGCCCAAGGTTTTGCACCTCTGCTAGCCAGGAAAAAAACAGCAACTTTGGAAAGACAATTTAGATCAGGAAAATAAAATGCTGAGGAAAAAGATTAAACATCTCAGTGCTGCTCTTTCAGTCTAGTTCTCCTCCCTGCTGCTTGGACTTTAAACACACACACACACACACACTGGGAGGGGGTGTTGTTTCTGGGGGGTTTTATGGTTTTTGGTTTTGGTTTTGCTGATGCCCAAGAGTTTCAGTGGTTTGGCAAGCCATGCACGTTTTCAGCTACCCCATCCCAGCCTTATAATAGGGATATACTAATTCTTACCTAGTCTTCAGAGTTGTTGTAAGGATTCTAACAAGGTAATGTGAAATGCTCCAAGCATTCGGAAGTGCTATATTAATTCCTAATACTGAATTTATGCATCCTATGAACCTGCAGAGAATGGTCGTCTAGGGCAAAGGAAGAGGATTGTGGGCACCTTTGTCTCCGTCCTCCCTCCTTCCACTGGAGGAGCAGAAGAGTTAATTTGCATGGAGGGTCACGTGACCTCCACCAGGTAGCACCTGTGGAATAGCTGACATCAGGGCTACTCCTCCAATTTGGGTTCCAACTTTGGGGGGCACAGGCTTTCCTGTTCAGGAAGAAAACATGGTGGGCAAAATAGTGTGCAAGCCACTCTCCCTCCCAAGTGGGGCAGTGAATTCCCACTGTCATTTTCAATGGGAGAGGGAGCAGTGCGCGGGTAGAGAAATTCCTGCCAATCACTGATCCGAAGCCACAGCAGTGTTCCTCTTCCCTGAGCCTCCAGAGGGAAGGCCTGGACAAGCAGCCAGGGGTCTTCTCTGCAGCCTCTCCACTGGTGACACTTGCACTGTAAGTTTCCATTTGTCTCTGCAAAGCACCAAAGGCCTATGTGTACACGTGTACATGTACATATGGGTATGTACACATGGCTATGTATATGGGAGGCAGTGTACCAGTGCGCAGCATAGTATTTCATGGCAGAGGTGTATCTGAAATTTGCAAGAAAGGCACTGGGAACAGCAGGTTTCAGCTCAGCTGAGACTTTGCTCCTTACTTGACGGTCGTGACAAGCTTGAGGGGCCGGACGCCGGGCGTGGCGAAGCGCAGGGAGTTCATGTAGGCCACGTGCTGGATGGCATGGTTGAAGGTCTCCACATCATCCCCCTCCAAGGTGAGAAGAGACTGGGAGGGGTTAACATGGACCTGCAGCCAAAGAAAGAGAAAGGCTTCGAGGATGGTTTTCTGGCGAGCCCAAAGGTTAGCGGCTGAGAGACACTCAGGAGAACACAAGGAGACTCTGCACAAGGCAGGAGCAGGCGCGGTCCTGGGAAGCCAAGCCGAGGTGCGAGCAAGGGGGAGGGGGAGCATGCTGCCGAGGGTGGGGTGTACCTTCATCCCTTTGCCGAGGCTGTCAAAGTCGCTGTAGTCCAGCCCTTCGCGACAGGCATAGAGACACTCTATCACCTCCCGGCTCTCAAGGCTGCCGGGGCGCGCAGTGAAGCCAGCCAGGTAACCATGGAAGTAGTGGTGGATTGGCAGAGGGTCTCCTAAGGGGGATACAGGAGGAGGGATGGTGTGAGAGACAGATGAAGAGAAAGGGAGGGCAAGAGCAGAGGATGGAGACAGCACAGGAGGGGGGATCACGTGGAGGGATGGGGAGGGGAGGGGAGGGGAGACTGAGAAAGACAGAAGGAGAGGGGAAGCGTCCTGGATGCGCAGCCGGCTGGGAACAGGGAGGTCACAGCACAGACGCTGAGGGTGGAAGTCGAGTGTACAGACCCTGCTTTCTCTTTGTGGTTTCGGAGAAGGAAAACACTCCTCACGGGGCAATCTCACCAAAAGGTGACAGTGAAGGGCAAATGATGGAGCACCTTTACAGGCAATGTTTTGTAAAGCTGATTTCTCTCACAGATCAGCTTTGATGCGAAGCTTCCCTGCACTGTGTCGCACCTTCGAGCCCTCTCACAAACCACAGAGATGAAACCACCATCCTGCCCGGAAGAAGCTATGCTGCCGCATTCCCAGGGTCTTCCTGGTGGTGAGGGAAGGGAAAGGATCGTGGGGATGGACGCGGGAAGAACGACATGCGTGAAGAGGGTGAGAGCCATGCTTGGTGGCAGAGAACACTGTATACCTTGCCCCAAGTCTGTGGAGTTCTCATTCACTCTTGCTTTCTCTGCGTTTCTCTCCTCTGCAAAAGAAAATGCGATTCAGAGCATTGAACATGGGTCAGTCTTTGCAAGGTGCCTCTGAGCCACGGAGGACAGCTTACTCCTGGGTCTTATGATGCTGGGCAGTTTTCTTTCGCATGCAGAATTGTCTGGAGAAGGAGGGAGTCAAACAGGCACAGCTCAGAGGCCCCACTGGCGGTCTGGGCAACAGGTTGTGCGATTTCACACTGCTAAGCCAGCCTAAGGCACTGAATGACCCTGGAGACTGGAGCAAGGGGACCATGAAGCCCTTCCAGGATCCCTTCATTTCCAAGTGAGGTTTCTGAAAACCAAAGCTCCTTCTGACTAAACTTGCAAAACACTGATTGTCCCTGCCTCTCTATTGGATGAAGATGCCTCTCTAAATCCAGCTCTAAACAATAAATCTAGTCCTCACTGATTCAACCAAGCTCTGTGACTGACGTTCACCAAAGGTCCGGGCAGCAGGAGCCCATTTGCTTGCTAGACTGGGCTGAAGCCTGGGGGCTGCTGAAAGCCTCTCATCCAACCCTCTCTCGGAGGTGGTCCTCCTGGATAACAACGTAAAGCCCAGGACAGAGGAAACCCTTTTCCCACGCCCCCTTTTGGGCCTCCTGAGGTAGAGAAACTGGAGGACCTTGTTCTTCATAAATACATGAAAAGCAGTGGAAAATATTTCCCCTTTTTCATGATATGTTACTAGCTTTGGTCCTCCCAGAGCTTTGGAAACTGGGCAGTACAGACATGCGATACATTAACAATCATCAGGATGAGGTTAACTGAGAACAGGCCCAGTTTTGCATGGGCTGGAACCGGACTTGGTATGATACGGAGAAACCTTCAAGCAAACTCATGCAGACATTAGCGCTGCAGGCGTTGTGCTTGCCCGTCCGGGTCAAGCCCTGCTAGCAGGCAGCCCTGGGCACGGCCCCTGCGCTGTCGTCTCCCCAGGCGTGGTTCACATGCCGGTGAGGGGCTGCATCAAAGCAGGGGACAGGAGACGACTCTGCCTTCGCTCCTGTTCGTCGTCCTGTGGCTTCAGACTGTGTAGATGGCACAGCGCAGTGCGGATGAGGGAAGTCTGCCCCTAGTGACCGAGGAGGTTAGTGCAGGCTTCACCCACAGAGCTACCTCAAAACACACTGCAGTTAATTAATGCCACCGAGACACAAAATAACCCTGAGGAGCTCACTCCCAGCATTCCCTTAGCCAAGTCTGAGACATCTAGGTTTCACAGCCTTGTCCTACGATGCTGGCAAATGCGTAGACACTCGCACATTCTTTTTTGCGATTGCAGAATATTAATTTCTCCGTTTTTCCTCTACAGGAAAAGCCCTGCTGTTTATGCAGTGTAATATCGAGGTTTATACACCACTTCGAAGCCTAGATGCTTAGAAGCAAAAATGACAAAACCGAAGCTGTCACACTCTGGACACATCATGAGAAGGCAAGGCTTACTGGGGAAGACCATCGCGCTGGGGAAAACTGAAGGGAGAAGAAGAGGAGGAAGACCAAATATGAGCTGGATTGGCTGCACATAGCAAGCTCAGGCTTGAGCTTACAGGAGCTGAGCAGGGCTGCCAAAGGAAGGAGGGGAACTTTAGGGGGACTTTCATTCATAGCCCCCCCCTCCCCCAGTTGGAGACAACTTGATAGCACATAATAACAAGCTAGTTACTAGAGCACAGCTCTCTGTAGCTCAATCTCTAACACTTGGGAGCATTGGTATTTTTAAAAAAATTAAGCGCAGGATAATGTATCTGCTTTTCCACATAATGCCATTTAATATCCTTTGACATGCTAACTGCCAGCAAAGCTAAACCCAGTGAATGTTATGTCCTAAAGCAGGGGTCCTCAACCCCTTTGAATAGCGGGCTAGTTGAAAGGTGCCAGCGATGGGTGTGGGCCGCCAAGGCGGTGTGGGCAGGGGGCGCGCATGTGTGCATAGAGATCATTTTCTCAAAGCTAGTCCAAAATGATCTCCTTGCGAGCAAGCCGGTGCCTTGGATAAATGGGATCCAGCCTGTGGGCCGTAGTTTCAGGACCCATGTCCTAAAGGGTGCAGTCCTTTAGACAGAAAAGGTCTGAAGACAGGAAGCAGGTTGGGGCATTCTGGGAGTTGCAGGCCTCTTTTCTGTCTAAAAATCCATAGGGTTGTAACCTAGCAAAGCACATTTAGGTTGATATTTCAGTCAATGGTGCACATATTTCAATCTTCTCAAAATATCCGAGTGTTGGGGGTGGGGGAAGATTTTTTTCCAGTAGTTCCTGACACTGGGGAGAAGGCGCGTCTGAACTTTGACAATAGCCAGAGATTCGGGACAGCCAGTTGCTCTGTCTGCTTGGCCAGGCTGCGATCCTTTCGCAGTGAGCGCTCACCAGCCCAGCAGGCTCCGATCATGAGGGAAGACTCCTGCCTTGGAGGGTGGATGAGGCCATTGTCGTGGATCAGCGCAGGGTCATAGGAGACGCCATCGACGTAAAGCGTAACGGTGGGGAATTCCAGGTTAAGGGCATAATGGTGCCATTCATCATCACAGACCTGCAGCCGGAGAAAAGGACAAGTCCGTGCAGACAGATGAACATATATGTGAGCGGCCAAAAGAGGAGCATGGATCAAAGGGCAAGAAGGGCCGCTATTTTCTCACCTGCTCAAGTTTCCAGAGGAACTTGACGGGTCTCGCGCTCTCCAGCAGCGGCCAGTAGAGGAAAGCAATGCGGCAGCCATGCACCGTGAGGGAATAATGGGAGAACCCATCCTCTGTAGGTAGACAGGGAAGATACATCCTATCAATAGCAGCAGTATTGTGACCAGCCAGGCTGGATTTAGCTGAGCTCCTCCTGGACTCTCATGGGCTGCTCCAACTGCCCCTCTGTGCCAGGATCTGGCGCCCGTCTCCCTGGCTGTGCTCACTTGCAGCAATAGGCCAGAATGCGGGGAATTCTGGCTGATCCTCAGGGCTGGCCCATGTTGTTTGGCTACCTGCCCGAGGCAAAGGATTAAGTAACACTGCCTCCCATTCTGCATACAGAAGCCAAGTAGAGAGAGCTGACTCTCGCTTCATTCTGCACCCTCACACCAAGCTCAAGGACAAGGTGCCCGCAGCCTCCTACGCAGCACCCACAGCCTCCTCCTCCAACAACGCACTGCTGCCCATCCCCAGCATCTGCCACCTGAGGAAGCCACCTCACTGGACCTAACAGTCAGGCTGGTCCTGCTTATCACCTGTGCCTAAGCTGAGCAGGAGCTCACCAGGTAGCAAAAGCTTACTGTTATGGCAGAACTGGATTGGTCCCCTCCCCAGCAAGCCAGAGCCTGCAAACCAGGATTTGCCCCTTTTCCTGATTTATTTGGGAGCAACAAGCCAGGAGTCCTAAGTTAGTTACCAGGCTAAGGTTTTGCTGCCTGGTGAGTTTCTGTTCACTTTAGTCCCTTCTGTGATGCAGGGCCATCTTAACGCATGGGCCTGATGGACACTTGCCCGTGGGCCCCATACTAATCTGTGCATGTTACCCTTGAAAAATTGGAAAACTTCCAAAAGTAACAGTAGTTGTAGTTGTCGTAGGGGCCCCAGTACACTGCTTTGCCCGGGGCCCATAATGCTGTTAAGATGGCCCTGCTGTGATGATAGGAACCTGGTGGCCATCATCTATTGACCATCAAGTACCAGCATCCTGCTCATGAATGATAAGCCAGATTCCTCAACAATTCTGGTGTATTATTCCATGTAAACATTTTTAATGTCCTCATTTTGTCCTGCTTTTATTTTGGAGGAATTTTTCAAGGGCATTATTGTTGCTGTCTTTTTAAAAAAAAGATTAATGTTCACTGGACTTCTAGAATAATACAGGCAGTCCCCAAGTTACAAATGTCCAAGTTATGAACAACTTGTACTTAGGAATGAAGTGCCATACAGCCTATTCATTTTTAAAAAATTACTGAAGAAAATTGCCATCCCCGGAGGAAACAATAGAGGAGAGAGGGAAGACCTCCACACCGTATGCCTTCCTGCCCTGCCTTGTTTTCCTTGCTGCAAAGAAGAGGAACTGGTAAATTCAGAGTGGGGTTGAAATACTCTCATTTTTCCACTTTCACAGGGGCCCTGCACCCCTAACCCCCATGAATGTGGAGGGTCAACTATACATGATCTGACTTCCATACAAAATTCTACTTAAAGATTCATTGCCATTTTCTAAGGAATGGAAGTCATTTATAACCCGCGGACTGCCTGCACAGTATTTCAGTGTGAGACAGATATGTTTAACTTTTTATTTACCCAATATTTTGAAGTTTAAATATTTTAATTGTGTTTTTATTGACACCCTCAGTCACATTTTATCTTGTTATTGACTGATGTATTCATTAGGTATTTATCATATTGTAAGCCATCCAGAGATGATCCATATTGGACGGGATAAAAATATCCTAATAACAGCAGCAGCAACAACAGCAACTCCTGTGCACATGCCTACACAGTCATGCATAAATTAACAAAATGCACTCCTTCCCTTGCATATACACTCCTCAAAGCCACCTAAGAGGATGATAAGCAGAACTGGAGTGCAAGTATTATATAACAAACACTAACAGATCCATGGTGGGTTACACAATCTGAATGATTATGGTCACCTCTGCTCCTGTCCCTCAGAAGCTAGTGCAAAATTAGTTATTTTATAAATAACCACCTTCAGCAATCACTCTAAACTACCCCCTTCAAGACCTTTAGTGTACAGCCATGCGTGCTTTCAGTCTGCCACCAAATGTTCCCGCCCTGCCAATGTTCTGGCCACCTGTACATTTCCTTCCCAGGTTTGCTCTCTTTCCTGGGTGCTCAATTCAATAAGTAAGGAGCCTTATGTTCCAGAAGATGCTCCACTCCCTCTCTGACAAATCCTCATACTGATTGCACCTGTGCATGTATACGTATGTGCAACCTTCACCCTCCACACCCACCCCTGTCTAGAAGTCTTGGAAAGAAGTCTAGAAAAGTCATTCCTCCAAACGCTGTTTCTCTAAACTGCTTGCCTGCTCAGAACATACTAAGGTTGGTCATACATTACAGATCAACAGTCTGAGTCTAATCCGTTTTATAAAACCTCTTATTCTTATTCTTCTGTTTTGTCACAAGCAGGTTGGCAGGTACTGATTTTAAAGCCAGCTCTTCTGTGAGCATTTCACAATTATGCATACATTCAGAACACTCAAAATGTGTATAAAACTGAGCTTCCTGATCATCAAAAAAGAACAACACTGTCAGCCCATATGGTGCAGAGACAGGTATGACAGCACGCAGACAATGCCTGGCAGAATCAGAGACAGCAAGGCTAATCTATCCCATGTGGGAAAGCCTTAAAAACAGCCACAGGGGAGGCCATGAGCCGGTGTGGGGAGCGGGGAGCTTGCCCCCTTTATCCCTCTCCTTCCCCTCCTTACAAAGCTGCTAATGGCCCTGCAGAAGATCAAGGCAGATGTGATTTACTTGGCAGGGAAACAAAACTGTAGGGCTGAGTTTGGCTGGGATAAGAGCGTGGGGGAGGGGCGGCCACTACTGTGATCCCAATCCAGTGGGGGGGGGGAGGGGGGAGGGGAGGGGAGGGCTCCAGTCCTTCGCTTAGATCCTGACCCTTTTCTGTGGCTAGAGAGGCAGAAGTGCGGGAGATAAGCCAAAGTCAGGGCCATGTGATTTCACTATCCTTGACACAGGATTTGTTGTTGTCCTTAGTACAGAAAGGTCAGGTAGTCAAAACCTAGAAGGATCTGCCAGGATTTATCTGGCATCCCCATCTTAACAAATAAATTAACACAAAACCACAGCAAGGAATAAAGCAAAACACAGCAGAACAAGAGCAAAATCCAGCCCGATATTGGGCGGCCGTGGCGGGGGCGGGCCGGGGGTGATGCTCAAGCATTGCTCCTTTGTCTCCAAATGCCAACCACAGATGGTGAGGTAGAGATGCAGAAAGGCAAAGCAGTAGTACCAGAGCTCACCTAGCTCTGCCCGCGTGGGGGCTCACCACCAAGCTGTAGAGGGTCACCCTTAAAGGGGTATCCACGCACACCCATGCGCAGCAGCACCATCCTTTTCAGCCCCCTCTTTAGACGGTGTTCTGGGGACACACAGCAGCTTGTACATGGTATTGGGTTTGTCGTTTATAGAGGATCCAAGAAATGCATTGCCCAGAGCCTGTTGGCTGAGGTCGCCCGGCCCAAGGGACGCTCTGCTGGGACATTTGTCTGGGGTGGGCGGGGAGGGGGGGGCTCACCGTTGCGCATGGTGCTGCAGATCACCGTCTCCTCCTCCCGCTTGCCCTTGCTGGGGGCCACACTGTGTTTCATCCACAGAGACAAGGTGAAGTGGTCGCTCATCCCTTCCAGGGCACCGGTCCCACTGCCCATGGGCACCTGGGTTGCCTGGCTGCCATTGAACCAGTAGATGAGACTGCTGTCCTGGCTGTAATGGACCGAGAGCCGTGCTGTCCAGTTGGCCATGGGACCGGGCACTGGCAGCAGATCCACCTCACCCGTGGCAGCGCCTGTCGGAGCAGGAGAGGGAAGAGAATCAGGGAGAAAAGATCCATCTGAATGGGGCCCTTCATGAAGGACAAGGCTTTTGCGCCCGATATAAAACACTGGCTTGGCATCCCCTCCTGCCAGGAGTTAACACGGGAAACAAAAGATCTCATGAGCATCCCCCACTGAACTGACCGGGAGTGAACCAGAGGCGTTCCTGCAGTGCTCCTGGTACAGCTCCCATTCATTTCCATGGAGCCTGCAAGCAACTTCCCCATGGATTTTGTTCCTTGCATCAGATCTATTTGTCCACTCTTCTCTGCTCCTATTCCACTATTCCGTGCTCCTAATGATGTCCCAGATCTTTGCCATCTGACTACAGAAAGTCTAAGAAGACCAACCCGTACTCCCTGTCTTTCCGAGAGAATGGACCCACATCCACCCATGAGATAGCAGTTTACACCATCTGGCCATGGATCTCTTTGGACGGGGTTTCCACTTCGCTCCCACCACACGCCTACCTCACTGCTCCTCCCTAACGTACTTTGAAATGAAGAGAATACACACCACAGAGTTTGCGCAGTGACTTCTCAGAGTAATTGTCACGATCACAACCTTTGGCCACATGATTTGTCTGCAGCTCCACAGTGGCTTGGATGTTCCACAGGGGCTCATCACACGTCTCCAGGTGAATGTTGGGGAAAAGAGCAAGACTGCCTGTACCTGGGGTGTACTCTATCCTCTTATTCCAACCTGCGGCAGAATTTGAAATAAGCAAATATATCAGAGAGAGGATCTAGAAAATTGACTGCACACCCAACCACCTGGATCGTTTTGTGGAAAACCAGTCCATAACAACTTTAACGTTACATTACATTTTTAGCCCCCCCCCTCCATCCACCAAGAATTCAAAGTGCACGCATGATTTCTCCCCTCCTCACATGTCGTGCTCACAAGCAGATCATAGCAGCTTGGCTCAAGGTCACCCAGCTGTTGGGTCTGCGTGCGCTATGTCCATAACACAATTTAATTCAGCAGATATAGGAATGGTTGTGATGGATTAAAATAGATCATCGGTGGAAAAATGTAGCTCCATGTTGGAGATTTTACTGAATCTTACTGACAGTCAATGTGAGAATCTGGCATCATAGTCGATGATAAAAACCTGATGAGGCAGATACATCGTCTCGAATATCTAATAAGATGCTGACAACAAAAGCCACAACAAGCTCACGGAGAATACAGAATCATAACGTTATAGGAATGCTAGGAAGAATGTGCTGAAAATACGTGCAAAGGTAGCACAAGTCAGTGACCTGCCAAAGGGCAGGTCCAGGTTACACTTCCCGCTTGATATGCCTTGCCTGGGATCATGAAAGGGAGGGAATTGGTGTCTGCGACAAATAGAAATTGATGTTCTGGGAACACACAATGGCTACCTCTTCTGCTCTTACTTCTCCCTTCTTCTCTGAGTTCCTTCTGGATATTTTCCACTGCCTCACCCCAGTATGGCTGGACTGGAGACAACTGAAACTTTGCCTGACTGCACTGGTTCTGGTGGAGAGAAGAATTCATGCCCCCCAGCACGGGAGTGGTAAATATGAATTTTGCCTGTACTAAGGACATGTTCCATAGTCAATTTGGGAATGGGAGATACAGGCAAGGATTAGTAGTCAAATGCTTTGATGGCTTTGTAAAAGACAGTTTAATACCATTCTTACACCACTCCTAAACTATGTGGACTGCTTAACTTCTTTGGGAATGGGATTACTGCGTCTTTTGAGGCTTGCAGCTTGAGATGCAGGGGACAGAGGTGGGGAAACTGGAAGCAAAGCCTAGCGGGCCTTTGTGGGGATACAGGATTACACCCACCCAATCAGCGGAAGAGCCTGGCTCCCCCAGGCAAGGGGACCAAACAGATCTGGGCTCAGGCTTTCAGGACAACACAAAATAAAAACAACTGCACAAGTCTGAATATGTGAATTTATACATGCAAATACCTATAAAGGTAAAGGTAAAGGTTTCCCCTTGACGTTACGTCCAGTCATGCCTGACTCTAGGGGGCGGTGCTCATCTCCGCTTCCTAGCCGAGGGAGCCAGCGTTTGTCCGCAGACAGTCTCCATGGTCATGTGACCGGCATGACTAAACACCAAAGTGCACGGAACGCTGTTACCTGCCCACCGGAGTGGTACCTTTTCATCTACTTGCATTTGCATGCTTTCGAACTGCAAGGTTGGCAGGAGCTGGGACGGCACACGGGAGCTCACCCCATGTGCAGATTCAAACCAGTGACCTTTCGATCAACCAGCCCAGCAGCACAGCGGTTTAAACCACTGCACCACCTGCAGTCCAGCAAATACCTATACATAGTTAGAAATGATTACTATAATTAAATTTTATAGAAGGCAAGCTAATTAACATCTTGGATGCTTTCAGAACAGAACTGTACTATGTCCCAAAGTATACTTGCTTAAAAGTTACCCTCCAAGCACCTCCTGGCCTAAATTCATTTGGGGGAAATGGAGTGCCTATAACCAGCAGGAGCCGTGTGGCGCCCTGAGCATTCACCAACTACTTGCAAACTGAACATGGCAAGGGAGAGCATAGAAATGCGCAGTAGACAATAATGACCCACGCTCTCGGGCTGCAAGCTGCCAGAATTCCTCGGGAGTAAACCCCATTAAACACAGTGGGATTTGCTTCTGAGGGAATCCTCACCTTCCCTTCCATCCTGCCACACTCCACCAGCACCAAGCACAACAGCACTGGACAGACAGCTCTGGCTGGGACCACGTGAGGAGTGAGTCAGAGAGAGTCCCCACCAGAGGTTGGGTTCATTGTATTTCCAAAGCGTTGCTGTGGAAGTTTCTGGGATTTAGAAGCCTTTTTAAAAACTCAGGTCTGGGGATCTAATGTTTGGAAATCCTGAAATCTACAGCAAATGATGCAATATTAAGTTTGCAGACTCTCATCATAAAAGCGGCAAATGCACAGTCAGATACCTTTATTAGTACCAGCCAAGGTTCCTAGTCAAGGTTATTTCCCAACCATGGATTGTTGCTGTTTTCTGTTTCTCCTAGACCAGCAACCACACCTTTGCTTTTGGTTAGTTGTGTTTTCTGTTTCTGTTTAATTACCAAAGATCTCAATCCGCAGGTTTCTCTCTAGACACACATATTGGAACAATCGCCAGGCTTGGCGCACATGAACTGAGGCTTTCAGGCTCCAGTCTTACTTCTGGAGTAAGAAGGGTGGCTTGTTTCTGAGTAAGCATGTTCAGGATGACACAGCCCATTTGATGCGATCGCCACCCATAGGGCTCACTGTGCCCCATCGTTTCCCTACCCCACCAACTTTCCTTGTCCCCTCAGCTACCCTTTCCCACCCGACAGCTCCCAGGAGCCATATCTGGGGCTGGCCCAGTTTGCTGCTGGGGTGCAGCAGCAACTGGCACCCCCCACCCTCCCAGGGAGGGTGCATAGCAGGACGCAAAGCCCATCCAGCTGACTAGGTCCCTGTGAGGGAAAATCCTACAAGCATCTTTCCCCTTTCCGGGCAGTGAAAATGCAATCATGGCATTCCTGATGGAAACCAAGGGGAAATTGTGAGGTTAAACCAAGGAATGGCACTTGAAATCAGTTGAAAATCTCATTGCCACCACCATCATCACCACTATCACCACTGCTGTGTCAATCCTGTTACCTGTGGACATGGCAATTTACAAAGCAACTTATGCCTGTCAAGAAGAGCCACCACAAACAGCTTCCAATTCATTAAAAGGGCTTTTTGTGAAATGGTAACAATGTTAAATACAAACGATTTAGAAGAGAATGCTGTGACAGGCATGTACATTATCAAAAACTTGTACATAATAAACGAGTGTCTACCAGGCAGGGTACAGAGAGCGGCATGAGAAAGGACCCGTGCGTGTGAAAAGGGTGCCATACCTTGCCAGCTGGGTTTGCAGGTGGGCTTCACCTGAATCTCGACCTCAGCATCATCTGAGGCCCGTTTCTTGCCACAGTCATAGGCTGTCACTGTGAACTTATACAGGCGTTCGCCGCTGTATTGCAGCTTCTCTGTGTTCTCAATGTTCCCTATCAGAAACAGAAAGATTCCAGAATTAGAGGACCGCCACAAAAAGTGGAACGGAATAAGGAAAGTGAAAGAAGAGAGAGAGAATCAAATCTATGCAAGGACAGGTTAGATGAAGTGTCACAGCAAGCATTGCTTTTAAAAGTTGTGTCCATGTACACACATATATAATATATACATATATTTAACCATCAAAACACTGCCGGTTTAAGACCAGAGTTAAGGCTCTCTCATACTGGCTCAGACTTCAGAAAGCCAGGAGTTTGGAACTAACACTGATGTGTTAACAGATATTCAGTGGGATGAGTAATGAGGGTGTGCAGTATCCCAATTTTTCTAGTTCACTGCTCAGAAGTATGGCCAGAGTTGATAAACAAACAAACAAACAAACAAAAATAAATTTATATGGTTCCTTGCTAATTCCATGCGCCCATACTTTTCCTTGACCCTTGAGACCTAAATTTAGATGGGGAGGTCCAGCCAAGATGCCCCCTGTTGTCCTGTCCCTGGATGGTCTCATGGAGCATCTGAGCCTTAAGGTACCACTACAGAAATGTGATGATGGCTTCCCAGGATGTGTTCATGGCATGCACAGTTGACACAAATGTGCTGTGCCTATTGCGGGAAACCCCCGAGTAGCAGCACACATGGCAAAGAACCAAAAAAAGACAAGACAAGACAAGAAATTGCACCCTTTGTGTGTTTACACATACTCAGAAAAGGTGGTGTGTGAGTGTGGCTCACAGGTGTGGTGAGGCCTCTTCAGATTAGCTAAACTCTGCTGTGAAGGTACAGCCGGTGGCAAACCCAGACTTGCTGACATGTGTTGCATGGGTTAGAAACAGTCAGTGTTGACTGATGTCACTTGCCTGAGTCTTCCCCCAAATATGCTGCCAGGGGAAAGATTACCAGAGGCTCGACATGCTAACTCGCATATGCACGAAAACTGGCACTCTGGTTGCTGTGTCGAAGTATTAACCGAATCCTGACAGATGTGTGGACGAATTCACGCAGAGGGAGAAAGAGAGAGCTACGAGCATTTGCCATGCAGCAGAATTCGATGGCCAAACGAGACATGAGTGGATCATCTCCCCCTGTCTGGTCTCGCTCTGTCCTACATCAAGCAAAGGATGAGGAAAGACTAGCTCTAGGTTTAAGGGCTGCCCAACTTTTTTGGCCCCTGCCATCCGGTGCCAGAGGCAGAATGGGGCACACGGGTGGGGGGCGGGTGTTGCACTCCTGCCCTGCTTGTGGGGTTCCTGTGGGCAACCGTCTGGCCACGGTGTGACCAGAGGGGCCGTTCGTCTGCTCCAGCAGGGCTCTCCCTCTGCTGTGCTCGTTTTCCCATCCATCGCTACCAAGTTGCTTTCCCCCTTGAGGGTAAGGGGTGGGGCCATCCAGGGTCTGGGTACCTTCTCTGCTCCAGGGGTGGGGGCAGGAAACATCCATTCCTTCAATGGAACCAGCAGCCTCCCTCAGCTGCTTCTTGGTTTAAAGACCACCCCCAAGCCCCGAAAGACTATGTATACGTCTTTCAAGTGCTAGTCGACCCCTGAACAGCAGCCCCTTCCTCTCCCTAGAGTCCGCCCGCTCTCCAGTGTCTGGACCAGTCCAGCACCCGGGGCCAGTCCGGGTCCTCACCATCATTGTCAATCAGGAAGGGGACGTTGGGCGTCAGGATCTCGTAGTAACAGATCTGGCTGTACTGTGGGGAGCAGTCCCCATCAATGGCTTCTACCCGCAGGATGCGATCATACAGCTTCCCCTCCGTCACCGCCACGCGGTACAGCTTATCCACGAAGACGGGAGCGAATTCGTTGACATCGTTCACCCGCACGTGCACCGTGGCCCTGAGCAAAGCGGAAAGGGGGCGGTAAGTAGCAGCACCCAGGAACTAATTTCCACGAGCAAAAGAAGCTCGCCCACTCTCTTTCGTCCCTCTTTTTAGAAATGCAAGGGCTGGAACGGGTAAGAGGAATGGACTCTGCATTCGCTTAGCAGTGTTCTTCTTTGTTTACATTTCTATGGCTGCCCTTGGCATTTGAAAACTGCAGAGGAACGCTGAGCTGAAATTTAAACCTTGGCTGATTCCTGTGTCATGGGCAAGAAGACTCCTCCACAGCACCTTTCAGAGCGGGAAGACTAGACCCAGAAATGAAAGAAAAGGGCAGAAAAGATCCAAACCTGTGAATGTCAGTAGACCATCACTGCCAGAAGAGAAGGCAAGAAAAAGCGAGCACTGCTTAAAATCACACACACACCCTGCTTGTGTGGTGCAGTGCTTATGCGAATGCTCTGTGAGGCAAAACAGAGCAGAGCTGTCAAGCTCAACGGAAGACCACATACCTCCTGTGCAGACGTGGCCAGGCTCAATCCCCAGGATTTCCAGGCAGGGCCAGGAAAGATCTCATCTGGAAACCTGGAGGGTCAGTGCTCGTCAGGATGGAGTAGTCGGTGCTAATCGAAACACCCTGACTCCATAGAAGACCTGCCGCTGTGCCCACTTCAGATTTCACCTTGGCTCTGAATTACCTGGCTGGCCTAAGGTGAGCCACTCTCTGTCTATCTCACCCAGTGAAATATCAGGATAATAATGCAGAAGCTTATTTTTCTGCAAGGAATGCTCTGAAATACATCAGACTTGGGGGGCCGCAGGGAAACGGTCATTTTGCAGGGGAACATTTGCAAAGCAAAACCAATAGGCTCAGAAGAGGCCACACATTCCTGTAGTTGCTCTCCCATGCCTGCATTCGCTTAAGCTGGGTTTCCACAGCATGCCTACACACACTGCACTGCTTTGAGAACAGGGAAAAGTTACCTGCTTCCATTCCATATATTACTGTACACTGCCTACACAAAGTAAATTTAGTGACAGCGGAAGAGAAGCATCAGTAAAGGGATGCTATAGTTTAGGCACTGTCTACCTTGCATCCAACAACAATCAAAGGTATTGCACCATTCCTAAAGGAAGAATAATTTGCAGGGCTCAGTGCAGGACACCGTCTCGTATGGCTTTCTAAACAGGTTAAGGGAAAAATAAGAGCAGCACTCTGAATCCAGTAAATCCTCAGTCTTACTTGTGGGACTTCTTGGTGTTGGCACCATCTGGTCCTTCACCACAGTCATAGGCCTGGATGGTGAAAGTATGCTCCTTGTGAGCCTCACAGTCCACTGGCTCTTTGGCCCGGATCAGTCCCTCCCCTGTTGCTTTGTCCAGGATCACTGCTTCAAAAGGCACCCCTGCCCCATGGATCCGGAATCCACATATTTCACCTGGTTCCCCAGAGGTAAGAAGCAGAAAGAGGGAAAAAGAGGAATACGGAGAACAGGGTAATATAGAAAGCAAGCATTTCCCTTTCCTGTCAGCCAGCCCTGCTCCACGTTGGCAAGAGGTGAAGCTTGGCAGCTGTCTCCAGCAGTGCATGCTCAATGCCATTCAAACAGCCACGTGGAAGACTGTGAGATCTGGCCCCAGGTCAGCTCAAGACACTTTGCAAAGGACAGAATGGAGCCACCGTCCTAGTCCATGCACAGGGGCCAACTGGACTGGCAGTTCCCTCCCACTCCAAGGCTGGTGATGGAGCGTGTCCTTCAGCACACACGAGGCAGGAGCCGAGCTGAGGTGCTGAGGCCAGCCTGCATCGCTCTGCCCCCCAACAGAAGGCAGCAGCAAAGATGTTGAGCAGGATGCCCCCCACCTGAGATAAATGCCTCACCCTGACCAGCAGGAGAGCAGAGCTGAACCGCTGTGACCCACACATGACCAGGCTCCAGGGGAAAGTTCTCCCCTTGGACAGGAGTCCCAGTCCTTGCGAGGAATTCCTCTCCAGAGAAGCTGGCGCAGGGTCGTTTCTCGGCAGACTGCGCTCCACTTCTGTGGGCGAGCACCACATGGCTTTTCCGCCTCAAACACCAAAACACCCTAGGATTGCCCAGTCTCTCAATATGCTCTGGTTTCCTGCCAGAGTGGACTGCAGAGCACAAAATGGCCGCCACACAAGTTTCATTTGAAATTGCATCCACAAGACAACCGCTTTGTGTAGCAATCTGCTTGTGAAGAGCAATTTGCCACATGAATGGGTCACTGGCACATGACTTTCTCCCAATGCCACTTATAACATATATCTGTTGATGATTCATTGCTGGGACAGAGGAAGATCATGTAGTGACCTCTGTGCATGAATTAGCACCATATTTCCCAACCTTGTTTTTCTCCCACATGTGAAGAGCCATGCTTCTGCGAGCACTGAGGGACTCAGTACTTCCAACGTGCCTTTCCTAGGGAGACTAGGGTGGCACTTCCCTGTTATGGTTCCACAAGCAAGTTACATCATTTTTATTCCAGCAGGCATTTGGGAATGGCCTGTGAGTTGACATTGGGTTAACTTTACAGTTTATATTCTCATTGTGTTTTTAAGCTAGGAGTAATTTAATTTTAATATGTGGCTGATTTAATCATGTTTTTAACTTTTGTATTGTTTGGAATATTTTAATTGCATTGTGAGCTGCCTAGAGTCCCCATTTTGGGAATAGGTGAGATATAAATAAATAACACCACAACCAGCAAAAGTTGATTATTATCATGGATTGTTTGTGGTGTTGTCTGAACCCAGTTGTGGTAATTTACGACTATGATGTATTGGGGCTGAGAACCATGATAAAAACAACAGCCTGCTCTAGGATTTCTTCCTAGCACGACTGCTTGTTGTGTCATCTGTGGTCAAGCAACACAACCTGTGGTGGGGAAAACACTGAGACGAGTGAGCTGTTTGGCAAGCGCAGCCATTGCTACCCCTGCAAAGCAGCTACCTGGGGAGCACTCCGGAGGGCAGCCCCAGTTTGGCACTGCTGCCAGAGGCCTCCCCGCTCTCCTGCCCCAGAGAGCTACTCTAGGGTAGGAGCTGGGGGCTGGGGATCAGCTGGGTGGGGCACCTCCATTCTCCGAGCAGCCCTGCCAAGACAATGCCCCACACTCCCGGCTCCTGCCTGCCCGGCTTACTCCCCGCAGGAGTGGGGAACAGAGCCATGGGGGCTTGGCAGGGATGCCCCAGGCAGGAAGCGCCCCCACATGACCCCCCCTGCTCCCTGCCAGGGATAAGCCTGGGCAGAAGGAATCAGAAGGGCAGCTGTGGCCTCCCTGGGGCTGCCTGTTCCCAGAGCATTCCACTGAGCCCGTGGCACGTGCCCCCCAGTGGCTTCGTCCCTGGCAAGAGCAGGGCCAGGCATGCATTGGGGCTGCCCTGAGAACAGGGAGAGGCCACTGAGCCCGTTGCCCCACTCTCACGCCTGCCTGGGGCTAGGCTGCTCTGGCTGGAGCCAGGAGACTTGGTGGCGCGCCATTCCTGGGGGACCCCACAGAGCTCATGGGCTGCTCGTGTGGCTTACTCCCAGGCGGGAGCCGGGAGCTGCTGGCCCTCTCTGCAAGGCTGCCCCGAGAAGGAGGCAGCAACACCCTGAGGTCTCCTGGCAGGGTTCCCAATCCACTCCAGACAACTGGCTGGCTTCACTTCAGGGCGCGAGTCCTGTTTGCATAGTGAATACTCTTTGACGGCTCACAACCGCAGCTGTCAAAGAGAGGGACCTCATTCCTCCCTGCAGAGTCCCCTGGGATAATGTCTGGCAGTCAGAAAGAGAAGGGAAGGAGGTGCGGGGGGGGGGGGGAGGAAAGCAGAGCACCCTGATGGGCCAAATCATCTGCTGGGCTCCTTGTGGATGCCTGGCTCTTCGTGGTAACCTGTCGTGATGAGCTGGGGTTTCATTATGTGTAAACCTGCCTGGTATGTGCTTTACTGCATTGCTACAGACAGGTAGCCGGCTAGATCACAGCCTCACACTCTGGAGTCTTTAGGGACATCCTTGGCATGATGTGAACATGTGGCTGGCCCTTGTCTCCTTGGTTCTTTATGAACAGCAGCCACAAGAGGAGGGGTCCAGCCTGGGAACACTGTGGGGACAATGGAGTCAGTCCCCTCTCCTCAGACAGAGCTCTGTCTGCACGGGGGCCTTTTGCATGTTAGTAAGCAAAGAACCACACAAGAACCACTTACTGGCTTCACATCGAAGCCATGGGTGTAGTGGCCAGTTCTGCAATACAGGAACGCATCATGATAGTCCCCATAGTCTCTCCACCCGCCCACAAGGAAAGTATAAACATTCTGGCCACTTGTGTCCATCCATGTCAACAGACCAGCTCTAGCAGTTTTATCTGCGCCAAGAGCAGCTCTTTCATAAAGCTCATGGGTTTTACTGGCTCATTCAAGACCAAGCCATCCCAAAAGGGTTTGCTGTGTAACAGGGAAGACTATGTGCTAGCTGGGACAATTCCTTTCCTCCCAGCTATGGCAAGGGTTGTAGTGAGACTCAGAAAGAACAGGGGAGCCCAAGGAGTGGGGTGGCAGCATCCCCGGTAAGAAAGGTGTTTCAGTGCTGCGTTCCTGCCAGCCCCGGCTCCACCACAGCAGCCCCTTGCAAAATATAAGGAAAAACAACTAGCAGCTTAATACCCAGTTTCTCAGCATGAAACAAACCTGCTTCTGCCTTCTGGGCAATTAATGGGCAGGCAAGCAGGGCCATTTGCACAATTTAAAAAAATGCAGTACAATTTCATTTTATTATACTAACAGACTAAATTAAATTGAATCATTCTAAAGTAAACATTTTGTGTTAGTGGCATCCCAATTCCCACACTCCCCCAGCGTGCCTTCAGTGTTATCACCCCCAGTTTCTCATTACAGACTTGGGCATGGATCAGAGTAAGGCTGTGCAGAAATAAGGTCTAAAAGGGGGTGATTCTGCTCCTCTCCCCCCTCCCAGCCACTCTCAGTTGCTTCCACATACCTGCGTAGCGCAGCGGAGTATCCTTGTCCAGAGCAAAGAGGGGGGGATTTAGCAGGACTGTGTTGTCGTTCTCCATGACGATGCCCTGATACTCAGCCTCAATCCAAGGCTTGTGCTTGTTGGCTGAGAGAATTTGGGGTATAAAAAGGGTGGTAAACAGGATTAAGATCAGCCACATCTCTGCACTGGTTGACATTCACTTTCTCCCTCCCCGCACCTTACTGGCAGAACTGCATCTTCTGTACTTTTCCTCAGGATACATTGCTACCATTTGCAAGAACACAGCAAACCGTTGAGAAAGGCCAAGTGTTCCGGCCAAGCCAAGCCGGCTAAGGTCAGTAATGAGGATGGTTATGATCCTGTGTGCAATTAACGGGGAGCATATCACACCAAGACCAGTGGAGCTTTCATCTGAGTAAACATGGATGGGATTCAGATGCACAGCCATTTGACATCAAAGGCATACAAACGTGATGCAATTAACACAAGAGCAGCTTTAGTTCAGCTGGGGAATCGGGATTAGGGTTGGCATTCTGGACAATTGACTGGTCAAACACTGCCAAGTACTTCAAGAACGCACCATGGAGGGGGCAGCTTGCCTTTTAAATGTCACAGGAGCGTGCCCTGCACTGGCTGGGGCTTAGCTGGTTGCACAGCCAGTCTGCTCCCACTGGCTCCCTGCAGACTGCAAGCTTCTCCAAACAGGACGTACACTGATTGTCTGATTATTTTGATGTGTACCCTGACTTACCACCAAGAAAATGTTACTCAAGGCAGCCAAACGTAAACTGTCACAAGTGTCAAAGCCTAAGACTTCTTGGGGTGGGCATGTCGTGAGTGGAGCCGGCTAGAGCCAGGGGTCAGACTAGATGGCCCAGGAGGCACCTTCTGACTCGCTCTGTTTCTCTGTTTCTGGTCCAGACACTTTGGCCAACCACTTCAGTCACTCCTCAACATTGGATACGTTGGCTAGGTTGATGGGAGTTGGAGGCCAAAACATCTGGAGGGCCACAAACGCCTCACCGTCATCTCAGACAGTATTGTGCCAGCCTTGGTCAAGGAGAACCAAGGGTGCTTCCAGACAGACGACTTCTACTACCACCCCTTAAATACAGTGAGCAGCTATTCTACTTTTGCCTCCTTAGAAGATTTTTTGTGGAAACGAAAAAATGGAACAAGCTTATGAGAAAATATGGGAGGGTTGCATGTGGAAGATCATGATCTGGACCCCATCCCCCAACACACACACACACACACACATACTAAAAAGACTCATCCAGGAGCCGGGTCATCGCTAGGTACTTAGAATATCCAAGGCATAAGCCATTGACACAATCTGGCAAGTACATGTAGGTTGAATCCAGGATTTGCTATCCATGGACCAAAGGGCTCTGCTCATGGAAGGGGCCTAATTTTCAGAAATCTCCCTACCACCCCCCCCCCCGCCACCATGGTTTATTCCATTCAACAGGGTCCCTTCACCTTTTTGCATGACATTTTGAGAGGGATGGAGGGGGGCTGCCACAGGAAGGAGGGAGTGGGACGGCCTGCCTCCCCCAGCTCAGTTGACATGCCTGCATCGGGAATCCACAGTCTATATGTATAATAAATATACCTGCAAATTTAGAATTCCTAGGATTTAAATTTCAACAGCATTAGCAAAGTAACAGTGAAATAAATAACTCTCACACAGAAAGGGGAAAGCCAACAGATAAATTAGGATTTTTTTGGCCACTTGATTGGCCCCGGAGAGAATTATGCAAATGCTGTGAAAATTATAGTAGAGGTCATATCACCATGGAGGTTTCCAGTCTACTGCGCACATACCTCCTTCCTAGTCCAACCACCTGGAAAGCAAAATCTGCCACCTCAGCTGCAGACGCTACAGCTACGTATGGCACAGAACAGAAAGGAGTGTGTGTGGGGCGGGGAGGGGGTGTTGAATGAGTGGGTTGCTGCCTTTATGCCAAGGGTTGGCCAGGGAAGTAAGTCCTAAGGCCTCTGGCCAGGGCAATGCTCCTGAGCCCAGGTGGGAGAAGCAGGCTTGTGCTAAGGCAGCTGGTGCTTTTGGAGCACCACAGAATGGTTGGGGCAGACGGATGTGCCTTTCCCAACAATGCCTCTGTCTGGAAACACCCCTAGTTTAGCTCGCTAGGGGCCCACGGAGCCTGTCACGCTCAGCTTAGCCTACTTCACGGGGCTGTGGAGAGGATGAATGGAGAGGGGAGCACCCTGTTGCCGGCCCTTCTGCCTGCAGCCGCAGCCGGAACAGTGCTGGTGGGAGCTGTCCACCCACCCAGCTCTCAGCTGCTGAGTGGCCGCCTCCATGGCAACAGAAGCCCCACCAATGGTGCTCCTCCCGTGCATCCCCATCCCTTCCTTCAGGCTCCCTTTAGGGCTGCACTCTTAATTGCTACATTTTCCTTAAACTGCATTATACTGTTCCACAGTAGCAGTTATCTAATTTGTGGGCAGGTTGTTGTTGTCATCATAATTAGTGCAAGTATAAAACGTATTGGTGATTCTCTGTTTCTGTCATAGGATCAAATCTTTAGAAAGGTTTGACCATTATTGGACAGTATTTGACCAGGCAAATGACCAAACCAACTCAGAATCTAGGCAGCATCAAAAGTTCCATATATTTCATTTCATTTTCAACACTACAGAGGGCCTCAGGCAAGGGTGGCTGGGTACAAAGTTAAACAGGGTGTCATTCTGGTGCCATCTTTGTCAAATACATTCTCTGCAGTGAACTAGGGCAATCCCCCACCCAACCCCAGTGTCCTTAACCCCCACCGCAAACTTCCATCAATTAGCTTTAAAGTATGTTTCTTTTTAAATGCACACATTGATCTCATTTGCTCTACATACAAATCAGTGCAACACAGTTTTACTTTGGTAGGTTTGACAATTCTGCGCAAGTCACACAACTTGTCAACACTACAAAACTGACTGTTTCTATTCATCCTCAGTCTGGCCCTGAATGCACCATCCTGCTCAGAAAGGACTTCAAACTGCCTCACAACATAAAATAATACAAGCAGTACCATACAATAAGCAATAAAATAACTGATAAAAATAACAAAGGTCAATGCATTTTACCAAATTTTAAATCCCATAACTTGGAAACCAGGAAATTTTAACCTTGCCTTCAAATGAAATGTTTAAGGAACTACAGAACGCAAATCTGGGGAGTGATATAAAGAATACATCCTGCCTGCATTGAAAACATCTTTCATGCAATTCATCACCTGCATCTCAACAGCACTGGGTTGCATTTTTTCTTTATAGGGTTGTATCTGATGATAACTCTATTTTATGTAGATCCACTGAAATGAATGGGACTTGAATTAAATTAACCATGGATACAACCTACAATGGATACAACCTACAACCAAACAGTAAGTCATTCCCTGAAATGCCTTCCTTCTCAGCTTTCATAGTGGAAGACCCAACAGAAGAAGAGGCAAAAGTAACAAGGGGAGAATGTAAGCAAATGCAGCGACTCAGTCTCAGGCTACATTTGAGATGCAAAGGAGGATCAAAGATTAAGGAAAGAAGCCAAGGAAAGAGCCTAATGCACACTGCCCAGGAATACCCACAATTCTGGTCTCAGACGCATCTGTCCCAGCTCAGTATGGCTTGCTCCAACCTAGCATGTGCCACACGGCCCGCCCCTCCTCATTGCCTGAAGTGCTAATCTTGTTGGCTGGAGCCAGTCCAAGCTCAACACGGAGGCAGCAGCCAGCAGGAGGCTCCGAAAAATGTCACAGGCCCAGAAATAGCAAATTAATCTTTATCACTCAACCTCCAGGGCAAGGAAAACAGAGGGTTGGGGGCAGAGGAAAAGCAAGGAGGGGAAGCCATTATAAATTAACACTCCCTCCCCACCAACCAATCTCTGATAAATTGGGTTTCTGGGATTAGATCACAATGGCCTAGTTACAACCCCAGCTCTCCAAGCTTAGCCTCCGCAGAGACGTGGCTCCTTCCATTCACAATGGAGCAACCTTATAGTGTGAGTGTTCACGGAGGCTTCCAGAATGGCCATGGAGAGGAGGCTATCAGCACCTTGGTCTGAATGTCCCCCAGGCCCTGCCACAGGGCCTCCTCTGGGCTTATGCCGGTGATCCGCCTGATGGATCAGTGGGAAGGACTGGGGATTTCTCACCCCAGAGACCAACATGCCAGTCCTGGTGTCTCTGAGCTTGTGACGAAACAAGTCAGCAAGGCTGTGTGCCTGGAGTCCCCAGAAGAGATTGTGGCTACCGACGCTCAAAAAGTGCAGCTAGAATCACAGCAGCCACATGCACAGCTCCCATGTGGATGCACCAGTGAACCCAAACGGTGCCTGCACCCAAGTGTAGTGCAGCTGTACACACGGCCTTGGCCCCCTTTCCCCCATGCAACTCTCGTGGGGTGCTGGCTGCCAGTGCTGCTAATTACACCCATTCCAGAAGGCTCTTGGACAGCATAGAGATGATGGATAGAAGTGCGCTCTCTCTCTCTCTCTCTCTCTCTCTCTCTCATATACTCGTAGCATGAAGACTTGCCATCACCTCGTGAAACCAATCTGCAGGATAGAGAAAAGAAGTCCTGCCTCCCAGAATATGTCATTTTATGAAATCCTCTGCCACAAATATGGTGGTGGCCACTAGCTGTCACCGCTTTCAAAAAGCCTTAGACAAACCTCACAGGGTAAGGCTACATGAAGAGCTGCTGACATGGAGAGCTGACAGCGCGCCTTTGGGGACCAGCTGGGGACAAAGACAGGGGCAGGGCCATCGTTTCCGTGCTCTCTTGTGTCCCTCCTGGGCATCTGGTCTGCCATTGCTGGAAACCACATGCTGGCCTCAGTGGTCTGATCCATCACGGCACCTCTTCTTATGTACCTGCGGATGCTCAGTGCTATACACAAAGGACACAGTAGAGTGGAAAATATGGCTGGAAGGTTGCAGTTTGGGGCTGTGGAGTATTGGCAGGTTTTTGCAGTCAGTCCACAAATGGAATAGTAAGAGATGCGAGTCAGGCCTGAAGGACAGAAGACGTGCAAAAGCTGAGATATGGAGTGTGCGGTATGACAGCTTGGATCATGGGGCAGGAGGTCTGTGCAGCTCTGAATGTCTACCACACCAGGGTTCGATTTCAGGGCTGACATTTTTAAAATTCTGCGCACGCCCCCCCCCCCCAAATCTCCTGCTTCTCGTTGAAGTATGTAGTTTGTACACCTTGCCTTGTTTGTGTGATTTGCCACTCTCATGCAACCTGTAAGGCAAAGCCCTGCCCCCATCCCGACCCCCACTGACAGCCCATATTTTGGGCATGAACAGGGGGTTTGTTGCAATGCAGGGTACCCCTGTTGCTGGGGCAACAAGAGGATGGTGGAGGAATAAATCCTTCCCTGTTTCTGTCAGCCACTTGAAGAGCCCTTGGCGATAGCTCGAGAAAGAGGCTCTTTATCAGAAGGCTGGAGCAGCTGCCTGCCCTCAGCCAGCCGTCAGCGGTCTCCCGTGCTCAGAATCGGGTGTTGGCGAGAGCGAAGAAAGCAGATCTGTTCCACTGGCTCTGCAAACCCAACAGGCACGCTGAATCTTAATGCTGCTGCATCGCCTCCCCTCCCTCTCACAGACCGTTTTTCAGGGAGGAGAGCGGCGGCTCCCTCACGCTTCCCTCCGCCGCTTGCTGCAGGGCGCCGTGAGGCGCTCCGCCCGCGCCCCAGACTCTCCCTCAAGGATGCGGCTCTGCCCGGCGCCACACTTTGCCGAGCGCCGGCGCCTCCCGCCGAGGGTCCACCAACCTGCATCGCACACCCAGGTGCGAGCATGTGCGCGCTCCGGGCCGTGCTCGGAATGTGGAAGCGGCTCGACAGCGGCGCTCCGCCTGTTCGGCGGCTCCCGCACGGATGCCCGCGCCTCTCGCCCTCCCTTCCCTCCCCCCCTTCCCTTCCCCCACGGGCTCTGGCTCTCCCCGTAACTGATCAAGGCAGGCAGGCAGGCAGGCAGGCAGGCAGAGAGGCGATCAGAGCGAGCCCCGCGGCTGCCCGGGGACGCTGAGCGGAGGCGGGGGCCGGGCGGAGGGGCCGCTCGCGGAGCCACGTCCCGCTCGGATCAATGCCCGGGCATCTGCCAGGCTGGGGCACGGCTGGGCGGGTGCCGCCCGCGGGGTGGGGAGGCCGGCGGGAGGAGAAGCGCGAGCTCCGGCGGCGCTGAGCGGAGCAGCGCGGGCGACCGAGGAGGGAGCCCGCCGCCGAGCGAGGGAGCCCGCGGGGAGCGGGAGGCGCCGGAGCCTCGTCGGAGCTCGTGCCGACTGCCATCCCCGCCCCCCGCAGCCCCGGCGCGGATGGGGCAGCGATGGGAAGCCGGGGGAGCAGCTGCGCGCCGGACCCGGCCAGATGGCCGGCGTGGAGCAGGCGGCACGTCCCCGGCTCGCCCCCTCCTCCTCTTGCGCGAGGCGGCGGCCCGGCGCTTCCGCTCACTCACCTTTGTTGCCGAGGGCGCCGGAGAAGAGGAGCAGGAGGAGGAGGGGGAGCGAGACACGCGGCTGCCGCCGGCCCATCTCGGGGGACCTGGGAGCCCGCCGGGATGCGCTCCCGCCGGCTGGAGGGCTGGGCTGGCGCCGCTCCCTGGAGACCCGCTCCGGCGCGGCACCGGGCGAGGCAGCCGAGGCACGACTGGCGGCAGCAGGCGGCTGCTGGAGAGCTCCCTGCGCGGGGCAGGGCAGGGCAGGGCAGGGCAGGGCAGGGCTGGAGCTGCCAGCCGCGTCCCCTCGCTGCCTTCTCTGCCCCAGCCCAGCCCAGCCCGGCCCAGCCCCTCTACTGCAGCATGATGTCAGCAGCGCCCGACGCTGATTGATGGGCGCTCGCAGCCAATGCAAGCGGCGGCGGCGCCAGGTGCTGCAGGAGAGGGAGGGGTCCAGGACTGGAGGGGGGGCCGAGCCGGGGGTCCTCGGAGAGGCCGGCGCGGGGCGGGGGGAGCGCGTGTTTCCGCGCGCGCGCCGCTGGGCGTCGAGGCCCGGGGAACACGAACTTTCGGGCGACTTTGGCGGAGTTGGCGAGCCGCAGGGCGCCTTCTTCGCCCCGCCGCCGCCCCGCACGCCCTTCCGCTCCTGCATCGCTCGTGCGGAGCTCAGGACGGCGTCCACCGAGCTCGCGTGCCGCCTGCTGGCGTCGAGGGAGACAGGCTGCGCGGACGTGGGGCGCCCCGGCACGCCGCCGGGGAAAGCGCCCGCGCCCTCACGCCGAGCCTCCTCTCCCTCCTCCCCAGCTTCAGGGCCATCGGGGGACACTGGGGCGAGGAAGTTCAGAGCGGGACATCGGGGAGGCTTCCCGGCTGGCCTGAGCCAACCTGCCGCTTTGCTATTACACGCTGCCGCCAAGCGCGGGGTGCCGCAGAGAACAACAGGCTCCCTGGTCAGCACCTGGTGTCTGGCCGAAGAAGTGCGAAACACATAATGTGCCCCCTTAAAAATTAAAAATATACAGCTCCAGGGGACGTGAAATCCCTCTGCAATCGCTCGCGAATGCAAGACACCCCGCACTATCTGCCATCGCCAAGCGAGGAAAGCGAATGTGCGAACCGGCCCGTAGACGGGACGGTTTCCGTGGTGCAGGATGAGCCTGCCAGGCGGCTGCCCCATGGAGGAGGCAGGACTGCTGCGGAGGGTGCCGGGGCACACGTGGAGCCCCGCATTGCCTGGGCTGCCTGCAAAGAGCTGCCTCCAGAAGGCTTCTTCCCCATCGGAAGCCACCAAACGATGGGCAAGTGCCTGCGCGACTCCGCCAGGGGGTGCTGAGCTGGCATGAGGCAGAAGGGCGGGCAGCACATGGCGGCCCTCATGGCACATTCGGCCCACCTTTTCAGGGCGCTTTCACGAAGGGGCTTTAGGCAAGCTGCTGGCTCAGTGTCCCATTGGCAGCATGGAGATGATATTGGCCTACTTGCCCCGTGTGCGGTAAGGATTACCGAAAGGAGGGATCTGGAGGGATCAGCAGTCTCACGGACCACTTCGAGACATGTGAGAGGTATTACCGAGCAATGCGGAGTGGAGCGGCTGGAATCGGAGGGAAGGGCACTGAGTGCGTGCAAGCGCATGCCTTAGGAATTCGGGGAGCCAGCTGCGCTTCCAGCAGGCTTGCAGTGCCAACGCTGGGAAAAGGGGCGAGATGCGTGCACAGACTTCCTTTCTTACTCATAGATCCCACCGAACTGCGTAGGGCTGCTTCTGAGTAAGCATGCCTGAGACGCGGCTGTTTGACCGCGAGCTGAAAAGTCCCCGGTTGCCTCATCCACCCTCTGCGCCGGCTGAGAGCAGGCCCACGGCTATCCCAGGAAAGAGTTCTTGGTCTGCAGCAGGGGCGCGGCGGTGGGAAGCCGGGCCCGCCCCACACGGCTGCGGTTAGGGATTTGCAGCCCCGGGAAGAGCCGCTGTTCCTCGGAAGCGTTGCGCCACGCAAAGCCAGGGCTTCCCCGAAGCCCCCCCCCCCCGCGCTGTTCCCATCACGACGAGCAAGCGCCTGAAGACTTTAAATCAAAGTGCTCCACCGGGGCCGTGCAGGGCGCGCGTTTCCGGCTTGCTCATCTGGGTCTGAACGAGGAGGAGGCTCCTCCCGCGGCGCTCCGCAGCCCGGGGGCCGAGCGAGGGGACTCTTACGGCAGCGGCGCCTTGGACCGCCGCGGCGCTATATAAGCTGCGGTAGCGGGGCGGTGGCGGCGGCGGCAGCAGCTTCAGCGCTTAGGCAACCGCGAGGTCGCCGCGCAGCTCCCGTCCCGTCCCGTCCCGTCCTCTCCGCGGCGACCGAGTGCCTGGCGCGCGCTCTGCCAGCGCTCTGCAGCTTCCCTCCCGCGGCGGCGCTTCCTCGGCCACGTCCCTCGCCCCCGCTGCCTGATGCCTCCCAACCTCACCGGCTACTACCGCTTTGTCTCCCAGGACAACATGGAGAACTATCTCCGAGCCTTGGGTAAGCACGCCTCGCCGGCCGGCGCTCTCCCCCGCTAGCCCGCACCTGCCAGGATTGCTGGCTCGGGCTTAAGCCCCCGAAAACGGGGAACAAACGAGGGAGTCCCGGTTTGCTTCGCCGCGAGGCGATCATTTCAAGTACTGGCTTAGAGCATGTGCAGAGCGCTTTCTAAGCCCGAAAAAAATTAGCGGTGTCGGGCCCAGGCGTACTTTCCGGGATTCGGAAGGCAGCAGACGGAGATGAGAGGATGTCGCTTCTGGGCGGCGTTGGGCCTTGGCATCTCTCTTCTCTTTCTGTTTGGAAAAGATTGTCTTGCACGTTCTATGCATTCACATCGACATCTTATGGCATTGCACCTTAGCACCGGCACAGCAATTTCAAGGGCTCTGCATAACCTGTCTTTTAATCTTGATCACAGCCTTGCAAGGTAGACACTTGTCCCTGTATTCCCGAGGACAAAGAGTGGCTTTAACGCTCCCTAAGGTGTGCCTGGCAGAGGTGAGCCTCACTTGGAGACTTCCTGACTTCCACACAGTCTCTCAGCCAGCACCCACTTCCTGGGGCAAGTTGAGAAAGAAGGGCATATTTCTCAAAACAGCCATGTTTAAACAATGTTTTGTGGGCATGTTTATTCTGACTGTATTGCTGTATTATACTATTTTGGATGTCCGTGGGCTGGGACAGGAGAGGTAGGGAATACGATTAATTATCTGGCACCATTGTTTTTGGTGAAATTGCTTGTTTTTATTTGTCTTCCTTTCTAAGTGTAGGTCCAGATGGGGGAAATGTTCCTTAGTATGTATCTTAGCATAACAAGAACCTTGTTTAATACATATTTACTGACCTTCCTATGCACATACATACTGTCCTTCCTAAATCTACCAATGTTCTTCTACCACCCTACTTAGACATTAATGTCGCTTTGAGGAAACTGGTTTGTCTCCTGAAACCAGACAAAGAGATCATCCACACTGGGGACCACATGACCATCCGCACATTAACTTCACTTCGGAACTATAACATGGACTTTGACCTGGGAGTTGAGTTTGAAGAGGACTTGGGGCCAGTGGATGGACGCAAGTGCCAGGTAGGAGACTGACTGTGTGACTTCCAGAGCAGAACTCTTGTCTGCATTATTCCTGGTAGTCAGATCTTGGCCCTGAGTTGTGATGGATCAGCAGTATTTAAAGCCTGGGATGATGTAACTTGGTGTCCTGTAGGGGTTGGACCTGATGGCCTTCCTGGCCCCTTCCAACTCTACTATTCTATGAGTCTAACTATCTGACAAGCAAAAAAATGAAGCCCAGCTACAGGCTGTGGAAAAACTCTGATGTGTGCCAGTCATGAATGGCTGCTCTCTCTGGAGCCAGGATTTCTAGGAGTGCCTTCAGAAGACTTAGTGCCGTGTTCAGTCATGGGGCTGCAGGGATCCCTGCTCTTGATGTGTCTTCCCTGCGCCTGCCCCAGTCACATGAGTTGCTAATGCAAATTGGAGCTTGCTTGTTACGAAAGTGGGCTCCATGTTAGATCTGCACAACTTGTGGCTGCTGGTGTGCTGCGTGCTGCCACATGCCGAGCGGTCCTTTGCCTCTTTGCAGATGCAGGCAGGCAAGAAAAGCTGGCTTTTGTAGTCCCACTGGGCTGCCATTCATAGCTCTGAGCATTCAGCTTGGTGGGCATAAACGAACTAGGTGTATTCTAGCTAGGTATGGTTGTAACCCCAACAGGCGGATGCTGCTTCTTGAACAGAGAGTCCTGAACAATGTGCTGAGAGCAAAATTATCATTTAATCTATCTCTGTGAGTTCATGTTAGGCTCAGTCAGCACCACAGTGCTCTGTCCTATTCTTGCGTATAGGCAGTTGGGTGGTGTGGCTTTCTGTTTGGGCCCAACACCTTGATACAGATGACTCTTTCTTTACTGGTAGCGGTGGCAGGAAAAGGGCGACATGTATGCAGATCCTTGGAGGGGAAGTGAGCAGGACACTGGTGGCAGGAATGTAGCAGTGGCAGAGGCTTTAGGGCAGAGAACATCTTCAGGGGTGCATGCTGCATCCTCTTTCTTTAAAAAGATCGTTCGCTTATTGCATCTTTCCTCCAAGGAATTCTTGCTGGTGTGCATAGCCCTTCCCCCATTTTATCCACACGAAAACCCTATGAAATAGGTTAGGTAAAAAAATAATTAAGTTTCATGGCTGCATGGGAATGTGAATTTGGGTCTTTTCCTGGACGCAATCCAGCATTTTAATAACTACATCATAGTGGCTCCCACATCAAAACCTAGCAAATAATGTAAAGAAAACTCATAGAATTAAAACAGTTGAACTGAGTCCAAGAAAACAGTCTTGGGCAAACAAAATGCCCAATGTTCATGGAGATATTTCTTTGAAATCTTCTGCTATATGCATTATTTATTTACCGTAGTTTTTACCCAACTCTTTGGCCAAAAACAGTTGAGACCGTTCCTACACTGGGGTGTACACTTTAAAAGACATGAAACAAAAGGAAAAAGGGGGGGGGAGAAAAAGCAAAAATCAGGGATAGGTTCTTAGCTTCAAAATTCTTGTGTATCTTTAATTCTTGTTCCTTCTGGTAGGGAGGGATGGAGCAGCCTTTTTCCAGTTGCTTTCACTCTTGCTGATGTAGGAGACCAGCTTGGTCTCCCCTTTGTCACTGTGCTCTTCTAGAAAGGCAGAGGAAACTCGGTGGCCCTTGGTTTTCTGGCCAATAGAGGAGTGGCTTGTTTGTGATATTTTTATATCTCCTTTCAGCCCAAAAGGTTCCCAGGGTGATTTACAAAGAAGAGAGAGGCATTTTTTATTTCTGTTAGATTTTTATATCCCATTGTAGTTCAAAATAAAACCAAAAGCACCCCCGGGGTGTCTAAATAGCTTTAGGAACATTGTTTAAAATGAGTTCAGCTCGGTATACTTCAGAGCCATGCAGAAGCTGTAGATATAATTTAAGCTTCCTGTTTTAAAATTGGAGTCACGTATTGTCCACAGTAGGTCTTGCACAATTTTAGGACCATAGTCACACTATCCTATTTGGCCTTTCCAGAAAGCAAAATTGTGAGAGATTGGTACACAGCAGTTAGATTTTTGAGTTTGTGACCCAGAGGAGACCATGTCCATCTTAGAGTGCCTCCATGTCTACTAAGAAGTAAGCCCCACTGAGATGTAGTATCTAAGGCCCCAATTCTATATAACTGTGCTAGATTTAACTGGGTATGTTTTAGAGCCACTGACGTCTATATTCTGCCTCAATATGTGACTGAAAGCATATTGCCCTTTAGCTACTTATGTTGCCTATCTCTCTCCCCCTGCCCCACCTCTTTCAGACAACTGTCTTTTGGGATGGAGATCAGCTGGTCTGCGAACAACGAGGAGAGAAACGGAATCGGGGCTGGAAACACTGGCTAGAAGGAGATCAACTGCATCTGGTGAGGAGGGGTCCCTAACCAGTTTCCCACCATTACCACCAAGGGAATCTTGAGGAAATGCATGCAGGAGCTCTCAGAAGCACAGAATGGCTCTTCTTCCCCACCTCCTAGGCCCCATGAGTTATGTGTGCCTTTTCTGAAGGCAATGGCCCCTTGACAAAAACATCCTTCCCAAGAGTTCAAAAGTTGACTTGGCTGAGTTCAGTGGGAGCCACCCATTGTCTTTTCCTTGCAGTTTGACCAGAGATCATGGGGCACAGTGTAAGGAAGGATTAAATCAAAGCACCACATTCCTGTGTGTGATGCTCTTTAAAAACCTTCGAATTAGTGCTAGCAAAACATGTGCATGTCTGTGCACGAGTTTCCATAGTCACCAGTCCAACAATACTGGTAAGCAGTTTGTGGAGGAAAATTAATGTCGTGCTCCTTAGTGTGGGGGCCTGCACAACTCTCTCTGCTTTGCAGAGGCATTTCACCCCCCCCCCACCCCCTCGGCTGTGCTGTCTGTGAAGGGCTCAGCGCCATCTGTTCATATGGGGAGCAACTGTGCTGAATAAGGGTACTAAGATTCCAGGGGTGGGTGGATCAGCTGCAGATACTGCAATCGGTAGGCAGAAAGGTGGATCTAATGGTATGTTGAGAGAAGGAAGAAAGATACCTTACTGAAACCTGAAGCATGACTCTCCATCTTGTATAGAGTGGCAGCCTAGGAATGGGGTTTCTAGGGCAGCAACCTAGAGCAGAATCTGTTTCTGGAGCATTTTCTTTCTTCATTTCCAGAGCATCCTAAGAAGCAGGGGTCCTTGAACACTGCTTCCTAGGAAACACTGGAAACATTCTAAGAAAGAGGCCTCTTTGCCAGCAATCATAGAGCCTATTTCCTTTCCTTTCCTTTCCTTTCCTTTCCTTTCCTTTCCTTTCCTTTCCTTTCCTTTCCTTTCCTTTCCTTTTTCTTCCCGAGAGTTGGGTGGGGGAACTGCCAGACAGGGCTTAGGGGGTGGCAGCCAGCACTTCACATGTTTTGCATCCTGCTTTAAAAGTTCAATAATTTGCTAAATACACTGCCACGTGATGATTTATATCATTTAAACCAAGTTCATGTTGAATAATAAAGCCATGGTTCTAATAATGGAATAATAAAGCACACGTTTATTAACTTCCAAGCATGTATTTGATAGAATTGTTTTAATGCCACTCTCATCACTAAAATGCTTCCGTTCCCAGATGTACTTCAATTCACTGGTCTTCCTCAGAAGTATCCAGCTGTATTATGTTTGGGGACCCTCCTGATTGTTCTGCTGAGAGAGCCCCTAAGCCCATATCTAAAGTCCTGTCCTGATGACACTACTGATCAGTATTTACTCTTCCTATATTATATAAATAAGCTAAAGTCAAACAAATTTTTATTCTTAAGAACATGTGGCTCTGAGGGTACCACTAAGGGAGGACACCTAAGGGATTCTGAGCAGGTATCACTGAAATGAACATGAGTCCTTATAATTGTGCACAGAGGAATTTCAAATTCTTTCAATGATACTTGTGCTGGCGCATATTCTGGTGGGCTGTTCTGCATACACACAGTGGTGATGGGGTGAGAGGGTGTATATTCTTCCTGAGGCAACAAAATTATTGCTGCAGGATGTGGGCAGACAGCTCTTTCAAAGCAAATCCATCAGACTCATGCTGGGAAATGGATTATCCAATGCTCTGAAAGTAGTACTGCTATCCTGTTAGTCTCTTTCCCCTCTGTCTTTCAGTACATAAGCAATTATTTTTTTCAGACTGTACAGCACCTAGTATACAAAAGTAACCACAACAAATAGACTTAAAATATACTGATGCCTAGAGTAAGTCTTTGAGCCTTGCTATAAATTTTCCCCAATCTTCAATATCTTTACCTGTCTTAAAGACCACCTTCTCTCACAGTGACTACCCTGGTCTTTATGTTCTGAGGAGAGGCCTTGCTGACTTTATTACGGCCTATTAATGTTCATTTGTTCATGTGTAAAGGAGGGTCCCCTTATAGCACCTATTGTTATTACTTTATTTATATACCACCTAATAGCTGAAGCTCTCTTTGTGGAATGATCTCCCCACTGAAATCAGGAGAGTGTTGATGAAATATTTTACTGTTTCATTATTTTTTTCTGTTATGACTTTCATGAACAGCTTGGGAAAAGTGGTATATACACTTTCTTAAATAAAATGTTCTCCAAGTTGCAAGCATAATAGTGGATACTGTTCTCATACTCCCTTTCTCTTTTTCTAGCGCATGACAGCAGAGGATGAGGTTTGTGTCCAGGTTTTCCAAAAAGTGAAGTGATCCCCAGCATAGCATCACCCTAGTGCTAAACGCTATCTTCTGGATGAAACAGGCATTAGAGCCCAAAGCCAGGACCAGAATCAATCAATCAGCTTTTTACTCTTTGTTCTACATTCTTCTCTTTTGTATTAAAATAATGCAATGACTAACTTGTCTCAGTAAATGTGTTTGTGTTAATGGTTGTCTGTGCTGGATTTTGTCACTGAATAACAACACCGGTAAGGAATGTGCTACGAATCAGCTTCCCCCTCCCAGTAAGGCTTTTCTACAAGAGACGTTTGGTGTGTGCTTGTCATTCCCTATTCACGGTTGTTTAGATGGCAGTATGACCTTCCGGTTTTGTCTCTGCTTATAAACAACACTTTTGGTTATTTTTTTTTAATAATAGGGAAAATGGGAGTTTTTTCTTTTTTTTTAACAAATATTTTATTTAAGAAAATCAAGGCAACAACAAAAATATCAGAAATACAATAAACATCAAGACAAGCAGCTTGTCCTACATAATTCTGTGCATAATTTAGGATAGTTGCGCCTGGCCCCTCCCCATGCATTTTTAGCACTGCTACAGCCACAAAATCATTTCTCCATTCTTTGTCTTGCTAGTTATTACACCTTGCCAAAAATAGAACTGCATACTTGGGAGATGCTGGTCTGCAGACCCAGCCTTAATGTATGTAATGAAGGGGAACAGTGTTTCTAGGAATGACTCCTGCTTGTACCTCACTCTGATCAATCCATTGTGCTGTATTAGTTTATTAGCAAGAGCCATTTCCCAAATTTTCAGAAACCATCTGTTCACAGCGTATCCTATTTTCATTTTCCAGTATCATGCAGGAACTATTCTTGTCACTGCTACTAATAGTACATTTAGGTCTTTATATTACAGCTGCTTTTGTATGTCAGCAGAAATGGGAAAAAAGCTAATAATGGGGTGCCATGAACTGTTCTTTATTTGAGAAGTATAGTTGAACATGGTTGTCAAAATACTTGCACACATTCACAAGCCACATGTGCAACAACATACCTTTGACCTGGCAACCTCTCCAGTGATTTGCAGAAATATTTGTGTTAATATGACTTAGTTTCATGGGTATCAGATACCACCTCTGTATTAATCTTAAATGTGTGTCTTTAATTGCTATTGAAATAGATGTAAGCGGGCTCCTTTCCCAGATTGTATTCCAGTGCCAATCTGTAATCTGTTTCCCACTATCATTCTCCCAAACCATTTTCAGTCATGTTTCGCTATGATGCATGATTAACCAGCTATAGATACGAGAGGCTAAACCTTTAGACCTGCCTTGTGAGCCGACACGTTAATTTTCAAAGATGGTGAGGGATCAGATTGCCTCATTCTTTTGTATGAGTTTTGAAGCAAAGCTTTGAATGTGATCCTTTCTGTATCTTGCAATTATTCTTGCAATTTTTCTGTTGAGATTGACTGTCAACCTTTATAATGTCACTAAGTCTATGCACTCCTTTTCCATTCCATTCTTTTGTATTGCTTGTCTTTATCCTGATCACTGGGTGGTCCAGAAATGTGGGGATACAGGAGGAGCAAGAATTTTCTTTGAGGAGGTGCACTCTTACTGTATTTTTAAAGGTCTTTTTATTGTTTCTTGTGCCTTCCAAGGAGTAATTCTGGTGGCAGAAATAAAACACAGTTTTCTTTTTCTCTATGTATGCTATACCACAGTACCATCTAGAAGTAATGTGGACAGTGCATAATCAAAGTCTCCTCATTTAGTGTTCAGATCTCAATTCTGAAAAAAAGTAGATGCAGTGGATGATAATGGAGGCAAAGGAGTTCTAAAGGAAGATAAGGAGATTATGGAAAAGCTGAATAAATTCTTTTCATCTGTCCCCAGCAGAGGATACTGAAAAGACACCTGTGCCCAAATATATGGTTTTTGCAATAATGTCTGAGGAATTAACACAAATAATGACAAAACATGAAGTTTTCAACCTTTGACAAGTTGAAACTTAATGAATCACCAAACCCATTCCAGAGTACTTAAAACACATATGAAATCGGTGACCCTGTTATATATAAATAAATATATCCATTATATCCTCTGTACCAGAGGCCTGGAGAATGACCAATATAATACCAATTTTTTAAAAAGGGATCGGGGTGGAGAGGATATGGACAATTACTAGCTACTTAATGCTTGTTGCAGGTAAATTGGTTGAAAGCATTATTAAAGATAAATTTAGTAAGCATATAGAAGGACAAGTCCTGCTGAGAAAGAAACAGCATGTCTTCCACAAAGGCAAGTCCTGTCTCACTAATCTTACAGTGTCAATAAGCACATGGGATGATCCAGTAGGCATTTGCTTACAAACACTGCCTTTTTTTTTTTAAACAAATTTCCTCATCAAAGACTCCTGAGCAACCTTTGTAGCCATGGAATAAGAAAGTGGGAGGTCCTTTCATGAATCAGTAACTTAAAATGCAGAAAGCAGAGTAGGAATGGTAAAATCTCTCAGTGAAGGGATGCAAACATAGGTGTCTTTCAGGAATCCATATTTCAACTTAATTCATAGATGGTCATAAATCGCTCTAACAGCTGAGTGAGCAGTTTGGTGATACCAGCAAATGATTTAGGGTAGTTGCCACTAAATGGGATTGTGAAGAATTCCAAAGGAATCTGCAAACTGGAAAAATGGACATTGAAGTGGCAAATGTGATTCAATGCAAGCAATTGCAAACTAATGTACTCTGGAGGAAAAAAAAACTTCAGGTATAAAATGAAGAGATCTGAATGAGTGGTGACGGACCAAGAGAGAAATCTTGGGATTGTGGCGGAATGCTCAATGAAAAATTTCCATCCAGTGTGCATCTGCTGTGAAATGCAGACTCCATGTGAGCCATAATTAGGAAAGACATTGAAAATAAAACTTCCAGTAGCATCCTGTCCTTACAGAAATCTGTGGTGTAACCAGACCTAGGAAAGGATATTGTATTGTTGCAAAAACAGAAAGGGGCAATAAAAATGATCAAGGTGCTGGAGCAGTTGCTTTATGACAAAATATTACAACATCTGACTTTTTTTACCTTAGAGAAAAAGTAAGCAAGGGGAGACATGATGTAGGTGTACAGAATTATAGTGTGGACAAAGTAGACAATGAGACATTTTTCTTCTGTCATAATGGTAGAAACTGGAGGTGTGTGTGTGTTGGGGGGTCCTCTCATGAAGCTGATTGGTAGGAGTTTCCAGACATATAAATGGAAGTACTTCACAAAGTGCATAAATTATGGAATGCCCTTCCATGAGGGCACCAATTTGGATGGTTTTAAATGGGGATGGGGCAAATTACTGGAGGAGAAGGCTATCATTGGTTTCTAGTCTTGATAGATGCTATCAAGTATCCAGCAGTGTGCCCATGTACGCAAGTTGCTGCGCAAATGGGCATTGTGTGCTGTTGCGCTCATATCCTGCTTGTGGGACCCTGTGGGTGGCTGTTTGACCATTGTGTGAACAGAATGGTGAACTAGACAGATACCCTGATATCAACATTTTTTTGTAGATTGGTGGGAATTCTGTTTGGATGGAGGAATAGTCTGAGTTCCCACTTGCAATTTGAATAGGTTGAGCCCAAACACAGCTAGACTATTTTAGGAAGAACAAAAGCTCTGCCTACTGTTGAAAAGATCCTAGGATTCATTAACTGATCATCTTTCATCTTCCCAAGGTGACACATTGCTACAATAGCAGGGTTAATGCTGGGATGAGAAGGCGTTCCATAAAAGCTGTGGAAACGAAGAGAGTCTAATTGTCTTTGCACAGAAGGAAAATCAAAGTAGCAGGAGAATCTTGCAGCCAAATGTAGTCAGGATGTCCTTGCCTGTGGGTTGGTGATGGAGAAGAGGATAAATTGGGAGAGAAGAGAGAAATGGGGCAAGCAGTAAAGAGGGCAGGCGACGGAAGTTTCATGTTGCAGACAGTGAAATCCTTTCAGAATAAGAGTGTTGGTTTCCTAGGCAGAAGAGAGGGGCAATTTGTCACCAAGGAAGTTATCTGGATCAAAACATTCCTGAAAGGGCTCTGGGGTTCAGCTATTATATAAACCGAGCTGGGGAAATCCTTTCCCCTTACAAAGTTTAGGTGATGATAAGGCTGATGCCAAGTGAATCTAGATGGGAAACATGATTAATATTCCAACAGCTCACCCTTAACACTCTGCTTAGGCTAGCTGCCAAAAGTTTGTGCACAGTTTGAGGCAAGCAAGCATTCAGCAGCCGGGATACTTAATTTCTTTGCCTGCTGAAAGCAGAATTGTGCCACTTAGCTTTGTCATCTGTAATAAAAGGTTGTTGAGGACTTCATTTACTTTGGTCCTTTTTTTGGTATTGATACATCCATTGCACTAGTGTTTAATGAGAGAAGATTGTGCACTAAAATCTTTTCCCAAACTTAATTTCCATTTTTTTCCAGATTGTTTTATTGATGAAGTTAAGTATTTCATAAAGGAGGTACTAAGGTTAGTATGACCTCCCTGAAATGAATGTCTGTTATGGACAAACATTTTATTCTAGCCAGCCCATCAAAAGTTCTGCCACTCTTTTGTCCAAAACAATAATGTTCTTGTGCTTGTGTGCACCTACACAGTGCATCTATTTACTAAATGGCTCCATCCACTGTGTTTACTCCCTCATCTTGTAAAACCTCAAACTACTTCTATCCATTAATACAAATGTTAATCAACTTTGTGGCTGCTAAGTGTATCCAATACCTGTGACTCTGATGGAGGAGTACAGAAAAAGTTGCAAAATTAAATTTCATAAAAATTGCAACTCAAGTCTGTTTCTTTTACATTCTTTAAAAGCCAGTGTCTAGGTTTAATACTTGTGAAGATACACAAATGTGTGGGACAATGCCTGGTGACTTTTTAGAAGCTAAAGAAATTGGGGACTCAAGGAGTCCCATTGACAAAGCATCAGCCCACACCTGAGTTAAGCAACCCAAGCAAGGAGAAGGTAAGCTCAATTTGGCAATTTGCTTATCTCCTTTCATATCTAGATCTGTATTGCTCAAGGTAATTATCCCGAACTGATTATTAACTGAAGCCAGCACAGGGGCACAGCAAGGCAAAATTCTCAGAAAGGTAACACTGTGTAGACTTATGCCAGGGAGCTAATTTCAAGAGGGAAAACCCAGTAGGAACCTACAGCTCCTGCAGCCTTGCTCAGACAGGGAGTCCACATTTAAACTAAACCCAGGCTTAGAAAAGGGGAGTAAAAGCAATACAGTGGTACCTCGGCTCATGAACACCTCAGTTCATGACCAAATCAAGTCATGAACAGAAATTTCTGAAAAATTTTGCCGCCGGTCGCAAACTCTGCATCAGGTGACAATCACGATCCCACCCTGAGCGTGCCAGCGATCGCGCCCGCCTCCCCGCCTGAGTGCGCCTGCGATCATGCCCATCTCCCCCTCCCCACCCCAGTGTGCCCATTTCAAATTTTTGTGACTAAAAAAAATAGTTACAGAACCTTATTTACACTGAACCTTATGGGGAAATTTGACATGGCTCACAACCAATTTGGGTCACGACCAGAGTCCTGGAACGGATTAAGTTCGTGAGCCAAGGTACCACTGTACATGGTTGAGCCATTGTCAAGGTCTACCTAAAGAAAAGACTGCTTGTAAATAAAAAGTAAAGGCTACTTTCAGCTTAGGCTCAGGTTTTTAGTGCTACAGAATAGCTCACAAACTAAAACTCAGAAATAGGGTGGTCCCAGTTCAGGATATCATTTAGATTAAATCCACACAAAGAAACTCAGCTCTCCAAACTACATCCCTTCACAAATCACCTAACCTTTCTCCACTGACCTTCCAATGACACTTGCCCTATTGTGCTTTGCACTGAACAGAACATCTCGATTTCCCAGGGGACAATTAACAATTAGCATACATTCCTAGTCACTGGACAGTCCAGAAGTTCAGCCACACATTCCCTTGCTTTTCAAAGGAGGCCCTCTGATCAGATTGGTTACTGCAGCAGTTGTGCCAACCCACCTATAGCTATAAAAGAAGGCAGTCTTGCAAGGGAGCCCGTTCTCCAAGTGCAAGGAGCCCCAGTGAGAAAGTATTACGCCACAACTGAAGTAAGCAACTGGGTGAGTCCTGCAGCAGAACTGCCCCCCCGCCCCATAGTCAGGGGAGCATGCTGCTGGATGTGCCCAATTGTCTGGTTGGAAGCAGTGGGGATATGGTGGCTTCTATGCCATAAAATGCAGCTTTTTTGCAATCTCATTTAACTTGTGCAAATCTTAAGTCCAGTGGCCTATGTACTCCAGCAATCTGTTCACACAGCAGCAAGTCAGCTGCCTGCAGGATCCTTCAAGTAGGATATGAGTTCAACAGTACCATCCTGCCCAAATTCCCCAGTAACCGGTGCACACTGGCACACTGCCTCTGATACAGGAGACAGCATAAAGCCATCAGGGCTAGTAGCCACTGATAGACTTCTCCAGGAATTTGTCCAATCCCCTTTTGAAGTCATCTAAATTGGTGTCCATGACAGCCAGTGTGGAGTGTGCAGTGGGGATTAAGAGTGTTGGACTGGAGACCTGGAAGATCTGGGTTCTAGTCGCCACTCAGCCACTGGGTGCAGAACAGCACCCCCTGCTGCCAACATTTGTCGTTGTTAGCCGTGAAGTCGTGTCCAATCCATCGTGACCCCATGGACAACATTCCTCCAGGCCTTCCTGTCCTCCACCATCCCCCGGAGTCCACTCAAGCTCACACCAACTGCCTCAGTGACTCCATCTAGCCACCTCATTCTCTGTCGTCCCCATCTTCTTTTGCCATCTATTGTTCCCAGCATCAGGCTCTTCTCCAGGGAGTCCTTCCTTCTCATTAGATGGCCAAAGTATTTGAGTTTCATCTTCAGGATCTGGCCTTCTAAAGAGCAGTCAGGGTTGATCTCCTCTAGGACTGAACGGTTTGATCACCTTGCGGTCCCAGGGATTCGCAAGAGTCTCCTCCAGCACCACAATTCAAAGGCCTCAATTCTTCGGCACTCAGCCTTCCTTATGGTCCAGCTTTCACAGCCATACATTGCAACTGGGAAAACCATAGCCTTGACTATACGCACTTTTGTTGGCAGGGTGATGTCTCTGCTTTTTAGTATGCTGTCCAGATTTGCCATAGCTTTCCTCCCCAGGAGCAAGCATCTTTTAATTTCTTGGCTGCAGTCCCCGTCTGCGGTGATCTTGAAGCCCAGGAAAATAAAATCTGTCACTACCTCCATTTCTTCCCCATCTATTTGCCAGGAAGTGAGAGGACTGGATGCCATGATCTTAGTTTTCTTAATGTTGAGTTTCAAGCCAACTTTTGCGCTCTCCTCCTTCACCCGCATCAAGAGGCTCTTTAGTTCCTCTTCACTTTCTGCCATGAGAGTGGTATCATCTGCATATCTGAGGTTGCTGATATTTCTCCCAGCGATCTTGATTCCAACTGGTGATTCATCTTGCCCCACCTCTCATGATGTGCTCTGCATATAAGTTAAATAGGCAGGGAGACAGTATACAGCCTTGCCGAACTCCTTTCTCAATTTTGAACCAATCAGTGGTTCCGTGTCCAGTTCTCACTGTTGCTTCTTGATCCGCATATAGGTTTCTCAAGAGACAGATAAGATGGTCTGGTACTCCCATTTCTTTAAGAACTTGCCACAATTTGTTGTGATCCACACAATCAAAGGCTTTAGCATAGTCAATGAAGCAGAAGTAGATGTTTCTCTGGAACTCCCTAGCTTTCTCCATGATCCAGTGTATGTTGGCAATTTGATCTCTAGTTCCTCTCCCTCTTCGAAATCCTGCCTGTACTTCTGGTAGTTCTCAGTCCACATACTGCTGGAGCCTACATAGTCACGGTCAATGCATGAGCACTCGCAAGAGAGCTGAGAGACATCATGGCAGTAGACTCCAACAGGGAAGAAAGGGAGTGCAGAGGCAGCCAATCAGTGCTGCTGCTGGTAACTCAGCAGTTGCTAGGCAGAACAGGCCAGCAGAAAAATGGAGACTGGAACACCTGCTGCCGCCACAGCTGCTCTTGCCACTAAACTGGATGGCAGAAATGTGGAAATTCTGGAAAAACATTGTAGCTTGGTTCACACATAATGACAAGCCATGGTGAAGTGTGGAAACCTTCCAACAAACACTTATTCCCCATGGGGATTCATGGAAACCAAACATGCCATGGTTCATCATGGATGCTGAATTCACACTTAATGACTAGCCATGCCAAGATGGTTTCAATCTAGGAGCTTCTGTTCTTGCAGTGGTGGTGGGGGGGGAGGTATTATACCCAAGGATGGTGCAACTGGCCCGCAGGAGGCACCTCCACCAACTTCAATAGTTGAGCCAACAAAAAGACTGGAAAGGCTAAATGAGTCCCTGCATACATAGACAGTGTTCTGGGAAGAGATGGCAAAATTAAAGGCCAATGACAGGTCCAGATTGGTTGTCATTAATAGGAGAAGGCAGTGGAAGAGCCATTCAGCTGGATGAGTTAGGGTGATTCAGCAGAGCTCAGATACAGAAAAGACCTGGTGCTCAGATTCACAGGACAAAGAAACCGCTCAAATCTACATATGCTAATTTGCACATGCAAATATGTGTGCATAATTAGAAATAATTACTATCATTTACATTTTATAGAAGACAAGCTAATTAACCTCTTGCTTACTTTAAGGGCAGAACTATGCAATTTCCCAAACTCTGCTTGCTTAACATTCTCCTCCATGCATACACACAGTTCCTTGGTCTTTTGGGCCCAAATCCAGATGCCTGAGACCAGCAAAGAGTTGTGTAAGTAATCCACCAATTCATTACAGACCAAACATGGTATATTGGCAAGGGAAAGTGTGGAAACGTATTGTAGACTATAATGACCCATGCTCCTAGGCTGTACACAATACTAGAGAGCAACTACTATTAAAATAGTTAGATTTACTTCTGAGTAAATCTTCACATCTTAAATCTTACTCTCCCCATCACCAACAAGCACAATAGTACAAAGACCTTTGGACTGGGGGCCATTTCTTTGCAACACATGTGGAAGCAGATGGTACACTCTTCATTTTTATTTCAAATACTTCATTTTGGCAGTTTCTGGGATTCTAGGACACATTTCTCTGGTTCTAGATTCTCACTCCTGAAAATTCTAAAATCTACATCAAATGTTACCATACTAAATTTCTAGCAACCACATAATTGTACAACTTTTAAAGTATAAAAATGCACAGTTGGATACTTATGTCCAACCAAAATTCCTAATAAATGTACTGTCCCACTGCAGATTGCAGGTTTTTATTTCTTCTGGATCAGCATAAGAAAAAGCTTTGTTTTTTGTAGTTTTTTAAATCACCAAAGATACCCATCTCTGAGTCTCTCTCTAGACCCAGATATTGAAGCTATCATCAAGGTGGATAAGGCAGGTTGCAACTCTGATCACCTTTACTAAGGAATACATTTCCAGTCCTGCACTTATCCAGGAGTAAATACCCTTGAACTCAGTCTGGTTTATTTCTGAGTGTAGGAGTGTTTAGGACTACATAACTAATTTGATGTAATCCTGAACATGTTTCTCCATCCACAGACCATAGCTTTGATAAACTTAATAAGCAAACTATAGAAGGAAAAGGGGCAGTCTCTTCCCTAGTTAAGAGGCTTGTGGCCTCATGCTACACTCCCTACAAGTTCGCTAAGGGAGTTAATCCTAAATCTCCTATAACTACAGTGGTACTGTGTCAGAGGAAAGAAGTAAATTGTATTCAGGCAGATCATGGCATCCGGAAGCTCTAAATAGTTTAGGGCTAAAAGAATTTGAGGCCTATGCCGAGGTAGATTCGGATTTAACACTGTGCATGGTAGAGCTGGGCTCAGAGGAAATGAACAGGCAGTAAAAGATCTCATTCCCTGCATGTCTATTTAGAGGACAATGTTTCTGAAGTAAATGAGGCTTACTCACAGGTAAGAAGCTATGTCCTGCTCCTGGGAGTAAAGTTCATTAGCTCCATGGGACTTGGGTTTATGGCCTGGTTCACAGAACAGGACAGTCCACTGTGGTTTAATTTGCCCACATTAATTGACTAATGGAATACCTGAGCTAGAAAGAAGATGAACCCAATTGTTTTTGGCTGGGCACTACACAAGTATTTTGGATTTCCAAAGTGTGTTCTGCAATCCTTAGGCCACAGTGACTAAGGGGTGCTTCTGTTTAGAATGCCCCCCTTGAGATAGTGGCCTGGGGCTGCAGACCCCTTAGGCCACTGGTTAATCTGGCAATTTAGAGCATTGATATTTTCTTCACAGGGAATTTAAGCTGTGGCTTTTTAAGGGGGAGCAAAATGCGTCTGGGCTAGTAGGCAGAGGGCAGTCCTTGCAGAACTTGGGGGGTGGGGGCAGGGGTATAACACCTATTCCAGTTTGGAGGATCTTTGGACTGCCCCCCCCCTTCCCCAAATGAATCTGTGTTCACTCACAAAGGCAGCGTATCCTGATGCGGCTAGGGCTTGAGGAAATGATGGCCCAAGCCATTTTAAAAAGAGATGCTTAAATTGGTTTTTACACTTCTTGAGTCTGTTAAATTTAATGAAAAATCTGCACTGAATATGTTGTGTTTGGGTTCAGTATGTGTTGTCTTCAGTATCACCAGTCAGAAAATTGACAGACAGAGTTAATAATAAACCTGATTTATATTATGCTTGCGGCAATAAAGGTGCTGCTGGTGTCATTTCATTAAACTAGATTAAAATGGCAGAATGTTCACAAACATTCCAAGGAACTCAAGGAACAAAGCTGTTAGAAGACTTGGAGCGGCGTTTTTGGAAGCAAGGGAAAGTAGTCTGTTTTCTAGGGGTTAGCACCTCTCCCAGGTTCTAAGGTTGAGAATAGCATTATGAACCAACCAAAGACTGAAAAGCTGTGGTAGGAGGCCTCAGAAGGCTCTGACTAAGCGGGGGAAGGGAGAGGGAGACTGGATGGCTGGAGAAAAAAGCCTATGTAAGGAGATTTATAAAACGAGAGGGGCAGTATATTGAGAAATTAAAGGTCTAAGAGACAAATCCAAGAGGTCGTTGAGCTGCCAACTCTAGACAATGAGAGGGTATTGTGCTGCACTTCAGAGCTGCATTCAAAGGAGAATTATTGCCTTTTTATTGATCTGTTAGCTGCTCTGAGAGCCTTTTCAGTTAAAGAGTGGGATAGAAATGCTTTAAATAAATAAACAGAATTCTGAAAAATATTGCTTGTTATATCACTGTTGATTCTAAAGAGCAATGTGACGGGGTGTTGAATTTCACATGTGAACCAGTTAGCCCTTTCTTTAGCTGTACATTTCTAATAATGTAGCTTGAATTTTAGAAGTGTTCAGTTCCCTTCTGCCTACTGTATTAACATTCTCATGCAGCATATTCCGGGCTGAACATTCTTCTTTTTAGCCTTCCTTGGGTAAAGAGCAATGGCCTCAGTGCCGTCTGCTTAACCTCAGTCAGTTTTCAGCCAGTCTCCCTGATAGAGGAGAGTGCAACCAGAACTATGCAGACAACCATTTCCAGGCTGTATTTATTTAGTTGATGAAAGTGAGTTTTTTAAAAATCCAAGTGAGAAACAAAAGTACCTTCGTATCACTTGCAACAGAAGGGCTTGTAAGAATGAGACTGTCCCTCACACGTTGATTCTTTTACACAGGTTATTGCCTTCTCAGTAATTTATCAGCTAAGACATAGTTCTGCTATGCTCCAGCTGCAGTCCGTCAAGGTCCAGCAGTGACTTACCACTTCACAAGCCAAAATCCAGCTCTTCTGGGAAGCTCTCCTTTCTTTTCTGTATTTGGCTGTCTAGAGTGGGCAATTTGTGTCCCTGAAGAATATTTCGGGCTACACCACCATTCTGCCTTAGCCAACATAGTCAATGGTGCAGCATGATGGGGGTTGTAGGCCAATAGGGGATGTACCCCAGCCTAGAGGAAGTCATGCTAGCCAAGCATGCTGGCAAACACATTTATTTATTTATACACACACACACACATATCCTGCCTTTTTCCTACAAAGGGCTCAAAGGGCTCAAGGTAGCTTACATCATTCTCCTCCTCTTATCCCCACAACAACAACCCTGTGAGGTAGGTTGGGCTGAGAGTCTGTGACTGACCCAAAGTCATCCAGTTGGCTCCATGGCTGAGCGGGGACTCAAACCCAGATCATCTGAGTCCCAGTCCCATGCTCTTAACCACGACACCACACTGGCTCTCACATGCTTCTCCAGTGTGAATGAAGCTCCACACAAACTTCAGAACAAGGTCAAGGGATTACTCAGGAAACTGGCTGGAGTTCCTAATTTTGGATTAATAACCATAGTCACAGTCTGATACAGGGGCCTGTGGCTTGATCCTCAGCATTCCCAGTTGCCACAGGGGCTGCAATGCCAGTGGGCTGCAGGAAGCAGACCTTTCTTGCTTACTGCAGACTGTTCAGATGGATTCATCTGATTCCAAGGAGGAGCCGGGGGGGGGGGTGGGCTTTGAAGTTTCAAGGTTACCTAGTGAAATTTCTCAGACAGGGCACAAGAATCAGCCTGCTTTGGAAGGAGCAGGAGCATTTTCAGGATCAGAGGGAGTGTAGGGGCAAGACCCAGTCAGGAAATGATGGGAGAAGCACAGAGCTCAGTTAGAGGGGCTCTGCAGCAAGGGCCAGCCTGAGGGTGGGCCAGAAGCTTTTCTGAAGGGGAGGGACAGAGGGGAAATTTCCTGGAGCAGGAAGAGGGGATCAGCTGGTCAGCACTGGGAAAGGAGCAGCTCCAGTCAGATGATTCCCTGCCCCTCACATGCCTGTGAATAGTGAGAATCAGCGGGCTGGACCACCCAGCTGATTCCCCCACTGTTCCCATCCCTGCTTGCCAGAGAGGTGACCAGAACCCAGCACTTGCTTTGGGGATGCCAGGTTCTGGATGCCACTGTGGAAAGCAGGAGTAAGAAGGCAAGCTGAGCTCCTCCCCTTCATCACTCCTACTTGCCAGAAAAGTGGTTGCATGAGCATCAGGTTTGGGACACCGCTCTAATAAGCCAGAGTGTGAAAAGGGAATGAGCACCACCACCTAGTGGATTCTCACTCTTCCCTCATGGTGAGAGCCAAAGGAGGGATCTGCTGAGTGGCACTGCAGAAAGAAACCCAGCTGATTCCCCGCTCTTTGCCTGAGTGTGGATCAGACACCCTCCCCTCCTGCTCCAGGAGACCCCTCTGGAGCAGGAGACCAGGTGCTTGATCAGTCTCTCTGCAGTATTTCAGGGCATGAGCCCTTTTTGCACAATAGAGGCTGTTTGACAGCTGCAGTGAGCCAAACAAGGTGTGCAGCCATGGCTGTCAAAGAGAGGAGCCTCATTGCTTCCTGCTCTGTCTCCTGGGAGGCCACCTGGACTGGAGGACTGAGAAGGCAGGAGAGAATGGGAGGGAAGGGAGTTACCACCATGAAGCTGATCGACCATCATGTACACTGAGGTAAAAAAGCCCACAAATTGTAGTAACCACAAATATGGTAGCCCCAGTTCCTTCTGAAGGGGCAACTATCTCTACAAATTTTACCTAATTCTGTCAAAAAATTAAAAGTTTCATGCCACTTCACTTAACAACTCAATGTGTGCGCACGTACATAATACAAAAAAATACTATACCTATTTTTCTGAGAGCCAACAGAAATAATCCCCTTCTAGAGGGCTACTATGCATGACACTTATCCACTTCTGACAAACAGAACAAACACTATAGGCATTTTTAAAAATCTGTGATCATAAAAGGAGGCTCCAGGTTTTGGAGGCCCTTGGGCCAGACACCACCCGTGAGCCCCTCCTTCAGCGGGCCCAGGTCCTCGGTGCCAGGTCAGCAGCTGCTCCAGCTCCCCCCTTGTTCCCCATTGCTGGTCAGGAGCGAGCCGGTGGGCGAGCAGCTGCCCCCCATCGTTCCCCCTCCTCCTCCTCCTCACCACCACCTTTCCGGGCCAGAGGTACAGGCAGGCGAAAAGCAGGCTGCCAAGGTGAAGAAGGGGCGCCGCCCAGGGCCCTTGGCGGTGGCCTCCGCGGGGCTGTGGGCCTCCCCAGCTGCCTGGCAAGTCCTCCCTTTGCCGGCCCTGGGAGGCGCAGAAGCCTCGCTCACCCCGGCCATGCGGCCCCTGAAGCGGCCTGAGCAGAATCCAGCCTCGTCCAGAAGCCCTGCACGGAGGTGCTTTGGAAACTTGCGGCCGGGACCCCCCTCGGAGCGAGAGCGAGAGAGAGACGGCGACGGAGGGACAGCAGGGGGCAGCACAAGACAGCGGAAGGAAAACGGCCTGTGTTGCCTCACCGACTTTGGAAACCAGCTCTCTTTCTTCCCTCCCCCTCAGCATGGTCTGCCCCAGCCGCACTGAATCAGAGGTAAGAGTTTATTGAAATCTTGTTTGCAACTTCCAAGCACAGACTACAAGAACTGGAAGGCGAGAGAAAAGAGACACTAAGTCCAGACGGCAAACATGTGAGTGCTGCTGATTGTGTGGGAAGGGGGTGGGTGGCAAAGGCTGCTGTCACTCCTTCCAGTTAGTGTTACTCTGACAAAGGCTGGGATTAAAAGCATACCCAGTAGCTATATTTCAGTGCCTCTGTTATCAAATGACAGTGTGCGCTTTAATAAATACTCGTCACTCTGGGAATTGACTACAGAAATGTGTTTAGCTCTAGTGGAGTGTTGCATACAGTCTAAAGATGCAGCTAACCTGCTTCGTTCTTGACCTGATCCTGTAGCCTGCTGAAGCAGAACAGGTTAGCAAGTGCCACTTAGATGTTTCCTTCTTCTCAGCTGTAGGTGTTGCTTGGAGACACTTTATCACTGCAGAGTGGTATCAACATGGACACAAAGCAGAGCTGGTCAGTTCTGTTTTTTGATCCTTCCCCAGGAGCTTTGTGATCTTGGAATCCAACAAGCTGTACATGGAAGAAACTCCATGCAATAACGAACCAAAAGCAATGGTTGTTGTGCCCAGTAGTAATGAAAGCAAAACCAAGAGCAAAAGGCAGCTAGGAGACAGTGCTGCTTGGCTCTTTTCTTCATAGGCCACAGGGCCTCTGCACAGGTTTTGTATATGCTTGTGGATAGCTGTCGTAGAGAATAGTGTTTGTGACACTCTGTTGCTATTGCTGACAATTCTGAGACTTTAGATCTGTGGACAACCTGCATGTCAGGTGCTAATTTTCCTACTTTTCTATAATAGATAGTGGTTTAAAAACAGGCAATTAGTTCTCTCCCTGGGAACAATAGATGGCAAAAGAAGATGGGGACGGCAGAGGATGAGGTGGCTGGATGGAGTCACTGAGGCGGTTGGTGTGAGTGGACTCCGGGGGACGGTGGAGGACAGGAAGGCCTGGAGGAATGTTGTCCATGGGGTTGCGATGGGTCGGACACGACTTCGCGACTAACAACAACAAAGTTCTCTCCACCCATGTTTCCAGCAGAAGAGTCAAGGCCTGGTTTCAGAGCCTGAAGGGATGTGTCTAATCTAAGCTTCTATTTACCAAACCAAGATGTTTCTATGTCTTAAGGCTAGACATATAGGATTGAAAGGACATAGATAATGCTTGCTGAAGTCTTAAAATCTGGACTGGCAAATGAGTAGGATATCCAACATGTGTTGAGCAGTATAACCTTTTCATGTGGTATAGCAGTATTCTCCTTCCCATGACTACCAGGAACAGATGCAGCAATGATACAGAATGTAAATGTATTTCAGTTGGGTAAGTTGCTCAATTCAGCATTTTATGGTACAGAAGAGGAGGGCCCTGCACACGTTAAGGGTCCTCACATATCCTTCATTTGGTAATGTCTTTCATTTTTTCATCTGTGCATGCTATGTTTACAGGTTTCCCCCACTCCTGCTGCTGCAGGGAATTTCCCTTGTTGCAGTGGTCAGTTCCATGCCAATCTCAAGAAAACTTTATGGTGAAGTCAGATCCCCCAACTACCCTAAACCGTACCCAGACAACAACATCACTATCTGGGACATTTCCGTGCCAAAAGGCTACAGAGTGAAGTTGGATTTCTGGCATTTTGATTTGGAGCCCTCCGAAGCCTGCCATTATGATTATGTCAAGGTATATGATGAGCAGAGGCTGGGATACAGAGTGGGTCTGGAAGGGGACACCTGGAGTCCCAGTAAGGGTATCCATACCTGGAGAGTCAGAGAAGGGGTCCATTCTCCATGTTCCATGGCAAAGCATCTGCTTTCGCTTATCTTTTTCCATACACTCCTATCCTACTGCTTTGTTTCTTTTTCTTTTTGTTTGTTTCTTTTTTTTTGTTTTGAGTCAAACATCTACTTTAGATGGGAAAGTTGATTATTTGCTTTCTTTGAACAGCAGGCTAACTTACTCCAGCAAATTTCCCTCAGTTGCAAATTAAGTTTGCCATGTTGCATTCTCCCCATGGATGCTGTTGTTTTAAAAAAAAACAAAAAACTAGCCCAAAATCCCCATAACTATGTGAAACTTGTTGGAGGCTCTTTGAATTTTGACTAATTAGTGCCACGTTTTTAACATTCTGCCCTTCTGTCCTTGGGATCTGGCAGATCAAAGCAGACAAAGAAGACCTGGGCCGTTACTGTGGCCAGGAGGGCTCATCCATTGGCAACCACCCCAAAGGAAGAAAGTTTTTGTCCTTAGGGAACAGGATGCAGCTGTTGTTTCATTCTGACTTCTCCAATGAGGAAAATGGCATCACTGTCTCCTACAAGGGATTCCAAGCCTACTATCAAGCTGTGGGTGAGTATAGAGGCTCCATGCCCTGCAGAAGGAAGCATGCAGGGTGGATATCAAGAATACTAGCCTAGCCGTAGGCAGAGGCAGTTGCACACCATACCAAGCAGGTAGCACAGAGCCCTGGCTGGGAACCAAGAGAACTGACCTTGCTGGGATTCCGAAAAGTGTCTTCTGTCCAGTTTTCTGGGGCAAGCAGGTCCAAGGGCATCTGGGTGCAGAAGGATAGAGTCCCTTAGCAATGGAGGGAATGCAGTCAAGCTGGGAGCTTTATCATGGGCATATCCCTCTCTGGGATCACTTTTCCATAGTGCAAGAAGAGGGTGGGGTGGGAGTTAGCACAGAGTATCTAGCTAGCATCCCTGTTCAGATGCCCTGACATTCCCACCTTGAACGAGCATCTCTGGTGGGAGAGGGAATGAAGGATCATGTGCTCCTGGTTCAGTCCCTGCAATCCCTTAATACAAGAGGACAGTCTTCCTGCTCCTGGTGCCCTGGTTGGACTGCAACTCATGAGATTCCTAACTATTAGCCATATTGGCTGGGGCTGATGGGCCCTGAAGTCCAAAACATCTGGAGGGCACCAGCTTAGGGAAGGGTGCAGTAGGAGGATCTGAGTCTCCTTCCCAATAGGAAGAAGTTCAAGAGGAAGCAAATGAGGGACACCAAGCAAAGTTCCCCATTAAAATAAGTCTCATGTCATGCAGGTAAAGGATTTCAGCAGAGGTCAGTTGATAGTTGCGAAAGGAAGGAGTCTAGTATCCAGATCCTTTAAAAAGTGAAATGAATAGCGGCCGTTGGCTAGTCAATTCAGGAGTATGAGCAATGATAATGAGCAAACAATACCCAGTTTTAACTCTTCAATCCAATCTAGTATAGACTTGACTTTGATAACAGAACGAAGTGCCTTCAGTGTAGTTTGCTAAGCACTGTTTGTTATTGTTAATGAAGGTAAATTCCCTCAAAACATTTTCCCAACTTTTTTCCATGTTAATTAACATAGCTTACAAATCTTATATCTAACAGCTTGCAAGACCTTAGACTGAGCTATTCAGTTGCTCAGGTGTATATTTTAGCAAAATATACAGTTATCACATTTGTTAGTATTCTAATTAATGAACCTATTGGAGTACAGCTTTCTGAGGTTAAAGACCCATGTAAACATGTTAATGTTTTGCTTTTACTAAACAGTGTGTTCTGAATTAATAGTAGCATACACAACAGTATACTATATTTGCATTATTTATTTTATTGTATTTATTTAAAACATTTACACACCCCTGCTCATCCATGGTTTTCAAGGTGGTCTCTAACCAATTTGTCTCATAATACAAACAACCATACGACCGTAAATACTTTTCTGAATTTGGAGGGTTACAGGCATCTGGATTAGATTGTGCCCTTATGTGCTAATGTCATCAAGGCAGTGCACAGCAATTTAATAAACCTCTAAAACGATAAAAATAAGAAGGATAAAACTGTAAAATATTATAACATTAATCAACTACATAATTTAAAGGCCTAACTTTAAAAGATGTGCCTTCACACCCTTTGTAAAAGCCAAGAGAGTGAGGACAAATGGTAGTTCTTGAGGGAGTGCCTCCACAGCTGGGGAGTGACACAGGACAGCCCCTTTTCAGGAATGCCTGGTGAGTGGATCTTTGTGAGTAATGTTGGCCTTAAAAGGGCCTCTTTGAAAATCAAAATAATTAGGCAGGGTCCTTAGATATCCAAATCATAAACAGCATAGTCTTCAGGGAGCGCACAACTGCTTCCAGAACAGGTTGAATCCCAATACTTAGCCCGTCTACTGACCATGAACATTTTTGTCTTGTTTGGACTTAACCTGCAAAACTTTCTTGTCTCTCCTTATTGGGAATCCCCAGATTTGGATGAGTGTACCGATATAAGTGTCCTTGAAGATAGACCTCAGTGCCAGCACTTCTGCCACAACTATATTGGTGGCTACTTCTGCTCCTGCCAGCCTGGCTACCGACTTCAGAGTGATCGGCATTCCTGTCGAGGTGAACAGACAAGTGCCCACCCCAAGGAACCCAGGGAGAGGTGGCAGCTGGTGTAGCAAAGTGCCTGTGGGGTTCAAGAGATCGCGGGCTCAAATCCAACCTTAGGGGAGCCATCAATTCTCAGCCTTAGCCTCTCATCTTCAGTATAAGGATAAGAAGATTGGTTTTTCCTGTAGAGTTTACTGTTGTGATAATGGGTATGAAATGCCTCGAATATCGCAAGTGCTCTACAAGTTTCTAAAGATTACTATTTTAGCCAAATGCTTCATACTAAAGAAGATACTGAGTGAATTAGCTACTCCCATAGCCCTTTTTCATCTGGTGTATTCACAGGATGAGAAGTTAAAAGGTGGATTTTCCTGCACTTTCACTCTCTTTATGAGTAAAATGAGGTTTGAAACCTGTGTGAGAAATTGTGAATGCAGAACCACAGGGATGATCGTTATTTCAGGCTAATTAATGGTGTTGCGTTAGAGAGTGGGGTTCTGGAGGTTGGGCTGCCTGCAAGGGAATAATGCTGCAAAACTCTCCTGTGGTGTGCCTGATTATCAGTAAGCCTTCTTTTGGTTCCCTGGTCTTCAGTGGACTGCAGCAATGAGCTGTTCACGGAGCTCTCGGGGTATCTGTCAAGCCCTGGATATCCTGAGCCGTACCCAGCGGATCTGCAGTGCAACTACAGCATACGAGTGGAAAAAGGGCTGACCATCACCCTCAAGGTCCTGGAGCCTTTTGAAATCGATGACCACCAGCAAGTCCATTGCCCTTACGACCAGCTTAAGGTACCGCAGATCAATGCAGCCTTTGCTGAGGCTGTTACACTCCATCCCACTTCCTTGGAATGGATCATAAATGGAAAGGGGGCACTTTTAAACATCCAAGAATTCTTGCAGTTGGTACTTTGGGTGGCTAGTTCTCAGTGTGAAGAATATTGTCCCATATGCTCATGCATTTTTTGAGCTTATGTTGCTATATGCCCTCCACTTTCCCTGACTGGTGAGAAGTTCTAGTGGAGCAGAGCTTACGTGGCCTTGTCTTCCTTTGGAAGAAGTCACTCAGAGCAGTTGAGGGCCAGTTCACACAATTGAGGGTTACTCCTATGGTTAACAAACCGCCCCCAGATCCCTAGACCAGGGGGTTTAGGGACAAACTAGGGCATAGGGACAGTTTGTTAACCCCCTGGTTAACAAAAATACCAGAGTTTTGGGGTGGTTAGTTAACCGGAGCAGCAACCCACCCTCAGTTGTACAAAATGCCCCACAACCTCCATGTTTGCTATATTTTTGAAGCATTTTAGGCAACACACCCTTGCCAGGGATGGACAACATGTTAAGCTGCACCAGTAATGGTACTTAAGCAAAAGGGGTGGCATGTCACCAACAAATGCAGAGTGGACAACAAGTCACCAAGGCTTGTGAGAACCTGCTCGCTAAGCAGTTTTGCACATCATGACAACCCACCCTGCAAACAAACTGCAGAGGGACTGTTCATGAAACAACCCACAATGCACCATGGGTTATAGCTCCCTCTTCCCCTTGATCTTTCCACCGGCATTCCAGGGGTTCTGCAGCAGGACCGACTTGTCTGCCCTTCCTCCACAACTGCAAGCTCACTCGTGTTCACTGCCGTATTTTTTTTTACCTTCCAGCCCTGTTTGGCGATCACTTTTCACAATTTCTGATCTGACAGCTAGTGATAGCCCCCTGCAGCATGTTGGAGGAGCTGTCACTGGTTTGTCACCCTTCTTTCTTAAATGTAAGAATATTGTGCAAATGTTTTCAAATATTTAAAAATATTTTTTTGTCAGACTGAAAATGGCAACCCTTGCTTGGGCAAAGCACTGAGGGAGGATGTCTGCTGTCAAAGTGCAGCAGGCACCCACCATGGGCCTTGACCTAGGAAAGCGGCAAAAAGCTATGCTTTTCAGTTTGCTGTCTCTTGACAGCTGTCAAAAAGTAGCCTGTCAAGAGAAAGCAAAACCATGAGTGATCTTTGTTCATGAAAGAGGGTGACCTTCCTGGTGAGATCCTCTAGGGTTACTCATTTTTCTTTTTGTCCCTGGCTCTTGCCAGGTTCTTCACACTTTTCCACCCTTTCCTGGGATTCCTGGATTTCAGGCTGTGGGGATGGGTCCTTGGTTTTGAAGCTTGAAGACATTTGGTTGTACAGGCAGGATGCAAGCTTATTGAGAGCCAGTAAGCACCCACCCTCTTGGAATGTAGCCAATTATGAAGGTCAGAAATGTCAACAAACAAGACAAGTTCAGAGTACAGTGAATCAAGAAGTAAGAATTCCTCACCAAAACTTTCCAGAACCCTATGTGACCATAACATGAATGAAACGAATCTTCCTTTCTTTGCATCAGCAGCAATTTGAACTAGCAGAGCAATTTAGCAGAACAAGGGCCATCAGGGACTGATGTAGGCAGAACAATAGTTCTCTTCCTTTATCATTGTTCTGTTCCCCAGAGAGGGATCAAAGAGATTAAGCTAGTTGGTTGATGGTCCAGCTTGATGGTTTTGGGGAACAGAGGATATTAAGGTGTGACTTTTGGCACTTGTACTTCCGAACCCTTCATTTCTCACCAGATCCAAGTTGGGGGAAAAGTGATCCATGAGTTCTGTGGCACAGTGTCTCCGGGGATCATCGAAACCAACAGCCCTTCTGTAGATGTCCTTTTCCTTACAGACGAGTCGGGATTCAGCCGTGGGTGGAAGATCCAGTACAGCACAGAAAGTAATGTATCCCCAGTGCAACAGATGAACACAGATGTTACCCAGCCATCTTCCAATGTATCTCTCACCTCCTTTTTTAAAACTCTCGAACAGGAATCCGTTGCCCACAGCCTGTGCCAAATGATGAGTTCACTATCATCAAAGAACTACAGCCCGTGTATCGATTCCAAGACTACTTCATTGTCAGCTGCAGGACTGGATATAACTTGGTGGAGGTGAGGCTTACTGATTCGACTTTTTGCCTCTATCCACCTTTTAAGCATTTTTCATCCAGTGATGTCTTGATCTCACAAGTCCCATTCCCAGATAACTCCTTTCCTTTTACATTTCTCACTCTTTCTCATAGAAACAGTCTGCCAGGGCATGAGAAGCAGCTTCCAACAAAATCTCTCCCCCAGAGGCAAGAAAAAGGTCACACTGTACTTTTGGTTCTGACTAGAGCCAAAAAAAGATTTGGTGATTGCAGTTTTGAGTCTGTTGTGAAAAGCCTAGTGAAGAAATGAGGAAACCAAAAGTAGATAATAAAGCAAATAAACAAGACTGAGATGAATGCAGAAGTCAGCCTTTCCATGTGGTTTGTGTGGCAGGACTGGCTCTGTGAAAATGGGGAGCTTTTCTGGGCATGGAAGGTGACTTTTCTGCATTGCAGAGAACCCAAACTCTACCAGCCTGCTCCCTAAGAAGCTAATGGAATGATGGCGCCATATGAAGGCAGAGAATGTGGCTTCCATGCAGGGTTGAGCACAGTAGTTTCTAATTTATTTTTAAAATAGATCTATGAGTATCCCTCCTATATTCTCTCCCTAATGCTTCAGCTACAGCATAGTATGGTAATATAATTATAATTATTATATTTATTATTATTATTATTAAATTTATTACTATTATTCCTAACAAGAGGAAAATGTGGTATACCAATGCAATGTGATAATAAAAAGAATAGCTATTAGGTTTTTATTTTCTTCAATGTATACTAAAATGCATTGCTTCTGAACTTCAGAATTTTAATTTGTTTTCCTTCTTGCACGTGAATTTTTTTACTTTGGCTATAAAGTTTTTAAAAAGGTTTATAAAGAAATGGACTACTAAAAACACAAAACAGGAACGAGATGAAAGGGAGGCCACTTCTTATACATAAGATGCTTGAGGCAGTGCACTTATTTATTATTATTTATTTATTTAGAAAACTTCTATGCCGCCCCATTCACCGAAGCCTCGGGGCTGCTCACAATCATAAATAAGTAAGAAAAATATAAAACAGTATAATTTAAGAATAATTTAAGTCACCCTGGCCAAAAGATAAAATAAATAACATTAACAATTAAAATAACGCTTGAATAAAAAGGCTTGTCCGTTGTGACCAATGAGAGGCAGAAGAGGTGGGGGGATTTTCTTTGCAACCACAGTGTGCAGGAACTGTTCAGTCCTTTCCTTTCCTGCTGTGGGCTGGCTGACAATTTCCATTTAGCCCCATGAATAACACCTGGGACTAATAGCTTGGCACAGGGTTTTTTCCTGGGACTATTGGTAGAGAGGGAGGATTGATCCCTCCTTCCCCATGTGTTGCAGTGCTGTGATGAAAGATGTTGCATGTCCCCTACGTGTGCTTTTAGTGTGTGTTTGTAAAAACTTTCAGGCTTTCTAATAAGCATTTAGTGTAGACCTGGAAAACCTCCAGGCTGCAGGCTAAAGATGGCCTTAGGGGTTCCTCAAGTGTCTTTCCTAGGTCCTTTCCTGTCCTCTGTGCTGGTGCCAAGAGAGGAGGAAGAGTTTGTTCCCAGTCTGCAGCAGATCTGAAATAAACCGTGTCTTGTCTGGGAAGGGCATGTCTGAATGGCCAGTGTGTTTGCGTGTGTGAAAATGTGAGAGGGCCATGTGCCAGCAATGGCTCCACCGACATGAGGCAGTGTCACCCCCTTGTTAGCATGCAGCCTCCAGTGTCCTGTGCCAGGCCCAGTCTGGCCCTCTGGCTGAAAATGGCTCTCCATTCCAGAGTTAGTGTCACCTTTATAGGACCCTGTGCTGTCTTGCCATAGGACAGCAAATGGGAAACAAGCAATACATGATACTAAGCAGGGGAGCACAGGCAGGATTGTGGACATGACTAATTCGCACTGCTTTGTCTGAGCAGGGTAATGAGCATTTGCCGTCCTTCACCGCTGTGTGCCAAGATGATGGGTCCTGGCACCGCCAGATGCCCCGGTGTGAAAGTGAGTAGCTCTCTTCTAGTGCTTGCCGTGGGGCCCAAGCAATGCTGGCCACAGCACGGAACAGAGGCAGGCAGATCTTGGAATGCCATTAGAGGGACTCTGCTCTGCAGAGCAGGTGCCGCCCTGGCCCCAAGGTCTCTTTCAACCTCAGCCCCACCTGGGATGACTCCTGCTGTGTCAGCCTTCAGAGCTGAAAGGTGACTCACCTGCTGGGCAGCTGCTGGAGCCTCTTCCAGCTATGATGTGCCCTGAGGCTCTGCTCACCTGGTCAGCCCACTGGCTTTCCCAGGATATCAATGCCTACAGGGCAGCTGGGACTTTGCCTGAGCAAGAGGCAGTCTGTGTGGGAGTGGCACACAGACCCGACCCCAGGAACTTGTATCTGCATGCCAGACCTCTGTGCAGCAGTCCTGAGGGTGCTTTGCGGCCAAGCTGCATCAGTTGCAGGACTCTTTCTCTCAGTTCTGTGACTGAAATGAAGCAGAATGAGCACAACAAAGCAGAGCAAGGTGAGGTGGTTTTCAGGGCTGTGACTGAGAATGGGAAGAATGGCACTGGGTGGGAAGCTGCTGAACTCTTTTCTCTCCTGCCCTTGGTTGGCTCAAAATCATTTGGGGTGAAAGCACAGAGGTGCTGCCTCCTTTTCCACGTGTGTGAAAATGCAGCTTAAGGGTGTAGTTTTCAGTGGACAATTAGCAGGCAAGGTGAAGATTGGGCAGCCCTTCTGCTTTTGGTTTCTCCACTCACAGTATCTGAGGCTGCTTTTCATTTTTTAAGGAATCAAATCAGCCACTGCATATCGCACACCTGAGCATCATGTGTAGCTTCATTTGCGAAAGACACAGCACTCTTGGAGCACGAATCGAGATGCTCCACAGCTGTTTACAGCAGCTTGCCAAGTAACTGCCGAATGTCTACTGTAGTTGGGCTTCTGAAGAATGCCTGAGGAAAGTGCTCCTGCGCTCACTCCTAGCCTGCTTGTCTTGCAGTTGTCAACTGTGGTGAGCCTGCAAAACTGCTGCACGGGGCCTTTGATTATGTGAGCCAACCAAAAAATAACAACTACCAGTCCAATATCAGGTACCGCTGCAATGAACCCTACTACCGCATGGTGCCCAGGATGGAGACAGGTGAGTCTTGACACAGCAAGAACTGTGTCTCTTCAATCCCATTTTTATCCTATTCTGCAAACCCCAGATAGGAACTCTCTCTCTCTCGCTCGCTTGCGCTCTCTCTCAGTTTCAATAAGATATTTCCATGTTGGTGGCACCCTCTCTGAAAAATACTTGCCCCACAAAATCTCAACTGGCCCCAGTCACATCAGGTTAGCACAAGGCTGTGGCTCTGCCAATTCTTACTACTTGGCAGAAGCGACAAAACAGTTTTTGCGCTAGTATTAGTGCATTTTGCATTTCCAGTGAAAGGCCCAGGATGAGTAGGTGGCACAGAATTTCGCTGGGGGATGGGGCAGGCTCCCAACATTCAAATAAAACAGTGAGTCTCTAGCCCTGGTAGAACCTGAGAGGGTTCATGCATGATCCTGCTCATGTGCTACCTGCATTATTGGAAAGCTTCTCAAGAGCTTCTGCTTTGATGTTAAAGCTCCGTCCTGGGAAGCAAAGGAAATAGCTTTGTGCAGAAAAAGCTGAGGATTTACCGTATTTTTCGCTCTATAAGACGCACCTGACCATAAGACACACCTAGTTTTTAGAGGAGGAAAACAAGAAAAAAAATATTCTGAATCAAATGGCCACATAATCACAGGCACATTCCCCATCACTTCCCCATGGGCTGCACATCTGACAGACTTACTGCACGCACACATTCGCTCTATAAGACGCACAGACATTTCCCCTTACTTTTGAGGGGGAAAAAAGTGAGTCTTATAGAGCAAAAAATACGGTAATTGGGTGGCATTTCTTCAGACTCTTTCCGCACGATCTTTGTTGCCTCTTTCAGATACTTATAGCTGCTCCTCTGAGGGTTCCTGGAAGGATCAAAAGGACCAGGAAGACATCCCAGTGTGCCTACCAGGTTAGTGGAATGCACAGGCGCCCCTGCACCTTTTCCTCAACATTGTCAAACGGAGGGCTCCATATGTTCCTAATCAGAAGACATAGTGCAGCTATTCTGTTTTATCTTCCTTAATGCATCTTCTGTGATAAGAGTGAAAGATGGAAGAAACTGTAGGAAAAGATGGGAGGGGTTATGGTGGAGGATGGTGAGGCTGGGCAGTTGCACAGGAAACGCCTCATCTGGAAACTCACTCAGAGAGAGGAGGAAGGAAAAGGAGATCCAAAGTGGTGGAGCATGTACCTCACACATACAGCTAATTAAATCCAAGCATTTGCTGTTCTCTTCACTGGGGATGGGAAAGGCCTTTGCCTGAGACTTTGAGGCAAGTGAAGAGGCTATCAGAGGCAGGCACCACCTTCATGCTCAGGATTAGGCCCCCATCACCTAGACAGGCTGCAGATGACTAGACACTGGCAGTGGCTGAGCAAGAGTGGGGTGCAGCCCAGATGGAAAACCAGAGCTAGGGTTACAGTCTGCTTTTGAGGGGCACGCTGAGGGTGCAGGAAGGATGGTTGAGCTAGGCCGCTGATTTGTATGAGGGCAGTAGGCGTGAGGGGCATGGAAAGCAGTCAGCGGAATTGCTTAGTGGCTCTCCCAAGCTGAGGAAGTACAGCAAGGCCTTGGAGCTGCCAGCTGCCAGTGGAAAGGGACTGGTACTCCTGTACTATTTCCCAGTACAGGAGGAACGTTCCGTCCTCTCCAATATCTTCCATTCCTCTAATGAGAAGGGAATCAACACCTTGATGCGTTGGCAGAAAACGTGGAGAGCACTGGGCTGGGTGTACTGTTAAGAACAGAAGGAAAAATTGTGACATGGGAAGGATCTGGCATACTTGTTAAGAAATAATGGAAAGTAAAAGAGCACAACATAAGGAAACCTTGAATGTGCTATGGAAGAGCATGAGGATAGGATGCCACAGCCTTTCTGAGCATTGTCTTCCTTTGCAGTGTGTGGAATGCCAGACAATCCTGTCTCACAGTTCCAGCGGATTGTTGGTGGCAGTGATGCCAAGCCTGGCAGCTTCCCATGGCAAGCAATGACTATCATGACTGGAGATTCATTGCGTGCTGGAGGGGCATTGCTGAGCGACCGCTGGATTCTCACAGCTGCCCACACCATTCTTCCGAAAGGGCAAGAAAAACCTGACAATGGATCTCAGGCTTTTCTCAAACAAATGGTTGAGAAGGCTGAAATCTTTATGGGCCACACAGTGGTGACTGAACTGTACAAGCTGGGCAATCGGCCTGTGCGTAGGTTGTTTATACATCCAGACTATATACAAGGAGATGAGCACAACTTTGATGGAGACATTGCACTCATTGAGCTGCGGGATCCAGTGACCCTTGGCCCTGACATATTGCCTGTCTGTCTCCCAAGTTCAGAGAATGACTCATATTATGCTCCAGGATGGATGGGTTATGCCAGCGGCTTTGGAGTGGAGAAGAACATCCTTGCTAACAAACTGAAATATGCACCAATCCCAGTAGCTGAGCGTGGTCTCTGTGAGGGGTGGTTGCGGGGAAAGAAGATTAACAAGCAGGACCCAGTCTTCTCAGCCAACATGTTCTGTGCGGGTTCCCCTAAGGAAGGAAAAGATACCTGCCAAGGTGACAGTGGAGGAGCCTTGACTGTGCGTGATCCAGAGACTGAACGTTGGGTGGCCACAGGCATTGTATCTTGGGGCATTGGTTGTGGCAAAGGGTATGGCTTTTACACTAAAGTAATGAGCTACCTAGATTGGCTCAAGGGCATTGTGGGGAATGACTGGGTCTCAATGCAGATACCTTATTGACATACTGAAGGGAGTGTAAGCAACATTAGGGCCTGAAGATCGAAAGCTACTGCTCATTTTTTTGAAAGAACATGCAACTTTAATGTTCTTTTCCTTTTTAATTCCCAGTTCCCACAAGGAGGATAGTCTCTCAGAACAAACAAGTAGGGCCTTAACTTGCAGACCTACCTATCAATGCCCCCTTTATCAATCCATCAGTCACTCAAAGAAAGCCTTCGCTGATAAGCCAATTAAATCAAAAATAGTTTGAATTCCCACTGATTCTATAAACTCAAACATATTTCTGTACTATTTGTTTGTACCAATGGACAAATAAAAGAATTATAGCCCTATAGCAGTTCTGGATGAGGCTGCTACTGTGCAATGTTATTGCCTCTTTCATTTAATTTTATGGGAGGTCCAGACAATGTTTTCTTCAATTTGTAGTCTTCCTCTCCTACTGTTTCTCCCATGTTTTCTTACCGGGGGAAAAACCATTCAGGAAAAGAAGATAGTTTAACTGGGGCTTTTGAGCATGTTTGATTAACATTTGATAGGGTGTCTGAGAACTAGATCAAATTACTTTACAGGCTAGATTAGTGGACCATTGCTGGTTTGAGGATATGTAAGAGTTCACACTGGCACATAGTTATCACTGGCTGACTGCAGCATCCAGTCCTATATGATTTAATGGTACCATCCAAGATCTAACAATGCAAATGACACTTTCCTATCAAGATGGCTTTTGATGGTGGCTGGTCATGACGCATAATACTTGCAGTAATCAAGCGCACAGAAATCACGTGGTACCCATGGATATGAAAATTAGACTTAACCCTAATTGGACCTTTCCTTTTCATTTCTCCTATACACTTTTTGATTATCACAATTTACCAACACTATTATATTACTAGCTTTATTCTCTCTGATGCTTTCCTAACTCAGCTTCTCTGCTAGGTACAGTATGTTAGTGTAATGCTATTAGACAAACATATTATGGCTTTCAAAAATGCCCCACTATTACCTGGGAGTTTCTTTGCTCCTTTTTAAATGGCCACCAGGGAATGTTTGGTATAGCTGTAACACCCCCTGCTCAACAGTGACATTCTGCAAGTATTAAAAATCACTGCTACAGAAACATTAGTGTTTTGTTTTAATGCTCTCCTATTCTTCTCTGTTTTACTGCATATAATGCCATCATGCAGCCAGAGGTGTGTGTGTGTGTGTGTGTGTGGCCGTGAAGCGCAATGTGGTTATGGAAATCACGACTTGAAATAGTCCAGTTAATGGGACTTGGTGATCTCACCAGGGTCAGAAGTGGGTTGGAGCACCCCTCTAAGTTCACCCCTTTTCTTTTTCCCATATGAAAGAAAAATCACTCCTTTTCACTCCTTTTCTTCAGCAAGAGTAACATGCTGCATTTTGAAATATAGCTGGAGAGCTGTGGAAGCCTGGCTGCCCACTGACACTGGCTGACCTGGTGCTCACCAAACAGGGATCAAGCAACGACTGGGTTCATACAATGCAGCAACCCATTATAGCCACAGAGGGCTATTTTGTGCAAACTGCTTAACAGAGTAATTTATTCCAGTTTCCCTTAAAATGGTGGACTTCACCCACCAGAGTTAACCACCTGCAGCACATTGTTTAATTATTCAATGATACAATCCATTTCTATCCTACTTTTCAGCCTATACCATGCCCTAAGTTGGTTCAGAATGAAAACATAAACACACTGTTTAGGTTGTGAGAGAAAAATTATAAATGTTCCTTTCTTAGTTTCTCAAGCTTGGTAAAGAAACTGACACATGAAAGTAGATAGTGTAGAAATATGTGTGATTAAAGAGTTGAGCAAGTTAGATACTAACAGCACAGCTACATTCCGACTTTGTCATACTATGTGAGGAGTAACAACAGGGATTCAATTGAGCTGAGGATGAGACTTGGAGCTGAATCCTTTTAAGGGTAATCTTTAAATAAGGTGTGAATAGAGGTAAGGCATGCCAAGGTGTTCTACGAATAACCAAGAAGGTGGGGCTGATGGAAAAGCATCTTCAGGAGTGATGTCAACTATAAAGGCATTGTTTTTGTTATTGATCGGGGCTGTCCCCTTGAGTTCAGCCCATACACAAGTGTATAATCAGTATTGCCTCATATACCATATATTGCTGCTTTGCTTTTTCCAGTCTATTTGACCTGTGTCCTGCAGGATCTGACAAGGTAATAAGGATTACTTTATTCCAAGATGGATAGGGTTAGGGTGGATCAAGGGCCCTTGATGTTACTGCAGTAAGTTCATTTTTTGCAGCTTTCAATTTCTAGCCTTCACGGTGTCCCAGAAAGGGAAAACAAACAGACAGGAGAAAGTAGAGGAGTTTCGTAGCCCTGCACATTTCTCTCAACTGGCTTGTGCCGTCTTCTGCACTACCAAATCTCCTATTTCTGGCCTTTGTTTTCTCTTTGCTACATTACTTTCTCTCTGCCCAGAGGGAATAGTCTTCCAATTCTGCAGTCCATCAGCAGGTTTGAAATTCAATAGATGCATTCATTAATTGATTTCATATCCTGCCTGTCAGCCCACCAGAGATAGCTTAGTTAATCCTCAGAACATAGAGTGATTAGAATGACATGCAAAACAGCATGATAATCGCATAAAACAGAAATAAAAAAAATATACAAAACTTGTGTGGGCATATGAGAAAATCAAAGGCCTAGAACAGAAAAAAAGGAACAGATTATATATATATATTTTTTTCATTTCCTGCCAGAATGGGTCTACAGACACACCCTACATGTAGTGCTTTGGGAGCACTCTGCTGCTCAAAGGAATTTCCAAAAGGCAGAAATACTGGATTTCTACATGTGGAAATAATTGTAATGTTTGATCATGAAGGCTTTGGTCAAAGTTGATGTGTGTTGCTGGTGTTTCTGTTCATCAAGCCCAGATGGGGAAAACCCAACTTGCTTAGTCATTCCTGAGAATGCTGGCCCTGATATTTAAAGTGCCACTGCTAAAGCTGTGTGTTTCGAACATGCAGAATTCAATGTGTAGCTCACTTAATCCTATGCAATACTCATAATCCTGGCTTTCATGGATTTGCTTACTTAAAAGCATGTTGGAGCACAATGAAATGCATACTTTTACAGAAAGAATCACTACAGCTCTCAGCACCCCTCCACAAAACCATGCTGACTTGGGTGTGCTGGGGCTTGTAGGTCTTTTTCCTGTCTTTTTCCTTGCATAGTTGGAGAACTGGAAGCCTAACAAGAAAACCAGAGTAGGATGCAACTAGCACAAAGGGATTCCCCATCTTTATAGCCCCATGCCTTCTTTCACAATTTGGAGTCCGCCACTTCACCCTACTTTATCCCACAATCCTTCTTGCTTAAGTTGTACTCAGACATCATGATGACAAGAAACTTGCTTTCAAAAACAATCAGAATTTTAATTCTGCGTGACCTCAGATGCTGTGGGGGAGTCCAGATTTAATAGCGGTATAGTGAGGGAATGTCCTTGTTTATGGAAGTAAACTGTTGTTGATGTTTTGCATAATCTATGGAAAGAGAGGTGGCTGTAAGGTAAGGATGCACAGATGAGGATGTTTACACTGCAGCAGGGGGAACGGAAGTTATGCTGCATCAGGCTGAAGATACATTCTGTTTCCTACAATGTCTAGCAAAGCCTCCAGGAGAGTGATCATCAAGGGCATGAAGACCATCCTTGGATCTAGCCCCCAGCACCTGGTATGGGATCCCCTGGTAGTTATCAAAGGCAATAGCTGTTGGTAGGCAAGCCTTCTAAGCATTTATCCAATCCTCCATTAAACCATTAAACCCTAATAAGAAAGGGAAAAGAATTCTCTTTGGCAGAACCACTGAAATGGAATGAGAGGGCTGGATTGAATGTGCTGCCAAACTTAAGATTGTGAGCTTTTGAAATATAGAAGACCAAATCACAGCATATAACAGCCCCCCCCCCACATAGAATACATTTTAAACTGCAGATTTCAGTGCAGATTTTATTAAACCATATCAGTGCAGATTTTCAGGGAGAAGGGAGCCCAGAACACATTCAGCTCTGTCCTAGGAAGTGCATGATTAAAAGATTAGGACCTGCAAATCATTAAATGGTAAATGAGCAATTGCCTTGTGCACCTCTAGTGTAACCCTATAAATTTTCCAGGCATTGAAAATTACAAAGAATATCGGCATTTGACGGGTGGGAGTCTCCCTCTCCTCACCTTCAATTCCTGGATTAGTTAAGAAAAGCAATGAAGGGGGCTTCATGTCCAATCTGTCAGACAAAAAAACCCAACACTCTCATGCTTCTGTGTTCTTTTTAACAGATTCAGAATACATGTTACAAAGAATTTAACATATTCCTTTGCTGCCTCTCCTTGTGAAATCAGGGCAGCTTCCAACATGCAAATACAAGCTAGAGAGATTCCGTGGCAACCATGAGGGCTGATTGCCTCTTTGTTGAATACAGTTCATATGGTTTCGCTTTTCGGTAGTGCTTCAGTGATGGCAAGCCAGACTTTTAAAGATTTTCTGGCATTTGAAGAGCCACCCATCTAAATCCAGCTTCTCACCTTCCAAAAAAGAAAACCTTCTGCAACAGAGAAGTATACATTCTGCCTCTGACTGTCATGACCAGTGCTTTTTTTGTAAGAAAAAAGGTGCCAGAACTCATGAAATTATTTACCTTTCGCACGTAGTCAATCACTGTACACACACCCACACATTTCAGTTGTGCAACGAAACATAACGGTTGCCACCCGTAATAGGCACTCAGCATGCGACCACATGACCAATCACAAGCTGAGCAGCGCCATCACAACCAGCGCGGATAAGGTACGCATGCATCAGATTTGACACACAAGCAGCCTGCATGCACCGTTTTAATGATTTTGCCGCCGACCTGCTATGCTCGACAGGGCGATTCAAATCCACGTGGACCAAACATCAAATTTTCAAAAGTTACTTTTAAAACTTGGAAAATCTGTTGAAAAAAGGTGCCGGAACTCTGTTCCGGTGCGTTCTATGACAAAAAAAGCACTGGTCATGACCATTTGTGGCTTTGTGCTTCTGACATCAGCATTGATGATAAAGGTAGGATCACAGGAAGAGGCCATTCAAGCCAGCAAGTCTCTGCTTCTTCAGTCCAGGAATCCTGTTAGAAACATCCCTGACAGATGGCTAACTAGTCTCTGTGCAAAGACCTCCAATGAGGCAGTGGGCTCCATCACTCTGCTCTGACACTTAGAAAGCTTCACCTGCAGTTAGATTTTCTATGGACCTTATTGAGACCATGCTGAATTTCATTTCTGTCTTCCTCTAAGCTATTCTCTAACAAACCTAAATCTGATAAGCATTCCTCTCACTTCTTCCTCCAAGTCATTAATAAAAATGTTGAAGATTATGGGGCCCAAGACTAAACTTGGCAGCTCCCCTTTTGATACCTTTCTCATTTTATGAAGAATCACCGGCCAGTATTCTCGAAATATGGTTCTCTAGCCAGCTAGGGACCCACCTAGTTGTAATGCCATCCAGCCTGTATTTAGCACGTTTGCTGATCAGAATATCCAGGGCAACTTCGACAAAGGCCTTGGTGAAGTCAAGATATTTTATGTCCACAGAATATCTATGATCTACTGAGGAAGCTACTTGACTAAAAAATGAAAGAAAATTAGACCGGCAGGGCTTGTTTTTGACAGATCCAAGCTGGCTTCTAGTTGTATTTGCATTAGTGTAAAGGTGCCTACAGATGATGCCAATAATCTGCTCTGGAAGCTTCTGAGATGTTGATATCAAACCAAACGGTCCATATTTTCCCAGATTGCCCTTTCTACAAATAGGAAAATTTCCTTTTTCCAGTCCTTAGCAGGATTTCTCAAGGATAATAGAAGTTCCAAGAATCCATTTCCTAACTCCTTTGCCATCAGTGGATTCAATCCATCTGGAACTTGGAGTCTGAATTCCTTTAAGATGCTTAAAAGACCTTGACCATTCCCCTGTCAACCTCAGACTACCCCTTCAGCCTCTTTGTTACATATCCCAGATGGGTCACTGATCTTCTTTTGGGAGCAGACTGAGCAAAACCAGTACTTCCACCTTTCCTTTTTTCTTTGCTGGTCATCCATTTGCACTAGGTCAATCATCTATTACTTTTGTCCTTTTCCTTTAAACATATCAAAACTAGCCATTTTTTGGTGTTCTCAGCACCCACTTTTCCCACCATATCTAAGCAGCCATTGGAAAGATTTCTAAAAGGGGGTCATTTTCTTTTTTTGTTGTTGTTAGTCGCGAAGTCGTGTCCGACCCACCGCGACCCCATGGACAACATTCCTCCAGGCCCTCCTGTCCACCACCATCCCCTGGAGTCCACTCAAGCTCACACCAACTGCCTCTGTGACTCCATCCAGCCACCTCATCCTCTGCCGCCCCCTTCTTCTTTTGCCATCTATTGTTCCCAGCATTAGGCTCTTCTCCAGGGACTCCTTCCTTCTCATTAGGTGGCCAAAGTATTTGAGTTTCATCTTCACTATCTGGCCTTCTAAAAAGCAGTCAGGGTTGATCTCCTCTAGGACTGACCAGTTTGATCGCCTTGCGGTCCAAGGGACTTGCAGGAGTCTTCTCCAGCACCACAACTCAAAGGCCTCAATCCTTTTGCGCTCGGCCTTCCTTATAGTCCAGCTTTCACAGCCATACATTGCAACTGGGAAAACCATAGCCTTGACTATACGCACTTTTGTTGGCAGGGTGATGTCTCTGCTTTTTAGTATGCTGTCTAGATTTGCCATAGCTTTCCTCCCCAGGAGCAAGCGTCTTTTAATTTCTTGGCTGCAGTCCCCATCTGCAGTGATCTTGGAGCCCAGGAAAATAAAATCTGTCACTACCTCCATTTCTTCCCCATCTATTTGCCAGGAAGTGAGAGGACCAGACCATGATCTTAGTTTTCTTAATGTTAAGTTTCAAGCCAACTTTTGCGCTCTCCTCCTTCACCCGCATCAAGAGGCTCTTTAGTTCCTCTTCACTTTCTGCCATGAGAGTGGTATCATCTGCATATCTGAGGTTGCTGATATTTCTCCCAGCGATCTTGATTCCAACTGGTGATTCATCTAGCCCTGCCTTTCTCATGCTGTGCTCTGCATATAAGTTAAATAGGCAGGGCGACAGTATACAGCCTTGCCGAACTCCTTTCTCAATTTTGAACCAATCAGTGGTTCCATGTCCAGATCTCACTGTTGCTTCTTGATCTGCATATAGGTTTCTCAAGAGACAAATAAGATGGTCTGGTACTCCCATCTCTTTAAGAACTTGCCACAATTTGTTGTGATCCACACAATCAAAGGCTTTAGCATAGTCAATGAAGCAGAAGTAGATGTTTTTCTGGAACTCCCTAGCTTTCTCCATGATCCAGTGTATGTTGGCAATTTGATCTCTAGTTCCTCTCCCTCTTCAAAATCCTGCCTGTACTTCTGGTAGTTCTTGGTCCACATACTGCTGGAGCCTAGCTTGTAGGATTTTGAGCATAACTTTGCTAGCATGTGAAATGAGTGCAATGGTGCGGTAGTTTGAACATTCTTTGGCATTGTCCTTCTTGGGGATCGGAATGTAAACTGACCTTTTCCAATCCTGTGGCCACTGTTGAGTTTTCCGAATTTGCTGGCATATTGAGTGTAGCACTTTTACTGCATCATCTTTTAAGATTTTGAATAGCTCAGCTGGAATATTGTCACCTCCACTGGCTTTGTTGTTGCTCAGACTTCCTAAGGCCCATTTGACTTCACATTCCAGGATGTCTGGCTCAAGCTCAGTGACCACCCCATCGTGGTCATCAGGGATGTTAAGCTCTTTCTTGTATAGTTCTTCTGTGTAATCTTGCCACCTCTTCTTAATCTCTTCTGCCTCTGTTAGGTCCCTGCCATTTTGGTCCTTTATCATGCCCATCTTTGCATGAAATGTTCCCTTCATATCTCTAATTTTCTTGAAGAGATCTCTGGTCCTCCCTATTCTATTGTTTTCTTCTATTTCTTTGCACTGTTCATTTAGGAAGGCATTCTTATCTCTTCTAGCTGTTCTCTGGAATTCTGCATTCAATTGTTTGTATCTTTCTCTTTCTCCCTTGCCTTTTGCTTCCCTTCTTTCCTCAGCTATTTGTAAAGCTTCCTCAGACAGCCATTTTGTTTTCTTGCATTTCTTTTTCTTTGGGATGGTTTTAGTTGCTGCCTCTTGTACAATGTTGCGAACCTCCATCCATAGTTCTTCAGGCACTCTGTCTATCAGATCTAATTCCTTAAATCTATTTGTCACCTCTACTGTATATTCATCAGGGATATGATTTAGGTCATACCTGAGTGGCCTAGTGCTTTTCCCTACTTTCTTCAACTTAAGCCTAAATTTTGCCACCAGAAGCTCATGATCTGAGCCACAGTCAGCTCCTGGTCTAGTTTTTACTGACTGTATAGAACTTCTCCATCTTTGGCTGCAGAGCACATAGTCAATCTGATTTCTGTGTTGACCGTCTGGTGATGTCCATGTGTAGAGTCGTCTCTTGGGTTGTTGGAAAAGAGTGTTTGCTATGACCATCGTATTCTCTTGACAAAATTCCACCAGCTTGTGCCCTGCTTCATTTTGTACTCCAAGGCCAAACTTGCCTGTTATTCCAGTTATCTTTTGGCTTCCTACTTTAGCATTCCAATCCCCCATGATGATAAGGACATCATTTTTTGGAGTTAATTCTAGAAGGTGTTGTAGGCCTTCATAGAACTGGTCAACTTCAGCCTCTTCAGCACCAGTGGTTGGGGCATAGACTTGGACTATTGTGATGTTGAATGGTTTGCCTTGGATTCGAACTGAGATCATTCTGTCATTTTGGAGATTGTATCCCAGTACTGCTTTTCCTACTCTTTTATTGACTATGAAGGCTACTCCATTTCTTCTGAGGGATTCTTGCCCGCAGTAGTATACCTGATGGTCATCTGAACTAAATTCACCCATGCCTGTCCATTTTAGTTCACTGATTCCTAAGATGTCGATGTTCAGTCTTGTCATCTCTTGTTTGACCACATCCAGCTTGCCTTGATTCATGGATCTGACATTCCAGGTTCCTATGGAGTAAAGATCTGTGCAGCATCGGACTTTCCTTTCACCTCCAGATACATCGGCAACTGAGTGTCCTTTCGGCTTTGACCCAGTCGCTTCATTCTTTCTGGCGCTACTAGTACTAGCCCTCCGCTCTTCCCCAGTAGCATATTGGACACCTTCCGACCTGAGGGGCTCATCTTCCGGTGTCATATCGTTTTGCCTTTTGGTACTGTCCATGGGGTTTTCATGGCAAAGATACTGGAGTGGGTTGCCATTTCCTTCTCCAGTGGATCACATTTTGTCAGAGCTCTCTGCTATGACCCGTCTGTCTTGGGTGACCCTGCACAGCATAGCTCATAGCTTCATTGAGCTACGCAAGCCCCTTCGCCACAACAAGGCAGTGATCCATGAAGGAGCATTTTCTTTTTAGTCCATGAGTAATAGAGGGACAAATTCCCCTAGGCTTTTTTCCAACCCTAGTAAGATTAGTGCAGAATTTGGACTTGACTTATGGCACAGTTACCAGAAATTTTGCCTGCCTCTCTGTTAGAAGGATTAGCACTCTTGCCTTCTTCAAAGCTAGAGTGCACAAGCCCTTCTGCAATTAGCAGCAGCCTCACATGAAGGTTGCCATTCACTGCAAGGGCCCGAGGCAGGAAAGCTGCTTGGTACACTACATTCTATCGTTCTATCAACTTATCTGTTGCCTGGAGAGGCCAGCGCCCTTCACCTACCCCTTTTGACTTTTACAACCTGAAATTGAAATGGATTTAACCGGTATTGTTATTGCTTGTTTTGCTGAAGATACTCATCACTGTGAAAGTGCAAAATATTGTGGCACAAAAGTAAATAAAAGCAAATTGGCACTTGTGGATGTGGACTTCACCCCCAAGTCAATATTTGGTAGAAACACTTTTGGCAGCAATTACAGCTACCAGTCTTATTGGGAAAGTCAGCCTTGTGCATCTGGATCCTGCAATGTTTGTTCATTCTTCCTGGCAATATTGTTCCAGCTCTATTGGTTGGATCAGGACTGCTGGTAAACAGAAACCTTCAAGTCTTGCCATGAATCTCAATTATGTTAAGGTTTGGGCTTTGACTGGGCAATTTTAAGACATTCGGGTTCTTATTTCTAGAGTGATCCAGTGTTATTTTGGCTGTGCATTTAGGCTCATTGTCCTTCTGGAAACTGAACCTCCGTCCTAGTCCCAGGTCCCCTGCAAACTGAAACTGGTTTTCCTCCTGGAATTGTCCTGAATTTGACTCCCCGCATCTTCCCTGATTAGTTTTCTAGTCCCAGCCAAGGGAAAATATCCCCACAATAAGATGCTGCCCCACATCTCACCATGGGGATGGTGTTTGCAAGGCAATGAGCACAGTTGGCTTTGTGATATGCATATTTTGCAGCAAGACCAGAATGTTAATTTCAGTCTCCTTGGACCAGAGATCCTTTATCTTTATTTGCAGACCCTCCTGCAGGCCTTTTTGCAGACTCCAGATGGGCTTTCATATCGATTTGTTCCAGCAATGGCTTTCTTTTCCCTGCTTTTCCATAAACCCGGCATAACAGAGTGTCTGGGTGATAGCCAGCACCTGGACTACTTCTCCCTCTCAGTTGCAGATCTGTCCAGCTCCTTCAGAGTTACCATTGGCCTTCGGGTTGCTTCTTTGAAAAATGCTCTGCTTACCCAGGCACTGAGTTTTGGATAGCCTTCTCTGCACAGAGTTGCAGTTTGGTCGTATTTTTCCCCATTTTGTAATAAGAAATTGAAGATTGCTCCGGGGGATGTGCATAGTCTGATGCCCAATTTTTTCTTGGAGCTGTTCCGATAGCTCCTTGGTCTGCATGATGTGGTTATTTAGATATGCTCTCCTACAAATTCTGGGCCTTCTGCATTCAATCAGAGGTTATCGTGCTGCTCCGGTAATCTCAGGGAGCAATGCGCCTCGAAATGGGGGCACGTGCCTTCCTGGAAACCTCAAAGGTTTGGATCTTTTGCAGGGGTCCAATGCATGCTGCCCGAGGGGAATGCACTCTGCCCTCACATTCACACAGACACCAAACTTAGAAAACAAGGGAGAGTTTATTCAGAAGGAAATACAAAGCAGGTACAGCCCCTGGTATTGTCTAGGCAGCAATAGTCGTCCGGCAGTCCAACTTTACTCTGTATTTCTAAGCAGGCAAGAGGCTTCTCCCTGACAGCCTTCTGGATACAAGTCGAAAGGAAAAGAGAGGGAGCCAAAGGCCGCTACCGGTCTGTGGGTTGTCCCACACAGTGAACGCTCAGCAGCAGCCCCTTGGACAGGCAAGAGGGGTGCAAGACGTCCATGGCCAGGCTGGGTGACAGGCCCCTGTCCAGAGCTTGCCCACTTCTGTTTTCCAAGCCCTGCTCTTGCACCCTTTCCGCTTGCGTTTGCTTCTAGGGGAGCAGAAAGACTTATGCTAAGTGCTTGATGGTTACCTGACAGCTCTTGATGACTGTGGCACGATGGTTCAGTCTACCTAACCATGCCTGCTTGCCATTGGCAGAAGGCAAGCCCTTTTGCCTGTGTTTGCTGGCCTCTATTCATAGGGTGCTTACCAATTGTCTCGTGTCCCTTCCCTCACCTCTTGGTGATTTAGCCTGCTTGCTCAGGACAATGGTGGCCACCCTTGCAGGGTTGTTTTACTTAATCTCTTTAAGGGGAAATCTTACCTTTTTCTGCAAGAATTCCATCGCTCATCATTCATTCTTTCTCATTCACACTGGTCAGCCCAAGTCATCATGTCCCTCCTCCTAAATTCCAGTTTATAGAACACATCTCATAGCCTGGGAGCCTGTCCTTGCAGCCCCTGGCATACAACCAATATTAATATTAATTACATACACACGCCACATCACGTGGCGCTAGAACTGTGCACCGGAGGACTTCATGCAACTACGTATTGTTCTCTGGGTTGCCCTAGAGGCTATTTAGGCAAGTCGCAGCAAAGGAGGGGGAGAATGCTTATACAACCAACACTTTCCAGTTTTTTTTGTTTGCATAACTTTCCTTCCACAATTAAAAAAAAACCACTTTGCACCTTCCCAGTGTTGCATATTTTATGTACATCAAGTGGTAACAATGCCGATTCAATCTTTTTAATTCCAGGTTGTCACACAAGGAAACATGGAAAAGACAAAGAGGGTGAATACTTTGCAAGGAATTGACACGATCCACTCAGTTACACAGGTGATCTGTTAGCTTCCAAAGATTAAAAGAATGACTTGGGTACCAAGAAAGAGACAGAAAGGTTGCTATTTTGCTTTTCGTGAAGGCAGAGGAAACAGGCAGAGTAAAGCAAGTTGAAATAACATGGACTTCAGCTTCAAACTTCCCTCACTTTTGTTTTACCCCTTGGAATAGAGCAAAACATCAAGACAGCCAGTGTGTGCCTGGGGAGACAGACGCCTGGGGTGAGATGCACCTATTCTTCTGAGTCTTCCTGGCGATTTATTACTCCTGTAATCCAATCTACATAGTTGGCCACCTTTGTGTAAAGACCGTAGGTGCCACATTTTGCTCCCCAAGAAACCAGGCCAGCGACATAGTAACGTGACTCATTATTGGGATCCTGGATAGCATATGCCCCACCGCTGTCTCCCTTACAGCTGTCCTGCTGCCCATTCCCAGCACAAATCATATTCTCTGTGTAAACATACGACAAAGAATCTGCAGGGGGATCCGGCTTCACGCTTTCACACATTTCCATGCCCATGACAGGGATATTGGCTAGCCTGAGTTTTACTGAGGCTTTAGACACTTCTGTCCTGCCCCAGCCGGCGATAAAGCCTATGGTCCCCAGTGGAGGATCATATTCCGGAGACGGCCCTGGCAGGCAGATTGGTGAAATGGTGGGGCCCATCGTCAAAGGTTCCCTCAGTTTCAACAGAGCAATGTCGTTATCGAAGTTTGTCCGAGTATCCGTCACAGCCTTTGTCCAATTTGGATGAATGAAGGAACCCTCCACGTCCAGTGGCTTGACAGTACGCAAGATGTTTTTGCCCACCATGTGCCTCCCAGCATAGATCGTTGGGTTTGGGTTACTGTCCAGCACATGAGCTGCAGTAAGAATCCAGCGGTCCGAAATAAGAGCCCCACCACCCCGTGGCTGTTCAAAGTAGATTTGCCAAGGGACCTCTCCTTCATCAGCAATTCTCCCTCCGAATATCCTCCCAATTTCGGTGCGTGCTTGGGAAACTCCACAGACTAGAGCAAGAAGAGAGGAAGCAAACAAACATTTTCAAGCCCAGGAAGACAAGATTCCTTTAATCAAACAGCTTCATTTGGGAGCAAGCAAAAACATGTTCCCCTAGAATAGCTCTAGGGTATGGGCTCAGCCGGAAGCAGTTTCGTGGCCACCTAAAAATTGTCTTTTTTTCACTGCAGCCTGGTTACCTTACCTCATAAAAACGCGTTGTGAGGCACTGAGGAGTGAGCCTGCACATCCCTGCCCCTGGCTTCTGTCTCTGATTACTGCATAGTGTGATGCCACCGTGTGACAAAGTCCCATCATCTAAGACGAGGAGACACTTCGCATTTGCATAAAATGCCTGCTGGGTGCTTGCCATTCTCGAAATGGACGTTGAGGTGGGCATGGTCCATTGCCCAATTCCAGTGACAAGCAGGCAAGGCTAAAAGACAGTGCCCCCGGTTTAGAAAATCGGCACAAGGAAACAATTTAAAAATCCAGGCAGGTCAGAGAGACTGGACGGTGCTGGTAGGACAACTATGGATGCTCCCTTGGGGCTGTCAGATCAGAGGGATGGTTTTCAGATGTACGGTGTAACTGCAAAGACTCGGTATGGCCAACTGGGCATCCGTCTGAGATGTTTGGGCATTCAGGACTTACCGAAGACCATTCTCAGTATGCAGCGAGGGGCCTTGGACTGCTGCACAGTGGACAGCACCGATCTTAGACTGCAGCCAGGTGCAAAACCAGAAGGCGGGGGCAGCGAGGGCGGGTATAACCGGGTTGCTCCAGGCCCTGCATCTGTCCCACTTTTTCTTGTGGTTGGATGCTCTCCCCATTCTCCACATTGCCTCTTTGGCCCCTTCCTGTGCCACAATCTCCATCCATCCATTCATTGCATGTGTGTACCACCCCAATAGCTCAGAGGGCTCTCTGGGTGGTTTACAAACATTAAAACCCCACCAATCCTAAAATAAATAAATTGGCTATACCACGATAGAGTATAAAATAACCTGGTTAAAATGAATTAAATAAATAAATAAACCATTAATATTAAGTAACTTTAAAATCTTGGTTAAATAAAAAGGCCTTGACCTGGTGCCGAAAAGCATACAATGACAGCACCAGGCGGACCTCTCTGGGGAGCGCATTCCATAGTCAGGGCACCACCGCAGAGAAAGCTCTCCTCCAAGTACTCTGTCTCCTAACCTCTTTCAAAGAGGGTTCCCGGAGGAGGATGTTGGATATCCCAAGCTCAGCAAAATAGCTCCTGAGAAGAACTTCCCAAGTGGGGCAGCCTATGGGTACTCCTAGCAGGGCTGGGGCTTTGGAACCCAAAGCTGTTTAAACAAGGGTACTTCCGGATGGAGGGCTCCTAGTCCTCCCAAGCAAAAGACACTGTGCAGTGGCTCTCTCTCTCTTTTTCCTTTAACAGGTTGCTTGTGAGAAGGAAAAGAGAGCAGGGATGGTAGGAAAACGCAGGATGGTGTTGAGTGCAAGGTGACCATGTCTGGATTTCTCCACAAAATTCTGTGAATGAGGGAGAGGGCAGCAACAGAACGTTCTTGTCTGGAAGCATCTCAGAGGAGGTCCAGAGCTTAGCAAATCACTGACACTGGTTTAAAACAAAGTCTGAATTACTGACGGAGTTGAAGAACCTTTCCTGTTGCAGGAAATTATACTTTTTAAAATATGTGTAGGGTTTTCTGTAAGCTAGAGAGAAGCAGTGGAGGACAGCAAAAGCGATTTGATCACAAAATCTGCATTAATAAGAGAGAGACACAATTGCACGTTGTACCTGGGACACAAACTGGAAGGTCTGTTTTCTCATCTTTATCCACCCATTTCCCACTGGCTGAGCATCGATAGACTCCTTTGAAAAGAAGAAAATATAGCACTACTGTTAGCTCTTGTTTTGTTTTTATTCCGTATTTACCAAGACAGATACAGGGCTGGCCACCAGGACCATCATCCACTGGTGCCCCCTGGCTGTTTTCCTGCTGGCTCCTGGGATTCCTGCAAAGAAGTTGGCCCAGCAAAGCTCTTCCAATGTGCCTAAGCAAGAACATTCAAAAAAGCACTTATTACAGATGAGTTTTGCCTTAACTACTACAGGATGCTATGTGGAAGGATCCATTTCAGCTGCTATAGTTCATTAAATCCTACACTGAGTCTGCCAATAAAATGAAAGATTCCACTTGTGGTAATAGCACATTTATGGAGGCAAAATGAGTGCAAACCAGCCCAAAAAGGTCCACAAAGCCAGCAGAATGATATACAGAAAAGCCCTTGCTTCATCTTTATAGTTACAGATGTTTCCTTGCTTTTCATTATGGAAAGGTTTGGTCCCTAGAGAGCAGGCAGTAAGAGGAGGAAGCAGGTCCTCCCTTGTTGTTGTCCTGTGCCATCCAGTCAGCTCTGACTGATGGTGACCCTCTGAATGAAAGTCCGCCAAAATGTTCTGACCTTCACAGCTCAGCCCTTCTAAGTTCAAGGCTGTAGCATCCCTGATGGGGTCAACCCATCCCATATTTGGGGATCCTCCTTACTGAGAAAACATACGCAAATACTCTTTAATGGGTACTGTCACAACAATCCTATTCCTAATTCTGCCCCTCAGGGGGCACTGCCATAAACTGAGCAAAAAGATACCCCTCTCGAGCCCTGGATCACATGCAGTTTCGCACTGGGAAGGATGGGAAACCCACCGTCTCCTTTGTCCTTCAGCGTATAATAGGGATGCTTGCATGAATAGCGGATAGTGGCTTGATACATGGTTCCCTCAGATCCTGATAGAAAAGTGACATCTCCATTTTGAAGCTCATCCGGCATGCCACAGTCTACAGCTGCAAGGAGGAGAGGAGAGGAGAGGAGAGGAGAGGAGAGGAGAGGAGAGGAGAGGAGACGGGGGTTAGAGTAGCTTCCTCACCTGTCACCTGCTCAGCATGGATTTCCAGTTTCCCCTTCTCCCACCTACCATTCAGCCTTTCTGTCCCCATCCCCTTCTCCATCCATTTCTTGGATTAACTGTCTGGGCCTAGAATAACATTAATGCACCCTCCCTACCAGACAATCCCCAAGCAGCAACACGTCAAAGCAACACAAACAACAGCTTTGAAGCATTGTTGCAAGGAGGACCCCTATTCTGGCTCGCGTATTCTTTGTGGACCACCATATTGCCTTCCCTGACCACCTTCACAAAGAAGGACCCTCCTTCTTTATGGCTGAGATCCAATACAGCTATTGAGGAGCACACAAACACACCAGGAAGTTTCTTTACAGTTTCCAGTGCACGTACTTACGCTGCCGAAGAGGCAAGCTGCTTTCCCCCCCGAATTTAAAACTAAAAGCTGGCTTTCCTCTTCGGGATGTGGTCAAAACCTCAAAGAGCTCCCTCTCCCATACATTGCTCCACAGTCACTGTGATCGCAGGACCACCTGCAAGCGTGCTACAGACAACCGGTGGGTCACACAAGACCCATCCACGGAATCTGTACTTACGAACACAACTTCGGTCAGAGCTGCTCCACTTCCCATTGCCTTGACAGCTAGCATAGAAGGATCGAAGGCTACCGTGTGGCTGAAGGGAACAGAATGCAAAGAGACAGGGATGAATTGCCTGATTGAGAACTGCCCCAGAATTACAATCTCTCCCCTTTCTTCCATGCTCTCCTGATTGCTCTGCCTTGCAGACAGTGGATGGGGAGGAGGGAAATGCATCTCCGAAGGAGGTGGAGCGCTGCACTCTCTAACAAGGTTGCTGGCATTTCACCTGCCCACCACAAAGCCTGATCACACGTCTTCACATGTTCCTGCTTGTCTTCCTGCACCCATTCCAGCTTTCTCTCCTCTGTCCCCCTGCCTTCCACTTCCTCTCATCCATCTCGCCTCCCGCACTGTTGGCATCAACTCGGCAAGCTCCACGTGGGAGGAGACCTGCCATTTCCCCTTATATTTCTATTTCAGGTACCATGTGCATTGCTGCAATTCCGTCAGTTGTTGAGGATTAAGAGGATGATCTGGGGAAGAAACTGGGAGGGCAAGCAGGAAAAGCAGAGCAGACAAAGCAGCTGGAAGATCTCCTGTTTTAAGGGCTGCAAGGGCCCCTCCCACAGCCTCTACAAAGCCAATAGCCAGGGATCTCCAGAAATAAGGAAGGGGCTCCAATCAGCACCCCTGCAACCCCCCGCTACCCACATCCAAAGAGGCAAACTGCAGGCAGCTCCAGCTGCAAAGCTGATATCCATAATCCTGCACACCTAGGAAAACTGGTGCAACTGGAGTGTGGGGGGCAAAAGCGGTGCCTCCAGCGGGAGGCAGATCTCATGTCTGGGCAGCCCCTCCGCGGGGAAGGCCTCCTGGTTCTCCTTCGGTGACACCAGCCACCAGCTGTACCCAGCCTGTGCTGGGCTGCCCCTGCATGGCCAAGTTCCTCGCCCCCCGCCCCCGAGGCATATAAGGTGCTGCTGACTTGGAAAAGATCAGCGGAGACCCCCTGTGCCAGCGGAGACCCCCTGTAGTGCCAGCAAGAGGTTTATGGAGAGCCTTCCTGTGGTGTGGGTGGACCTACCAACACAATCTCATGGCCTTCGACACAAGTCACCATCACAGTATCCTTAAAGACATAATGGTCTCTTACGGGATCCAGAACAGAGTTTGGAGTAACCTCCTGTGGACAGGGAATCGCTTCGAAAGGGGAAAAAATGATACAAGTAACCAGTCAGTGAATCATGACATGCACACACTTGATGCACAATAATCAGCATTCCAGGCCCATTCTCCCTTCCGTGGGGCTTATGTAATGTCTTCTGCCCTAGCCATTGCCCATCTCCCCAGAGAAAGCCAGCCATGGCTTGCAGGGCATTCAGCCGGAGCACGGTCTCTTCCCCGATGGGCTCCGAAGACACTCTCCCTAGATATAGTGCCCCCCCACAGAAATTCAGGACCCCTGGTCTTCCCCTCTGCCCCCACTCTCAGCTCTAGTGGGACTGAATGCCGGCCGGGGGGCCAGTGGACAACCAGCCCTTTGCAGCTACCAGCTCAAAAATTCTACCAGCAACAACATGGATTTTCCAGCCTTTCCCATATCCACTCTTGACCAAGCACCCCCAACTCCAGTTGCTTCAGGAAGAGGCATCCCGTGTCTGCAAAAGGCTGCTTTCTGGCCTTGAGGACGGGCAGAACAGCCACCTCCTCTGTGCTGCACATCCCAGGTGAAACTGTGTATAGGCAAGCAGCTTACGCTGTGTCCCAACTTCATTTATTGCTCCATGTTATGACGTTAGAATATCAGAAGAGCCATGCTGGATCAGACAGAGGATCTGTCAGGTTCAGAATTCTCTTCACACATTAGCAAGTTCAGCCCCCCCCTCCACCCCCCCCCCCCAAAACCTGGTCTTGTTCTTCAGCACCTGAAGCACATGGATGTGTCACCACTGATACTGGAGGTAATGCATAGCCATCATGACTGATAGCCATCAATGACCCCATCCTACATGAATTTGCCTTATTTTGCTTGACGGCCATCAAAACTAGTAGCCATTGCTACGCATTGTGGTATTTAATTCCATGAATTCCATAAAGGTATTTGCTACCTTTAAAAGTACTTGTTTTATCTGTTTTGAATCTCCCATTTCGAAGCTCCATGGAATGACTTCTGGTGCTAGTATTATGAGAAGGAGAAACGATCGACCTATCCACTTTCTCCATACCATGCATCATTTTATGCACCTGTTTCCTATCTTCCTTCTCTAAGCTAGGCGATCACAGCTGTTGCAACCTCTCCTCATAGGATGGTTGTTCCAGCCCTTTAATCACGTTGGTTGTCCTTTTTTGCACCTTTTCCGATCCTTTTTAGGTGCAAAGACCAGAAATGTACTCAGTATCCAAGACAGATCATACTATAGATTTCTATAAAGGCAGCATAATAGAGGCAAGGTTTGTTTTTACCTCAGTTGCTTTCCTGATTATGGAATTCGGAATCAGACCATGGAATTTGCCCTTTTTACCACAGCTGCTTACTGGGTCAACATTTTTATCAAACTTGCTTCATGATTCCAACATCTCTTTTTGGTCAGTCACTTCTAGTTCAGATCCCATCTGTGTACAAGTGACGTTGGGATTTTTTGCCTCAATACTTCACACTTGTTTCAACTGCATTCACCATTTTAATTCCTATTCTCTCCAGTTCAGGATATGCTTTTGGTACTCTTCACAATCCCGTTAGATTTTAATCACCCTATATAATGTGGTGCTAAGTTTCATTTGGCTGATTCCAGATCATTTAAAAACATTTTAAAAAAAATTGATTTTAATACAGACCGCTGTGGGACCCCGGAGGGAGACTTTGCCATTTATTTCCACTTTCTGCTTTCTATCTTTAACCCACTACAGATCCATAACAGGACCTCTCCTCTCATTTCACGATTGCTAAGTTTGTTCAGGAGTCTTTGGTGAGGGACTTCGTTAAAGGCCTTTGGGAACTTCAAATAATGTCCACATGTTTATTTTCACTCTCAAAAATGCTTAAAAGTTTAGTGAGACAGAACTTACCTCTGTAGAAGCCACACTGTCTGTTTGCTTCTATAGTCTTGTACATTTTATCTTTAATAATGCTTTTAACCAGTTTACATGGAACAAACATTACTAGGTGACCTGTAATTTCTGGGAACCTCCCCCCCCCCCCACCAAGATCCTTTTTTAAAAATTGGTGTTACATTGACCATTCTCCCATATAGAGGCTGATCAGGTATGAACAGGAAGGAGAAGAGGCAGCTTTTGTCTCAAAAACGAGACACAGGGCTAAATATCTCTCTCACCTGGACCTGTAATGACCAGAGGATAATTGAGGAGGGAAGCAGAAAGACAGCGATTAAACCCCTTTCCCAAATTTTGATGTGCCACCTTAAAGTAAGTACTTAGTTTAATCTAGTTTTGTATGATTTAATTATTGATTCCTGAAAGGAGGGATAAAAAGGATGCCCTAAATCTCTGAATGTTAGGATCCTTTCAGTCCAGGAAGGTCTCTTCCTCAGAAAAGCAGTTCATACTCCTCCGTTTTGTCTCCCTTCCTGTTCCAGAGCACGTATCTTCTGTACTGGATGTCCAGCCATTTGCAAAGATTTATCTGTTCCTGTAATGCCCATGTCTCCATCCCATAGTATGCCACAAGTTCTCCACATGGGGGTATCTACTCACGCTCTGCAGAATAGCGGATTTTCCAGCCCCTGTCTTGTGCTGTTTGGTCTGTTTGGAACAAGATGTCGACGATATTGCTTGTAGTCTTGATTTCTGGAGGACCGGTGAATACACTGCCACAATAGGGACCAAAATGCTGATCCCCTGCTGTGAACTACAAGAACAAGCAATAAGAATAATGGGCAAATATGACGGAAAGCAAAGATGCATAAGAAGCTGTCCAAAGAATAGGAGATGCATGCAAGATTTGGAAGAAGTTAGGAGGGAAACAAATCCTGCATGAAGTACATGTTGACAGCATGGTGGCGGCAGCTCTCAGAAGGATTGCTTGGTGCATGAGTGTGAGAAGTGGTGATTTTGCACGTGAGTGTGAGTCCATGTCTTGTGTTTGAAAGATGAAGAATAGACCCGAGGGGCCTTTCTACATCAAAAACTCAACACAAGTAAATTACTGAAACAGAGAAATACATTTAATGAAATAAAGTGCTAAGTCCCTGCCTATCATCCCAGTTATGGGCACTCATTGGAAAGAGTCCTGGCATCTCACAGAACAGTTAGTGTCTGTCTGTCTGTCTGTCCTTCCGTACTTACTTACATGTATTTATAGGCCGCCTATAATTTGCAAGGCCTTCCTAGGTGGCTTAAAATGCGTAACACATACTAACAGTCGTTTCTTCCTGAGCAACTGGGCATAAAGTCTTGCCCAAATGGCTCCTACTGTCCTGCTTCCTTCACAGAATTTTATGGGGGTAAATCGCAGGTAATTCCAGCCAGCTTTGTTACACGAGGCTGTTATCCTGCCCTCTCTACTTTCGGTTTCATCGCAGTAGAGATCCAAGTGTGACCGGAAGAGTTTCCCATGTGCCCACCCACCCCTTCAGATCGGAGGCAGAGGTCCTTCTCTGGCAGCCCCCTTTAAAGGAGGTTAGGAGGGCAGCTACTCTGAGAAAAGCCCTTTCAGTGGGAGGCTCGCCTGGAGCCATCACTTTATTCTTTTCGGTGTCAGGTGATGACCTTTTTATTTTCCCAATATTTTAACAGTTAATTGGTTTTATCCTTGCTTTTATCATCATTGATCAGATGCAGTGTGTGGTTTGTTGTATATGATTGCTTTATTTATTTAATTTATTTATTTAAAACATTTTTATGCTGCCCCATCACAACAAAGCCTCGGGGCAGCTTTGTGGTTTTGTTTTTTGTAACCCGTCCAGGGACTTTTAGTACTGGGGCGGCATATAAAAACTTTAACTAAATAAATTAAATTAAATAAGATTTCCTTTCCATCTTCTGTCCTACATCGCCTCATAACCTCTATATACCCTCCAGTGCAGTGCGGTGTAGAAGGACAGTGCAAATGAGCAAGAAGTTGCGTTTTCTTTCACACTGCTGCATTGTTCCTGCTCCAAGCGGACTTGCTGACAGTGGTAGTTGGATACAGAAGCAAAACTGGAGGGTCATGTCACCGTCTGAGGCGAACCCATAAGCACCCATGAGTAGGGAATGATGCGCACACAATAAATACCTTGCCGAGAACAGCCTAAACTCCCTGCTCATTTCTTTCCAGAATCAAAAGTGCTTGTTTTTCCTACACACTTGTAAGGCATAGATCTTAGACCCCACATCCTGTTGGTGAGCTGGTCATTCCAGAAAGCACACACAACTCGTGGAGGAATATTCCCTTCCTTCTCCCTCTTCCATTAGGTGACGTTATAGGCAAAACCATCAGGATAAGTACATTCACATGAATCAGACCATCCAAACAGGGCTTGGATTTCCACTGGCAGTGAAGCTGATTTAATCTAAACTCCATTCAAATCTCAGGTCTGAAAATGGCCACATCCCTCTCTGGTGGGCTCTAGCCTTCCTGTCTGCTGCCCAGCTGCCGGCTTCCTCCCTTTATACCAGGACGGTGGCCCATGTGGGACTGAGACCCCCTTCGGCCCCCGTCATACACTTGCAACTTAAGTAAGTGAAGATACACGCATGCCAAGTCTTCACGGTGCCCCGATGCAGCCCTCTGCCCACATGTGCTGCTATCGCCTCTTGTCATGAGCGGAGTGTCCCCTCCCAAGCAAGACAGTCACTCCAGCACTTCTTGTAAGAGTTTTATTCTGCACAGGAAATCTAAGCATTCACAAGTCTCTGAGCATACACAAGGAGAAGTGTTGCCCCCTCTCTGCCCCCCTGCTCCCAAAGCTTTGCTTATGGACCTTTCGGGGCCGGGCTCTGGAAGGTGGGGTGCGCTCTGCACTGAGCCCCTAATTAGTCCAGTCTGCAGCTGCCCTGCGGCCCTGAGGTCCATGTTTTCAGGAGGCTTGTGTTCTCCATCCGAGACATCTCCCCGCTCCGTCCTTCATCTGCCTCGTTCCCACAGGAAGGAGGGAGACTGGGCCCCGTGGGTGTCCCTGAGCTGCTTTCATCAGAGCAGGCTTGGACTGGCACTGCAGCGGGGGGCGGGGGGCGGGGGGGGCGGGGGAGTGTGCAGGTGCCAGCCAGTCTCTTACAGCAGCCATTCCACAATCAGAGGGTGAGCTCTGAGCCTGGTCAGCTTCAGTCAACCCCACATCATCCTCAGAGTCTGAGCTGTCAGTGCCACCAAAACAAACCATTTCTCTTGCATGCCTGGGAATCTCGTCGGAGCGCATGCACACGACATTCATCCATTGCTGTCTAAGTTGGAGAGCAAACAGGAGCAAAGCCCTGGAGGAGCAGGCAGGAGCCAAGAGCTGGGACTGTGCCAGAGCCAGGCACCTTGTGTCCCTGGTCCCTGCCCAAGCCCAGCACAAACCCCCATGGCCAGTGTCACTGGGGGACGCAGGCCTGCCCAGCAGTTCCTAGGGGCACACAGCTGAGAAGTGTTCTGAGCAGCGGTGGGGAGACCCCAAACATTCAGGAGCCCTCCTCCCTCCAAGCCATCACTCACCGTTAGGCTGTCCACACAGTTGCCGTCCATGTCTGGTGCCTCAATGCTGAAGTCTTTCCCAATAGTCAGAACCACGCGGTATCCTGACTCCAGAGCAATACGGTAATCACAATTTGAGTTCTCAGGATAAAGATTGGGGTAGTTGGGGCTGGCAATTTCCCCAGAGAGTTCAGTAAAAACGTTCCCAGAGCAGTTCACTGGAGTTTAGGGAAGAAGACACAAAGAGCAGCCAAGTTAGCTGACGCCTTTTTCTTGGAGCTGGCACCCCAAGGCTGTTCCAACATCCTTTGTCCCTTGTGCTAAGGCCTTGCTATGCAGCAAAGATGCGAGGGCGGCAGGCCTCAATCATACTTGACCCTCAAGTGCAGGTAGGAGCCATCCTGTGTTTCTGAGGATCCTTTCGGCCAAGACATTCCTCAGAACAAGGACAGGCACCTCAGCAGTAGTGACTGGGCCTTGATACCACTTTCCTTGCCTAATTCTCCAAATGTTCAGTCTGAGACAAAAATGCTTCTCTTACAATACAGGTTCATTTTAGAATGAACAAATAGTACAAATAATCATTTATTTTTCTTAGAAACACAGAAGCATAGAAACAAAGCAAGTCAGAAGGGACCCTCGGGGCCATCTAGTCTGACCCCCAGCCCCAGCCAGCTCTGCTCATGACATGCCTACCATGTGCTTGTCCAGCCTATCCTTGAACACACCCACCGATGGGGCTTCTCATCGTGCTGTGGCACCCTTTTCTAAACTGCAAAGGAAACCCTCTCAAAAAATACAGATCCCTCCGAAAAGCAGAGCAATGCTATCTTTCTAACTCTGGTATTATCAGTGAGGCTTTAAACAACTCCATATGTCCTCCACACATTGCTGCTTCCAGCTTTGTAACAGGCACACTAAATTCTTTACCTTAATTCTGTGAGTTACATAGTTTATGGCTATTTAAGCAAATGTAACTGTTTTGTTCTCACTCTGCATAATTTTAGCTATTTAAATAATTCATTTTCATAAACACTAGGAGAAACACAAAATAACAAGGAAGAGACATAAGGTCTGCCTTTGGTTGGAAATATTATTCAGCCACCCTGGTGTTGAAGTTTTCAACACACTTTCAAGCATATCTTCCAAACATAAGGGCTACAAACTTACTCTTGAAGATAAGAAAAAAAGGGAAAGCAGATATTCTAGGGAAGATGAATAGCCAGTGCATTGTAGGCTCAGTGCGTCCTAGCATGCTTTTTGCATTGCACCATATGCTAGGTTCTGACTTCAGACTGTTGGTTTTGTTAATTGCCTGTGTTTATCCCCACTCCAGCAGTTTGGACATTCCCGCTGAGTATCTTTTTTGCTGTGTGCATTGTTGGGTTAAACTGGATCTCCTGTCTTGCATTTTAAAAATAAGAAAAATAAACATGTTTAAAGGGTGGGGGACAGTCCTCCAGTGCCAAGAACTTGAACGTAGCTATCAGGATTCTTGTTTTCACTGGGCTTGGTGGAGTCGCTCCTGAAATTACACACCCCATGAACATTTTGTGTGCCTCTGCCTTTTCGCCTGCTGCTGCCCCACTGCATTAACATGTTTCTAAGGTTAAAGGGCTTAGCTCTAAGTAGTGAAAACTCAATGGCGTCCCCCTAGATTACCCCTCACTACCCCATTAAGCTAATATATGATGCATTATTCATACATTAGTTCTTTATCTGCTTTTAATAAAAAGCAGTCAAACTTTTAAAGAGTCTTAGTTTTAAGCCTTTTTCAGTTTCCTAATTTAATCCCAGTTTTAAATTTAGAAGGATCTTGGCTCCCAGTGTATCACTCTAATTATTTAACTATATTTTTTAATTTTGTGATGCTGGTTGCTTTCTCTTTCCTCGTGAAGAACCGCAGCCCCTTCCGACCTATCTGCTTCTGTGGATCTTTGTCTTCTGAGTAGGCTGCTTAAGTTCTTCCCAGTGGAGGGAAGGCTTTGCTGTTACCGGGGGCCATACAGAGCTGACACTTACCACTACACGTTTGCTGGTCCTCCTGCAAGAAATATTCTGGTGGGCAAGAGCAAAAGTAGCCCCCGATGTAGTTATTGCAGTAATGGCTGCACGGCACTTCCTCAAAATCTGTGCACTCATCCATATCTGCAAGAGAGGGAGGGAGACGGAAGGAAGGATCTCTGTGGGATAACAGAAAAGACATCCCAGCTGACTGCCACCAACATACATGTGGATATATGGGCTCTACAGTAGAATCTGTGGTAGCAGTCTGTAGATAGGACAAAGGGGGAAGGATAGCAACAGTCTCAGTGGACCTTTACCAACTTGATGTTTGCTTCCAGAAAACCAGCCCAAAGCCTTCCATTTGCATGATGGCGCCTTGTTGAGCCGAAGACGTCAGATGGGCTCCAAACCTATCTCACTTGAGAGGCCTGGTCCTCGATCCACTTTGTAGGCCCTTTGTTCTCTGGGGAAGGTCTGCTGTGGAATCTCTTCCCCAGTTGGTGCCCCTGTCTTCCAGCACAAGAACCCACATGGATGGCTCACTAAATATACATGCGATAATGGCTCTGTCCCCCCCCTTCAGGCACAAATATCCCGCACATTTTGGTCACTATGGGTACCCAACATTATCAGGCACAGGGTCATAGCATTACTCCACTGCTGCACAGCCAGGTCAGCTTCTGGGCCAATAAGCCCTGGGATCAGTTTGGCCAACAGGGTGGGGCAGTCCTGGAGATCTGCTTATCAGCACCAGCTTCCCTTCCTCTCTCCCCCGCTGGCTTCTCAACTAGAGGTACACTGAGGGAGGACAGCGATCCCTACTGAGGCCACATGCCCAAACATTTCACTTAGATTTTGTCCTTTATGTCAATTTTTATTGAATTACTGTTATTTATATATGTGATTTTATCGTATTTCAATTTTATGGATCATGAGCCGTCCCGAGATGCCAAGGCATAAGGGACGGCATACACAAGTTTTAAATAAATAAATTTCAGACCGTACATGACAGTTCCCCTGGAGCAGCCATATTCCTGGTTAAGTGCTGGCTCGGTAACCTGGGTAATTATTGAAATAAACCACTGCTGTGGAACCTGGGGGCTTGCCATGCATGCCAGAGGCAAGCTTTTATTTAATTTTATTTATTTATTTATTTATTTATTTATTTAGGGAACTTCTATGCCGCCCCATTCGCCGAAGCCTCGGGGCGGCTTACAACCATAAATAAATAATCACAATATAAAACAATATAATATAAATTTAAGTCACCCTGGCCAAAGCATAAAATAAATAAATAACATTAACAGTTAAAATAACATTTGAATAAAAAGGTCTGCACCTGGCGCCGAAAAGCAAATAACGACGGCGCCAGGCGGACCTCTCTGGGGAGCGCATTCCATAAATTGGGCGCTACCGCAGAGAAAGCCCTCCTCCGGGTACTCACCCTCCTTAACGGAGGGTTCCTGGAGAAGGCCTCTCCCGCTGATCTCAAGGGGCGGGCGGGCATATATGGGCACAAGCGCTCCTTCAGGTAACCAGGACCCAAGCCGTTAAGGGCTTTATAGGTCATAACCAACACCTTGAATTGGGCCTGGACTTCAATGGGAAGCCAGTGTAGCTGACGGAGAATTGGAGTCATGTGAACATAACGCCCAGTCCCCGTCAGCAGCCTGGCAGCTCTATTTTGGACCAATTGAAGTATCCGGACCGTCTTCAAGGGCAGCCCCACATAGGGCACGTTACAGAAGTCAAGTCAGGAAGTCACCAATGAGTGTGTCACTGTCATCAGGCAGTCGTTTTCCAGGTAGGGGCGCAGCTGGTGGATCACCCGAAGCTGAAAGAAAGCGCTCCTCGCCACCGCCGTCACCTGAGCTTCCAGTGAAAGCTCTGGATCAAGGAGCACTCCCAAGCTGCGGACCTTGTCCCTAAGAGGGAATGCTACCCCATTCAGGACTAAGTTCAATTCCCCTTCCCCGAAACCCGATCCACCAACCAACAGGACCTCCATCTTGTCTGGATTGAGCTTCAGTTCCCTTTCCGGCAACAGTAAATACAGGATAGGCACTGATTTGGCCTGTGATGCTAACATTGCTATATTTAGGAGCAAGGGAAAAAGTCACCAGACAAATGCTTTTAATATGCCACACTGTTTAACCATTTAATGTTGGGTATATCTAATAGAAGGCTTTTGAAATGTGCTGAGAATCTTGCTTGCATGCTCCTGTTCTCAAGGCACCTCTGGAAGGCACTGCTACAAAGCTCTGAAGGTCCGGGGGCTTTCCTTACCCTCTGCAACATAATAGGCAGCGAACCCAGTAAACCTCTCTTCGTTGGAAAAGTCGGACTGGAAGGTGATGGTCAAGCTATTGTAGGGGAAGTGGAACTCCTCCAGGATATGCATGCCAGGAAATTGGCTTGACTTCCGCCCACAGAGCTGTTCCTCAACATGGGTATTGGACAGGACCTGAAATGGTCGGGGGCACAAGTCACTTCACTGGTCTTCGCTGGTGAATATTCCTAGCTGACATAAATAGGGGTGGGTGCGTCCTCACACATGGAGTGACATCCACAGAGTGACACACACTGGAATGAGAACAGGATACTTTGGTTGTACGCTCTGCTGCACAGAGTTCCCCAGAGCCGTTTCTCAAAGGGTGACTGAGGAAAGGAATATTGTCAGGTAGGCCGAGGCGGAGTTACCATGAGACGCTGCCTCCACCCAGCCCCCTGGCCTTGCTGGGGATTCAGTGCACTGAGCTGCCATTTCCTATCTCTTCATGTCACCTCAGACTCATTTGGCTTTTTTGACACCCTCCCCCCCACTGACTTTTAATTTAAGCTCAGCTTTGGTTGCCAACTTGGTGCTTCGTGGGGAAAGTAAGATGGCGGCCAAATGGGGGCATGAGCTCGGTGCCCATCGGCATAGCTGCTCCCATGTGGCAAATACAATGGAGGAAATGGTAGGAATGCAGGTGGACATGGAAAAGTTTGTTGCCTCCACTATAGGGCAGCAGTATTTCAAATAATTAGCATGAGTAGACAACAAGAAAGGAGAGACCAAGAGCAGAGCTGTGGGCAGGTGCTGCTGTGCCCTTGCCAAGCCTCCATGCAAGTCAAGGAAGGCTTGCCCAGGAGGAAAAAAACCCGGTGGATTTGGCCATATGCTTGTCATGGGGGGCAGGGGGTGCCAGTTGGGTTTTCACATTTTTTTGGATGGTCCTGGGATATCAGCCTTGTAGGAGAGCGCCATTCCTCGCCATTTAGGCAAAGTATATTACCAAACTTCAGGCCCACAGGTACCGTATTTTTCGCTCTATAAGACGCGCCTGACCCTAAGACGCACCTAGTTTTTAGAGGAGGAAAACAAGAAAAAAAATATTCTGAATCAAATGGGCACATAATCACAGGCACATTCCCCATCACTTCCCCATGGGCTGCACATCTGACAGACTTACTGCACACACATATTCGCTCTATAAGACGCACAGACATTTCCCCTTACTTTTGGGGGGGGGGAATGAGTCTTATAGAGCAAAAAATACGGTATATATTTTGTGAAAGTTGAGGGATGGGGAATAATTGCAGACAAGCTAGAACCCAAATACAGGAAGCTTGGTATTTTACCACTTATTTAGGCTTCAATCCAAACAAACTTACCAGAGATACTAAAAATGCAAAAAACCTGCACAAATTATATTACTTCTTAGTGAGCAGCTGGGTAAAATACATGGTCTTCCTTGTATTTCTGCAAGTGAATGGACTATTTTTAATGAAAATTGAATATCTGGGGAGGGGACTGTGATATCTTCAAAATGTGGCTAAATTCTTGGCTTAAAGATACACTAGGACAGAGAAATCAGTGCGAAACAGACAATGTGTGGATACAGGTAGCAGATATATGTGCTAGGAGTTATTTAGCTGCATTGTTTATTAATGTATATTTATACAGTATAGCCTGATCCTGCCTAATCTTGGAATTGGGCCTGGCTAAACTCTGGATAGGTGACTTAAAATGTTGCAAACCATGCAGAGAGCTTCAGTTATCGGTGGTATAGAAATGTAATGTAATAATCCTGCCACTAAACATTTTTGTTGTTGCTTTTGTTATGAGCTCATCGGTCATCTCACTGTCTTTGCACTGAGCATGATATAGAAGATGAGGACTACATTAAGGTCATGGTTGCTGTTGTTACAATGCATTTCTATCACACTGTTTTCCTCTTTTGAGGAACCCACAGTAACTTTGAGAGCTCCATTTTTTCCTCAAAAGAGCAGCTCTGTGAGGTAGGCTGGGCTGAGAGTTGGTGACTGGCCCAAAGTCACCCAGTGAACATCATGGCCAAGTGGGGACTAGGATCCGGATCTCCTGGAACCCCCGTCCCCCACTCTCCCCACCACACCACTCTTGGTCCTCAGAGCTCGTCATCACTTTAAAAACTGAGTAATGGGTCTATTGTCCAAGGCATTTATGGAGGGACAAAAGAAAAGCGTGCCTGGACACAGACATTCAGCTCTCTAAAAAACCTGCCAGCCGTTTTTCATGGGAGAAGCAGAAGCTGCACCTCGCCTTCCCCGCTGTGCTCCTACGCACCATGGCGCAGCTCTGGTGCAAAGCTCAGTCTGACAGACGTGCCCACTGCTCAGTTCTCTTCCAGTCCCTGTCTTCACCAGAGGGGGTGACCCTTTACCTTCACAAAGTCATACTCGCAGTTTTGAGATGGCTCGATATCCAAATGGGTGAAGTAGAGAAAGATGCCATAACCGGCAGGAACATTTATTTCCCAGGATTCCAGAACATCGTTGGGATATGCCTGAGGATAGTTCGGAGACAGGATTTCTCCATACATGGTAGTTGCCTCTGCATGGGCCAGGAGGAAGCAGGTGATGACGTACCTGGAGAGCAAAGTGGGAGACTGAGAGTACCCTCAGCCAGCTTCATCTGGGAGGCTGGGTTGCACCTCTAGCTATGCAAGAGTAAGGCAAGGCAGAAAGGTTCTGGTGCCTGAGATGAGTGACTGAGGGTCCTGGCCAGATGCTGTTCCCCTTGAGGTGCAGCCTAGCCCTGCAGATGCTCAGAGGCAAAAGGCGAGAGCAGGTGAGCACCATCCCTTTAGAGATGGAGAGACCTGAGCAGCAAGACCCTGCCAGGGAAAGGATGCAAATCTTGGCATGCCCACCTTCCTGCCTCCTCCAAGTGGCCCTCCAGCAAGTCCTTGCTGTCCAGCGCCCCACACAGAATCACAGAATAGTAGGATCCGAAGGGGCCAAGAAGGCCATTGGGTCCAATCCCCCGCTGGTGCAGGGCGTCCATTACACCATCCCACTCAGATAACTGTCTAGCGTCTTCTAGTATGGGAGAGCCCACAACCCCTCTTGGCAACTGGATCCACTCCCGTATTGCTCTGACAGGAAGTTCTTCCAGCTTTCCCTTGGGCACCCAGTAACTTACCACCTCTGCAGAAGCTCCATCTTGGCTTCTTCCTCAAAGCCACAGTGGATGGACTTCAGCAGACAGGATCAAAGCAATCCACTGCTTGGCGGGCTGCTTGCTTGCTTCCTCCCTCGGAGAAGACCTGGTTGCAGGAGAATGAAATGAAGAGGCAGCTCCCAGAGAGCAGCGGAACCAGCAAGCACACCGCGCCTCACTCTTACTCGGCAAGGAAACGGCAGCGGGACTCTCTGTAACCCGATGCCCCCATGCCTACAACGCATCTTCTTCCTTCCCCATGTAAACCAACGGCTGAGCCCCACTTGGAAGCACCTGACCCAGGTCCTGATATTCAGAATATCAACTTCTAGAGAGGGTCTTGAGAGAGGGTTACCTTTCCTCCTTGCCTCTGAACTGTTTCTCTCGCCGTCTCCCTATCTCCCTCTTCATATCCCGCAGCAACACTCACCCACTGTCCGACGCGTGAGAATATGAGCGAATGGCAGCGCTGCAGCGCCCTCTGCTGCCGGAGAGCTGCACCCCTCGCTTCATCGAGAGAAAACGGAGCTCGAACGCCGAAATTGCACAATTCCCGTTTTGGGCCAGGCTCAGGCCCTGCTGTGGGGAAGGCTGGGCCTTCTCGAACGTATGTTTTCAGGGAAGTCAGGTGACTTCTAGGAAAAGAGCGGGTGCGGGAAATTCCAAATTCCATCTGAAAACAAGTTACAACATTACACAATCACAATGGAAGATTGCCTTAGTTTAAATCATCGACCTGATCATCAGTTGACCTTCTGTTTAATCTTGTTATAAACACATAACACAAGCAACATACTCGCAGAGTTTCACTTGCAACCAATTTTCCAAAGGGACAGCTAAATAAACAGAAACACTTAGCGCACAAAATGCTAAAACAGATTGTTCTTTCCAATGCCCTATGCGATTACCTAAGTAAGCAGTTATATATATCCCAGGTACAGAGTGAAAGCTTTCTTGAGACTTAGGAAAATCAGTTATTTTCTTTGATGACACCTTCATTTGCTACAGGAGCCTAGTGTAATTTTAGCACGCCCTTCTGTAGCAGACTGCCACCTTGTGTTGTGTAATGGAATATACAGGAAGGCAGAGCAGTAAACTTTGCAGGGGAAAAGACCGTGTAAAAGAATCATAGAATAGCAAAGTTGGAAGGGGTCAGAAGACCACCGGGTCCAATCCCCTGCTACTGCAGGACACTAAGTTACACCATCCCATTTAGATGACTGTCCAAATGCTGTTTGAATGTTTCCAGAGAGGGAAACTTCCCTAGCTAATAGCTTCCATTGTCATACTGCTCTGAAAGTCAGGAAATGTTTCCTGGTGTCTAGTCTAATTCTGGTTTCTTTTAATTTAAGTCCATTACTCCATGTCTTGTACTCTGGAATACATGAGGAGAGATCTTGTCCTTCCTCTTTGTGACAACCTTTCAGGTACTTGTAGAGTGTGATCATGTCCCCCCTCAGTCTTCTGTTCCTGAGGCTGAGCATGCCCAGTTCTCTCAATCTTTTCCTCATAGGACTTTACCCCTTCTAGCTTTTCTGCATCTTTGTAAATTTAGGTGCTCAGAACTGGATACAGTACCCCAGGTGAGATCTGACTAGTGCTGAGTACAGTGGAACTAGCACTTCATATGTTTTGGAAGTGGTGCTTCTCTTAATGCAGCCCAAAATATCATTTGCCCTTTTGGTGGCTGTATCACATTGTTGGCTCATATTTAGCTTGTCATCTACAACAACGCCAATATCCTTCTCATTTGCAGTATTGTTGAGTCAAGTGTTCCACCTCTTGTAGCAGTACATTTGGTTTCTTGTTCCGAATTGGAGCATTTGTCATTTGTCCTTACTGAATTTCATCTGTTGCTCTCTGTGGCACAGATTCTCTAATCCTCCCGGGAGGAAAGCAACAGCGGCAGCTCTGGTGAAGTGCCAGGTTAAATGTCTCACGTCGAGCAGTCCAAAGTGAGACCAAAAGATGAAATGATGCAGAAGGGACAGCAGGAAGTGAGTCATGGCACCATACGAAGCAAAGAAGCACAATCCAATCTACTGAATGAGACCCTGTCAATATGTGGGTATCTTCACTCGCAACTCAGGCTGCAAGATCAGTACTGGAACTACTGGGTTATAATATTGGTGCACACATGCATACAATTCCTGCGGCTTGAATTCTATTGTCTGTTTTTCAGGGCCTTTTCTCCCAAATTGCCCATGTACAATAAAGAAGATGCACAGATCAAAATGGTGTGTATTACTAAGAGGCTATTAGGGTTCCGTATCAGAATGGGAAGACCAGTCTGCTGCAATTAACAAAACCTGAGAACAAAAGCCACAGTTTTCAATTTTTCTAATGCTCCATTTTAGTGGTCCCATGTTGGATACAACTTTGGAATGTGGGGAATTTTTTAAAAAGATACATAACAGTGCATAGGAAGCTACTGTATACTGTGTCCGCTGGTCCAGCCAGACAGCTTTGCCAACACAGATTGGCAGCTGTGACTCTCCAGAGTTTCACGCAGGCATTTTTCTTGCCCTACCTGGAAGAGGCCAGGAACTGCACAGCAGATGCTTTACCACTGAGCCACTGCCCTTCCCAATACCATTGATCATATTGATATTCTGGATGAATAGACAGGTTGATATGGCACAGAGTTGTATAGCATCAATATGGCAGAAGTCCTTCTAATTTCCCTGCCATTCTGCTGTGATGTTTTGACCATTGCCCCACTAAACTGTATTCTCATGATTCAAAGAAGTTCGTTTAGCTCTTCTATCCACTGCAGTGCACATCAAAACAGGCTACTTTCGGGGGGCAGGGTAGGGATTTGGTTGAGCACAATATCTCCTTCCTCCTTCATTTTTCACACACAGCAAAGCTGCAGAAAAGATACCACTTTTGTCACTGGGAACACACTTGGAGTTAGTGAGCATTGGTATGTCCATCTCTTCTTTAGTATTTTACCTTTTTTAGCAAATTGATTTTTTCTAAGTTCCCTTAATGAAAATTAAAGAAACAAAAACAAATGATCACTTGGAAATGCACATTTAACATGATCTGTAATCCTTTCCTCTCCCACCCCTTGATTGAGTTACATAAAATAGAGTCTAAAGTCCCTCGGAATGCATGTTGGTTGTAAAGAATCTGTTGCAACAGGCATAACCATTTACAACTTGTTGGTACTGACCTCCCATATTCAATCATATTAGTATATTCAATAAATGGTAACCAACAGTCTCAAAAGAATCAAACTTTCATTGGCCTTTCATAACCTTCAATTTACATGGCAATTTTTCCATTGTTGCTGCTTCCATATCAATTTATACCATTCATTCAAATCTGCAAATGGAAAATCCTTCCATGTGACACTGTCAGTTTTCGAGCAGCAAATAAAAGATGTAACATTAGTTCCTTAATTTTCTTGTGTATATTCCTTTCAACAAATACATTCCATAGGGCCAAGTCTGAGTCCATAGGGACTTCTGCCCCCTGCTGTCCCAGAATTTATGGCCCAGGATCAATGCTTCAAGTTAGATCCCAAAAAAGCAATTGTGCTGGTGCTTCTACACTGTGAAATCATCACACTTTGTTCACTCACTTAAGTCCAGAATTTTTGTCCCATCACATTCCCACCACATGTGCTGGTAGGTGTCAACCCCTCCAGAACAAAGGGGAGGAATCAGACTTAATAAATGCCAATTTTCTAGGAGTCAGATACCAGCCTTCAGAGACATTTCTCAGGTATTAGCAGGTAGAGGTGGTGTCCCCCAGAAACTCATTCAAGCTGTATCATCAACAGAAGTAGATAAGTTTGCCTCCCACCATTGGCTGAGACTTTTGATTTTGCTCTCATCTGAGACCAAATGTATCTTATATATATCCGACAGCATCCCTCTAATACAACCGTTATCATTATTAATTAATTTCTCAAAACTTAGTTAAGCTCCAAACCTTTACACCCTTGCTAGAAAGGAAAGAACACAGTTGATATCACAGGAGCCAAATAATATCAGAATTTCTTTAAGTCTGTACAGTCTCCTCTCTTGTCATCCTTTGATATCACATGTACCTGCAATGGTCAATAAACCTGGATGGGACTGAAGGGGCAGCAAAGGTGAAGGACTGCAGACTTCCCAACCCAAATTTCAAACACAGAACTTCAGTCCAACACATCAATTTACATGTTTACCTCATAAATGGACCCACCTGTTCTGTAGAGACACCCATCGTCTCTTGGGATCTTCAAGACAAAAGAAACCAAATGCTGCAGTGGCAACTTACCTTTTTATTTGCCCAATATTTTAATATTTAAATGTTTTAACATTGTTTATGCTCAGCTATGCTTTGTTATGCTTACTATGTTGTATTCTGTTTTAATTTTTTATGGTTTGATTATTTATGGTTTGTAAGCCATCCTGGGACGTTTTGTAAAGGATAGGATATAAATATTGTTTATACATACATATATACATATCTTTACTCATGGTTTATTATCAAAGATGAACATATCATGCTGTCTCTATTACTGTCCCTTTGGTACCATAAGTGTCAAAGTTCTAAATAAAGACAGTAAATCAGGGGAAATTATTTTTTTTACCACTGCTAATTCATCCATGATAGATGGAGTCATCTTTTTCCATCTATAAGCAACTTCTGAAATCAATTTCCAGATCCTGTTAGAAATTGCATGTATATAACTTATTCAAATTCTTACTGATTGGTACCTCTCAATACTGACATTTAGAATAGCTGGTTGTTCTCTCTAAGAATTTCACTGCTTCAGATTCCCCCTGGGGAGGTGCATTAAAAAAATCACTCCGGATTTTCTGCAATTGGCTCATAGCCCAGCCAGCTTCTGAGATTTAAGTAATTCTTATTTCAAACTCTGTGATGTTCTACCTGGTCTAGCAGTCGTAATTGCCATGCCATCTGCTTATAGCCCAAGCTTATACTCTGCTCCTGCCACCTGTGGCCCTGGGATTGTAGCATTCTGATGAGGTTTCCTTGCAGAAGCTGTATCACCAAGGCAAACGAGAGTGGGGGAAAGAGGACAGCCCCTGATTTGCTCCATGCCAAAGAGCAACACACCTTGAGCCCATATTATTTATTCTCAGCTTGCCCGAACTATCTGAATATATCTGTCTTATTATATTTTCTTTATTTTTCTTTATTTAATGTATCATATTTGTATGTCACCCCATAGCCAAAGGCTTTCTGGACGGTTCACAATGTGCAGTGTAAATATATGTAAAAAAAAACAGATAAAAATAAATAATAGTAAGAAACAAAACCTAAAACATGGTAGAATTAAAGTACATTATAAATACGACCATATAAATAGGAAACAGGAGGAAAATAAACACAATATGACCAATAACAATAACCAATAAAACAATAAACAAGCAATAAATTTAATATGAATAATTTTAGTGCCAAATCTCATTTTTTGGATTAAACCAATTAAAATACCACATTCCACACAATCAAAAGCTTTAAATATATCTAAGAAAAAACTGTCAAGGGAGTCTTACTCATTTTAACAATTTGTGCATGGGATCCATAATCTATCAGTGAGGAACAAAACCAGACCAATCTTTATGTATATAAGCACTCACCGTGTCATTCAATCTATTGGTCATCACAGCCATAAAGATCGTATAATGGTATTCAATAGTGCAATTGGTCTATAGGATTTGGCCAAGATTCAGCCAAATATAAGATTTCCAAAGGGAGTTGGAAACTGCAAATTCAACAGGTTAACTTGAATTTTCTCTGTGGTGGCACCCCGACTATGGAATGTGCTCCCTAGAGAGGTCCACCTGGCGCCGTCATTATATGCTTTTTGGCACCAGGTCAAGACCTTTTTAAGTAACCAATATGTTAATGTTAATTGATTTTGATTGTATATTTATTTATTTAACTTATTTTAACTATTCTATTTTATGTATTCAGTCGTGGTATAGTTAATTTATTTTGTTTAAGATTTAGATTATATTGCAAGTCGTCCAGAGACAAAAGTGATGGACGGCCTAAAAAATGTCCTAAATAAATAAACTTTATTTGTGAACAGACACTCACAATTATAATATCATGAGATCTTTGTATCTCATAACTCAAATACATTTCCCTCATTATGATCAGTTCACACATTCATCTGCCTTTTCTACAGCAGCTAAAGAAATCGTGGGTTACAGGAAGGGTTGACCCCAAGACACAGGCCAGTTGCCTGCTTGTCCTTCAAAGAAAAAACCACATACCATCTGGCTGTCGCACACCCAGCCCCACCGGGCCTCTGTCAAGGGAGCGATCAGCAGGGTCCAGCCGCTTTGGGAAGCGCGGGTGCTTTGCCATGGTGACAAAACAGTGCCACAGCAAAGCAGCAGTGGTCCTCCTGCAACTCCACGGGGCCATCTTGCCCAAGGCCCTGCCTGCTTCACCTTGTCCTGAAGACGGGTGCTCTGTTATGATGCAAAGGCCTCTGCCCTGCTGCATTTTAAATTTTCTCCCTTCTCACTGCTCGGGAATTTGCAGGCTTGGCAGGAAGTAGTGCACACAGAGATGACGAAAAGACTGATCATGATGAATATTCATTAGACTATTTGGAAAGCAAGCTGGCAACACTAGCTAAAGAGGGAGAGGCTGGAGGAGAAGACAAAGAGATGCACTGGCATCTGCTGAAGGAGCCTGTAACTTTGGATATTGGCACTGTGGTGTACCAACATGCTAGCAGCTTCTCCAAATCAACTACAAATCAGGGAGGGGAGGGGAGTGCAGAGTAAAAACAGCCCCCCAACTCCTTAGATCCCATTCAAGACTGAACTGCTGGGAAATCCAGACCTCTGGAGTACACTTGAATGGCTTTCCAAAGGCTGGGATTTCTTGTTAGGATCAGAGCAGAACTGATTCTTTCCTCTAGCCTCAGATGACTGTGAAATCCATGGATGAAATTGTTGCATTTTGGTAATTTCCCCCTTCATTGTACATGGTCTTGCATCCCCAAATTTAAATCACAACATATTTTTCCATCGCTCTTAGTCATGTAGGTATAGTTGCCTTTAAAAAGCAGACACAAAAACTTGTTTTTGTGTTGCAACTGGTCAGAGTAGTTGAAACCAATGAGAAAATGCACTCCTTTTTACTGTTGCTGTTGTTGTTCTTGATATATATTAAAAACCTGAAATGCGACACATTGAAATGGCAGCAACAGAAAGGAACTCTTAAATGGGAGCTCAGTTTCAGAGAGAAAGATGCTTGGTGCCATGACTCAGTCCCTGAAAAAGCCATCTCAGAACCACGCTTGTACAGAACGATGGGAAATTGACACTAAGGTGATCTACATCTACAGAGATTGCACCAGTTCTCGGCGGCATTTCTGCCTTTTGTATATTTTTTAGGTTAGAGTTTTCTGTGAAAGAGATGGAAGCACAGTAGAGTAATGTTTTGGGATAAGTGAGTGAACAAAGTGTGACATTTTCACAGTGTGGAAGCACCAGCACAGCTGCTCTTCTGGCATCTAACTTTAAGCATCGATCCCGGGCCATAAATATTGAGACAGCAGGGGGCAGCAGAATACAACTTTTAAAAAATGTATTCTATTGCCCAGTCGGTTTTGGAAACCCTTTCTCTCCAACCAGTTGTTTCTCTTCCCTCCTTCTTAGCATGTTCTGATCCAACCTCACTGAATCGCAGATAACAGAGTTAAGAATTCTTTGAACACAAAATGCAACTTCGAAGCATAGACTATGAGATCCAGAGGGAGAAAGAAGGTGAGAGTTTAAGGCCAGCAATGTGAGTGCAGGAAAGGGAGACCTTCCTGGCAATGATAACAACTGGATTTGCTCCCCAACCTGCCACTAGACAAAGCCCTCACTGAGCATTTGCCCCTCTCCTGTCATGGATTTCCACAGAGGGTCCAGATGACAAAATGTTCCATGCTGCGTCTTCCCTTTTTCCCTCTTCCCCTGCCCCCCCCCACCCCACCCCATGCCAATCTGTAAAAGCAGAAAAAGCAGAAGAATTGCACTCTGTATTTTTATTGTAGCACTTGAAGCCCTCCATCCAGAAGCACTTTGGCTGAAATTTAATCTGAATGCCGTACTGTGATTGCTCACACAATAAATGTTTACTCTGACAGAGCCATATGACTCTGACTCACATTTTATGAAACATCTACTAGATGATTTCTCCTCTTGTGTTCTCCTGTACCTTTTCTATCTTTTCTCAGACTGTAGAAAATCTACTTTAGCACAAAGGAAGGAACAATAGCACAAGCCTAGAGGTGCTGCTCTCTTGTCTACTAGTCTTTTCAAAAAAGACATGGCTTGAAGTAGCTATGTGCCAGGTGGAGAGAGTCCATTGTCACATCTATTTTGGTGCACCTTGACTATTGCCTTTCCCAACCAACTTATAGTTGTGTTTAATTTTCTTTAAAGAAATGTTGAATACGTACTAAAATATCTTTCCTTTAAAAAAAGAGACATTACTACCCCTTATAACCTTAAATGCAAAATGAAATGTCGGACTCTAAGGTGGCTACAAAGTAGGTAAAACCTTTCTAAAGAAGGGGAAAATTCCATGCATTCAATTGCCCAAACAGGGGCTATATACTCAAAATCACGTCAACTATTTAAAAAGTGAATTATGAAGCATATACTGTTATCATTACAACAGATCCTCATAGTCCAGGGCCCTGAACCCTCATCCAATCATCATAGGTTGCTGATGCCTTGACCTCTGGTGCAAAGGTCCAGAGTTCATGGTTCAGGAAAAGGATTCAGTCAGGAAAAGACATCATGTGGCTTCCATCTTACCAGGATCCAGTTCCCCAGGAAGAACGAGTGGCTGGTTCCCTTGCAGCCAGAGGAGGTTCCCTGGCTACCTCTAAACTCTCTGGACTCCTGGCATGAGGACGCCAGGGTGCTGCAGCCACCCAGGACTCACTGCAGCTTGAGGCTGCACAAACAAGGCAGGCCCCTTTAAGAGACACAAGGCTTTGCATATGTGTGGTCATTTATTTGAAAAGGCAAAGAAATATACAAAGACAAAACTCAGTAAAAAGTAACAAGATTAGAAAAGTTTTGGAAGCAAAAAGGCAGTAAAGTCAGCTTTTCTTGAGGGGAAGAAATTGAAATTATTGGAAGTACATTCAGTGTATAAATCACTATGATACTATAGACTATCAATATTTGAGTTTGTAAATTAACAGGGTCTAATGTTAGCAAAACCAGTTACAATTTCATCTTATTTACATCCTGTGCAAAGCACATTGGGCTACAAGTATCTTCCTAAGTGTTTGGCCTACAGCAACCATTTCTTGGAAAACTCAGCAGTGGCCACAGGATTGGAAAAGGTCAGTTTACATTCCCATCCCAAAGAAGGGCACTGCCAAAGAATGTTCAAACTACTGCACCATTGAACTCATTTCACATGCTAGCAAAGTTATGCTCAAAATCCTACAAGCTAGGCTCCAGCAGTATGTGGACCAAGAACTACCAGAAGTACAGGCAGGATTTTGAAGAGGGAGAGGAACTAGAGATCAAATTGCCAACATACGCTGGATCATGGAGAAAACTAGGGAGTTCCAGAAAAACATCTACTTCTGCCTCATTGACTATGCTAAAGCCTTTGATTGTGTGGATCACAACAAATTGTGGCAAGTTCTTAAAGAGATGGGAGTACCAGACCATCTTATTTGTCTCTTGAGGAACCTAAATGCGGGTCAAGAAGCAACAGTGAGAACTGGACATGGAACCACTGATTGGTTCAAAATTGAGAAAGGCGTTCAGCAAGGCTGTATACTGTCGCCCTGCCTATTTAACTTATATGCAGAGCACAGCATGAGAAAGGCAGGGCTAGATGAATCACCAGTGGGAATCAAGACTGCTGGGAGAAATATCAACAACCTCAGATATGCAGATCATACCACTCTCATGGCAGAAAGTGAAGAGGAACTAAAGAGCCTCTTGATGCGGGTGAAGGAGGAGAGCGCAAAAGTTGGCTTGAAACTCAACATTAAGTAAACTAAGATCATGGCATCTGGTCCTATCAGAAGGGGACGGCAGAGGATGAGGTGGCTAGATGGAGTCACTGAAGCAGTTGGTGTGAGCTTGAGTGGACTCTGGGGGATGGTGGAGGACAGGAAGGCCTGGGGTCGCAATTGGTCGGACACAACTTAGCAACCAACAACAACAACCACCACCACCATTTCTTTACCCTTCCATTCAAGGCTGATATTTCTTAGGTCATTTTGGAATGTTTAACACCAGGGTCTTTTTTGGTCTTCCTCTCCTTCTCCTTCGACCATCTAGAGGGAGCCAGTTAATCGCAATCTTAGCAGGACACTGTTTATTCATGTGAAACGCGTGTCCAGCAAAACACATTCTTCATTCCATTATCAACTCCGAGAGTCTTCAGGTATCACATCTTTGTAGTACTTCCTCATTTGTAATATGATCCCAATATGTGATAGGCAATAACTTTCTAAGGCAACATTGCTGAAATACATTGATCTTCTGGGTAATGTTTGTGGTAAACTTCCAACTCTCACTGGCATTGGGGGCTATCGGTACAACATTGGCATTGCATAATCTGCACTTACTTGTAATATCCATCGCAGACATGCTCCAGACACAGCACATTTCTTGGAAGCAGGCAGTCGCTTTGCCTATCTGGCATTGCACATCTCCTTCCGTCCCCCCATCTGCATCCATAATACTACCAGGGAAGCTAAATTGCTTCACAAATTTTAAAACTTGACCTCCTGGTGTTACTGGGGTGCTGCCTTGGACCCTGCCAGCTTGCATTAGCTTGGTCTTATCTTCACTCGTTCTTCAGGTCACTTTACCTGCCTCTGTTGCAACTGTCCATGTCGTGCCTCTCAGCCATGTGGTGGTATTTGCAAGTAGAGCAATGCCATCAGCAAAATCCAGGTTGGTCAAATGGCCTTGTTCTTGCCGGGGAATGTCTGGGTTCTTCATTGCTTTTTTCATGGCATAATCCATGAGAATCAAAAATAAAAAAGGGGATAATACACAAAACTTTCTGACTCCAGTATCAATCAGGAAGAAATCAGAGGTGCCATTTTCAGTTCTCACACAGCACCTGGAATTATTATAAAGATTTTTTAAAATGTTAATCTATTTCTCAGCAATACCATATGCTTGCAGTTTATTCCTGTTACAACAGATTCAGATAAAAATTTACATATATATCCAGAATAAAAGAAAATGAACAAGTTTTGCATGAAAATGAGAACATAATAGAAATATTTATTATTTTGAACAACTTTATGAGTATATAAATCAGACTGAAATATGATAGAACAATTTTAGGTCAGATACATATACAGATTATTTCTTAAAAATGTAAGAATTGAATAAGGAAAAAGTTTACTGTACAAGAAATAACAATGGTGGTTAATGATATGAAAGTATATAAAGGCCCAAGGTGAAATAGTATAACTATGAATTTTATAAAACCTTTAGTAAAAAATGAATTCCAACAGTGAAGGATTTATTTGACGATATACTTCATAATCAGATATTAGGAGAGTCTTGGAATGATGAAAATATTTTTAGTCCCTAAGGTACAAAATGATGTGGAAAAATAGAGTCATACAGACCAATATTCCTTTTGAATGTGTATAATATTTTGAGTTCTAGCAAATACACTTAAGGTACTGTGCCATGGGGATGCCTATAAGCCTCCAGACCTAGGATTATGGCTCTCCTGTGCAGGGCAGGAGTGGGTGCTGACAAATTGGCCTCCCTGCTCCTCCTGCTCTGAAAGTCAACTAGACGGATGCTTTTGTGGTGTTTGGATGGGGAGGGAAGAAGGCTGGAGTGCCACCAGGAAGCCCTAGTCTCTTTCTCTTCCCAACCCTTGGTGCGGCTTTTTCCTGCATCAGCTGCAAAGAAGGTGAAGGGGATACGAGTACAGAATCCCTGGTCTGAGGTCAGAACTCTTTTCTGACCTTGGTTCTGGGAATCTGATTATACCTAGGGACCATAGGAACAGCCTATGAGATAATTGCTTTCTACTGTCATAGAAATAATTGGTATAATTGTCAATGCAAATAAAAAATATTTCTACTGTTCCATCTTTTTGTTGCTGCCAAAAAAGCATTTGACAATATAGAATGGGTAAATTTAAAGGAAATATTAAAAAGATTTAATTTTGGAGATAAATTCTTTACATTACATCTTCCTGTAATGGCCAGCCTAAAGCTAGAATTAAGATTAATGGAAAGTTTGCAAGAGAATTCTTTTTCTGCTCAGAGGAGTTAGACCAGGCAGTGTAAGAATGGAGGAATTAAAATTTCCAATATTAATCAGTATTACCCAATAGTTAGATGCATTGCTTTGATTTTATAGTTTACTTATCAGAAACTGATCTGAGACTTAAAACAGCTGGGTGTTCGAACACCTGTGAAAGGTTGGATGTGGAGAAGCTGAGCAGCACGTTTTGATGCTATGTGTGATGCAATGAGGCACATGTGGTTGAAGCTTATGCTGATACTTGCTTCTGGAATGTCTCCACTAATACTGATTTTTTCTTTGCATGCTTTTCAGCAGGCTGAAAGTATTATGACAAGAGATTTTAGAAACAGAAAGAATATGTGACTTAAAAAGAAGAGAAAACAATTTAATGTAAGAGCAGTATGGAAATTTTTCTGTAGACCAGAGACAATGTATATATTGCCTAATGTATTATGTTGGAGCTGCGCTAAGGACTTTGCAAATTACAGACATTTGTGATGGTCCTGCAAATATACCAAAGTTGTTGGGGGCGGGGGTGGGTTTCTGATTAATGTAATGAAGGGCATAGAAAAAAATTAAAGATATTACTTTTTGATCCAATAGGTTGATTATTAGGAAAGTCAGTTGAATTGCTCCTTGATCCTTCTTCCATAACTTAACAAAAGAAAATCCAGCACTGGCTGGGAGACCAAAACCCAATTCACAACACTGTTTCCTAACAGAGAGCAAAAAGAAAACTCTCCTATCATATCATCCATTGTTCTTCCATTTAGAAAAACTTTATTATGATGACTAGCTAGAAGAAACAAGCTTATGCCCGTAGTGGTAATTACACCATCCTTGGGATGTCTTATTTAATGATGTTATCTAGATTCTGCTAATGAGAGATCATCATAGCCTAGTCTGGCATTGAAGATCTCAGCCACTAAAATATTTGCAATTGTGTGTGTTGCCCCAACATGAGCAATATATTGTTCTAACCCTTCCCACTGAAGTTCTTCTCTTAATAGCACTTAGAAAGTGGGGGGATAGACTGAAGATAGCCTTTTTTATAAGAATTGCCACAGCAATAGCCCCACAGATATGAAGTGTAACTACTCTCACTCCTGAGGAACTGCAGAAAGCAAGCAAAGCAGTCCTAGTGGGCTTCCTCTACTTGTCAGACAAGTTGCTGTCAAAGAAATGACAGAAACCCCTTTAAGGCGCTCACAGGCCGAGGTCTCTTGTGACAAGAATATTAAGAGACTGGATAATAAGTAAATGTTGTCCTCAATTCCCCCCTTCTGGCCAACTATGTTCCATGAAAAGCACCTGATTGGGGATGGTGATTTTCAGTTCCTAGTTTATCAGCCAGGGGCATTTAATTTCTCTTGGGCCCCTTCCTGGGCAAAGAAGACACACCACTTTTAACAAGTACAATTTGTGCATTATAGACTTGAGAGGAGATCACAGAGGGTCCCTGTTCATGAGATTCCAAAGTCTCCAAACTTGCCCAGTCTTTATGACAGCCAGCAACCGCAGATAGTTTAACAGATTTAAATTCAAGTGGAGACCCTTCCTGAGGAACAGATGAACTGTTTTCAGCAGCCCAAGCTGGTTCGATGTCTGAGTAAAGTGCTGATACTTGCAGGGCAGGGGGAAACTGTCTCGTCTGCCTGGAGCAGCAGGCCCTCCTGGTGGAGGCTGATTCTGCGCACTTTCCTTTGTGCCACTTGGATCATTTGCCTCAATCTGGCTAGTGAGATGGCCAGGCCTGCATCCGTCCCTGACAAATGGCTGTCCAGTCTCTGCCTGAATAAATCAAGCAACAGAGAGCCCATCCGTGCTCACAGGCAGCTGATTCCCTTCTCAGGCTGCTCTTGACCATTAGGAAATTTCAGCCAAAGTTTGCCTTCAGAAATGTAAGCCCGTTATTTTCTGGGTGCTGATGTCAGACTGACTGATCTATAACTCTCCTGATCTTTTTTGCCCTTTTTGAACATCTGCCTTCCTCCAGTCTTCCAGTGCTTCACCCATTCTCCACTATTTCTCTAAGATAATAGAGACCCCCAGAATCCATCGCTTGCTCCGTAGATGCAGTTCATCCGGACCTGGGGATCTGAACACATTTAAGGTGCTTAGATACTCCCTGGCCATCTCTCTATTAACCTCAAACTCCCTGTGTGTCACTTATGCCAAAAGAGACACAGATCTTTTGGGAGAAGCTTGAGCCAAAATAGTTGAGCCATTCATTTTTTTTAAAACACCTGCCAGCATATTCTGGGCTATGGTCAATTTTTGCCCTCCTTTTACTCTGAACAAAGCAGAAGGAGCCCTTCGTTATTCTCAGCATACCTCACCAATCATTCAGCACTTGAGCTGTCTGATACTGCCGGGTCTCCAGGGAAAGTGTAGTCCATTGACACTCTGCCTGGTCAAAGAGCTTTGGGATTGGAGCAGTAATAAGACTGCTCCAAAGTGGTGCCTGTCTTCCTGTCTTTGAAGATACCCCGCCACTCCCTCCCGCAGTTATCTCTCTCGCTCCTTCTGTTTACACTGGATGCGCAACTTTGGCTGCTGGTCACTTGCAAGCCCTCGGCGGGCGTCTCCAAGGGCGCCCTCCCCGTGCAGTACCTTGGAGTGGCGGCTCATGGTGATGCCCCTTAAAAAACGGTATGATACTATGCACAAAAAATGGAAGAGAAAGAAAGGAGGAAGAAAAGCAATAGCGCTAAGTGCTAATGACAAGAGAAGGTAAACTCGCTGCGGAAGGGGGTGCCACTGAAGACGCGTTGCCGAAGCATGGCAAGTGCTGGCAGGTGCTTACTCAAACTGTGCATCGCGATGACAAGTGTTTTAGTTCTAAGCAGCGGCATGGATTATTCCAGCATTATGTTTTAGGAATAAATCTGTACAGTCATGAGATACCGAACAATGCAATAAGAGAGAGACGTTCTTCATTTCGCAAGGTGGCCACAGCCGTATTTTGTGCAGTTAATATTCATGAAGTGGGCGTGGAAGTGGCGTCGCATAGCGAAGACCGCGGAGAAGACTCCGCCGGTCTACAGCATAACCACGCCCACTCCTCCTTTCAGCCTCGTGCCCGATAGTAACCTCGGCCACACCTCCTGCTCCTGCCCCCTCCCTGCCTGGCTCTCTCCTGTCTTAGGACAGCCAATGAAAAGCCAAGAACCGCCTCACGCTCCGGAGACCGCCCTTCTTTCCCAATAGGAAATGGCTTCCCCTCACTTTCCAACAAGCTAGAAGCCGCCCTCACGTGTGTGCGTGAGGGGAGGGGGGTTGGAGAGGGCGTGGATAACCTTTGCCTCAGTTAAGCGTCGAAATCCTTGCTCCGCCCTTTTCCCACCTGTTAGCCAATGAAAGGCGGGAGCCGGGAGTCTCGCGACCAATAGGCCTGGGAGGAAAGCCACCCGGGGTGCGGTTTCGATGTGGGGGTTGCCGTGGCGGTTCCGCCGCTGCTGTTGCCTGGCTCGAAGGGGCAGCGGAGCGGGTCCGGTTGGGTGGCTTGGCGGAGAAGATGGCGGAGGAGGGCGGCGGTGCTAGCGCCAGCGCGGGGACGGGGTTCCGAATAGGCGTCAGCCTGGCGGAGATAGCGGAGTCGTTGGGCTCGTCCGAGCAGGCGCTGCGCCTCATCCTGTCCATCTTCATGGGTGGGTAACGAGCGGTGCCGGGCGACGGGACGGGACGGAGCGGTGCCAGGAGGGAGGCGACGAAGCCTGCTGTCCATGTGCGGGGCGAGGGGGACCCGTGCGCGCACGAGGCGAAGCAGAAAGGTGACCATTGGCCGCTGTAGCGGTGCCTGCTCGAAGGAGGTGCCACAGCTCGCAGATGGTCCGTGTAGCCCGAGGAAAAGCCGCGCCTGCCAGAATCCCCCTTCCTGTGTGCACCGTTACGTGTTAAAAATGGAACCTCCACGTCCAGAGGCAGCGTGCCTTTGAACGGCTCTTCTGGCAACAGGAAGGATAGAGCACATGTGTTGCGCGCGGAAGGAGCCAAGTTTAGTTCCAGGCATCTGAAGCGTTTTCGATAGCGAGTGCTGGAAAAGATCTCTGCCAGAAACCTGCCCGTGCCACAACCTGCCTGTCACGGAAGGCAGCAGTGGAATAGATGGCCTGATTCAGAAAGAACAGCATCATTGAATAGAAGTTGCTGAAGAGGGTGGGGGAGTGAAAAATTTGAGAGGGTGGATGCTCTCATCTCCCGCAGGAGCATCTGGCTGGCTACTGCTATAAATGGGATGCAGTGCTAGATGTTCCTTCCGTCTGGTCCAGCAAGATAGTTGTTACGCACTGAGTCTTCTCCTAGCCTTAATTACAGGTGTCTGGCTAGTAATACTGGTTTTTGTAATAGGAAACATTATTACTCATATTTTGAGCAGCATACTGTGTGACTGCAGAGAAGGGGACAGCAGGACTCCTATATATCTTTAATAGAAACGCAGAAGAACTTGAGTAAATACAGCAGCCCTGTATGACACACCCCAACTCTCTTTTCTATTACATACTGTCAGATGAGTTCACAAAAACTTAGGGTATAATAAACTTGATAATCCTTGAGGCACTCTCTGTACTTCTGGTTATGGGTATCACCACTGATGTACCATTAAGCTGTAGCCCTATAAAATGAGTGAGTGAAAACTTGCAAAGAACAGGGCAGCCGGGCTGCTTTGCATTTTCATGCATGTATAGAGGAGGGAAACAGCAGCTTTTCTTTCTTCAGTGCATTTCCTCTTGATAGTTCTTAAAGATATGCTGGCTCTGCCATCTCTCTTTCACATCAGTAGTCATTTCTTGAATATAGCTGCATGAATTGGTAGTGTCTGCTCAGCATTAAAGGTGTAGAGGAGTAAGCATGCAGGCAGCTAGACACAGAAGAGGACATGGATTTTATAAATGGTGCTGTGTGGAGCCCAATGATGCAATTCTAAGCATACCTTCATGAAAGTTGGTTATTTTTCTGGAATTGGTTAGAACTGGGGTGGTTTCAGTTCTAGTAGTGCTTCTCCTTTGCTCTGACGATACTCTTGAAATAAGGAGGCAGTTTCTTGTGTAATTTAAAGTGAAATAGAGGCCTCTTGAAAGTAGTAAGAGCACCTTGCAAATGCTGCACATTGCGGTGCTCATGTCCCCACAAGGAAATTGGTACAGTTTGCCAATTACCCTGAGAAGACAAGGGCGGCTTCACAGCAGTGTTTTGGAATTTTAGCTACCTTCTTAATATGTTCTACTTTTCAGCTCTCTTCTCTCTCCTCCTCCCTTGCAGCTCACTGCTGCACATATGTAGTCCACTGTCTTGTTCAAAAGAGTATGAGCTGGAGCACTGGTCCAGCTTGACATTGCAAGAAAAGTAGTGCAAGACAACTCAAAAGTGTCACTTAACCCAGCTAACCAGAAAGAAAGCACCAATGGGGAAAAATCTGTGAGAGGAATCTGCATGTCTTTTAGTGCAGGGAGGAAGGTATTACTGCTTGCTTCAGCATTATTCTATCACCCAGGGTTGAGGGGAGGTATCCTACAGCTTGAGAGCAATTGGCACATGGTTTTTAGATATGTATGGGGTGCATATCCAGGAAAAGAAAAAGATGACTTCACTGTGTTCCCTTTTAGTGTAATGTATGACATTCTGAAAATGGAAATATGAAAAGATTTCTGATGCTGACACTTGCAAAGGTGATAGTAACACTTTCTGATAGAGCCACTGCTGCATAGTGTGCTTTGAAACAGGACATTGTAAATTTGGGGGGGGGGGGAGAAGGTAGTATCTTTTGCATAAAGAGATGTTCTAGGAACCAAAATACAGGTATTTCTTTTATTGCCTATCACTTTAAAATATTTTTATTGAAATACCATTTTAATACTGCCTTGGTCTAAGACCAAAAACGATTGTGTGTATATTGGCTCAAAAGTAAGTCTTGCTAGGTTCACTGAGACTTGGACATTTCCTAGGAAGTAATTTCTACTTTACTACCAGAGAAGCCAATAATGAGCCTATGCATGAGTACTTGGCAGTAAATTCTATTTAATCTGTGTTCAAAAGTGGGCTGTTTGAGAATATCTTAAGTGTATACAAGTAATAGAGCCATTGGGATGTGTTAAACATTAATGCTTAATACTGCCTATGCTCGCTTGATTCCCACACGAGCCCACAAAACTATGTAAGCAAAATGTGTTACACAAAAGTCTTACGCATACCTGGTAAAACTGTCCAAACCTGATAGGGTATTCCCTATCAAGGTGTGGCTACCCTAATAGTAGAAGAGCAGGGAGTGCTAAAACATGGTTATTAACTGTGAGATTGAGAAATTTGCTAATTTTGCAAACCATGTGAGAATTCTTGTGTAGATGTAATGTCTGAGGGTAAGGCAGTGTCAAAATCTATCCCGTCTTGCTGATGGAGTGCTATACACTTGAAGTAGCTGATACCATTCTCTGTACATTCTCTGTACCATTACTGTACTTGACAGTCAAGAACATTATCACTAATTTCAGGATCCTCCTAAAATTAATTGTTGATCTTCACTGACAGGTACTCTGGGATCCCTTTGTTTTCGAAACAAATCCATGTTTATGAAGCTGGAGCCCCATGTCTTTTATGCTTAGGTTTTCTGATAAGGAACCCCTCTTCTTCCATTCCTCCACCTTACTACAAGTGTCTATTGACTTCTGGCTGAAACAGACTTTGCCGTCTTACTAGTGTTGCAGACATCCACTAGCCTCCCAGCAATTGCCTTCTGTTTCTTTCCCAATAAAATTGGGTGCAAAGTTCTTCATCTGTTCACTTCCTTTCAGTGTTGGAATTTTTACTCACACAGTATCTTGTGCCATCTTTAATTAGACTTTACATTTTTGAGGCTACTGGAGAGATGATGGAGAAGAACAGAAAAGAATCTTGATGGAGGGTTTAAATTATGTTTTAGACATAAATGTATTAAATCATGTATAGCTTTATTCTTACCTGTTTTGAAGTTCAGGCAGTATTCAGACAGATACTCTATGCCTCTCTGAGATTATTCTGGTGCCTGTATGACTGGTTGCGCTGGCCTTATGCGTAAGGCGTGTATATTGAGGCAGTGCTGCCTATTCCTTTTTTCACTTTCCTGACTGGCCCACCTTCCTACTCCGTCCCTGTCTTAAAACTGTGCTAAGGGGACTGCTCTGCAAGGCTCGCATGCATGGAACACTGAGGCTCTAGATGGTCAGTGTTCTCTCTCTCTCAAGCTGAGAAGGAACCTTTGGGATAAAATGTAGGCACACTAGCCATAGTGCACATGGAGTTCCTACTGTGCATGTCCTGCCACACTTTTCAAACCATGTTTACTACAGCTGTTGCTCTCATGCTGTAAATGCAACTGCTCATTCATTTTATGCTGTATGATTTACATTGTAATTAGCTTTTGTCCTTTTGCTAGAGTATTTTCCCAACTCCATCGACATGTTAACATTTATATCTCACTTTTCCTTCAAGGAGCCCATGGCTGTGTGCATGCTGTTCCTTCTCTCATTTTATCCTTACAACATCCCTGTGAGGTAGGTAAGGCTGAGTCAGTGATTAATATAAAATGATCCATTGAGCCAAGTGTAGACTAGGATCCAGGTCTCCAGCATTTCAGCCCAGCACTAAGGACTACACTACACTTACTCTGCATTTGTGTGCTTTCAACTGCAAAGCCGCACCTGATGGCTGGAAGCAGCTTCACTCATTTCAGGAGAGTGCCTAATTACTAGCATCCTTCCATCCAAGGGTGTTGTGTAATACCTGCCCTTTGAATTTGCATTCAGGAGTACCTTGTCATGATCCTGAAGTTTTAATAGCATTGATTTCCATGCATATACTGCAGCTTTTCCCAACTCGGTGTCCTCTAGATATTTTGCATTTCAATTCCCACTAGGCCCAACCAACATGAACAGTGGTCAGGAATGCTGGAAGTTACAGTCCAAAATATCTGGAGAGGAACTAGGGTGAGCAAGTCTTATATAGTAATTCTGATGATTGCATGTCAGCACTCTCATGTTCATTTTAACCAGATCATCTGTACATTAGCTTTTACTATTCATAGTTAAGAAACCTTCAGGGCTTCTGGTACTTTTTCGCATTAAAGAAATGGCGGTATCAAAGACGGCAGTATCTGAAGCATGGCATATCATTAAGTGGTCTTAGGATTTGGTCTTCTGGAATTCTCATTCCTCCTGCATAGTTTGGCTTTTCATTTGCTTTTGCTAGATGTATTCACATGACTGCATGTTTACTTAGGTTGCATAAGGTCTGCTCCATTTCCACTAACACTCACTTGTGACTGTGTATCTAAATCCCTTCCACTACCTGTCTCTGAAAAAGCTGCCAATACAACTTCTGTGTCAGGCCACTGGTTGGTAGCAACTCTTCAAGGTCTTGGAGGCCTTGAAGGCCTAGCAAAACCAGCTGAATTTCTTTCACTAGGGATTCCAGGGGTAGATCTACATGTGGAGCATGTGTTCAGCCACTGACCTGTGGCCTTCCCAAGGTGCACAGTGGAGGCCCAAGACTGTAGCGGAACCAGAATTATTTCGTATTCATTCAAGCTGTCAGGGTGATAGAAACATAAATAATGTATCTGATGTGCTCTTGGTTTATATAGCTGGCTCAAAGACAAGGTAATGGTTCTTTAGAATATTACTTGAGGGCAGGGGTGGCTGTACCATGAGACAAACTGCGACAGCCAGCTGAGGCAATAGTTTGGAAGCAGTATTATAGGGACCAGAGCATCAGATGGACAAATGCAAAGCGTAGGATGCAATTAGCTAGGAAGCTCTGTGCAAACCCCACTGGCATGTAGTATTTTGTGCAGTTTCTGTTGGCATCAGCAAAGCTTACACAAGAGAGCTTTTCAGTAGATTGCACCCTATCTGGGGTTATCTTTTCTCTTAGTATATGAATTTCTACCTTGGCCCTAAACCAATCCTAAACTAGCTTAGAGTGCCACAATCCAAAGTAGAATGAAAACATTTAAACATGCAAGATATCCAAATCTTTAAGAGTCCTGTAAAACTATAAGCAGATCCATCTCCCGTTGGCTCAGACTATATATACAGTGTTCTGTATGAAGATTGCTTGCTTTTTATATGGCACACAAAGGGAAATCCTCACGATACTGTGCAGATTCTGATGACTTGTGACTGGAAGTTTCATGGTCTTCAGACCTGTTATTTTAGGACCGCTCCACAATTTTTGCCAAGAACTACATGTACTTCCCACAGTCTGTGGTATTCGGTGTTCTGAGAATCAGCATTTTTCTTCTACAATTCCTTGCTTATGTAGCTATGAAGATAAGGTTAGACATGTAATGGACAGCAGCTATGATGTATCGCAAAGACAAGGAACATCACAGGCAGTAATTCACATTATAATGTGAATCAGAAGGGTTCTGTGAATGTTGCCCTTAAAATGACCTGTTTGTCTTGGATCCAGATCACTAGAGCCAATCTGATCAAGGTATATAGGCTCTCTAAAGCTGGAGATAGACATTAGTTTATATCTTCTTACCCAGAAAGTTAAAATGGTAGGATATATAGTCATGAGCAATGGGTGTGTATGCATGCACATATATAATACATAACTGTCTTTCTGAAAAGTTAGTTATTTTATAGTTGAATAGTCCAAAGATTCTGGGCTGCTTCCTATAGTGCTTTGGAAGATCAGGCAAGACAGAATGATATTTAACCCTTGATTCCATCAGTAAATCATTAAACCTGATACCCATCAGTAGTATGAATTTGAACCTTTGGAGCTGTCCTGCAGTCTTTGGTCATAAAGACTAACTTATCAAAGGCATTTCTTCAATTTTCAAACTTAAACAGAGAGAGAAGATGTAGCTTGCCTACAAATCTAATATTAAAATAACAGGGAAAGCTTTGTGGGAGAAAGGGCATGTGGGCTCAGAAATAAACCACTTCAGGGGAGAGGAGTGCAAGATCTGATTACAGCATCGCTTCTACAATATATGGTAACTGGATAGTCATATTTATAGCAAGACTGATTGCAGTGGGGAGCAATTGGTCTTGTAAAACGTGGCTAATGCAGTGCTGGAGCTCAATGTACAACAGGCTGAATGAGCTAATGTCAGTCTTAGGCAAGGAAAGAACGTGTGGGGAGAGAGGCGAGTGGAGGTGGCTCTTGCTCAAGCGACTTGTGCCACACAGACATGTAAAAAGAGCTTCAGGATGGACTACAAAAAGCTTGAGTAATGGAACAAATAAACTGCCTCAACAGATTTTATCACGAAAGGAAGTGTTACAGGAAATCCTGCCATAGGCTTATTAATAACTGCAATACATTTTGGAGTGAGAGATGTATGAAATAAAGGAATTTATATGAGAAGAACTTTTGAGGAACAGCACCTATCATGGATTGCATGATACGGTTTTCCCCTGCAGGATCCCAGCCACTGAAGCTGGGCCATCTCCTACTGGAAGCCAGGGGAAGCTTTGCCATGCAGCAGCAGTGTACCCGTTAGTCAAAGCTTTTCCTAGCTTCATCTTCCTAGAATTTATTTTGTTAGTCACATGTTGGAAACAGAGAAAGAAGAGGGAATGAGGTCACACAGTGAGATTTGCCTGGGACAGTATAAACCATGTTGAAGTACTTTTCTACAGAAGGATCACTATGTTAACAAGCTTTGCTTGGATTTTGTGAGCGTGGTAGTCCTGTTTTAAGTGAGGTTCTGCTTTGGTGTGGTGGAGAGGATGTTCCTGTGTCATGTAGGTGAGAGGTTGTCTTTGGGTCTCTCTGTTTCTCTTTTCATCACCACTTTTGCCTTCTGTAAAGTGGGTATTTTGCTGGGGGGCGGGGTGCAAATGCGTGCTTTGGCACTGGGGGCTCAGATCACATCATTGCCCACTATTCCATTTTTTAGAAAAGTTACTTATCTCTGAGATTCGGATCTTTGACATGGGTATCAGAGCAAGAATCTGTAGGTTTAAAAAAGAGGCTTTGTGCTTTGGTGGTGCAGAGCCTCCAACTCTATCTTGTACTTAGGTTTTTTAGCAAGCTGTTTTTCTCTTAGCTGCACCAGTTTACAACCTGGGAAATGGACATTTTTTGACTGGTTTTTACCTGCCATAGCAGCAATTTTGTCAGATTGCCTACAGTACATTCCGTAAGTCCAAGCGTGCTCACTAGCCCAAAGGGTTGTGTAACCTTGGAATAACCAGTCCCAGGGGTGCATAGTCAAGTTAACTTGTGTGATTCAACTGTTACTATGTCAGGACAATATTTGGAGGAACAGGGAAAACACATATTAGCCAGTGATTTCCAGCAGCGTAATTCAGGTTGCTAAACTTGGCTTGGTCCAGCACCCAGATTTCTCCCCCGCTTCTGGCTAATTCAGCCCTCCCTAATGTCATTTGGTGCTTCCCCCACCCTCAAATGTGGCTTTTTTGCATGACTCCTCTCTTACATTGCTGGTGCTAAACGTGAGGACTGCTTGTCTTCCAGACTGGCAGTGAATGGACTTGGCCAGCACTTGGGAGAGCAGCTCCCCCAAGTTTTACTTTTCACACTGTTCTTGGTTTAGGATTTAGTGTTTTGGGAGTAATAAACTTGTTCTCTACACCAGCTGTGTTTCTATTTGTTTCAGGAATATTCTGTAAACCTATGTTGTACAGTAGGATACATAGCAGTATAATAAATATTTACACAGGGCTTTTCCTACCTCCGTATCCTTACAGCCTTCTAAAGTAAATGGGTATAAACTTCCCTGTTCCAGTCCTTACTGAACTTAAAAGTTAAATGTGATGCGACATCCAGTGAGTTCATAACATCTGAACTTAGAAGTCCATCTACTTTCAGTGGGTTCTGGAAGAATCAAAGGGGCAAGTGGGTAAAGCTCAACTTTTATAGAGTATGTTTGTGTTCATCAAGGCTGATTTGTGTTCCCATTCTCTCTCTCTCTAGGATACCCTTTTGCCTTGTTCCAGCGCTATTTCCTTTTCCAGAAAGAGCTCTACCTCATTCACCTGTACAACACGTTAACGGGGCTCTCACTTGCTTACTTCAACTTTGGTAAGGGGGCTGAGAAGATGGCTGCCCACCTAGTGAGTACCAGAGTGTGGGAGGGTGTGTGATGTTGCATCTTTGTGCAGCTTCTAATCACCTTCATTTGCCCTTTTAGGGACACAGTTCTGCCACTCCCTCATATGTGTCTTCATCCAGTTCCTTATCCTGAGGCTCATGGGCCGCACAGTCACTGCTGTTGCCACAACTTTCTGCTTTCAGATGGTAATCATGTTCTCTGTTTCCGTTGGGTGCTCTTCCCTAACTTGGTGCTCTTCAGAAGTTTGGGATGTCAACTTCCATTCATTGTCAATGGTCATGAATGCTGGGAATTGTCATCAAAAACAACTAGAAGATACCAAGCCATAGAAGGGTCAGCAAATACTGTGCATGATTCTTGGGTAGAGGATATAGGACCTACAGCATAATGTATGATCATGCCTTATATTTTTCAGTCATATCTGATGTTCGGCTATTACTTCACTGCCACAGAACACTATGACATCAAATGGACCATGCCACACTGTGTCTTGACTCTCAAATTGATCGGTAAGCAGTTCTGTTTCTGAACCGCAACTTCCTTCCAATATTGCTGCTTTACAGTGCATCCTACATGTGTCTTCTCAGAAAGGTCCCACTGAGTTCTAGTGGGCTTACACCCTGGTATGTGGATTACTATGGGATTACTGCTTTAATGTGTTGTCCTGGAGATCCCATAGTATCTTTCCTCTTGGTTTGCTAAAAATACGCACTTGTGTGATAGTATTCTCTTCTTGGGGAAATCTTGGAGCAGCTGTCAAGGAGCTCAAAACCAAGCAGTGATTAGATCTACACCAACTGAGCTTCAACAGTTATGCCTCTTAACTACTTATTGGGTGTTAAACTTTTTGATCATATTGTCATGTGTTTCTCTCTAGGCTTGGTCATTGATTACTATGATGGCAGAAAGGAAGTGGTAAGTAAAATCTGATTTCCGTTCCTCATTCCTCTAAAATCAGGAATTACATTCAGGGATGTGATTGTAGGAAAAAAAAATGTAGCCATTAGAAAAGGATCCTGTGGCACATGCTGGGTCATTCATGAATGTTGGATTCCCTCCAGAATGTTTATAGAAATTGTACACAATTGGATTTTAAATATTTGCCAGGTGTTGACAGATAGAAAGGAAGCTGCTATTATCGAAGGAAGATTACAAATCCTAGTACCATAAGCTGGCTCTACATACAAAATGGGGCTGGAGAGCAGACTCTAAATACCTTTAATAACAGACTTCTAGCGTAAAACATCAAGGTTAGCTTTATTAAGGGAATCTGGATCATAAAGGAATTTATTTTTATAGTTCCATCTTTCAAAAAGTTGAAGAAAGTGGAACAAAATTCATAAAACTTGTGTGATGTTTCTGCCTGCAGGCATATAATTGATTATAAATCAGATAGTACTATGGTAAAATAGCCTCTCCATTACATAAATATCTCTCACATACACAAAAGGATGCTTCCCATGAAATGAACAGGTATGTATTTTCATTGGCTGGACAAGAAAAGGCATTTTATCCAATATACATGAGGAATGACAAATTAGGCCACTGAATTTAATCCTCAAGTCGTATTAAAGGTGGAAACTCTGTTCACAGTCTTTTTATATTAATTCCTCTTATCTACTAAAGCATGTAGGAAGTATTAACCCATTCCATACCTGTTGACAAGGGATTATGAACAAGCTAGAAAGGAAAGTGTGCGACTTCTCATCATGCATTTGCTCACATGTGCTCTACTGAGTCAAGGGCTGTTGGGAACAAGATCAGAAAAAGGATTTCTAAACAAAGTTTGACTCACATGTGAGTCTGGGATCCTCTTCAAGTGTCTGAGCAAAGACTATACAGCAAAATAAGAAATTCTGTAAATGTGCTCTCTGCCAACCTTGTATCGTACAAAAACCTTTCACAAAACCTTATCTTGGCCGGGGCTTTCAAGCAGTCAATCTTCAAGTGGGGTGGGCATGGAGTAAGTGTGTATGTGGGGCAGGGTCACTTAGTCCCTTGGCAAGCATGGCTTGTTATCAGCACACCGATTGAGTCAAAGTCTCTGCTGCCAGTATCTGTAGTTGGCAAGCGATAGTCCATTATCAGGATCGCTGATGCCACTATGCCAAGTGGTCTGTACAGCTGGCTGGGTGGGGTCTCCTGGGTTCTTGACAGTGGATCTCATTACGCATGAGATGGAGACCAACTGAGATTCACCAAACTCTCATATAGCAAGACCGTCTAACTCAGAGCTGCTAATGCTGTTTTTATTGTGACAATGCAGGAGGCCCTGACCCATGAACAACAGCAATTTGCTGTTCGGGGAGTTCCTTCTTTACTAGAGGTCTCTGGCTTCTCCTATTTCTACGGTGCCTTCATGGTGGGGCCTCAGTTCTCCATGATACAGTATCACAAGCTGATCAAAGGCGAGCTCACAGATGTTCCAGGCCAACAACCCAGCAGGTAATCCACTGTGTCGAGGTGCCCTAAGCACCAGCTCCCATGTACCCATTTGAACATGCAGCTGTGTGGTTCCTTGTGTGCTAGGCAATAGTACTTCTAATGAAATGTGTTGCACTGTGCAAGGCATTTTAGGGTTCCAGCTTAATAAGGGCAATTGCTTCAGTGAAATGCAGAAAACATGTGCACGCTTTTTCACGCATGCACCCCCCCTCCTTTTCTCCTAAAGCACTAGATTATAGGATGTCTGATTTTTTTGTCTCCTCACTTATTTCACTTTCAGCTTTGTGCCTGCTCTTAAGCGTCTTCTCCTGGGACTCTTCTTCATGGTAGTCTACATTGTAGCAGCACCATATGTTTCTGAAGAATACCTCATCTCTGATGAGTATCTGGTAAGTAGTGCTAGAGGGAATGGAAGGTTAACTCCAGAAAGGAAAGAAAAAAAATCAAAGGTAAAATCTTTGGGTTAAAAAAAAAATCAAAGGTAAAAGAATAAAATCAAAAATTTTTTGAAAAGCTGAGTGATTAAGATAATGACGGATGAAGTCTTTCACTTCAGACCATGTTTAATCACAAATAGCCTGAACAGATAGAAAGCACGTCCTAGTAGTTGCTGCTGTATGGAACAGCCTGATACTTTGTAGCCTAGACACTATGCAACTTTTTCATTTGCAGCTAGGAGGCTTTTGTTACTGACTCTTAACAGTTACAACGTTTGTTTCCTAGGGACCAACTTTCCTGTTATTGGTTCTTCTGCTTCAGTTCAACAAATGCTATCTTTTCTGGTTGCCCCATGTATCCCTTTCATGAGGCAACATAAAAATGTGCAAGAGAACCTTTAACTCTCTAATAAAAATGAAAGCTTACATTTTAAAACCCCTAAGTTTTAAATCACTTTTTCAGTATTAGAAATGCATTCTAGACACTCCATTTCTCTCTGTTTCTGCTCTGTGCTTCATTATGTGTTGGCTTTTCTTTAGAAAGTTCAGGTATCTTATGCAGCATACTGTGGTTTCCCACTGGGTTCTTTCTCCTTTGGGTACAAAAACCCACCTAGAGCTGCCCAAAATACTGAGATCTTGTGGGATGGGGCGTGTGTTTGCCTGTCTCTGCATCTTGCCTGAGCACGGCCATATGCAGTGTGCTGGGTCTCTGTATTGTTGCAGCTTTGTGCCCAGGACTCTTTTCCGCCCCAGAAGGCTACATTTGGTGCACGGCAAATTCTGAGACTGACCCAGCTAAATCCCGTCATCGCAATTAGGCTTCAAATGAACTTGTTCTCTCTGGACTTTTAAACTGAAATTTCTAAGGGAATTTGCAGCCATTACAATATTTGAAATTCCAATTTATTGTAACCAGAATTTTTAAAAAGTTGTTTAAGGTGCTTTCATAATTTCTGACATGTTATTGTGATGCTGACACTGCAGGCAGCCTCAGGAAGTCAATGGTTTTGAAAGGCAGCTAAGAAATGGATGAAACAAAGTTATCTCTAGAACTTATCCTGATAGCAAATCTGTGATGTGAGATTTGTATCTTCCTACAGGAGCAAAGCTTCTGGTTCCGCTGCTTTTATATACTCATCTGGGGCAAGATAATGCTCTACAAATACGTTACATGCTGGTTAGTCACGGTAAGCTTGGAAACTAAACATGGTATGCAAGCCACTTCCACTGGTTTGGTAAAGTAAGATGATGCAGGGCAACTTTATCTTGTGCATCTGTGATTTCTGTTGCAGGAAGGAGTCTGCATCCTAACAGGTCTTGGATACAATGGAAAAGATGAAAAGGGGATGCCAAAGTGGAATGCTTGTGCCAACATGAAAGTGTGGCTCTTTGAGACAACTCCATATTTTACAGGGACCATTGCCTCCTTCAACACTAATACCAATGCCTGGGTGGCCCGGTAAGCAGTGCTGACAGATATTTGGAGAACGGTTTTAGTCATACCTGATCAGGAGGGTGGCCTTGCTGTGAAGAGAGTTCTGAAGATTTTTGCTCAAGTGCTGAAAAAACATAGAATTCTATCCTGGGGGTAGCAGCTTATTTTTAAAAGCACATTTCTAGCTTTGAACAGTTTGGAAGTGTGAACTGTGTCTCCAGAACTAAAGGAGGCTCAATAAGAATTCCAGTGGGCAGAAAAAGATATCCAGAGCTTCTTGCTCTTAAGATTAGCCAAAGTAGTCTGACAACAGAGATCAGCAACAAGGCTTACACCAAGACCCTTGAAACATGCTTGGTAAACCCCTTGGTTTCTTGCCATTGAGCTGTCTCAGAAGCAGTGGCAGGTGAACTGGCTGGCCAGTCAAGCAGAAGCAGTAGGGGTTGGGGAAGGAAGGACAAGAACATGTACCACTCGGCCTCTCAAAAATGTAAAAGTTGTCAATGGCTTTGAAAGAAAAGGTTGCTGTGGGCTCAAAAAGGATGTGTACTTTCTTATTAAACTCAGTAGGACTTACTTCTGAGTAAACATGCTTATTTTACTTAGTATTTCAAGCTGCCTTTCCTTAAATGGCCTTTCATCAAGTCATTAACCAGACAGTTCTATTTATTATTTTCTAATATTTCTGGGTATACTTGAGCCTTTGCTGGGTTGATGGGGTTGCTTCTTTTCAATGGGGAAAAGTTCTTTGCCCCCTTTTTAACTTGGTAGCCATCTAGCAGTATTTATGGACAGAGATCCTTAATTTGTGAATAGGCAAAATATTGGTTATTATAAACTGAACACTGTGACCATTAGTGACTTTTAGATTGAGGTGGGTACACCACCACATCCTTCCTCTGCTCTGAAACTTCTACGTCACTAATTGGAAGAGGGAATTAGACATGGGCAAAACGTCATGGTATTCCTGCTCAGAAATAAAACTATTCTCTACCCTTGGGAATGGCTTTCATGAGTAGTAGGACTTCTAAACAGATCGTCTCATTTAGAAATTAAACCATTGTAGTTCTTACATCTGTGTATATTTCGGAGGGAATAAAACAAAACTGCTGCCCCAAACAGAAATATTTCCATCAAAGTTATAGAAGTCAAAGTTCTAGGTTAGCAGAACACATCCTAATTGTGTGAAGCAAATTAGACTATAGCTCACTTCTTGCCATTATTTTATTGGATTTATATCCCAGCTTTTTTTAAAAAAAAAGAACTCAAAGCAAGTTACATCATTCTCCTCCTTCAGCTCTCAGTCCTCACAATGACAACTCAGTAAGGTAGGCTGGGCTGAAAGTCACCCAGATGGCTTCATGGCTGAGTAGGGACTAGAGTCCAGGTTGCCTGCATCCTTAAGCACTACACCACACTGGCTCTTTCAGCCAGACCTACATTACAGAATTGTTGTTATAAGATTAAAATCAAGATCCCATCGTCCCATTTACAGCCTGAGTGCACTACCTATTTGGCCCCGAGGGCCGCAGTTTCAGAAACGCACTTATGCAACCTTTTCTGTGTCCTCACCCTGTGATCCTGATACAGTTTCCAAGCTGGTAATACTGACTCTCTGCTCAATCCCCACACATTTCCCTTGTTGTCTAATGGTAGCAGTGTTACAGCCAGGGAAATAGTGGTCAGGTCCCCAATTTACAGTATAGCTCTGTGCCATGTGAATCACCTCATGAAACACAACAATGCATTTAATGTACCTCTCACTTTTTCAGCTGCACAGATACAAAACAGCTATATCTCAGTAGAAGACATGCTTCTAGAAATAAGGCTTCAGGTTCAGTCTACCATTTCCACTTGCCTCGCATTGCATTTTACTAAACATCTAAATAAATTATTTCTTTCCCTAACTGAAAGAGCAAAGAATTTCAGCCATCGGTAAAGATAAGGGTTAAATCTGTGCTAGATTCTACTAGTATTAACTGCTAATTTAGAAGCAGGGGTTTTTTTTTTTTACCCTTTTGAGTCTCCTGAAGCCCAAAAAAATAAAAAATAAAAATCCTTGACCTTTTTCTGGACCTTCTGATTGTTTCTTTCTGGAGACAATAAAAACAGTGATTGTCTTTTAAGTTGCCAACCCTAACAATGTTATTTTTTGTTCTCCATCAACAGCTATATCTATAAAAGATTAAAATTCTTGGGAAACAAGTTACTGTCACAAGCCATATCCTTATTTTTTTTGGCTGTCTGGCATGGACTGCACAGTGGCTACTTGGTGTGCTTCCAAATGGAGTTCCTTATTGTTATGGTTGAGAGACAGGTGAGCAGCTTTTAAAGGAACAATTTAATAATTAGGATAATCATCTGGATACTCTGGTCTACTTAGGAAAAACTTCGTTAGGTGACATGTGTGATGGTACACATTATTGTCTGGATGTGGCAGAACAGTGAAGCATTGAAGGCAGTTATTTGTGACCTCTTATGTTTCTCCAGTGACACACATTTGCAGTGATGTTCACAGAGGGATGTATTTGGTTTTTTAACCTGTTTTGTAAAATAGAGGATGTAAGATGTTCCTGTGCAACCCTATCCTAAGTGCTTACTAAATACAAACTTATTTAAAATGTAATGGATTGAAGTAGTAAACTACCCTGTTGCACATCTTTCATTTACAGCAGTCTCGTTATTGCGATGTCTAATTTTGTTAAGACTTGAGGCAAAGCAATTTTAAATGGCACCCTATGTAAATACCAGGTAGACAGTGCAAACTCATGGCTTGTTTTAAAACAGCCGTTGTTTTGAGCCTGCTACTGCTACTTATGGCCTGCTTCATACAACTGCAGTCTCAAACCCCTGACAAATTGCAGTTACGCACAGCTATTGCTTTGTCTCAAGAAGTAACTGCACCAGAGAAATTGAGGTAGACTTTTGAAGTTGCATCATGAGCTTAAGGGGGAAAAATGTCACCCATTGTTCTTAACTGTGTGTGGGTCCTTGACTATTACACAGCATGAGACATTGTTTCTTTTGCAGCTTATCAGCCTGGTACAGGACAGTCCGCCTCTGACTTCCCTGGCCTCACTCACCATCTTACGACCTGTCTTCTATGTCCTTCAGCAAGCTATCCACTGGATGTTCATGGGATATTCTCTGGTGCCATTTTGCCTCTTCAGTTTTAATAAGTGGATTAAGGTACTAAAAGCCTGAACCCTCTGAAAAGATGACCTCCCCGCACTTAACTGGTAAGAGGAAGTAATAGTGGCTTATCCAGCACTGACCTGTGCATTTTTTCCTTCACAGGTATACAAGTCTATTTATTTTGTAGGCCACATATTGTTCTTCACATTACTATTTGTATTGCCTTACATCCGAAAAATATTTGTGCCACGAAAGGAAAAGTTAAAGAAAGCTGAGTAACAACCAAAAGGTGAGAAATCCTTCTGGCCTGCAGTTGCTTAAGAATAGTAGTCTTACAAGGTATGCAGCTAAGTAGTTTTGCTTTTTTATCTCTTTCAGATTGTACCATGTGTGCATTTATTATGGGGATGGTTGAAGCATCACCTGCCAAACTTCTGCAGTCAAGCCCTGCCAGGGTGACTAGGGGCAAAAAGAGCACAGGGGCTAAGACCCCAAAATGAGGGGTCCTGGCTGCAAACTCCTCCACCCCATTTACAGGTTGCCTTATCTTTTAATGTCTCCCCATGGACACTCCTGTTGCTGGAATTGTCAGATGATTGTAAAGCACTTGATGCAGCTGCCATCTGGGAATGGAGCCACCGCTTGACTTTTTCTACTGAACAATTCTGCTAGATAAAATTGGTCCCAGTTGGTTTTTCATTCATGCTTGGGAATGCTTTTTTTCCATTAGTTTCTGCAACTGGTACTATTTCCATTGTACCCTCACTTCCTGGGAAAAGGCAAAAACCAGTGTTGTATGTGGGCTAAGATGAAGTATGAGAGATATGTTCTTTGACAGATGTCACATCAAAGCAGAGTAAAACAAAAAACAAAACTATGGAGAGCCACTCTGGGTTCAGAGTTGGTACGTGCTGCACTTTCACAGCAGGTATCCCCAAGTGAGGCTTGTTATTTTGGACCCAAGGAAGTGCTCCCCTCTGCACTTGTGCAAATCAGACTAGAAACATACATAATTAATTTGCACATGTTTCGAGTGAAAAGATTTGCTTGGAAAGGCTGCGGAGCCAGTGACAACCCTTCCAGTGTGCCATTTAGGCACTGCTGGGGGCTGTCCCTGACAACAGCATGGCTAGCATTGTCAAAAGCAGCAAGGAGATTTTTGCTGCTCTTACACAGCTCCTTGCTTGCTTCTGCCCTTTATCCACAATGGGATCAGTTGCCTGGGTTTGAATAATGTGACAACCCATCATGGATAAAACTATCCACAGGATGTTCTGAGGGGAAAAAAGCCACACTGCAGTTTTCATCCAGACAACCCCCCATAGTTAATTACTCATGATGGGCTGTTGTTTGTGCAAACATTTTTTTTACTAGTTATCCACTACAACCTAAGAGCTTTTCCTTGGCCAATCACCCTTAGCTCAGATGCCATCAGGGTACATACAAAGCTACCATGTGTTTGCCAGTCTATGCATTCTCCTGTATGCAAAGACGCAGCCACTTCACTAAGAAAACTTTTATTTGTCTCAAAAAAGAAAGGAATTTAAGGCTCTAGTTGCCCTAAAGAAAGGATACACATGCTCCCTCCCTCTAAAAAGAGAGAGTGAATGCATGCAAACACAAACCCTGCAATGTACAGGATAGCAGAATGAATCTTAATTAAATATATTCTTCAGTAATAAGCTCACACTACTCCCCATACTTCTTCAAAAGCTGTAGTGATCTTTGCACAGGTCAAAGCTGCAGAGAGTGGATAGTTGCTGATAGAAATAGACTTCTCAGAGTAGTCGACATTAACCTAGAAGAGAAAAAGAGCAACCACTTCAGTCCACTTCTATCTTGTATTTTCGATTCAATGCATTATTATTCAAACCAAAGATAAGCAGCCTTCCCTCCAGAAGGGAGTTCAAGCTACAGCTCTCATAATCCCTCATCACAGACCGTGCTGGCTAGGACTGATGGGAGTTGTAGTCCAAGTCATCTGCAAGGCCATAAGTTCCGGATCCAAACCATTTGCTAATTATCATAGACAATATGAGACAAGATGGCCCAACAGTCTGACTCCATATAAAGCAACTTCCATGTCCTAGCAGAATCCCATATAATTGCAATTTACTAAATCATGAGGCAGAGCTAAGCTAGCTTTTCTCAAGCCCCACTAAACAGCCAGGAGGCTACATCTTTTCTACCAAGACAAATTTCTTCCATTGCTGTAAGAGGCATTCCTCCTCCCTATAAAGCAACCTCCCATTAGTACAGTACACTACAATTCTCAAATGTTCCACAGCCGCAGCCCTTACCATATACCTGTATGGTATGTAGGTGTAAATGCAAACTGCTATCTGTATAGTGTCTTGTCCTAAGGAAGCGGGAGGCAGGATGTGTCACCCATAATTTACAATTGTGAAAACACAATTTTTCCCTTACCGAGCCATGGGCAAAAGCTCCAACGATGATAGCTATAGGGTCTGCAGTAGGAACAAGGTCACGAACATCTGTCACAGTAGGGGCTGAAAAGGATGTGGCTATTTTTGTACAACCTACAGGGAGGTGATCAGTTACAGGATTCTTAATAACCTAGAGACAAAAATATTAATTTAGGAGTAGAAACAAGAACCATCTTTCACAGAACCACATGATTCTAACATACAGCATTGTTACCTTTAATAACTTCTGAGGCCCATCAGCAGCTCTTACGCTGAATTTATGCAGCAATTGAACTAAGGAGAAACAGAGGTAGGAGTTTTACTTTGGAGTTATAAGATAGACCAGCACTTCATCTGTTTTGGAGTTCCCTGCCCTGATCCATTCTGACTAGTAATTCAAAGGGCCCTTTTCTGTAGACCATACCTGCAGAGTGACCCACTAAATGAACATTTACACCATATGTCCTGCCTCTCAGGACCACATGCAAAACAGAAGCAGAACTGCTTTAGAACAGAAGTAGGGAACTGGTGGCCCTGCAGATGCTGGATACCTGAGCACTGGCCAGGGCAGATGGGGAATTGGAGTCTAACATATAGATGGCCAAGGGTTCCCCACTGCTGCTTTATAGCATCTATTGGAGTCAAACATTTATACCGATGTACAGTTGTCCAGAAGAGCCGCACTGCGGTTACTTTTAAGCAGACCAACTGCAGTGCCACTCTTTCAGGCAGTCAGTTGCCTGTAGCATTCAGCTGTGCACTAAATCTCACAAAGCCAATAGAACGGAGTGTCTGCAGACCACAAATAAAGCAGATTTGTATATTCCAGGAGAAAGAACTTCAGGAGAGGTGGGGGCCATTTTTACCTGCTCCCAAGACCACAGTTCCCTCCTCCAAAAAGTAAAAAAATAAAAAAAGCATCCTTTGCATAGCCAAATACAAAACAGGTCAAATTTCAATTATATACAAAATAAAGTGGACCTTTTTAGCACTCTGCAGTGGCCACAGACACCATTCCCATCACCAAAAGGTGTTTACATCAGGAGGATTCTGTGAATTTGGGAGGCATGTATACTATCTGCTTCCAGTTTAGTTCGAACCACCATATGATACCAATGTGCTACAAGTGTGGCACAGGAAACTACATGAAGATTCCATTAATTTGTTTATTCACTGGAAGACTGAAGCCCAAATACTTTTTTTAAAAAAGTTCAATGTGTACATAGCACGCGCATACACACACTCTCCTAGTTCCCAGTGTTCAGTCTGCTCCCTACCTACACAGAACCCTATGGAAGGCTCATCCACCATTTTCTTCCATTCCTTCTGTACTTCATCTAGGCCTTCTCTTGTGTCCTATTTTCAGTACATTACCTGATTCTTTACAATACTTATGAACTGTCTTTGCTCTGAGATATAATGCACAATGATTTTCTGCTGGGCAAATTTGCTATTTTTTCTCACCGAAGCTGCAGTATGTATCAATATTTTCTCCGCAGAAGTCAATGCAATAACATCATAATGGTGAACAGCTGGGATAATACAGGTAAATCCAAACTTGGACAAAATAGGTCTTTTTAACAGCTTCATAGGAAGAGGAAACAATCCAGCTTCTGCTTCTTTCATGCTTGTTTCTGTCCCAGCCCTGCCCTGCCATCTGCTGGCCACCTTCAAGCAAAAAGGGGAAAGTGCCGGACATGCATACCAGAAGCACAATGTGACAAAAGGCACAGCTTAGGTGTGTTGTCCCACTGCAAAGACATTTGCAGCCTGTCTACCTCACGACTGGTAATACCAACTAGATCACTATACAAACTTAAGTGCTGCCAGGTGATGAACTGTTACAAGTATTAGTAAAATAGACCTGTCCACGTATAATGGAATCCAGTGGAGTCCACCTCCAGACAGACCTGCATTTATCAGAAGAACTGGAAGGGTGCTATTCTCCTTTGCTCCCACCACACTCTTGAAATCAGTTCCAGAAGGGTAGGGGATGCCCTGGAACAGACTGAGGAATCCAAGGGCTGTAGGCAAACAGGAAAACCCACAGTAGAGTTTTGTCTCTAGATGGGCTTTCTAGTCTTTTGACACATACCCCCTTTTTACTCATGGCATTATATACTGTGAGGGGGAATGAATCCTAGTTTATGCTTACCCATGAGGCCACAAAAACGATCAAAAGTGCGAGGAATTCTTGTCTGGGGGTTAACTTCAATCAGGACATTCTTTTCTGTGTGAATGTATACCTGGAGAAGACCAGCTCGGTTCAAGGGACTGTCCATGAGCATCAGAAGGCTCTGTAATGAAAGGGAAAAAGCTAAGGCTATTTTTAGAAAGAAATGTCATTGTAGTAATGATTGTCAAAAGATCACAAACATTGTGGAGAAAAGGCTAGGCCTAAAGAAAACACTCCAAGTTTTGTGAACTAGTAGAATATAGAAAATATTTAGGAAAGTTTGTGGTTATAACCAAAAATAGAATTATCCACACTATTTTGATGGTCTTTTCATGAAATAAAGTAGCTATCAATCCATATTTCAGGAATCGGTCCAAAATAGGTTGTTCATATTAGCTTTACTGTATGGCCAATATACAAACATACCTGGTGGGTAATGTCAGGTCGACTCCTTCCAGGGTCCCGGCCACTCCGCAGAAGTAATGATTTATGCTTATCACAGTTCAAAAGCTCATACGTTTTCCCAACCTGGAACAATATTTCAATTTATTTGTTACCTTCACTAGGTGGCTTTTAGTATTTTGAAAAATTCATTAACAAGCAGTAACTATAACAAGTGATGTCACATTAAGAAAATGCTTACTAGAATAAAACTGTTTTCAGTGCAGCTCCCTAGGCCCCTAACTCTAGTCAGCATTACCACTGGGTCAGGGATGATGAGGGCTGCACTCCAAAACATCTGCAGAGCATCAGAGTTATTTCTAATTCTTGATGTTTGCTGCCTCTGAGAATGACGATTCTAATAAATTATAATGGCCAATAGTTGGTTTGAGATCCTTCACCCTCCATGAACCTAATTATCTTCTAAAGCCATGAGAGACTTGGACTACTCGAGCAGCAAAATGAGGCAGTAGAATGGACGCTACCACTTAGGCGATACTATTCATGCTCTTCCCCATGCACTAATCTCTTCAAATTAAAATGCAGCATAGGCTGTTAGCTTTGGAAGATCATGGCTGCTTTTAAAGGACGCACTAAAACCAGACCACTTCTACCCCACCCCACTGTACTGCACCTCTTTTGCAGCGCCTGTGTAACTAGCAGGGAGCGTCAGGCTCCGCTAAGGCTAATGCTTCCATCACAGCCATTCCGGCTTCCCAGCAGCTTCTCCCTGCACCTTCACAGTCTCCAGCGACGCCCCCTCCAGGATCACCAGCAGCCGCCTTTTCCCCGCGCGGCGAGGCTCCACGCCCGCAGCACCGTCCGCTGCACGCTTTCTCCCGGGGGCCGCAGCCGCCATCTTAGAACCAGAGAAGCCGCATTGCCGCACGCCCCAGACGGGCTTCGAGTTAGGAACTACTTCCCGTTCGAGGCATATTTACTTCCGGTTCTAAGACTGCCGGGCGGGAATTCTGACGGTGCAAATAAGACAAAATGCTACCACGTCTCCGTCCGGGCACCCGGTTTCCCTTTCCGAAAATGATCTCTGAAGGAAAAGAACAGCAGCGGGATACGTAGCGTAGCGCGACAGTTCGGGCCGAAGTGTGTCGGAAGTAACTTCTGCCGCGGAGGTTGCCCATCCGGGTGCCATATTGCAAACGGAAGAGAGTCTCCGCGGGCGCCGCCGCTCGTGGGGCGCGTCACTTCCGGTGTCCTTCTCTCTCTGGAGTGCGGCGTGGTGGCGGCCGAGGGTGAGGAGTCGGCGCTGGGGCTGTTGCATGGCTGCGGGGACTTCATGGGTCCAGCCGAGCGCGACTTTTTTCTTAGGAGTCCGCCGTGTTGTTCTCAGTGGAGCTGAGCTACTCTCACTGAATGTGCACAGCACTCTCTTGCAATGCCAGCCCGGTGGGAGTGGTTGAAGGCAAAGGCTGGATGCATTACAATAGCTGCTTGCTTGCCAGAGTTAGGGCTGCCCACATTTTAGCTAAAAATGCTAGCACTCTCGGTTCTGAGCATCTGCAGGCTTTCTTCCTCTGGTGAAAATCAAAATATTTAATGACATGTAGCGCTTTGGGCATGTGCAAAGAGTGATGAAATGGCATTTAAAAGGCTGTGCCATTTTTTTAAAAAATAGATCTTTTAAGTATATGTCTTACTATGAAGAGGATGACTTTTTTAAAGCCTGATCCAGAGCAGGAATGAAATACTATTCCATTTGAGAGAGGCAATTTCTGTTCTTTGTTTTCATTTTAAAAGCATCTGAAATCTAAGGGTGAAGAATGATCTTACATTCACTTACAAAATATAAATGTAGATTAGGTAATTTATTCAATATGGTGCTTTGCTTGGTGTAGTTCTTAAAGTTGCAGGATTCTTGATTCAGAAGAGCTGCATGAAAGAAATGCTAGGCACACACTTTTAATGATCATGCACTATTTTGATAAGAGAAGAATGAAATAATGGTAAGCCAGCAGTGATAGGCAGGGTGTAAAAGTTTTGATAGTGGAGTTTGTTGTTCTTCATATAATGTATTTTGCTCATTTTGTGGTCCTTTCTCCATATGAAGGTGACAATGTCTCAGAGTCTGAAGGACTTTGCTGGGCGTTTGCCAGCTGGCCCTCGTGGTATGGGCACTGCCTTGAAGCTGCTGTTGGGTGCTGGTGCTGTAGCCTATGGTATCCGTGAGTCTGTCTTTACTGGTAAGTCAGTTTTAGGAGTTTTGCATACTCCTTTTTCCATCTTCTGTACAATATTTGGTAACCATTGGCTGCTTTTCTTTCTTTGCTTCAACAGTGGAGGGTGGCCAGAGAGCAATATTCTTCAACCGCATTGGCGGAGTTCAGCAGGACACAATTCTTTCTGAGGGACTGCATTTCAGGTACCTAGCTTTGGACAATTCAATATGGGAAGAATGCTTAGGATCTGCTAGAGAGTCTCAAGACGGTGTCATCCCAAAATCAATATTTTCCCACCATACGCCACTTCCACAGAGATTTCCCATAAAAAAGGCTGAGAACGTAAAAAAAGCCATGCTCAATCAGACCAAAGCTCCAGCATACTGTAAACATGGTGGCTAACCAGCTGCGCACAGGATCCCTCAATCAGGATGGGTGCAAGACCGCTGCCTGCCCAAGCTCCTCCTCAACTAATGTATGTAGGTACGTATGCCACCTCTGGTAAAGGAGGTAGCACATAATCAGCAAACCCATTAGCCACTGATAGCTTCCTCCCTTATGAATTTGTCAAAGCTTAATTTAAGTTGAAGTGCCAAGATCCTTTTATGAACTTCTCAAAGAACTTGTCAGTCATTAAGAAGGTAATATTTCCTCAAATACTGATATAATTTTTGTCTTTGCTAAAGAAAAAGTAAGCCCTAAAAATTGGGCTAAAGACACTGAAAATAATTTGCTATTGTAGTGTATTGCTACAAATTGGAATAAAATAATACGTTACTCTGGCACATTATCAAGAGAACACATTGTCTAGACAGCCATGGTAGCATATTTTTTTCACACCAAGTGAGAAGAAAGAGATTTCTTTTTTTCTACATACCTGTGATACATGTGTAGCTTTTTACGTCCCTTATTTAGTGAAATCTTTCTTTTTCTTACTTCCCAGAATTCCCTGGTTCCAGTATCCAATAATTTATGATATTCGCGCTCGGCCACGCAAAATCTCCTCACCAACAGGATCCAAAGGTGAGGGCATGGGTGTGTGGTGGTCTTTGGTTTTATATCCCAATCTTTGTTTTTACAACAAAGTCATCCAGTGAGCTTCATTTGAGAGTAGAACTGGGATGTGAGACTGCTCAGTCTGAGTGCAGTGCTATCCACAGATCCCCGCATTCTTGTGTTGCCACTTAATGGAAGGGCATGTGGTTCTGAAGGGAGGGAGTCAATAGCAACAAAGAGGTGTGCCTTCGCAAAATTTGGGTTGAAGCTTCTGGACTGTGGCTGATTTGATTCTAACTCTAGATCTGCAGATGGTGAACATCTCCTTGCGTGTTCTGTCACGGCCCAATGCTACAGAATTGCCCAGCTTATACCAGCGTCTTGGTCTTGACTATGAAGAACGGGTCTTGCCTTCCATTGTCAATGAAGTACTCAAGAGTGTGGTGGCAAAGTTCAACGCCTCACAACTCATAACCCAACGAGCTCAGGTCTGTTGCCTTGACTTGAAGGAGCAAGCTTTACTCACCCAGCATGACTTTTTGTGGCAGGGTAGGCTAAAAATGTGTGTGTGGGGGGGGGGGGTCTGCATACTTCTAGCACTGTTTTAAGGAAATTCCCAGGGGAGGGACAGAAACATTTGCAAAGTTCCTTCAAACTTTAAAAACTCGGGCTGAAAGACATAGCTGCTTTCTGCATTCATAGAGGTAGATGCCAAAACAAAGCTGTGGTATCATCATTTCAGGTATCTCTGCTTATCCGTCGGGAGTTGACAGAGCGGGCAAAGGATTTTAGCCTTATTCTTGATGATGTTGCTATCACGGAGTTGAGCTTCAGCCGGGAGTACACAGCAGCCGTTGAGGCCAAACAAGTTGGTAAGTTGATGCGCAGCATCAAGGATGGGTAGGGCTGTCTTGCATTGTCTGTTGTTGTAAATAAAGCTACAAGCAGTGGTGATTTTTCGCCCGGAGTACTGCTAATGATACAGGAGTGCAAGTAAAATGTTTGTGAGAATGCAGATTCTCATTTGGATTGCTGTACTGGTGGCCTCTAGTGATTTGTGTTCATTCACAGATGAGAGCAAGAACTACTGTGGGGGCAGGTGTTGGTGCTCCTGCTGATGTCGTGCACGGCCTAGTTCTCAGCCAGCGTCTGCAATACTGTTTTGGATTGCAGATGGGGAATAACATGAAAGACATCTAGGCTTTTGCGGTACTTATATGGTATAGGAAGTAATGCTCCTTGATAGAACATGTAGAAGCCTAATATGTCAGGTAGTCGGGTGGGCTAGAAATCTTCTTGAGATTTTTTTGAGGAGGGGGATTCAGTTGTGTTAGCCTCCATCTACTTTCTGAAGCATTAGGTAAAGGTAAAGGTTTCCCCTTGACGTTAAGTCCAGTCATGCCTGACTCTAGGGGGCAGTGCTCATCTCCGGTTCCTAGCCGAGGGAGCCAGCGTTTGTCCACAGACAGTCTCCATGGTCATGTGGCCGGCATGACTAAACACCGAAGTACACGGAACGCTGCTACTTGCCCACCGAAATGGTACCTTTTTATCTACTTGCATTTGTATGCTTTCAAACTGCAAGCTTGGCAGGAGCTGGGAAGGGGCAACGGGAGCTCACCCCGTGTGCAGATTCGAACCGGCGACCTTTAGATCTACCAGCCCAGCAGCACAGCGGTTTAAACCACTGCACCACCTGCAGTCCCCTTCTGAAGCATTACAGCTCAGATAAAAGGTTACCATCTCAGGAAGAACCAGCCTGAAGTTTTGATCCCTTTCTTGTATCTCTCAGTACGCGAAATACAACTGTCTGGAAACAAGCGCTGATGAACATTGTAGGGCCATTCTAGGATTGCCTTTGGAAGTTATTGGCATGGAGAAAGTTGCATAGATGATTTTGTGGAAATTGCTCCTGATTCTCAGAGGTCTGACCTGCTTTCTTTTTTCCCTAGCCCAGCAAGAGGCACAGCGAGCTCAGTTCCTGGTGGAGAAGGCGAAGCAGGAGCAAAGGCAAAAGATTGTTCAAGCAGAAGGGGAAGCAACAGCTGCCAAGATGATATCCTTGCTTTGCTGTGGGAAGGCAGGCAGCCCCACGGAAACAGCCCCTGAACTGCCAGACTCCAACCTTTTGTGGTTGGACTGACCTAAGAGGCATCACCTTGCAACTGTAAAGAAAACATCACCTGTTGCTGGTCACCAGGGGGCATTGCTGATTGAAAATGCAAAGGGAGGGGGATTACAGGGATAGCAGGGCATACAAGGTGCCATTTAGAAGATGATGGGTACTGAAAGGCTGGGATGTTCCATAGCTGGAAAAAGACAAGCAGTGGTTTGACGTTGCTGCCTCCTGAGAATTTTTTTCTCTTCCTGGAAAGCCTTCCTCATCTTCCCACCCGGAAGCAGGTAAGGTGGATTCAGCGGATGGGAGATGTGGAGTGGCAGTATGGAAAGGAAGACCACTCCTGCCAAAGCAATATCCCTTCCAGGGGCTTTTTGTGACGCATCAGGATGACTGCATTTGCAAGGTGGTGCGGCTCGATCCCAAGCGTGTGGGTTCTGGAAGGTGGCAACAGGCTAGGGCAGGATGGGCAGCACGTGGCCTGTGGGCCGTGGGCCACCCCCACCCCGGGCAGACTCTGCTGCTCTCTGCCGTAAGTGCTTGTTTTCAACCAGAAAAAAAAGATTTTCGTGGCAAATGGGTACAAATGCTTAGAATAAACAAGTTTGGCTTATTTTCAAGCTAATTTTATTCATTCTAACATACATAGTAGCAAGCAGCAGCAAGCAGTAATTTTCCCTCCCCCCTCCCTGCTTTAGGAAATAGGAAGGCGTGTTTAAGTGGGCCCAGCAGAGCAGAATTACATCCAGGGCTGCCTGAGGTTGCCCACCCTCTCAGTTAGACAGTAGGGCCCACGTTCCAAAACTTTGAGAAATGCATCCTGAGCCAGCTTTTCACATTGGTGAAGCTCTCAGCAAGAACCCAGGTTACATAAAGCTGCGCAAGATCCGTGCCGCCCAGAACATTTCCAAGACGGTGAGTTTGGGGGTGATGGAGTTGCTCTCATGCACAAGCGCTCCTTGTTCACTGTATCAGGCCAAGTGATGAACCAAAGGCGAATATGATGCTTCTCCTGATGCCACTGCTCCTTTCTAGTCCTTGCTTGCATTTGTTGCTCTAACAAGGGCTGGAGTCTCTGACCCTTGTTTTAAAAGTAGACGCACAGCATGTTCCATGTGCCACACCTAGCCGTGGACACTCACAGACCCCAGTGTCTATTGGCCAGGAAAAGGCTCACAGGAAAAATCAGAAGAGAAGCAAACTGAAATGCCTAAATTCAGTGACTGATGGACCTGGATTGAAAGGAATCTGACAGAGGAGGATTAAAATAGTCTGTGTTCAAAGTCATGCTGGAGTTTGAAATTCAACTCTTACCATTTCAAATCGCTGCTGCTATTCATTATTTTCTGGGACTTAATAAAACTGCACTCATAACCGGTTTTCTCTTCCACCTCCCTATTGAGTTTGGCAACCACTTTGATTAAAAATAATTGCATTTCAGTGGTGTATTTTAACTTTAAACAAATGTTTGTTCCTTGTTCCCCCCCCCCACTGCACAATGTAAGTGAAAACTTTATTTTAAGATTTTATATGCCATTTATATTTCCATAGAAAATCTCTAGACAGTTTGCAGTAATAAAATTGAAAATTTGTCCTTTCTGCTTAGTCTGCTGACCTGCTGTATCTTGACTGACTCTCCTCTGCTTGCGTTTCTCACAGATTGCTGCATCTCAGAACCGCGTGTATCTCACAGCAGACAATTTAGTGCTGAATCTACAGGATGAAGGCTTTACTAGGTGAGATGCTTTGAAGAATAGCTCCTTTCTAGACTTTGCTTTCCTGTGAGCTGCATCCTTAATTATGATTTAGGGAGTATTCTGAAGGCACCAATTCATCTGGTTATTCATGTGCAGTTTTGAATGGGAACCACCTGCCAGGTCTTTATCTAAGCTGCCTTGAGGTTGTTGGGTTTTTTTGAGGAAAAGCATAGAAAGAAAAAATATGAATATGCACCCATGTACCTTTCTTTCTGGGTGTTGCATAAATGCAGATGTACTGTCAGTTCTCCAAGCTGTGTATCTGTCTTTTATTCACTCACTTTTTCATGGGCACGTGCATGTGTAAGTATTGTATACCTGGCTTCTCAGATAATTCTAACCAATCCTTTGTTTCTGTTTCTTTTTCCTCCACCACCATCTTTTTGCTTCTCCAAAACCAGAGGAAGGTAAGAGGCTGTCTACTTTATTTCAAGGTGTTATGGAGTGATGGTGGAATAGTAAGGGTACGGTCATTAACTGAATCGAGTTGTCTTTAGCTGACTAAAAAGCCTTAGTAATTAGGGAACACGTCTGAACAAAAGGTACTTTGAATATAACGACTTAGAATTTTGCAGCATCTGCCATCTTCATTTCTCAGGAAGCGTGAAGGAGGAATGCCTTTTCTGAGGTGGCCCCTGTTGCCGTGTGTGTCCCACCTAAAAGCATTGTGTACTGTAACGGGGAAAGGCAGTAATGGTGTTAGGAGTCTTACTTTAGTGGGAGTCTTGGTTGTGGAAAAACCGGACTGGGGACGTGAATTGGACTTGGCTTGTGTGAAAGGTGGTTCTGAGTGGAGCACACAAAAAGGCAGGAGACGGGTTTTTAATCACTGAGAAAAAGAGCTGCAGCTCTGTACGAGGGCTGTGGGCTGGGCTCGGTATGTCTAGTTAGCAACCAAACTAGGCATGAAGCCCCCCGACAGTGAGCTTTATTTGTTTCAATTGAAATATAGCTGCAGGAGGTAGGAGCCTGGAGTTTGGGGTGGGTGTTACCCCCTTTCTTGCGGATTGTTTTTTCCCTATCAAATAGTCTTCCTTTCCCAGTTCCTCTATCATGCGTGTCCATCTCTGTGTGTGCGTGTGTGTTGGGAGTATGGACAGAGATCCAGCGATTCCACATATTTACCTTCCTCAACTACTTTATGGAGAACAGACAAAGAAGGGACATCTACTTTCTTTTTCCTCTGCTGAAACTGGCAACTTCCACCAATTGCTTTTCAGATGAAACAAGCTAGGAAGAGAGATCGTCTGCATGTCTCTTGCATATTGTCTTGTTTGACTCTGTGCATGTACATTAAGCCATCCCAAAGGGGGGAGCAACATTATTTCTACTATCAAACACTGGCCAGGTTCCTTCTAGATCAGCCCTTCCAACCTAGTGCCCTTCAGAGGCTTTTGGATCACAACTCCCGAATTCCCATCCAGCAGGGCCACTGACTGGGAATTCTGGGTGTTGCAGTCCAAACAGGTCTGGAAGGCACAAAGTTGGGGAAGGCTGTTCTAGATGGAATCTAAAACTCTGCACTTCCGGGGCTCATTTCACTGCTTACACAGATACTTTTGAAGTGGTCTAACAAGATAAGGCTTCCCAGAAAACTTTTAACTGTAGCTCCAAACTTATACCCATTTACATGGAAGTAAGTTCTATTGAACTCAGTAGGGTGTGTGTGTGTGTGTCTGTCTGTCTGTCTGTGTCTATTTGTGTTTATATACCACCCTAGTAGCCCAGAGGGCTCTCTGGGTGGTTTACAAACAAGGCATACATATGATTGTCTGCTGTTCAGACCATCTGTTTATGGTTGGAGGAATATCCTGATTGTCTCAGAAAGCAGTTGACAGATTGGACGTACTAACTGATATCAGCCATTTATGTGTGGGTCCCTATTGCTCTCCGATGTCTCCATGCCCATGTTTTCATAATCCTTTGATATCAATTTATTTCTTTCCCAGTGACAGCCTCCTGATGAAACAGCTGAAGAAATGAAGCTCGGGTTGCCTCCTAGAACGATCCAAGTGACTGGCTGCCTGGCTGGCATTGTGGGAGGACTGTGGACAGCATTGGTAGTGCCCTGCCCAACTCTCCTGCCCGTGTGTATTCTCCTTGGCCTGCTTCAGTTATCTTCACTTCTGTCATCTTCCCACCTCACTGCTAATAAGTCCTTTCTGGCCACACTGGCCCCTGTTTCAAGAACTGCCAGCAACGGGAACCAGCTCTAGAATCAACGTTGTAATGAAATGGCGATTCGGCTCTTGCCCCATTAGGCACTGACCCCGTCTCTCTCAGCCTGAAGGAGCGGGCAAGCAGAGAGAGGCTGTATTATGCTGTCAGCAATTCTGTTTGCTGCTCGCCTCTTCCTTCTGGACTTCGCAAGCCATTGCACATCTCTCTCACTGTCTGCTCTCTGCCCCCTCCCCTGTCCTGTGTTTAGCACCTAATCTCAGGAACAGGTGGGTCATGGGCTACTGCGAGTGCTGTGATTGCTATTCATCTAAGTTCTATCTCCTTGTGATTCGCATCTTTATAAAAATAAATCAGGTCCTAAACTCTTCCAGTACTATTGTAAGTGGTCTGTAAATATTCCATCACCTTCGCTAGGCTTCCTGTTCAGTGTGTGTGCCGGGGAAATGACATGTGGCCTGCCAGATGCTGAACTACAGGTCCCATTATCAGACAGCCGTTTCACCTTTCTTGAAATGAAATACATTCTTTTGGTGTACCAGCTCTCCCATTCCCTAGCAGTCTCTGCCTGATAACACACAGGCGGTCTCGGTGTTCAGGACTACTTGGAAATGGCCTTTGTGGGGCATGCTCAGAACTTCTCAACTGTGTGGATCTATCCAATATGTCAGAAGCCATGATAAATATTGCAGATTACTTTTGGGAACTGGCGTCTTGCTGAAGCAAGAAGATGGTGGTTGGAAGGTGGGTGGGATTCTTTGTGCCTCGCTTGTCACAGTTGGATCACTTCCCTGTGAGATGTTGACTCTCAGCAGTTTCTTTTGTCCTCATGGGTGTTGGACTGCAGCAAATCAAGAAACACCCTCCCTTTTTGGAAAGGTCCTTGAACACAGCAGGCCAGTCCTGACAAGGCTGCCACCAACCACAACATTGATATCTCTATTATTCCAAACTGGCCAGCTGCACCTTCCCTTCCACTGTAATTTAGTTGATATGAAGGAAGCACAGTAGAAATCTAGAGTATAGATAAGGAAGTCTTATCAATGAGTCTTAATTTCCTTGGGAACTCCCTAGCCCACATAAAGTCTTTTGAGATTTCCTGCATTTTTGGACTCTGCATCTTTGGGCAGAAAAGGCAAAACTTCCTTCCTTTAAATACATGGAATTGGAACCTAGTAGAATTGATTGTCTTGCCTAGGTTAAAGTTGCCCTATCCATGTGTTGGATTGCTTGGCAAACATACTGAGTCAATAGTTAAAGGAGATTAAATGAAAGGGGCCTATCCTCTGTACAAACTCCATGAGGCTGTCTCCTGGGAGAAGGATAAGGCATGGGAATAGAGGTGGTAGCTAGTCTTGCCTTGCAAGATGGAGCTACAAACGTGCCAGTTTATCACAAGGACTGATTAGGGTTGTCCTGACCCTCCTCGAAAACTGAAACAGATTCCTGAGAGTCCTTGGGCACTTTGCACTTGCCACAGCGGTTAGGCTTGTTGACAGTGTGGTCACTCATGGATTCTTCTGAGATGACTGCAGGTCATGATGACAGACAATTGCTCCAAGCCCTCTTCTGGATAGAATCGTTGATTTAGCTGAGTGCATGGGGCAATGGCTAGAGCACAGGTAAAGGAAATCATAAAAATCCAGTTGTTTAACATGATGATAATGACAAAGAAACCCCACTACGTTCTTGCGGAGTTGACAAGTGGAATTTTACCATCTGGTACTGGAGCTCCTTCAGTGTGGTCAGCCAACTGATGCTCTGCAGTGTTTATATCAGATTTGTAAAACAAACTTCTGAGTGATATCTAGAGTTAAAAGAGTACAGTAAATTGGAATATAGATGTGCTGATTTGGCTTCTGAATAGAACGGATGAGATCTACCCGTGGTAACTGAATCTTGTTCCGGATCAGATGGCTATGCTGTGGAAACTGGAAAGGCAGTTCAGTTAGGCCAGGAGACGGTGGCTGATCTGTTTTGTAACTTCAAGTCCCCCTCCCTTAAAGTATCAGATGTCTAGTCTGAGGATGCTTAGTCAAGCCTTGCCTTCGGTGGCTCAGTGGCATCTCTGTTGTCAAATGCCTTGACCAACAAAGGCTGGTGTGTGCTGTGGTCCCCTCTAGACAGAGACAGCCTGTCCATGCTTGGCACGCATCGGTGACAACCCACTCGGAGTGCTGCAGGACGGGCCTGCCCATTCCAAAGACCGCTTGGCAACCAGACAGTATAAAAGCACAACACTTAAACTATGAACTGAGGTAGGTACATGAATCATATCTTGCCAATCTCAGAGCAGTTGCATTAGCTCTAAGTCCATTTCTTGTTTGAGTATAAAGTATGGGGTTTACCATTTAAATCCTTTAATGACTCTTAAGATACCTGAAGAGGTATATGTGAAGAGCTATATAACAAAGGAATCATTTGAATACTTGCAAGTTTTCAGGTCCTTCTCAGAAAACTTGTGTCACCATAAAGCAGGGGTAGGTCTGTGATAAGGCCTTTCCTATAGTGCCTTTGGAAGATGCCTCCTGGGCAGAGCATCTGGGGAAGGCACTCTTGCCCTCAAGTCTGATTTCTCTCTTGCTAGTGAAAGGCCTCTCTAAAACTTAAGTTTGTGTGCAATGCTTGAATCTACTTTGTATTTTTTCTTGCTGTTACTGGCTTATGCTGCTTTGTGGCACTTAATGTTTCTGCTGCAAGTTTCATAGCCACACAGACGATAAGCTGGAGAGCAGGCCAGGACACTTGCAAATGAAGGTAACCATTGACTGTCCCTGAACCAAGCACTAAGTATAGTGTAATAATATGATGTGGCCACAAGAGGGCAGTACTCTGTCAGGAAACTATACCAAGGACTATGGGGGAGGGGACTGCTACGCCGCAGCTGTACACCGGGGGGAGCAAGTCTTAAGTCAACGGGTGCTCCCCAAGTCATTAAGGGGCCTTTCTACTACTGGCAAGCTAGTATGGCAGGAACACAGAGCAGGAAGAGGATTCTTAGCTGCTCATGAAGGGTCTCCTGAGGGCTTCTTCATCCAGAGCAAAGTGGATCCTTGCAAAAGTAATTACCCAAAAGGATTTCTAGTTATTTCCTTCACTGAACTTCTCAGACATTCCATGGGGTTAGGTGATATTAAAAGAGTATTGTATTCCAGGTTGTATTCTCTCAGGGTTTGCCCACCAAGCTCTCAGGACATTATTTTGAGCTCAAAGTCATAACACAAATAATATTGCACCTACTTTTGGTTTTGTTTGCAATGCACTTCAGGAGCAGATGACTTGGCTGGAAAGCAGGCCTCTCCCCCCCGCCCCCCCCCCCACAGCCTTGAACACAATGCCTGTAGTGGGAGCAGGTCGTTGCTTTGGAAAGGCCTGGGGACGGGTGAATACTTACCAGCCTTTGTTGGATGTTACCCCTTTTAAAGTACACCATCAGGTGTAGCTGTGAAGCCCCTTTATAGCCCACGAAACTTCCTAACTAAGGCCATTACAAAACTTCTGCTAAATGGCATGTTCAATCATAGTATTGTAATTGGATTAACTCCAGTAAATACGCCAATCTTTTGTTCACACGCAGCAACTGCTGTTCTCAATGTAGAAGAACATTCTGTGCCAGTGATGATGATATTCCTCTTGCAAGGAATCCCTGGTGGCTCACATAGTCCTCAGTTCCATTTTATCTCTACCACGATGGCCCTGTGAAATCAGGCTGAGAGTGAATGGCTGGCCCCACGCCACCCACTCAGCTTCATCATGGCCAGGTGGCGACTAGAGCCTGGATCTCACAGGGCCTAGCATAACACTTAACCACCATGTCACACGGACCCTTATGCTTTGGTCTTGCAAGCAAAGCACCAGGTTTTTGCATAAAAACTCCGTTTTTTATACAATTCACTGTTAACATTTTGTTATGGGTGCCTGCCATGATTTGAGAAGCATTTTGCATCCACTCTCACCATAGGATGCTCTAAGTTCCCAATTCCTTTAGTTTCTACTGTCAGAGTTCTGGATGACCCTCCTGGGAAAGGCAAACTCCAGCATCCTGCACACCCAAGCAAAAGGGTATCTGAAATTGTGGCTCTGTGTCTCTCCACTTGCCTAAGTTTTGTTGTTAGTTGCGAAGTCGTGTCCGACCCATTGTGACCCCATGGACAACATTCCTCCAGGCCTTGCTGTCCTCCACCATCCCCCGGAGTCCACTTAAGCTCACACCACCTGACTCCATCTAGCCACCCCATTCTCTGCCGTCCCCTTCTTCTTCTGCCATCTATCGTTCCCAGTATTAGACTCTTCTCCAGGGAGTCCTTCCTTCTCATTAGGTGGCCAAAGTATTTGAGTTTCATCTTCACTATCTGGCCTTCTAAAGAGCAGTCAGGGTTGATCTCCTCTAGAACTGACCGGTTTGATCGCCTTGCTGTCCAAGAGACTCGCAGGAGTCTCCTCCAGCACCACAATTCAAAGGCCTCAATTCTTTGGCACTCAGCCTTGCTTAGGGTCCAGCTTTCACAGCCATACATTGTAACTGGGAAAACCATAGCCTTGACTATACACACTTTTGTTGGCAGGGTGATATCTCTGCTTTTTAGTATGCTATCTAGATTTGCCATAGCTTTCCTCCCCAGGAACAAGAGCCTTTTAATTTCTTGACTGCAGTCCTAAGTTTACCAAGTTAGTATTAACCTGACTGTTTCTGCACATGCACTACTGCAGACATCAGTCCATCACAAGGTGCATTTAAAAGGGCAGCTTTTCTGTTGCCACTCGGACCAGGAGTGTTCAGTGGGCTACAAGAACAGGGTTGTGCTGAGGGAACGGTTTCTAAACCACCCCTCTCTTTTTCTAGGCACAGCTCTAAACACTTCACTCATTCTTCCCTACTGTGTGAGTATCAACTGGCGTCATCTGCTTGGTAAGAGCCTCAGCTGGGAGTGCATCCTTCCTTGGTTGGCTAGTAGAAAGAATTGCAGATGAGAGCTCTACTGCTGCTCGTTCCTTTCTGAAGATTTGGCTTTTGCAGTTGGCTCACTCTTCTAGAAGAGGTGGTTGCCCTGAAGCGGTGGTATAGCCCTATCCAGGCACCAAGATAAAATCAGCATGAGGAGGAGGAGGCCAGCCCTGCTTCTCTCCATCACGTCTGTCATCATTAGGAGAAGTCCCCTATCTGTGAGCACAAAACTGGAAAAGCTGCGTTCTTGCTCACATGCAGAGCCATGAAGGATACGGGAAGCTTCCCCCTTTGATCTGAGGGAGGGGGCAGTGCTGGAGCAGGCCTTCCCTCTTCTTGATTTCCCCCCTTTCAGATTGCCTAAGCAGGGTTTATGACCTTCCAGTCTCCCTCTTCCTCCTTTGTCTCTAACATATGCTTCCTCCTGAACAGTCAGTATGTTAGCAGCTACTTTAGCCTCTGGAAAATATGTTTGCATCAACTCAGCTAATTTCCCCACAAAAACAGTTCTCTTCAAAAGCTTAAATGTTTATTCATCTTGTATTTAAATTGTTAGTTGCTCAGCAAAAGTTACTTCCTCCCAAAGAAACTTGTGCATTTTAAATCTGGGTTTATAATCAATAAATACATGGTTTTGGTATTCTGATAGGTGATTCTGGGTTGCTTCCTTTGCCATGGGTGTCCTATTGCCAAAGCCTAAAGGTCCATTTTGGTGAAAGTGTGTCTGGTAGGAAATGTGCAAGTTTTTATGCCTGTCTAAAAGGCACACATCCGGCAGCAGTGTCATGATCTCTGGTGCTGACCTGGGCGGCATGAGCAGACCCCACATGTGCAGGATCTGGTTTGTTCTTCCTCAAACACTGAGATCCACCCACCAGAGATAGGAATAAAATAATGGTTCGGGAGTGAGAAGTCAGGATGAGGGAGCTTCTAAAGAACATGGTGAGCTGACTTGTCCCCAGCTGTTCTTTTTCAGCAACTATGGTTAAGTGGGGGACAGCTTCTAAATGCTGGTTTTCATTAACCAAAGAGGAGTCAGAAATCCTTGCCAATTTATTATAAATCACCCAGTGATCTACCAGTAAATGTACCTTCTGCCCACCCCTGGTACAGAGTGTGTGCTTTTAAGTCAATTCCCTGCTTATTAGCACTAAACATTTTTGCATCTTGAAGCAAAATGTATAGTTTTGTTTAAAAAATCAGAATTAGAGTTCTCGGACAGAGGAAGGAGGAAATAGCCGTGCCCTCTGGAATGTGCTGCCGGCAGTGTTTTGCTTCATGGGGGAACTTCTAATCTGGCAGCGGTGGTGAGCCCAGGAGTCTCACCCTGCAATTCTGAGTTCGAAAATCCAATTAATAATTAAACAAAGCAAAGTCTACTAATGAAACGCACATATTAGTTTTGTCCTAAAGTAAAGGCAGCCATTCCTTTAGATTAGAAGACTGTCTCTTTCAAGAGGGACATGGAAAGGTTTGGTTGCTAAATAGAGGTTACAGTTGAAGTGGCATCCCTCTGTTGTTGATAAGGCAATGACTCAAATGAGTAGCAGAAAGAAACTGGACTAGGAAGAAAGTAACGCTATAAAAGCAATATTTAATCAAAGGCAGTGTAACCAGCTTCCTGACCTGGCAAGGCCTGGTACCTGGAAGGGCTCAGAGGTCATGATGAACAGAAGACTCCAGGGCCCATGATACAGAAAAGAGGCAGGAGGTTTTCCAGTCCTGGGAGAATGGATTTTGTCTGAGCCCCCAAAGCCTGACTTTTAAGGCAGGGGCAGGGAAGACCTAATGCATAAACTGGTGTATGTGGGAATCCAAGGGGAATGGGATGAGGGTGGTCGTGTCACAGTTGTTAGGGGCCACAAGCGGCACATCTGCTGAGAATGTGTCAGAGGTCCCTGCAGCCCAAAACAAAACAAAACAAAACAAGCCCATACGGAAATGCTCTCCGACAGCAAAACGGGTCGGTGAGTCCTAGCTGGGAGAGAGCCAGATTCATTTATAGGAGGAGAAAGTGCCACCTGGATGGTCCAGCTGGGTAGGCTGTCCACAGTTCAATGAACCTCTGGGAAACGTTCTGAGCAGAGCAGAAGGCAATGCCTGCTGCAGGTAAGACATTCAGGCAGCCTTGCTGGAAGCTGCGTGGCATTACTTTTTCTTCAGAGAGCCCTTTGGTTTCTTCTCCCTCCCTGAAGGCCAAGGCCCTTTCTCCTCATGCCTGCCTTTGGTGTTTTCTAAATTCTCATAGAGGGTGAGTTCCTCCTTCTGCCTGTGTAGAGGAAAAGGACACAGAAGATGAGTTAGGCCAAGCTGAACCTGGCATGTGGAAGGAAGTCAGAACATGGGTGGCTTAGATGCAATAGCAGACCATGACGTGGTGTTCGTGAACCAGCCTCATGTGAGCACGCTGTCCCGTCCCCTCCAGTGTGGGCATGCCCTCTCTTCCTGGCTTGAGGCAAAGCATCTTGTCTTTATCAGCAGACTAGAATGGAAATTAACATTCAAATCCTGGTCTCCAGTCTTGGTTTTCAGGTTGCTGTTTGCCCGAACCCTCATTTGCCTCAAGCCAGGAAATTAGGAAGCTGTGCATTTGCAGGGGGTGCAAGGAGGAGAGCCGTGCGCTTGAGGATGGAGATCCTGCTAGGTTTATTCAGGTAGTGTCAAGCCGTATCTGAGCCACCTGAGAGAGGCTCTCGGATATAAACCACTGCGATAGAGTCTCGCATCAACCCAGTTCTGCACTTGCGGCATACATGTGTACACGCCAACAAGGCAGAGTCTTGATCAGCAAGTGCATTCCCATGCTAAGGAAAGCTACTGGCCCTTCTTCTTGCCCCAACCCTTATGATAAAAGGGGCCAGTTAACTTCTTTTTTAAAGCAGCACAGACATAGTAGAGCCAGAAGAGCTGGCACGTATTTTGGAGGTCATCTGGTCAAACTTTCATCTCCAAGCAGAACACAATGATAGTATTCTGTATCTGAATATCCACACTCTGCTCAACCACCTCCATCAAAAGAGAAACTACTATCTACAAGGCAGCAGTTCCACTAGGAAATAACTCATAAAGTCTGAAGTTTCCCCTGATGTTTACCAGAAACCTTCCCTGTAATTTCTACCTGCTGGGAGTTCTGGTCCTGTGTTCTGCAGCAATGAAGAAGAAATCTGATTCATGTGCTGCAAGACAACCCTTCAGATAGTTCTAGATTAACTTTATCCAGCAGAGCATACCCAGCTCTTTCATTTATTCTTCACAAAACCTGGCTTCCAGCCCCTATTTATATGCATATTTATCTTCTATCTTAGCAGTGAGAATCTTTCAGAAATACATTGAAAAATTAGTGGAAATTTGCAGGGGTCAAGGGTAATGCAGATTCAAAGTGAATGAGGCTGAAAAAGCAAACTATAAATCTGACATTTATGTGTTTTAGAATTTGCCTCCAGAGTGAACAGGATTTGTGTGCTTGAAGTAAATTGTCACCAGCAAATTACCACTCTCCAAAAGTTACTGTTGCCTTCACCATGAGATACTTACCTGGATGATTTTCGCGAAGCCTTTGGATGTGAGGTCTTCTGTGCGGGTGGGTAGGTTATATTTCCATACTCAGATTCACCGGCTTTTCCTTTCTGAATATTCAGCAGAAAAAAGAAGAGGAGGTTTACAAAGTGGGGCACTGTGGGGGTTCAGTGCTGCGTGTAATGACTGGTTTCATTTGTGCCCATCTTTCTACTAAGAAAATGGCACTCCAGGTGGCTTACAATCAAGTAACATTTGAATAAAACAGTAGTAAGTGATGCAGGAAGCTTGGCTACAAATCTCTAAAGCACAATACAAATATAGCGAGGATAGAACAGAAACAGCATCCCACCCAACATGCCAAAGTTCAGCTTGACTAAAAAGCATTAGGGTTGCCGGCTGTCAGAAGAACCATAAAATGGTAGCAAGCTTGTCCTCCCTTGGCTGGAAGTTCCACAGCCTGGGAGCTGCTACTAAGAAGGAGAACTCGTGCTTGTGCTTGTGCTCTTGCACACACACAGTGCACTGTGAGCGCTAGAACCTGGATTTGTATCTCCAGCAACAGCAAAAGACACCAGCCAGTTTCCGTCTCCACATTGCAGAGCTATATAACTCCCTTGTCAGGCTCCCTTGGAGAGCACACTAAGCATACCTGAGCAGCAGTCACATGCCTGTCCGGGTTCCGTACCTGCATAATATCCAGCTTTCTCTTGGTGACCTCTATAAACTGGCAGATGGCCATGTAGATGAACTTGTACTGGGCTTCAGTTTGCACCATTCCTGAGCGCTGGGCCCGAACCATCTGAATGACCTTGGGGATATCTATGTCACAGTCCAGCCCTGGGACAGAATGAGAACAATAAAGGGGAAGGAGACAGGCAGTCTGGCTGAATACAATGGGAATTGCACTAGGCAGATCATCAGTCAACGCAATGGGGTGGAAGCAGGCTGTGTCTGCCTCACAGTCCCGGCTCCCTGTCTGACCTCAGACTGATGTGCTTTTCCCCACCTGCTTTCGGCTGACAGCCACACTCTAATGCCAGAGTCCTGGTTTTATTCTAGGGGGGATACCTGCGCATGCTCTGATCTCTCCAAAGGCATCTGGCAAGCAGGCAGAGTTTGACTCCCCGAAGAGGGACATCCTGCTTGAACACTCTTATTTAGAGGTACCAAGTCCCCCCAGGCAACCAGACGGACCATGTCCTGTGTGATGAACTGGGCTTCAAGAAAGATGCCCCCAGCCAATCAGAGTGTGTAACTCCTAGCCGAAACGGGCTGCAAGGCCCGGCAGAGGGAGCAAGCAGGTGGCTGGCTGAAGTGAGCCAAAGCTCAGGAACAGAACCTTGGTCTTTTTCCCTTGTCCTCTTTCAGTTGTGCATTTAGCAGTAGCGTGTGAGACCGCGTGTGTATTTTACTTCCCTTACATGTAAATTCTGTATGAAGGAAGCCTGTCAGTGTGGCAAGGAGGGGAGGCTTAAGCCAGGCCAATCCTGTCACTGGTTGAATCTCCCTTGGGGGCTGTGTTTACTGTAGGTTGCTGGCTACTGGAATTAAGTTGTTTTTCTTGAGGATTATCATTATCGTAGTGCTCCTACCCACCCACATGCCTTACAGACGCTGGGCAGCGTCTACTGCTGCGTGGATTGCTCCTCTCAGCCCCGTGCTCCAACGCGTGGATCCGCAGGGGCTGCCGAATCCTGGGGGTTCTGCCGCTTTTCTGGGTTGCTCCAAGGGTCAACATCATCATTGCCTTCACCGCCCGCCCCGCCCCGGCCGGCTCAACCCTGTGCCTTCAGGTGCTCCACTCCCCACTGCTGCTGGACATTGTCTTGCGCAGTGTCATTTACGCACACGCAGTGGTGGCAGCCTGCTCCTAAGGTGCCTGCATCTCTCCTCTCTATGTGGCTGAAAAAGCTGTTCTGCCTATGCCACCCTGCTGCCACCTTGGGTGACCCTGCCCACTGTCCCAGCAGCTGCCACTCCAACTAAGGGGGGAAATGGCGAGGGAAAGTGGGGAAATGCTTCCGATCTAAGCATTGCATTCCCCAATCCAACCCCGCCTTCTTCCCTCCCACAGCAACTTTTAAGCAGCAGGAAGAGAACCACTCAGATTGTCTCTCTCCTAGGATCGTCTATGCCCTATTTTGCTGCTATGAATACATCACGAGAGATGGTAACAAGCTCATACTGAAAGGCGGGAAACCCAGCTCTGGAAAGAATGCCCTTAAGGATGGAGGGGTGTGACGCCTCAGTGCTGGTGGGAGGGAGCAGAGAAAGAGCTTCGCCATTTGAGCTTGGAAGAACAAGACCCTGGGAAGCGGGTGGGCGAGTTGGAGAAGTCATTGCTGGTGCTCTCATGCGCAGGGCAGCAGGTAACTGCAGCAGGTATGTGCATAAATAAAAGAAGCAAGGTAGGTCTCCAGTAAGTTCTCATCAAAAGAAAATGAAAACCTTTAATACTGCCCATAGGACCTCTCATCCTTCAAGGAAGTTGGATGTGTATAACAATACCTGCCAGCCAGGTGTTGCCAAATGGATAGATTCCCATATTCCCCTGACCTTGGGGGTTTCCCTCAGGCAGCTGGTTGGCCACTGTGTGGATGGCGTGCTGGATTAGACCAATCTTTAGTCTGAAGCAGCACTGCTGCTGTTGGTGGCCATTCCTGGTCAAACATTGGAGCTTGATGCTGACAGACTGATACTAGAGAAGGGCTTCTTCTTGGTCAGCCAGCATGGTTGGCATGGGGATGTCTGAAGTCTGCCTGGCGGGAAGGAGTGGCCCAGGGACGCGGAAGAGAAGCGGCCTCACCTTTTGTTGAGATCATATCCACGATCATGTCAATGACGATGATGGTCCCTGTGCGACCAATCCCAGCACTGCAGGGAAAGGCACAAATAGGTAAGACACTGCCCTGCTGGATTCTACCAAAGTGTGGTTTGCCTGGGACTGTGTGTCCAACAGGTTGCTCTAACATCTTGATGCCTCCAGAAAAGCTCCAAGCAGGGCATGGCCCTTAGCAGTTGCTTGTCTGGCGCCCAGAGGCCTCTTGCGTTTAAACACAGAGGCTGCAGCAAGTTGTTATGTCTAAAAATTGCGGAGAGAGCCACTGCCCTCTATGAATCTGTTTAATCGCTTTCTCCCGGGGCTTGAAGGAGCGGTCATCCCACTTCTTGTGGGAGGGAATTCCAGAAATTAGCTCTGCGCTATGTGAGCTCTGCCCCTCGGTCTCACGTACAACTTTCTTCTTTGTAGCAGTGGCTCCTGCCGTGATCATGCAACGTGCCACAGTACGCAGCCATCTGAAGCGGGCTGGCAACCTGTGAGTACTGCTGAAAAAGCAAGGGCCAGCACGCCCACTTGCCATGCATGATCTCCCACTGAAGGAGATTGCTAGCATCGCAACCTGCACAGGCGCTACGAAGTAATGGAAAAACAGGCCTCTGCTTGAGTTGGGAGGCTTGAGACTTTTTTGTCATGTGCCCTCAAAAATGTAGCTATATTCTTTGGACCTTGCTTGCAGCAGCCTGGAATCATCAGCACACCACTGGCTTTCAGGGGGGCACGTTGCCTGTTCCAGACTGTCAGCATGCAGCCTTCCTTTCTGTTTGCTGCGTATCCAGCAATGCGCTGTCCCTGAGCGAACCGGTGGCAGCTCACTCACCTGCAGTGCACCACGATGGGCCCGGCTTCTGGGACACTCTCCTGCTGCTGATTGATCTGGGTGAGGAAGCCAAGGACTCCTCCGGGCTCACTGGGCACTCCATGGTCAGGCCAGCTCAGGTACTGGTAATGCCAGATGTCTCTCACAGCCCCACCCTAGCAGGTAACAACAACACGTCTGTGTGTGGCTCATGTCTGCTGCCTCTCTTCTGTCATTCATCTGGTCCCCTTTGCTCTTCTCATCATGCTGACAGCCAGCAAAAGAGCACCTTCTAACTCCGAGGGACAACGGCCAAAGTGGAAGAAGCCAAAGTGTAGCTCTGCTGGACACTTTAGATGCATCCACACAAAAGATCTGCCATGCAAACCCCGAGGAAATAAGTGCACAAGACAGCTGTGCTTTTCTGTAGCTTGAATGTATTGCAGGCAAATAACCTCATTTATGTATGTATGTATGTATGTATGTACGTACGTATTTATCCATCCATCCATCCATCCATCCATCCATCCATCCATCCATCCAACTAACTTATATTCCACTATTCTAGTCTGAAGACTCTCTAAGCAGAGAGAGAGAGATGTGGCCCATATTAATCATTCATTCATAGGTGGGGAAAGTACCATTTGGATTTTCTGCCACAGGCACCAAAAGCTTTTACTCCATGCCTAACTACCCTGAATCTAGCTAGTCTCTCAACCGGCCAGTAGACTCCCATCTTAACAGCCTTGTGCCAAGTGGTGGATCACGTCCCACCCATGCTGCCTGTTACAAGGAGCTCTTGGGGTTTGTCTACCTGCTGTGATTTTTCTGGAGCCAATCAATAATAGTGCTGGAATTGCATAGCCTTGGTGATCCATGAGATGTTCAGGTGAACAAGGCAAGAGGAGAAATTTTAATATCCGACGTCACCAACTGCATCCAGACAGAGAACTTTATCTATTACATTTATAGCCACTCTTTTTCCTCTGGCAAAGAGCCCAAGGGAGTGTACGCAATCCCCCCCTCCATTTTCTCAACAACCCCGTGAAGAAGGCCAGGATGAGAATCAGTGACAGGCCCAGAGCCACGCAGAGATGGCCAAGTGGGAAACAGAATTCATACCTCCTGAATCCCCGCCCAGCTCTCTAGCTGCAACGCCGCACTGGCTCTCCAGTGCACTACAGCCAGTGAGCAAAAGGAATTGTGCGACACAGCCCTCTTTTTTTCTTTCTAGGAAGAAAAAAGGCAGGGGAACTACTGGAGAAAAGTGGGGAGCAGAGCTAGCAACTGAAGATGTCGCCTGGGCTCCCCATAACAGTTTGTGAATGAGGCAGTATAAAGACCCAATACAAGCCTTGCCTGGAGGTGCCCGTGGAAAGCAAAGCAAGTTAAGCTGCTGCAGGATCATGGCGAAAAGGAAGAAATATAAAACACCAGCAGCAGCAGGTGATACTTCTGTGGCTGCTGCCACACTAAAGAAGGGGTGTGGTGGGTATGACTCTCCTTTGACAGTGCTGTGCCTGTGATACTACAGAAACTGGCCACAAAGCTTTTTTGCAGTTCAACTTGTAGCCAAGATAACACTGTAGGACCTTGCAGAACCTTCCCACTCCTTAACTGGGGTCTTTCTCCTCAAACGGTGCTCCTAGCTGCGCTTTTCCTGAATTTCTATGGATATTGTTTTTGGTTTCATGCATCCCTGCCTCCCACTTCTAGGTTGTCATCTTTTGCTTCTTAGATTTTACTTTCCTTTAGGATCTAGATCAGTTAATGATATTGACCATCCCCAGAAATTGCTGGCAATGCATCAGACCATGAAATAACTCCAACTAAAACAGTTCTGGACTTACAAGCAAAAGACTCCACATTCATCCTGCCATCTGGAGACCTCTGCTTTTTAGAAAAAGAGCTTTGGAGGTATCCTGTCCTCCAGATCTGTCTACAGCTATTTCCCAATAGCCTTCTACATGATGGTCCTGATTGTGCTGTACCTGACACCACAGTCCTGCCAGTCTCTTTTCAATAAAAATAGTATCCTGTTCAGCATAGGCTGGCCAAGCTAATGGTTCCCACAACAGTCTCCAGGGACCATTATAGGATAGACTGGAAATCCCTGTCTGAGTAGAGGCCCAGAGCTGCAATCTCAGAGGAGGAGATCCAGGTTTGATTCCCAGCCTCTGCTTCTATGGAAAGATCTGTGGCAACTCTTTAAATGCTGAAATCCCCACTAAAGACATGTTGAGAAATCTGCTTTGGGGGTAGGAATCGGTCGGATTCCCAGGGCCTGGCTCCCCAGGGCTCTGTTCTGTTTTGTTGCAGCCCTGAGTCCAAGTTCCTGGCAAGCAGGCCCAGCGTTCAAGCAATGCTTGCCAGGAACTGAGCCCCATGTGCACGCCGCCCAAGCGATGCCCCTCTTCTGCATCATTTGCAGCAGCCTTTGCTTGTGCTGCACACAACATGGAAGGAAGCTGCCAGTTGTGCAATCTTCCTTCCACAAGTGTTTGTGGACTTCCTTTCTGAGACAGAGCCAAGCATGAGAGAAGTCTGTGCACACAGGAGGGACAGATGCCGTGGAGCTTCATTGCAACCCTAATCCTAACACTGGGGGTGGAGGGAGGGAACCTTGGGCGTGGTGCAGGTGGAGAGGGGGAAGCTCTGGATACAAAGGATACAGAGGCCTCTCAGCACCCACCCACATTCTCAACGCAGGAAAATATTTCAAGCAGGAGGAAGAGCAACCGTGAATTTGGAAAAGCTCGAGCTCTTCAGCCTTGGAGCACTCTGTTACAATTAAAGGATTGTTGCTTTAGGGGGCCGATCTCATGGTCTCAGGGAACATTATGAACCAGGGTGGGTTGTTGTGCCATCCAAACCTGGAACATTTCCTGTGGGTTGGCTTGTTTGTGGGCAACATGCCACCTGGACAACCCACGACTCATTGTATGGATTGTTCTACCCATGATGGGTTGGCCAGTTGTCCAGACTTAGAGGACTGTCCCCATCATGGGCCAAGCAAAGCAGTGGGCAAGCTCTTGGCCAGAGTAACACTCCCTGCCCATTCGCCACTCTGGCCGAGCTCCCCTGTGCTGCTGCCAGGGCCAGCTCTCTCACAAGTGGCCAAATGGCACTTCGGGGCAACTGACATGAGGTATGTCTCCCCGCCATTTTTGCTTGTTGCAGCTTTTTTCCACCTTCATCATTTTTTTTTTTTTTCCCTTTTTCAGAAGATCATGATCTCTGGTTTGGCAGACAGTTTCACAATCGCCATTTCAAGAACCCAGGCAGCACATAGAGGAACTGCCAGAAGGTGGTTAGACTTGGGGGGTTTTGTAGCTACATCACTCTTGTTTAGTTATTGGTCACACGGCCTCTGAGATGTGGGGAGGAAGATTCACATGCCCATGTGGAGGCGGGACAAATAGAACAGCTTTACAATTATTGATTTGTGAGGTGTGGCTGCAGGAATATTGTACCACTGCTGAATAATTTCTATCTTGAAATTATTTTGTGGGATTTAGCTGGTTGGAATTGTTAATCCTCTCCTCAGAGGATGAGAGAGGCAAAAAATGCTATTATTGAAGCTCATGATATACGAGTCACTGATTTGGACATGATACTGAGGGGTAGTCCGGCAAAATCCAAGGAACCTTAAGTATAGGGATAATGTGTATCAACATGGTTTGATAAAACATGTTTTGAGGTAAAAAAGCACTTAAGGCCAGTATATCATCAATATAGAACAGTTAACTGCAGTACCATCTTAAAAGGCTTTATAAATTCTGGATAGAAAAATACAAGCCAATGATGTAGTCTGATAAATTATTATTTGTAAAAGCACACTAAATGCTTTTGGTCAACAGTTACAGCTGCATTAGACAATCTCTCAGCCTTAAGAACATGCATAAGCCATGCACAGGTTTGGGAAAAATATGTTTCTGCAGCTGGTAGGGAATCCAAAAAATGAGATTCAGTGAATTTCCTTCTTTCCTCTGAGGATATTTCTGATTTTTCACACTGGACTCTGGTGACCCAATCTGAAAGAAAGATACTAATTTCCCAATAAAATCTGAAAAGGCTCCATGCCCAGATTTGGTTATGTCTGAACTATTTAATGACACATCTATTTCATTCATTCATTCATTCATTCATTCATTCATTCATGGCTCTATTTAAACAAAGTAACTGCTCTGTTCAATTACTGGCAACTTGTCTGGGATTATTATAATTCCTATTTGCAAGGAGGGAAATAGAAACAATCTTTCCAGCTATCCTTGCATCAATCTACTTTCAGTAGCCAGTAAACTGTATGCCTGTTACCTTAGTAATAAATGTGCTGCCTGGACCGAGGAACAAAATGTTCTGAATGATGAGCAGGCTGGCTTTAGAGTTGGTAGATCAACACTCAAACATTGCCTCATCTTAAAAGCCATTTATGAAAAAATACATAAGCTCTCCCAGCAATGCTGCTTTTGTACATTTAAAACCGGCTTTTGATTCAGTCCCAAGGGATAAGCTATAGGGTTAGCTTTATTCCCCTTCCATTAAAAATAATTGCTCTGACTATGCATTGATATCAGAGGACAACTGTACAGGTGAGGTGTGGCATTGAGGGCACCCTGACTTAATTGATCCCTGTTACTCAGGGAGTTAATCAGAGCTGTAAACCTGCACTCACACTATTTAATTCACATCTTAATGAGCTGCCTAATCATGGGACTTCCATGTCCCCAAACTGACTACAATTAGTATCACTGTACTCTTATATGCAGATGATGCTGTCCTTCCTTCCTTCACCAAAGTTTGTCTGAAATGAATGTTGCGAGCATTTACAACGAAAATGCATTAATTATCAATGTTGGTAAAACCAAGATTATGGTCTTTTCTAGGCGCTTCTCCCTAAATAAGTGGGTTATAGGTGGTCAGAACATAGGAAAGTTAAAGAGTCTAAATATTCTGGTCTTTGGGTGGCCCATTGATCCTCTGCTATACAATCAGCATCTAATTGTACCAAAGCTCTATTTTGTTGTTTTTATATTACAGGAAGTCAGTTTATTCTTGCTCTGCTCCAAATACTTAAGGCTCAGGTGTTGCTACAATTGTTGTTTGGATTCCCAGTGGGAATCTGAAATTTTGCTCCCACTTCAGAACAATTACTCTGAGTCTTTTTATGTCAAATCTTGCAATACCTAATTGTGTGAAATCAGCAGTATTACAGCTTGAGACTGGGTTCTCATCAGTGGAACATACTGCTTGAAAGTGGATGTTCAGACACTGGTTAAACTTGCTTACGCAAGCTCTGAATCAGGATACTTGTCCCTTCACTGGGAAGACGAATACATCAGTGGTCTAAATCTGCCAGAGATGAACTACTTATCCTAGGTTTTTCTGATAGCTTTCTCTTCACTCAGGGTATTTCACAAGCAAAATCTATTCTTGCATTCCCAATTAGGGATACAGATAACTAATATTTTCTTATCTGCTACCTGTACTACCTGTTCCCCAATTTACTCAGGCTTGACTTTTGATATTCAGAAAGGTGCAAAATATCTTGAAATTTTATTATTCCTAAATATCAGACAATCTTTTCTAAAACTACCGTATTTTTGCTCTATAAGACGTGCCTGACCATAAGACGCACCTAGTTTTTAGAGAAGGAAAACAAGAAAAAAAATATTCTGAATCAAATGGGCACATAATCACAGGCACATTCCCCATCACTTCCCCATGGGCTGCACATCTGACAGACTTACTGCACACACATATTCGCTCTATAAGACACACAGACATTTCCCCTTACTTTTGAGGGGGGAAAAGTGCATCTTATAGAGCAAAAAAATACAGTAGATTCAGTGGGTCCTCTGCTGTAGTAGATGGTCATTTCCAGGGAATTCCCTATATAAACTGCTTCTATTTTGCCCATGTGGAGATGCAGTGATAGAGTTCCTACCCTATTAACTTTTCTCTTGTAATATTGATTCAATATGACATATGATTTCCATTTTAAATAAACTTCCTGGAAGACCTACTGGTTGGTATGTGACTTGGCTATTGGGTGATATACATGAATTTAATAATAAATTACTGACAGATTATTATTACATTGCCTTTATATCTTATCTGTCTTTGGCAAGTAATTCAGCGTGGCTTACAAAGTTCTCCTCTGCACTTTATCTTCACCACACCACACCTGTGAGGTAGGTTAAGCTGAGCGGCACTGATTGGCTGAAAGTCACTCAGTGGGGACTAAAACCTAAATCTCCTAAATCCCAGTTCAGCACTCTTAATCACTACATGTAATGGCTCTCCATTCCAACACCAGAACTGTTGCAAACGTTCATATGTAACACAAGCTGTTGTAAACTTTCGTTTTCTGTAGTTAAGATCTGCAAGGATATTCTCCAGATTTATAGGCACTAATTTATTGATAGCATTTTAAATATGTTATTGTTTTTATGTTTTAAATATGTCAAGTGCTGCTGTTCGTTGAGTTATCTATTTTGTCTTATCAATTATTTGTGTTTTAAATGGTTTGTGACTGGATAATAAATACGATGACAATGCTGTGTGCAAACATTTTTAAACTTAAAAAAATAGCCACAGTTGTGCAACTGCGGAGGCACAGAGTTCCATGAGAGTGAAAACAGGGAAACTCATTCCAGCAACATCCTGGGGGTACCAACCCTGAGCATTGACCCAGCAAAGCTCCAAATAGGGTGTTCCTTGTTTTGGCGTGACAGCGGCCAAAAGATGAACTCATGAATAGGGGGTGGATGAGTGAGATCCTCATCGCTTCTGCTTTTGCCCCGACTGTCCTCAGGGTCCTGCACCTTTTGCACTTTCCTCTAAGGCACTAACTGCTTGGGAAAATGCAAAAGTGCATCTCATCCTACTTTGTGGAGATGGGAATTTGATAGCTAGCTCAGGCTCCCTTTTAAAATAGGGTTTAGATAAGGCCATGGGCATTTTTTGATAGGGACATATGGCTATATATAGAGGAATGGACAGGGAGGGAAAGAACAGGGATTCACAGCCCTCTTGTGCCCCAACCCCCTGCCTCCCTTTTCAATTAAAAGCTAAACAAACATTTAGCAGAACATCTGTGCAAATGGTAGGTGTGTAACCTTGTTGCTGTTCAAGCTGGATGGATAGATAAACAGAGTTTGCGCTCCCAGGATGGAATTTCTATGGTGGAGCAAAGCAGACGTTATAAATCAAATGCAAACCCTAACCATTTAAAAAGAGAATGGAGGATGTGTGCAGGAGAGGAAATTTCTTATCACCAATTTCATTTTTTTAAAACCACCCTGATAGGCATCTGTGATACCACACCACTGAAGCGAACTAATTCCCTAAACCACTGTTCATTATAGACAGTGTGCTGAAGCTATGAGGGCAGGGACGGAGACTCTTGGACTCTGCTGCTGAGCTTCACTATCCCCTTCCTTGCTGAGGGCTGCTCTTCCTGTTTCATTTGTCTTCACCACTCCCTTACCCTTCTTCCCAGTGACTCTGTCTCACTCTCACCCTTTGTCCTCTCAGCAGCTCATTCTTCCAGAGACTTCTCTCCTCCATCTCTTCCTCTTCGAACCTGCATTTTCCTCCTACATTCACTGTCTGCCCAGCTCCAACATGCTACTCCTTTCATCCTTCATTCCATGTTCTTTGCGCTTTTCTCAGCTCCCGTTCCAGGGCCCATCAGAGGAGCAGTTCTTCCATCTACTAAAGGAGTAGGAGTGAAAAGGCCAGAGGCAGGCAGCCCTCCATCAAGTCACTGGCCTTTTCTTTCCTTATTTCTCCTTTTTAAAATGGTATGGGGCATCAAGCTGGAACACCTGTGTTCTCCAGTGTAAGGGGAGGAAAGCACCAGAACAGTTGTTTCCCCTTTCCACTGACTCTGCAGCTACTTCTCTACACTAGCTGTGTTTCTTCCCCCATGTGCAACATGGAGGGGGAGAAGGAATGCAGCGACAGATCCCTGAAAATATTACTTCAACACTACAGTAGTCCCCAGGTTACAGACGAGTTCCATTCCCAAGAACGTCCTTAAGTCGAATGTTTATGTAAGTCAGAGTACATGAGTGAGCCAAATGTTTGCCTCAGTATATGTATCTACCTTTCTATGCATACAAAACACTTAAGACACACTTCCATGTTCACTAAAACATCTTAAATGCAATATACCATTGTAATAATGGTAATAATACAGTAATGATAAAGTAACTACAGGTACTGAAGAGAATCTGTATGTGTACAGATATACAGTACTGTAAAAAGCAAATAAAAGAAACAGTTCTTAAAGGAGTTTAGAACGTTTTTGAGGTAGCATTAAGCCTGACATTAACTGATGATGATGGAGATGGACCTGGTGCTGGAGAGGCAGGGCTTGATTGTGCTGCTGGAAAGGAGGGTGGCTAGCATTGGAGTGGCTTCCTTTTGGAGTGGAGTGGAGTGGAAGTCGGCCTCAAGGATTGTTTGTACACCATGTTCTTTTTCTCATCATAAATGGCCTTGGAGCAGCCGAGGGCCCAGCTGCAAGGGCAAATGCTACAGAAGAACCAAAGGGAACTATGCACCCTACACGGGCCCGAAACACACTGGCTTGAGTATGCTGGAGCTGACTTCCAGAATGAAAAGCCACGACTTCTGTATCTCTAGGGAACTAGGTGCCACTGATGACGCCTTGCCAAATGTGTCCCATAGTTCTCTAGAGACACATCACATCATTCTTTGAGATAGGTATTTGCTAGAAGTAGGCAAGGCTATCTTTAGAAAAAGGCTGTGAATATCTCTAGGAAATACGTTACCACTGATGACATGTCACATAGTTTCCTAGGGATATTTACAGCTTTTTCTTATAGATATTCATACAGGGTTTATGGCAATCCACGTGTCCGTAAGTACAGGTTATTCATAACCTAGAGACTACCTGCATAAGTCCTACTTTTTTCCATCTAGAAACTTCTGATATTGTTCTGTAACTTCTCAGAGACGACAGGAACAATTTCTCTGTGAGAAACCTCCTTCCACTTACAAAGATATACCATTGCCTTTTTCACAATAAACACCATTTTACTGACAGCTATGGCTTCTTCTAGTGACAAATAGGCAAATACTTTGCAGATCAACCACAAGCAGAGGAAGAGGCTGGCTGCCATGTGAAGCACAGTGGTGTGCCTCATACCTCACAATAAAATCATTTAGACTTTCCAGTTAACTAGCACGTTTCCTGGGTAAGCCACAAAAAAATATAAAAAAATGGCAAGTTTCTCGCTAGCCCCTTCTTTGAAACTTAACTAATTCTAAAATGCTGGGATCAATTTTCCTGCAGATCACATTTCTGAAACAATTTGCTGAGTACTCACATTATTGATTGGTGAAAGACGAAGCTGTCGGAGTTTATACTCCAGGGCGTCATGTTCTCTAACATTCTCCACTATGTATGGCCCGTATTCTTTGGTGCTTCCCACCTCCGGCCAGTAGGGGACACATTTGTTCTGTCAGGGAACAGGAAACAGTCATTCCTATGGAGCTAGTGCCGGACTGAAGGAAGAGGATAGATCAGAGCTGCCTGTAAAGTATAAACTTGAAGCACATGTGTGCTCTAAGCCTCAAGTGAATACATTTTGTAGGGAACCTAAAAGAGTTGCAATGTGACTCCAACAAGGGAGGATCTACACTGGAGCCCCCTTATCTATGAGGCAAATATTCCCTGTTATATTTTCATATCAATTACTGCTGTACACATTAATGAGCACAGTGCAGGATCCGCTGTTAATTATGCAGTCAAGTGCCATGCTGAAATGCCTAGGGTTATAATTGCAGGAGAAGTGTGAACTGTCACATGTGTTTTATTATTTGCATTTCTGTGTGTGCACAAGCCACAAGGTACTGTGCTAGTTTCACAAGAAGTGGGAGGTCATTCTGTAATTTCAGACTGGTTTTTAAAAAAAAAAAAGTTTTAGAAGTCCAGTAAGTGCAATCACACCTTTGCAGCTGTGCAGAAATGCAACTTTTAAAATAGATTGTCTGATTATTCACAGCTGCATAGGTTTGCTGAGAAAAATAGCCTTAAAAATCAGTCCTATCAGAATTTGGGTGAAGAAGGACAAGGGATAGAAAACAGGTAGAGAGTAAAGATGTAGGGCATGAGGGAGAAAAGATAGCTAAATGTTGTTAAACGTTTTCTGTGGCTTTAAAGCCATTCCCATCAGTAGGCGGTTTAATGCTGCTAACTGGAGCACACACATTGCTGCTTGAACACCCTGGTTCTGTGCATTGTGAGAACACAATCAAGCACTGAAACTGGAGAAACTGTTACATAGTACTTGGGGTGAAGGAATGAAACTTTGTGGGAGGAATGACATCAAGGTAATGGACTGCACTGTTCATCTTACAAATGAACCACATTGTTACATTACCAAGATAAAACGCTTGTACAGATTAGGCCCAACTAAACTTTCTGTGTAATGGACCACCTCTTCCATGAGTGATTTAGAATGGATGAGCAGCAGGAGACAGAGAGAATTATGATGTTGTAATATGTTTTAGCTGGTACATTTTATATTGTTTTTAAATATGCCTCTGTGACCCTCCCAGGGAACTTGGGCTTTAGGCGGTATAGAAATTAAATTAATAATACTAATAATAACCCTTCTCACAGCTGCTGCTTTGCCACTGAAAATTTGATTCTCCTTCCACCCCCAGAACCCCTTCCAAAACCCGTCCCCGTGGGCTTCCAGATGCAAATGCATCTGAAACCCCGTGAGTCAGAACAGTTGCTATGGGTGGTCACTCTTCAGCAAAAGCACAGTAGGCAGGGAAGGTCAAACAGCAAAGGTTTGATCATTTCGCTGCTCCCTCTTCCCACACTGCTTTGCAACACACAGAATGCTCTGCGAGTGCACTTCCAAATGAGTAACTTTTCTCAGAATTTTTCACATTCCTCTGGGACATGAAAACTGAAGAAAGTGAAAGATAAGATCTACTGGGAAGCTGGATGGAAAGGTTCTCTGTTGGAGAATCATGGGTGCCCTTACCCTTCCTTTCTCCACCTCCCGGGTGGTCATTACAATGATGCGTGAATTTTCTTGCCACACCATCTGCCAAAAATCATGGACTGTGGCATCCAAGCAACCTTGGCTGGCAATGTACATTTTACTGCATTCCTCAGGACTGAAGAGCTTGTTCTGCAAATAAAAAAAGCAGGCAAAATTTTAAAAGACCAGGAGCAAATGCACTCCATCTCTTTCTTTCTGCCATCATAGCAGGATACTTTTTCTTACCTTGATGTAGTTGGCATTGATATAATCACACCCACAAATGTTTACATCTCTGTCTTGGAGGATCACCCGGGAATGGTCAACTAGAACAAGAAAGCACTGATGTCACCAAGGTATGCTTTTTGCAAAGTAAACTTTTCAGCCAGCTCTTCCGTGGCCCAGGCCAGACATAGCAATCAAGATACTGGAACAAAGCTAAATAAATAAACCCCTCTCTCCTTGCTATAAAAGAGGGGTGTAGACTTATTCAGAATTAGCAAGCCAAAGTACTGCCACCCTGCTTCTTGGGGCTCCTTCTAAGGGTTGGGCTTAAGGTCTAAGCCTTGCTCCTTGGAAGAACCCCAGTAGCTTGCCTGGGCTGGATGCAGGTACCTTGCAGGCCAGATGAGGTCTGCAATACAGCTACCACAGGACTCGCCAATGGATTCAGAGGAGTTTGGTTTTCCCTGAATTTGGTTGTTCCCAAATTGCACAGATTCCCTGGCCTTGTAAACCAGTGTTTTTACTTTCCATAATTCTATGCAAATTTAATTGTAGAAACATGCAAAATAAAAGACACCCCAAACACTGAACATGCATTTTTTGAGGGGATTTGAGAAGATTTGCATTTGGAAAGATTTGCATTTGGGAAAATTTACACACTTTCTGAAGTGAGAATTTGCACAATGCCTATGAACACATTTGTTCAAAATCCATGATGGAATGAACAAGGGTACTATCTACCACCAAAGTATCTTAGCAAATTGGTTAGATCACTGGCACTAAAGGGAGAAAAGTATCTCCTATAATTTTGGGGGAAACTGCAGGATAAGGTCTTAATGCTGTGGTTGCCCATTGCTGGAAACTGAGTGTTGCACTAGAGGAGACTTATTCAGAAATGCATCGCTGAAGCTATTATTTCTTAGGTAACAACAGCAAGCATTCCAAAGATATACTCATATATCCACTGCCACAAAGCCACCTCGGGAGGATTCCAGGCATAATTTCTTGATTCCCCCCTCCCCTTTTCTGTGTTGAGAACTTTTCATTCTGCTGCAGTGAGCAGGCATTGGCCAAATCTACACATGAAACAGGATGAGTAGATGAAAGTTTTCTTGAGTGAACTGCTTCAAACTGCAGGCGGGTGGGTAGGTGGAGGTATTATTTTTGAATATTTGTGTGTGTAGAAGAACCTTCCCTGTAAGCAGCTAATTTACACCAGAAGGTGAAGACAGAAAGATTTTCAGGAGCCTTGCTTTTTGCGAGGTTTCTGCTTCTAGGATGCTATTTTGCTTTCTTAAAGGAAGGGAGAACTCAACAATATGATCTTCTCCAGACCACTGAAATGGTACATGTCAACCTGTCACCGTAGGATTTCTCAGAAAGAGAGGTGGAGTTCTAGACTTACATGGCAATATGTTCTTATAGCGATTCTTGCCCTTGTTTTCTGGTCTCTGGCCTTCATGCCGATCATACAAGTTCTTCGTTTCTTGCTTTTGCAGGCTCTGAAAGAAGTAGCAATGAAGCAGAGTGCTTAATTATGGCATGTAGCTGGAGGAGACAGACTCATCATACGGTAGAGCTGCAAACCCTTGAATGCTATACTGTACAGAGGCACTGCGGCTGGTCACTTTGGGCCCTCTGGGTCAGGATATGAGTCATGGGGAGCAAGTGGGCCTCCAGGACAAGGATATTCACCTCTGCTTTAGGTATCAACCACCCCATCTTCCTTGCCTCCCTCTGTTGCCTATTATATCAAATGCCTGGGAATACATGCTGCAGAGACGGTCTTTTTCTGTGTAAGGTGCCTTGAACAAGCAATGGCACTGTATGAGATAAATTATTGCTGCTGCTAATTATTACAAGGCACGCTGAATGCAAGTGTGAAAGTACTCCCTAGTAAGGGGTAGGCTAGCAACAGGGCAGAAATCCTTGGGCCATGGGGTGGGATCTAGTCCTGGTAATGCATTGCAAAGAAGAGGAAATGCCACAATTCTCCACTCACATCAAATTCCTCCCAGAAACCACCTTTGGCTGCTTCTTCCATTTGGCTTCTCTTGTTAAGCATTTGTACCCTGTTCTCGATGTCAGCTGCATTTACTCGGGTAGCATTGAAAGGCTAGGGAAAGAAAGAAATGCATGGAACCAATACATTACTTTCCTCACGTCAGGAAGTCAGGTAGGGTCAGAGACCATTATCTTTCAGCATCTCAGTGTCTAGACTAACTTGTAAATACACTCTTGTTGCACTCGTGACATAAAGAGTAGTCTCTTGAGCACTGTGAAAAATTCTCCAAAGACAGTCAGCGAAAGCTGGAGGGGAATCTTAGAGCTGCTGACCCACTTTCTCCATCTATTGTTGACCTAGGCTTATCTCTCAGCTTAGCAGCTACTTTCCCTACAGGTTAGGTGCGTGGGGAACAAGGAAAATTATTTGCTAAGCAGAGAAGAAAAAATGCAGAGATGAACAATGGAGAAACACATGATCTCCAGGACAGCCTTCAGAATTCTTAACAGTCAGAGTCTGTTTCACACACAGTTGCTTTTCATTTGATGAATGTAATATATAGTCGGGTTCTTAACAAGAGGCAACAGAAAATCCAAAGTGACTTGGAGGGTGCGGTAATTGAGATGACATAGCACTGAATCATCTGTAATGTTAGATTTGCAGTCATACACAAATGTAGTGTGACCATCCTTGTATTCTCACAAGCAACATGTTGTCATTCAAGAGAGCTTTTGAGAACTATCTCAAAAACATTGTCTTGGAATGTTTGTTTGCTTATGGTTCACATATTATGCATATTTGTACAGGTTCACACAATCACATGACCATGAGTGTTGGACATGCACCATGTGATTTCCCTAATTACCCTCCAGGTGTGCAAGTTGCCATAGGGCTGGCTTCCAAACCACCATGGAACCCTACAACAAGCCATAATTCTGGGGTGGTTTCGAAGCTTCCCCAACAATCTAGCCAGCTTAGGTAACATGGCAATCCATACACTCAGGAGATAATAAGGCAAATCATGTGGAACATGGTCAGCATACATATGGCAGGGAAAAGAAGCCACAGTGGGTGACTGTGGGAATCTAGACACTATGTAGTGAGGAGCCTCTTCCAATTCAGACTCCATATGACATGTACCTGTATATGAGAACATCATGTGCTGGCAAGTTGCCCCCAGCTTGTGGCGACCTATGAATGAAAGCCCTCCAAAATGTCCTGCCCATGACAACTCCATTCAGCACTTCCAAGTTCAAGGCTGTGGCTTGCTTTATGTATTCAATCCATCCCATATTTGGTCCTCCCTTCTGTTTTCTGCCTTCAGCTTTTCCTAACATGAATGTCTTCTCCAGTGAGCCTTGCCTTCTCATGATTTGCCTGAAGGATGACAGCTTCAGTTTTGGCATTTTTGCTTCCAGGGAAAGCTCTGGGTTGTTTTGATCTAGAACCCATTTGTTTGTCTCCATGTCAGTCCAGGATATTCATGAAGTTCTCCTCCAGGACCATGTCTCAAATGCATCAATTTTCTTGCAGTCAGCTTTCTTCCTTGTCCAGCTTTCACATCCATACATTGCAATTAGGAATACAATAGTTGAGATGATCTTGACTTGGTCTCCACTAAAGCATCCTTACACATGATAATCTTTTCCAGTTCCTTCCCTGCTGCCTTTCCAAGTCTCAGTCATCTTCACATTTCTTGGCTGCTGTCTCCCTTTGACTGAAGCAAGGTATGAGAACTATTTCACAATTTCAATGTCTTCATTATTTACAGTGAAGCTCTGTAATTCTTCTGTGGACATGATTTTTGTTTTCATAGCTGCAGCCCTGCTTTTGTGCATCTTCTTTTCACTTTTATCAGCAGTCATTTTAAGTTATTGCTGCTTTTCTGCCATTAGTATGGTATCATCTGCATTATCTTAAATTGGTGACATTTCTTCCACCAATTTTCACTCTGTACCTGAACATACTGTCGTGTTTTGCAAACACATTTCCTACATGCACACATGACATATTTATAAAATTATAACTTACATCCCTTTGGCACCAGGTTCAGACCATCCTCTACCACAGAGCAATTACTTAGTTAACTGGGGTTTTGTTAGATGCTTAAACAGTTCTTATGATTTAATTTGTACTTGCTAGTGCAATTTTTTGTCTGTGTTTAAATTTGGTTTTAAATTTGTGTATGGCATTTTTTAGATGTTTATAATGTTGTTTGTATTTTATATTGTATTTTATTTGAATTTTGGCTATTGGGAAGTATAAACATAAATAAATGTTTCTTGTAAGACTTTACAATGTGTTAAATTATCTTTCCACATCCACTGTAGAATAATAGGCATAGAATTCTGTAGCCTATCATCATCATCTTCATCTTCATCATTTTCTATGCTGTCGCACTTCTGTAGCTTTCTGGCCAGTTTTCAACAATCCATAAAACAGACAATAAAATACAATAAAAAATCATAAAAGCAGAAAAACCTGGAATGGGTCATCCCCTCAAGCCCCTGGGTAAATATCCCCAAAGTATCTCATAAAACAAATTTCCACTTACTTTGAAACTTCATAATCTGATTGTCACTAATAATACCAACAACATTTCTCTCACATTAAGGTACATCCCTTAACCATGTTCATGAATATTCATGTTCAACCATTTTACCAAGCAAATCTTATCTGCTACTAACCATCATTACCTCAGACCATGTTATTCATTGGTTATGTATTTTGACATCTTCCCTAACAACTATACTTCATTAAAAGGTAAAGGTTTCCCCTTGACGTTACGTCCAGTCATGCCTGACTCTAGGGGGCGGTGCTCATCTCCGTTTCCTAGCCGAGGGAGCCAGCATTTGTCCGCAGACAGTCTCCGTGGCCATGTGGCCGGCATGACTAAACACCGAAGTGCATGGAACGCTGTTACCTGCCCACCAAAGTGGTACCTATTTATCTACTTGCATTTGTATGCTTTCAAACTGCAAGGTTGGCAGGAACTGGGACGGAGCAACGGGAGCTCACTCCATTGTGCAGATTCGAACCGGCGACCTTTCGATCAACCAGCCCAGCAGCACAGCGGTTTAAACCACTGCGCCATACTTCATTAGTATCTAATAATTTCTTATCAGTTATAATATTACTAATTAATAAAATTTTCTCACCAGTAGTTCCTTTCATGGGGTAACCACACTGCTCGTATACCTAGATGCCTTTATTAACGCAGCTCTTCCACCACAACTCTGCTTTTTAAACATTTCTACAGCATTAACTATTGTGCTAAAATTATCTTTGAATGTGCCTCTAAGCATTAAGCAGGCAGACACTGTCCTTGCCACTGTCCAGATACATCATCAAAACTGCCATTCCACCCACCTGGCTTCATCATCCTTTTCCCACACATGCAGCTGTGCCACTGTTACAATATGGGTAGGTACATGCCCCCTTACACTTGGCATCATCAAAATCTGTGAGTCAGATAAAGTTAGTTTGCAAAGCTGCTTCCTCCTGGGATGTACCAAAACAGTACTGGAGAACAATATCTTACTTCTTTGCCACAGCACATAACACGATGGGACCGAAACATATGAAGTTGAATTTAATTTTAAATTGGGTGTTTTATGGATGCTGGTCTTGTTTTTCTTTTTAAAAACAAATATATTGTTCTTTTTAAAAACAAATAATATATATATTATTTTAGCTTAGCTCTCTTTCTCTTGTACATTCCTTCAGATGTTTAAAGAGAAGCACTTAACAGGCTGTACATATAAGTAAACAACATGGAACAAGCCAGCGCAGGTGAGCTAAAGGTCTATGTGCACATCCACATTTACCTGTCGCAAATATACATGGGATCCAGATGCCTCCTCAATACCTGTCTTCTTAAAATGCTCCACCAGGTCGGCCAAACTTCCAAAGTTCTCTGCACCCCCAATAGTGTATTTCCCCTTCTGGAAGAAATAAAAAAGAGTTGTTCATTCATGTCTTTTATGTCATATCCTTTATATATGTCTAAACTCCTCGTTCCCATATATTATTTTGTGGAGGGCTATCACTAAGACCAGATTGTGGTACAAAGTGATAATCCTAATGGTTAGCATTTGCATAGTAATTAACTCGGCCCATAATCCACTGGGAAGTTCTCCTCTGTATGCCTTACCGAAGTGAACGGGAGCTATGCAAGCCACTTTTACATGGTTCCCATTCATTTCAGTGTGGTACACAGAAGAGTTTCCCAATGGATTATAGCCCATGGAACTGATCTGCCTTCGTCACTTTGCACCATTAAGTCATCCTAAAGCAATTGCCTTTGGTGGCCATCTCTCATTCTTGGAGAGATGGCCTTGGATGGAGGGCCCCATCCAGTTATTACACTGAGAAACAAACTAATGACTGACTTGGCTTCGTTGTTCTGCAACTAGCCAAATGCCTCATGACTGGCCACCTGGCCTGCCTGGTCAAGTCAGTCTGTTAATTTGGGTCACTAACTCCAATTGCTGCCCATAAAAGCTGGGCCACTGCAATTTCTTGTGGATTATTTCACACGTAAATTTGTCATGGATTCATTTAGCTCAGTAGCTGGGTGTCCAGGGAGCTAGTGACCTGTTTGCCCCTGCACACCATCGAAATTATGAGTAGCTGCTTATGCAAAGGCACTCTTAAGCATTAAACTTAGCCAAAATTTTGCTCTAATTCTGGAGATTTGCCTCAACTACATTTGTTTTGGACTGATTTCAGGCCATCCAGAATCTATGTCCAAAGTGAATCTGCATCACCACAAATTCAAATTATTCCACTTATCCCTAATACGGTTTATAGAAACAAACTTTAAAATAACAATTTGCACACATCTAACCAAATCTAAAACCATAAAACACCTAAAAACAAGAACCACAAAAGCAGGCCATCCAGATAAGATTGCTGAAGCAGCGATACATCACCTTCCAAAAGCTCAACAGAAGACTTAAGTTTCTATTTGTCTTTAAAAAAGAGAGGAAAAAATAAAGCTATCTGAATATCATGAGGAAGGGCATTCCATCATGTAGGGGGCTTAAAAGAACTTGTTCCTGACAGAAAATGGACTGCTGGCTGCTGGCTTCATAAATGCTGTGGGGATGTGCTCATGGACTCATCAATAGCTTGCCTAGAGGCCTCTCGCCCTTCCCAATACTCAGCCTCAGTAATTCATAATGGGGGGAAGCAGGTTGTGTGGAGGCCTTTGACATTTCTTAGGTGGTTGGACATTACAGAAGCTCTCACTCTCCTGGTCTCCTGACATGCATAGTATATAGACAGACTGTCCAAAGTCCTCATTTTTTCACCATTTGTGCCCCAAGTCAGTCAGCTTCTAACTTGAAGTGTCTGCAGGCTCTTCCCCTCGTCCTTCAGCCCCTGCTTTGTCCAGACATGGCTGAACCCAACTGCAAGCTCACCAACTCCACCAAATGCCATCCTTAGCATCCTTGCTCTCTCTCCCAAGAACACCTGCCATCGCAGTGCCTTCTATGGTGCAAGAACACAGGGGTCCCTTTCTAACCCCTCTTACCCTTCTTCAGACTATCGCTACTGTCCAACACGCAGACTTCCACTTCCTTTCCTGTCCAGGTTTGCAACCTTTCCTTTTCCTACAGCTTTCACTTCCTCCCACTGCCCAGTTGTTTAGTGTTGCAACAGCAAACACATGTGGACTGATATAACCACCCGAACGTGCAGGTCTAGAGTGTTGGATTTAGGATTGGAGAGACCTTGGTTCAAATCTCCACTCAGCCGCAAAGCTTACGATTTGACCTTGGACTAGACATGCTATTTCAGCTAACCTATTCCATAAGACTAAATGGGAGAAATCTACTTTCAGAAGGGTGGCTTACAAAGCTGATAAATAGTATAGCAATCAATACTAATATTATACTCAAAGGTTTCTGGGTGAGACTGGGACCATAGCACGGAGGGAAATGCCAACCGGGAGTGCTTTGAATATTGCTGTGTATAAAGAGGCTTCCAGTCTCCTTTCCCCCCTTCTGTACCCCAGCTTCTTACCTCACACATGATCTTGATATGGGTGACTTTCATGCGCACTTTTGGGGTGCTGCTGGCTCCAGCTGGAATAGCATCAGTCCCGGATTTAGGTTGGTCAGTCAGGACAGACAGCACAAAATCGCCCGGCTTGCTAAGGCTCTCACGCACCAAGAAGGTCCATGGGGCAGCCTTGGTTTGGAGCATGGTTTCAGCCGCTGGACCAGAAAGATGTCCATGGTACCACCTGAGGAAAAGGAAGTGGAAAATGATTACTTGGGCTCCAGGAAAAGAGGGTGACAGTGACTGGAACAGGGCTGGTGTAATGGAAACTGCAGGGGACATGTACAGTTCAGGGACAGGAAGGAAAAGGGGACATATCAGATGCCCTGGAGTACTGAAGTTAGACCCTTTCTTCTTCCTTTTGCACAGGACTAAAAACGTATACCTTATTGTCACTAAATGCTCTCCACTGTGGACATGTTAATGAGCTCTGCTATTAGACGCTTCTTTTCTTCTTCTTTTTTCTTATTCCATAGCCTCTTTACAAGGAAAAAGCATCTGGCATGTTCATGAAAAAGTGCTTTATTATGGGAAAATGAATCATGCCACTGGTATAAACCACTCCATCGAAACTGAGAGGCTCGAAGGATTAGCCTTAGGAATGTACCGCACAAAAAGAAAAATGTGGCAGCATGACCTTTCCTTTAGGGGTGATCTGTGCTGTTCTGAATTCAGTACTGAAAAGTAGTTAATCATCTCTGGGAAAGAACTGGGCCTATTCTGGGGTAGCCCCAAAGCTTTCACAAAAAGTCAAGCCAGGGTACCACCATTTCAGTAACAATATTCTTAACAGTTGTGTTAAATACTTAATCCTGTTCTTCAACCAGGAGTACCGAGTGAGCAGTAAAAACATGCAACATTAAGACTGCAAAATGAAGAACATAAAAAAACTAAAATCCTTAAAAGCAGCAGCATTATAATTAAAATCTGTCTGCTTAATGTTAATATGTTTGACATAGCAATGCCAATATTAGTAATAATAATCAATTATAGTAATTTACAAAGCACCATTACAATTGCTTCCTATTTATTACCGCAGCAATCTTTATCACACTACAATAAAGTAAGTAAAGTTATCACATTACGAAGGCCAAAGGTCCCAAGATCATGTTTGCCTGGAGAATGCATGAGCACCACTAGGACTGGATCCTATGCAGTCGCAGCAACGCACAAGAGTTGAGGCAAAACCACTCCGAGAAACACAGAAAGCAACAACCCCCGCAGCCGGGGGCCCTCTGCAGGCACCCCCAGCTTCATCAGTCATGCCAGAAATCCCCCCTCAGTAGTCAGGCTCAGAAGGATCCAACAGACAAGCAAGGATGGGCAGACACCCCGAGCACCACCCTCTGAGGGCACACAGCTGTGCCCGCCCTGTGTGATGCTGATGAGATCTTATGCTGGCACGGCATTCCCGGGCTGGCACGACCCTGAGGAATCTTTGGGCGTGCAGGTTTCCCATTCAGTGAGCCCCAACTGAAGGGAACCTCAGAAAGTTAATACGCTGTTGCATGCTCACGGACTACTCAGATGTGACAGAAATGTGCCATCTGAACACCGTGCAGAAAAAGCTGTTTGTGGGGGAAGGGTTTGGAGCAAAGAGCATGTTTGTCCTCTCAAAATTTCTGTCTCCCAAAGGGGCTTTTCTTTTAAAAAAAATATGACATAGTAAGATGAACTGTGGTTCACTGGAGAGCAAATCTGGACACAACAGATGACTGCTCAGCCACCTGGCCAGCGGCAAAGTGTCTTCAGTTCAAGGGGTTACACGTCTTACTAAGATCATGGAAACTGGGGGAGAGCAACAGATATATTCAAGATTATGCTGCGTGAACCAGAAAAGCGACAGCCCTCCCTAAACTGTATTCCTGAGATCTCCATTACCAATGACATGTGAAAGGGCTCAAAGTGTGTTTCCCATTGAACCAAAACGCATTGCAGTTTCATTATATTCTTTGCCCGCATTTTGTTTAAAAGAATACAGCTAACTGCCTCACAGACAGACACACACACACGGCCCAGCACCGTACCACACACTGTTAACAATTACTTCTGAGCCATCTCCTTAGTTCTGCTGTTTTCAGGCAACACAAATTAATGTAGCGCTTTATATCTGTACTTCTCTGTAACAAGCTGAAAAAAATCAAGCGTGCAAGTATCACATAAATACTGGCAGAATAAAACTGAATTAAGATCGGGGCAGGAAATAATGCAAGTGGAAAAAGCACTAAAAAGCACGCAACATTTCTTAAGGCTGAAATGTCTGAGAAAACCACAAGAAGTTAGCTTCATGGTGGAGGGTATTCCATGCTGTCGGGGCCATCACTGGAAAGCTCTTCTCTATTAGCCACCCGCTTCACCTCCGGTGTCAGGGGCACCCAAGAAGAATCTCTAAAGCTGCCACATCTGGGCTGAAACATGTTAGCCCTCTGCCAGGCCATTGCTGAAACAGCCACTGGCTCGCTGGGGTTGAATGAAACACGGAGATGCAGCTGGCCTCGTTCAAGTATGGATGAAACCTTGGTCTGTCCCTCCAGATAAACTCACTCAGCACTGTCTGCATCTAACAGCGAGGGGTCCTCTGGAGCCCCAACTGGCAAGGAGCAGAGCAATCATCCAGCAATAGCACTTTTGAGAATCTAGCATCCAGTACGTGGAGCAGGAGAAGCCTCACTGCACTTGACCTGGACGGCTTAAGGACCTCTCTGAGAGCCGACGGTCTTCTGCGTAAAGATCTCTCCTGTCCAATCCCAGGTTAAAGATGAAGAACCGGGAACATCAGCCCATCCACAGTGAGCACCTGAGTGCAAACTGCACAGGCCGGCCACTGGACCCCTGGTCACAGACCTCCACATGGCGGCGAGTTGTAGTGCACAGTTATTTTTTATGTATGTATGAATGAATGAACAAATGAAATTTGTATCCCATCCAATTACCAGTATCTCTGGATGGCTAACAACATAAATAAATTAATGACCCACTCTGGCTGCAAATACAATAAAAGAACCCAAAGGGCAGGGGAAGTATTTGAAGCCTCTCTGGGCAATGCCCAGTGTTAAAACGTGCTGCACCTTGGCAGCAGGTATTCCCCTCAGGATATGGTCCCAGCTGAGGCTTCCAAAGCTTGCACTCACAGATTGTGAACCTCTGCAGGTGCACAAATATAGCAGTTTAGCTTTTAAAATGCACGCATGTTTATGGAACTTTTTCCAATTTTTCTTTTTTAAAAAGTCCTGCCAGCCACTGCCTACCCAAGTAGCACTTTGAAGGGACTGTCAGTGGCTGCCTAAACAGGAATTGTGGAAGCCAGTGGTCAAGCACAGAAATTCCTGTACAGACACACAGGAAGATACTTAAAAGCCTCACTGAGAGCATCTGAATTTAAATAAGTGGAGCAGATAATACAGGGAACATAGTACTACTCAAATTTACTACTCAAGGAGAAGAATGAAAATGAAACTTTTGAAAAGCAAAGGAGGCATGATGCCGCAGTAATGGGAGCCTCCATATCCCAGGTTAGGAGACAAATTCTGCTAAACATGGCCCCTTCAAGAAATTCCTGACTCATGTTGCTGAAATTGGGATGTACAGGAGGAACAAAAGGATTGATTTGATTCTTACCAACAGGAATGACCTATCAGATAAAGTGATAGCTACAGGAACTCTGAGGGAAAGAGATGACATCATCCTAAAATTGTTTATTTTAAAGGAAGCAAAAGCCAAGTGTAGCCTAATGTGAAGCTTGGATTTTTGGAAAGTCAGTTTTAATAAACAATTATTAAGTAAGTTTCCATGGCAAGAACCTCAAATGATAAAAGGTATCCAAGATCAGTGGGAATTTATAAAAAAGCAATTCTAAAGGCACAAGTAAAAACAATTCCAGTAAGAAAAGTGTGAATTTGTCAACCACAAATCTTATTGGTCTACTCTAATCTCACATATTCACTGGGAAACCTCCCTTGTGGATTGTGGGAATGCTGTGGGCTTAATGGGTGTGCTCACAAAATACAACATGCAACCCTGTGTGGGTTCTGTGGTTCACATTTTAAAAACATAATCTATCTGACAGATGATCAAGTGGCTTCTGCATTATCATGGTTTCCATCCTCCCTGCTGGATGGCTACAGAAGCTCCTGTACCTCTCTTTCCAGGGGACTCTCTGGTAGTTGCATGCCACTCTCTACAAGGAGCACAGAAACTAAGATCCTGGGTTCAGACAACATGACAAGCCATGGTGGTACAGAGAAACCATAGTACAAACCATTTTTTCCATATCATGGTTATTAAAGATTAAACATCTCATAGTGAAATAGCTCAAGTGGGCTTGGACAATATGAGAAACCAACAGTAGTAAAAACCTCCAACTGTTTCTTATCATGTTGTCCGAACCCAGTCAATATATCCTTACCTCAGTAAAGCTTCTGATAACATGCCCCAAGATAACCTGATTAGTAAAGTAGCTAAAAGTGAACCAGATGGAACAACTCTCAGATGATCCACAGTTGATGACACAGAATCAGACTCAAAGACTGCTTATCAATGGCACCTTCTCAAACTGCAGAGAGGTAACAAATGGGACACCAACACTGGGCCCAGGGCTCTTCTTCATCTTTAATAATGATTTGGATGAGGAGATACAGGGAATGCTTATCAAATGTGCAGATGAGTATGCAGTGATGGCAAAATTAACTAAGTATGTAAATAGAAAACGTGATTGAAGAATTTAATGACAAATGGAAATTCTATTATACCCAGTACAATTAATAGGATGTAAAAGGAAGTTCTTTAAAAAGTAGCAGATGAAGATGGTAGAATTCTGTTGGTTGAAGTCACAATGAAACTCAAAAAGGTGCACCAAATGATCACCAGAAAGCGTTTTACCAAAAACTACATACTCTACTTTTGCAAATGGATTATCAAACTCTGTGCTTAATGGGAGACTTCAATGCAATTGTAGATAAAAAAATAGACCATAAGAGTGAGACTAAGGAGAAAAAAGGTAGGAGGATACTTCCAAAGTCTTGCTTTAATATGTTTGAAGAATTCAGACTGACAGATGCTTGGAGACATAAAAATTCAACTTCCGCTAAGTACACTTTCTACTTGAATAGACATAGATCGTGGTCCAGAATTGATATGATCTGGATAACCCCAGATCTAGTCCCAGATTTGTTAGAAGTTGAAATAGATACAAATGTCTGGGCAGATCATAATCCTATAACCATGACACTGAAAGGGACAATAAAAACACCCAGATGGATATTCAATAATTCTCTATTAAAAGATAAAAAGTTCAAAGAAGAGATAAACAAGGAAATGGAATTGTTTTTCCAAGTTAATAAAGCTGAAGAAACCTTTTGCAAAATGTTTGCAATACAGCTAAAGCCTATGTTAGAGGTCTGATAATAACATATTCAGCAAAAATAAACAAAATGAGAAAGCAGGAACGATCTAAATTAGTAGAGGAATAGGCGAAGCTTGAACAGGAGCTTCAGGAAGACCCATCCAAAAAAGACCTTAAGACACAAATGAATATTCTAAAACACAAACTGAACCTCTTGGACATAAATGAACTTACTAAGCAAATGAAATTGACTAAACAGAACTTTTTTGAAAATGCTAATAAACCAGGGAGATGGTTAGCTTATAAACTAAAGAAGGAAAGAGAAAAGAGACTAACTGAAGGATGGAGAAGGATGATTGCAGGTACAAAGTACATTACTTAAGAAAATAGTGGAAGACTTCTTTGCAAAGCTGTACCAGAATAAAGAAACTCCAATTGAGAAAGTTAATGAGTATACCCAAAAGGGAAATTTACCAAAGCTGTCGGAGAAATACCAAAAAATATTAAATGAAGAAATAACAATGACAGAAGTAACTGAGGCAATTAAGAGACAAAAGAATGACAAAACCCAGGCCCGGATGGGCTACCAGCAGAGTTTTATAAAGCCTTTGAAGGAATCCTGTCTATGCCTTTTAAGGATATATGTAACGCGGTATTGTTAGATGCTAAAATACGGAATACTTGGACAGAGGCAAATATTACCTTAATATCGAAAGAAGATACGGACTTGACACAGATCCAGAACTATAGACCTGTATCACTTTTAAATGTGAAAAGCTTTGCTTCTGTAATGGCAGAAAGACTGAAGAAGTATTTAACAGACTTTATACATCCAGATCAAAATGGCTTTTTACCTAAAAGACAAATGAGGAACAACATGAGAATTATTTTGGATATTTTAGAGTATTATGAGGTTCACTCTGAAAAACCATTGGCATTATTATTTTTGGATGCACAGAAGGTCTTTGATAATGTTAACTGGCAGTTCATGAAGCAACAATTAGTGCAAATGGAATTTGGTGAAACATTTATTAATGCAATACTAAGCATCTATCAAAAACAGACTGCCAGGATTATAATTAATGGAGAACTTACAAATACCATAGATATTCAAAAGGGCACAAGACAAGGATGTCCTTAATCACCATTGTTATTTATATTGATTTTAGAAGTGCTAAATAGAAATATTAGAGAAGACATGGATATTAAAGGCGCTAGAATTAAAGATGAAAGCTATAAACTGCAAGCATTTGCAGATGACTTAGTTTTTATTCTTGAAGAACCCTTGGTAACAATGTCCAAACTTTTACAAAAGATAGAAGAATATGGTGAAGTTACTGGGATGAAAATTAACAGAGAAAAGATGAAACTGTTAGTGAAAAATCTCACATTGGAGCAGAGAAAAACTCTGATGGAACAAGTAGATCTTCAAATTGTTAAAAAGGTTAAATATTTGGGAATTTTTCTTACAGCTAAATGCACTACATTGAAAGATGATAACTATGATAAATTAGTTAAGGAAATTAAGAGTGACCTGGAAAAATGGGCTAACTTGCAATTGTCTTTGTTGGCAAGAATAGTAATAGTTAAAATGAATATATTACCAAAGTTTTTATTTTTATTCCAAATAATTCCCATAAAAATTGATAAATTTTTTTTTGATGATCTAAATACCCAAATTTCAATATTTGTATGGAAAAAGAAGAAACCAAGGATTAAATTAAAAATGCTTCAGGAGGCCAAAGGGAATGGGGGTTTTGGTCTTCCTGATTGGATGTTGTATTATCAAGCTTCTGTCTTAACATGACTAAAAGAATGGATAACTTTAAGAAATAAGAGAATCCTTCATCTTGAAGGGCATGATTTGCAAATGGGCTGGCACACTTATATGTGGTATGAGAAGTGTAAGGCACATGGTTGCTTTTTAAATCATTACATTAGGAAATCATTAATGTCGGTGTGGGAAAAGTTAAAGACAAAACTGCATATTAAATTACCAAGATGGCTTTCATCTATGGAAATTCTTGTATACCCAAATGCATTGAATTTTGATATGATTGTGAGATATGATGATATTCTGGGTAATGATAGAGGACTGAAACTGAATCAAGAACTACAAGAGCAAGGAATTAATATCTCTTGGTGGCATAAGGTTCAGATGCAATCGAGATATGTTAAAGATGATAAAATGTGGGGGTTTTATAAGGAGTTAGCAACATTTGACCATGTGATTTTAAAATCAGATGAGAAATTATTAAAAGATTGTATAATTTTCCTTTGGATACAAGAATGGAAGATGAACAAGTTAAGGAAACTATGATAATGTGGGCACAAAACTTTGGATACAATATTGAGTTAAAGAAATGGCAAAAGCTGTGGGAAAGAAATATTAAATTAACATTAGCAACCTCATAGAAAGAAGATCTATAAAATGTTTTATAGATGGTAACTATCACCAAATAGATTAGCTAAGATGTTTCCAAATATGTCAAATGGATGTTGGAAATGCAAACATAAACCGTGTACCTTTTATCATATGTGGTGGACCTGTGATAAGGCAAAAATATACTGGGTTAAAATACACAAATGACTTGAGGGAATGTTACAAAAACCTCTAATATTTAAACCTGAAGTTTTCTTATTAGGCATTGTACCTGATGATGTTGGTAATCAAGCAAAGTATCTGATTCTACATGTAACCACTGCAGCGAGGATTGCATTTGCCCAACATTGGAAGAGTGAAGAACCACCTACCGATGAACTGATTTTTAAAGAGATCTTGGATTGTGCCGAAATGGACAGATTGACCTTGTCTCTGAAGGAGAAAGAAGATACAGACTTCTATCAAACTTGGAATTCCTTTTATTACTGGCTAGAGAAACGGGACTATGCATAGACTTAAATATGTTTATGGATTATCATAAAAAGAAAAAGTATGGGGGACGGACCCAGTAGGTCTGATGCTTTTGATGACTGATGATTTTTAGTTTCTTTTTGTTAATTAGTAAAAAAATAACAAAAAAACTTATTTAAAAAAAAAGTAGTTGATGATTGACAATTGATTTGAAGCGACTGGAAAATAATTCCCTTTTTTCTGAACTTCCAGAGAGTATTGAACGATAGATATTTTCAGTCTCTTTGAAATTTGTGGGTTTGAATGTATTGGTGATACTTGTTCAAAATCCCTTGGCAATTTTATTTTACTATATATTTATATATCTCCACACCTTTCTTTTTTCTATATTCCATTTATGTCAAGAAAAATATAAAAATAATATATATTAAAAATGTGTAGATGACACAACATTAATAATAATAGGATAATGCCCCAGAAGCTAGAGACAAAATTCAAAGTGATCTTAATAGGTTGGAGTGGTAGCCTGAAATCAACAGAATGAAATTTAATAAGGACAAATGCCAGTTGGGTCCTGCACGTAAGAAAAAGAAACTAAATTCATAGTTACAAGATGGGAGATACTTGACTCAACAATCCTACAAGTGAGAAAGTTTGGAATTGTTGTAAATCACAAGCTGAATATGAATCAATAATGTAATGTGGCTGCAAAAAAGGCAGATGCTATTTTGGGCTGCATTGACAGAAGTATCACTTCCAAATCATGTACAAATACTAGTTCCCTCTACTCAGCACTGGTTAGGCCTTATCTGGAGTACTGCATCAGGTTCTGTGCACCACAGCTTAAAAAAGATGCAGACAAACTGGAAACATTTCAGAGCAGCGCAATAAAGATTATCAGAAGGCTGGAAACAAAGCCCTACAAGGAGAACATGAAGAATGGTGCGTGTTTAGCCTTGAGAAGATTAAAGAAAGAAATTATGTGAAAAGTTGTCACAGAGGGGAGGGCCAAGATCTCTTCTCAATCACCTCAGAGTACAGAACACAGAATAATGGGCTCAGGAAGCCATACTGCAGCTGAACATATGGAAAAGCTTTCTGACTATTAAGGCAATATGACAATTCAGCCAATTACCCAGGGAGGTCGTGAGCTCTCCCATATTCAAGATACAGCTGGGCAGCCATCTGTAAGGGATGCTTTAACTTGGAGTCCTACACTAGGCAGGGAGTTGGACCTAAAAGCCTTAGGGCCCCTTCCAATGCTACTGTTCTGTGATTCTCTGGCTGTATAGCTTTTGAAAACTCTGGGAGAAAAGATTACGAAAAAAGGCATGATGAGCCAAACCTGGCTGTTGATCATGGCATGGAGGGCAGCAAGCCAGTGCCAGCCACCCTCAAGTGCTGTTTGGGGACTTGCGGGGCAGCTGGTAGTGATGGGTACTTGGGAAGTGTGGCAGGAGTTTTTGCTGCTCTTGCCAAGTCAGTTGATAGCCAATCCCTGATGCCCATGATGCGGTCAGTTGGCTGGGTTCAGATGACCCGATCCACTGCAGGTACAACAACCCCATGAATTGTCAGGGTGGTTTGCTGCCCAGCAAGACTCAAGCAAGCCGCCCTGCAAGAATCAATCTGAGTTGACACTTCATGACAAACTGTTGTGAACAGCAACCCCTGATGGGTTTTGGTGTCATGCAAAACAAAAGACATGTTCTTTCACTCAAGCAGAGGAATATGGGTACCAAATGTTCCAACCTCAAAAGGAAATGGTGTGACTGCAACCACAGTCAACACTGTACTCTCAGATTACCATCCTCCAGTTCAATGGAGAAAACCAAATCAAGAATGTTGGGCTAGACATATTCTGTAATGACCTGTTGGGACAGCCCCATGGTGACCATGAAATCATAAGCTGCCCCAGCAGTCCAAGCATGTATTGAAGAGATCACCCAGGTCATCCTGATGACCTTCTGAGACCACACTTGCCAGCTCAGGCATGGAGACTGATGGGCAGTTGTGCGAATGGCATGCCAGCAGTAGAATCCTTTATCTGTTTCAGGTACTCAGAACAAAGTGTTCTTCTAGCTTTATCAGTTGTAAGAAACTGTGCAGTTCTTTGGTCTTTTCCCCCTTAATTGATTGATTGATTGATTGATTGATGGTGAAAGGAGAAAAGGTCAGAAGCAAGGAAAACAAGGGAGGGCTATACGTAATTGGAAGATAAGTTCATCTGGAGACCCACAGTTCTTACAGAATTCTGTGAACAAGGCAGGAGTAGTCGTCCAATAAAAACACTTGTCTAGAAGCACCTGGACACTCAACTGGAATTCCTTCCAAAGACTGCAACCACAACCCTCCCTTCCCAATCCTGGAGTCAATGCTGATGTCACCCCAAGTTCTCAGAAGGACACAGTTAGAACTTCTCCTAGTTTCCCCTATGGAGGACTTGGTAATGCAAATAAAGTTAAATCACTGATCGGAGAGATTTGATTTTGGTCCAACCTGAAGGCATGTTGGGAAGGTGATAAGCCACCATTGAGAGGAGAGAAGCACCAGAAGAGTGAAAAGGCACAAGTTGTTTAATTGATTTTGTCAACAAACCAATTGATACCATACCTTGCACCCTACCAAGGGTAAGAAAATACTCTTGCTCAGAGGGCCATATGCAAACAAAAACAAATGAAACTGCCAGATGAATTGTCCCTCTCGTCCAGAATGGTTTACTCCAACTAGAAGCAGCTTTCCAGATTCTCAGCCAGACAGTTTTTCTCAGTCCTGCTGCCTGGAGATGCCAGTTATTGAACCTGGAGCATCCTTCATGCAACGCATGTGCATTCTCAATGAACTGCATCCATTTCCTACTGCTTTTAGATGGATGCTGTCATGCTACCGTGGGGTAGGTTCATGCTAAACACTCTGAAACAGTGAGGAAGCACGGATGGGAATGAGTCCATGAAAAACCACTCAGTCACATGGATTCTGGAAGGCTACATCCTAGATCAGGTACAGGTCCACACAATCTGCAGCAAGGAAGCCAGATTCTCTACCAAAAGCTGCACTAGATACAATGTTTGACACATGTACAGGGCTGGCTGACTGGCTTTTTCTTTTTAAAGCCAGATTGTGATCAGGACGAAGGGAGAAGAGTCTTCAAGTCTTTAATCCTGCTGTGGTGCCAAACAGACCCTCCCCTTCTGTGCTTGTTATCTGCAAAAAGTGGAAAGCTCCCAACAGAGAATTCACGGCTAAGGGGAGATTTGAACCAGAGAATTCCCAGGGCTCTATTCTGTCTGTCATTAGATATGCCCATTTCCAAAACGGACATTTTGAAACAATATGCAATATTTCTCAAGGGGATGGGCCAAACATTTCAGCCTGTTTGTTTTCCCTTGATGCCAGCTCCCTGACATTCCATATACACAGTAGAAATTAAATTCTAATTGCAGGGATTTTTTTAAGGAAATAGCACAGCACAGTACACATTTTCTTTTCTTTTTTAAATTGGCCTACAAATTCCATCATCCATTATCATCGGTTGCACTAGCTAGGGCAACTGGGAGTTGCTGGTCAAAACATCTAGAAGGCCGTAAGTTGCCTACCCCAATATATCACAATATTTGCTTTTCTTAAAAAAGTAAACAAAGCCAATATAGGAAGAACTGCAAGGAAGAAACCCAGAAAAATAACACAGGCAAAGCCCTTCTGGTGCGTTCACGTCATGCTGGGATCATTCCAGTGATCCTGTCAGCCTCATGGACTGGAATGGACTAAAGGAGGGGCGGGACTTTACTGTTGTTACCGCTTGTTAATACTGGAATTAGAGGTATCTGAATGACAGTGTTTGGTTGAGGTCAATTTAGAGTCTAACGTTTTGAAGTTCAACAACTTTTTCTTTGAATAAATGCATTTGCCTGAAGGTTTATTTATTTATTAAATATTTTTGTTTTGTGGCCTCTGTGGAACCTTCATGATATTATACTATTACTTCGCCAACTATTCATTCTAGCTTGTTTCACTTTTCCCCCCTCTCATTTGGATTGCCCCCAAAGCTGAAACATTCTCTTTATTTGAATTTTTTTACAGAATTATTTTAACTAAGGCTTATTTTAGTGGGCCTGGGAGCTAATAAAGCACACTTGCATTTAAAGGCTATTTTAGTTTTGGCATGTTGTTGTAAAAGGAAATGAAAAAGAACATTTTTAAAGATGGCCTTCCTTTCTAAGTATGAGTGACAGTTCCCCCACCCACTACCCACATTGCAGTTTATCTAACCTTCCCTTCAGTGGATGTTTCTAGGCAAGGCTTTCATTTACTGAATTATGGAGTTGTCCAAATGACACAGTGTTTCTTGTACCCTCCTTTATTTTCCCACCCACCCCTCATTTTTTTTTTTTTTACTGCAGAAAATTCATCAAGGAAAGAAACACTGAATAGCTACTTGATGCCTTCAAACTGAACGCACTAGGAGCACTTCATCTGGAAATACCCAATATTTATTCCTTCAGTAAAATGCTAGTTTTGCCTAGTTTCTGGTTTTACTTTTGTCGTGACCATGTTCTGCTCTTTTTATCCTGCTTTGATATGATTTGTTTTAATGCAATTTTTTATCATTACTTAGTTGTTTATGTTTTTAATGTGTACAGTGCCCCCCCCAAAACTGGATATTGGATAGTTTAGAAATGAAATAAAATAATACAAGTCTTTTGAAAACTAAGAGTCTAGTAATTTGCATATTAATATCATTAATAAATTAATGTATTAATTAGTAAAAAGAAAAATCAGCCCAATGTTCTTTAAGAAATTGAAGCTGTATAGATAATCCTTCATAAAACATCTCAGAAGGGCATTCCATTCAATTCAGTGAGATTTACTCCCAGGCAAGTGTGTAGGACTAGAGACTCACCTTGTTGCAACTGTGTTCCGAAAAATAAATAAATAAATAAATAATCCCCTGACTTAATTCTATCCTTTTCTGTACTTCATGTACAGTTTGAGTTTGGTAATAGCGACTACATTTTTCAGCCCCAAGTTGACACCAATAAATGTGGACTATTGACGCTAATTAGGAATTCCAAAATACTGGTTCTAGCGTACTGTACCACAGGGTACAGCTATACCTGTCAGTGCCATGACATAACCTGTTATGTCATAGGTACAGTGTGAAGGGTTTCAGAAGCTGCAACTTTGGGGGCAACATCTGGGGTTTATTGACTTTTCAGACTCCAATCCCCATTACTTGTCACCACACAGTTTAATTGGCTGCACCACTTAAATACTAGCCAGATAGTAACATCAGTGGCAGCGTTTCTTACAGGGCATCTTCCAGTTCTCTGCAAAGATGAATTCAAAATTCAGGGGTTTGTGTGTGTTTGCGTGTCTAATGCAAAACAAGTTCTGCACAGTCTAATTCAGCATTATTTTCATCTTTAGGAAAGGAAACAAATCATTAGTATGCAGCAGACTGTAATGAGGAAGAGGCCATGACAATGACCAGTTTTCACTTCTGCAGATCAGAACTAGCCCATCTGAACCAGGTCCAGAAAATAAACAAAGGCAAATAATATGGGCCAGGACTAAAAGTGGTTATCTCATCTGGGCCCAAAGTTGAGGCGTTTCAATATTTCAGGTTTTCTCTCTTTACAGGAGCGATCAAACGGTTGAAAAGTCAAATTTGATCAGGCCTGTGCAGCAGGGAAATCAGGGCAGCCCCATGTGTAACTGCCTACCAGGGCCTTTACAGTATTTGTCTTTTCTGCATAACTAGGGCTGCAAAAACTGGGTCGTTGCCAGGCACCGGTAGGTTGCACACAGCTCACTGGGTCACAAGCTGTGCGTGCAGGCCTGGTTAGGCCTACGATCAAATGGGAAGGCATCCCTCTACTAATGAAACAAATGATGTGCCTGCTTAAACGACTGCTTAGAAACCCCAAAGGCTCCTACTACCTTTCTTGCAGAACCTTTCCTTGGAAAAAGCAAGATGCCCAGAATCACAGAGCTGCTGTTCTCGCCCCTGTAAACGCTACCAAAGTCCGGGTCAGGCGGGCCCGGCTAGTCTGCAGGGAGGAAACAGTTAAGCCCCGGGGACCTCGACGAGAGGAAGCCACGTGATGGAAAATCTCGGGTGGGGGGGAAGGAGGCAGCGCCGAAGAGCTTTCGTAAGTGCCTGGAGGACAGAACTTTCCAACCGCAAGGGAGGAAGCAGCAGGTTCCCTGACCAACTGCTGCATTTTGGATGCACATACACACACACACACAGACACACACCCAAGCTCCCAGGGATAAACTGCACAATGTCCTGCCTAGACACACCAGGCGGGAGGATAGGCCTGACTCTGCCATGTCAGCTCTCAAGTACTCTCTCTGCCTCCTCTCCTACCCCGGATTCCCAAGGAGAGTGAACCCGGCATATAACTTTCTGTGCTGCAGACTTGATAAATGTGCAACAGAAGCAGAAAGGGATGTTGGATAAAGCTGCCTGGAGAAAGAGCAAAGTTTATACCTGTTAAAGATTAATTGCACCTCGCAGCACATTTCAGGCAAGGTCTCAGTGTCTTACATATTTAACAACATGCCAAAAATAGCAAATCAGTGAGACAGAGGAAATCCACTTTCCAAATATAAGTCAGACCAATACTGAAAGTTCATCACATTGCGATAGGCAGATAGGCAGATTGTGAGCCCGACAACTCCCCTGTTCTGTGGATTTCTCAAGGGAAGAAACGTTGAAAAGTAAAAGGGGAACAATGGGGCTGAGCAAACAAATAGCTCATCAGAACCTGGGCTGAGGGAACAGAGAAGGGGTGTTCACACATTACACAGAATTTGTGCTCATGCTAAATGAGAAACTGCCTACATGGATCTCCACAGGTACCAGAACTTTCTGGACTCATACAACCAGACAACAGGAGGGACACATGTAGCCTGGTACTTGCACATCCCGTGCCTTGTTGTGGGTTAAATTTTAGGCATCTGTATAGTGTGTATTTTTGGTTTTGAGGATTTATGATTCTGGGAATGATTTTTTTGTGGGGCAGTTTGGAGAAGGAGGGATAGATTTAAGAGACTGGGGAGACCACACGGAGAGTGAATAAGAAGCAGCCACTGCACAGCATCCACGCAGGAGCAGCACTGAGGCCAGGGAGACAGAGGCTGAGGCCTGCAGTTGCCTTCTAGTCCAGGGCCGGGTAGCAGCAGACAGGTCTGAGATGAGGGACCCTAGGCTAGCCTGGCCCATCCTGGTGCCCCCCGGATGCCACAGTCTACAAATCACAGGGTTCCTCGCTATTGGGTGTCTCAGCTGTGAGGTGAACCAGGTCAGAGAAGGCACTCACCAGTGAATAACTAATGTATGGGTCAGCATCCCCAGTTGTTTAGATTAGTTTAGATACATAGCTTAAATTGTATGGCAATCTGATTTTTTTCCTCTATTGCTTCCTTCCATTTTTAACCCGCTTTATTAAACTACTTCTTGTTAGCAAATATTTTGGACTTCCATTAGCAGTTTACTTCTAAGTTTCATGGTTGTACTTTAGGGTGGGTAGATAATTTCTTTTAAAATTATATAAAACTAGAATACTTCAGATGTAATCGCTTAGGTAGAAGTACTAACTTTTGCAGAGAGCAAAAGGTTACTGAACACATTATAACTTTTTCCCATGTGTAGTAGTAGCAGTACTGTGATAAGCACCTGCATTGCTTAAAATAGATGTTTAAAGTAGCCCATTTACTTAAGATCCCCGCTCCCTGATCTTATTTCTGCTGTTTATTAATCAAGAAACCTTAATATGCAGCATCAATGTAAGGGATTGGATATTCTGTTACATGCTGTTCAGTTGGAGGAGTACCCTTTGATGAGTAAAAGGATACTGGCCTATGATATAGAAATCACTGTATGAAAACATGTACCCTGAATTACATGTGAATATCTCCGCATGTGTAGAGATCAGCAATTGGCACTGTTCATATGTTCTATACAGACTGAATGGTAAGTGCACATAACTATACATCTATGCAGACCAATCAGTCCTGCCCATGTGTTAACTGTAATGTGTGAACACCCATAGGGAGAGGCTGGGCAGAGAAAGCAGAGGAGCAAATACTGTTCATGTACAGGCATCAGCAGGCCTGTTTTCTGCATACCTCTCTGTTGTCGGATCGGAGCAGTTCAGTGGGTACCTCAAGTCTATGATGGTTCCATCTTTATCTTGCAGGGATCCTTGCTGCTGTGTGTAATATTCCACTAATTCTGACAAAGTGGCAAACTTTTCTCCTCCATAAAGATCATAAAAATCCCCTGTATTCTGGATACGGATGTGGGTTACCTGGTCACCAACCCTGTAGGGAGAAGCAGATCTAGTCAAGGAAAACTGGTGGCCCAGGGAAAAGGGGTGAGGGGAGCAAGGCAAGATGAGACAAAGCCACCTCTACTCACTTCTCTTTCCATGAACTCAAAAAATGGCAACCAAGAGAATAGGGAAGGGTTAAGCAGAGCTTTGCTCACCAGGACCAAGGCTCACATTAAGTATCAGGGCTCAACCCCAGAAAATATTAAGTAATAGAATCTGAACTGTTCCTCCAGACTAGAGCTCCAGTTGAAAATTCATGGCAAAGATGAGTAAGTGCATAAGAAATTATAAATGGATGCCCTTATGGTTTCTTTCTACACTTTTCATTTCTCACCTAAGTTGCTAAGGTGGACGAGAGTCATGGCATTAGAACTGCCACCGTCACTTTAATTCTGTAAAATCCCAATCCCCTTTCAGGTTCTTCTTCAGATGAAGCTTCTGAAGAATTGTGTATGTCAGAGGAATGTTATAAGATTCCCATGGAGTTTTTATATCTAGCTAGCTAAGTTGAGGGAAGTGGAGAGAGGGAGGAGAACGAGGTTTAGGAGAGCTGGTCCTAGAAGACACAGGGAATCAGGAAACTCCTCAAGGAGGTCTCCGAAGGAAGGTCTGGCGCAACAACCAAATGCCTGGAACAGGTCTTCTTGCTCCAACTTCTGATGACTTCCCAGAAACTGTCAACCAGCAGAAGTGTTTGGAAATGAGGGGCAGAAATAAGGCTGCTACCAATCTGGCATGTCCATGGTGTAGTTTGTTGGTTTGTTTTGGAGTTGTCAGAAAATTATTAGATAACTATTTTCTTTCCTCAACCCTTTATTTTTGGTAGTGTTTTTCTCTGGATTCCCCTCCTGAAGTTGCCAGATATTATCTTACTCCCTGACTCACAAAGAAGAAAAAGGTTAGGCTTCACTGCCAGGATTGCACCTGGAGACAAAGTGGTCTTATGAATAACACATGGAAGGAATCGTGTGGCAATTCCACCTTTTTAAAAAGGATCTGCCATAGTAAGAAAGATAAAAGAAATGGCGGGAAAACAAGGGAAATCACAAGAGGAAGATCACATCTAGAATCCTCATAAAAATCTAAAAATGAGGCAGGACAAATGACGCACTGAAAGTCAGGCCGTATTCAAGGACCAGAATAAGTTTCAAGAGTGGGCAAACCCATCAGCACCTGCCAGCCATGATGGCTGCGTTCCCTCCAGTAGCAAAGACACCAGCTTCTGTTTATCATTTACTCGGGAAGGTGAGCAGCATAGTGCCGGTGTCTCCATGTGGGCTTCCCATGGGCATCTGACTGGGTACAATGCAGACAATGCTTAGCTAGCGAGGTCTTTGGTGAAGCATCGTTCCGCTTATGTTCTTATGGAGAAGGCGGCAGGCGCCTAAAAATCCACCGGCAACTTTATCCTTGCTTTCACTCTGTCCACTTGCCATTCTCCTCCTCCCTTCCAGCCAGGCCCTTAGGGCCCCTATTCCGGTCTGTCTCAGGGTTTCCTGGATATTGTTTCAGAAAGTAGACATGGGTACAGGTCTAGAGGAAATTAGCCCAATGAATTGAAGAGGAACCTCTTTGAGAACTGTGGGGCAGAGCTGTTGATAAGAAGTAGGCACAGAAAGACTAATGGACAGCAAGTGCCTCGAGGATAAGAATGGGAGACCACCCAAGGGTCGGAGACTTGTGGCTGGCCAATTACCTGACAGAAAGAGAAAAGTCCCCTTTGTTCTTCCGGCTGGGGCGAGCCAAGAAGCTGCCATGAACTCCTCGTGCTTTGAGTAAGGCTTCTGCATCTATGCCACTGAGATCACGGTGGAACCACCTGGTGAGGGCAGGGAATAGGGGAAAAGGAACATCATAAACCGGTCATAGTCTAGTTCTTTTGAGGAAGATGCCTCAAGACCCCATCAAAGAGCCAGAAATAAACAGGATCGCCTTTGTACCCCACACTCGACCTTCCTAAGTTCCAGCCAAGCACTGCTTTACGTAAGACATGGCCTGTCATTAAGCAATTAGCATGAATGAGTGACATGCTCAGGTTAATGCTACAGAACACAATTTCACCTCATCTGAACATGATGCTTCTAAATAGGATCAGTCTACACAATCGACTGTCATCATTAAACGCTTAATAATCAAGTGATGATGCAAATATATGTATGACTGAGACATTACTCGCCCCCTCATTTCTTTTTATATGTTCTACACAATTAACAACAGCCTGGAAGATACAAAGATAGCTGGTGAATCTCGAGGGGAAAATGACTACATTTCTGTCAAATGCTAAAGACATAGTAGCAGATTCAAGATGTTTTAAATTATTATTATTTTTTACATTATTCATATAGTTACTGGCCTTTATGCAACTTTCTTAACCAAAGAAAAATAGGAAGCATAGAGATTTAGAGCTCTTCATTCTCTCTTAGTTCCAATACTGAGTGTTGTGAGTGCCAGAGGGCCAGGTCTTTTACTGTTTTGATGGATTTTATTCTTTTAATTCTTGTTCTTATTGCTTGTTTTATTGTAAGCCCCCCAGAGAGCCCTTTGGGCTATGGGCCACCATATAAATGCAATAGCTAAATAAATACTCAAGCCCATAAGGCCAGGTGCAGTTAACGGAATAGTTTCCACCCACCATCACTCTCTTGTACACACACACACACACACACAGAGCGCATAGTCCCAGACCCAGTCCTAGTCCCAGTCCTTTCAAAGCCTTGGAAAGATGGGATTAAGCCTCCACTTTCATTCCCAGCACTTTTCTTACCTCATTATTGTTATAAGACAGCAAGTAGAATCAAAAGTACGGTAAAAAGAAGAAATAGAAGAAGAAAAATTAAATGGAGAAGCTCCTTTTAAGATGCCAGCAAAAGAGAAGTGGGTGCCCAATGTGGAGAGGCTTCCCAGCGTCAAATGCTGCTTCCTTGCCTCCGACCATCTACCTCATGCATCTCCTCTGCCCTTCAGGTTTCCACGGTGCATCCCCACCCTGCCTGCGCCGGTAGGTATGAGCAGACAGAACGAACTGAGGCAAATAGTGAATTCAGAGTTGATGTTTGCTATTACAGGAACAGGAAGCATATCTAACATCGCTGCTCTCCACTGCAAGCTGCTCTGCATGCACTTCTGCTTCTCCTTTTGGCTCTCTCTTTCTCCTGGCCCCTCCTCCCATGCACCACTATTTCTGACTTTGTTTGCTGGAGTTCGTCGTACAACTGTAACGCAGGCAGCAAGTGCAGTACAGCTCCTTTGCCGCCGGTGGAGAATCAACACCAGCAGCCCATGATTCAAGGCAGTGGCATCCCAAAGGTTTGGGATATGGGACAAATACAACATGCTGGGTGCAAGAATGGTGCATAAAGGAATGGGATGGATGCCAGGGTTGCCATGGGGCAAGGAATCAACCTCAGGTGCTTCAGACGCAAAATTAATACTAAGCAGTAGCCTGCCAGTTGCCCAGTGAGGGAACTGCCCAGCCAGGTTCACAATATACTCTGATTTTTTTCAAGGTGCACAGAACTATAGTTCTGGTCGTACCATAATTTAAAAGGAAAAAGGATGTTTCCTACATTGCCCTCAAACCACCTTTATCATCGCATTACATTTATATTCTGCCCACCAAGTTGGCTTACTAAGCTGCATTTTATCCTTAGCATAAGAACCCTGTGAGTTAAGTTAGGCTGAGAGCAAGTGACTAGACCAAAGACATCCTGTGAGCTCCCGGACTAAGTGGGAACGTAGAACCTGGATCGCCCAGGTCCTCAGTCCCGTGTTCTAACAACACTACACAGGGTCACCAATTAAATTCAGTGGATGAATGGTTTCAGCTTACGATTTCAGGCTGGTTTGCAATTTAAAAAAAATAGTAAAGGAAATTAAGTATGGGTAGTTCAAAAACTCCCCTCATTAAGCTTGTTTACATATTTTTAATGATCAGCTGAAATTTTGCAAAGAACTCTGGGAGTGCAGTTCTCAAATCATATACACCTCTGCAACATTACAGATAGGATAGCTCCTTGCAACTGTACAATATTTTGGATTGGCCTAGAAGAAACATTTACGAAGAACTAATTACATATCATCTACCTCTGCTTTGCACGATTTCCACAGCTTATTTAAGCCACAGTGCATTCCAGGCACACACTGGACACAGTTCAGTTTCTCACTTCCTGGGTGTGACTTGTCATGTTGTCCAAATTTGGGTAGCATGGCTTGCTGGAGGACTAAACAACGCTCCAGTTGAACTCTCAAATTGCATGACAAGCTGCACCCAGGCAGCAATTATTAAAATCATACACTGCACCTTAACTTAGGATGGCTTGTGTAAGTCATAGCGTAGACTAAAATCCCAACAAACATTTCTTCTTTGCGGAGTGGTGTTGAAAGGGGCCAACTTGTCTGAAAGAAGACAGAGCATGGAAGGACGTGCATGTAGTGCTTTCCCTGTCTGTTGCGTTTGTTTTCCCCCAGCTAAAGGTTAACCTTTTGCCTCAAGAAAGAAGAAAATCAAGAACAGTGAAGAATGGAAGCATATGAACTTGTCTGGTACAAGAAGTAGCTCAGTCATGTCTTCTCCAGCAGCAATGCACTGGGAGCTCTTTTCCTGCCTTTCCACCTGACATCCTTTTACCTGGAAATGCTAGGGGAAGAAACAAGCACCTTCGGCAAGCAAAGATGATGTTCTACCGCACAGGCGGCTAGACCTCAACTGCTACTCAGTAGCTTTTGTTATTGATGTTATAAAAGGCCCATTCAAATATTGGTTTTAAAGTCCTTGTCATTGCTCTTACCACTCAGACAGGAGTGAGTAATTTCCAGGGGCTGGAGGAGCTACGCTGCCCAGCAAAACCAACTGGGGTCCATGTTGCACCACTGTGGTTACTCAGTTTCCTGCAGTGGCAGCCAAAAGTGCAATGATTTCACAGAGAAACAAGCTGAGCAGAGAGCATGTGCCCTATTTCCAAGCAGAACTGCACGTTCTGGAGGCTTTTGGCAATACGATTCTACTGGCAAACAAGGCACGGGCTCCCTGCACATCATGTTTTCCTGAAAAGTTGCCATGATTGTGCTTCTGACACTGCAAAATTGACGGGGACAGGTGATATAGCCACTTCCTCTGAGAGAGGTGGGTTCAGCAGCATGATTTTGGCAGCAGGGTGCGCAGCGATGGCCCTGGGAATGCACGGCCCATGCGCCACCCACCCCTGACTAAGACTTAGCCCTTGCCTGAGCTACTAGCTGTGCTTTCCACTCTACAGAGATAGGCAGGAAGAGGAGACAAGGGCAAAATGGGCGTCTGTGTTGACTAGAATTATTCTGCCATGACAAACAGATGCCAGAACAGTTCGAGCAGAATTAATTAATTAATTTATACAAGCTTTTATATATTGCCCTCCATAGCCAAAATTGGCTGTCTGAACAGTTTACAAGAATGAAATTGCAGAGACACTGGGGCTGGGCAGAAGCAGCTTCCCCTCACCCTGAACAGGAGAGGCAACAGCCACCGAGGCTTTCGGGATGGGACTGTCGAATTCTAAAATTAAGCATCAGCCACCAGACCTCAGGTGCACAGTGCCTTGTCAATCTAGAGTCATTTACCATGAGCTACGAAGGGCAATTACAGCAGGTTTCATGAAAGCAAAGACGCTATTCAAGCCACGCACTGCAGCTTCAGAAGACCAGCAAAAGGACAGCATTACTTGTTTTGTCATTGTTTAAGTATGAAACAACCCTCAAGCAAAAGCAGGAAAGCAAGAAACATCCCCAGAAAGACCTCATGACTAATATAACATTTGGAGGCCATGTGAACGATCAGGCTGGATATTGCCTTTGCATTCTGCCAAAGTGAGCAGGCTCCTGAATATCCCCGAAACCAGTTTTAGCAAACGTCAAGTCCATTTGGGTGGCAAACCTTCTGGGTTTACTTTCCTTACAGTCTGTTCTCCTCACACGCACATGCACACTTTCCAGTGAGGTTCCCCAACTCTCCTAGGCAAAAGATAGGAACCACTGTGGGATGAGACGTACCTGCAGGATGGCATCAGGACCCCAGGGTGGGGTCCCCACTAAGAAAGCCGGAGAAGGCAAGGTGCTGCGCTCTACAGTCCCTTCTGGAAAAAAACATAACAAGACCAGAAACAATACAGACAATATCCACTGAGCTCAGAGAAGGATCACAGGATGCCAGGAATAGGCAAAGTACCATTCATTTTAATATTTTCCATATATACACAAAGCAGCTATTCTTGCATTCAATGTATTTTGTTATTTTTATTGTTTGCCTGCTTGAGCTACCAATGGGAGGATGGGGTATGCACATTTTAAATAAGTAAGAATATTGATGGGATTAAATAGTCTTACAGTAAAAATCCTCTTTCAATTTTGCTACCTTACTGGGTTGATGATAATATTGTGTGAATGTGAATATTTTCCTTAAATTCAGTTACATTGTAATAGGTTTCCCCAAACTGCTAGAAATTAAGGGCATGGTTCACTTCCCTCCCCCAGAGGTCCAGTAAATCGAATAATTTGCTTGTTATTGTCACATTCCAGATCACCCAAAACTGTTCTTTATTTTATCGCTTTATTTTATGACCATTTAAGTAGCTACTCACAGCCGGCCACCATAAAAATCTGCTGTGACCTCTCTGGGCATGTTGACAGTGCAGTCCTAAACTTGCCTACTCAGGAATAAGTTCTTTGCATTCAGTGGGGCTTACTCTCAGGAAAGCGGGCCCATTATTGGAGCCTTAAAAGAGCTTTCCAAGTGACTGTGCACAACAACGCATTGCCACCAGATGTGTAAGTACTACAAAGTCAACATCTGCCTGAGAAATAGCTACACGTGCTCTTCATTTTTGCTCCAGTTCTGGGTTTGGGACCCCAGCAGGAGGCCCAGAGCAAGAAAACTTTTCTCTGGGCACCCCATGAAATCCAGACAGAAAAGGCTCGGAAGTCAAGTTTACCTGCTCAGGACAGCAGCCCCTTCCTTAAAGGCATAGATACGGTGGAAGCAGAAGAAACCCCCCCGTTCAAGAGGCTGGTCCCCGTACTCAGGGCTCCCTGCTGTTCTCTAGCGAATGTCTCCCTGAGCTGTAGTTAATCAACACACAGGAAGGTGCGGGGAGGGGAGCGGCGCAACCTGGGGAGCAGCAGGTAACCAGGGGAGGGATCGCGCTCTCCCCGCCCCGCGCACCGTCAGCGTCGGCCGGGGGCCCTCCCGAGGTGGCTCCGCAGCCGCCGCGCGCAGGAGGCAAGGCAGCGCCCCAGCCCGCCCCGACCCCGGGGCCCCAGCCCGACGCCGCTTGTCTCGGCCCTCGGACCCCCATCGCCGCTGTCCTCCTCTCCAGCCTAGCCGGGCCACCTTCTTCCGAGCACAATTAAATGCGTTTCAGGTCCAGCTTCACCGCCTCATCGGTCCAGCTATCCACCGCTTTTTAAAGGAACTGTAAATCATTTCATAGTCAAACTCACTCATAGCCTTTAATTCAAGAGGACTTTCTTTTGTTGTTAAATCTTCTCTCTAGAAAGGTGACGATGCACATGCCACCGGAGAATCGCCTCAAACGAAAGGAAGGAACCCTGTTTCTGTTTCGTGCATGAGTCAATTATATATTTTTTTTCACTCACCGTTTTCTCTATACAAAATGTGACCAGGATGTACTGAACTGCAAATGGAAAACTTTCCAAAGCATGTTCTTTCGGACTTAGTTTACACCCCCCCCCCCATGCGCATGGAAGTCACAGAATCTAACCATTCTTCCTAACAGCATTAAGAAAAAGGTGCTTTTGGTTTTATTTTGTTTCGCCTTTTGGAGAAGCATTTACCAATATCCTGCTATGCATTCAGCACAAATTTATTGGCTGTAGCGATTTCTCCCACATGCAGGCTTCTGTTCCCCAGATAGCAGGGCACTTGTGGCAGGAGCTGAAAGGGTGAAGAGAGCTGTTTTTCGGTTACTCAGTAACTCAGGTGCTTTCTCCAAAAAAAAACTTGGTAATGTGATGGTATAACACCAATCAGTACTGATTGTAGTAGTGACTCATGAATGTAAGATTCCTTGTCCTCCTGTCCCTTCTTATATTCAGTAAGTTACTCCTAAGATCCGCTATCCAAAAGGGCTATAGAGTTTTGTTTTAAAGACATATTCTAAGTCACCATCTTTGAAGAAATGTTCATCAAAAGGAAATACATTGTTCTTGTTAATTATCATTCTTCTGTGCTGATTCTTTTGTAATCTTGAAAATACCTGACCTGAAGTGACTAGAAATATGTAAAACATCTTCCATAAATATTTGGGGCTGCTACTGGAAATATGCCCTTGTAGATAGTGAAAGGCATTACTGGAAGTTCCACACCCAGTGTTTGTTCTCATGTGTGTCTTATCTGCTCTGCTCTGCTCTGCTCTGCTCTGCACAGAAGCGGCCACTATCACAAGTTGAATGCCATACCCCAAGTGCCATAACCATGCATTTTGAGTAAACTGGTCTCTAGTGATACGGAAGTTTCAGCTAATTCACAGGAAAGGGGCGAACAATTTTAATATCCCCATAACTTGGAGAATCAGTATCAAGCATCTTTTTCCTGTACTCGTATTCTTGACGTTTTCTGCTAGTATGGATACACCTTTCTGACTGCAGTGAAAACCCTCCTCCACCCCCTGCCCGTTCACTTCTCACCAAGGGTGATTTTTGTGTGCAGAAGAGCAATGGGCTTCCCAGAGCCCAGCACTCCTTGCTTGCTCCAGGTTGTAAGGTATATTGTCATTATTTGTTTTTCGGGAGATCAAATCTTTTGATCCCACTCCCTTCAGTCGGATACTTGGCCTTGTAGGTACCATGGCAGAACTAACAATTCTTATTAGTTAACAATTACTTCTGTTCCAGCATTTGTCTGAGCATATGAGCGCTTTAAGTACCGTATTTTTTGCTCTATAAGACGCACTTTTCCCCCCTCAAAAGGGGAAATGTCTGTGCGTCTTATAGAGCGAATATGTGTGTGCAGTAAGTCTGTCAGATGTGCAGCCCATGGGGAAGTGATGGGGAATGTGCCTGTGATTATGTGCCCATTTGATTCAGAATATTTTTTTTTCTTGTTTTCCTCCTCTAAAAACTAGGTGCGGCTTATGGTCAGGCGCGTCTTACAGAGCGAAAAATACGGTATGTACAAGGAAGGGGGTACACATCCCACCCTCTGTGTTTCCAGGAATGTCAATCCAGTCCCACTCCATCCAGACTCTGCCCTATCAGGGTTTCGGATATTGCAGACTTCTACTTGTATTCCAGCATCAATGTCACTCAGACCTTGTTGGTTAAACATGGCAAAGTCTGGAATAAAGAAGGCAGAGGCACTGTGGGGCCAGTAAGCACAACCAGGTCCCCAGTATACACTGCATCCCTCTCAGTCAGGTGAATGCTTGAACGGGGCTTTGGACTATGAATGCAGCCAATCCCAGATACAGCATCTTACAGAAATATCCTTCCCATGCCCCCCTCCTGCTCTCCCAGCCCAGACTTTTCCCTATTTTGTTGTTACAGCCTGGAACTGAAATGTATTTAATTGGCATTTGTTAGCACTTGATACACACAGGACACTTGAGATTGATTAAATCAGCATCTTCAAGTTGTGCAAAAACTTTTCCTTGGCATGTCCTAGGAAACTGGTAGGGGTTATAGGTAACTCTAGGAAAAACCAGTTTCAGCCTGCAAGGTTGAAACTGTGGTGGAAGTTTGCCTTCTAGCAGGACAATGACCCTAAACACACAGCTGAATGACACCACAGTGGTTTTGAAACAAAAACCTGAATGTCTTAGAATAGTCTAGTCAAAGCCCACACCTCAATCCAACTGAGAATTTGTGGCAAGACTTGAAAGCTGCTGTCCCCATCCAATCTGACTGAGCTGAGACAGTTTCACTAGGGGGAATGTGCAAACATTGTGGATCCAGATGCACAAAGCTGTAATTACAGCCCCAGTGTTTCTACTATATATTGACTTAGGGATGATACTTACGCGACCAACAAGTGCCAATTTGTTCTTTTCTTAACTTTGTGCCATATAAAAATATTTTGCAGCTTCACAGCATGGAGTATCTTGTATGCATCAAGTGCTAACAGTGCCAATTAACACATCTGGAAATGTGGAAAAGTCAAAGGTGGAAACTGTAAGGCAATACTTTTCTTTGTTGGAAAGCATTCTAATATTGATACCTCTGTAATTAAATCTGGGTCGTAATACACTGATGATCCTGTCCTCTCAGAAGCCTGGAGAATGTGTGTGTGTGTGTGTGTGTGTGTGTGTGTGTGTGAGAGAGAGAGAGAGAGAGAGAGAGAGAGAGAGAGAGAGAGAGAGAGAGAGAGAGAGAGAGAGAGAGAGCATGCTGACACACGCCCAGGTAGAGTGTGGAAGTGTCTGATCTTTTTTTTCTCACATTCACCCAGAATGCTTTCCTGTGAAAACCTAGTGTGAGAGGCTGAGTCAGAAATACACTAGGAGGTATTTACAAAGAAGTTTTTATTCACAAGCACAAAAAGAATTCTCACAAAGCACAAAATAAGCGCCATACACAGGAGTCTATTTGTTCAATACTGGAAAAATGAAGAATTATTCTTCGACAAAATGATTTTATCACTGAAGGAGAAAGAAGATACTGACTTCTATCAAATTTGGGGGTTTTTTTTATTGGCTGGAAAAATGGGACTTAGCTTAAAGATGTTTTTATATTATTATAAATGGATTTGAATATGATTATAGAATGTTAAAAGATATGTAGCAGGGGGCTGACCCAGTATGTTCGATGTATTTGATGATTGATGTTTTTAGTATTAGTTTAAAAATCTTAATAAAAACCTTTTTAAAAAAAAGAAGTCAAAAAGCATTCCCATGATGTTGAAAGAAATCACTGTATCCCAGTTCGGTAGCCCATACTGCTGCAAGGACAGGGACATGATCCAGCCAGGTGAAGCTAGCAGCCTTTGCTACATCACGATGCTGCCACACCCCCGGTTCCAACCCCGTGTGGAGGCAGCGTCATTGGAGGAAGGAATATGGATTTTAGCTTTCCAGACATGCTTGCAATTTCAGGGTCCTGGGACTCATAAGATTTTATCAATCGGGCAAACTTTAGGACTCCTAGAAAAGAAAAAAAGAATGAACCCTGTGATGATCAATCTATCCATGACCCTGACATCCTTTAGATTTCCTTTAAATTATCAGGCCACATGATCTCCAGGGAAGTGTTCTTTGGCTACCCTGAGCAATGGATGCCTGAGACACAAAGTGTGTTGCGTGCTTCTACAGGCACAAGGGACTAGAATGCCTCCCCTCCATTTCCAAATCAGCAAGCTCTCCGAACCCACCTTCCCCATCATTGCTGAAACCATAGGCTTTGATCACATCCTGCTGAATCTGAGTAGCCACAGGCAGCAGGAATTGGAGCATCTTGCCCATGTCATTGCAGGCATTGTCTCGTGCCTCTTCCATGCGCTGGGCGTTTTCTGGTGAACCAAAAGCCTTGATCACTTCAGCCAGGACCACTAAGAAAGAAAGCAAAAGGGCTGTTATACTCCCTCAAGCAGGCACAATTTGCATTTACTGTGCATGGGTCCACAGCATGGAGTGGACCCACCCTATGGGTTCATAGGGTGGAGTGAAATGGGCTGCACTGTCACCCTCACTCCCTAATTTTTTTTTAAAGAAACAAAATGCTGCTTACAAATTTATCTTTAAAAGGCCTGCAAAACTGATGTGCACTCTTGTTCTGGGGAACATGCTAAAAAAATGTGGGGTGATACATCGTGAGCAGAACAATCAGGCACCTGCCACATGCTTCTCTTCCCTCTTCCTAGTGCTAGTAGCAACATGGTCCCAAACCACCTGGGATGAGCAGCACCAAACAAGGGATAGACCCAAGAAAGCACTCTGAAATGAGGCTTCTGAGAGGCAAGGCCTCCAGGAAGGAAAAGCCAGATAGAGATACATCCCCTCCGTAAGCGGACGTTAGAAGGAGAGCAGTGCTCGGAGCCTATTTATAATTTCCCCTGAAGAAAGCATCCCGACAAGATTTGAAAAGATTGAGGCCTTTGAGTTGTGGTGCTGGAGGAGACTCCTGCGAGTCCCTTGGACCGCAAGGAGATCAAACCGGTCAGTCCTAGAGGAGATCAACCCTGACTGCTCTTTAGAAGGCCAGATACTGAAGGTGAAACTCAAATACTTTGGCCACCTAATGAGAAGGAAGGACTCCCTGGAGAAGAGCCTGATGCTGGGAACAACAGATGGCAAAAGAAGAAGGGGACGGCAGAGGATGAGGTGGCTGGATGGAGTCACAGAGGCGGTTGGTGTGAGCTTGAGTGGACTCCGGGGGATGGTGGAGGACAGGAGGGCCTGGAGGAATGTTGTCCATGGAGTCGCGATGGGTCGGACACGACTTCGCGACTAACAACAACAACAACAACACACGGTATTTGCGCCTGCCTGGCTTTGCCGGTTGCATCTGCTTTTTGGAGTGACCCCATCGCGGACGTAAACCGCGGCTGAGCCCCGGAGCGGACGCAGCTCCAAAGGCGCGCCTCCGAGCAGACGCAACTTGCGCTTCTGCCGTTGCGCCTAAGCAATCGCGGCGACTCCGGGGCAGAGCTTCCGGGTCAGGAAAGGTGGCTTCCGTGCAGATGTAAACCCAGCACCTGTGCTTAGACATGCACTCAGTCCTGATCAGCCAGAAAATAATCCGGGCTCCACCACTCCGAGGAGGAGACAGAGGGGCAGCCTCCGCTCTGCTTCCAGAGCCTCGGCGCTGCGAGGAGAACGGATTTCACCAGGCGGGCATGCAAGTCCGATCTCGAGTCGCTGTCAGTGCGCGTCCACTCACCTTTGGCTTGCTCCACAGTTAGAGAGACGGGCTGCGCCTGGGCTGAAGCGGGCACCGGGCGCTGCAGGCTCGACATGTCGCTGGATGGAGCGGGCAGGCGACGCGGCTCGGAAGAAGCCGGTGGCGGACGCAGCGCTCGGGCGGCGAGTCCGGCGCGCGCGGCGCCCCCGGTGCACTCCCGCGCCTGCCTGGCGCGGCGCTTGCGGGGAAGGAAGGCCCAGGCCCAGAGCAGAGGAGGGAGGCTTATTCCTTGTTCCCGCTCCCGACAAGAGAAACAGCGCCCCACCCTCTGCACGGGCGAGGAGCCTTCCCCAGTCCCCGCCTTCCCACTTGCGTGCTGCAATCCGGGTGGAGAGGAGCGGGAGTGACACACGCACGGGAGCAGGACAACGGGCTGCTTGTGACGGGCATGGGCTCGTAAGAGAACGGTTAGCCAAGCTCCCAAGGAGGTGGATTAGGCAGGGAGAACTAAATGCAGCCTACAGATGCAAAGGCATCAGGATCTTGATTGTTGTCAATGGGAAACAATGCGGAGGACCCTTTATCTGGCGGCCACTGTTGGAAATACATCGCTAGACATGATGAATCCAGATCATTCAGAGGCGTTTTTTGATGTCACGTTTGCTACTGTATTCTCGTTTTTATCGAGAAGTGATACACTACTCCTTCCGCTGTAGTGACTGCCTATTATGGTCTGTGCGGCCCCATTACAATGTACAATTTATTTATTTAGGAAGCTTCTATGCCGCCCCATTCGCCGAAGCCTGGCACAATAATAGCAGCTAAGCTACTGCTGTAAGTAAAAATCGAAGCACATCATTCAGATTTTTTCGAAAATATTGGAATAGCTAGAATTGGCCTTCACAGTATTTTCCTTGAACATATAACTAAACTAAATACATGTATCAGATATAGAGCTTAATCTATCATTAAACCAAGCTTGGAAAGGCTTTCCACTAAAGCAGAAAGCCTACTAGACAAATACAAAAAGAGCTGAAATCACTGGAATAACAATGTCGTTTGGCGTTTGCCCACGAGGAACAGAATACGGTTTAGGTGATGGCGAGCGAAATTGCAACCCATCTTCTGTCTCCCTGCTGGTAGTACAATACAAATTACTGTGTACAACCCCCTTCTCGCAGCTCTATCTTTTGTAGGACTAATATATTTACTATTTCAAATAAGGTTTGCGCACCTTAGCGCTAATATGCTAAAGTAATGGCTCTCATTGGTCATAGTTTCTAAACGCTCCGCCTTCCCTCAATGACGAATCTCGGGGCGGGGCTGCGTCAAAAAAAAAATCCGATTTTTGAAGCGGAAAGGAGGGAGAAGAACGACTCCAGTTACAAGGCTTTGCTTTGTCTCTCCTCTGAAGGGGCCAGGTTTAATCGGTGGTAGAGTGTCATAGAGAGGGAAATTAAATAATTAGGCACTAGTTATTATTATTATATTGCATTTATATCCCACCTTTCTTCCTCTTGTAAGAAACCCAAGGTGGCTTACAAAGTTCCCCCCCCCCCGCAACTTTCTTATCTTCACAACAATCCTGTGAGGTAGGTTAAGATGAGAGGCAGTGATTGGCCCAGTCACCCACTGCCCTTCATGGGTGAGTAGGGGCTAGGACCCAGATCGCCTGAGTCCCAGTCCAACACTGTCACCACTAGATCACACTGGATCTAGTTTTCAAACTCAAGGCTTAAAAAAAAAAAAGAGGCATGAGTTCTGCAGCAGGACTCGTACACAAAGCTTTGCTTTAGGGGTGTTTCTTGTACCACAGAGAGGTGCTCCAGGCAGGAGGCCTGGTGCTCTTAATTGTACAGACATCTTATTCTGCCTTATCTTCTTTTTTCTTTAAGAAAACGGCAACAGACAGTAGGAAGACTTAGGAGGATTACAAGTGCCAGGCATCTCCACCCTCACTGAACTAAGTAAGGGAGCTGTACTGAAAGCATTGAAAGGAGGCACTTGCCTGACAGTGAAAGCAGCCGTGAAGTGTTCAGGGTTGCCCATTGCCCTTGTCCAAGAGTGCCAGCATCTCTAGCTTCCTCTGCTACCTGAAGCAGTTGCTGCCCTAAACCATTCCCATCCTTCCTTCTGCCTGCCCCTGCCAATAAAGCTTGTGGTTTCGTGGTGCTATTGGGCCTGGGTAGAGAAAGTGCCACCTTTTGCTCCCCCGGTGTCCCAATTCCAACTAAAGGTTCATAGAGGCTGAGACATCCTGCCATGAAAAGCAGAGTCATCTATAGTATGGCCCCATCCACTGTGTCCTGCTCTTGTAGTGATGGAAAAAAATATCCTGTCTTGTTATGCTAAGGACACAGAAAGCAGGGGCAACTCTTCCCTGCCCTCTCACTACTGCCCTGTACTCAGCACCGCACTAGGATTATCACCCTGCCACTGTTACACTTAGCCTATTTCTGTGGATCTGCACAATAGGTGGTTCATTAAGAAGTGCCATTTGGGTGGATGGTGGTCACTCATTTAAGGCAAGTATTGGGAATTCTTACCTAGCCCTTTTGACTGTTCCCACACTCAGGCAAGGATTTGCTCTGGATAATGGAAAACGGGGTGTGTGCCCTCTCCCCATGTGCACGAACCATTGTACAAGGGGACTGTGTGTGTGAAATCCAGTTCAGAGAGGGAGAGCTCCTATGGGTTAACTTGTGCAAAGGTCATGTTAGCTCACACATGTGTTTATGTATCTGTTCTTTCCTCCACTACACGAAATAAATCCTCAGTGAACCCAATGGTTTTAATAGTCGATCCCCATCATCAGGGATGTAATACAAAGTGAGAACAGAGAAAACATGTTCCCCACCTAAAAACCATTTTGCCAATCTGGAAGCCTTTTGCTCTGTCTCTGTCATCTGGGGCTTCTGCTGGTACACGCTCAAACCATCTTCTTCCAGCCTTTGCTCACCACTGCATCAGCAGCAGCACAAAACTAGAACCAACAGAGCAAGGTGCAGGTCTTGCCCAAGGTGCTAGATTAGGATTCCTCCACCCAATTGCCAAAGCATGCCAGGAAACATGGAGCAGCGAGAGCAGTGGTGAACGGACCTACCCGCACACCTCTGACATTAGACTAGAGCAAAACATTCTGTTTTCAGGTGTCCTGTTCCACTTCCATACTTTGTAGCTAGAGACCAGGGGAAACAGCTTCAAAGTCCTGATTTCTTTGATAACAGATCCTTGGGTGTGCAAGCAACATGTTTCCAGAAGGCCTTTTTGTTGTTGCTTGGCTGGCTTTTTCTTTAAGAGCTGCATTTATATATAAATTATTAGAATGGGATGGGGGGGAACTGAGTGTGTAGGGAGATACTTCTCCCATAGTTGGGTATCTTTTAATGTTCTTATGTAAATATATATGAGGACAGATCAAGATATACAGCCGTGAGATTAGACACACACACGGGGAGATCAAAGAATCACAAATTGCTACTCAAAACTGCCACGTCTAACGGGATGTGCATGAGTTAAAGTACACCAACTGGAATGGGTGAAGGGAAAAGGGGCAGCTGCCATTGTGGAAAGTCCCACTATGCCCTGCATCGCTTGGTCAGATTAACTTCCCCTGGCCAGTGACATGGGAGGGGAAAGGCCATCCTGAAAACAGTCCCGCAGCAGTCTAGTCCTGCAACCATCCGCATTCCCTCAAGGCGTGGCTAAGAGGGCAGCTGCCCCTTTGATACCATCCTGTGGTGCTAAGCACCTCTTGATTTGGCCCAGTCTCTCAAGGGTTGAGCAAGAATATGGCAATGCCTTCTTGAAAAGTCCCATGATGCACTGTTCCTCTGGACTATCCTGTGTATCAAGGTGTGGAGGAAGGAGGTTGCATTCTGTCCCTTCATGCGTTCAGTTTCTGCTGATTAGCCACATCTGCCCAAGGATGGGCAGAGAAGAGATGCACGATGGTCGATGCATGCCGGTTTCTACCGCCACCTTCCAAACTCCTTATTGGTGTTTCACACCCCCTTTCCCCCCTCCCCCCACCCCCACCCCACATGATTGTTCTGGTTTCTTCACTCTTCCATTGAACAACATTAGGAGTTGTGTCATTGTGCAGCTTCCCCCTCGCCCAGGGTTTGGTTGGTCGATTTCCTCTCGGAGAAGAAGCAAGAGGGGTGATGAGGTCATCATGGGAAATGGGTTCCATTTAAAGGGGCTTGTCACTTTCCTTTTTCAGGTGACTGAAAGAAAGAACAAAGAAAAATGAAGAGGAAAGGTGAGCTAACTTGTTCCCATAAAAATTCATTGCAAGACAGTCTCTGCTTTCAAAAGAACTAGCTTAACAGCTTTTGCTGGTGGCTCAGTGCTCAGCAAATCTCAGGAAGAGTCTGAGGAAGGTGATAAAAATATAGGACATAGAGCGAGTCAGAAGGGGCCTCCCGAGCCATCTAGTCTGACCCCCAGCTCCAGCCACCTCCGATGTGCATGTCATGTTGGTACTAAAGGGAGAAATTCAGATGGACACCTCCATTCTGCTGTTCTCTCTGGAAATACTGAGACACAACCCTTACTGCAATTCCTATTCACTCATTTAAATGGGAGTTTCTGCAGAAGAACATCCTCTTGGAGTGCATTTTGTGGGTCGGGTATATGCTGCCCACTTTGGCACTGTCATTGAACTGCAAATCTGCAGCCTCAGATGCTCTCCTTTTCATGCATCTGCCATGCAGTATGGCCCTCTCTAGTCTTAGGAGAGCCACTTAACAGGATGAGGAGGATTAAAGGCCCTTTAAAGGCAGGCACTCAGCTGATGTCAGCTTTGCTTGTTGTGTATCTGTTTGATTTATGTCCCGTCTCTGCAACTGGCTGCCAGAATGACTTCCGAGAAGTTAAAATTACAATAAAACATATTAACACAAGAACATTTAAAACACCACACTATTTTATTTGCAGAATTTGCACCCTCTCTTTTGACAAGCATCCTCAAGACTGCTTACAAAACAAATCCACATAAAAACTTAACAAATGTCAGATAAAAAATAGAAGATGAAAATGGCTAATTAGAATAAAAATAGCAGCTACAACCAGAAAAGTGATCCTAAATACCGTTACAAGCCCATGAGAACTGGACAGATTTTGTCTGGTGCCTCAAAGAATACAATGCAGGCATTACATGAGCATGCCAAGAAGAGAGCTCCTGATTCTGAGCACCAGTGCAGAAAAGGCCCAACTCTGAAAGTAAAGGCACCCAGATGAGCCTCTGGGGATGATGCCAGCAACTTGCAGGTTTATATAAGAAAAGACAGTTGAGACACCCAGCGTTTAAAGGTTGAAACTAGCACTCTGAATTGGGGCCATAAGAACCTGAGGGCCAGGGAGTATATGTCAGCTCTGGAGGTTCTGATTATGGGAAGTAGTACTAGGTTACAATCTGACCATCACACTCTGTGCCAGCTGACTTCCCACACACTCTTCAAAAGCAGCCCCACATACGTACAGTAGGCTATCTTCTTTCTGGGAGAAAGAACCCGAGTAAGGCCTTAAAAACCAATTCTGTGCAACGGCCAGCAAACAAAGTCCTAGATGAACCCTCAGGCCTAATGTCTGGCCAAGCCTCACTTAGCACACACTCCTGCACACTAGTGTGCGTGGGTAATACTGGTGAGGGACACTAGCTGAGCTCCCTTTCAAAGAAGCTAAAGAATCCCTGAGAAGCTGTCAAGGACAGCCACACTGTCCGAGAGCACGGTTTGGAAACCGTGCCTCTTTCCTCCAACGTGCAGTTAAGCAGAAGACGTGCCCTGCCCTGCCTTAGCTTTCCGACCGGCCCCCTCACACTGGTGACGGAACAAATGTGCCCTTCCCAGCAAGCCACAAACCTGTAGTAATCTTCCTGTGTGGGGAGCGGCACTCCATGCAGAGGGTGATGCGCGTGCAGCCACTGCTGTTGTTCCAGGGCCAGGCGCTGCAGCTCTGCTGACTGTGCATGCATGGCTTGGAGCTGATGGGCCGCAGACATCGGGGCAGAGAGAGAGCCAGGGAGGTCTCTGTAGGGGGCAGCTGCAGCCAAAGGGAAAAAAGAGAACAGACTGACAAGGAATCTGAGGGTCAGGCCTGCCCCAGAGCATAAGACCTTCGAGAGTGGGGTGGAGCAGGAGACTGGAGGGGCACAGAAGAGACAATGGGTCGTACGAGAAAGGCAGGGAAAAATGCATGTCCAAATGCCCTCCCCTGCATCCCTGTCAGGCCCGGCTGCTCCCCCCTGCATCTCCCCCCTGCCCCCCCAAGACCCTTATACTTACCTCATTTCTTTGTGCTACACAGGCCCCAAGCCCCCAGCCCAGGCCCAGACCTAGTGCCAACCTGGGTCTTCCCATCTGTACTTGCCTTCCCTCAGACCCACTGATACAAGTGCACTTGTGAGTTTGCACTTACTGACTTTATTCAACCACTTTAATATAATGATGTTTAATGCCATTCACAATAAGCTCCCAAATATTTGTCCACCTTCTCAGTGCATTTGCACTCCTTGATAAGAACACTGTAAGCCAGGAGTGGGTTTAATTCACACTAAGCAGTTGGGTAAAAATACTAAAACAAAACAATAACAATAAAAAAACTGCTTGTACTTTTTTTACATGCTTGTATCTTCATGTGTACAAGGGCTAGAGACTTATTTCTTTTTCTACAAAGTGAAGCAGAAAATGTGGTCAAGGGAGCAGGTTCTTCTGCCCCTGAGAAGGCCAGGGGCAGAAGAACCTGCTCCTTGCCCAAGCCTTCTTGCCCAATAGCCTTCTTGCCCAATAGTTCTTGTGTGGCTTTCCATACAGTTCCTCACCTCCGACTTACCATGGCCTTGGTGCCCCAGACCTGGCACTTTCCCCAGCTCCCATTCTGCCCAGCCTGCCTCTCTTCATGGCCCCCAAAATCTGGGCAAGCCCCTGTACTCATCGACTACGCTGCCAATCCACCCACTCACCATTGCAAAGCTCTTACCAAAAAGCTGGTGACGCAACACCTCATTTTCATGGAGTGGGTGAGGAAGAAGTGGATTAGGGATAGTACCAGCGGGGTAGGGTATCCGGGTGAGATGAGACCCAGAAGCCAGGGGATCGATAAGAGGGTGGACAGAGGCCGAAGCTGCAGAGAGTGGAGAGGCAACAGTGAGATCTTGATGCAAGAACAGCATAGGAAGTGTTGTGTGCGATGCACTGGATCTGAGTACATTTTGCTCCTGATTTTATATATCTAGGCTAATTATAAGTGGCATTTAATGAGAATTTCTTTTAGTAAATGCTACATTGTTGATGTGAGATTGAACCAAAGGCTTCCTTTCCTACTACACATAGTCCTGCCACCACACAAGCCCTCATGAAGAGGCTTTTGGTAGAGCCCATCTGACCATCTAACAAATTTTTAACTTGCACAGATGCAAAAATCTATAGCTGTATGGGCAATGGGATCACAAAATCCAAAGGAACAACTCAGGAAAACTTGCAGCCATTATGGAGTGGGATAGCAATAATCTGCCTTACTCACAGCCTCAACTAGTAGAATTGCAATAAATTAATTGCGCAATGATGTGGCATAAAAGCCTGCCTGATTTGCATGCATTAGGGAAGTGGCAGAATTCAACCATTTTCTGGAGTAAAATTTAAATCACCTTAGTGAACAATTTTGACACATTTATGTATTTATTTAGATACAGGTCACAGGCACCCCACCCAGTCATGACCTCATCCACAGCGAGGAGGGATGGAAGGTGCAGCCCAGAAGCTGACAGAGCTAGCAGTGAGGAGCCTCTGGATGCTCCTTCCAAGTGATCAGAGTTTAGTTTATAACCTGTCCTCAGAGCTAGGATGGGTTGAAAACACGCAGATTCGTGATTAATTGGTTGCCACTTCCAGGCTAACAGGAGCCGCACAGGTGCCAAGGCTTAGTGTTCTCTGTGTTTCAGTGGTACCATGTCAGACAGCAAGTGGAGGTCCCACCTCTTGAAGGGTCCTCCAACACAAACATTACCTGCCTGTATGAAATGGATGTGTCACTTAGAACAGCTTAGAACTTTTGCTGACCTGCTAGGTTCCTGTGAGGCATTCTTTGTTCACCCAGCGGAACATTCACTCACACAACCCCCCACCTGGTATAGCCCTGGCACGGGCCTACCCTACCGCACGAGCAAGGGCTAGGCCAAAAGGTCACGCTGCACTCGGACAAAATGCTTCCGGAGGGAGATCTGCGACACACTTACAGACTGTGCTGGAGGCAGCAGCTCTCCTCACCTGCATGGATGGCATCCTGCTGGTGGAGGTGGAGGTGGGAGTGGATGTGTGAGTGCTGGTGATGATGGGGGGTCACGTTGAGCATCTGCAGCCGAGCCAGGGGGTCATTGCTCAGCGCAGCGACTCTCTCCGCGTGCTGCCGCTCAGCCGCCAGTCGCTCGGCGTAAGACATGTCGGGGCGCAAGGCTGGGCCAGCTGCCAAGGCTAGCCGCTCTCGTTCCAGGTGCCCCAGCCCTGGGTGGAAGGGGAAGGCAGGGTGCAAGCCTGGGCCTGCCTGGAGAGCAAGCCCGCCGTGGCGTGGGAAAGGATCCATGGCGGCACTGGGCACAGCATGCAGCTGCTCCAGTTCTGCGGGCTTGACTTCAAAGCCAGGCTTAAGGCGCTCACGCAGATCACGGTCCCTGAGGTCTCGCTCACGGGCCTCCCGTTCTCTGAGCTCTCTCTCCCGTGCGGCTGGGTCGCTGCTGTAGATGGCCGGCACGTTGTAGCCCAGCAGTCCGGGATCTACGGCTCCCAGTGGTACGTAGAAGGGATGGTTGCGGTTGCTGGGAGACATAACATGGGGCCGGGCATACTCGCTGAGGGTGCGAAGAGCTGGCGTGTCAGGGCCCAGGTACGGCGGGACAGTGGCCACTGCGCTGCCCTGCTCAAAAGATGGGCGGTGAGGCACGGGGCCAAGAGATGGGCACTCCACAGGTCGGCCCTCTTGTGCCACCTTCTGCAAAAGATCAGAGAGACGACATCAGTGGGGGACCCTCTGACAGCCCAGGGCCGTACACACAGTTGACTCTGCCTTGTGTCGAGCCAGGTTGTGAGCTGCTTTGGCAAAATCTTGACAGAAAGCATCCCCAGTTTGGATCACCTGGTATAATTTTAACTGGAAGCATCAGAACCTGCAAATGGGAGCTTGGACATGGAAAGCAGCTCTTCAGATACTCACCACACTCCTTTCCAGTTCCCGTTCCTTCTCCCTCTCACGCTCCTTCTCGCGTTCTCGCTCCCTTTCGCGCTCCTTCTCTTCCCGAGCCTTCTGTTCAGCCTCTCTGCGCACCTTCTCTACAAGATCTGCCCGTTTCTTGGCCAGTTTGGAGCCATCCAGGGGCACAAAGTAGAGATCAGTCCGTGAACAGGAGTTGAAGCCACGATCCAGATGTTTGTTGAACCTGTGGCAGGAAGAACTAAGACATTAGCCTCCAAATAAGCAGGGGAAGACCAGATGTGATGAGGCCAACTGAGAAATATGCCCCAAATCAAAATGGCAAGCACAGAGCTGCACCTTCCACTGCCAACACTTTTCTTCTAGTGCTCCCGAGAGATGCACTAAAAAAAATCTAACAGTTTTGCTTAGAGGAAAAACCAAAATTTCCACTAAAACTCACTACTTGGGCTGGGAGCAGGCAAAGTGCACTATAGGGCATTAAAAACTGTTCTCTGTTGTCTGTACTAGCAATCTTATTCAGAACCTCTTCTGGTTTTTGTATATTTCACCATGCATTTCCACCACTTACAGGTCTGTCAGGGATCTGTCCTTTCCTGATTTTCAGGAATAAATATTTGAATCATTAGGCTGCTACCTGTCTTTTAGATTCCAGCTGTTGGGTGCTGTTTCTCCCTTCATTTCTGCTGACCAAGAAGCAACCCTTGGTTACTCCTCTACACAACATTTCTGCTTATGAGCCTGCATACTTTCAAGTAAACTTTTGCTATTTCTCTGGTTAAAAGCTGCAATACTCAGGAAGCGGAATTCTTCAAACAGTTCTTCATGTGGTTGGCCTGGGATCCCACAGAAATGGGACATGGATGCAGCCCATGAATCCTATCACCTCTTCCCTTCCAAGCAGAATTGCATCCTTCTCTCAATCCAGGCTCTGCATGCTCCTGTGTGTTGCAGAGAGCATCTCAGTACTCAGTCGATGGGTAAATTAAATCTTTGTATGGTAAGGAAGGATCCACAGCTACCGGAGGAGGCATATCAGTGTAAGGTGACTTGAGCTGATGGTGCAGCATCATTATTTTTCAGGTTCATCTTGGAAGCCAACTAGTCAGGAGATGCAAAACTGGGAGTCCCCTCTGGCCCACAGGGAAATCACACCAGGGCTTTGAAGCCTCAGGCTGGTCAGTTTGCTTCTACTGTAAGGTCATGCTGGAGGTCACACCGCTAAGCTTTAGCTCTCACCCTGGCCTGATTCACCCGGAACAACTCAGCCCACCAGGAGATCCATCACAAAGCTGTGTTTCTGCTGTCTGCCAGGGACTCGAAACTCAGTGAGTTAGGCGTTAGGCACGGCGGATGGGTTATGCCTGGGTTGGCGGGTCACAGGCTGTGCAAGTCTGAAGGCTTCTCCCCTCTGTTCTGCCTCCTCCACTGCCTGCTGCTGCTCCCCCCTCCACCGCCTCTCATTTCCTCACCTGGCTGACTGGCTGGCATGACTTGGGACATCCACCACTTTGGGAGCCGGCGAAGGACTGCGGACTGGAGGCATCGGGCTCTCCGGGGGCTCGTATTCTTCCGAAGGCTCTTGCTTGATCTGGGCTGCACTGAGAGGCAGTGGAGGCAAAGGTGGAGGAGGGGCGGCCAGGCTGCCAGAGGCCGGGGAGGCAATGGGGGCTGGGGAGGGGGCCTTGTAGCCACCAGCTGCAGGGGAAGAGGTCAGCCTGTACCCCGGTGGCGTGGCTGCATGGAACGAGGATGCCGAGGAGGCGGGCGGAGAGCCCGGCTTGTAGGGGGCAGGTGGCTGGAAGGTTGGGGATGGCGAGGCGGTTCGCTTTCCGTAGGGGGCCACAGCAGGGGGACCCACTGGGGGGGAGGCCGTCTTGTAGGGGGCTGAAGAGGAGGAGGCCATTGTGGTTATGACAGTGGAGAGAGTGACTGAGGCAGAGGTGACTGGGGGCCCGGCCCCATGAGCAGGCGAGGGGGGAGGAGGCGGAGGAAAGGTATAGGTGGCGGCGCTCTGCCCCTGGGGATGGTTGCAGACCCCTGGGAAGGTCCCCTGGGATGACGAGGAGGAGGAGGAAGAGGAGGAGGAGGAGGAGGAGGATGACGAGGCGGAGGGCGCCTGGCTGTATGTGGCATGGCTGTGGGGGGGGTAGAGGCGCAGCCCATAGGCCGCGTGGGAGGGGTGGTGCGGCCCCGGCTCCAGCGGGTGAGAGTAGCCGCCGGACGTCTGGGGCGTGGCGGCCGCCGAGGGGGAGAGGCCGGTGCCGCTGCCATGGCCGTGGTGGAGCTGCTGCTGCTGCTGCTGCTGTTGCTGTTGCTGCTGCTGCTGCTGGTGGGCGGCCTGGCCGGGGAAGGAGGCGGGGGGGTGGGAGCCAGAGTTGCCCAGTGGGCGGCTGTAGGGCGGTGGGCCCTGGCTCCACACGGGCTGGGAGGGCATGGAGGGCTGGGTGTACTTGGGCGGCTGGCTGGAGACGGAGAGGCTGCTGGGAGGCGGGAAGGAGTGGCCATACGAGGAGCTGTAGCTGGGCAGTGCCTGGGAGGGGGGAGGGAGGGGATACTGAGCCGAGGAGCTAGGCGGGGGCGGGGGGGCATATGGGTAACGGGAGGGCACCGGGGACTTATCCTGCCCCATCCCGTGGGGTGACGAGAGGTGTCCGCTCAAGGCCTGCCCCACCATTCCTGGTGAGCTGGAGGTGGCAGCCATGTTGTTGAGAGGGCGCAGGGCCGGTGGGGGAGGCAGGTTGGCTAAGACGTGGGGGAAGGTGGCAGCCGAGGAAGGCAGCACTGACGGGGAGTTGTTTGGGGGCGTCTTCTGAGGGGGCAGGCCACCCACCGCAGAGGCGAGGGAGATGGGGGTGGTGGGGGGAGGGTTGTGCTTGGCACCGAGGGGCTGCTCACGCCCCCCTGGTGGCGCCGGGATGCCCGCCCCTGCGCTCACGGCTTTAGGGCCCATCTGGACCACGTTTGCATTAGGGTAGAGGGAGACGTGGGCAGCGCAGGAGGTGGGGGAGGAGGAAGAGTTGGTGGACGGCGTGGGAGTTGGCTGGGAGGCTTGGGCCTGGAAAATCCGTGAGGCCTGGGCCTCCAGCTGGGACTGATAGCCACTTGTGGGCCCCTGAGGATGGCCCTCCCCGGGTACACTGAAGTTGGACTCTGGGGGCCGGGCTAGGCCCTCTGTCAGGGGGGCCGGGGAGGGGCTCTGGGGGAACAGTGGTGGGTGATGGTAAGATCGGGGAGGTCCTTGTGACAGCACAGAGGAAGAGTCAGAATCATTCTCCACACTGCCAGGGCTGTAGACGCTGGGAGAAGTGCTCCGGTTGTCCTGGTCAATGTCACGCGGGTCGCTGCTTGTCTCATCGTTGAAGCTGTGGCCGTCTAGGCTGTCGACATCTGAGGGAGACTGAGGCCGTGGCAGCTCCTGGGTTGGAGAGACGTGGCAGTGATTACGAGAGGCCCCCTCTAAGGAGGGCTCTGGAGTAAGTAGAGAGCAGAGCTCCAGGGCCTGCTGAGGGCAGGAAGAGGCAGCCGGCTCGGGTGAGAACATCGCCTGATATAACAGAAGAGGGCTCTGGGCTGGATGAGCCCAGAGACGCCAGGGACAATGTCCCTGTCCAACATCCAAGGGACGGGCACTGCCAGAGACATTTGAGCCATGCAGGGACAGGACTGTGGCCAGGGCAAACCAACCTCTGTTTTAGTTTTCTTTGGGGCATTGGTGTCCTCTCCTTCACTCTCTGAAATCTCCTCCGGCCGGCTTTGTTTGCTTACTTTAGGGGCCATTGTCTCCTCCACACGACCTTTCTGCAAAGCAAAGAGAGAAAGGGGGGAGGCATGTTTCCAGGAAGTCTCCTCTTCAAGTCCCGCAATGTAAGTTCCCCATCTCCTGCCAGCTGTGGGAAATGTAACATAATGCAGCATGCAAGTGAGAGCGGCTGCATCTGCTTCCTGTCATTAGTCACATGGGTGTTCTTATGTCAGAAATCACACAGTCAATGGGAAAGGCACCACTATGTTAAGCAGTTAGTCAGACTTTGCTATGTGCTAATATCACAGAGAGTGAGGGAAATGAACTTCAATTAATGGACTACCATTGTGCCAAAGGAAGGGATGCTTTCCAGAACGGCTCATCTTTCTTTCTTGCTTTCTTGCAAATAAAAGTGAATGATGGGGAACTCTTCCTCTTCGGAGCAATTATTGTTCTTGCATTAATTTACAATGCCCTCACTCTCAATTGCCCTCACTCGCCTTCAATGATGTCATCAAGCTGCAATGTCTGATTGACCACATCATATGATATTACTTCATTGCATAATCTCTGGATCCCCCATATGACTAACACAGGAAGGAGCAACAGGCTAGGGGAAACTGCCACCAAACATTTTATTTATTTAAAATTTGTTTCAGCTGTCTTTCAGGGCAGAAGTCCTCCCAAGGCAGCACGCATCAATAAAACATACAAAGCTGGTATAATATGAAGAGCAACAGAAGTGGTAAGAACACAACAAAAATAACAACAAGGCCAGAAATAAAAATAGAAAGGAAATCAGTAAAAAACCTCAGACAATCTTATTAAGAAAGGGCCAAAGTAAAACAGTTAGTTTTCTAGGTCATCTTAACAACCTGCAGGGATGAAGCATGTTGGGCTCCTGATGGTGTGAGACCACTGCACTTCTCATGTGCGGTCACTGCCCCACTGCTCTCACTGGTGGGCTGACCTTAAAGTGTGGCCAGGCTGATACGGGTTTAGGTGGTCCATTCATTCATTCATTCATTCATTCATTCATTCATTCATTTCATTCATTCTCTATACTGCTGAAAGCTGAAGCTTTCTGGGAGGTGAACAACAGTATTTCAAAACAGTTTAAGGTTTGAAAGGTAAAATTCAGCACTAACTTGGGCTCCGAGACACACCGATAAACAATGCAGGTGGTGCAGTATGGGCATTATAAAGTCAATCTGCCTTGTTTGCACCAATGGCCGCATGAGAATATGCTACTGCGGGAAAATGACATCATTGTCAGTGCTAAACCAAAAAGTCAGTATCTGTGCTATGTAAAGTCTTTTGAGAGAAATCTTAGCACCCCGACACTGCTTGCTTTTGCCCCCCCCCAGTAAAAGCTAGAGAATATTCAGTGCAGTTCTAAGTAAGTGTGTGTAACACTGTGCATTGTGTTTGTACTATGATTTCAGCTCCTGACTATATCCAAAGCTAAATAAATGTTGGCTAAAAGGTGAGATGTGAGTACGCTGCCTACCTTGGTCGTTTGCCGAGATTTCTCAGCTTTGCCATCACTGCTGGAAGTGCTGACACCACCTGGAGAAGCTCGGCCCCGCGTCCTGAGCTCTTCTCGAGGCCCAGGAGTCTCCTTCTTCCGACCACTCCGCATTGACATCTGTGGATAAAATTCAAGAATAGGAAGTGGGTTATTTCCACTTGTTTTGCACCCTTTCCTGCCTCCATCTCCATGCTGCTCTGACAATCTTCAGAGTCAATTTGCTCAATCACTTTGAAGCACAGAGCTGTTAGGAAATCTGACACCTTGTGCCACAGCCTCTGATGCCAGTCCCACCCTGTTTTGATTCTGGCCCCAACAAATTTTTGCCAGTCCAAGGTAATCTTTGCAGGGACAAGGCAGGTGGGGGCATGGAGTCTGGACTCTGCATTAATAAAAGTTAAATGTCACATGTCTCTGAGATTTAAAATAAAAAAATATATTGACATGGGACTTTGGAGCTGCACTTTTGATCACAAAATGCAATATAAGTCCTTCCCTGCAAACCATCACTACCTCTCCTAGCATTCCTTCATTGGCCTTGAGGGAAGAAAAACATTTGGTGTCCTGTACTTTCTTTTCTGTGCAATTAGTGATGCACCAAACTGGACAGGGATCCACCCAGGGCTCTGTCAGGCTCCTGGTTTTGCTCCCTCCCTGGAACGGCAAGAACAGTGGGTGCCCAGCAGGCCCAGCCAAGCGACTGGTGGGCATAGTTGACCATGATTTGTGCAGGCCTACCTGGAAATAATCAAAAGGCCAATTTCTTTGGGGTGACAAGACTGAAAGAGCTTAAATCAGTATGTTAACAGAATGCAACAGCTTTCAGTCTGTGTTCCCCCTGGTCTTCCTTGGAAGCTTGTTGGCAGGTGCTCAGTGTTGGAAGTCAGTAATGGTGGACAAGCCTTCTGAAAAATATTGCCCATCACTGCTGATTTCCCTTGATAATGTTCAGCTGAGTGTGTGCTTATTGCAGGTGCATTGTAAGGGAATGGTAAGGCATGATGCACATGGCCAGTACCCTATATAAATCAAAGAGGTGCTCTAGAGCATGCCCTGGAATTGTCTCCAAGGCCCAGGAATTCTGGGTAGGCAATTCAAAAGGCAGGAAAGTTTTAAGGTGAGTGCACCAAAGTGCCCACTGCTTCTCTCAGGGGCAGGCAACATGTGGCTTTCCAGACGTTTTATCGTGCAGCTCCCCTCTGCCCTAGCCAGCAAAGCCCGTGGCAAGAGATGTTGGGAGCTGGAGGGCCTCAAGTTGCCCATTACCTAGTAAAACCCAATTTTAAACCAGTGGGGACTGACAAGTAAGAACACACTCATTTCTTTTTTGGTTCTGCCACGCTACTGTAACAGGGAATAAAAATATTGGAAATCATGCTTTTGTTTTAAAAAGTGATTAGCAACTCTTCTTCCTTAAATTGTTGCAATGTACTGTTGACTGGTGACTGTGACAATCCATAACAACATAAGCTGGGGCACCTTTGGCTTAGTTTATTCCTTTCTAGAAACCCACTCCTCAGCATTTCCAATATCCTCCAAGTCTTCTTTCCAAACTCCACCCCCATTCTTTCTCCCTCATTGCTCACAAGTATTCGCCACCGTTCATGTAATCATACTCCTGGGCACTTTTCTTCTTGTCATTTGTTTGTTTATTATCTCTCTCTGCTGTTAAAATTACTTCATTTCAGATTATCAGAGTCTTCTCCTTTCTCAAGCTCTTGCTCCTTTCCTTCTGGACATTTTTCACTTACGGAGTCTTTATTTTGTCTAGTCTTCATTCTTTTGGGTGTAGGGTCCCCATTCTCCTTTGTCCGGGTAGATGAAAACATTAACTTCTATGCCTTCCCCCACACTGCTATTCCTTGGGAAACTGAGGTGTGAGCCTCAAGGTACTGCAGAAACTCCTTAGGAAAAGGGCAGCAAAAGGCAAAGGAACTCTGTGCAGGTAAGCAGAGGGTTTCCAGAAATTTCTGAAAGAGAGAATTTTGTTAGCAGAGAGAATAAGAGGCCTGGAAGTGCTAGTACATGTATCAGAATTAGAACTTTCCTTTACTAAAACTCAGCCCCTTTCTTTGAGTCTATCATAAAACAAATTGCATAGTTGATGACATTTCAAGTTGGTCACTGGAAATAAAGGGACATACTCCTGTAGCACTGAACTGAAGCTAGTCTACATTGATGTATTTAGTCACATATTTATATGCTGCCTCTAACTTCCAAAGGCCTTCCTAGCCAGCTTACAAGTAATTACAATTACAATGTATTTAGACCAGCCTCTGTGAGCTGGATTAAGCACCAGAGCCAGACATCCCCTATCTGGCCCAGGGAGGCCTGGTTCCCTCCCTCCTGGCTTGGAGCTCACTGCAGTTTTGGGAAGGAGGTGGGAACACAACAAAGAGATGAGCAGCGTGCTAAGGGCTACACGCTCGGCTGGCACTTAAAAGAGTTCCTGCAAGCAGTGGCTGAGTCCCTTCCTTTTGAACACTGCTTGTCCCCACAGCCGGCCAAGCATATGCGGTATGCAAAGAAGCACCCAACACGAGGAGGTGCAGGACAGCTGAAGCCACCCAGGCCAGTGCACTGCCTGGATCACCCACCTAGTGCTTTGGCTATGGCTTCACCTCACACCAGCCTTCTTCCACCAGGTGAAGCTCCTGCCCAGTAAAAACAGGTCCCAGGTGAGAGTGGCTGTGCCCTAACATCGTTCACCCTGAGGGTGAAGAAGCTTTATCAAGCCTCACACCTGCAAGGCCAGTCCATTTCTAAAACTGGTAGGAAAACATAAAAATATGTAATTCATTAATGCCGATTGCAAAAAGGCACGATGCTATCACTGCTGTATTTTGTTGCTTTTAATTATGATGGTTCTTTTTGTGCTTTTAACAGTGATATCATCTCCTTGACTTCTGTAAGTGCACAAGAAATGATCTTTACAGGGGGTGCCCAAAGTGTACGTGCGGAAGACTCAGAAAGCAAACCACTGTTTCTCAGGGCCAGTCTTTGCAGGTCCCCAGAGCATTTGTGCCTCTTTCCTGATTTCCACTACCTTTCTGGGCCCAGCACAACCTGGCAGTTACTACCATGTGGGCGCCATGCAGCACAGGGCTCTGTTTATGCAAAGTCCTGTCTGCGTTGCTGGGGCCAATTCCAACCACGCCAGTGAAACTGTTCACATCTGGTGTTCACACAGTATAGGGCAACTGGGCCATACGACACGGCCCATCTTATACATGCAGCTTCCTTGGCAATTACACTGCATTAGTATTAAGTGAAACTGGTCAAGGTCTAAAGAATTCAGTTCTAAGCACAATGTTGTTTGTTTCATTTTCATACTGTCCCACAGTCAAAGCTCTCTGGGTGGTTGCTACAGTCCATACAGTCTGTTGTGAGCTGCCCCGAGGCTTTGTTGCGATGGGGGCGGCATATAAATGTTTTCAATCAATCAATCAATCAATCAATCAATGCATATGATAAATATACAATAAAATATCATAAAATCAGAAAAATATTTAAAAGTTTAATTAAAATGGAGAATATAAACAGACAATAGCAAGGAATAACCAAAAGAGGGAGAGAAAGAGACTCTATTAAACACCTGGTGATTTCCCTCAAGCCCCTGGGTGGCTGAGTAAGTCTTTAAAAGCTTCATAAAAGAGGGCCATCTTAACTAGGCACTGAAAAGTTGACAGATTCAGGCTGCAGTGGGGAGGCGATTCCATAGATGGGGTGCCACCACCAAGAAAGTCCTCCCTTTGGAGGAAGGCCCCTGAGGTTGTGCTGGAATGTGACTGGGAGAGGCCCTCCAATGGGTATTGTGGTCCTAAGCCATGTAAAGCTTTACAGGTATTACATGAGTTGTAACTATCTAGATGATCTAGTGTCCTGCACTCCAGTTTCCCTCCACCTACAGCCTCCACAACACAAACAATATTCCAAAGTTTTCAAAATCTCCCATTACATTCTTTCTACCCCAACTGCTGGTGTTATCAGACATTTCTATACTGTTTCATGTGACTGCATCTGTGTTTTTCAAGTCTGCACTAAAAATGATTATCTATTAAAAGAACTTTCAGTTTTAGGTTTGAGAAGATGCTTTTAATGGCAAAGTCATGCCTACAGAAGAAACATCCTTCATCAACATAACTGAAGACTCTGCTTTTGTCTTTTGCTGCTTCTCATGCTTGGAAATCCCACTCATGACAGCTTTGCCTGTGTGGGATTTCCAGCACAAAACATCTCTCTTTCTTCAAATTCTGCATTTTCTAGAAGTAGCTTCTGGATGATCTGTGGCAGAGGAATGTTCTATATATCCACTGTCATAAAGAGGTCACTACCTGGTGTGGAGTATACATACTGGGACTCTGAGAGTTTGCAGGGATAGGGGACCAATGAAGGTGAACCAACACAAGAGAATGATTGATCCAGATGGATTTCTCACAGCTCTTGGGGATTTTCCTGTCACCTCATCAGGTGAGTCAGTCAAAGCCCTATTTCACCTCCAGAATACGGAAATGGTCTGGTTGGATGACATGGTTGCTTCTGAGCATTCTCTTGCACTGAGTAGAACCAAATGAGCTTTCTCATTTTTTAGGAAGCCAGGAATGTTCACATGAGTGGGACATGCCTAAAATGGCCTTGTTAGAAAACTCATCACAGGTCTAACTGAGCACGAAGAGCACATTTCAAAGCCCACTCCATGCCAATGAGAACAGTGAAGAAACTGTTCTTTGCCACCACTGCATCTTCTCCCAGGTCACCCAACAGTGGGTTTTTTTTTTTTTGGATGGTTGAAGGACTCATTATATTCTGACTCACAAGAAGTAAATGGGTAGCATTTCACAGTGCACTGTGACCAGTGCAATACTGTGTAGATAAAATCTCTCATAACCATGCCATCTTGGATATCAGAGTTGATACAAGTCTGGTGGATGTTGTTTTGGCCTGCTTGTCCAGTTATAATAGACACTTTTTAGTTAGTACAGCTTGAGGGTGTTGACAGGAGCCTTTGAACAATGAGGTCCATTACATGTTGTGCCTTGCCCTTCCTGGTTTACAGAAATAGCTGGAGATTAACAGACTGGCTCAATGGGAAGGGCTATCGGCCAGTTTCTCCTAAAACTGCAGCATAATCCAGAGAAGGCAAGCATATTCTTGGTTAGCCAAACAGCATATTGGGAAACAGAGGTTCAGCTACCCTCTTCCCAAAGACTTGGGTGCAGGATAGGTGTACTCCTGGATTCAGCCCAAACGTGAAGGCCTAGGTCCCCATGGTGGTCAGGCAGGAGCTGTACCTGTTCCTAGAAGTGTCTGATTCAGCTAATGAGTGACAATACTTTAAGTTTCCGAACTTGGTCATGGACTGGCCATGGTTACTCAGACCCTAGTTACATCAGGTTTGGACTACTGTAACATGCTGTATGAAAACTGTTCAGAAAATTCAGCTGGCCCAGAATGCTGCAACCAGACTATTGACTGGGGCTGATTCCAGGGAGCAGGTGACTCTGTTGTTACAACAGCTTCACTGGGTGATGGTCTGTTTCCTGGAGCAATTCAAATGAATGAATGAATGAATGAATGTTTTTAAGTGCTGGTTAAAACTTTTAAAACCAAGTATGGTGCAGAGCCAGGCAGCCTGAAATACCACATTCTCCACATGGACCTTGCCAGGTTTGAAGATCACTGGGGGATGCCTTCCTCTCAGTCCCTCTAGCACTGAAAACAGATTTGATAAGAACACAAGGACCCTTTCAATGGTGGCTTCCAGGCACTCAGACTTCCTGTCAAGACTGGCCAGGATGGTTTCCTCTCTTCCGTCAGCAGGCCTTTGGCATGTATACTCATCTAACACAGAGGAATTTAGTTGGCTGCATGCTGTTTCTTTTACTGTTGTATTTTTAATTGTGTTGCAGTGGGTGTTTTTAGGTAATGTTTTAAGGAAGAATTTGTTTTTAATCTGGATTTGATTACTGTTAACCGCCTTTAGTGCCATTTTGGTGAGAAAGCAGGCAATAAATTGGATAGATAAGGAAACAGTCCTCATTGCCAAGTGAAACAAACCTTAAGAATGTGTAATTGAATTTAATAATATTAATCCCACTGTATGTTGCCCCTTCCTTCCCCTTCATTTATTGTCTTTCTCAGTGTTAATATGTAAATTTTAACAGGCTCAGGGGCTTTTTTTGGATTTGGCTTGCATAGGCATGTCACATTACATGGCAAAGGGACAACAACTCTAAGTTAGAGAATCTGAGGTTTAAAGCACCTGTTAAATCTTGCCTTAATGCAGTCCCATAATCCCACTATATTATCATCATTCTCTGTCACAAACCCTGGCCATACAGTCTGAAATACAACATTTATGGATTGTATTTCCATCCATCCATCTATTTTATTAACCTCTCTCACAGCCTAAAGAGCAAACAAATTTTTCTTCCTTCTTCTTACTCTTTGGATAACATAGATAGAAAGAATACTGAACCATCTCTTAAGAGAGCAATTAATACAGTTCTTGCAGGTTGCTTTATGTACCCCGGAGAGAAGACACTGCAAAAGTGAAGCATTATTCATCTAAAGTGAATTACATGTTGGTCCCTAATATTTGCAACTTCATGGAGTTCATAGAATAAACCAGCTATAAAGGACACAATCCAGTGGCAAGTTCTGCTTCACAAGCCCCACTTAAGAGAATGGCAGTTGTATTGCAACAGGGTAGTGTCCTTGCTCATTACCTTTTTTAGGGCTTCTACAAAACTTCCTGGCAGAATGAACTCAAAGGCATGACTAGTGTCTTGTACCCAGGCAAATATGGAGGTACTAATGTCTTCCATTAAAAGCTTATCTTTGGTTACCCAGTATCTGCAAGCAAACTCTTCTTAGCTCAGAGGGACTTAAGTTCTGTATAAACATGCATATGGTTGTGTTATAAGGAAATCTGAGAGATAAAAGTTTGCAAACTCCTGTGGATTTGTGATAGTACTGAGCCAAAATCAGGACAGGAGACACATTTGTAGTTCTCTTTTTTTAACAATAAAAAGATTCAACCTATGAAGTTTGCATTAGTATTAAGCAAGAAAGGTTGCACCCATCAGACTTTGAGCTATTTTTGTGCCGAACACCTTTTTACATATATTAAAAATCATCTATTCTATTGCAACAGAATCTTCCTTTAGAATTCTGAGACTCTGTAGGACTACATAAAAGGGAAGGCAACTACACACTTTTGTGAAGGACTCTTGTTTGGTTAAGTAGTGGTGGCACAAGGTAGCTAATGTGATCTCCAGTGTTGCTTCAGCCCAGAGAAAACGGTATACAAATTGTATACATTTGAAGAAAGGAACCTGTGCAAAGATTTTAAACTGGGACAAGCTGCTTCCAAATATACATCTATCAAGGGGACAAAAATGTGTACACATTTTCAAGTAGCTTTCTAAAAAAATTGCAAACTGATGTACAAGCAGGACAGACCAAAAATGTCTGAAAAAAATGTCTGTGCTGCTCCTCTTTGGAGTCCCTGGAAGTCCTGAAACTGGAGAGCAAATGCTGGGAAACTTTCCAATGGCAGTGGAAAACTGTACCTAGCCAACCAGCTTATTACTTAGCATAAGCTGGAGCGTGCCCCACACTCACCCATCTTTGTGGAACCACTGGCAGACCCATGGCCAGAAATGCTGTGGTAAAGTTCAGGGGTATGTTTCTCAACAGGAGGCAGAATGTCAATGTGAGCAAGACTATGTGAATGAGGCAACACAGATCAAACAACACTGAAAGATTCCATGTCACAATTCAGTGGAGTCGTGTTCTGTTATGGCCATCAAGTTTAGAGAAATCAAGTACTATTTACACATTCATACAGGATCTTGTAGCCAGATGCTAATGGACTGAAAGGAACTGTGCATCTGATTTAAACTTAGCTCAGAATAACACATACCGAAAAGGAATATCCAAAAAAAGTGACAGGTTAATCCTGCTTATCTACTTTGGCTAAACGAAGGCTAAAGCAGGATCCAATACCTCACAAATTATTTGTGGCCGACTTTGAGAAAGACATGGTACAGGCTCTCACCAGTCTCAGATCACAGAGCTGGAAGAGAATTGGAGGTCATGTTGTTCAAGCCCTTGCTTAATGCAGGGGCCTCAGACGCCATACGAGGAGGAAGAGGCTCAATGTCTTTTCTAATTCCCTGTGATCAAAATTATAGGATAATAGCAAGATGCAACTGCAGTCATAGAAGTATCTTCTCGAATGGTGTCCTTACACAAGCAATGGGATCCTACCACAAGATCCTTTGAGCTGCTGGCCCTGAGCAAAGCTGGGCCATAAATCTAATCAAATGCAAAGAGAAGGAGGGGAGAACTGGGCAGAGCTGGGCCTTAAATTTAATCAAATTTAAAAGGGAAGGAGAGGGGGAAAATCTGCTACTTAAGTTCTGAAGCCAAAACTAAACGTAACAATGACAGATCCATGGCTACAAGGGTGAGTCTGCCCTAGTCACATCTTAAGTGGGCAGTAACATACAGTGGCAAAAGGTACTGAGCCTTCCCCCCCGCACCCACCCATGTCTATCCCAGAAATCCCTCCCTTCCATCTTTTTTTTTCTTCCAATACTGAAATAAGCTTTCCTAGAAGAAAAGAGTTGTTTGGGGGGGCTGGCAAAGCTGAAATTACAAAAGAAAGACTGGAGGAAGGGAAGTTGCCCATGTGCCTCTCTGGTACTTTCAATTACAGCACACCTGCAGTAAGGGCTAATCCGCCATCATTATGTGGGTCTTGGCAAGAAGATTTGGGGACAGGAGTGGCAGAGAGGAAGGAGAGCTGAGGTAGAGGGAACAAGGTACCACGTAAATCACTATTTCTCATACTGCAGTCTTCAGATAGCAAACTGGCATGATTTATGACCCACCAAGCCACTAGCACCCAACTGGCCACATACTGGGGCTTGCCAGGACCCCGACAAACTGACTCCTGTTTTGCAGTCTCAGGGAGGAAAGAAAAAAAAAGTTTCTTAATTCTTTGTAAGCTGCATTCAGTTTGGTTGGTCTCAGTTGTGCAGGTCTGATTTATATTAAACTGATGTCAGGCCTTATGTTTTGGCCTTTGGAAAAGCAGTGGCTGGACAAATCATTCTGGGTGTGAGATATATTTTGGTCTTCATTGTCAGGAGTTTGCAAAAAAGCCTGAATTCCCGCTTTTCATTTAGTTCCTGTCAATCTCAGGAAACCCTATAAAGCAGCCCCATTGAACAAGGCCCAGAAAAGAGCCTTACAGACTCAAGAAGTTGCAAGAAAACATTTTAACAGGCCCCAACTGGTTGCAGTTACACAGGACCAATGTGCATGTGCAAATAAACATGGAACAACCAAGACCGGTACCTGCAGTTCTGGAATGTGATCTCTAAAATGGGAGTTCCAAGCATATTGTATGGCAAATAACAACTTTGTGGAAAGCCAAACTATACTCAGCAAAAGCAGCTTGGCTCTGAAAAACTTGGCCTGCATGAACAGTGGAACATATTTCCCTCTCTCAGCTCAACTTTGGCCTTCCTTTTCTTGAGCTCATTTACCATTGCATTCAGATCTTTGAAGAAGCCCTTTTCAGTCTCCTTCGCATTCTTTTTATTTTAACCTTTTTTCATTTAGAAATTTCAAAATGTGTTTTAGATGAGCTGGAATTCAAACCCCTACTCATCATAAAGTTCACTGGAGGCCCTTGGGCCATTCCTAAGCAAGCATTCCTAAGTATCAACTATCTTACAGGGTTGTTGAGCTCCTAATATGAAAGACAGGATACAATATAATTAACGCATATATGGGAATTCCAACAGGTATCTTTGATCAGTGATCAGCATGACAGACGTAGGGGCAACAAAACAAAACAAAACAAAACAAAACAAAACAAAACAGCAGTTCTACAATTGTGTTGCAATGTATATTTTTAATAGTGTTCTCAAGAAAATAAAAGTAGGTAGGCAGATCTCCTGAAGCCTCTTTCTGAATCAGTGGCAGCAAGGACATTTGCTAGGCCAGAGACAGGCAAAACAAGTCTCCATCTTCTTTGGAATAATCTTTCCCTCATTTTTTCTGAAACAATTTACCTGCGGTGGCAACATGACCCAGGAAAAACATCCATAAAGCTTATACTGCCTACACCTGTATTATAAAAGTGGAAATATTATTCAAATTTCCACCATACCAGACTTTACAGCCAACTCATAACTCTGTACTATCAGTGGCTCTTTCGGGTTTCAGGCCAAGATGTTCTCCATGTTAGTTCTCTGAATCTGAATATAGAAAGCACATGTTTTGACAATGCATCATGTCTCCCTATTGATAATAAAGCAAGTCTAACTATGGCTCCAATGATTAAAAAAAAAGTTAGAACTGTCCACAAATGACTTCTTGGAATTTTCTGTTTGTGAGCACAGAAACTGGGGAACCATTTCAGCAAATTTCCCTAGGGGAGGCTAATTCTTCAAGTGTTTCTTGTGTTTGCAGGAATGTACCTTCTTTTTTCTTTCCTGATTTTTTTTCTTTGCTACTGCAAGTGGCAGCAGAAATTTGGCATCCACTACAATGACCCAAACATAACATTATTCTAGGCATTCTGGGGAAGAAATGGCAACCCAGGAAAACATGGTAGAGAATGTTCAGATAAAATTTAACAAAGTGGCCTTTTTTTAGGGGATTGAAGAGAAAAAAAGATACATCTCAGAAAAAAAATGTTTTCTGAAACAATCCAGCTCAAGTTTTTCAAAATATTGCCCAATGTTACTTACATGAAGCAGAGCAAATGAGGGCAAGTGAAGGTGTCAAAAAGGGGTTTTTAGAAATCAAGCCATATTCATTTTCACCTTTATTAAGAAGCCACTTGGCAAAGCCATTGAGCCATGGAGACTACCCCCTGATGAGCAACACGGAAAGGAAAAATAACCCCCCAAAATTCATGGAGCTCCTGACTCAAAGCAGTAGTGTCTGACTCTTGTCGAACTCACTGGCTTGAAGCAGGATGTAGTATATCCCAACAGATACTTTTTTCTAGAACAAACTCCAGATGTGGAGGCCTGAAAATTCCCTGGCAGCTTGCTGCATTCTTGGTATGTTCAATGGAATGGATTTTTCCCCTACAATTTAACCCAAATCTCCATCCTCTAATTCAGACCTGCACAGTTTATGACCTACATGGTAACCCTTTCTGTTTTCATAATCCTATGTTGGACAGCATCAGATGTAGTGACCATTAAACAATGGTGGACAGCCTGTGTTTGGTTGAACGGGTCACAAGTCACGCAGGCTGAAGCACATCACCTCATACAAAGGAGGCATCTGTGAGCCTTTTCTTCGACCACTTCTTCAGGTCATTCTTTTGAGTTTCATAAAACTGAAACCGAACTGCTGAAGGCAAGCAGGTTCTTGTTCTGGTTCTCTGTGCTTGCAGATTTCAAAATGGACAGAGATGAAACCTGAATAGCAGCATTGGAAGGGATTATATGAGACAACCAACAGGGGGAAAAATGACGACGACTGCTAACTACTCTGGACTGTTTCAAGGAAGGTATTTCATGAAGTAGAAAATGTGAGAAAGCCAAACGGTACCCCTTCTAGCAAGGCAAGCCCAATGCATCTGGATGCAAAAGACAGAAAGACCTCAAGGCAGCCTCCCCTGCTAACTATCATAGGGCAAGGCACAATTCAGCGGGGTGTCCCCTACACAAGATGGTCTTCATTTCGATATAAGTTACGACGGTTTTCTTGCTGGATTGTACCCCATGAGATATTTCTCTTCTCAACACAGAGGCCCCCAAAATTCATTGGATTATCTTGCCTCAGGACAAAGCTGTGTCTGGGAACACTAATCATGCCAGCTTAGCTCAGTTCTCCCCCTAGTTTGGTTCCAAAAAGACCAATGAAAAGTCTGGATTTTCCTTATTCGTTCTCTGCCCGTTTGCCTCCCACCCCTAGCACAGGCATGGACCCAGGGATAGACATCCCTCCAGTCTCTACGAGTCCCTTGGAATTTTCCATTCCAAAGACCAGCCCTACTGTTTGTCAAGGTGAAGTGGCCCAAGTCAAATGACAGACCTCAGATTACTAGTAATGAGCAGCAAATCACTTTAGAATTATAATTTTGCCCATCAGTGAAGGGCACCAAATCATTGTGGGTTATCTGTATTCATTCCCTGCTTTCCTGGAATTCTTACCTCCCTGTCTCTTTTCCATCCAGTGTTTCCTAAATGATGCCATGACATGGAAGTTTGCACTGGGAGGATGAGAGGGAAGCAACAACAATACATAAGGAGAAATAGGAAAAACCAAAAGCACTTTCCCCTAGTTTATGTACATCACACAAACATCTATGTGTGCAGAGATGGAACATACAATGGCATTAGACAAACACACAAACTGACAGAGAGTATAATTTAATAAAGGATTCGCTTCCCCCTGCTAGGGCTGTCAAGACTGTTCAAATTTTGTATGGTACAGGAAGGCGCTCAAGGATCAGGAGGAGGGGCCAAAGCTTCTGGGGGCTAGATGGATTGGGTGGAGACAGGAGTCTCTTCTTTGGGGGTCTGGTCTTCCAGGGGTCTGTAGGATGATGGAACAGTCATAGTTGGAGCAGTAGCATCTGTTTTTCTACTGCCTGATGGAACACACTGCTTATGTAGGATAGTAGATAAGATATGGGCCCTGAGGCAGGAAGCCCACTATTCAAATTTTGTCTCCAACAGGCATTCACTAGGTAACTGTTATTGCAGCTTCTGCCTCCTACCAGCAATATGGAATAAAACTGGCCTACTTTGTTGGGTTGTTGTGTATGAAGAGATCTAAACACTGTTAGGGCACCACGTAAATGCTAAGTTTTATGTCAGAGTTGAACAGCAATCTGTTTAGCTGGGCTCTCAGTAAGCACATGGGAGACGTCATGGGGATTCACTTCACAGAGCTGAAGTTGGAGTGCACTGTGGCCCTACGGGGTGTCTGTCGGTCTGTCCTGGGAAACAGGAGTCTAGGGGGAGGGTCTGAGAGGTCACCCTGCTCGTTCAGCTCCTCCAGGAAGCAACCTTCCGTGAAGGCAACACAAATACACTGCACACCCAGATCTGAGTAACACTGTGCACTTTCTCTCTTCTTCACTGAAGCCTCCATTTATCTACAGGCTTAGTTTTCTACAAATGCCATCTAGTATGCGGGGCTTGTCAAATACCCAACCTTGCCTTTCGGAGCAGGTACCCTCCCCGCCCACCGCCATCACCCCCATGAGTAGCAGAGCCACTGATCAGAATTCTTAGAAAAGACGCCTTGGAATGCCAGCTTCCCGACTCTATGGAGCCGCAGGAATCCGTTCCGGGGGCCCTCAGGAGTGTGGGGGGGGGCGGGTTCTAGCTATGGGGCTCTGCTATGGCAGAATGCAGCTTCAGTGTAAATCCTACACAGCGTGGGGGTTTCTTGCCCGAGGTTCGATGGAAGGTGTCTTACTCTGCGAGGCCCCACGGATCAAGTGCAGGGTTGGACTTGTTCTATAGAGTTCCATGGAGTTGGCCATCTCTGGCTTTGTGAAGCTATTTGTTAGATGCTCTTTTGGGTTCTCTAAAGCGCTTGTATCTCTTCCGCAGAGCGGTCTACGGGGACGGGGAGGGTCGTTAATAGCTTTACGAGCACCCCCCCAACAAGTAGGGGGTTGTGCGGCGGCGGGGGGGGGCGATGCTCGTAAAGCACGATCTCCGGGGAAGGGGGAATAAACATTCTCACCGGCGCGTGGGGTTAATTAAGCCTGATTCGTCCTGCTTTTTGAGAATCCCCCTTTCCCTCTTCGCGTCCACTTCTTCCTCCCCTAATCCTTATACGTAGATAATGAGAATACATGGCCAGGCGGCACCTCCCCCCACCCCATCGCGTCCAAAACTGCACGATCCGTGGCGGAGAGAATGGATACGAAACAGGCGAGCGATGGGGCGCTAGCAGGACTCGCACTTACCGGGCTCCGGAAGGGAGGTCGAATGAAGCGGGGAATGAAGGAGAAGGAGCGCACGAGAGACTCGGAGAGCCAGCCGTCCTTCTTCCCTCCCTCCCTCCTCCTCCTCCCTTTTCTCCCTGGGACTTCAAAGATGGGGGAGTGGGAAACCGACCCCCCCTCCAGTCTCCGAGTGGCGTCTGTCGGCGGCGCCCCCCCTGCGCCCCCGGGTTCAGGCGCCGCCGCCCGTGCCTGTGCGCTCGCCCATCGCAGCGCCCGCCCGCCGCCTGCCGCCTTGGCCACCTCCCATTTCCGAAGAGCCCAGAACGCATAAGCAGCCCCCTCCCTTCTTCTTTCCCTCCCCCCGCACCTCTCTTGCCAACTATCCGCCGCCCCCCCCCCCGCCCGCGCAAGAGCTCATCGATTGCACCCGGCGTCGCTCGCCAGAAAAAAAATGTTTGCGCCGTAAAGCAAAACTATGGGGAGGGCGCCGAAGTCAGGAGACATTATATAACGCTTGTAGAAAGACGGCGGGGCAGGGGACGGGGCGACCTGTGCGTGTGTGGCTGCGGAGGACCAGAGGCAAGCGCGGGGAGCGACTTGGGGGCCAGCGCGGGTGGGGAAAGGCGACGAGGCTGGGGCTGCCTCCCGGGCCTTCGCCTTCAGAGCTGGGATTGCGCGCAAGCTACCCCCGGACTCGGCAAGGTTGTGGTGCCGGGATGATAGCGGCTGTGGGTGTGTCATTCCTGCTACAACGCTATCAATGCACACTGAGTTGCGGAGTCGACATCATTGGGCTCAGCAGGGTTAATGCCAGGTCCATGGAAGACGTACAAGATGTACGAGGCTCCCGTCCTGCGCCTTCTAGGTTTTGAATGGCGACTGTTTACCTCCCCTCCCCTCCCCCCTCCCCTCCCCGCGATGCACTCGCTGAAATCCGGGAACGGAGTGTTTTGAGAGACCCTGCCTGCCAGGCCCTTAACATGTCTAAGAACGAGAGAAAGCTGCAGCTCGCAAGGGAGAGGAGACCAGCAAAACTGGCGAGAATATTAAACTGTCTCCGGCGAGCTGCAGCCGCTCAGGAAAGGCTGCGGTTTGCGTTGAGGTCCTGGCTCCTTCCCCTTCCCCTTCCCCTCCTCTCACGCCCCCTGCCCCTTTGCTCTCCCCCTTTCTCTTCCCAGCTTTCCTGCTATTTCTCCTCCCCTCTCAGTCCCCAGTACAAAGGAATGGGAGATGCCTGGAGCTTTTTTTGGCAAGGCAAGACTCAGGAGCAACAGAATCTAGGAGAAGAAAAAATGAAGGAAGAGACGGATCGGATCCCGCAGGAACTGGATTCCCCAACAAGCGCTCCGTTCTTTAAAACAAGGAGGAGTGAGAAGGCGAGCAGGCAAACGCGTAAGGCAGCAACCTCTGCTGAAGTGGTGGTTGGCAGGAAAGAGATGGTGGGGAGGAGGATAGTTAAACTGAGCTAATTCAGGCATGTATTTAGGATGTACCATTGAAGCCTCATTTGGTCTCTGTATACTATTAACATTTGGTGAAACGGTTCATTTAAGTGCCAAAGGGATGTGCACATTTTGAAACAATTGCAACCATTTCTGGCAATTCATTCATGTAGCCAACCTTCCAAGCTGGCTTAAGCTACTTTGCTGCCCTGGGTTTGTTCATTTAATTTATATTATTTCTATTCTGCTTCACATCCAAACAGACTCCAGGGAGGTGACCAGTATAAGGCTAAAACAAATAGTAAAAACAATATGTTAAAAGCATTTTAAAATAAAATAACATTAATATCATGGTTGAAAAGGCTTCCCAGAATAAGACTGTCTTTCGCAGGTGCCAAAAACAATGGTGTTGGTGCCTGCCTGAGGCAGGGAAACCTGCAGAAATTGGGGTGCCACACTGAAGGCTCTTCTCTGTGAGAAGTCCCCGGAAGAATATTCCTTAATGACCTCAATGACCAGGCAGATTGGTACAGAAGAAGGTGCCCTCTCATATCCTAGTCCTAAATTGTTCTAGGGCTTTGTAAAACCTTAAATCTGGCCTAGTAGCAAATTGGTAGCCAGTGCAATTTAGGCAGTTCCCAATTAACAGCCAAGCTGCTCCCTTCTGCACTAGCTGAAGCTTCTGGAGAAACCTTAAGCATAATGAAGTAATCTAGTCTTGAGGTTACCAGCATCTGTATCACTGTGGCCAAGCTAACCCTGCTATGGGAGGCCATAGCTAGCAAACCAATTCGGCTTGGCAAAAGGCACTCCATGCCACCATGATCATTTTGGACTCCAGCAACAACAATGGTTCTAGGAGTACCCCCAGGCTATCGACCTTATCTTTCAAGAGAAGTACCACCCCATGTAGAACAGGTCATTAACGCTTCTCCTGGACTCTGGGTACATTCACCAACAGGACTTCCATCTTTCTAGGATTCAGCTTCAGTTATTGGCCCTCATCCAGCAACATCATCAAACTCGGACACTGATCTAGGACTTGCACCTTCTCTCCTGATGCAGTTATCACTCGGAGATGGAGCTATGTGTCATCAGCATACTGATGACACTTACCTTCACATCCTCTAATGTCCACTCTCAGCAGCTCAAACTGATGTTACATGACACTGGGGACAATATGGCATCCCATGGAATCCCATAGCTCAACTGCTGGGGTTTCAGGAACAGTGACACAGTGTCACTCTCTACAATCAACCCTGCACGTAAGACCAGAATGACAACAGGTTGCCTCAAATACCCTGCTCATGTGGTCATCCAAGAGAATACCATGGTCAATGGAATTCAAAACTAATGAGAGAGCAAGTAGAATTAGTAGGGTCACCCCCCACCCCAATCTTGCTCTTGATGAAGGTCATCCACCAGGACAAACAAGACTGATTCAGTCCCATAACCAAGTTGAAACCCAGACCGAAATGAGCCTAGATAAGAATCCTCCAAGAGTGCCTACAGTGCTCTGCCACCACCACCTTCATCACCCTTCTCAAAAAAAAGAGGTATTTGTGACTCGGTGGTCCTTATCAAAATACTGTTGGATCCAGCGTGGGTTTTTCAGAAGTGGTTGCACTACTCCCTCCTTGAGGACAGCAGAAGCTACTCCTTCATGCAGAGATGCCTTTTCCACTCCCTGGACGCACATGGTTACACCCCTCAAATAGCCTCTATCTGCCAGGAAGGGCAAAGACCAAGATTTCAACTAAATTAAATCTTCTTCTCAAGAGATTTCAGGATTACAGCTTTTTTTCATATTGCACACACATGGAAAGCCCGAAATTGGGAAACCCTGGGATGACACCATGGTCCCCACATTCTCTTTGAATGCAAAAGCAATGGCAGCTGCAGAAATTAGCATGGCAGGAGAGAGCAGGAAACACGGGTGAGCCCACACTTCAGACCTTGTCATCCAGAAGGTATTTTTGTGTTCCACCTGGTCACTATGTATAATGTCAGGTCAGTTGTGCCAACTCAGCCAGCTATCATGTTAAGGGTGTCCCTGATGATTCATGTCCTCTGCCCTGTGTGTGTGCACATGTGAATGTGCACACAGTTATACACACTCACAGTCTCAGCACTACAGTAGTGCAAGCAGCCATATAGACACCCTTGCCTGATGTACTTGATGGGTGGATAAGTGAGAGTACGCTTGAAGAGTTGTTCAACACCTTAAACAGGACAAATACACTGAAGAGGAACATGCACAGCTTATAAATAGCTATACACCATACATAAACACATACTTCTTTTTTTTTAAAGGAAGCAAAGGATTCATGAAATATAGGGTATTCCTGCCAGGGAGTGGTTAGTATTTTTGGTGCTGGTCATGCAGATGAGTAAAGAGGAGGAAGTTCTCATCCATGCATTACTAGAAAAGTAAAGCAAAATTCAGCTTCTAAAGCTTAATTCTAAAAAGTTACAAAATGTGTTGCTTATCACTAGTGACATTGCATGTACTATCCAACAGATTCCGATGAAATTTGATCAATCAAATCGTGCCGGTTAGTCATGAAACCAATGTATTTGCTAGTTGCAGGAAGAATAGCAGTCTCCCAGTGACAGAACACAAGTTCAATGCTTAAAAAATGCAGCATCACCACAACCAAGGAGCTTTAAGGAAGGAAGAAGTTAGGATCCTTCGCAGCGAATTAATAGTAATTGCAGTTTCTTGTGTCAAAAAAAAAAAAAAAAAAAAGATTGGCTGGAAAGGTCCTGTGAAAGGCAGGGGAAGAAAGTGCAACTTTACCAGATGGAAATATAGACAAAACAGAATGGTTGTAGGATGGGGGGAGGTTAACTTCTTGGGAACTTTGGTTCAAGGAACCCCACATGCAAAGAAGTACATAACTTGCTTGAAATCTCTTCAGATTTTGGGTTGGTTCTCCTAAGGAGTTGCAGTATGAGGTAAGCTGCAGACTCCCAAATGCATGTTTGGACTATAGGTTCTAGGCCCAAAAGGATTAATTACTTTAATTATTTGGTTCCCCACAGGCAGCTGGTTGGCTACTATGTGAACAGAAGGCTAGACTAAATGGACCTTGGTTTTGATATAGCACAGATCTTCCTATGTTCTTATTAAATAAATATTAATAGAAAAGTATGTCTTTTATATAAAGCTAAATGGAGTGCTTGGGAACAGATATTGCTTCCATTTGGTAAATATAGGTAAGCCAGTTTATAGCACTTGCATCAGATTAGGGTGGTAAAATCTTGAAATGAGGATGGATTGTACCTGTTTAAATTGAAAATAGGATATTTATATGTGATACTGCTATACTGCTTAATATAATAAAATACCTAAGTGGTTAATAAAAATCCTAAGTGTTCTAACATTTTTAAAATGTTCCCCTACATTAAAAGCACCCTAGAAGCCTAAAACTATCAGTACAGAACAAGCTGGCCCAGGTACTTTCTCCCTGATATGCCAGTTATTTTAACTTCAAAGTAAGTTTGCCTGTAGTTGTTGCTGTTCATAGCATTCCTTGTATACAGTCTGCACCGGAGGATACTATTCTGTTACCCCCCCGATTCTACCACTGCATTTTGATAGATCTATAAACCAGGTCTGAATCTCTCCCTTCAAAAGATTAGAGATGTTCTACATATTCCACAGAATGGAGAAGTAGAATTCTGGACTGTGCCATTTCAGACAGATGGCATAAAACACGTATTTTTGAATGCTTCCCCATATGAAAAGTTTCTGCATGAAGCAGGGGAGCAGGTATGTTAAATGTGCTAGTTAACTACATGCAAGGTTATTTTTATGCAAGTATTCAAATATATGACACACTGATGCTCATTCTGAAACAGTACAGAAAGTGGCCACCTCAGTCTGTGACATAATTTAGTATAATGCACAATAAGCCATTTTGTGCAGTGCGGGGTGACTTGGGTCCAGTCACCATTTAAGTTACCCAAAATGTCCCAGAGCGATGATGTGGCACTGAGAGCACTGAGAGAAATTTGAATGACAAGTTGACCCAGTAGCTTGGCACAGCTTGCACTTTCAGAATGGAGGGCTAAAAATGAACGAGGAACCCACGACTGGGGCTCTGTCAACTACCCAAGGTTGCCAGGTGGTAGTGCCAACTCCGTCCTCTGCGTTCTTTAAACATATGACCCTCTCCTCCATGTCAGAAGGCCTGGACCATGTGAGGGGAGACAATAAACAAGGAACATGAGAAGGAGCTGCATGGCGGACTCAGCCCACATGGTCTGGGGCAGCCAACATGATCCAGGTGTGCAGGGAGGAACCACAGGGCAGCACTTCCCATGCCACAAAGGTATTAAAGTAGCCCTTTTGATTTCCGTTTGGTTCCAAAGTCACAGAGAGTGCTGCAGTCCAGACAGAGAAATGCCACCAGTCCTAGAAGCATTTTCTCAGGTACAACAGCCGATGCTAGTGAGTAGTTAATATTATACCGTTTCAGGGTCTGGTCAGGGAGTAGCCATGGTCGTGCATGCTCTGGTTACATCCCATCTGGACTACTGGGATTCGCTTAACATAGGGCTGACTTTGAAAACTCTTTGGAAACTTGGCTAAGGCTGTAACAGGCAACGGTTTAACTGGCTTCTGGTCTGTTGCTGGGCTCTCAGAAAGCTCTCTATGTGACTTGGGATCAGGCTATCCAAAGACTGTCTTCTCCCATACCTACGCACATTTTAAGAGCTGAGGGGAATCCTTTTCTTGGTGCCACTGTTATCAGAGACAGGTCTGGGGGATGGCAAAAGAGGGCCTTCTCGCAGGAGCTCCTGGTCAAGGGAGCCCAGGGTAGCCATCCTCCTAACAGCATTCCACTCTTCAGCAAAGTTCTTTCCATTCAGGCAGGCATTTGGCTTAGAAGCTGTTGCTGAAGGAGGGTTTAATTGGTTGGGTGCTGTTTTATTGTTTTGCTTTTAATTGTATTTTTAATTTGCTTTTATGTTGTTTTAGTTAAGATTTTGTGTTTAATCTGCTTTTACTGTTTGCTGCCTTGAGCAACGCTCTTTAGCATAAAGGGGGGATATGGATCATGCTGGATAGGAGTTAAGGTCTATAAATTGTTTTAAAATTACAAACAAAGATCCATGGGCATGTACAATGAAACCATAGGGTCAAAGTAAAATTCATAGCTTTTGCTGTAAAAAGTATTTAAATTCTAATTATTTTATATGGTTGATTAATATACTGTACATATTACATTCATAATTTTCATTTTTTCATGTCTAGAGCACTCATTAACATGGAAAATATGATAATTCATCTTCACAGTAAATACATAAAGAAACACAGACAGGAAGATTGTTAATATACCCATTTTACAGCTGGAGAACTGAAGCTGAGAATTGCCTTCAGTTTAAGGCCAATAGTTATATATTCATTACACAGTATGTGGTTTAGCAATTACAGAGTTTCATTTGAAGTGTACATGACTAACCCTTGCTTCTGAAATACTTTTAAGAAATGTCCAGAGTATGATGTAAAGAAATACAGATTGCAAAATTTGGGACTGAAGCAAGTTTCTGATCAGAACTCACTCTGAATATTTGTGAAATACAAAATGCAGTAAACCACCAGTCCAGCCTTTGATTTGACTTGTCATGTGAGCAATCATGACAGTTTATTAGTAACATTTAGCATTCCTGTAGTCCCGGATAGAATTCAAAGAGGTTATCATAAATTATCTCATTCATTCTTGCAACAATCCTGCAAGGTAGGTTAGTATTACTATCCCTGTATTGCAGGGGAAACAGAGACAGACTTGAAGAAGGCTGGGTTTGTGATGGGAGATTTGGACTGATGTTATCTTTTGTTCTCAGCTCATTTTAATATATAATTTTCCCAAATGTGAGACTAATGGAATGTAATGTGATTCACTTCCAAGAAAATATTTTTAACATTTTAGCCTTAGCCACTGTGCTGTTACATTAGCTCTTACGTATTAGACAGAGTGTATATAATATTAATTTATGTAATTATTATAAGCCTCCCAGAGGTCTTTACATTAATGCTGTAAACCATCAAATGGCATTTATAGAACTCAGGCGTGGCTGAACATTCTAGCCCTACAAATGGTAGGTTGGGGTCTGTATGCATACATGGGTGTGGATGGGATTGCTGGGGGAAGGAGAAGTTAAAGAGTTTCTTCCTCCTTAGTTACCCTGGTTGCTTCTGAGTTGCTGGGTACCTCTTCTGCACACTCACTGATCTAGCAATGCCAGAACAATCTCCTGCTTTTCCCTGGGATCATGTTGGCCACGTGACTTGCCCACCCTGGCACAACACATTCAAGTGTTCAGAGAGCTTTAACTTTATTGCATCAGTATTAATTCGTAACATTTGTATCGCACATATACCTGTTCAAAGTGCTTCACATGCATTTTTAAAATAATCCTTACGACTGCCAGGTGAGGCTCTTTCCCCCATTGAATACTACATTCCCTCACACTGGCAATTCCAAGGCAATTGCTTGGGAAGCCACATGTTGGCAGTGGGTAAGCCCAAAGGATCACAGCTCTTTTGCTCTTAAGCAGCTCAAAATTCAAGTTAAGGTCATCTGTACTCTCTTGCCTACATTTACCCCATCCACTCACAGACATGCCTTGCATTTATCCCCCTTCATTCGTCCACACTGTTCCACACTATCCATCCACAGACACCATGTGCATCTATCCCATTCTCTTTCCGCCTTACCCTCCTATGTTCTCCCCCACTCCCATATCTTTTCTCTCTCTGCCACTCCATGTTTGCTTTTCCCCTGCCAAGCCCTTTTCAGATGCTTCCAGCCTGCAGTGATCAAGCTGCCACTGCTGCTGCAGGAGATCAGCGAGCTTGGAGGCCCAACTGTGGTGTGTAGCGGCTGGGCTGTATTTCCAAGGATGCCACAGTGCTCTGGTAGTGCAGTTTTATTCCAGGGCTGCTGCTGCAGCGACATTTAAATTGTAAACCACCAAGAGCAATATATTTTAGGAGACATTTAATGTGTTTCAGCAGATCAATGGCCAATATGATCTAAGCTTGGACATGTGTGTGCTTGCATGTCCTTTTTTACAACAGCAGCAGGGCCCCTGTGAGAAAGAATGGAGGGTGCTGGAGGTGGGGGGATGGCACCCAAAACAAGGACAACCTGTGTGCAGCCTCTGGCACCCAGGTTGCCTGTCAGCACTGTTAAGCGTTGTCATCACATCAGTATCCCATACTGCAGATAGGTAAACATGGGCTGAGAGAGGGTGGCTTACTTGAGGCCACCTAATGAGATCATTGCTCACAACAGCCCTGCCCAGCAGGTCGATATCGTTATCTTGATATTGCTGACAGGGCAGGGATGAGTTCAAGAGAATATTGGTTGCCGCCTAAAATCACCTGTTGGCATTGTTGAAACTGGGAACTTTCCAGCCTATTGCTTACCCATATGCAGCCTGCATAATTACACAGAATTAAACCAAATTTGTTGTAGTTTACTCCCAACACTGTACAAACCTGAACATTTACTCAGAAATGCATCCCACTGAGCTCAATGGGAATTTCTCCCTTGGCAGTTTAAGTTTGCAGCATCCTTTCACAATGCTGCACCAAATATTGCCCCAAGTTAAGGGTCCAGTAGTGGAAATGCCCTGGCTGAATGTCCCCAACACCAAGTGATTCCACTTGGCTTCCAAGTACCAAGTGCAAACCCAAAAGGAGGTGGCTGACATCCCCACAACTGGCAGCAGCCCATGGGGTGATGGTGATGGTGTGGACAGCTTTAGCCCTATCTTACAAAACACCAAGCCCCTTCTTAAAGTGGCAAAAGTAGGCGCCGACCAAGGATCTTGCTCTCCTTCCACGCTCATGTGCGTGTTAATAATACCCGTGAACTGGTCTAAACTGGAGTCTGTCCGGAGCGGTGCCTCCAACACCAAGGGGAGCTAAGCAGGCGCCAACGTCGCTTTCCAGGGGGAAGAGTGCCCCCTACTGAGGCATCTGCACCACTGCCTCTCGTATAGTGCACGTTTTTCACGTGTCATTCCCCCAAGCGCTCGCTCTTGCCACTCTTTCGCTGAAGCGGGTCAGGACTCCATGCCTGGTCTTTGCTTTTGCCGGCCTGCAACTAATCAACATGCAGAGCCTTGCCTGAAGGATTACACAAACCGCACACACTTCAATTGCTTTCTCCCTCCCCCTCTTGCCTACTTTGCCTCTCTCCATCCTTCCCTCCTGGAGCCGGTCCCATCCCCCCTTTTTTCCAGTTACCAGGCAACGGCACAAAGGGAGAGAACTAGTGCGGAGGCCGAGAGAGGGCCCTGAGCCCTTGCAAGAATGGAGGAGAATGTGATGTAACCCGTTTGGAGCCTCCGTACCTGGAAAGCGAGCAAGGCACAATTTGAGAGCGAAGGCTATTGAAAGGCGAAGGCCGGGGAGGGGGGTGTTTCGGACAGAGGGACACACCGCGATCATGTTATACAAAGGGCAGGCAGGGCAAGGAACCAAAATGCAGCAGAAAATTACTAGCAGCATCCCCAGAGCAGACCAAACTGGAGCGAAGATTAAAAAATCCAACAGGCACGATTTTGATTTCAGGAAGGATGGCTGATAATAACCTTTACAAGGGATTTTGACTAAAGGTTCTAGCTGTAACTTCTGTGTGGAACTTTTGCCTAACAATTGTCACACGGAATTATTTATACTTCAACAAATTCAAATTATTTATAATTCAACAAAAGGGTGGTGTGTAAGGGAAGAGAAATCCCCCCCCCCATCAATTATAGTCGTGGTCCTTTATAACCATACAGTTCCCTTTAAATTTATATTTTTGTTTTTCAAAAAAAAAAAAAAAAAGCTATACTGCAAATCTGGACATGTATAGAATGCTTTTACCTCTCCAGTAAAGCAAGCAACTGCAACCCAGTCTGCAAAATGCAGCAAGCCATGGCACTGAAGGCATTGAGGACGGCATGGCTCAATGGGCAGCGAGTGATCCACCTTCTTCCCCCTATTATACAAGGTCAGGGGGTGAGAGAGGTATGGGTGTCACAGAGTGACTAGGTTTGCACAACACAACTCATCATGGGCTACTACCCATAATGGGTTGTCATGTTATGAGAATCTGGGCCAGTTTCCTTGGCTTGGCTTGTCTGTGGCAAGCCACTCCAACAACCCATGAGCTGTTGTAGAGGTTGCACCCTTGATGAGCTGTCATGGGTGCAGGGAATAAGCTACTGAGTCACTTGGCAAAAGTGGCAAAAAAGCCCCTTTCACCTCTTGGTTCCTGGATGACCAGCAGTGCCAGCTAATCCAGTGGTGCCCAAACAGCACTTGCAGACAGCTGGCACTGGCTTCCCCCATTCTTCCCCACAATGGTGAACTGTTTTAAACATTCAGATTGCAAAATCTAGCTATTAAGCCAGCTTTTGGAAACTCCATTTTGACAGCTACCAGCCATCACTTTAGAGTGCCTCACTAGCACTTTCAAGTGGTTGCCAAGCCTTTTTAAAAATTGTCTCTCTTAATTTTTGGAAATACTATGAAAATTGTATGCATGCATGCATTTATTTTATCCGCTTAATTTTACAACAAATGTTTTCATTGCACAGCAAATGTTAGAACTGCATGGATGCAGGAATGGGGATCCTCAGATGGGCACTGTGTAAGGGTGACTGCTGTTAAGTTTCGTTTTCTCTTTGGTTAAATCTGACAGCTGTCAAAAGACAAGTTGTCACATGTAGCCAAAAACTGTTGTTAAAAGAGGGGTGCCATTTGCTCCATTTACAGCAAATTCCTTAGAGTATTGGGTAGGGGGAACTCAGGCAAGGGCAGCCTTTGGACACTTGTTCCTGAGAGTGGATTACCTTGGGAACATACAAAAATTCAAGATATTCTATTTTACTGGAGTAGGTGCTTTTGACAACTGTCAAAGTTAACCTCCATTTTGAAGCAAGATTTAGATTGGGTTGAAAGTAGCAGGAAAGTACACAGCTGTATTTTATATACCTGTACATTTCCTGTGTTTCTTCTCCTGGTTCATTGGATGCAACGTGGCTTATTCACTTGCAAATTTTGCACTACGTGACTTCAACCATAGATATGGTTCTTGCCTCAGTTAACAAAAAAGGGGGAAATCAAACAAAACCCTCTGGGAGAAAATAGTTCAGCTGACCTCTTGCAGGAACTCTCTGGCTGGTAAGGGGCTCAAGCGAGGATGGCCAGGTGGGCAGCTGCAGATGCTGCCAGTGGGAGTTGTGGAATGCAGCAGCACTGCATCCACCTCACTTGAGGCAGCAAGATCAAATGGGCTGGGCCCTGAATCTGTTGCTTGAGTGCTCTTTAGGAAGTTTTGCCTGTTGTCCAACCAAAATATGCCTTTCTGTAATTCAAGGCCAGCATTTCATGTCCTACAGTCATGCATGATAGATTGTTTCCCTCTTTTCTGTAATGACAACCCTTTTGGTACTTAAAAACTGCTAACAGACCCCTCTTTAGTCTTCTCAAGGCTAAGCATATCCAGTTCCTTTAATCTTTCTTGTAGGTCTTCATTTACCATGAACTTCTTTGTTGCCTTTTACTGAACTTGTTCCATTTTATCTAAATCCTTAAAAGTGTAGTGTCCAGAACTGGACACATTTGAGGTCAGAACTGACCAGCACAGAGTAAAGTTTTTGGAATTTTACATCTGTTGATACAGACTAAGATTGCATTGGCCACAAAATACTGCCAATTCATATTCAGGTTATCAACTATAACTTCCAGATTCTTATTGTATATAGCATTATTAAACCATTTTATACCTGTGTTCTTGATTTCCTTTTTCCTAAATGAAGAGTTTTGTGCATTTGTTTTGTACACAGACAAATAGCTTGTCTGTTATTTTCCACCTGATCTTCTCAGCTCTCAAAATTATTTTGAATTTTGTTTCAATCTTCTAAGGTATTCACTATCCCACTCAATCTTCTGTCATAAGCATTTCCCACACCCACCACCACCTCTTGATTTCTTCTTCCTATTGTATTTTCCTGCCATGAAATCTTATTTAAGTTTATTAAAATCAGTTTCCCTGAATTCCAAGGAAGTTTACAAAGATATTTTGGTGGTATTTTACAGTCAGCAGATCCACATGCTTTCTTGGGTGCTTCACAAATAGTGAAAACAATATTATTTTCCACTTCTTGTAGCTGTCTTACAGTTGCAAGTCCCTTCATCTCTCACAGCTGCATCTTGCAACAGTCCATGTTTCAGTGCTACCTCAATGTACAAGTTCCTTTGTCACAGCACTGTGTTACAGGTTTAAGATACCCCAAACATTTTAACATAATTTCAGCAAGAACGGGAAACTACTGATCTGATTGGGTGATCTAGTAGCTTCAGGTTTTAGATTTTTTTTTTTTCAGAAGGGGAAGATGTACAGATTAAGTGCAGAAAGAACAAATCCTTCATGTGACTGTAACAGAATCCAAGTGCTCAGTCCATCATTGAATCAACAAGCATTTTAAAGAACTGCCTTGACAAATCTGAGCAGCATGTCTTTTCTTAAAAATATGTATAACAGTTCTTAAAAGTCAAAATATTCTTTGATTGCCATTCTGTGTACCATTAGAAATATCTGAGCAGATTCCACAGAGGCATGGCCCCAAAATAATAGCATCTGTACTTTTAAGAGAAACAAAGGCTTTCTTGTTGGTCTTCTACCTAAATTTAATTATTTATCTTTAACATTGTGAGGGAACACAGAAAATTTAAATGGAGGAAGGCTTCCTCGTCTGTGCTGGAGGGACAGTCCAGAATCATACTGAGGAGTGCAAAGTCACTGGAACAATTTTATTTGAACAACAACCAAACCATTCAGAAGCTGGTAGAGACATAGAAGGAGGTGGTTGGGAGTTGGTAAAGCCATGGACACTGTTTGATGGTTGTCTGTGGCAACAGCCATGAGGTGTGATAGGTACATATTCCCAGATGCAAGTAATTATTTGAGTGAAAATATCTTGATATTATACAAGGAACCACCACTACAATACTGGTAGGTGGGGAATCCAGTATGAGAAGTCGTGTTACAAAAAGATTGAGGGCCTTTTCACATTGAATATTTACCTCTTATTTAATGCTATAGAGCACACTTTTGTGAAGAAAACTGGAAACTCTCTAGCAAAAGGCTAGACAACTCCCTGGACTGGGAGAGAATGCATTGCCCCCTTGGAACCCTGTAGGGGCTACACCATTTCCCTGCCGCTGCAAGTGCTTGTCTTCATTAAAACCTTTGTGATTTTGTTGGGAAACAAGGTGTATGGGGAGGGCACACTGTGCTTCTGAGCAGAGTTGGGCTCCTAACGGCCCTGTGGGATCTGAGCTCCAACCTCAGATAATTCTCCTCTCCCAGACCACAAGTAGCTATTTGGTGGGCTGCTGGGAACTCGGCTGTGCTGGGAAGCAATGCATGTACTCCTTATACACCTTGGTTTCCAGAAGAATCACCGGGAGATGGCAATGGAGGCAAGTGAAGGCTACACAAATGGCCATGGCTAGCGAAGTAGAAAATTCTGCTGTACAAGCCTTATAGAAATTAATGGGAGCTCTTCTCATACATACCTCCCATTTTGGATGCTTCCAGACAAGGCTTTCATGGAGCAACTACCCTGCCTCCCTGAAGGAGTTCTAGCAGTAAGTGGGTGTTCCCAAGTGATCACATGTTCCACTTATAATCCATCCAATTTTCCTACTGGATGGGAAAAAACTGTTGAGGAGGAAAAGGTGGCATAGTTATGCAATAACCTGGATCTCATGTAATGGAACTACATGTGTTGTTTAACCAATGCATTACCAGGGTAGAGTGGGAATGGCCCAGTGTGCTGCCTCCCATGTGCTTGTTTCTGCTTTACATCTGATTTGGTAAATAAGCCAGGAACATGCCGTCCCCTAAACCTGGCACAAATGGTGGGTGATAGTTAGATTAGAATTCTACATTGCTTAACTGTAAACGACACCAGGATCACACAACCCAACAAGTCAGGTATGGGGCATTCCTGGGTTGTTTACTAACTTGGATGTAAAGCAGAACAAGGAGTATGCAGGAGGCTGTACATAGTCCAGCACAGTTGATGCTAACTGGGGGTTATTTCAGTAGCTGGAACATGCAAACTGGTCAGCTTATTTGACAGGTAATATTAAAAGCCTTCCGTGGGGGAACACGCTTCTTCTCAATGAAGTGTGTGCAGGAAGCCCCCCAGCAGATTGTGTGCTGTGTTCAGCCATGTGAAACAGTGAAAGGAATTTTTTGCCTCAGGATCCAGACCACCTTTTTGTACATTTAGAGAACGCATGAGTGAGGATGAGCACGGGGGCAGGGACATGAGCATCAGCCCTTCCAGCGTACTCAGCAGCTCCACCCACTGCCTTCCACAAAGGGAGACTACATCAATACCTGTACGTGCATAGAGATTTTCTGCATCAGGATTCCCTCTCACATGGTTTATCTCAAGACGTTTAGGTCGACATACACATAGATCGCCTTCTCAAATGTGCTGAATGGTGCTGAACGGCACGTGCGCTGCTGGCAAGAGATGGGACCAGCCTGCACAGCCTGGAGCCCCTTCATGCATGCCTTACATGTAGAGAGGGAGTGCCCTCTGCCTGCTGTCTTGCCTGGTGTCCGGACGAACCCTGTCAGAATCCATCCCTCCAAGCATTTGCAGGCTTCCTCTTGTGCTCGGCCTTCCAAAGCGAGCGACCTGAGCCAAGAATAAGTCTGTGAACACTCGCAGGGCCCCAGTTGTGCAGTTAGCAACCTTCTTCCGCAACAGCTCCAGTAGCTAGCACTGAAGAGGGACACTGCTCGTGCAGCAGTTGTGAGCGTGCTCCTCATGTAGACCGTTCTTCTGTGCCAGCTGCAGTCACCTACATAGTGGATGTTCCTGGCATGGGAGAAGGGTGCTGCCTGCACTGCACGTGGGGCTTGATCCCTGGCAAGCACCCTGTGAGCACTGGCCATGCTCGCTAGTTCAGAGAGCCAACAGAGTCCCACCCCTGGGCAGATTCCTCACACATTCTTAGTCTTGACCCAACTCTGCTTCTTATGCACAAAATTCACCAAAAGTGTTTGCTCATCACGACAACCCGTTGTAGTACATTACCACACTGGGTTGCCACGAAGTGCCAAGCACTCATGATGAGCCAACAGAAACTTGTGCTCATTGCGGTTGTTCACCTCCCCACTCCCCACTTTGCTCTTATTCCTTCAGGTGGTTTCCCAGCGGACACCATGGAGAAGAGTGACACTCCTCTCTTTCCCACTGCAATTGAGCGCCAAGTTCAGCTCGCAGCGCCTGCCAAGCCGTCCCTGCAGAAAGGAGCAGCACCCCTCAGCTGAATACCACATTCCCGCCTGAGAGGAAGTCTCCCGGGGGCACAGATAGTTAGCCAGGCAGCACTGCCCTGACCAGAGGAAGTGTCACTCAGCTGATTCACCCACTCCTGCCTGAAAAACCCTCTCCTGAGCAGAAGCCAGGAAGGGAGAGCCTTCTTGGAGTGTCTCCACCTAGCCTGGAGTAAACTACTCAAGCGGAAGAGGGAGCCTGGGCTAGGCTGGGACAAGCCAGGGATGGAACATGCCACACTAGAGAGCCAGTGTGGTGTAGTGGTTAAGCACGTGGGACTGGGACTCAAACGATCTAGGTTCAAGTCCCCGCTCAGCCATGGAGCCAACTGGGTGACTTTGGGGCAGTCACAGACTCTCAGCCCAACCTACATCACAGGGTTGTTGTTGTGGGGATAAGATGGAGCAGGAGAATGATGTAAGCTGCCTTGAGCCCTTTGTAGGAAAAAGGCAGGATATAAATCAATCAATCAATCAATCAATCATCCTTGCCTAGCTCAGGCCTACCATTCCCTGTTGTGTCTTTCATGGCTTTCTGGTTCTGCAGTAGCATCCAGAGTCAGGGGAGTCTGGCAGATGACAGAGTACCTTCTTCTGAGAAGGGGCAGGTGAGGGGCAGCACTTGCTCCCTGCTTCCTGAGGAATTGCCTCCGACCTGATTCTCCCCCTCTACTTGAGAGGTCAGCAGGGAGGTTTGGTCCCACTTGCAAGCACCACAACCCCCTCTGCTCATGTGTGAGAGACTTCCTCTTAGGCATGCATGAATGGGGCCATCCAGAACAGTGCTAATCAGCCTACTCTTGCCCCACAGATCTCTGGGGCAAGAGCAGCTATGACAGCTGTGCAGGGCAGGCCTTTTATCCTGGGTTTTCTTTCATGATGGGTTGTATTGTCCAGGTTTGGGCAGCACAAGCAATTGTAGTATGCAAAAACCACAGAAGAGATTGTTGTGTTTTATCATGGTTGACAAATCACAATCGTTGATCACCTTTTTTATCATTGGTTGCTTAGCATGGGAACCCAATCAATGAGTCTAAACTCCAACTTGTGTTACTGTTGCAGGAATTTTGATGTCACCCAAAGCACAATATTATGTACTCAAGGATATGTGCTGCCTCAGTTAGTTCATCCTTTGCTATTGCTCTTATGGTGTGAAATGGGATTGCATGCATGCTGTAAACACCTATTGGATATTTTCTCTAACGTATTCAGTTTGTTGCAGATATCAGCTATCCCAGCAATGATAACCCCAATTCCGGAAGTAGGACTGGAGATTTGGAGCTCCTATCACTGGTTTTGTTGAACACTTGTTGTCAGAGCCAGCCTGAGTCAGTTTGGTGTTTGATGTGGAACATTTAAATGGCATTCTGCTCTATGGTTAAGAAGAACATTAAGTAACTGGCCAGTGTCTGCCCTTCCATGATATTTGAAACTTACTGCTTGATGCTGCACCTCATTGTACTTCATAGCAGACAAGCGGTAGTTGCTCTTTCCCCTATGTTGAACTCTCACCACCAGCTTATTGGTGTGCCTAGCAACCAATACCCTTCACTCCAAGGAAAGACTGATATGCTAAACAGGTCTGGAAGAAAGGGGTCCAGAATGAACACAGGCAAACAGCCTAACAAAGAGGAACAACACAGGGCTGGGAGGCGTCTGCACAGCCAAACTCTTAGGTTTGCTAACCAGCCAACTGGAGGAGGTTGCCTAGTCCCCTTAGTCCTTCAGGGCACCACTCCCTTAACAGCCCAGTTCACTCCCTTGTCTTCCCCTTCCTGATTGATCTGATTGGCTGGCCCCACTGGTAATTGGCCCAATGGGCCTTCTTGTACCTCCCTCTCCTCCACTTCCAACTAGATCGCCTCCTTCAGCATGGCAGTATTCATTATACTTGAGAGCTCAGAGAGGTGTGACCCCTTCGTTTCACTGCAGCCAGAGTGTGAAGTGGTCACTGCCTACTCAAGGAGACATGTCCCTGGGACCCACTGTCAGCCAGATCTGCATCCTGAAGCCAGCAGCTAAATGGAGAAGTGGGAAGAGTTCCCTCTTTGCTAAGCCCTAGTAACAAAGAACCAACAGATATGGCAACATGGCAACCTACACTGAACAGCACTAGAGATATAGTAGTTCTGTACTGAAACAACAGGTGCATAGCCGGGTTTGTCAGTCTTTTCACGCCAACTGGGCCTTTGACAGTTGCATGAAAGGCACTGGAGCAGCTCCATGCTGGCCATTCCTTCCCCTCTTACCTAACTGGTCATGGAGCTCACAAAGGTGCGGGAGTCTGTATGGAACAAGGCAACTTGCAAGCCAGACAGAGGAACAGCTGTCAGAAGAGCTCTGCCCACACTGTGGGCCTCCCTTGTGGGCTGCATGAAACTGGGCATGTGGAAGGTCCTGTTGGTGAGCCGCCTGTGCAGAGCAAATGCAAGCAGCATCAGCAGTGCTTGACCACACCATCTCTGGACTTGGATGGAGATGTTCAGGAGGAAATGGCAGGGGGCTTTCAGATGGATGGCTCCTAGTACCACCACTCAAAAGACCTGGTCAGCTATTCTGCCTTTCCCTCCTTAATGGATTTTCTGTAATAAGAAGAAAAGATGTGCTGGAAAAATGTGGGAAGCTTACAAACAGAGGACAACATTCCCCAAACTATTCTGTGAATGAGGCATGACAATTGCACAACAAAAGTTCATCTGGAAGCACTGCCTTAGGGAACAGATTGCTATAACTGAGTCAATACTTACCTTTTTTTTTTTGTTTAGTTGCAAAGTTGTGCCTAAACTATCACAACCCCATGGACATCATTCCTCCAGGCTCTCCTGTCCTCCACCATCCATTTAGCCCTTATCTTGCAGTAAGTTGAAATGGAACTCTTTAACTGGGTCTGCATGAAACAACAAGCCAAGGAGATTTTTTTATCAGTTTGTCATCCAAAACCAGTTGTGTTATTTCAGCATAGTACATTTGGTCATTAGAAGCCATTATAAGAAGCAATGGTTTGGTCTATGATTTCAGCTTAACACAATGGGTTCTTGTGATGTCAGAACCTAGCATCGTGGTTTCCACAGTTCTAGTATTCAACTATCACCTGGAAAGCGAGGCCTCTCTAGGAGCTTCTCTAGCTATCCAGCTTTTTTACTGTCCATTTCTGCCTAGCAGAATTGCTGCTAGCCTCATTCCTAGAGGCTACTCTCTGTTCTCATTGCTCTTCATTTTCTCTGATGTCATGCAGATGTCCACCTCTCATTTTCTAGCTGCAGAGAAGCACATAGCACTGGCTGAAAAGGTGGCCCTGGTTTTGGTCAGTCTCTGAACTGCTATCTCCGTGCTGCACTTTTCACAGATGCCAGTCTGAGTTGTCATGTCTTATTTTCATCCCAAAGTATTTGGATACTTGAATGTATGCTAGTATGGGGAAGAGTGCTATAAATGGGGTGGCAGGGACTTGATTATAGCACAGCTTTTGGGCAGCAACATTACAACAAGTTTTCTTGAGAATGAGAAAAAAGTCTAACAGGTTTTCTTGAGATAATAACCTGTAGTTTCTATATGAAGAAATCTTTTCCAGAAAGCAATTGCTCTTCTTATGCTGCTGAAATAAAGATATACTTTACAATAAGAGTCTTTCTTACTGGGAGGGTTTTGGTTGGGTTGGGAAGCTTTGTCCATATTAGAAGTGGGGATTGTGGGGAATGTTCCTATAACAGCATGGCAAAAGATTGAGCAGCGGCTCAATCATATGGGCATTCTGGGAAGACATGATGCATTTTCTTGTAAGGAAGGGAAAGGATACATGAGTGGGAGAAGACTAAGAGGACTGGCATGTAGGATTGTGGGCAGTGGATGATGGAGAAAACGAATGAGAGGGAAGAAGTACAAAGCAGGGACTGGCATGGAAAGTCATGGTGGAGTGGTGCTTTGAGTGTTGGACTGGGCAGCCAGGAAATCTGGCTCCTAGTCTTACAAATGGCCATACTATTCTCTGGAGACTTTGGGCCAGTCAGTTGCTCTCAGCTTATCCCACCTCACAGGGTTGTTGTTGTTGTGAGGATAAACAAAATGGAGAACTATGTAAACCTCCTTAGGCTTCTCACAAAAGGAAGAAAGGTGGGATATACATGCAAAGTAACGTAAAAAGAATTAATATCAAGAAGATCAGAAAGTAATAACTCAGATACCAGAAGGAGTTTTAAGACAAGCATTAGCCACAGTTTCTTTCTACATGTGTCCTGAACCAAGGCTGTTTTGTCTACATATAACTAAATCAGTGTTTGGTACTAATAACTATGACAAGATTTCCTTTTTGTGCCAAACATGCACACATTATGAGAGAGATATAAACCCCAGATATACAAATGTGCACTCGCCTGGGGCTTTCTGGTATACAACAGTGCATTAAAACAAGATGTCCATTCCTCTATAAAGGGAGGGCTTTAAAGGGAGATGGTGGCTTTTTTGTTATAGTTGAATTGGGTGCGGTGGCTTCTGGAGGTGAAAAATTAGGTCCAGATTCTCAAAAGTTGACTACATTATGTATATAATGCTGACAAGGAAGGAAACTGGTACAGAAGTATGCTCTTTTGTGGCAGAAGGGGCAAAACAAGAGGAACTGTGATTTTTCACTTTAAGCCGAATCCGAATTCGGTCCCTGTAATGTAATAGTATAGTAGGGGCCAGAAGAAGGGTCTGAGGGAGTATGGAATATTTGGAATAAATCTATTCTTGCTCTGTCTCCAGCCTGTTTTGGACTCTGCACCAGTGGAGTTTGAAAGTGGCAGAGATATGCTCATATAAGATTCTGTCGGCTTATACCTGATGCTACCCAGGTGTCTTGCCTGGCAAGTTCCGATTGAAAGATAAATCAGCAGAAGCAGTTTCTATTGTATGCTAAACCTCTCCAGCCAGCATAACCGGAACATAGAATCGTGCCATAAATCTTTTCACAACAATCCTAGCTAAATATCACATGAATTTATATGTTGTCAGTATCAGCTAATGCCATTTTTTTTACAGTTGAACTTGTCATGTAAAGTATTTGCAAATCTTTCAAATTCTGAAGCATTCACAGTTTAAGCTGTCAAAAAATCAACAGGAGGTTTTTAATTCCTGTCTGGTTTTGTCAGCAAAGGGGAACACTCCACATGATCCATGCTACGTAAGCAAGTTAAATTGCACTGATGACTGCATCTTGTTTAAATCAATAGTTCTTTTCTGGTGCTAAGGCTTGCAGCTGAGAGTGGCCTGCAGCAATAGTTGCATCCAGACACTGCACATATTACATACATACGCTGCTACTGTGCCAAGCTAACCTGAACCCTGCATGGAGAAAAGCTGAATTCTGCACCCTGTATGAATTATGAACATCAAGACATTTTGCATATTATGATCATGCACAATTTATTCTCTTCTGCTAATCATAGGGAGAGGTGAGGTGCTATACTGATCACGGAAACTGTTCCTCCTCTCACTGAGGATCTCACAGCTGTTGTCATCATCTACACGCTGATCCTGTTTGTACGTATCAATTCCTAGGTTGCCAATTACATTCGCTCACTCTAATGTTTCTCTGTCAAGCCTGGGTTAAACAATCTAGGATTTGTCCATGAACTGGGTCGATTTATGGTTACGCTAAAAACAAACAAATTTTATGGACAAATCTTTACAGCAGTAGCCAAATGGTCAGGGGAGCACAGCTGACAATAGAGAACCTGAAGCTGGGAGGGGACACTCAGTTGTTTTCCCGTTCACTCGAGCGCTCATTTGAATCCCAGAAGGGAAAAAAGCTTCACAGTGATGTGAACTGAAGGAACAGCAATTGCAGAATGGGGTAGGCACAGGCATACACCCCACTTTCCCACCATCAGTCGTGCCCTCCTGAAGTGGCTTTTGAAAAAGAAAAGTAGCTGTGGGGCCACAGTTACATATATCTAAATGTGGACTGAACCTAAGTTAGGTACAGAAATATGTATAAACTGTTCCATTAGCTTCATGTCAGCATCTCTGTTGCAACATCTGTTCTCTTTTCCTTTCTCTTTTTTCATAATACTTAAAAGTTGCTTATATTCAAGAACATTTTTGAGAGAGCTACTAAACAATGCATTATAAGGTCATAATAAAACATTCCACATTATTATATTTATTTATTTAATTTATATTTATTTATATTGTGTACTGAAACAAGATGTCTCTTCTGGGAATGCTTGTTGAACAAGTATGTTTGCAGTAGGTGCTGAAGCTGTTGAAGAGCCTTTACCAAAAGCATCATGGACCAGACCTCAGGCATTTTAGATACCATCAAAAAACTACACACTGATGAGTACAGCAACCAGGAAACTAGAAAGGGAATTAGCCAGTTTCTTATATATCCTGATCCTGAATTATTTAGAGTTTAAACCTTAACCCTGGCCTGGTGGCATGTAGGCAGCTGGTGCAGTTCCCTCAACATAGGTGTAATATGTGGTGATCAGTCATGCCCATTACCAGTCTGGCTGGTGCATTCTGAACCAATGCACCTTCTGGACAAACCTTAAGGGCAGCCTCATATAAACTGCATTGCAGTCATCCAGTTCTGAGGTTACCAATGTGTAAACCGCAGTGGTCAAGCTGCCCCTGTCCAAGGATGGCTATGGCTATTTTACCTGCCAAAATGGATTGGCATTTCAAGCCACAGAGGACGCTCTGCTATTAGTAACCGTGCTGGATCAGTGAGCACTTCCAGTTTATCCTTTCTAGAGGAGAGGGAAACCATGACTCAGTTCCCAGACATGAGAATCACCCACGGAGCCTGCATTATGCCAGGATTCTGATTTGGTTTACTGGCCCTCAGTCAGGCCACCACTCCATCCAGACACCAGGCCAAGGAAAGTCCAGCCTTCCAACTCAGATGTTACAGGGAAATAGAGCTGGGTGCCATTACTATACTGATGGCATCTCATTTCTTATCTCCAGTGACCATGTCCAATGGCTTGATACAGATTTTATACAGCACTGGGAACAAAATAGTGCCCCGTGGCACCTTTGTCTAAACTCCAAGGGCTGGCGACCACATCTCTCTGAAACCAAGCCTGCAAATAGGACTAACCACTAAATAGAACATTGCTTTTGATATCCATCTCACAAAGTTGGCCCAGCAGAAACACCATTGTCAACCATATCAAAATTCACAGCAAGATATATTAACAGCACCACTGTAGCCTCCCCCACCCCCACCCTCAACTCAGGTGTCCTTCTACTAGTAAAGATTCTCCAGCAGGGAGACCAAGGCCAATTCAGTTCTAAAACCAGGCCTGAATCCAGGTGGGACTGGATCGAGATAATCCATATCCCACAAGAATGTCTGCAACTTCTGTGATGATATGAGTAGCATCTGGGTATTTGAGAAAAGGTAAACGCTAAATCAACTCCAAAGGCAGGAGCAAAAGCTATCCACAGCCAGTCCCTTAAACTCCTAGCCCACGGAAGCAGGCAGTGCCTGTATCAGGAGTGTGGCAACTCAGGCCAGGGGCCAAATCTGGCCTCTCTGGGGTCCCCTAGAGATCCACTACCCCTTTACCTCAATAATGGATCGTTTGGTGGTTGCCTGGCTTTGTGCAGTTTTTGGGCCCATCCTAAAAGGCTGAGATTCCTCTTCAAAGGTTTCATTCTCCTAGAGAATCCTTTGGATTATTGGGCGGCGTACAAATTTAGAAATAAATAAATAACTGCCAGTGAGGGTTTTTAGCAAAAACATGCAGGTATTCTTCTGCATTTTGGTTTAGCCCCAACCCTCTTTCCTTCAACTGTTTCAAAGATGCAGAGATGCTCTGCCTTCTAAACTAACCTAAGTTTATTTAAACAAACCTTTCCACCAAGCTCTCTTGGGTAGTGTCTCTCCTCAGGCCAGAAGCAATGAGAATTGCCCTCAGCCACTTCCTAGCACTCCTGTGGAAGCACACCCCATTCAGGCCAAATCCAGCAGCTTTTTCATATCTTAACAGTCCCACCCGCCATGGCGTTGCGTCTCCCGAGGGCCTTTCCAGACTGTTCAGGGAATTAAAAGAGCTGTTCCTGTGTTATAGCATCCCCTCTTGCACAGCTTTTAAGATACACTTAAAAGGACGATTCTCCAGGACGAGAAAGTTTTAGTGGCAGCCTTTTACAAAGTCACTTTCCAAGCTGCAGTCTACCTGGACACTGCAATCAATGTCTGGGGCCTGCCTCCAAGGAGGGTGCCAACAAGAAGGGTCTTCTTAGAGGTGCCCCCCAACTGTGGAACAACTCCCCACTGAAGCCCACCGGGTGCCAGCAATTCCATCTTGCAAATGGAAAACAACCAACGATGGACCCTTAGAACATTTTGTGTTTGAGGGAGGCTGACTGCTGGATAGAAGCTTCATGTCAAAGCAACCTTGTAATTTATTTGGATTACATTATTTGGAAAAGTACAGCTTGTGCTAGCGAGGCAGCATAGCCATAGGTACTAAAACAGCACCAGTCCCCAAAACAATAGCAGGCTTTCTCCAAGGCTGCTTCTTGTTAGTCACCTGCAAAATAAAATCAAATAAAAACCTGGTGGAATTCAAGCTCCCTCTCTTCATTCCTTTTCTGCTCTTGGGACACATTCTCCCAGGCAAACCCTGTTTTCAACCCTCACACTGACAAGAAGCTGTTACCAAGTTAGCTTTGTTGTTCATTAATGAGTATTACTTTGTAGTGGTTAAACTACTATGCAGGTCAGCATGATTATGCTGGTGCTACACGGTGCAGCACAGTACCTTCTCTGTGTCAGAAATCTGATTTTGACTTCCTCTTGTTGGAATACCAACACTTATAAGGGCTTACAATTTGAGATTTTCAGGCAAGCAGTTTGATCATGAAGTTTTTTGTTCAACGATGGATGCAATCATTATACATATAAGTGTGCTTTTTCTGTTGCCCCAGGATACATTGCACTACCATGAAGCTGTGAAGAAGTTGCAATAGCATTTCAGGAAGATTTGGGATTAGGGTACACGTCTCCTAGACATTGTAGTTTTTTCTGAATTTGTAACACAATCCTATACACTGGATAGTCACAATTCTATACGTTGTAAACAGGAAAAAGTCCTACAACTCTGAGAAATCCCCCGCCTGTCAGGCTGGCTGGAGAATACTGCAAGCTGTAGGACATTTTCTGTCTAAATATGGATAGGATTAATGCCCTATAATATGTTGCAAAATCTGTTCTGCTGGACAGACAAATCTAAGTACAATTTGGTGGCAAATTCTCCTCCTGTGCAATCAAACCCCAGTGAAACCTTGCCTCGCACAGCCCCCATTCACTGCAAAGTTGCTTTCCGCCAGGTTCTGCCTCTATGTGCATCAAAACATCTTTCACCAGCATAACTTGGTCCAATATAAATGGTCACCAATCAATTAGCAGCTTTTACACAGTGTGGAAAAGGCAATGTCCACCAGATGGACTGCTTAAAAAATCATTATCCACGTTGTACAGTACTCCAAAATCACCTTGCCAGTGGGAAGTGCCTGGGTTCAGCTAATCAGTGCTTAATAATCTACAAGGGCAATTTCCTCAGTAAGGTCAAATAAGAATGTCAAAGCAACTTAAGCCCTGTTAAGATACGTGCATGAACAAATGTTCAGAGTCCAGTTGTTTTCCAAATGCTCATGCCAAATACCACCCTGTTATCTGTGGGTCTCAGACTTGTACGGGTCTCAGACTTTTAAAATCCTAAACTCTCACATTTATACCAGTGTATCTACCTATGTTTGTAACAGAATTAATTATACTGCAATGCTGGTATAACACTGGAAAATCATGCCAGCGGCTTTAAGCATGCCTTTTTCTGATTTCTTGTGATGTGGTATGTCTTGGAATCTGGCAGCTGGACAAAGTGTAGCAAAAACACCCCCCCCCAAAAAAAAACTTCTCCCACCAATTTAACCTTTTACTCAGATCCATGAGAATTGGGAGAGAACACAACCATTTCAGAGCCTTCATGTTCTTATGAATTAATACTTCATTTCCTAAGAGGAGAAGCTAAAGCATTTGAGTCTTTTTAATCTAGAAAAACTGCATTACTGGGGTGGGGAAAATGCATGTATAACACAATCAATAGTACAGAAATGAGGATGGATACAGAATTGTTTTCCGAACCAGGACAGGTGAAAGCAAGTACCGTATTTTTTGCTCTATAAGACTCACTTTTCCCCCCCTCAAAAGTAAGGGGAAATGTCTGTGCGTCTTATAGAGCGAATGTGTGTGTGCAGTAAGTCTGTCAGATGTGGTCCATGGGGAAGTGATGGGGAATGTGCCTGTGATTATGTGCCCATTTGATTCAGAATATTTTTTTTCTTGCTTTCCTCCTCTAAAAACTAGGTGCGTCTTATGGTCAGGTGCGTCTTATAGAGCAAAAAATACGGTATATCTTCATAAAACCCTTCATCCATGACCTTTAGTTTCTCAAACTCGCCGTTAGGAGAGTGAGGGCCACTAGCTCAGATGCCATGAAACAAATTCATGTAAGATACTAACAATGGCTACTAATCAAATGCTCCAGCCTTAGGTACACTGTACATTTGAATAGAAAGTACTGGGGAAAACTTCACAGTATGTGCCATCACCTTTATACCTTGATTATGAGCTCTCAAAGATACTTGGTTTCCTTGCTTCCACTGGGAAGAGAACAAGAGAAATTCCTTTCAAATGGAGAGGCGTTTGTTGCCTGGGTTCCTTGTCAGAGGGCAGTTCCCAGTATTTGTTGGCATGGGAAAAAGGCCTCAGTGCCATCCCCACTTGAAGGCCACTAACATGTCTCAGACAATTAAAAAATATTTACAATTCTTGTACAATTCAGTTTCATTGGAATTGTGATCAAAGAGCAGTTATTTTTAAGAAGTAGAAGGGCAGAGATCAGACCAATCACTCAGTAGCTGACTTACATGAGGGACTTTAAGGTCAGCTTATTCTGAGGTTTAACAAATTCAGGAATCAACTAATTAAGGGGCAACTAACACCTCATGCAGAGAACCAGAAGGAGAGCCCCTTCAGATCTAAAGATGTAGTCATATGGTTGTTTTTAAAGATCAAGAAAATTATTTACAACAATTAACACAGATAACAGGCAAAACTGAAGGATTCAGGACATAAATGGCTCTACAGTGGGAAATGCCAGGCATTAGGTCAACAAAGGCCAGGCAACTCCTAGAGTCCTTCCAACTTCCCCACTGAAAAGTCACCCCACGGTGCCTCAAGCATCCATTTTCCTGTCACGGCTCTGGGGATTTTGCACTGCTGTTCTGTTTTTCCTCCAATCAGAAGCGGCATAGGGAGGAGGGTCACAGGAAGATAAGTGAAGTTCATGGGCCCCTTTAAATGGAAGTGAACAAGGTCTAGTAATACTGCTGCAAATGCTTCACTGGGAAGCATGCTAAGCCCCACTGAACTTACTGGGATCTAATTCCAAGTAAACATACATGTGATTTGTCTGCATGTTTGCTAACTAATACAGACAATAGTTTTTAAGAGATAAAAAAACGGACTACAAGCAATTTTTTTCGGTCTCAGTGTTGTCCGTGGTCAAACAGGTTTTGCATCATTCAGTAATGTGTGAAAACCTGTAAAACCTCTTTTCCAAATATAAAATCAGGGTGAGCATGCACATGAACAGAAGTAAACCTCTTTGAAACAGTCTCACCTAGTTTTGTTTCCAAGGGTGCCACAAAGCTTTTTGGCTGGAGAGTTAAAGGCAGCTTGAGAGAACAATTGCCACTCCAGGTCTGTATACTCATTCCACTTTTGATAATTCACTCTGACCAAACAGGTCTTGCACGTTTTTGTATTGCCAAAACCTGTTTGACCACAGTGAAGCTAAACAGATATGCAGGCACATGTATATCATGAGAAAGAAGGCTCTTTCAAAGCACTTTCAACCATCTTGAAAACAGTTGTCTCTTTCTAACCTTGTTGCTTTGTGTTACATATGAGAACCTCTCCTGACAAGGCAGCTTCCTGCAAGACGGCACACAAAATTACAGCAAAGTATAAAAATATTACACTATAAAATAGTAAACCATTTTCCTATATCATGCAAGCCTTTGCCACTGTACCTCACCATAGCTTAGTTTCTTCCAAACTTGATGGCCATCAGCCTTTCACTCATCTGCTGGTGCTCTTCAAGTTTGGCCTGCAGGCCCCAAACGCTAGAAATCCAATTTAGGGCAACATACCCACTTCAGGTTTGTAAATTACAAAGCAAACTGAAACCATTTATTAACTCTTTCTCCTTTTTTATTATGCCTTGATTAAGCCCTTGTCCTTAAGTGCCTCTGCCCTCTAGTGGAAGCCACACAGTCTAAAGCCTTCTGCAACCGTATCCCCTCCGTTTCTTACCTGTTGAGAGGATCACATTTTGAAGAGAGGAGACTGAGACAGGAAATAAAATGGAGTTTTATATAATGGTCTCTGAACTACAATTCCCAGAATGCTCCTTGTTATTATCCTTTGTAAAGCCCAGCAAACAGAGCCAACTTGCCCAGTATTAGCCCAGTGCTGAGTCAACTTCAATTCTGTAAGTAGCCATGTGGTTTTGGGAGCACAGGGTCTGGTGTGTGTGAGAAACAGAGGGGTTCTTTAAAAGCACTGAAAATGCCACAGAATGCACTGCTGGTTGCTTTCACTTGTAAAAAACATTTTAAAGTGCATGCAAATCAATCCTTCAATATATTATGCATGCAAACAGGAACACTGTTGTATACTTCTAATGCCCCTATTCTGACAGCAAGCCTGAGCACCACCTTTTATTCCACACAGCTGAAGATTTTTCTCCATTGACTGTTGAATCAGCTTCAACAGTACGTACATTCACTTCCTGGATATAGGTGATGTGGAGCAGAGAAGGAGAGGAGCGATGGAAGAGAAGCCATACACCAACATTTTGTGTTAACCAAGAAAGAAACCAACAGCCACAGCATTCAACTTGTTGCATGTTCTGCAGGCGAACAGAATGCTTGACTTCTGTTTAAAAATACACTAGAAAAATTAATTGTACTACAATCATACTTAGTTCAAAATGAACCATGTTGGCGACAGCTTCCAGATGAAGCTTTTTTCCTAATGCAATTCTCCTGCCTCATTCATGGAACTTTATGGGGGATCCAGACATTGCAAATGGTCAACAATCATCTAATTTGAATGTTAAATTAATTTACATCTCCAGGGAAGAACTCCATCCTGGATGGAACAACTATCAGGTGGATCCACAGTTGGCTACAGAATCAGACTCAAAGAATGCTCATCAATGGCACCTTCTCAAACTGGGGAGAGGTAACAAGTGGGGTGCCACAGGGTTCATTCCTGGACCCAGTGTTTTTTCCCATCTTTGGAACTCCCTTCCTAGGGAAATTCGCCTGGCATCATCTCTATTTTCCTTTCGACACCAGGCAAAGACATATCTTTTTAGGAATTTTTTAAACGTTTAGCCTGTATGCTGTGGCCCTTTTTAATTGTTTATGTTTTAATTGGTTTTAATGTGGTTTTACTGTTGGTATGTTTTACATTGTAAGCTGCCTAGGAGGTGGCCTATTAAGTAAGTAAAAAAAAATTATGAATGATTTGGATGAGGGAACAATGATCAGATTTACATATTTATTTTTATTTATTTATTTCTCAATTTATATCCTGCCTTTTTCTACAAAGGGCTCAAGGCAGCTTACATCATTCTCCTCCTCCTCCATCTTATCCCCACAACAACAACCCTGTGAGGTAGGTTGGGCTGAGAGTCTGTGACTGGCCCAAAGTCACCCAGTTGGCTCCATGGCCAAGCAGGGACTAGAACCCAAATTGCCTGAATTCCAGTCCCATGGGTTCTCATTCATTCATTAGATTTATAGCTTGCATTTTTGTCTTTTTAAAGAACTGAAAGATTGTTCTGCAATCTGCCTAGAGAGTGCTTTTAGACTGTTGGTTGCAGAATATAAGTTTAATAATAAATAAGCAAACAACATGGCTTACATAATTCTCCCCCTGCTGCTCTCAATCTTCACAACAACCCTGTGAAGTAGGTTGGGCTGAGAGTCTGTGACTGGCCCAGAGTCACCCAGTTGGCTCCATGGTCGAGCGGGGACTAGAATCCAGATTGCCTGAATTCCAGTCCCATGGTCTTAACCTCTGCACCACACTGGCTGTTATCCTGTTGTGAGGATAAGACTGAGAAGAGGAAAATAATTTTGTTAGTCACCTTGAGCTCCTTGAAAGGAAACAAGGGTGGGATATTAATATACTAAAGAAATAAAAATAAAGAAATCAGTGATTTCCACTTTAGAGAATCTTTGTATTTTTAGTGGATCTTAAGTTATATTGTATACAACAAGAACTCTTGTTTCATGTTTACTGGATGCCATGATGTTGCTTTCATAATGGCCACCTTTTGGAGGTGTAATACTACAAATGCTTCATGAACATTCCTGTTTTGGCAAACATTATTCCCTTTCTGGGAAGTAGTTATAGAACTGATATACTTTATATGGAATGATCTTTAGTATTTTCTAATGCACAAGTTCTTTTAAATTATCTACTTTTTCTTGGAACACTGATACTACAAGATTGGAATGATAAAATACAATGAATAGGAGACCTATAGAAGGTTTCAAGATTTGAATAGAAGATATATAGACACTGCTCTTGAATGGGCATTTTTCATATACATGCGTGGGACAGTTGCACCTAAAATTTGTGCATTTCTTGTTCTATTTTCTTCTTCAATTGTAAGGTTTTTGGAGTTATGCAGTTGTATAGCCTTGCAAGCATTGATTGTCAATGCTTTTGATGTTTTAGCCTCTTGTTAAAGAGGTACCATTCATGGATGTTGACAAAGCAAGGCTATAAAGAGGACATTTTTTTCTGCTGCTTCTTAATTGACAGGTGTCAAATGGTGACTCATCATGTGCAAAGTGAAGTCACAAGGGAATCTTTGCTAGTGAAGGGGGAACATATAAATGGTGCCTCCAAGCAAGACCCTCTAGTCTTTTTGGTGGGACCTGACTGTTCTCACTGTCTTCCACCTTTTCCACCCTTTCCCAAGACTGTAGGTGCTCAGGAAAGTGGAAAAGTGCATGTGTGCCCCATTTATGAAAGCACAAATTCTGAAAATTCTTCCTTGTAAAACAAGAGTTTTGACAGGGCTACCCAGGGATTTTTGTGAAGAGGAGATGGGGTCATGCTTAGCAAAGGGATCCTGCTGTGGTCCTGCCATGAGTTCTCTGGGGTACTCACAGGAGGACAGAGGGGGAAATTGGTGGAGGAGATAATCCACAGTGAGCTTGATCATCAGTCAAGGGTATTGTGGGTAGTTTAATGGAAAACCCACACTGGCTGCATTCACACATAACAAGAAGTCGTGGCAGGAATGGCTTGTTATGTGTGAATGCTGGATGCATGGTGAAATGTGGCATGTTTGGTTTCCATGAATCGCCACTGAGAACCAATGATTTCTTGTTTGGTGTGAAGCCAGTTACAATGTGTTTCTATGAATTGTTTCTTCCTGGAAGTTCAGCTACAACTGCATATGGAATTATATTTCCTCATTGAAACATACTATATATGCTGGTATATAAGATGACCCTTGAAACCGGAAATGGCAAGGCAAAAATTGGGAGTCGTCTTATATGCCAGGTGAATTTTTTCATCATATGATATTAATTGTTTAAAAAAGGAATCATTAACAAAAACAAGCTCATTTTTATTAATAAGCACTAAAGAAAAACCTTCTTACTGGTATTGAGAGAGCTTGTCTTGCAGTGTGAGCCTTGTGCATGGCCACCACAGGCCTGGGCCTGGTCCTGGTCTCGAGTCCACCGCCTGCCCTGTTTTTGCTGAGGGGGGGCAGCACATGATTCTGGGCCGTCCAGGCTGCAGAGGAGTCCACTCCCCACGCGGCTCGCTGAACAGCGGCACAGCACTGTCTGTGCAGGCCTCCTTCCACTTGCCCTTGCTCGCCCATGCCCGTCTGCAGAGCTAGTGCCAGCCATCCTCCTCGACCAGCCCCAGCCAGCCAGCCAAATTGGAGAGCAGGGTAGCTATTAGCTAGAATAAGGATGCCACCAGAGCCTAGAAGCTTCTGTCTGGCAAATGCTCGTACATACTGGCATATAAGAGCCAGAACCGTCTTAGCGCATGGGCCTGATGGGCACTTGCCTATGGGCCCCATACTAATCTGTGTATGTTAACCCTTGGAAAATTGGAAAACTTCCAAAATTAACAGTAGTTGTAGTTGTCCTAGGGGCCCCAATACACTGCTTTGCCCGGGGCCCATAATGCTGTTAAGACGGCCCTGATAAGAGCCCCTTGAAACAGAACATAGGAAGCAAACATTGGGGTTGTCTTATACGTCTGACAGATGACAAAGAAAACAGCCCACAATATTGACCTTGTCATATATGTGACCAGCCTTATACACTGGTAAATACGGTAGCGGTTTTTTGGGAGACAGAACATAGGGGGCCTTCCTATAACATATGATCTCTTGTGAACTACACGTCCCAGAACTCCTTAGTCAAAGCTGGCAGTTTCTGTGCTTTTCCAAGGAGACATTTCGGCTGCTAAATTTACAGTCCCCTGAAGGTCACAAAAGAAAGCCACAGACTTTACAGGCCCTAAAGAAGAAAAATATTCTTTTTGGTCCAGAAAATATGTGAGTAAATTAACTGCCCTTAATTTACAATTTTATATGCCTATCAAAGATTTATGGCACTCGGATTTTGGGGTAATAGTTCTTCCAGATTTCTGGATATTTATAAAGAAGGACTAAATTTTCTGAAATAATAAGCATATTAAAATACATGAAAATGTTATTTCTTTATTCTTATAAATCTGTGATAAAGAGGTGCTGTATGCATTCTTATACTTCTGAATGGAGTACAAGGGCAAAAACAGACTTTGAAGATCATGTGCAGCTTTTTTATTCTATTTACTCTCAGGTAGAGCCCCAATGTGGACTGGAACTCTATAAGGGGGAGTAAAGGGGCTTTAGCCCTTCCTCCCCAAATTATAGTTCCAATTTGGATCAACTCCCCATGCCAATTTTGCCAATTCCTGTGGCAAAATAGTGATTCGTAAAGCAAATTGCAGGAACTATTTGGGCCCATGGAAGGGAAAAGTCCAACTATCCCTTACTAGTCCTGTGCCTAATATAATTTTGTTGGCTCTGAGTATTTTAATTATTATAGACTTTCCCCCTTAAGTTTCTAATTTTCCATTTCAATTTGCTCTATCAGCAAGTTTGAGGCATATCCTTTTCAAACATAATCAAATCAAATTAATAAAAATCCCTTTGGCTTGGCATGTTTTTATTAAAGGTTTTTCATGTTCACTCAAGCTCTGAAATTTTGGGAAATTACAGCTGTTATTTGGGCAATATAGAAGGACATCTTGTGATGTGGCTAATTCCAGGTTCACCATTACCTTGGAGCTGTTCAAGGCAGAATTTGGACCTAAGTCTCAGATTTGCCTTCACACTGGGATAGATGCATAGAGTCTAAGCTAGTGTGCAACTGAAGCTGCTGTTCCATGGAACAGGTAGCACAGCTGTCGTTTGACCTCCCGGAAAACACAGTGTGCTATTCAAAGAGGGTTATGGCTGCCAGCAGTCTCATCAAAGGTGCTTGCAAAATGTACTCTGAAGGGGTACTCGGTGTCACACCATAAAAAGAGTATGTTGTTTTAAGCAACTCCGGAAGAAGAGGCAAAGAATACTGTAAGTTTCTGCATTGACAGAAATCCCTACTGGAGGCCTTCTTATATACATGTGCAGCAGGTGCTCATGGTGGTGGTGAGCTGTTTAAGATTGTAAAAAGTGAAGGAATGGTATGCCAGTGTTGCTTTCAAGGCTGTAGCAAGGCTGTACTGCAACTTCTAGTCCATAGAACTCATGGCTGTTCATAGTAGGCCTGAGTATAAATATTTCCAGGCTAGAGCATTTGCCCCAACACCTCCAAACAAGAATTTACTGGTCTTCAGCTCAAGAAGAAACTGTCTATAATGTTTGCATCTGACCACAGTTCCTGTCCTCCCCAGTATTAGCCATTCAGATATGACTTAATTCCTGACCTTCACTTGCAGCTGCCCTTGTCTTGCCCTCCTGAGGATCTTCCCATTGTTACTTTCAGCTCTGGTATTCAAATCAAAAGAAAATGTATCTTGAAAGATCCTTAAGAGAGGTTCTAGGAGCCTAGCCTCTTGCCTTCGTCTGTTCAACAGAGCAATACCTGTGGATTCAAGCCACTGGTCCCAAGGACCCTAGGCTGGAGAAGATGCCTTCTGGGTCTGCAAATGGGTTCAGCTGCCCATGACCTGAGCCTGGTTCTGGGAGACAAAATGGATTAACAGAGGAAATCTGTGTTTAGATGGAGAGTGTTCGGTTAAAAGTACTACTGCAAATTACAATAGACAAAACAATTTTGTGTGCGTGTTCAGAATTTGGGATAATTTGAGAATTAAAATTTGAATTCAATAATATTCATATTTTGCTTTTTAAATTTGATTTTAATGGATATTTCTTTGAAAAAATGATGACTTTTAAGGTAGTGATAGATGGCTTACTAAATTCAGTACTTTATCACCTTGTCTTGGCTTACAATCCCTCAATCCAAAGTATCTATCACTATTAAATTTGAAAGAGGGAAATGGAATTAGGCCAGTATCCATTCCATTTAATGCAAATTTAAACTAGAAAAATTTGCTCTGGATCACTGCATGAAGACCCTGCAGTTGGTTTCAGTTCTGTAAACCAGACAAGACTATGAGTAGCTCAGTAGTTCTAGAATGGGAAGATTGGCAACCACCACACGACAACGAAATTGACCCGTTCTTCTTGATGATCCCACTTGTTCCCTCAGCTTGGGTGAATTCCCCCCTCAAGAGTCACCAGGCCTCAGAACCTGAGCAGCCATTTCAGAGGATTAACCTCTTGTCAGGATCTTCAGAGAAAGGAATAAGATCTCGGGGTTTAGAGGCAGGATGTTTTCTCCTTAGCTAGATGAGGGTTTTTGCCTGTTCTCCCTATCTTCCTCGTATTTGTCAGGCTCCATGCCTGATGTACAGTGGCAGCCAACACAGATTTTGCTGGATCTGCTCTGCCTGTATTTCATGGACTGTTAGACCTCTGTTTTTGAGCACTCATTGACAAAATCAACATTTGCAGGGGTGTACAAGATTTGTATTCTTGTTTGCATATGCAAGTCTGTGCTAATGTGCCCTTTTGCCACTTTGTATTCACCCAGACTCTTCTCCAATGCAAATGTATTGCAAGTCAACAGAATCTGCTTGACTCAAAAAATGCCAATCTTCTCTGGAATCTGCAGGTCAGAAATCCAAGCTCATTTGAATTTGTTGCAGATTTCTGCAGCCACGCTCTTCCTTGGCAGTCACCACTCAGTCTTACCCTCATCCTCAGCAGACACAATTCAACTCTCAGAGTAATGCCTCTTGATATCTAGCAACCCATCCACTTTCATCTTCATTGCTCTTCCACCTCCCACAAGAAAAACCAAAGAGATAGTGAGGCAGAGTCAGCAGGCTCAGGTGTGAAAGAGAATTTAATTGAGCTGTGGGATTGTCTATTGGTAGACTTTTTGGGGAGGGTGTGTTTTTCCATTATTTGTCACTGTTGCTCAGTTTGAGGGTGAAACTTCTGGAGGTCAAAGCAAAAGTGATGGGGAGCAAGATGAGAAACAGGCGAAGAGGAAGCAAGTACCATGTGACCAAACATCCAGAGGGGAATGGAAGGGAAAGCGGTCTGAGCAGGGTGCTGGTTGCAGTTACACACCCACAATATACTGACCCACAACACCCCACGAAGCATGGCACAATGATACTGTGTATGTTAGCAGCACATCTTGCCCTTGTGTTTCAGAAAAACACAAATCAGTGTAACATTTCAGATACGAGGTAACCAAACTTTGATGCAGGTACTGGACCACTCACACAGACTCCATGCTTGAATCTAAGAAGTGTACTTGAGGCTGACTAGGACCACGCATACACGCACCCCAACCAGCTGTTGACAACACGCAGCACACAGATTACTTAAACACAAACTCATATCAAGGAGCGAAACACAGACCTTGACATTCCCACGTGGTAGCAGCACAGAAACACACAACCTTGCATCAGTAAACAAACATGGCCTGCGCACCAGTTTAAGGACAACCTTCAAATGTGCACATCCTTGCCACAATACTGGGGCAAACATGCTCACACCATTTTACATTTGGATATAACCATTATTCAAGCAGACCCAGAAAGCAGACACTGTGCAACACATGCAAAGCTGGTTCGCAGCACTGCATTGTGATGGGCAGAAAGAAGCTTCATTCTCAACATATTGTGGGGAAATTCCAATGAAGGGACCTGAGGCAGAGAGACCGGGAAGCCAGAGCAGGAGAGAGTAATGGGAGGAGGAGGATGTGGCCTAAGGAGCACTCAGAGTCTGTGTACTGGGAGTCAGCGGGCAAGCCAGTGTGTGCTAAGGGCATCGTTTATAGAACACTTGGGTTACGGAAGTTGTGCCCAGCAAAACGGGCTTCATCGCCAAGCTCCTCCTCAATCCTGCAGAAGACAGACATAGTGATAGTTAATGGAGCTCATGTCACTGTCCCTACACCACAGAAACTTTTCCTGAAATGTAAGCAAAAAACATCACGACTAGTTGCCGACTTGTGTATCTAAGTGGTTAAGAGTACAGGCTTTGATTTGGAAAAGCCCAGTTACTTTGTAAACTTAGACAAACTCCCATTCTTCAACTCTTTATGCAATAGAAGGATAAGTGCCTACATTATAGAGTTGCTGTAGGGATTATTAAGACCACATATATGAAATGGGTTTCTATGAATTTCTTAAATGAAACATATAACCAGCAATGTCAACATCTAAAATCTATCTTCGTATAAATTTGTTTTCCTCATATGCCTTTCAAAAACCAAAACCTGCATGCTAACTTTGCTTGGAATCTACAGAGGACACTAATGATTTGAAGTGTTCAAGGTTTCATGATCAAGGAATGGGAAGCAAAATCTTTTTATGGACAACTGTAGAAGGCCATGCCTTGAAATCCAATACCAGGAGCAACTCCCTGCATTTTGCTGCCTTAGGTAGGGTAAGGTATGAAGTCTTTGTATAAACTGAGAATTGCCCTAGAATTTACTGTGGCACTGCATGATACAAACTAAAAAAACTGTCTTACAACTTGCTTCCATCATAATGGCTGCCTGACCCTTCAGCCTTTGTTTGTATAATGCCTTTGTGTGGACTTGTGTGGAGCCTTGAAAGACAGTTTCAAAAATTGACACATAAATAAAATGTATGCAATTGCCTATATAGTGAAGCCTCTTCCAGACTACAATATGCTTTGCAATGTCCTTTGGCTTCAGGAGGTTTTCAGGACTGGAAGGTCCCCTGCATGGGCCCAGCCCAGTGTGAATGAGGGTGCTTCCAGATGGAGGGCTCCTAGTACTGCCCATTAGAAGTCACTGTGCAGCTATTCAGACTTTTTCCCCTAAATGAGTTTTCCCCAATACAAAAACACCGAAGCAGAAGGTTAGCCACGAGTGGGGGACCATAGTGACATTGGACCCCCTGCAAAATTCTATGAATGAGGCGGGACAATAGCCCTAGAAAAGCTGCATCAGGAAGCAACCTGGCTCCTGCTGGAGGACGAACTGATGAAATGAGGCACTTTCCCCACCTTCCTTTACACGTCTTACCTCATTAGCTGATTATATTTTGCCAGTCGCTCTGACCTGCATGGAGCTCCAGTCTTTATCTGTAAAAGGCAATGTGAAGTCAGCCATAGTTTATGAAGGGCCTGCAAGCGTGTCCCACAGACCTGTCATTTGGCTATGTGGCTCTAAAGGTGTCAGCAGCTCCATTGAGGTATGCTGTGCGTATCTGAGCAAGGAGAAATAATAGGGATTCTGCTACCTTTTCACACTTTTGCACCCAGCTTCAGACCTCTGCAAAAACACAAATGAGGAGGGATGCATTCCCTTCTCACTGCATCCCTGGTCATGTGCTTTCTTCTCCTCCAGCCCCCCGCCAGCTGAGCCTTTGGCAGTGGAAAGGACCGGTCCCTTTTCTTTGCAACGTGATATGTGCATCTGGTGCTCAGGCACACTGCATAGTAAAGTTCAAGCTATGCCCCTGGCCTTCATTGCACTTGAAATGCCTGGGTAGGGGTTGGGGGCAGAGACATTTTGGGAGAAATAAAGATGGAGGGTGCAGCTGGAGGCAGGCAGGCAGAGTGATGCTGTATAATTGGCATCAACCCTGATATTCCCATGTAAGTAAGGTACTGACACTGAGATGGCTTGCTGCTGTCTGGCTCCCCACCCTCACCTTCTTCTGCCCTCCCTTACAGTCATCTGCCCCCACCCTACTGCCAGACTATAATGACCTAGGGCATAAGATCCAAAGTCTGGCCTAATGTTTCCAGTTCCTCTCCCTCTCCTAGTTTGTTTATTTACCTATTCATTTGCATTCCACCTCTTTCTGTACATATTTCTTAACTCCACCTTGGGCTGTGCTGGACTCTAAGCTACCAGTGTCACTCTGTCCATCCATGTTCCTTCCTGTCCTGGTGGGGCTAGTATGTGCATTCTCAGCTGCTTCAGCCTGGCTCTGACAGTCTAGGTGCTCATGTGGAAGTGGCACTAGAACAATCGCAACATACCTGTGTGGGTCCAGGCTCAATTTCTTCGGGAAGGGGAATGATGGCATAGGATCATATCCAGCTCTGGTTTGATTTGGGCAGAAGTGGGCAATTGTGAAGGACCATCACAATTGTCCATCATGAAGGACAGGCAAGAATTTCATTGGGTTGGATTTGACCTACCCATTTTCCAATTTTTCTCTGGCAGCAGCCTGTAGCTGCATATAGAGCTCTACCAACCCTCTCTCTTCTTTTAGGATCTCATTGTTTCTCCTAAGTGTTTGTTTGTGTGTGCATATAGCATTTGAAGTCTCTGTACCTTTTGTACACACAACCCCTATTTCTTGCCCACCCTGATGTCATCTTACTTTAGTCACGCGTACTATACAAAGAGATTCTGTCCCTAAAATGATACTGCCCCACCTTCACCTCTTTTTTTCCAAAGAAGGCAGCCAAGAAATCATTTCTGCCTGGTCAGAACTTACCTGCCCAGTACAAAGTCCCACCACCAGGTCAGCAATGAAGGTGTCTTCAGTCTCCCCTGATCGGTGACTCACCATCACCCCCCAGCCATTCTCCTGGGCCAGTTTACAGCTGTAGGGACATGCAACAAGCTTAGTGGAATTGCCTCCACAATAGCTGGAAGCTGTTGTGGTTTGCACTGGTCAACCTGTAGCCCATAGGCTCTTGTGAAACGGAGTGGTTTGGGGGAACTTACGCTTGAATGGCTTCAGTGACAGATCCAATCTGGTTGACCTTAAGCAAAAGACAATTGCAGGCCTTTTCTTCAACAGCTCGTTCAATGCGTTTTGGGTTGGTCACTGTCAGGTCATCTCCTACAATCTGAATGCCCACCGTTGCCGTGAACTTGGACCAGGCTTCCCAGTCATCCTGGTCAAAAGGATCCTCAATTGACACCACTGCAAAGACAGAGAGGATTCTGTCAGTTTCCAGTCTGCAGATAGGAGAAATTTGCAGGTCTGCTGCTCTAGGACTGAGGCTTTGGGCACAGTAGGCTTACCTGGGTAGTCCCACACAAAGCTCTGGTAGAGGTCACCCAGTTCATCAGAAGTGATATAGCGGCTGGGGTCGTCAGGAGATTTGAAGTCCAAATCATATTTGCCATCCCTGTAGAATTCTGACGCAGCCACATCCATGCCAATCACAATCTTGTCAGTATAGCCAGCTTTCTCAATGGCTTCCTTGAGTAGTTCTAAAGCTGAGGGATGGGAAGGGATACAGCATGCCTTCTAAGAATCTGAAATAGCTCTTCAAACGGAGATTTCCAAAGAGCAATAAGGACAGAAAAGTATTTATTGTTTGGCTTAGGACCAAACAGAATGCTTCACATCCATCGTGTAATATTGGCTGTTGTTTCTCCTCAATCAGGCAGCTTCAGCAGAGGGGAACTTGTTGTTGAGAAGGGAAGGGTTAAATGGAGTTTCATCTTCTTCAGCTGCCAGTTTACGCCTCATTTCCCCCTCCAGTTGCTTTTCCTGCTGGACCTGTGCGCCTGTGTCATCTTTTTCAGAGGACAGTCCTCTGCTTAAGTGGCTGCCCCAACCAAATTCAATAAAGAGCCATCAGAGGGAAAAACTGGACTGTGAAGTAGCCCACCAGCAGCAGCAGGACAGCAGCAGACTGAGCAAGGCACATAGTTCCTCTGGTCACAGTCTTCTGCATGATGGCGCGTTACACTGCCTTTCTGTTTCAGGCATAATAATTCTTAATACGCTTGCACTTACGCACATAAACTAGCACATGAAATTTTATGCAAATTGACAGCATTTGTTTTGGTGATTCTTGCCCTCCTTTTCAGTGGCTCGCAAGTGACCACTTTGGGGTTCCAGAAGCATGTTTACTTTGGAAACACATGCCTGCAACCCCACAAGGGAAAAAACAACAGGAAAGTAGGGCTGACCCTCAATTCTCATGGCCTCCCTTGTACAAATCATCCCTTCCTGAACCTGCCTTGTCTTGGTGGGCAACTTGTGGCCCTCCAGATGTTTTAGTTTACACTTTGCTGTACTGATGGGAACTTTATAAGTCAAAACATCTGGAGACCTCTGGCCTAGAAAGAGCCACTGAGGCTTTATTACATTCATTGTGTGTAATGTGAAGTCCCCAATCAGGGCAAGAGGAGTTGAGAAACATATTCAAAGGGAAACCTGGGGACAAACCAAACATTTCATTGTGGGGGGGGGGGGCGTATAGTGTGATTAAGCTGACCACTTTCAGTCTGAAGGGAAAGCAGCAGCACAGGGACCCAGTCTTGATCATGCTTACATCTTGGAACAGGTAGTATTTTCTCTAGGGGCTCCAAAGAGGAGAAGAAGGCTCTTTGGCAGTTTTGTTTATTGCTTTCTCTTGTTTTGTTCTGAAGACAAGTAAAAATATTCCTATTCCTCCAACATTTTGAAAGCTGAAAATACCTTATTTCTATTAATATTACTTGTTTTTCAATGTATACTTTATTTGTACTTCTGTAGTTTACATTTCCAGTGGATAACCATGTTAATCTGTTGCAGCAAAAACCACAGTCTCTTGTGGCTCTTTGAAAACTAACCAGTGTATAAAGCTTCTGTAGTTACAGTCTCTATCTGCTAAAGTGGACTCTGCCCACCAAAGCTTATACCAGAATAAATTGAGGTTGCTAAGGTTCCACAAAACTCTTTGTTATATTTTAAATGTTGTTTCATGATGATATTAATATAGAGTTTAGGGATTTTTTCCTTGGATTTTATTATTACATTTATATCCTTCCTTTTTCCTCTTGCGAGGATCCCAAGGCAGCTTATGCAGTCCTCTTCTTCTCCTTTTCTCTCTCAACAACCCTGTGAAGCAGGTTAAACTGAGAGGCAATGATTTGTCCATGGTCACCCGGTGAAGCTCACTGGGTGACTCTGGACCAATCCACAGCCTATCTCACTTCACAGGGGTGTTGTGAAGGTAAAATGCTCATCCTCCTCCATGTTCATTCCGGGCATCCACATTGGGGTATACTCCGTGTTTGTATTATTTTTATCATTGTAAGCCACCTAGAGTATACAGCTGTATAAAAAGACAAAATAAAAATCTTAGAACCAAGAAATGGAGATAATGTTCTCCATTAGAGGTGATCAGACGGATGCCGGCAAAACAAAAAACACCTCCTCCCCCCCAGAAAAAAAACAAAAAAAACCCAAGGAAGATAAGAAAATACCATGGATAAAGAACGCGGGACTGTAGGAACACCAAGAAAACACTTGTGTTTTGCAGTGACTGCAAGAAACTGTAGTGCTTTTCCATTTTTTCCTTTTTGTTACCTTCACTGTTCTCCAGGATATTGGGGGCAAAACCTCCTTCATCTCCCACATTGGTGGCATCTTTACCGTACTTGTCCTTGATGACACTCTTGAGATTATGATAGACCTCAGCACCAATGCGCATGGCATCCCGGAAGCTCTCGGCCCCAACAGGCAAGATCATAAACTCCTGCATGGCTAGTTTATTCCCAGCATGGGAGCCTCCATTGATCACGTTGAATGCCTGGAAGAATTCCGCAAGAAGAGAAGAACAAGGTGAGGTGTAATACCACTACTTGGAGCACATCTACAAGATCAAATTACTCTGGTATTAACCGGGTGTGACTGTCATGGCCGCCCCACAAATATCCTAAGAACTGAAGATTCATGAGGCTGCTGGGAATATTTTGTGAGCAATCCCATGTGTCTCACAGAGAAATAAAACACCAGATTTCATTGGGTTAGCAGCCATTGCAGTTAAGCAGGTTTGAGACTGCTCTACTGATTTGTAATGTGGACATAAAACTGACATACTTGTACAGAAGATTATGGCAGGCCTGCACTCTCTTCTGATATTGTGGGAATTCACTTCCCTTGTACATTCATTCACTTTCTCTACTGCCCCCTCGTGCTTTCTGTAAAATCAGGAATGATCAGATGCTTACGGGTACTGGCAGAATGAGATCTGAATTTCCAGCCAGGTCAGCAATATGTCGGTACAGGGGGACATCCTTCTCTGTGGCTGCTGCTTTGCACACAGCCAGGGAAACACCCAGGATGGCATTGGCTCCAAACTTAGCTGTGAACATTTGAAAACTAGATAAAGCAAAACAGCATAATAGACTGGTCTCTGCTCTTAAGATCTTAACAGTCATCTTTCTCTTCCACAGTATCTGCTGCTAGTATAGCTCCGGATTCCCAGCACAATTCTGCACGCTACACAGCTTCTAATTTTGTTATAAAGTTCTCCATTGCTCTTCTCTTCCAAGGATACTCTCTTTCCCTCCCATCTACCCTGCCCCAACCTATGATGTTTTCAATTTTTATGAACAGAATGACTAGGATTACATTTATTCTCTGTCCCATCCATCTCCAGCATGAGGTTGTCTATCTTCTCTTGCTCCACAACAGAGAGGCCCTGCAGAAAGAAACATCTCTTAAATGTAAGGAGTCAGGGTAAAACAATATTGTGCTCTGGAAGAAATTTGTCACAAACTCCTATTGCCTTTTCTGTTATTGTGCCCATATTGTTGCCTGTTCTAATTACTGCACCAATTATTATCTGCCTTGCTGCCTTCAAATTTCAGAAAAATCTGTGCTTTGTATGCAGGATCGGCCATGTAATTGGCCTCTTCAGTGTCTTCCATTGCAAAAGATACTTTTTCCATCCTTTGATCATGTCCACACGCACACACACTCATACAGAGAATGGGTGGGGTGAGAGAATATGTCTGGGTATCCAGAAAACAGTAGGGTGAAATAAATGGACAGAGAGAGAGAATGAGAAAGAGAGAGAGAGAGAACGAACACGAATAAAGCCTATGAGAAAATGAAGAACAAAGGGGGATCCTTACAGAGCTCACAAGAGCAGGGGCGATAGTGCTGTTGATGTGATCCACTGCCTGCAGGACCCCTACAGGAAGGAAAAAGACACAGAGAGTGTCACACAGAGGCAGAAAGAAACAGAGACAGAAAGGCAGTCAAGATATCAGCTCTTCCCTCTAACTCCAGTTTGGGATTGAAGCCTATGGAATGTCATTGGCAAACATCTGTTCATATTACTCAGCCAAAGCAAGCCTCAGTACACACACGCTCACACGCTCACAGAACTTTCTACTGTCATTAGTTCTTGTTGGGTGACTAGAAGCTAGGCTGCCCATACCTTTTCCAAGGAATCGGGATTTATCATTGTCGCGCAGCTCCAGAGCTTCATAGATGCCCGTGGAAGCACCACTTGGAACAGCTGCCCGGAACATTCCTGAATGGAACCCATCGGTGGAAAACAATGAGGGAAAGAGCCATTTAAATAATCTAAGCACAGAGTTCTTCCCTGATTATATAACAGTCTTCTTGAACAATTTTAATTCTAATTGCTAGTCCTTTTACCAATGAACTCATAATGAAAATCATATAGTTGGTATATATCAAATTGCTCAAAAAAGTAATTGTGCTTCTACTGTCCAGTGCTATGATATTAGGAGGCTAAAAGGCACCTGGTGAATGGTTATGATTTTGGAACTATTTAATGACACTAACATGTTTAAATTAAGTAACTTTAAACCTATCCAACAATGTGTAATTAGGTTTTTTTGTTTTTAAAACTTGACTTGAGAATACTCTTCAAATTTTACTTCTGTGTTCAGTAACCACATCATTTCTGGATTTGGCTCCTTGTAAACTGCTGCCTTGTGGATCTTTTTTTAAAAGGTCATTAGCCGATGACTGTAATGGTCTCTTGTTCACCTTGTGCACAGGCAAGTATGTGAAGACTTTACGGGTTGTTATTTCCCTGCCCTGATTTTAAAATCCCTCATATTTGTGGTTATATTTCTTATTCTACAGTTGTAGCCTCAACTCTACTGCCCCCCTTCTTACTTTCTCCTCTTACTGTGTTCTTACTTGTGTTTTCCAATTCTGTTTTACTTCCATTATCCCTACTTCCAGCTTAGATTTTTTTTTTCTGCCTTTCAGTCTGAATTACACTCTGTTGCTTCTGCTACGTTCCACTGACTTCCTGGCAAGGCCATCCTAGATTTGGATGGAACCCCAGAAGAGAAGGAGATCCTTGTTTCTGACTCAAGCATTTACAGGGGGCAAGGGGAGTCTGAGGATGTTGACAGCCCTCACAGGACTACCATCCAGGGGGATGTTCCGCACAAAGAGGCCATGGCATTGGAAGAACTGGAGTAGTGTCTCTCTTCCAGGAACAGAGGCAGTAGTCCAGAGCATGAGGTGCAGAGCCTGTCCAACAGCTTGTCAAATAATTCTGAATGCTGCTTATGGGGAGGGCCTTGCTCTCAATCCAAGCCCTGGTGACAAGCCAGGAAGGTGGGGGCAGCAGCATCACCCATAAAGCTGCTCAGTTGGAGTTCGGCTGCTGCTAAAACAACCGTTCTGTTGTGCCCCATGCTGGACAGCGCCATGGGCAGTGTCTTTATCCTTGATGAAAAGACCTGTTTTGGCCAAGGTAAAATTTGAATCACATGTTGGGCTTGGCTAAGACAGGAAAGCGCTTTCTTTTCTTGGAATCGTCTGCTATCCTTCTGATCTGTTCAATCTTAAATGTTAAATGGTCTGAGCAACTGATAATTCTTATCACTTCAGTGTCTTCATTTCCCCAAGCTGTGTTCTTTTTCAAACTTTTTCTTCCATCTACTAAATAAAACAGTTGTTAATGCTTTGAGATACAGAAAGGTGAAGTATAAATTACAATAAAAATGCAAAATTATTGCAACATGCTTCTTTCTGGTTTTCCAGTTTCTTCCTTTTTTCTTGCACATAGTTGCTGAGCTTGTTAGTTCTAATTTAGATCATATCACTACACTTTGTCCTCTGCTCTGGCTTCTTTTTCCTCAAATACATTGTTTTTGAGGATAAATGTTTGCAATTTATTATATTTTTCTCTTCTTTGTATAGTTTCCTGTTGCTGCTTTTTTTGCGAACCAAATATTTCTTCATCTATTTCCTGTGATCACACCTTTTAGTTTTCAGTTTTTCCTTGGAATTCTCTCCCTTCTGACATGCAAATAACCCCGTAGTTCCCTGTATTCACACAATGAGATGTTTAGTTTGACCCTTGTAGTGTAAAGTAAGATTAGATGTCTGTTTCATAGAACTAAGAAGTTACTTTCATGCATGCAGCTTCCGCAGTCCTACACAATCAGTTGCATTTGATCAGCTGATAAAATCCTTAGCACTGAGGCAAACATTCATAATGAACTCTATTCTGTGTCATAAAATAAATGTCATAAATAGTCAGGGAAGAAAAACAGAAGCAGAGTTTTCTTTGAATGCATTGCTCAGAATTTGCAGAAATGCTTGTCAGCTCTAGGGTTGGAGCCTTATGGGGCAGGGATAAAGCCCAGTGGTGACACGTTAGACCGAGGATCACTCCTGGCAGCCTCCGGCACCTCTGGGTCAAGTGTGATCAATACAAGTGGAGGAATGAGCAGTGAAAAAACTGTCTTCAGACCAAGGAGACCATATCCTGCCACCTTGATCTTACTTTTTCCCTGGGAACTCTGAAAAGAAAACTAACACGGGGCAACTTCGGATCCATGTGTGGTTACAATTATGCATTTGAGTGAATTAAAGCTTTGCTGTGAATTAATTCTTTATTTCTAAGGTATTAAATATTGCAGACACTAGACCTACAGAAACATAGCAACTAGTACAAGTCATCCACAGCTTTATATTGAGGGGGGTGCATGTGTTAGTTAAGGAATCCCTAGGAGCAGGGCCTTTTCTGCAGCTGCTTCTTATATTTGGAATGCTCTCCCTAAGGAGATTTGCCTGGTGCCTTCCTTACTTTCTTTCCAGTGCCAGGTGAAGACCTTCCTTTAAAAAAAAAAAAAAAAAAACTAATGCCATAGACCTTTGTTTTGTATGTTTTACTGTATTTTATTGTTGCTTTTAATGTATAATAAGGTATGGTTTTTATTATGTTTTATTGTGTTTTCATCTTGGGTTGTGAGCCACCCAGAGGTGCTGGGCAGCATACAAATGTTTTAAATAAATAAATATTTTTTAAAAAAGGGAATGATCTCCACACACTATTTCTGGCTTTAAAATCCTCCACTGTTGAAGGAATGTCATGTCACATTTCCCTTCCCTTCCCAATTCTCTCCTGCCTGAAGTTGCACCGTGTGACAGAACAGAGCCGAATGAATTGCTCCATGCTTTCCTCTATGGAAAATTTGCTGGAGGGACAAAGAGCTGCAATGCCAGCCTCTGTCATGTGTATTTGCCACTTCTTTCCCTTCCCAGCTCACTGTCCTTCGCTCACAGAGCGGATTCATGGGTACAGTGCCCAGGGTTACATTTACTCCACTTCTATGCATACCTTTTGCTGTGTACAAATCCACCTCGACAGTGGGATTCCCACGAGAGTCCAGGATCTCTCGGGCATGGATCTTCTCAATGGACATGGTGGAATTTGTCTTCCCTGGAAGCAGGCAAACAGAATATGGGGGTCCAAAAACAGAAAGAAAGACAGTGACTTTACTTTGATGCCTTTACTCTGTGTTCTCCTCTCAAGGTTCCTCAGCCTCAAATTGGTCAGAACATAATGAAAAAGCTTTAATTAAAAGCTTTAATTTGTTAAAAGTTACACAACTTTTAATAAAAAGCTCCATTCCAAGAGCAGAATGCTTGTGGCTTGGTAGCAGGCTGCAGTCTAGGTAGAATGTTACTGGTTTGACCAGATTTTCATCATCTGGGGCAGTTGTCAGAACTGAAAGTGGCGAAATTAAAACATGTCCAGTTGAGCTATTGATACTCTTACTATGGCTACATGCACTTCCATAGCATGCATGTCCAATGGCAGCCGTCCTTTCACAAAGGAAAGATACTCCATACATGCTCAGGGACACTTTGTCTTTACAGTTTTTATGTCTTTCCCTTGGGGGACATTTGCACATGCTCAGGGGCACTAAGGCCAAGGTGTCCAATGTTTTTGTGAGCCAAAGGTGGCCATGGCAGCCCTGCACAAGAGACACTAATTTCTAGCAGCTCTCTCTGGCAAAGGCAGGGACTCCAGTGCAGTTTACAATAAGCCCGAGGCCTGAGCTGTTCAGGCAGAACTTCAGATGAGACTGTGTCACATGGAGTGAAGGGCTGCTATGGTCTTTCCTCACTACTGCCATTGCTGGCAGGATTCGGTTCCTTCTGACCAGAAGCCTTCCATGGCCTGCAGGGATGAGCTGATATTTTCCACAGTAGAATATCATTCCCAGAATGCTGAATTCTCTGAGAGAATGAGCTGTAAGGCTGGAAGTCCTCGGTTCAAATTCACTGGCACATCATTTGTCCCTTCTGGCTATCATACATAGGAAATAATCGTGGCCTACCATATAAGTGTATTGTTGGAATATTGAGATAATGTAGGTAAAGCACTTAAGATGAGCTTATAGGTATATGAAATACATACCTGAGTTTCTTGTTATGATGGCCCTTTGAAGTGAATGTACATTTTTTATTTATTTATTTATTTATTTATTTTTCAATTTATATCCTGCCTTTTTCCTACAAAGGGCTCAAGGCAGCTTACATCATTCTCCGCCTCCATCTTATCCCCACAACAACAACCCTGTGAGGTAGGTTGGGCTGAGAGTCTGTGACTGCCCCAAAGTCACCCAGTTGGCTCCATGGCTGAGCGGGGACTCGAACCCAGATCGTCTGAGTCCCAGTCCCATGCTCTTAACCACTACACCACACTGGCTCTCATCACACCACACTGGCTCTCATTATTTAAAACTTTTCTATATTGTCCTCTTACCAAGAGTCTCAGGACAGTCTTACAATAAAAGAAAGTGAAGCACAGCATCATCTTCTATAAAATCCCAATAAATATTGCAATTTAAACCTTAAAATGTTGGGAAAATAATAAGGTTTTGTCCTGGTGCCAAAAAGAATAAAGTGTTGGTTCCAGGTGAACCTCTCTGGGGAGCATATTCCATAACTGCCACCACAGAGATGGCTGTTCTCCGGGTAGCTACTCTCCTAATATCCTTCAGAGAGGGCTCTCAAAGAAAGACCTCCAACTCGTATCTTAAGGGTGGGCAGGCACTTAGGGAAGGAGATGCTCCTTCAGATATACAGACTTAGGGCTTTATAGGTCATCACCAGCATCTTAAATTGGGCCCGGACTTTGATTGGTAGCCAGTGTAGATGTTACACTGTGCATATCTGCCAGGCCCTGTTTACATCCTAGCTGCTCTATTCTGAACCAACTGAGGTATCTGGACTGTCTTCAAGGGCAGCCTCAGATAAAACATGTTACAATAGATCAATTAGGAGGTTACCAGATCATGGGCCATAGTTGCTAGGCTCTGCTCATTCAGGTAAAGGTGCAGTTGATGAATCAGCCAAAGCTGAAGGAAAGCGCTCCTTGCCACAGCAGTCACCTGGAGCTCCAAGGACAACTCTGAGTCAAGGAGCACTCCCAAACTGCGCATCCTGTCCTTTCAGGGGAGTACAACCCCATCCAGAATAGGGCTAAAGTCACTTACTCAGAAAGCTGAACCAGAAAGCTGAACTGCCTATCAAGGACCTCCGTCTTGTCTGGATTAAGCACAAGTTTATTGGTCCTCATCCAGCCCATCACATCGGCCAGACACCAGTTAAGGACAGCCAGTGCCTCACCTGGACTAGATGTAAAAGAGAGGTAGAACTGGGTGTCATCAGCATACTGGTGTCATCAGCACACTGATGACTCCGCAGCCCAAACCCCTGGATGATCTCTCCCCGTGGTTTCATGCAAATGTTGAAAGGCATGAGGGATAGAATGGAACCCTGTGGAACTCCATGGCAAAGCTGCCATGGCGCAGAGCCCCCAGCACCACCTTCTGGAATTAGTCAGCCCAGTAGGAGTGGAACCACCGCAAAACAGTGCCTCCAACCCCCCAACTCGGCCAGTGTATTCAGAAGGATACCATGGCCAGTGGTATCAAAAGCTGCTGAGAGGTCCAGAAGAATCATCTGGGATGCACTTCTCCTGTCCCATCCCTGCACAGGGTGATCAAGGCAGTTTCAGTCCCATAGCCAGGCTTGAAACCAGACTGGGTGGATCCAGATGGTCAGTTTCCTCCAGGAGAGGCTGGAGTTTCCTGGCCACCACCCACTCAAGCACCTTGCCCAAGAATGGTGGCACGTGAGGCACATGAATTTCTGCCTCTTCCTTCTCCATTCCCTTTACCTTTGTGGGTCACAACTCTTTAGAGCCGATGTGTGCAGGGATGGTCTTGTTTTACTGATTAAATGTAAGCCACTTTATGGACAAGAAAGGGATAAAAATGTGTTAAATAATCTAGCCAGGTAGACATTGTTCAGAGTGCCGACGAAAATGCATTGCTTGCATTTTTGGGGTGGGGACACACTTGACTTCCCTGCCATGCCTCTGCTGTGAGCAACCCAGCCCTTAAGATGCTGTCGAAACAGCAGCACCTCGGTTGCCAGTAAGATCTCTCTGAAGTGATTGTGTGTCTCTCATGGCATCTGCTGGAGACTCTATGTACTCTGCACTGGAATAACCTTACAATTTTACTTGTAGGCTGAATTCTGGGACTGCATCAGTTATGTGGCTTGATGAAAATTGGCATGTATTACTCTGCAATTTCACCACTTTGTACCTCTGATTCTATTCTGAGTGTTACTGAGAGGGGCAAGAAGCTCTTCAGGGCATGGAAACCCAGTCATCTGACTTCTGGAAATCTTATTCCTGGCTTCTGAGATTCACATGGTGTTGCCCCACATTTTCAAGCAAACGTTGCCATTATAAGGGGTAGGAAATTGCTTTCTTAAATGGAAGCTGAACTCCATGCTACCTCTTACATACCCACACCCCACTTTTGGCACCCATGGAATGAGATGAATATATATAACCTGAAATTGCATTGACTTTCTTGCAGCCACAGCACACTGCTGACTCATACTCATTTTGTGATGGATGACGATTCCAAAATCCTTTTTACGTATAGTATTACTAAGCCAGCCAACCTTCACCTGGTACCTGTGCCTTTTTTCCCTAAATGAAGCGCTTGGCACTTGTCTTCGTTAGAATTCATTCTGTTATTTTCAGCCCAGGCTTCTAAGCGCTTGATCATTTTGAGCTTTGTTTCTGTCTCCTGAAGATATTTGCTCTCCAGCTTTGTGTCATGTGCAGATTTGATGAGCGTTCCCCCCACCTCCAGCACCTTAATCTTTCCTGTTGGAGTTTCCTGCCATGGAACTGTACTTCTCACTGTCTGGGTTTATTAAAATCAGCTTTCTTGAAGTCCAGGGGAAAATACAAAGACATTTATGTGGTACTTCATGGTCAGCATTTACATGCTTTGTTGGTGAAAACTCTACCAGTTTGCATTTCTTGCGTCTGCCTCCCAATACGGTCAATATGTTTCAGTGCTGCCTTGATAGCCAGATTCTTTTGCTACAGGTTTAAGATATTCCAGAACATATAGCATAATTTCAGTAAGGGAGAAACAGGCTAATGATCAGATTGAACAATCCTGTCACTTCAGTTTTTAGTTGACCAAATGTTTTTGTAAAGGGAAGATGCACTGGTTAAATTTATTGTAAAAAAATGACTTTTTCATCTGAATATATAATTTGAGCAGTATCCAAATGTCCTTTCCATTGTTGAATCAACGGGCATGATAAAAGCCTGAGCAACATTCTCCTTAAATATACATACAACTGTTCACATAAGTCAAAATATTTCTTCATCAGGTAAAGCAACATTTCCATTAGGAATATCTAGGCAGATCTACTGTGGCACTGCCCCAGAATAATAGCATCTGTAACTTTAAGAAGAAAAGTGAAGGTTTCCTGTTTTTGGCTTGCAACAATGTCCATAGTAAATATAATTATTTATCTGGAAATTTTTTAGAGGGTCCCAGAGAAAATTTAAGGGGGCAGTGCCCCTCCTCCAATAGGCCTGGAATAAAATGTTCATTGGTTTCAGTATTTTCTTATTTTAATATTTGCTTTGTATCTGCTTCTTGGCTTAGAGATTGCCCCAACTGGCCAATGGACTCTGAGCAGGCAGGAGATGGCAAAAGACTGTTTGTGGAGGTTCAGAAGAATTTGGCCATCCTCCCTCCTCTAGCAATCAGTTGTCTCCTTGTTCAACTACTTACATTTTAATAATTGCTAAACCAGGACTGGCTAGCAACAGCACTTATCTGGAAAGAAGACAAATGTTGACCTTAACATTTTGCCACAATCTCTGGACACCTTTCCACCTGCATTGTTTATGACGCAGAGGGCAGCTTCAGAAGGGAGAAGCAGGATGGAGAAAGCTACAGTGGGGAGGAGAAATGACGCTGGGAATGGAGCTTGACAGAATATGGAGTAGGCAAGAGGAGCCAAGACACAGCACAGTCAGGTTTGAAGTTCCCCATTGTTCAAATCCATAAAAAAAAACTGCTGGTAGCATGCCAGCAAAAATGTCTGTCATCCTGGAGTCTCAACCAAGAAAACTGGGATTTTCTGGTGCCCACGCAGGCTCGTATTGCCCTCCCACTCACTTCTGCAGCACCTTCTGGGCTGGTATCCCCCATCAACTGCTTCAACAGCCGACAGCTGCTCTGCATGCAGAAATGGCTTGCACGGTCTGTCAAACGCCACAGACACTCCTTGTCGGGTGCCAAGACTCCAGCACCACAGAAACTTCTGTGCCCCAGCGACAGAGTTTTTCATTGAAGTGCCCTCGGGTGTTGGTCTGTGCGTGTGCACCCACATGTCCTAAGTCAATTTCTGCAGCAGAATCCAAATTGTTAGCAGTGTAGACCAAATGAATCCAAGCTACTCATCAGTTCTGCCTTTGATTCATTTAGTGATAGGATAGGAAAAGCTGCTGGCTTTTTGTCTGTTCTGTTTTTACCAACTGTGTTGGAGGCAGGACTTAACCCCTCCATCCTAGTAGTTCTCAGTATGCATCTCCTGCTGTCTCTACCCACTCTCTTTTCAATTCTACCTCCTCCTACAAATGTTTTCCAAACTAGCAGAGAGAAAATCAGAGGCAACAGACGTGGTACTGTCCTAAAAGGAGGTCAAGGCCAGATAAGCAGGGATAAGGGATGGTGAAGGAGAGTGTGTGCGCGTGCACACACACGCACATATGTGATGGACGGAGAGTGCGGGGGGGGGTGGAGGGCAGAACAGCTGGAAACTCACCAGCAACCACAGCAATCAAGAATATGCAATCTGCTATAGGAGGCTTTTGCATGTATCCCAGCTTCAGTCTTTCCAGGTTGGGCACTGCCTGCAGTAGCATCCAATACCCTCTGCCTCTTCTCATGTCTCTTCAGGGTCACCAGAGCACTGCTCTTGTAAGCCCCCCACAGCCCTAAAAAGGGGCAGCGTGGGATTGCTTGGCTCCCATTCCTTGCCCTCAAATACTCCCTCAGAGGGGAGGACAGGAGCTCACCTTATGACGACTATTCACTCCTTGGGTAACAGTGGTGCAGCATGGCCAGCAACTGCCATGCCACAGAGCTGGCAGGTGGTCATGATAAGACAACTGAGCTTGGTCCCTTGGGTTACGAAGCCAGACCTTGCCAGACTCCTTCACACCTCCCTTAAGGGAGACTTCGCTTCAGTGGCTGCTGGCTCCCCAGCGGATTGGCCAATGCCTTCACCATAACACCCACAGAGAGGGGTGTTTACAGCAGCCCAAAATGGGGCCAAAAGCCTAGAAGCCAGTCAACATCAAAGCAAAGCAGAGGGGGAGAACAGGGGTGATCTAGAGAGTATTTGTGAGGGAGAGGGAGAAGCCACTTACCTTCCTAATGCAGCAGTAGGAAGGCTGGCCAGACAGCACTGCTAAGAGGTGTTGGATGGTGAAATCAAGGATGCAGGACTTGAAGGGGAGCTGCTGTGTCCTCTGAGCCAGTGGCAGTGGCAGCAGCAGCAGCAGCAGCAGCAGTGGTGGGATGGAGCTACCCCTGATAGGGCCCGGATAGCAGCATGTGACCCAGAGCTGCGATGAGTCAGGATTTCAAGGGAGCTTTGCAAACAGCACGTAGAGGATGGAGAGAGGAGAGAAGGGAGGGGTGGATGGTGCTGCAGGAATGGGAGGCCAGAAGCAACACACAGCCCTGTTTCATCACACTTTTTTAATTCACGTGCATTAAATCACAACCCATTCCAAGCGGAGACATCTCTCCCCATTTACCACCCCACTGAAGCCTCTGTCTCTGTGCGAGCATAGCCGCCTCCTCTTCCTTCATGCCAGGGGAATCGCACTGTCTGGGTCAGTTCTGCACAGCAAGGAGAGAACGCTCTAGAAAGCAGCTTGCAGCTTCCATTGCACCCTGCGGACTGACAGCTATGTCATTCGACAGGTATCTCCTCCTGGTTCAAGTCCTCCATTTCCTGCAAAATGTGTGTGGGGAGTGAGGGAGGGACAGAGAGAGACAGAGACAGACAGAGAGAGTGGGCTTAGTGCATGTTCAGATAAGGATTTTTCAGGGGGCAGCAGGCTAGCCAGTTTTATATATCTCATATCTACAAGCCATACTAGAAGTGAGCTGATTCTCCCCTGCTTTTCTACCTCCATAGCCCAGAGAGTACAAGAGGGCCATAATCCACGGGGAAACTCTCCTGTGCAAATTCTATTGAATTAGTTGGTGTATGCAGCTCCCATCAATTTTGATGTGGGAGAAATTCTCAGTGAATGATGCCCTAGAGAATTAATGCTGCAATCCTATGCACATTTACCCAGAAGTATGGCCAGCTGAATAGACCTTACTTCAGAGTAGATACACATTGGATTGCACAGTAACCCCAACAACTCTGGCACAACATGTTCCCTTTCCTTTTTGTTGCATTCTGCTTTTCCCTGTTTTTTTTTTTTAAAGCTGTGAGCATGCAGGAAAGGCCTGCTTTTTGTATTATTTCTGTACAGAATATATTAGGGCCTTTATAAATGATCATGAGGAACTGTGATGATCTGCTGTTGTATGATCAGCTTCACTCATTTTTTATTAAATGCTAAATCACACAATTAATGGACAGTAGTACACCAGTGCCGTTTGTTCAAGTTCTGTGTAGTGATCATAGCCAATACCTGATCTCTCTGCCATGAATTTGTCTTGAGATCATTTTAGAGCCCTCTGTGGTGACAGGAGTCTCTATAGCTTGTTGAAATGAATCCAGTAAACAATTATGCATCCAGTGATGAAGACCTTCCTTTTGTCTGCTCTCTCCTCTGCTTTATTGAGTGTCCCTGTGTTTTCTACTTTCTCTACCCCTAATATTGTAAACCTATGTCATGCCATCCCTTCCTCATATTTTTCCCCCTAAAGAAAAAGGGTTCCAACTGAGAGTCTCAGTGTTGTCATTTTTACTTCTAGAGAAAGCGCTGGGTTCATTTGATCCAGGAGCCACTTGCTTATCTTTCTGATGGTCCAGAATATTCACCAAGCTCTCCTCCAGCACCATGGTTCAAATGTGTCAATTTTCTTCCTGTCAGCTTTCTTCTCTGCCCAGCTTTCACACCTATATATTGTGATTGGGAATACAATACTTTGGATGATCTTTTCTAGTTCCTTCAGTGCTACCCTTCCGAGTCTCAGTCTTCTTCGTATTTCTTGGCTGCAGTCTCCCTTTGAATTGATGACTGAACTGAGGTATATGAAGTCTTTCACAATTCCAATTTCTTCATTATTAACAGTGAAATTCTGTAATTCTTCTGTGGACACTATTTTGTTTTCATATTCAGCTGCAGTCCTGCTTTTGCTTGATATAGAAAAGGGGATTTACAGGGGAATGCAGTCCTCTTTGGATGTACATCTATAAGGCCTGGGAAGGATAGATTGGAGGGGGTGTTGCTCTGTATATCAAACAAGGGGTAGTGTACAGCAGACGCAAAAACCTAAGAGTAAACTGTTCCATAGAAGTGCGATGGGTGAAAGTACCTAACTCCAAAATTAATTTAGTCATTCCTCAGGTCAGGATGCTCAGAGCAATTTTGATATAGAAAACAGTATCAGGGAGGCCTCCAAATAAAGAATTACTGCAATATTGGCTGACTTCAATGACCCACATTGACTGGCTAAATCCTTTGTTCCAGATCTGATAGAAAGGTTAAACTTCTCAAATGTACTAAATTAGGGACTGCAGGTGGCGCAGTGGTTTAAACCGCTGTGCTGCTGGGCTGGTAGATCGAAAGGTCACTGGTTCGAATCTGCACAATGGGGTGAGCTCCCGTGCACCGTCCCAGCTCCTGCCAACCTTGCAGTTCGAAAGCATGCAAATGCAAGTAGATAGAAAGGTACCACTTTGGTGGGCAGGTAGCAGCGTTCCGTGCACTTCGGTGTTTAGTCATGCTGGCCACATGACCACGGAGACTGTCTGCGGACAAACGCTGGCTCCCTCGGCTAGGAAACGGAGATGAGCACCGCCCCCTAGAGTCAGGCATGACTGGACGTAACGTCAAGGGGAAACCTTTACCTTTACCTTTAGAGCATGTTCATGGAGTCAACCTGAGAGGAGACAATCTTGGATTTATTCCCGAGGGTGTTTTCCCAGGACCTACCACAAGATGTTGTTGAATCATTTGGGTGTGCAGTGCTATCAGATTTAATAAATATTTAAGCAGAGGATTGCCAAAGTAATCCAATGCACTCATACTTGACTTCAAAAGAAGAAACTTCTCCAAAATTAAGGAACTGGTAAAAAAGAAGCTGAAAGGAGCTTAAATTCCTTCCAAATACTTAGAGATTACTCAAAACAACAAAAATTGGTGCTGAGATTGTATGTACCCCACACATTAGGAAAGGTAGTACAGAATACAAGAGATTATCAGCATGATTAAGAAGCGGTGTCAAGGAATGTAGGAGAGAAGTTTTCCTTCAGAAAATGGAAGTCTTGCCCAAAGGAGGAAAACAAAATGGAGCATGGGCTTGCACAGGGGAGATGCAAGCAGACAATAAGGGGTGCAAAAATAAAACAAAACACTCAAAACCATATTCAATGTATCACTAACAACATCAAGGCCTACAATACATTCTTTAAATATATTAGATGGAAGAAATCTATCTTAGATGGAAGAGGCAGTTGAACCATTGGCTGATAATGGAGTTAAAGAAGTACTGAAAATAAGGAAATTATGGAGAAGCTGAATGAATTATTTTCATCTGTCTTTACAGCAGAGGATACTGGACAAATATGTGTGCTCAACAGGTATTTTCAGGAAGGGAGTTTGAGAAATCAAGGCAAACAGTGATGGCAAAAGATGACATATTCAGCCTTATGGAAAAATTGAAAATTAAATCCCTGGGCCCAGATGGCATCTGTCCTAGAGTTCTTAAAGCACTAAAATACAGGTGTGTGTGTGTGTGTGTGTGTGTGCACGTGCAAAAATAGGTATACAGTTACAAGAATTATACAGAGTTCCTCACCCTGTGCCAAAGTGTGCTTGAGTGTAGAAACTAAACTACAGGAGTGTGTAAATGCTGAAGGCCAGCAATTTGAGCACTTTGTACTTAATTGCAATTTGTATGTCATCCTTATTGTGACTTAATAAAGCTATTGTTTTTTTCATAACAAACACTGTACACCTACTTTTGCACCCCCCTGTATAAGATTGCTGATCTTACCAAAGTATATAACTTTGTCCCTAAGAAGTACAGAATGCTGAATATTATACCAAAAAGCATCCAAGGGAGATCTGAGAAATTACAGTCTCATCAGCTTCACTTCTATTCTGGGTAAATTGACTGAAAGCATGATTAAAGACAAAATGAGGGTTCTTTGAGTGTCAATAAACATGTGGACAGGGATGATCTGGTAGACATTATTGACTTCCAAAAGGCCTTTAACAAAGCCCCTTACCACAGACTGCTGAACAAACTTAATAAGTCATGGAATAGGAAGGGGAGTCTTATGGATACGATTAAAGAATAGAAAGCAAGAAATAGGAATAAATGGTGAAATTCTCACACAGGAGGGATGTAAGCATTGGGATCCTACAGGGATCTACACTGGGCCAGTGCTTTTCAACTTACTCACAGATGATCTAGAATTAAGAGTGAGCAGTAAAGTGGCCAAGTTTGCTGATGGCACCAAATTATTTAGGAGGGTTTGGCATGCTGAGGAGCTCCGAAGGGATCTCCCCAAACTCAGAGAACAGGCAGTTCAGTGTATGCAAGTGTTAAGCAATGCATGTTGAGGCCACTCCCCCCACCCAACTTCAAGTACACGCTGAGGGGATCTGAGCTTACAGTGACTAACCAAAAAAGAAATCTTGGAAGATAAGGACAGTTCAGTGAAAACGCCAACCAAACGCCATGTTACTTACTGGAAAAAGATTTGAAAAATGAAACTCCCAATATCAAACTGCCGTTCTATTATCTATGGTGCAGCCACATTTAGAATACTATGTACAATTTTGATCACTGCATCTAAATAAGGATATTGTGGAGCTGGAAGAAGTGCAGAAAAGGGCAACTAAAATGATCAACAGGGTGGAGGAACTCCCCTATGAGGAAAAATCACAGCAGCAGGGATTGTTTGACTTGGAAAACGGAGTAAAGGGAGAAGTGATAAAGTTATATACAGTTATGCAAGTTACAGAGAAAGTGGATAAGAAGACATGTTTATCTCTGTAAATACTAGGACCTGGAGTCATCTATTGAAACTGATTGGTGGGAGGTTCGGGACACAGCACATAGTTAAACTGTAGAATTCACTTTCATGGGATGCAGTGATGGCCACCAACTTGAACAGTGTTAAAAGGGGGATTGGACACATTAGTGGAGAAGGCCATAAAAGCACGCCAATGTGCATCAGTCGCTGGAAACATAGGCAGCAGGGTACTTCTGCACAAGCCCTGCTTGTAGGATCCTGTGGGCAGTTGGTTGGATGTTGTGTGAATAGCATACTGGACTGACCCAGCATGGCCCTTTCTCTAAAGGGATAAAGAAAAATTTTTTAGAAAAAGGAATGGGGCTGTGGGATGTGATGTCATGGTTGGGGGAGGGGCTTTGGGGCAAGGTGAGACCCCTTTGACATCACCCAGCCTAGTCATTTATTTGTAGGAAGGGTAATCCAGCCTGCAGAACAAAGGTGGTTGCCCTTCCCTGAATATATGCCATCTCTTGCTTGACAGGGCAACATTCCTACCCAAGAAGGGTCCATGTTGCCCTTCTGACCTCATAGTTTTGCTATCAGTGGACCTTTAAGTTGGCCGGTAATTTTCTGTAGCTGAACCCTAACTGTTGTGCCCCAAGGCCAGTCTTGCATTTCTTTTAGGAATCTTTACAGAGGTAACCATGTTAATCTGTTACATCCACCCTGCTCCAGTTGTAGGAACAAAATGTTGATGGCAGTTTTGCATATCAGATTTTGTGGGCTCTTAAGCCAATACTATCGTAGATTTGGTAGCTTTCGTTGTGCTTTTTAAAAGTATCTGCTACGAATCAAGGCAGCCTGGTTCATTGTATATTGAGAGCTACCAGATTCCTTATTTCAAGCTTGCTCCCTTATGAATTAGGAGCCATGCCATTCATCTCTCTTGCTGCTCAAACTGTCAGTAGAGTCTTAATGGAAACTACAAGGTCCACTCACTGATTCCCCCAAGTTATAGCCATCACAGTAGTCTCTACAAGTCACTGATTAGTAATTAGTCATTAAGTAATTAGTCTGCCAGTTGTAAAGCTTGTGCTTGAATGCAATCCCATGGATAGGAGCATAAATTCCTTCACCTCTCTGCCTTCCCTGTGTGCATTTTCACTGGGCAGCTGTTTTCAGCTGTCTAGTTGGAGTAACTTGGAGAGAGAAGGCTGGGGCAGCTTCAAGTACTTCATATCCTGGTCACTTCAGACTCCTCCCCACCTCCTTCAACACATCTTGGTGACCACCTTTCTGAATGCAGTTCGTTCTACAGTGGCTGTGAAGGGACAGTGGAGTTCTGTTTTGCTGCTCTGAGGCTGGAGTGCAGTCCCCTACCTCAGATGTGGGACTGGGAAAAATCCTGTGGCCCCTCAGACAATGTCTAGTGGCTACAGGCTTGCTCTCTTACTGCATCGTTGAGGTTTGCACTACTGCTAGATTTTACTCTGGCTTTATTCTGTTTTAAGGGTTTTAAATTATGTTTTACTATATTATTGAAATTTATAGGTAATGCTTTGCATTGTGAATTGCCCAGAAAGCTTGAACTATCTGGTGGTATAGAAATGAAATGCATGAAGAGGTGGCTATCCCAAAAGAAAGTTAGTTTACTGAAATGTGAGTACTGCTCTCTCCTGTGACACTTCCTCTTAGGCCTCACCTCAAGCTCCTTTTCTCTCTCCTTTTCTCTCTCTAGTTCCAACTCTTCTTCCCGACGTCGGTGACGTATATCTTCAGCTTCAGTCCGTTCTTCCTCCTCAAAGAAATCCTTGTCAAGGCGCTCGAGACGTGGCAGCTGCACCAGGGCTTCAATACGGTAGTCCCCCTCATCAGAACAAGGGTTTTCTAGCAAGACCAGGGCTCGTAGCATGGGCAGCACCTGCAACTTTGTCAGTTCCTGTAGCTGCTCAACTGCATTCCCCCTGCAGCAAAGGGAATGGGATATGTTACGTATAACTTAGCCCCTTTTAGATGATGCTGATGATGATGAAGAATTTTAAACCAAAAAAAACCAAGAAAAGATGGTTTAAAAGTCAGCCAGTAGATCTTAATATGATTGCTCCTAGGCCTCCTTTATTTTAAAACTCACCACCTCTATTCTGAGATTGACTTTTCATGTCATCGGGGGTACACAACCATGGATTTTCCAAGACCTTAACCGTGTCTTCACCAGGGCTCCAGCCAAGGCACCCTATCCCTGACCATGCCAATCCCCACAGCAGGCCAGAGGAGCAGCCACTCGCTCCCTTGTCCCAGTTACTGTTTTCTCAGGTGGGAGTGGGGAGTGGTGCTCCGCAATAGGAGCTCAGGTGGTAGTTAGACCTACTTCCTCCCTGGGGAGCAGGAAGGAGTTGCCCCTGACTGGCCAGGAGAGGAATTTCCTGATGTTGGGAGTGGGTGGAATAGAGGAAGAGGTGACCACAGCCTGCAGGTGTGGAGAGCAAACAGAGCGAGTTAGAAGGGGTCTCCAGGGCCATCTAGTCTGACCCGTCTCCAGCTGGTCCTGTTCATGACATGCCTGCCATGTGCATGTCTAGCCTATTCTTGAGCATCCTCACCAGTGGGACTTCCACCACATCCCATGGAAGCACATCCTTTGGGGTCCTAATTGATAGGAAGTACTTCCTGACATCCCATTTGAACCTGGGTTCCCTGCACTTTGTTCCAATGGAACACATCCTGCCCTCCTCAGCAGGGGAAAACCCACCTCTGCATTGCACCGCCTCAGATACCTATAAGTCACCAACAGATCCCATCAGAATCTCTTCTTCTCCAGAATGAAAAGACCCAGTTCCCTCAGTCTTGCCTCCTGTGGCTTCCCCTGCAAACCAGCCACATCCTTCTGGCCCTACTCTGCACCGTTTCCAACCTGGCTCTCTCTCTCCTGTAATGTGGGGCCCAGAAATGAACACAGTACTCCAGTTGCAGGCACACCAGAGTTGTACAGAGTGGCAGTAATACCTCTCTCAATCTAGAAGCCACGCTTCTGGCTATGCAACCAAGGGTGGCGTTCGCCCTCTTGACCACCGTGTCACTCTGCTGATTCATGTTTAGCCTGCAATCAACCCATACCCCAAGATCCCTTTCACATGTGCTGCTTTCCAGCCATGTGCACAGGATTGGTCCCAGGACAGAGCCCTGGGGGACCCCGCTTGTCACTGGCCAACACCCACTAATAGTTACCCTCTGCTTTCAGTCCATCAACCATGCCTTAATTCATGAGACAGTGCACTGGTCTATCCCAAAAGTCCTCAATTTTGTGGAGGTAACCAGGGGTTGGCAGTAATGAAGGAGGGGGAAGCCAGAGGGCCATTAGCTCCCTGCTTGAAGGCCGCATGATAATTCCAAATTCTCACTGTTCAGAAACATTAAAAAACCCTTGGCGGCTGCTGTGTGCTGTTGCAGAAATCCCTTGATTCTCACATTCCCTTGCTCCCCAGAAGAATTCAGTAGCCCAACATACTTCACGGCATGAGCTGCACCTGCAGAGCCAATGAAAAGCTGCAACAGTAACAAGGTGGTTTCTGCCTCTTCCTCTGTCATCTTAGTATTTCTTTCAGGAGATGAAACATCATTTAATTTAGTGCTATTCCACTAACAGTTTAATGGTTTTTGGATGCCCATTCTGAACCCTTATCTGCTCTATGGTAGCTTCAGGGCTATGAATAGCAAATCCTGCAGGGGATAAAGTGCAGGCTATTGCTACAGATTGCGGTTTGCAGTTCAGGCAGTGGAGTCTGGCCCAGACACCAGCCCCTGTGTTGCTTCCCTTCTACTTATAGCAGACCCCTGAAGGAGATTCCACAGAAAGAGCCCACCGTATATTGAGGTATTGAAGAGACTTCATGCTTTCTGAGAAGCCGTCCAAAGTTTCAAGCTGATTGTCACGGAGATGGAGGGTCGTGAGCTGTTCCAAGCCTTCCAGACCCTCTAGATGGGTAATGGAGTTCTGGGCCTATGATGTGACACAATGCAGGGTAAGAGTTGAAAAATTGGATGCAGTACATTCACACATTAAGCAGAGATATAAGAACCTAGTAATCAGAAATACGTTGCTGTTCATTAGATTTGAGGGCATATCTATGCAAACAACCTATATCCTATACCGCTTAATAGCCATAACATATTCCAAAGAATCTTGAGAACTGTAGCTTGGTGGAGGTCACTTGGATCACACAGTACATAACCCTCTAAATGCTTCTATCATTCCATCTGAACACACACATCCTTCTGAGCTGCTAGAGTACATTGAGTGCAGAATTCAGCGTCAGCCTGAAACACAGTGGAGCCAAACTACATACACGGGCAGACAACTTGATGCGCTCTAGATTGTAAGCCGTCCTGAGATCTTGTATAATAGGACGGCATACAAAAGCTTTTAATAAATAAATAAATAAAATAAAATAGATATTTTAGACCACTCATCAGCCCCAACCAGCCCATATGGCCACTGTTTGGAGGGTGCCGGAGTGCCTACTCCTGCTAGTGCTGGAACTTCCATGTAGTTGCATGTAAGCAGGGCTTTTTTTTTGTCATAGAACGCACCGGAACAGCGTTCCGGCACCTTTTTTCCCAATGGATTTTACAAAGTGATTTTGAACAGTAGCAGATCAGCAGCAAACATCATTAACGGGGCTGCTTTTGTGTCTGCTCTCTACTATCTGATAGTGAGATAGTGAGGGCCTGGGGTGTGTGGTCGAGCTCTGAGTGCTTACTGCCAGTGAGTTCTGGCACCTTTTTTTTTTTTTTACAAAAAGAGCACTGCATGAAAGCAATGTACATGCTTGGTATGTAAATAGTAGTTGGCCAAGCTTGAGCAGCTTGAGCAGTGTGGAGGGTGAGGAGGAGGAGTTCAAGTCTTTTCTGCCTTGTCACAGTCCTGATGTTTTTAAATGCCCCCCTGAAGCTGCTATTTGCATTTCAAGTGTAGATAAATTCTGTAGTAGGAAGCTATCTTTGAAAGGTAAATAGGTGCTACCTTTGTAAGGCAAGTAGCAGCAGAGAAGAGATTTTTGTCAGGAATGTAGGAAGGAAAAAAGAGCTGAATTTACACTTCTGACCTCCCATTGGGCCATGGTTGCTTAGGCTCCCCATGGCTGCTGTTTCTATCAATACATGCACATTAAGTGCATTCACATTATCAATATCACATCTAAATTGGCCCACTGTGTGAGAGGACAAGTTCTCTTACCAAGTACAGATTTTTGAGCTTGGGCAAGTAGAGTCCAGCTGTCGATTTTAGTTTGTTACCCCGCAACTCTAATGTGTGCAAATTTGATAACTTCTCTGGATCCAGTCCTGTTATTATCTCAATCTCATTCCCTGGATGACAGAGGAGAAGATAACAATAAAAGGGTTAACTATTCCTTGGTTCTTTCCCCGGGAAGTACAGAGTGAGAAGTTTCTTTCTAGGCTTATACAGGATCTTCATTATGTCCACCCACCTTTCAGATTGAGGCTGGTCAAGCGTGGGTGGTTAATGCCATTTGTGTCCTTGATGTGGTTGTTTGCAAAGCTGGCAATCTGTAGATACAGCATCTCATCCATGCTTGCACTGGTCAGTCGATTGCCATCCACTTTCAACCACAGCAAATGTGTGAGACATGCCAATGGAGACAAGTCTCGGAGTAGATTGTCTGACAGGTCTACGTAACGTAAGTGGATGAAACTTTGAATGATGGTGATGTCTGTCAGCTCCCTAACGCAGGATGGAATTAAGAAATATTACTCACTAGCACCAACTCTGCAGTCCTTTATCCTCCCTAGCCCTGACCAACATCTCCACTTTTCCAAAAAGTTGAATGAGGGAATGAAATCCCCTTACAGGCAGGTAGAACTGCTAGGAGTTCCACCTGCCTATAAGGGGAAAATTGAGGCAGGTTTTGACTTGGGTATGTTTGAACACTCACTTTTCTCTGGCCTCTAATTTCACAAAGGCATGAGCCAGGCCGTTACCAGTTTTACATAAAAGCGAAAGGCTTTCCTTCAAGATATCCTCACTGAGAGGATTTGAGACTTGGGTCTGGAAAAGCAAGCACAGTTAGAACAAGAATTCAGATAAAAGCCATCAGGTTGAAGAGATTTGCCACAGAAGTGGGAGATCAAGTAGTGGTTACCCCTTCCTCATTCACTCTGGGCCTTCTGTCTGCCTCATGTGTGGGACATTGTAGTAGAAGTACAGAATGTTGGTGTGGGAGACAAGTAAAAGGTGAGGAGATGGGTGGGCAAAGTAATCCCGCACGCTCTGTCCCTAATTCAGTGACAATTACAATCAGGTTGATTATCCTTTCCAGGGATGTTCTCCACTTGCTTCTGCCCCACTGTCATTCTATCCATCTGAGAGGGCTTACTCTCTTCCTTCTTCCTTCCTTTGTCTCAGTGTTTCTTCTTTTTCTAGTGTGTTTTTGACTCTTAAAAAAATATGCTGATTTAGACTCTTTTAACACAGGCCCCATCCAGCTACAGTTAAGCCCTTGGAAGTTCCACTGATAACAGTGAAGAAAAGTAAGCATGTGCTTACATCTCACCCACTGACATTAATTGGAGGCCGAATATTGAGAGACTGATGACAAAAGGAACTAACCAGATGGATCTTGTCCTACAGATTTAAGCATAATCTAATCAATATTATTGATCTGTTACCTCTTCCTCTTCCTCCCCCGCTTCCTTCTCTTCCTCCCCCTCTCCTCCTTCATCTCCCTCTTTCTCTTCAACATCTTCCTTCTGTTCTTCAGCATCATTTTCATCTTCAGGATCCTCATCTGACATCTTCAAAGGCTGTTATGCTTAGTCTAAACAACAAACAGATCGAAAGTGGATTACAGTGACTGGCCAAAGTAAGTCACTTTATTCCTGCAAAACATGAAGGCATTCTGTGTCTGTTCTGATGCTGATGGGAGGAATCTCCATCCCAGGATAGTGCTATTATTATTACTCTTATCATCATCATCATCATCATCATCATCACCACCACTATTTATTTATTTTCATTTCTATACTTTCCAATAGCTGAAGGTCACTGGGCTCATAGCAATGAAGATGTGTGCTATCTAGCTTCTGGCTTATGGTTCAGAATCTCCTCACTTCCCTAGTCAGTGTCCTCCTCGAAGACATTTCTTATAGAGCAACCAGGGTCTTGAAAATAACCAACCAAAGCCTGCAGAGCCAGGTTCAAAAGAAGAATGCAGGGCCTTGTACAAAAACAGTCACAAAATTATGACATGCTTCAACCAAAGCTCAGGTGAGATTTGCTTAAAGAGACGAGAGGCTTGCCCTGGCCCACTCTAATGCAGCTTGTCCCATATGGCTGAAAGAAGCTGCACTTACTGAAATTCCTTCTTTTAGGATTGCCTACCAGTGTGGCAAGTTACCCTGGGCACTTTCTGCTCTCCCAAGCAGCCAACCCTGTGGATGAAGGTCAGCCCAAACTACCCGTCCCACTACCAAACCCATTTCCATTAACCTCCCTTCTCTGTTTCGGGGTGGCTGGCAGAGAAAGCGATAACAACTACCCACATCCAGGCTCGAAGAGGCTACAAGAGTTCTGGGGTCGTTATAGTCGCTGCTGTAGGGACTGGAAGCAGGCGAGGAGGTAAAAACTGTTGCCGTTTCTCAGGCAACCACAACCTGACTAGGCGCAGTAGCAGCGAGGAGCGGCTGCAATGAAGCTGCCTGCGGATAATACGGCGTAGAAGCTGATTGGGTGCGTTAGACTTAATCTGCATAAAGAGGAAGTAGGGTTAGAAGAAGATTTGCTTTTAACGGATTTAAAGGGAAAGGCGCCAACTAGAAGCTCGGATGAGTTTGCGTCGGTGGCCAGCCGACGGGGAGAGCCGCCAGACTTGTTGCATGCCTGGCTCACCGCCGTGCCTCGCGATGCTGACCCCAAGCCTCCCTCCTTGTGCCAGCTCTGCCCTCACATCCCGGATTTCTTCAGAGCTGTCATATCACCATGTTTTTATATGTTGCATTCTGGGCTTGACATGCCAACATGTGCTAAACTTGAGACACCGGTCTGTGGGGAGGCCAGTGGCCTCAGTGGGCTGGGGAATGCTCATTAACGAGGACACCTCAAACGAAGAGGTGACAAGCGAGGTACTCCAGGGCTCAGCCCTGGGCCCAGTGCTCCTGACATCTTTGTTAATGATTTGCAGAGGACCCGCAGGGCGCTCTTTGGGGTCAGCAAAGTAACAGATTTCGAGCACAGGGATCAGGTGTTTTATACCACTATGATTCTGCAGCATGTAATAGTTTCGTAGAGGGGAGAAGTGGCGATGCAAGCACTGTCCAGGTCGGTGGGCAAGTCTGCACAGGGAGGGAGAAGCCAAACGGGGAGGTGGGAAGGGACCAAGGGCTAATTAGGTGTGTGGCCTTCTCAGTGCTTAATTGTTCCGTCTAAATGTGGCAGGGCCATCCTCCCGCAGCGCCACTCCACACTCCCCCGCCATCTTTCCTTTGGTCTTCCCATAGGTATTTCAGGGGAAAAGGCAGGATAACCAAATGATCTTCCCCCTCCCTGCCACGATTATAAGCCCTTTCAGGCACACCCTGAAGGAGCTGTCAAAGGCTCCTTTAAAAGACTGTGGGAACAATCTTTTTAAAAATTTGGGTTCAGTTGCTCAGGTGTGAACCTCTGCAATTACATGGCTCAGGGTGCAATATGTCCCAACCCCGAACACTGTCCAGAAGAGGCTCCAAACTGTTCCTCTTTTTGTTTTTGGCAGCTGTCCACAGCTGAGCTGTCAAGGCCCAAGGGATCTTTGGCTGTCAGGTCAGCTTCTGGAAGAGCTGACAAATTGCAGCACATTCAGAACAACCCATCATCACAATGTGTAGGGGCAAAGACAGTGCCAGTTGTTCCCAAATACTGCTTGGGCACTCTGGAGAAGGCAGGCAGTGGTGCCTGGAAGTCCCTTAGCAAGAGTGGCAAGAGATTTTTTTTTCTTCTGGGGGGCATTCTTGCTAATGTGCTCGATAGCCAATTTGCTGTAGCCACGGTGGAGTTTGTTGCCAAGGTTTGCACAACATGGCAACCCTTCATGGGAGTTGCAGCCCCTGTAATAGCCCATGGATTGCTGCGTTTACTTGAGCCCATTCACAAACCATGCTAGGGAAATTGGTTGCACTCACGCAACATGACAACCTATTAACTCCTATGATAGGTTTTTGTGGCATTTAAACCCAGTCACTGTTGCTCATTTTAATAGCTGAATTTGAAAATGGAAGGGGTAAGCAAATATGTACATCTGGGGCTTATATGAATAAAATTGAAATTCATCTTTCAATGGAGCAATCTATTTATTCTTACTAATTTATATTTTTCATTTTTCTACTCTTACTTGTAATTTGTAATGCCATATTTACACATTTTAACAGGTGCTTTTATTCTGTGCAACTCTTGCCCCATCCTCATAGCCGTCTCTCCTTCCTTAACAGGTAATAGCTTTCTCAGAAATAACAGGTTTTTTGCTAAGTAGTTTTTACTTCCATTCAAGTATGCAACATAGCAATGCAGGTGAAGAATTAAACATATCCAAGTGTACTAGAGCTACCCAAGCATTGCAGGAAGCTACATTTAAAATTGCTATTGACTTTGGGAATGGGACAGTTCTACATTCATTGTGTATCTACATCCAATATGTTGTGTCCATCCTAGGTAGATGGAGAAGGAACAGTTAAGCTTATAAGCATGCTTAAATTTGCACTTAAGTGGTTTTACATTTAGATGCTGTTGTGCGATTATTTATTTAACAAATTTGTATGCTGCCCCCTTGCAAACAAGCCTCAGGACGGCTAGCAACATATAAAAATACAATTTAAAAACAATACACAATTTAAAATTGGCCCATCTCATAGTCTAAAAAGTAAAAAAAAAACCAACAACAATACAATACAATTACAATTACTATTTTTAAAGGTAGGTTAGGGAAGCTTTTACAATGCAACCTGATTTTTTCTAGAACTTACAAATCTATGTTTTATTATTTTGCTGTGAGTAATTGTTTTGTCATTCTGTAATGAGCTGTAATTACATGCAGCCATTTGTATCACTGATCTTTGTAACTGTATTATAATAAAAGTATGAGATGTGACTAAATATAATAATGTTAAGGTTCTATAATATTCTATATTTTTTTACTCTGATCTTTTCAGTAACGTGTAGATTTTGATGTGTGTGTGCTTTTTAAAGGATTTGCTATTGGCTGCTATCCTTCTGTATTATTTTAATTCATCGACTGCCTTATTTTTAATTTAAGGGGAACAATGAAAAATTTGTTAATATGAAATGGCAAATGAAGTGCTGTCTAGGGGAGACTGGGCACTTCCAAATGAGACATTTACTCCAGAATAGCCGCGGTTTGTTCGTTTGCTCTTTTGAAGCATTTCTGTATTGAGTCGTCAGAGCTGAAGCAGGGTCTGGATGGAAGAATTTACTTGCCATTTCTACAGCTGGACACCTGGGGGAGCTCTTAGACAAAGCGATCCATTCCCTTTGCTTTGACCAATCTGAACGAAGGCCACTTTATCAGATCCACAATTTTAGAAGGCTTCCATTCTTTTTCAATTCCACTGACCGCTAAAACCTTCCTTTCCCCAGATCAAATACTTCACCCCCAAGCTCGATCATTTTAGATCATTTTGGGGTAGATTCACAGATTCATGTAATAGTATGGTCAGAAGGGGCCAAGGAGGCCATCGGGGTCCAACCTCTTGCTGGTGCGGGATGCCAAGTCACACCATCCCACCCAGATGGCTGCCCAGTTTTGCCTTTAATCTCTCTAGCTGGGAAAGCTCACAACCTCTCTGCCACATTGCTCTGACAGTAGGAAGTTTTTCCTGGTGTCTAGCCTGAATCTGGTGTTCTGCCGTTAAAGTTTGTTGTTCCATGTCCTACAAGCGGGGATGAGTGAGAAGAGGCCTGTGCCTTCCTCTTTGTGACAGCCTCTCAGGTGCTCCCAGCATCTCATCATAGGGCTCAGTTTCCAGACCCTGGATTGTCTTTGTTGCCTTCCTCCGAGCACTTGCTAGTTTTACTGCATCTTTTTAAAACCAGGGTGCCTACAACTGAACACAGTATTCCAGGCGAGGACTGAGAAGTGCCGAGTAAAGGGGAACTTGTACTTCTTTTGTCCTGGAAGTGATGCTTCTGTTTATGCATATTAAAATAGTATTTTTCCTCTTGGTTGCTAATTCACATTTTGTCAAATTATGACAAATTGAGGCTGCAAAGCGCCTTTGTGTTGTTTTGATTTCCTTTGTATTTTTCTATCTCATGCTCCAACAGAATATTGCCCTGAGAAAGCAAAATCTTCCTGAACCCAGCCAATTCTCCATGACCGATTTTGATGACATGCCACATGCCTTACTTAATCCACTCATGTGCACCAATTTCCATATGCCACCTCATATAATGTGGCATGCAAGCTGGGAGAACATGAGTTATACTGGGATAATTAACCTTATGTAATACATTTTCTAGGATGGGATGGTCCAAAATGCAGCCCGCAGGCCACATGTGATCCTCTTGCCATTTGGGAGTCTCTGTTCCTCACCCCAGTCTGGATCCCACTGATGGCACAAGCATGATTGCTGGGAGACTGAGGAGGAGACTGGGATGGGCCTTGGGGGAGCTCACCCTGGCAGCCCTGTGCCACTCCAGCTGACCAGCACAAAGGTGTCCAAGAGCTGAGCACCTTTGTGCTCATCAGCAGGAGCAGGCATGGCACGCTGGAGAGTTGGTTAGCTCAAGAACAAGACGCTCAGCATGCCAATTCCAAGGAAGGAGGGGCTGGGGGGTCACATGGGAGGGTTTCTGGGCTGGAGAAACAGGGAAGAAAGGGATGGGCCACTCCAGAGGAATGGTCATTGTGCTTGGGCCTGGTGGAAGGAGCTGTCTGTGATGTTTCTTCTTCCCTGTTTTCCAGCACACAGCGAGTTTTGTTTCTTCAAATTCAGAGAAAAGCCAACTCTGAGACCTCATACTGGTTTCCTTCCTCATTTAGTGATTAATTAAATATATTGTGTATATTAAATATATTGCAAACACTTTAATATGGAAATGGAATTCATTGTGGGGCCCCTGGATCCCATGTCAGTCCTCTTGTGACCCTCAAGGTACGAAAAGTTGGACCACCTTGTATGTAGGGGGTTGTGTAACCCATGCTTGCCTGGTTTGCACAATACAAAGGGAGGTTGTGTATTTGGCTACATGGACACTGTACATGTCACACCAAGTCAGCAGATGGGGGGGGGGTTCTGCTGTATGTGCCACCCACCAGCAAGCCACCTTTTTCCTTCCGCTTCAGTGCAGTGACCATGGTTGGAACAGAAGAGCAATCTTTTCCCAGAGGCTTGGGGTTTGGTTTGGCAGAAGGCAGTTCTTTCATTCTGGGTCCGTTATAGTGACTTGCATACACTGAAGAGTTAATCCAAATTACATATATTAACTAGCCTTAAAATGAGCAAAGCCAAATGTTTATTTAGCATTTTGGGTTGCCATATTTTCCATTTTGGAAGATTATCTCATCTAGCCAGTTTAATAGGGTCTGGATAAAGAGTGAAGTGAATGTTAAGTCTATATGCACATCAGCAGTAAGCGCAGAAGTCTTTCATGCAAAGGTCTCCCTGGCATCAGGATACTTAGGTTAAATTACTGCTGGCATTTTGGTTCTAGGTATGCCCAACATCTCCTTAAAATAGCAGTGTTATTACTGTACCGGCTGGCTTTTGGACACTTAAAGGAAGCCAAGATCTGAGGATAAAGGGATGAAGGCCCCTCAATTGTTGCCATTTCCCCAAGTAACGTTAGGTTGTGTCTCCCCTTTCAGGCTTTAAAATAGGAAAATGTGACAAATGAGAGCCTCCCAATATTCAGGATCAGGAATTGATTTTGACTGTTTTTATTAGTGTTCTTTGGGTGGGATCCAATTAAATCTCTCACTCTGGAGCAGATTTTGAAGGAGTCCGCAGGGAGGAGGGGAAAGAAGAAAGTCCTGTTGTACAGGGTTGTATGTGATTTTGTAAATAACCCATGATTCTAGTTAAGAGGTGAGAAATGGCTAAAAGGAAGGATGCCTGCAGATGAGCTGTAATCACAACATGAGAACAGCGGCACTGTGGTGTTGCTTGTCCTCACAATAATGCAGCAACAGGGAGAAGGGACTGTGTGGGGCAGGGAGCATGGAGCACACAGTTTCCATGTGCACCTCCACAAGAAGCAGGACTACCTGGTTTTTCTGAAGCACAGGGAACAGAATCTGAGGTCCATGGCAGATCAGGGAATGGAAAATAGTCTCTCGTGGGTCAGAGAATAGCTCCTAGCTGATAAGGGGAAGAGGTTCGCTACAGCTGCTGCAGTGAAGCGAGTGGCAGAACATTCAAGCCAACTTTTCCAACAAGTTGGCTCCAAGCATTTGCCAATCTTTTGTCCGTAACATGGCCCCACTGGAGATCCTCAGTAAGTTACACTCCCGCACTGCAACAAGTGTTCTCAGTCAAACATGCAACTTTCCCTTCGTTTATTTCTGCTTATTGTTGGCTTATGAAACACAGGACAGACATACAAACAACGCAGGCCACTGAGCACTGACTCCAAGTTGGCTGGGAAAAGCGGCACGGCTCCCTCAGCAGGGCAGATGGCCACGGAGCAACAGCAGACACGGTCAGAAAGCACGATTCTGATAGCCTGTGTGGATAAGGTCAAGGCTGGAAATCCCACCCACAAGTACAGGGAAAGTGAGCAAAGCCCTACCGTTGCAAAGGCTCTCGCCTACACAATGGGTGCATTGGCCATTGTTGTGTTTAGCAGCAGTGTTGAACAATTAACAGCAAGGGTGGGAAAAGGGATGAGGGCAAGACCGTTTTACTAGACTGCAGAGAGTGGGCATTTTTTTTTACAGCATTCATCTCAGTACATGATGGATTCCCACATCCCACCCTCCACTTCAGGCCCAGCAGAGCAGGCTTCAGTGTTTTGCATTGATGATATCTATAAATTCAGGCTTGAGAGAGGCGCCACCGACGAGGAAACCGTCCAGATCATGCTGGGAGGCCAGTTCTTTACAGTTGGCACCAGTGACTGAACCTGCGAGGAAAACAAGTCCATCATTTAACGGGGAAAAGGGGCTCCAGGAGGAGGAAAACAGGGCAGTTAAGAATGAGAAAATGCAAGATCACCTGCTGTACAGTATTTCTAAAACTAATTTTTGTAGCAGTACCCCAAGGCAACTGTTTGTATAGGAGACGATTGTTTGGGAAGCCAGGTCCCTGAATGTATAGGGCTTTAAAGGTCATACCCAGCACTTTGAATTGGAAGGGCCTTCTCGGTGACTGCCCCAACTTTGCAGTGGGCTTCCTAAAGTCACTTCTCTCATTTTGGCATCAGGCAAAAACTGTCCTCTTTTGCAGGTAGTTCAAGACCTGATTTTACCACCTGATTGTAAGAGTTCACTCTCTGCTACCATCAGGTGTCCCCCCACCCCTCCCCCGTATGTAGCCCCATACAGAGTGTGTTAGACTGACCTGGAACAGAATGCAATTAAGGCATGCAGAACTAGCATGCAAGTAGCTAGTTCAGACATAACTAGGAGCGAGCACAGCTGGTACCACCATGGAAAACTGGGCATCCAGGCACAAAGACACGTTCAAGGTTCTCTAAGAATGCAAGCCTGAGTCTTCCTGGGAAGTGTAACCTTTCCTAGGATGGGCTGAATCTCTACTTCCTGAAATGCCTTTTGACTAACCAGAAAACTGAATTAATCTTCAATTTGTTTGCCTTCATCCAATCCCTTATTGACATTGAACACTAATTTAGAAGAATAGCTTGACATGATTTAGATGGGAAGAGAACTCCAGGCAATTTTGCCCAGTGATTTCATGTGTATGAAAAATACTGTGGGGGGCAAGGAGAAAATTGTGGGGGGACACCTACAGGGCAACGGCCATGGCAGTGCACAGGGGTCTCCCAGTACACCTTCTGAAACTGTCTTGGATAGTTTTGGAAGGTGTACTGAACTCACCATAGTTCAGTGCTTCTCAGTCCCATCTCAGGCAGACACCTCAGAAGGATACCAGGGCCAATGGGAAGACAGTTGCTGAGAGGACCAGAAGAATTAACAGGGATACTCTTTCCCTGTCCAGCTGCAGTACAATCATCCACCAAGGTGACCAAAGCAGTTGCTGTCCCATAGCCAAGTCTGCAGCCAGATTCAGCTGAATCTAAATCAAGTGCTTCATCTTCAGTTTCCTGGAGCTGAGAAGCCCCCACACATATTGGGGACCAGCTGGAAACTACCCAGTCCAGTGGGGTTCAGGGTGCGTTTCGTTTTTAGCATGTCTCACCTCAGCCTCAAAGTGAGACGTATCAATTAATACTGGACAAGCAGGAGGCAAAATTGCATCCAGCAGTCCCAGGTCAATTACAACAGCTGGGCTGACATGAATATAACTGATTTTATCTACAAAGGGCCACAATGGAATATCAAATGGTCAACCCCTTGTTCTCATGGGCCAGAGTGCAATAGGCCTTCGATCATCCAAAAAAGCTCCAGTTGGCAACCCACTGCAGAAACAACGTGTAGAGAAATACAATTTCTTTGCAACCCTCACTGCCACGGAATAGTGTTTCATATGCGCTCTAGGCCACAGTGGATCAAATTCATTCTGAGTATGTTGTCAAGGTTGCTCTAATTGATGGCCCAGTCATTTGATCACCATTTGCTGTCTTTAAAAAAAAGGAGGGGGGGCAGGGAGGTCATCTGGCTCCACTCTATGGGAAAGGTCTCTCTAGTTTCAAGTAATTTGGCCCTTTCTCCATCCAGAAGTCAACCGTTACAATACAACAAGAGGGTTCCAAAGAATCTTCAGAAAACTAACCAAATTCATCAGCATCCTGGGGTGAAACTTCCCAATTACCTCCTGCCTCTGCAGAGGGTTTAGGTCCCAGTAAATCTAAACCACACCAGCTGGTGATCAGTCCATGACAAAGGAACTGTGCAAAGTTCTCCACCTCAATCAACATCATCCCATCCAGCACCAAAAAACGGATCCAAGCTATGCCCATCGTCTGTAGCTGAGACAGACCTGTGGTTGCCATGAAATCTTGAGCTACTCACAAGGTGGCCTCAGCATGTTTGCTGGAGTCCCCCAGCACAACAAAGCCACAGGCCCAAGGCCATCTGAGTAGCTCAGGAAGAGAGACTGCTGGAAAGGACCTCAATTCTGCCCTGGACATCCACATTTAGATCCTGACATACAAAACTGGAAGACTACAGGATGGGGCACCTAGTCAGGGAGATAAAATCCCTACATGCCAGCACAACTTTGCCTCCCCACCCCTGTATCTAGCCTGCTGCAATGCGGAGAACCAGGTGCTCAAAGCAAGGAGAGAGGCTGTAATCCAGCTTTCCAACCAGGTATCTGTGATGCAGGCCAGGACAGCACATTTATCCAGGATCAAGTCCTAGGTTCTGGTTTTGCCATTCACTGATCTGGCATCCAGCAGTTATCTTCAACCCAGAGGGACTTCCATCAAGGCTACTCTGATATGGGAGGCAATCTGGGAGCAGCCCACACCCTGTTGGGCTACCCACTCCCAGAATTCCACAGCTGCCTCTTGCTGCCAGATCTCCCTTGGCCTGGCCATTGACTGTTCCAATGGCTTGCTTCTAAACAAAGACTTATCACATCTCAGGGGTCTCCACTGAACTGGAAACATTAACAAGTCTCTCTGCAAACATTCATTAACTCCTGTGGTATTTATTTTTCCATAAAATGAAAAATGGTTCTCCCTTACCTTCTCCTTTTGAACTGTCCATCCTGCACCTAAGTTATTAATGTATGCTGGGTGGTTTTGACCCTCTGGCGAGGTTATTATCAAGCTACAGCCCTTTCTGTGTATGGCTGGCTACCTTCAAGCTAAAGTAATTTTGACCCAAATCAAAATTCTGTTTTGCAGGCACCAGAAATGGTGTGCTATGAAGCCAATAACCAAAAGGGCAAATTACTGCCAAATCTGCCTTCTGCACTGAGAAGGGAAGACTCCATTTACCTCCATAGATGATTCGAGTTGATTGTGAAACAGCATCGGACACATGGGTCTTGAGCCAAGTCCTCAGTTTCTCATGAACTTCCTGAGCCTGCAGCAATGCAAACAGTGCAATCATGAAGTGCAATCGGTTAGCGCAATCAGTCCTGTTGGCATGCCTCAGGAAGTGGGTATTTTCAGCCTTTCAATACTAACTATATCCCAAGAGGGAAACAAGATTGGCCAATGCTTTCTCTTTCATACCTGCTGGGGAGTTGCAGTTTTACCAGTTCCAATGGCCCAAACCGGCTCATAGGCAAGAACCACCTTGCTCCAGTCCTTCACATTGTCTGGAAACAGGAGAAGAAACATTATTTAGAAGGTCCAAGTGCCATAGCCCTACTGAGAGGGGCAACTACACGCAGATGGTAGTTTGGGAGTCTTGAGGAACACATGTCCTATTAGCTTTTGTTAAAACAAATCAAAATACTCAGCCACTAAGCATTCAACAAGCATTCATACTAACAATCCCTCTAGCACTGAAGTCCTTGCTGTGAGAGTGACATCAATGTATCTAGAAGCCAAAACAATGGATGGGAATGAATTCACTTAAAATGGCTGCTAACCCTAAGTAAATGCTAAACATGAGTTGACATGGATTTTGTGACAATTAAGCACATATCCAATTATTTCAAAGTATAACAGTGGGCTTTTGTACATCAGTGTTTATACCCACAACATTTTACATTCTGCTGCAATTTCCACAGTTCTGTAACCATATGAATGGTGGGCAGAGAAGTGAGAAATGAGAGTCTCCTCTCTACTGCAAGGTTTCAAGCTAACAGAGCTGGCTTCAACAACTGCTGGAGTTCCCCAAAGCCCTCTTACCAGCGATAGCCTTGGTTTGCTCAAAGACCACCTTCTCTGTGATGCCAGCCTCTCGCTCATCCAGTTTCTCACCAATGCAGGCGATCACACCAAGCCCTTCAGCCAAGGCATGGGCCACCTTCTGCCCAATGAGCTGAAAGGGGTGCAGAAACACAGAGTCAAAGGCCACACAACCTGAGCACTTCCTCCTGCCACAAGCAAGCTGCCAGCTTCCATTGCCAGCAGTAAGAAGGGAAAGAAACTCTCAAGAAGTAAACCCACCTCGTCTGACTCGCCAAAGACGTGCCTTCGCTCAGAGTGTCCCAAGATCACCCAGGTGACACCAGTATCCTTTATCATGGCTGGGCTGAAAAAAGGAGAGAGTCCAGCTTGAATGGCTGCAAGATGCCAGCAGAAACAGCAGCCCATTCTTTCTGGCTGCCAGCCCCAGAGTCCCAGCAGACGCACCTGATTTCGCCTGTGAAAGCTCCCTTAGGCACCTTGTAACAGTTCTGTGCAGCTACGCCAATCTTGGCATCAAGCTTCTGGCGGGCAAAGTCGAGGTAGATGGAGGGGGCACCACAAACCACCTCTGGGGGAGAGAGAGAACAGCTGGGATGAAGCCGGTGCCCAAGGTACCCTCAGTTATAAATTCTTCCTACCTAACCACTCACTTGCTTCCCAGGACACAATAATGCTCAGCTATACCCTTTGCAGGGGGATGGTGGGCAAGTACCGTATTTTTTGCTCTGTAAGACTCACTTTTTCCCCCCTCAAAAAGGGAAATGTCTGTGCGTCTTATAGAGCGAATATGTTCGTGCAGTAAGTCTGTCAGATGTGCAGCCCATGGGGAAGTGATGGGGAATGTGCCTGTGATGATGTGCCCATTTGATTCAGAATATTTTTTTTCTTGTTTTCCTCCTCTAAAAACTAGGTGCGTCTTATGGTCAGGAGCATCTTATAGAGCGAAAAATAGGGTAAGTCCCACCACCCTTTATTGTAAGACTATCCTGAGACTTCTGGTAAGAGGACAGTATAGAAAAGCTTTAAATAAATACATAAATAAAATCTGCCCCCTGGCTTTAAGGCTCATGGGACATTAAGCAACACCTTGTTGTAATGCGCACCGCACCCCAGCACACTGCTGCAGCTGTACACATTGATCAAGTGGCGCGAGCTGGGGATCCCTCTTTCTGGTGCAGGCAGATGACTCCCGCTGTGAGCAACCCAAGTGGGTGGGGCCATGGGCTTTTCTTCCTCATTCTTCTGCCCTCCGTCCCTTTCATACAGTGGGCTGCTGGGAAGGGACAGGTTGTTTTTGCTAGTGGCCTGACAGGACCGACTGCAGAGGTCTTCTGAAATCAGACTGAAGGTCATGTGCACACCAAGACCACAAGTGGCCTGTCCTTGAATCAAAGTCACTAACTCTCAGTCCACCCTGCCTCCCAAGGATGTTGAAAGGATAGTCCAAGGCAAAGGATATACTGTAACCCAGGCAAAGTCTTTGGGATAATGCTGAAAAACAGAAAAAATGCCTCTTCTTCACGGTAAAAGTGATATACAATAAACATGCAGAATTGAGAAAAAGACCTTAATCCTATTGTTCCTTTGCAAATCAATGTACACAGAATCAACCTCTTACCACTAAAGTAACAAGTTTCAAAAAATTCAATGAAGATAGTTGGGAGTGGAAATAGATCTGTGCAAGAATCTAAGTGTGAGGAGGGAGGGGCAAGCAGTAAAAATGAAAGTGAAATCTTTTCAAAAGAATTTGGATTTGCACAAGTCTTTGGATCTTTTTGTGTATAGCCCGAGGTTTATCATATTCTTTCCCTGCAGGAGAAAACCTATAATGGCAGCAGACCATAAAAGAGCCTCATAAAAGTCTGGAAATATTTTAATGAAATTCCTCTACCTACAGGTAAGGCATGTGTGCAAATTATGTCAAAAGCCACGATTCAAATCTAGTCTCATTTAAATCAAATCCACCCCGATCAGCCAACATATTGGCTGCCTTTTCTAATAGACTTGATATTGTCGCTTCAACCCACCTATCCCTTCAGCAAATGGCAGCCTACAAAATTTTACAATTATGCCTTCTGACCTGCGATTCCCTATCACTGACCAACCAATGGCAACTGATGAGGAACAAAATTGCCTCAGGTTCTCAAGGACAGGGGAACCAGAGACAGGACTTCACAGCAGGCACAATTGATGCTCTGTTGGATGACCTCTTCCCAGTACACCTTCCTTTTCCTAATACAAGTTGAGCTGGCTGCCCTATAACCTCCCCTTCAACACCCACACTTCTCTAGTGACAAGAAACAGCTCGACCTTTGTGGGAACAAGACAGTCCAAACCCAGCGCTTGTGTGGAAGAGGCACAGGCCTGGTGGCTACCTCAGTCTCTGAGTCTGCTGTCCTTCCTCTCACTGGGAGGTCATAGTCCTCCTCTCCCAAGCACTCTGTGCTGCAGAGCTTTTACTGGCCTTGTTTGGAGGTGGCCAGGTCAGTGTTTGCTTTGGGCTGAGGCCTTGCCCCTCCCCTTGCAAACAACACAAGAGGAGCCATGCAGGATGAGACCAAAGGCATACCTGTTTGTGGGCTAATCTAATCCAGTATGCTGTTCACACAAGGACCAACCAGCCTACAAGCAAGCCACATGTGTGGCAGCACCTGTGGCCTATATCCCTGTGCCACCTCTGACACTAGAGAGGCAAACTATCGACAAATTCATGAGGGCTGATTAAATTTGGGCTATCACAGTAGCCGTCCTCAAGGCATCCAAGTTTGTGGCTATCACTGCATCTTACAGTAGTTCCACTTTGCTCTGCTGAAGAAGTATTTCCTTTTATCTCTCAACATTTAATTTCCTTGGATGACCCTGAGAATTTAAGGTCCATTTTCCCCACACCACGCATAATTGCATATACCTCTATCATATTGCTCCCTTGCTTTTCATACACTGAACAACCCGCAGTGTGATAACCATTCCCTGCAGCTGGGCTGCTCCAGGCCCAGATCATGGAGGTCCCTGCAAGCAAAGCCTGGGGCCATTTTTGCAGCATAAACTTATGTCAGTTTAACAGCATTTTAACTATTACAGCTTCTCTCAGGGGCCCAAAAAGTAGGATGACTCTTCAATTTGTCTGTAGCGCACCACAGGGAGATTCTGTGGATTTGAGGAAGCTGCTGAGATAGAATCACAGACTGTAGAGGACAGAAAGCTGACAAAAAGAGGTCCAAATGAGAATGACATAGCATTCTGACTTCTGGATTGTCTAGAAACTATACAAATGGCAGTGTTAGTAGGTGTGAAAAACTCATTCTGCTCTGTATGTCTTTGGTTGCCAGCTCTAATCTTGAATCAAAATCTGCCTGAGGGTCATTGTTCAGTGACAGTCCAATGATGTAACACATGCAAGTTAAAAAGATCTTTCTGCCTGGGCTAGAAAAAAGATCTTTTTGCTCACATTTCCAAACAGTCATTGCTGGTCAAAATAGATGGAAGTAAACTGGGGTACAAATTCTATATTAAGCAGTTTCATATGTTCATATTTATTTTCTGCTTTTCAGGATAAAAATCCTCCCAAAGTGAAGTACATGTAAGGTAATGCTTGAATCCTCTCGGCACTCAAAAATGGAGGAAAAAATAGCAAGGGGAAACTGGGCACTGGCAAAAGTCATTATTTGAAAGCAGAGCGTCAGAGCGTCAGAGTAGGGATGGGGTGAAGGGCAAGTCCTCTTCCTACAGCCAGAAATCTTAAGAAATCAATCCTCTTCTGGGCTTGCTAGATACGGGATTTAATGTCCAGCTAGCAACCTAATTGTATGTTTGCTGGAACACTGGAGATGCTCAAGCCTACTACTTAGTCTTCTTTAGGCAAGTAGAATATGAACAGTGAGAGTATCTAGAGCAATAGCTCCTTCTCCCCATACTCCTGACCTTTAACAGGCTATAGGGATAACGTTTCCAACTCCAAGTACAGTTGCTGGTATTTTTAGGCAGCTACACTAACACCTATATTTAGGATCTCCTCTCCTCCAGGCCCTTTGACATTTCTTCAGGATCCCACTTCAGAAACATCAACCCCTGTTCAATCCGCCTTGCCCTTTCTGATTTAACAGGCACAGCAGAGAATCTGCCAAATTAATCATTTATTTAGCTCATGGGAGAGTCTCCTGCTGGCGGACTTAATGCCAAGCAGAATAAAGCGAAACAGACAGGCCTGCTTTCAGGCACACTAGTACAAATGTAAAAATGACTGATAAGGCTTGTGGCACTTCAGAAACATCCCATGACCTTTTCGTGTTTTATAATAGAACTTCCCTTTAAATTTGTAGCTTGGGTTTTCGTTATATTCGTGTGCCTCCCCCACTGCTATAGTATTTCTGGCTTTGGTCTTGGTTTGCCAACACAGTGACTCAAATACAAAAGAGACAGGCTTTTCTAGGCCCTGTGCTGAGAAGCAGAGATGGGCAAGTACCCGCGATCTTTGCCACGGGAGATCCTAGGAGAAGCCGCCTGCTTCAAAAGACCTCCAGAATTTGTCCAAGGACAAATTCAAAGCATCTGTACCAATGGCCTCGTCGTTCTGGAGTTGGTCCACCCCACTTTCGCAATGAACTCATTTGTGAGTGTGGATGTGCATGTCTATACAAAGGATTTTTTTTAATTTTTTTTTTTTTTTGAGCAGCTTTTCCCCGGCATGGCCACCGGGGAGGAAAACAAAGTTTTCAAAGTCAAGAGGTTGCTTTAGGCAGAATCACTGGGGGAAAAAACCCGGTTTCCGGGCCGAAAGGCGCTGCCCCGGGGCTGCTCGGGCTCCGTTCCTGTGAGGTTTTGCAGCCTTTGCAAGGATGAGGAAGAGGCAGCCAGGCCCGCCGGCCAAGCTCTGGAGTACGTGCATGTGGGCACGCGGCAGCGGCGGCAGGAGGAGGAGCAGCCGAGCCCGCTTTCGATCGCGCCGGCGGAGGCGGGCTCTAGCCGCGGCTCCGAGTGCATCGGCAGTTACTCCCCTGCACGAAAGGGGGCGAGACGGAGACCGAAGCGCCTCTCTACATTGTCGGAGCCTCGTTCACTGGGGCCCCTCTCGGCAGGCGAACCCATCGGGGGCGCCTGCGGATAACGGGGTGCAGGCGGGAGACGCCCAGGGCTGCCACGCATGGCCTCCTCCAACCTTTCGCGGTTCAAGCGGGGCATCCTGCCCCACCTGCCCTCAACCCCTCCGGCACCACCAGCCCTGCGCGCCCCTGTTCAGCAGCAAGCCTCGCTGAGCTCCGCAGGGCTGGCGACCGTGCAGGCGTGCACGGGACGGGCCTGCAGCGCTCCCTGCCCCACCCCACGCGGCGATCGTCGCCACTGGCCCGGGGCTCCACCTCACCAGTCTCGGCAGGGATCTTGGCACCGTTGAGCGTGTGGATCAGCTCCCCGAGACTCTTTTTGTCTCCATTCATTTTCCAGTTCCCGCCCACGAAGAATTTCCTGGGTGCCATGATGGTGGTGCCCGGGCCGCCCGCTCAGATGGATCCAGAGACGATGAGAAGGTCAAAAAGCGAAGCAACGACGGCGGCGCCGGTGCCGTTTTGCGACCCTCTATATAGATACGGCGGAAGCCCGCCCACTACTGTCAACGTCACACAGGCTCCGCCCCCATCCGCCTGTGCTTCCGCCCAGCCCGTTCCCCAAGCCCACGGTGACGCGAAGCCAAGGGACAAGAATGTGGGCAGAGGCAGGCGCTTTTCTCCTCCAGCAAATGTCTACATCGTCAAGAGGTTGAATGTAGCGCCTACTAGAACACTTCCAAAGAAACGATCCCTCTGTGCTCGACAGGTCATTCTTCAGATTAAGAAAGGTAGCCCAATCTTACCTAAAATATTTTGAGGATACATTTGATACTGAACCACCGATTTTAGCAGGTAGACCATACACTTTGCAAGTGTCCCCATTACCTCTAGAACGTGGACAGGCCTCATCTGATATTCCAGCAACTGCTGCTCACAGAACAAGTTGTGAAAGCAATGCCTGCCCAAAGGGTAACAAGCATACATTTCCAAAGATCTATGCTGAGTTTGGTTGCTCAGGGCCATGCCTAGCTCATGACTCACGATGGGATAATTTGGATTAAGTGAAACAGAAAAAGTTGCAATAGATTTACCTGATTTATACCTTTAGTTTTCTTAGTGTAGATGGAAAGCAAGTGACATTCTACAGCCAAGCATCATACAACCCATCCCTGCTTCTATGAGTTGCGTGTTTCGCTGGCCCCAGCGTTGTCACTTGTATGCTGCGTGGGTGCGCAAATGCATTTGTTCTGCAATGGCCATTAAGTAAAGTACAGAAAACAGATAAGACACATGTTCAACTGCTTCTTTTGCAAGGCAGATGTTCACACTTGTAACCATAACTATTCTAGATACTCTTTGGCCTCCAGGAGTGTTTTTAGAATTCTGGGCGGTAAGAGGAGTATCACACAGGCCCCCTGCTTCATACAGCAGGCTGGCAGAGACAAACAATGCACTCTTTCCCCTGAAAGAAACAAGGGATTTGCATCCCATAGAATAGCAGCGGAAAGACTATAGGGTCAGCCTTTCTGTGCTACTGTTGAGGTGCTGGACCTCACCCCACAGGGTGGGACCTGTGATTACACTCCTTTTCTGGTGACCCATGCAGTCTTAGAAGTAAAGGCTTTAGATGTATACAAATCCAGCATAAAATTGTTAGGTAACAAACAGAACTCATTACAGAAGCAGTTGATGGCTTTTTCCTCTCCCTTGAAGGATGCTGGGGGTGGGGGGAAGGGAGAGAATAGGGACTGCTGAAGACATGGGGAGGCAACTGGAAGTTATAGGGCAGCTTAATCATCAATACCTATTATGAGCTGTACACATCATTGCTTAAATGTGTATTCTTCCCAGGATTTTCTGCCATTTTCTTCATATGCATCCAGTTAATGGGCATACTTCCCTTTCTCTGTGTATATACTTGTTAAGGCCACAATCCTAAATAATTGTAATAAATATATAGGAGACTGGAAAGAACATGAACCAAACATTGTTGGAGGGGGGTTCAAGGTTTTTATTTGAACCTGTGTGTTTTGGCATTTGAGGGCCACATGAAGAACAGGTGCTACTTTATGTCCCAGGTTACTTCCTGCACACTTTCCAGGAGGGCGAGAGCTCACCCTGGATGATACATAAAGCCACCCATAACCAAGTGCTCCCTCCTGCCCCCACCCCCTTCTCAACGGTCCACAAGTGTTATAGTTAAAGCAGTAACAGTGTGCACGGATGTTTCCTGGGGTGATTGGTTCAAGTGAGACTGTTTCTTCTTACTTTTACACAGAGTTTCAAATTCGCCCCAACCCCCCTCCCATCTGTGTCCACAAGGGCACCAGACCCCAGCTTTCCTATGAAGGAATCCTGCCTCTGGGGCTGCAGCAGTGGCACATGGACATGTAAGGGTTGAAAGCTGCCCCTCTTCTCTGAATTCATCACTGCCATTCCCTCTCTTCCTGCCATCAGCTGGCTCTTGCACCATGCCCAGAAGAGCAGCAACCTAGCTGGGAATCCTCTGGTAGAAGTAGATGTAGCCAAGATCCTTTGGGGGCTTCTCAGAGGCGCAGACTTTCTGGTCATTATAGATCACCCATCTGGAACCAGGGACGAGGGAAGAAAACAGAAAAGGGATCACAGAGATCAAAAATCTGATCACACATCCGTGCAGCAATTCTGCAGAAATATACAAATCAAGTGCTATATTTATTTAAATGTTTATATGCCATCCTTCATGTATAACATCTCAGGACAGCTTACAACATTAAAATCAGAATCCAATAAAAACAAACACAATGACGCAATATATAACCAATAAAAATAAATCAAATCAAAAGTGACTGTTAAACATTTAATTGCTAATTTTTTAAAAAACACTTAAAAAGGTTTCTTTTTATCGTTTAAATATAGAAAAAAATATAGGCTTCGCTCCAGGAGAACCTCTCTAGGGAGTGCATTCTACAATCTGGGCACCACCGCAGAGAAGGCCCTACTCTGAGTGGATGTTCTTTTGACCTCCCCTTCAGGGTCAAAAGATGCACTAGGCATAAAATTCAGCATCTTAATCCCCCTCCCCCTCTGCACCCAAGTTCCAGGTTTCTAATTCTTACGGTTGCAAAGATTTGGTCAGAAGTGAATGGATAAAATGTCTGCTGACATTCTGGCAGCCAGAAAGGTGGGACCCTCTAAATAAGATTCCCTTGGAATCTTCCCACTCAAACAAAAGTTGAATAAATTAAGATAAAATATATAGCCAAAATGATGCAATCATCAAAATGATGCCATCAGAACAAAACCAAGCAGGTTTACATAATTCACATTATAGAATTGGTGGTACCTTGGAACAGACATCTGTTTTACAAGCACAGAACACCCAGCCTGCTTACTGACACTCCCAGGAGCCCAGCTGTGCCTCCCCAGTGACAAACGAAGGTGTCCCTTTCCAGCCTTCAAAATGCCACCACTTCTTGTATTGCAGACCGAGCAACAGCTCCCACTAAGCAGGCTCAAGCAGCATCCTTCCCTGTCTCCCCTTCTCCAGGCTCTTGTTTCTCTCATACCTGTTATCCTTCTTGATATGACAGACATAATGGCCACACATCGTAGATGTGCCCATGTGGCTGATGAAGGCAAAAAGCTGGTATTCTGCAGAAATGAAACAAGGAGAGACATGTATGCGCCTTAGCCCTGGTGCATAGCCCTAGTCTACAGCCCTTGTGGGAAGATGGGTGTAATCTAGTTCTGCGTGGCTTCCTAGAAAGAAAAGCCAGCAGAGGGTCCCAATGATTAATGAACTTTACTGAAAAACTGATCCATTGATAAGTACAGATTAGAAGCAGTTCTCAGTTAAACATATAAGCACACATGAGAATGGCCCAAATCCCCAAGACTCCATCTCTACAAAGCAGCTGGCTCATTACACATGCCTGGCTTACCTAAAAGCATTATCAGAAGAGTCCTGCTTGATCAGCCGCAAAGTCCACCTACTGTACTGCCTTGTTTTCAGAGATGGTTAGCCAGAGACTTTCAGGAAGCCCACATGTTAGGCACACAAACCTAACTTCTCCTTCATTGTTTGCCCAATTGCAGCAAGAAATCACAGACGTACCAACTTAGAATATGGACATTCCACGTAGATGGCATAGGAACCCTTGAAAATGGTCTAACCCCCATTTTAATGTAATCTAAGCCAGTTGTTACTTCTGAGCTAAAGCAACTCCTTGTGGCTCATCTTCCCTCAGGCTACCAACCTCCAACCTTTAGGGCATTCTTTGGGTTTGGGGTTGGAAAGTCAGACTGATGAGTGAGGCACTCATGGCTCAATACAGTTGCAGTATTGACCAGGTTATAAAAATGGAGGTTTAAAACTGCGGTAAGGGCTTGGGGGGAAAAAACCACCCCACTCTCAAAAACTCTGGGTTGCAAACTCACTTCCAGGTCCATCACGCACTTTTGGCCCCACAGGGACAGATTCAGAGATGGATTCTGCTGCTGAACGCCCCTCAGATATATCCATGGCAGCTTCTGCATCCAGATCATCAATATGACTGAAGATCCAATCCACAGCCCTCTCCAGGCTGTTACTCTGCAGATGAGAAGGGAGCTACAGTCAAGTCAGGAGCCCCACCAGATTTTTCAAGTGTAAAACTTCAAGGAGAGAATTTAAGGAGCACATAGGGAACATTCTGTTAACCTTTCATCCTTGACTCACCGTAGCTCTTAGTGCTTTCATAGCCTGATCCCGGGAGAAGCCCATGGAGACTATGGTTGCTACACTATCTTCAGATGGGGGATCTGGACAAGTGATAGTAGAACCTGGGCCACTAGATCCTGGAAGTATCAGAGGATTTGCAAAATCTAAAGAAGAGAGGGACAAAGCTTTACACAATCTTGCTTCCTGATACAGCTCTATTTGTCTTCCAGATGCCGCCTTCCTTGCCGAATCCCAGCAGAGGCAGAGCTGTGAGCTGGACGTGAGGTTTCAACCTGCTGACCTACCTGGATCATCCATGTGCGACATGACCCAGTTCATTGCAGCTTCAGCTCCGCTGTTCCCAGTGTAATACACAGCTTTACGGCAGGCATCCATTGGAAAGCCCATCTCCACCAGTTGAGTTACCACAGACTCATCCAACATGGGTGCTGCGGTGGGAAAGAAAAGGGTTAGATGTCCTCACAGAGGAGCACTTCTGGGCAACCATGTCTTGCCCTCTTCTGCCAGCCACACACACACACACACAGCTGGCATGGCTAATAGTATGCCTGCATCTCAAAGCATCGTGAAGCCACCTGGGTGGCGGCAACACACAGATACGGACGGCCCTGCAATTCTGTCTAGATTAAGTCAGCAGTACAGAACAGCTCCTCTTTGCACCTGTTCCAGGCATGAATACCGACACGCCCGCGAGGCTCTGTAACTTGTGACCCATGAACCACAGAAGGCACTCCAGCCCCATGTAATATCAACACAATCAGCATCCTGTTATCATCATCTCCAAATAGATAAACTCTCAGGCTTGGTGTCACAAGAATATTTAAAGGAAACTGAAGAAGCAAAACCTCTCCTGAGTGCAGAGAAAAGGCATTTGTGGCCACCCAGATGTCAGATGGCTCCATTACGTTAGGCTGATGGGAGTTGCCTGTTTCCCACTCCTGCACAAGGATCTCGCCCACTATAGCTCCTGGCACAAAAGAAACCTAACCTGAGAGATGCCCCAAGAGGGCATGGTTGCTATACAACCTTCTGGTGAGGAATCCAGGCAGGTAACAGTTCAGCCTGCCCGACCCAATCTTGAGAAAACTAGAGGACTTACAAACAGGTGGAAGGATCATCAAATTCCTGGTAGCTAGTGGGATACATTTGGTCTGGTGAGTCACAAGTTGTACAGGGCTTTCCTGAATTTCAGTAAGCATCCACTACACATTAATATTACTACTAGTACATGGGCAAGTGGTTGTTTGTTTGTCAAGAAATGGCTTTGCTGAAGAGCTTACAGGTTGGAGGGATGTTTCCCTTGTACATGACTTTAGGTGTATTATTTCCCATTCATTTTTCTTCCCATCTGCCTGGATCCCTGCCTGGAAGTAAGATCTACCAGGCCAAATGATCCCTGGCAGCTACATATGTGGATGCCTTTTGATGTGGAAGGCTTACTAGAATGACCATTTTAAGGAAGGTTTGGGTCAGGATTTTTTTTAATGATGCTGCAGTACCTAAATTGTATTGTGCCAGGCACTGGAACTGTTCCCTGCACCTCTGGTTGAAATGTTCTTCTCTACTAACCTCATAAAGGCCTTGGCTTGATGAAAGTTCGAGGAATTTGGAGGTTACCATAGGCCTCATTGGATAGCATTAACCAGAAAACATGGCTCTCCGGACAAGACAGCAGGACAGTTTTCAGTAGAAAAGCTGCACAGCTTTTTACAAGCCTCCACAGAAGCAAATCCCACCACAGAAGGCCCTAAATCAGCAGTAGTTCTGGTGAGAATATCCAGAGGCACAGGTTGCAAAGAGCAATTCAGTAGTGATGTGACAAGAGGAGAGACAGAGCACAGAGGAGGGAAGGCACTAACGCAGGTAACAAAACATGAGGAGAAAGAGAAGCAGGGACTGAGTGAGTGAGGCTCAAGGAAGAGAGGAAAGGAGAAGAGTCACTAACATGTCGGAGAGGAGAAGTGAGGGGAGCAGAAGGAGTCGTCGTCCTCGTTGCCATAGAAACCCAGGCTACCTTTGGGCTCATCTGGCGTCACTAGCGGGGGGGCTATATCAGGCATCTCCTCCTCCTCGGGCTGCAGACCAGTCCCCTGAAGTGCAGAGATGTCCAGCTCATCTGGCATTTCAATGGAGACATCTGATAACACAAGCAAAATGATTAAGACCAGTAGGAAAGCTAGAAGTGTGGCTGGCAAGAAGAGTTAGTGTTTGACAATTCTGGATTGTAGAGGTGCTAAGAGCACATGATCACTTGGTGGAAAGTGCTCTCAAAAGGAGAGAAGTCCCAGCTCATATCTCATGACAGCCTTATCCAATCCCTCTGAAAGTGTAGAAAATACTCTTGGATGAAACTGATTATTTGGCTCCATCTCACTCAGGGTCCAAAGACGGCCCTCTTTTGCAAACTCAAAGTGGGGTAGGGGTTATTGCCAGCTGCTTTTTAGCAGGCCCAGCAAGGCAGAATGGTTTTAGTTGTTAATGTGCGGTTTAAAATCTTTTATGTTTATGCTGTTTTATATTTGTATTATATTTAATAATTGCTGTTCACCACACCCAGAGCGCTTTGGCTATAGGGTGGTAAAGAAATAGAACAACCAACCAAGCAACAATGAATTTTCAGGGACCTGAAAATTGATGAAAAACTTTGTCACCTTTATAGACCTTAAAGCTGTTTTTGATTTTATCCCCAGAAACCTTCTGTAAGAGAAGTTTAAAAACATTCTTCAATTGATTGGCTACATTTTCTGAATAAACAGTTGTACTTTGTTTTGCAAATTAGATGTTTGCAAAACAAACATCCAAAATATGTATTAACTAAAGGTTATCTCTTCCCTCTGCAGTGAGAGACAAGGCTGTATAACTGCACCAACTTTATTTATGAATGACCTAGCTCCTTTCCTAAAATCAGCTGATTTTTATGTTCCCAACTAATGGTCCTATTGTTGCTAGAAGTTTCTGACTTTAATCAGTTCCTATATGAAGTAGCCACTTGGATGCAGAGCAGAAATCATGAAGTGGCAAGATTTCAGGCATTTTCCCTGAAATCCCTAGGTGAATGGCAAAATTCAGTGTTGTGCTTGACAGCTGGATTAAATTCTGTCATATGTACAGCTTGGTCACCCATCCTTTGCAAAAGGATTAAAGCTTGTTTTGACTGACAGGATACTTGCTGCTGCTCTACCATTTGAGAGTTCTAAAGAAATACACGAGAGAAGGAAGGCTACTCTGAAAATTCATGAAAATGTGACTTCTTTATTTGAATTTTTTTGGGGGGGCGGCGGGGGGTAAAATGCTAGCCATGAAGGCAGAAGCTCCGCTGGAAGCATGGAGGTGCTCTTCTGACACCACACTTGCCAAAAACTCTGTGGCACCATCATCTCCCCATATGCTGACTGGTGATAGCAGCCAAGTATCATATAGGGAAAAAGAGCAGCACATAATGAGACAATGTATGATGTTACGCTTCATTATGCAAATCCAAACTATAATCTCCAAGATCTAATTTGCTATGCACAAAACTTGTATACAAAGAAGCTGTCAAAGGAGAGGTCTCCTCTGAGATTGGATGAATTTGTTACTTTCTGGGGAAGTAATGGATTCACTTGAAGTACACCCACGACTAATCACAGATTATAATGATCAGACTTATTGATTGACCTAATAAAACAATGTAAGGATTTCTAAGACAACTGAACACTCAAAGGCAGTAGATAAATCTGCTGTGTCATCACTTTTCTTGTCAATCATTACAGACTCAAACCCAGCAGCTACAATTGCCACGCAAGAATTCAAGAAAGCCTCTTCAGACGTTAACACCCCTCTTACCAAGCTTTTTGGGCACCCAATCTAGGCCAAAAGTGAATTTCTTGATCTGGATAACTAGATAATCTGGAAAGGAGGCAAATCGAGTTGTCCTGGAAAGGAGAAAAGGAATCAATAAAGCAACAGGTTTCAACAGCGCAAGAACCACCAATGGAGAGAAGTGCTCCAAGATTGGACTGGCCATAGTGACCTTAGTTTCTTGCTTTCTGTGTGCTCTGACTTAGTGAAGACATGTATTTGCCAAACTTAAGCTGGAAACTGAGGTCCTCCCAACATCTTCTGATGGACTACAGGAGTTTTCAGAGTCCGAGGATCAAGATCCTCTAACCTCAGTGCTTAAGAGTCTAAGAGCTGACCCCTGCCCTGTGCAGCCAGTGTGAAACTTTATCAGTTGCCTCCCACTGCAAATATCACAAATAGGTCCTGAGCGGGAAAGGGGACTTACTGGGAAGCAGGGAGGAGAGGAAGCTGGGCTGTGGACTTCTGCTGATTCCAGTCCCAGTTTGGTGCTGGCAGAGCTCACCACCATGCCTGGCCCGAGAAGCTCAGAAGCCCCCCAGTTCAGAGAATGAATGACAGGATTGTGACCTCCCACGCTGGGTAAGCAGACCACTGCAGTGACAAGTGATCAAGCAAGTGGCAAGGGCAATAAGCCCACAGGGATGTGAGAAATACCAGTGAGATGAATGAAGTCTTGGACCATACAAACCGAATATAGAAAAAAATACAGCACCGTTAGTACATGGGAACTCCTGTGAGCCAGGGAAGATGGGCATGATAGATCTCACTTTCTTGAACAAGCAGGTTCACAATCTTGGTATGCTTCTGGATGCTGCCAAGCTAAGGGATGTACATACACCTTCAGCTTTTAATAGACCTATATCCGCTTTTATAAACAGCTACTTGGCCTGTTAAATTTTATTCTTGCAGTATTTCAGACTTATGATTTTGATTGTATACTTGTCATAGATTTTTTAAAGTGTTGCTTCTGATGTGGCTGGAGTCCTAAGGAGACACCTCTGGTTATCTGCCCATTTCACAGCAGAAGAGGCACCTGCCTGTAGGCCTGGAGTCTGCTAGCACAACAGCTCAGAGGCCATTAGGGTCCACAGCAAAGATGAGGCGTTGTGCATCCCCCCACAGCATGGCTGAGGGTCCAGGTAGCAGAGGTATGGGTTAACCCCAACCCTAAGTCCCCCCATCAAAGAACCCATGCACCTTCCCCTCCTGCCTGGATCTTAAGCACATCTGAACAGAAGGTTTGAATCGGACAACAACTACAATACTTGCACAGCTAGAGCAGGGGACTATATACATCCCTCCAAATCCTAGTCTATCATTATTATTAGCTCTAAGCATAAATCATTAAACCACTGTATTTGCCTCTGTTCCCAGTAGAAATGGTTAAACAGGGACACATGCTTGCTTTTAAGTGGATATAAATTGTGCAGTAAGAACACAGGAACTGCAGAGATTCCGAACCCCATCCAAAAAAATCCTTTGCCCAAGGATTTCCCTGGCCTTCTCCTTAGGCAAATCACAAGTCCTGATGACTAAGTAGGACCAGGTCTTGCAGCAGCATTACTGTCACTCTTTAAGGCATCATCTCAAGCCGCTTCTGTCCTCCGAGAATGTGGGAGCTGCATACTCTCTCGCTGGCCCAGAAGGTGTGCAGGAGGAGCTGTGCTCTCTCTGCAGGCTGGCCAGGGCAGCAGGTGATGCTTTAGCATGGCCCTTCCCATGGATCCCCACCTATCGGGCAGGGCCACCCAGAGGCAACTAACTGATGGAAAGCAAGCCACTGCAACGCTAAGGTGGCAATGACAAGGAAAAGACATAGCTGACAGTCCTCTGTAAGACAGATCAAACTGTTAACAGGTAGCTGCAAGACAGCAAGAACTAGCTTGCCTGAAATTCAGCTTACAGCTGAACTCTTATGAGAAATCTGATTTCTGCTAGGCATGTGCATTCCTGTCACGATTAATAAAAACCACAAAATGAATGGAACTTAATGGATTTCAAAACTACTGCAGAAAACCATGTGCATGTACTTGTCCTAGCAGCATCCTGATTGGCTCGAGATCACCAGTAGAGAAAATAAAGCAGAAGAAACGGACATTATAAACTGTCTAGTCTTTAACTGAAATAGTCCAGTAACTTGATTGGTCTTCTTTTTATAATCACCATGGCCAGAGAAGGACTTCTAGAAGTATTCAAAAGGGAAGCTAGCTCTTTGTGCATGTTAGGAAAAAACACCTGCTAGTTCATCTGTGCAAAAAACAATTCCAACTTTCCAATCAGTTCCTGAAGATACTGTTTTTGAGTGTTTAAAATGTTGTGGCAAGGGTTTGCAACAGCAATGCAGAGGGCAACAGCAAGCCACATCCCCCCCATGGTGCACTCTGGGATGCCTGCAAGAAGACTGAGGTGCATAAGATCAAGGAGGAAAAGGAGGCGGCAGGACCCTTCCCACCATGAGCCTGATTGTCTGTTGGGTGCATAAGGGGTGGCTTATTGTGTTGTGGGAATCCATCCAGTGCCTGGTACTCTGAAAGAACAGCAGAATTCCATCAAAGTCTCATGGCAACAGAATGAAGTCAGTAAAGTCATAAGCAGCGGCAGCAAATCTAAGGCCTCCAAATGAAATGTGGGACATTAAAAAGTAGGAATAAAAAGCCAGAGAAAATTAATTGTGAAACACATGTGATTCCAACAAGGTTTAAGCAGTGATGGAAATAGCGCTTCCCCTGCTTCCACCTGGCCAGCCCCATCCACTTGCTGTTCTACTCACTTGAGTGCCACAGACTTGGCCTGCAAGGCTGTGCTCCAGAAGTCATCTACTTGTTCTGGGGCTCCATAGGCCTCAAGGCAGGAGCTGAAAGGCACCTTGGCACGGACCAGCTCAGGCAGTGGCTGCTTTTCTTCTTCTGCTTGTCGCTTCTTTTCTTCATATTCCAGCAGTTCATCTGGACAAGAAACCAAGGAGCAAGCTCGTGAGTCTTTTCTAGATGAAACAAGAGCACCTGGGTCATAGGACCCAGAAATGTGACTGAGCAAGCATCATTTCCACTCTAATACAGACAAATCCTGCAGTTCTATAAGCTGCCGTGCTTGTGGCACCACCAGTCTGGCAGGAAGAGAGAGAAAAACCTCTGCAGAAGACTTGCTTAAAGCCAGTTTTAGTGTATGGTGTACAGCCAAGATGTCAAATGAAGAGAGATTGCCTCAGCCACCATGACTGAAGTTTTAGTTTGTCAAAACCTCAGAGTTAGTCTCAGCCCTTTCAAAGTATAGAGCAAAGGGGGAGGCTGCATCACTTTCCTGCAATTGTCATGTGAAATATCAGTGTTATTTGATTATCAGCACAGAAGACCAAAGTTCTTGCATGCCTGCCCCACCCCTATCAAAGTCCCACGATTCCATCTCCCAGCTTTAACACAGGAGCCCTGAAAAATGTTTGAAAAGAATGGCTGAACCCGTTACACCTCATCAAAGCTTCCCACCTTTGTTCAGTGCCGCATCCATCGGCACCGGCAGCTGCATGATATAATCAACACGCTGCGTGTATTTCACTTTTTCTGTTGCCAAGCATTTGAGCTTCTCTTCCACCAGGAAGCGGAAGACCTCATTTGGGTTTTCAGAGCTACGGCAGTTCCTCTGGGGAAGGAAAGTATTTAAAAATGAAGGGGGGTCAGAAGAGAACATACCAAGTAACACAAGAGGAAATACCATATAGGAAACAAAGCAATTCCAGAACAAGAAAAGCTCCTCCTGCCTTCTTCCTGCTGAAAATCTATACAAGGGTTTTCTAGTTTTCCATCCATCCAGGGAACCCTTTCTAACCTGCTTCTGTCTGCTGAGGAAAGCCCCACTTAGAAAACAAGACTGGGATGAGCCTTTTAGGCCTAGCAAATGCCCAGAATACTGGGCTTGAACAAGGCATGAATCCTACAATGAACCCGAAGGGAGAAGTGTAGCAGGCAAGCTGTTTTACTAGGAAGCTTACATGTCATAGGCAGCCTTCTCCTTGAGGAACCCCAGGGCCCCAGCTCACAATCTGCCCCATTCTAAGGTCTCATCTCCCTAGCTATAATTCATGACCTACCACTTAGCAATCTACTCCAGAATAAAGTGTACTGCAGGATGCTTGAGCTTTCTTCACATCACTACTACTCCTGAATAGTGTCAGAGGAAACCCTCAAGCAAGTACTCTTGCAAATGAGCCACCCTTTCATCATCCTTCGTACAGAGTGGTCAGCAGCCTTCTCTCTCTGGGATCCGTACTCAAGAGTGCTGCAGAGTTTGCCTACCATAGAAGTTCTAGTGCTTTAAAGTCACCTCCTTACTAATTCCATCTTGAAGTCAACAGACCAACCAACCAACCAAAAAATCCCACTCTGAATGCCCAGGAATCATTACCTCCACCATGTTGATGAAGTGCAGGAAGAACTCCTGAGCATCTTGCTGCCGATTGGTAGAAAACTCTGGATGGCCTTTGCCAACAAGAGATTTAAACATACGTGGTGCAATGCCATCTTGAATGCCCTGGAAGGTGAGGAGACTAAGTAAGCATTATCATTCAATCAGAAGACCACCACAAACTATTACAGCAGTTTGTGTCATCTTCAAGCCTCATGGTTATGGACATCTGACTCCCTACCTTCTGCTCCACTTGCTGTTCTCCATCTGAAGAAGCAGGTTTTGAATATTCCCCAGAGAGCAGACCGTGGCCCAGCTTGGCTCTGGAAAAGCAGATCAAACCGAGTCAGTTCTGAGGCAGACAAGAAGGATGTGCATTACAACCTTGCAGTCCACCTAATAGCAGTGCCCCATTTCACACACAGGGCTGATTTGAGAACCCAAACATGTCTCAATCAGCTTCCAGGGGATCACAAGGAACAATTAAGCAGTGCATGTCACACTCTCCCAGGAAGAACACTCTGAATTAGTGGCTTCTGGCTTTTGCAGGGAAGCTTTTTTTCCCCCCTCTGTAGAACAGAGCATGATCATCCAAGCCCTGCTTTAAAAACCCCTGATAGTCATAGGATTCATATCAACAATTGCATTTCTAAACCCCCTCATAAAAGTATGAGAACCCCAGTCAACACACATTATCACAAGTAACATTTCTTCAAATTATGACTATTTCTGCTCCAAAAGCATGCTCTGGTCACTATCAAACAATGATGAAGAGGTATGGGCTTGGCATGGAGAAGAAAGCAGGCATGATTTCATAGGCATGAATAACTGGAAAAGGAGAAAGCGGGAGAGGAGGACTAGTGAAGCAGAGGAGGGCTAGCACAGAGGAAACACATGGATAGCTGGAGCACCACGTGCTTCCCCAGTCAGAGCTGGTTATCAGCAAAGCCTCTTCAGGAGCAACCAGTTCCCTAGAAATGCCAATATGCCGGGGCACCATGGGAGCCCTCTCCACAGAAGAACATTGCCAGTCACTTTAGGTGCAATACCATGCATGGTAGCCGCAGAGGCAAGAGGCCCCAAGTAATGGTCCCTGACCCCGTTCCTTTAGTGCACTACATACACTTGTGTGCTGAAGTCTTGTGTAGGATCTGAGGGAGCATTCTGAAATATTTTCTCTATCTTGTCTACATACCTAGAAAGCAAAGAGAAAGGACAACTTATTTGATTTGTCCCTTGCCTTTCTATCAAAAATGGCACTCAAGGAGGCCTACAGTCTCTCAGCTTCATCAAAATGAGCAAATTAAGCATTTAAACAATTCAAAACAGAACAAGAGCAGCCAAGCAACACCAGCATCTAGCTGAACAGACTCCCTTACACCCCAATGGCCAGCTTGAGCAAAGGGGTCTATGCCTTCCCACAAGCCGTATTCCTAAGAGTAACATAGCTGACAAGGCCTATTTTCTGTTCAGAGCTTGGAACCCAAATACCCTCAGCTGGAGCCCAAGGAATAGCACCAAGATGCATCTTGGCTTCTTCTGCAAGTTTTGACTGGGAATGCCCTTTTAACAAGCAGGCCATGGGTAAAGCAAGACTTGTTTAACTATTGCATAGCCCAAGCTCACGGGGTTTATAACACCATGACAGCTCCTGAGTGGAGGCTGCATATTTAACATGGCAGCTGTGGGTTAAGTTATCCATAGGGGGCTCTCATCTTGTGCAGGCGGCCCCAACTGTTGATTACCAAAGTCTGATACGACCTTTTGATTAAATCCCGTCTTGGTCAGCAAAAGTCATTTTGACCAAAGACATCATGCAGCTTCTGGAAGGTTGCTCCAGAACTGAAGTGCTGCCCACTTTGCACCCGTGATTTGATAAGCTGAAGTGAGGATTGTTTAATGCTCATGTGACTCCAGCTCACCTGGTTTGCCTGACACAACTGAGGGGTTCCAGGGGTGCTGCAGTTCACATAGGTTAAATAGCCCATGGTGAGCCTTGGTGTGTTGCCCAAAGTGGGTCATTGTGGCCCACAAAGCACACCAAGCACTTGGGGTGAGGCACAGCATACACTGAACAAGACCAATACAACTCACTCAATTTTTCAAGAAAATCTCATCATCAGAATTGTGCAGATCTATTCAATGAACAAGAGTTTAGCCTAGGCACACACAATTTCTCTTGCCATCTCTGGCTGTGCAGTGAGACTATATGCCTCCTTCTCCACCTGCTAGCTTAAGGAGGTGCCAATCCCCCGCCCCCGGCCACTCACTCACTTTCGCTGGAAGTCCGGTATGCTGAACAGCACCTGCACTACAGAGTTGAGGTAGCAGCTGTTCCCCAGATTACGGATACCCGTGTAGCCAGGGCCATAGAGGGGCTTGAGCTGCACCCCCGACTCCTGGATCAGCTCCCACTCGCCAATCCGCTGGTTCATATCGATTTCCAGTTCTGTCATTGTCTTGTCAGTCTAGAGAGAAAAGAGCCACAGAAATATTCAGGGGAGCCTCCTCGGGTAAGTGCTCAGCAGCAAACTCCAGCCTATTGCCCCAAGTCACAGCAATGGCAATGAACAACGTCATTCTGAATCTGAAGGCGCAGAGCGAGACTCAAGAGCTACCTCCCCATCTTCTGCTTGGAAACTTACCATCTGAAAGGAAGCCCCTGGAATGTAGAAGCAGAGAGAATAGATGCATTCTGACCCAAAGTCCAGCATGAAAGACAGGAGACAGCTCTGCAACCAGACCCCAACAGGAATTCCACATCCTGCCCAGGTACCGCTAGGAACATCTCGATGCTATGAGAACCCCAGACCTGGAACCAGCTGCCTCCTTTCCACCGCCCCTTCTCACCTTCTGCATTTTGAGCATGTCAATCCCAAAATGAGCCAAGTGCTCAGCCAAGTTGGGGTCCAAAACCATGTCATCCTCATCGTAGGAATAGACATCTGCAGAGCAAGGGGAGAAGGCAGAAATATCTCAGAGCTGTTCCACAGATATGGACCCACCCCATGGGGAAGAATGACCAACTGCTTGCAAGCTTAATATAAAATTATAAGACAAATTACATCTGCCTTCCAGAAATTTAACCTAGGAGAAAAACCTGTGAGCAAGTCTTCAGCTGAACCTAGAGAGGCATGTGAACTGGACAGGGAATCCACTTTGGAAAGCTGGATGCAAAAGCACTATTCTCTCTTTTGGGTTGGATTTGCATACAGTGCCCTAGCCCTTAACCTAAAGAAACAGCAGGGCTGTCTAGCAAGATAAGCCCCCAGCTCACTCTCAAGAGCAGGGTTTGCCAACTGACAGAAGACGGGGCAGATCCTGCCACTGAAGCCATTTCATCTGGCCCCAGAGGTCATTCCAAATTTAACCAAGGTATGAGCAAAATGTCTCCTTACTGTGGGCAAAGAACCATGTTTTCAAGATCTCAGAAGCAAAGGTGCTGCAGTTTGTCACTTCACTTTTGCACTGCATGGAAGATGTACATAGTGCACAAGTACATATGGCCCATATAACACACCAGTAACAGCTTGATGGGGAGGTGGGGAGGGGCTCAGACTGTGTAGCAACGGCCACTTTGGATCTCCATGCCCTTAAAAAACATTGCTGTTACATCTAGCACAGGCCTTCTTGTCACCATCTGCTGAAATGCTCATGTCCCTTCACAGGAGAGCAGCAAATTCCAATTGGGATCAGAAAGGTCACCCTTGTGCCATTTGTCCTTCCTCCTCCAAGGTGGGAGGCAGGCTTCCGGCAGGAACCCGAGGACAGCTGCAGCCATCACAAATTTCTTTTCTTACCAGCACCATCCGGCGTGATGGTTCCCAACTTGACAGCCAAGGGATAGCCGGTCTCCCGGTAATGTTCGACGGCATGGTTGTTGCCCCCACTGCCATCAAAATAGCGCCGTCCACACAAGATGGAGCCATCTGTCATGTTGAGCCACAGATTCTCACGCATGTCGCACTTGCTGCACTTCCAGCCACTGAAAAAGGAAGCAGTTAGAAGCTGCTGAAGTCAACTCTGAGCCACCTGCAATTTTACCCCGGCAGGAATCGGGCAGTCACTGAGCCAGCCTCAAGCCTGCCCGCTTTGGAGAAGACGCACTGCTTGGTATTGCCCACCCTAAACAGGTGCGGCCATGGAAGAGGAGCACGTGCACTTCTGTGGACACTAGGAAGGAAGTGAAAGGACAGCAATGTTGAGGAGAGATAGTCCAACTCACCAAGGAGGGATGCGCACACCATTCGGGAGCTGCTGAAGTGAGAAGGCATGTCTGGACACACGCCGAACTTCCCCATCCCAAGCCTGCACCTCCTGTTTCCGTGAGGCAGAATCTGCTGTCAGAATAGCGTCAATTGCACTGGAAATCTGGAAGGCCAGGAAGAGACAGGGAAGGTGAGCGGCTCCAGCATTACCCCTCACACGGCAGCTTCTGCCAACAGGGCCTGTCTCACAGAGTCCTGCCAAGATGCCTGCATGCTGCCCCTTCCCACAAGCCATGCTGCCTCCCCCTCTGCATCTGCATGAAGCACCCCAGGACACACTCAAACGAAGGACTTACCCGGTCCTTGACCTTGTCTGGCAGACCATCTAGACCATCCCGAGGGATATCCAAGTGGTCTGGCAAAATAACTATTTTGACATGTTCGTCATATTCATATTTCTCCTCTGGGATGTCAAATCCACCCTCCACACCTACCAAAACACAAGCAAAATTGCAGTCACTGAGAAGTTGGGACACAACTCTGGCAGGATTGAAGTCTGAACAAATGGAAGCATCGAATTCTACAACCTCAGAGCATGGTTCAGTACATATATGATCTGAGGAAAATGTGAAATCAACATTTGAAATCAAACCTTCCTGCAGTTTTTCTTGCTAGGAAACTATAGCCCTATCTCTGTTCGAGTTCTTCCTCCTTGGTATAACAGGAGATCAGGTCTAGTCCCTTACCAATAGCTAGACGGGTTGGTTTCTTCCTAGGAGGATCACCAGCACTGGAGTTGCTGTCTTCTTCTTTCTATATCAGAGCCAGGAGAGAGCTAATTAGGAGGCCATCCATTCACAAAACCCAAAGACTGGGTAGTAGGGCAAGACTGCAGAAGTGCAAAGCACATGACAGTGTTTATTCGCATCGGGATTTTCTTCCCTGACTCAGAAATTTAAATAGATGGATCCACTTTTCAGCATGAGTGGAGTGCATAAGGCAGAAGAGGACACCACTCTTACCAATTTGCGTGTCTTCTTAAGATGCAGATAGACCCGCTGGCCTGTTTTTTCATAATGTTTCTCCACATACTGCTTTCCAAAGCCCAAGAATGTGTTCATGCAAATATACAAGCCGCCATCAGACTCCTGCAAAAGAGAAAAGGCTGATTCAACAGGAAAGGGGTGAGAAGACTGCCAGGTCTGCAGAATTCTGTGTATTTTAAATATTAAGATCCTATGCCAGGAAAGTTCAGATTTACAAACAAATTATTCAATTTGCAAAAATCATACATTTTGTAAAATTTAACTGAGATCTGTCTATCATCAGGAAAGACAAAGATCCACTAGCTTCTGTGCCTTCAGCACGCTCATTGCACAAACACCTTCAAGCATATCATTACCGTGGCAAGGTCTAGAAACTTGTACTTTTCTTTCAAAATAGAAGGAAGCACAGGAATGCTGGAATTCAAAGCCAATACAGGCAGTGCCCTTCTTAGGAAAGAGTTCTGTTCCCAAGACATTTGTTTTTAACTCAAATTTAAGTGGGGTCATATATAGGTGGCCCTTCACACTTGCAGGAGTTAGGGACACAGGAACCTAAGTGGAAAAACTCGGGCCGTCTTAACAGCATTATGGGCCCCGGGCAAAGCAGTGTACTGGGGCCCCTACAACAACTACAACTACTGTTACTTTTGCAAGTTTTCCAATTTTTCAAGGGGTAACATGCACAGATTAGTATGGGGCCCATGGGCAAGTGCCCATCAGGCCCATGCGTTAAGACGGCCCTGGGTAAAACCACAAATACCTCCAGCCCCTGCCCCAAACTCACCAGCTCTCCTCTTTGCAGCAAGGAAATACTGGAAAGATTTCCCTCTCTGGATGGGCGGGTCAGGAAGGCATGCTTTGGAGGCCTTCCTGTCTAACCTATCTGGTCTTCTCCCCCTACACTGATGATGATTTCCTGCAGTAAGTTTTTTTTTTTTAATTAATAAGCTTTAAGACAATTCATTTATATGTATGGGTTGTTTGTAACTTGGGGACTGCCTGTACCACATTTTTTTGCACTCTTCAGTAAAGAGGCGTAAAGAAAGCTCTGATATCCTTTCTACTTATAAGAAAGCCTGTGGTATAGCAGGTAGAATGTTGGCCTGGGACTCAAAATATCAAGATTTTTGTCCTCAGCTATGAAACTCACTGGGTGACTTTGGACCAGTCACTAATTCTTAGTTTCATCTACCTCCCAAAGCTGTTGTAAAGATAAAATGGAAAAGAGGATTATGGAAGTACCTGTGGGACTCCTTGCAAGAAAAAGGAGAGATAGAAATACAATAAGAATAAAATATAAATAAACGCAAACATTTCTAATTCTAGAGTCAAGCAATATAGTTAGCATTATCCATGAAATATCATCTGTTACTGAGTAGAGCAATTCAGATTCTGCCCTAAGACTGTCCGATGTTTGCATCTCTCTCAGTTTATTCTTGTTTTTCAGTCCTGCACAATCCATGGTAGCTTATCTGTGAGAAGGCAAGCAAGAATTTCTTCTCCAGATGCTAGTTTTGGATTTGCATGAAAGATTTGGGGGGGGGGGCAAACAAAGTGTGTACGGGCCACTTAGGCACAGCTGAGTGTACCTCTGTTTATTCACTTGACTGAGATTCATCTCTCTAGTCTATGGGTCTAGGAGTTTCCCCAGTCTCTATTCTACCTTGCCTTTGCAAAAACTAGTGCCTCAGGCTGCAACCAAGTCCAGTCCAAAGGCTGCCTCACAAATCCACATGGCTAAGGTTCCTTTTCATGAAGTGGAGAGACAGGAGCACACGCCATCCTTACCACCACATACCCAGGATAACATGCCCCATCTTCTATTTATTAGTTTACCCATATTCTATTATCTATTGTAAGCGCAATTTGCCAGAAAAAAAGTGAGGGAGGGTATGGCCAATCCCAGGTGCATACAGTTCGGCACACGGAACACTTGCTTCATGGTGGAGAACTGCTCCATCACCCAAAGCAGAACCTCAACTGGGACTAGAACTGCTAATCTTGCATCTGGTGTTACCACACTGAATCAATAAACAAGCTAAGGCACGCTTCATAGTGGCACCATGCACTGCCTGGAAATCCTTAGCCATCACATGACGTCATGCCATTGGTATCTGACACTTCAGAAGCAGTGGGGACTTTTTAATAAAAGGTCCATCCACAACTCAGCACCACTGTAGGGCATACCTAGCTGGCCAGCATTAAATACAAGCTAGTCATGTCTCCTGCAACTCTGAAGTAACTGGAGCCAAGACACAAAGGCGGGGATTGGGAAACCCCTTGCTGCTCCAAGCCCCAGCCTCCCAGGAAAGAGTGGGGACCACCAGAATTCAAATGTTCCAATCAGCATCTTCGGCAGGAATTTCAATCCAATGAGTCATGGCAACTGGGTCATCAAAGGTATGAAAGGGAACTGCCCTATGCTTTCTGGGTTGATTGACCTTTTGCTGTGGTAGAACTTCTCTTGAGAATAAAAATCCGATTTTTTCCTCTCACTCCTTGGCATGCTTGATTGGGTGCACGTGCCAAGGCCAGATCCCTTCTGTCCTTCACCACAAAGCAGGCATATGTCAAGCGGAGCAACCCCTGCCTTTCATGGCTGCTATGGTCTATATTACAGGCTTCTCCAATTTGGTGTTCTCAGGATGATTTTCAACTATACTTTCCATCGATTGCAGCCAGCATGGCAATGATCAGGGATGGGATCAGAGATTATGTAGCCTAACGCTTCTGGAAGAAGGGCTGGTCTAGAACCATACAAAATTATCAACATTGATATGACATTACGAGTATAAGGGGGGACATAGATCACCAAGGCTTATTTCCTCAGGCACAATCATGCCAACCAGGCCGGCAGCTCAGGGTGCACCGTGCCGACTTCCCCCACCACCCAGATAATCAGCCATCAGTCAGAAAATGGAAACAAAACACTGTATCCCCACTGCAGCAGTGGAGAAGCAGTCTGTTTGCTCATGGGGTAAGGAGAGGCTTTAAGCCCAGTCCTCCTCATAAGCCCACTGAAGAAACAGCTGCTTCAGAGCTGCTACTATAGGTAGAAAGAGTGGCTGGGATCTTGCCTCCAGCCCAGCAATCTGGTTAGGGAAGGGATGAAATACATTCCTTACCAGTCACTTGCCCTGCTCTCAGTAGGCAAGGAGAACAGGGTAGAAATACACTTGTGTGGGGTAGCAGTGGGTGGAAGCATGGGCACGATGAGGCTACAGGCCCCAAACCTCCATTTGGGGCAGCCCGTGGCCCTAAGAGCCAAAAATATTGCCCATCTCTAATATGCAGGCAAGTCAGCAGATGTTTTAAAGCACTTCCTGGGAAATAAGGTCAATTCTTCTCCCAGGAGTTCCCCTTTATGCTTTCCTTTGAGAAGCATACAGGTTGCCTGTGCCAAGTTTGAGAGAGTCTCCTCTTGGTCTTCTGGTGCCAATCAAATTTCTCCAAAGGTTTGTGATGCCCGCCCTCCTTGGCCCAGAGTTAGGCAGTAGGGCTGCTCCCAGCCTCAGCCCAGAATTCCTCCCCACAGTCATACGCACACACACTAGAGCCCATCCTCCATGGGCAGCTGTGGAAAGCACCCTCCTGATAGGTTAAGCTGGTCGTGACACACTGGCTGCCTCACAAGTGGGTCGAGTCTTGATATACCTGCACAAGGAAGCCTCTCTAAACTCAGCCAACACCCATTTATCCAACAGCTCTCTTCTCCCTTCTTCCTTCTCACTGTTCCTCCTCTCTCACTGGCAGCTTCTTCAGGTGCCTAGAAAAGACTGCTGCATCTGTAAAGCAAGACTACTGACCCTGCTGAAGTTGCCTAGTGGAGGATATTTACAGCTGCTTATATGCCCCTTCTCATTTCTCCTACCTCCTCCTCTTAACCTTAACTAAACCTGTTAAGTTGGATTCTGGATTTGAATGGATGTTTACAGAGCTGATGGAGCAGTCCCACCCTGAACCAGGTTAACTGTTCAGGCTACAGGCAAAGATAATTGAGAGATAAAGGGAACATAGCTTGAGGCCCTGCTAGGCAACTTGCTGGAAATAGTTATTTCCAATGTACATGTCTGAGAAACCTCACTTTTCCACATCATAAGGAAAATTGAGTGATGGCAGCTACCCATCATTAAGTCAAGCAAGCATATTCCAGCCCAGTCTGTACCAGAGGATGGGTGAAATAGCTTTCTCTAAGCACAAGAATCTCTTCAGGGAACACAGTCCTAACTATGGCATCACAACCACCCTAAGCTACAGCAGAAAGCAAGTGGGCACTCCATTTCCATAGCTCTGACAACTGCCTGCTGAGTCTTTTATACAGCCCTGTTCCACCCAAGAGCTTTTATCTTATTGCCAGAAATCACTATCTTCCAGCTACCCTGTCTCTTCCTCCTTCCTGGGGACTGGACCTGGTTTTATTCCCCAGGAAGCAGTATTTACCACGGGGAACAACCAGTTACTGAATCCTCTTCCTCCTTCCCCCAACTGTCTGGGAGAAGCAGGGGATGCATCCTCTTTTAAATCAGTCTTAGCATCTGTTTCTCAAGCAGTCCCAGGCCATCTATGGGTGAGGTTGAGCCTGTGCAATGACTTTTATACCTTTACATCTGTGTATTTCAGATGTGTAAGGATATTCACAGCTTGCCTAGGAGAATTCAGTTTATTAATATAGTGAAATTAACCAGCAGGCAAAATTCTATGTATTCCAATCTTCTACCTCCTCCTCTAGTAATATCCTATTATTAGGCATTATGGACAATCCAAAGATTTAAAACAAACCAACCAACCAACCTCAGGGAGTTGCCACTTCCCAATATGTAGGATATGTTTTGGTAAGTTGGGGAAATACCATAGCACAATATTTAACATTTGGTTTCTATTAGTTATCAACAGGACAAGTTAGAAATAAACATGGTTGGTTCCACAAGGAGACAACAGGTGTTTAATGTATAAAGCAGCATCAGTATTTTAACAAGTACAGATCCAAGATTCTAAATTGGATCAGGAGTGGCCAACATTAGCAGGTCTGGGGGACATTTCCCTCCCTTCCTTTCACTGGCTGTACTCTCCCAAAAATACACCAAGTGAAATTGTGAAATATCCTCTTATGACATGGAAGATCACTAAAGCACTAAATGGAGCACTGAAGTGGCAACTATACAGCTGTAAAACATTCTAGACTTCACCTTTGGGGGTTTTTTCTTTTTAAAAACAAACTTTTTCAGAGTATGGAGGAAGTAGTGTGGGGTGCAGAGAATTAACAATGCCAATTTTGGAGCAACACTGACAGAAAAAACTAGTGTAATAGTATAAAAAGGCAGCTAGCTTTTCCCAGAACTTACAGCCACTTCAAAAACTTTGGTGAGGCCTGATTGTATGTACATGGCTTATGTGACTAAAGCCAGCAGCATACCAAGTGTTAGCCAGCACCTGATACTTGTCACAAGTCACTCCAGAATATGGCCTTGCTTACTGATGACTCTCAGCTACTGAACCAACATGTATATAGTCACTGCATTTGTTATGAGGGAGCCAAAAGTCTCCCTCATAACAGAAATGAGGGAGACTTATAACAGAAAGAAGCCAGAAAGAAGCCCTTCTGTTGCAGGACTAGATATACAACATAATGGATCAAAATGCAAAATACTGTTGCTGTAAAAATGATATTCTTCCCTGAGCTAGATGAGGCACTGCTAATGGATACCACAAACATATCTAATAGTGACAGCCCCTTCTCCAACAGATGATGATCCCAACAGAACAGTTCCTCCTCTTAGGATGATGCCTGCTTAAAGACAAACAGAAATAATACACATACAAAACAGTCCACAGAAAACTGACTAAAAATGACCAGCCTGAAAAGAAGTATAACAAGGAGGAACTCCTTATCATTTTCTTCTCCTAAATTCAAATTTCCAGACCTTACTGCCAAGATAATTTTCTCATAGTGGTAAAATGCTTATTATCCAGTCTCCTTTTAACAGATTAAACAAGTGAAATAGCTGGATAGCTCCATCCACCCTACTATACACAAAATAGAAATCCTACTGTTATTGAATTTGGTTTGCTTCACCATTCCCATAAAGCCTAAGATATGGGAAGAGTGGTTGTTTTGAAGTGACTGCTTGGGAAAGGAATCCCGCACCCATTTGCCAGTGCCCCAGCATCAAGAGCTATTCTCTGCTTTGTGCTGAAGTCTGAAAATAAAAGGACGTCTGCGGGTTCTTACTTTATTCACACCTCAGCACAAAATGAGAAAAGACTCCCTTCAGGAGAGGAATAACAAGCACAAATTGATAAACTAGTCCAGCAAACACTGATAGACTTCTGTATGGAAGCTAGAACGCGTGCAAAGTCTAAAGCATAGCCCAGGACTTTCTTGCTCCGTCATAGGGAAAAGGCGTGGTAGCCATCAAGTCACTCTTCCCCAGACAGACACTGCGGCTGCATGGACCGTAACTAGCCAGGCACAATGGGAGCGATCCCCGTGCACCCGTTAGGAAGAATCGGGCAGGGAAGCACATCACACGCCCGCAAAATTATGAGGGAAAGAGCCGTCGGGTGATGGGGAGGGACCCCCGTGATGCAGCACATATGAGGTTCGAAATCGAGAGGCTTGACACAGCCCGTTACCCCAAAGCATTTCGGGATTCGCAGTTCTTGGGAGCCAGCACTAGCACCAGAGATAGAGAGAGATGCACTTCACTTCCCAGCATGCCCCGCGAGGCACGTCTGGATAGTTCCAGAGGCTTGAGTAGTCCCGCGAGGCGCAGCCCCTCAGAAAATCCCATAGTAGCAGCCGAGCACGAAAACTACGGTACCCGGCATGCCCTGCACTGCTCGCCCTGTATGCCGGCCTTGTCCTCCTTAGAGCTACTTTATCGGTTGATATCTGATAGTAAGGCTACCATAACCACAGGGGTGAAGCTATAAGGAGTCATGAAAAGCGTGATAGCTCCTGCCTGCCCCCTCACAGAACTGCGATACAACCCCGCAGGACTACAATCCCCAAAAAGCAAAGCATTTTTCAAAGGACCGATCGGACCGCTTAACCTATTGGGAGTTGTAGTGCTCTCCCGGTCCCTCACGGATGGGTTTGAAGGAGATAAACGCCCTAAGAAGAATACAAGTCCCATGATGCCCTGCGCGTTCTACACTAAGCTCTCCCTCCCCCCCACCCACAAGCCTGGGTAGTCAGAGTCTGCAACGACCAGTTCTCACCGTGATCTAGATCTCAATCATAGAAGCTTACCGGGGTATCGAAGGAGAAGGCACACTCATCTTTATGAACGCGGTCTCCGGCCTTGGGCACCCGAATAGACGGCAGCACAGAGAGTAGCGCTTCACTCAGCTCCGCCATGACAGCTGCTTTCTTCGATACCGCCCACAATCTACTCTTACCAATCAGAGAACGACATACCCCAGTCTTCCTCAGCCAATGAGGGAGACACAAAAAAGCAAGGCGGAGTCCACTTCTTAGGCCCCTAAGACGCGAGGCTCTTTGTTTGGACCGCCCCCCAGTGTCTACCTCCTTCCCTGCTCCATGTTCTTAAACTGACGGACGTAGTATCCAATTAAGGTTGCAGATGTACGTTCTAGCAAATGGAAACGGCCGATTTTATTCTTGGCTCCGCTCCAATGTTATTGGACTTTAAAATATACTATTGGGCGACGGGTATTTGCCTAAATAAGCCAATAGACTAGCGCCACTGGGCCGTCTAATTGTTTAACTGACAAATCCTCAACCAAATAGAAGACCAAAAAAGAGGGGCGGATGTTTATTTTTCAGCCAATGGAAAGTGGACGGGCTCACACGCCGAGAGACAGGTAGGAAATCGGATCCGGCGTTGTCCAATAGGAATCGAAGGGGCGTTGTGCGAGTGACTGACTGCCAGGCGCGCCAATCAGAGTCGCGGCGTGGGGCGGGGGCCGGGAGGAGAGAGCGGGAGATTCGAATTGTGAGTCTGCGGGAAGGGTGCGCGAGGAAGGGGCGGGGGCTGAGCGGAGGTGAGTGGCGCGCGGCTCTTCGCGGTTGGGCCTTTGGGCAGCTGGCGCAGAGTGAGGCCCCGCGGCGGCGGCGGCGGGCACGGGCCGTGCAGGTTTCTGCCCCGCCGAGGGGCGTCTCGGGCCTCGTGTCTCCTCGGCGCGGTTGCCCGAGCCGCCCGGGAGCAGTCCCGGCTGCGCGTGGGGAGCCTGGCCCGGCAGGGAGGGGGCTTGGCTGGAGCCCTCTTCCCGGGCCTGCGTTCGGGAGGCTTCGCGTTGTGAACGAGCATCCCGTCGGGTGAGGAGGCCAAAGGGGAGTACATGGCGTCTTCCACTGAATTGTTGCCAGTTGATCTGGCAGCATATGCCTCCTTCCCTCCCGCCAGAGCAGCAGTCTGAGGCCTAGGTTGCATGTAATGACAACCCAGAAAATAGGTTGAATTGTGGGTGGCTTTTACATGTGGTTTAGCTATGGGTTGTAAACCATGAGCACCCCATAGTTCAAAGCGGAACAACACTGTGGGTTCACTTCCTGGGTTGTTTAACAATCCAGAGCTAAACCTTATGTGGAAACCCTGCACTGTGAACAGCCTATGATTCAACAATAGTGTGTACTCATGCTCTTCTCCGGGTTGTTACATGCCAACCAGGTCTTACTCTAGTCAGCATGGGAAGGTATATTCTGGCCAATCTTGCCCACAGTAACTTTTCAGTACAACATGGACATCTACTAGTCTTGAGATGGTTGTAAGTCACCTCATTCCAACCCACCCACATTTGGTTTTTAATGGCATGCTAAGCAGTTTAGAAAGCTGCAGGCTGTCAGCTTGCTGCAGAGTAATTAACTGGGTGTTTGATATTTGCCCCATCCTCTCCCCAGTGATCTGGAGTAGTGTTCTATGCTGAAAATATTTAAAGGTCCAGTACTGGATTTTTTAGCCAAGTTACTTTTCTGTGATCTTCCTCAGTTTGCCTTCTGTGAAATAGTTCCTGGAGAAGAAAATTGGGTTCAAAATAGTGGTTTGGAGGCAAGTTGCTTTTCTTTTAGCATCATTAATTAAGCTTCTGAGAAATAGTTATTTTGGAACAAGCTGCACCCACTATGGCAACTATTTTGTGAAAGCACCTACTGCCTATTCATGAAATTCCAAACATGCCTACTGATCCAGAAAGCTGGGGACCCCCTTTCTAACTGTTGGCACTTTGACCCTCCTTGATAAGCAGGTTGAAACACAGTTCAAATCAGCAAGTGTATATAGTGAAATAATGTTACAAATGTACTATGAAGTTAACTGTAACTCAGTGGAATAAAAATATTGTGAAATCAATCACAAGCCGTTGTCACATATTATCAGAAAACTTAACTCATTGTGTTTAAGTTCCTCTTCTTCACTGCCTTAGCTACCCTGTTAATCTGGGACTGTTCTTAGTTGACAACACTGGGATACTTGTGTGGATCTAGTGGTAAAAATCTGGTGGATTTGTACTGGCAGAAATTATTGTGGATGGCAAAGGGATATTAGCCTCCCACTTGGTGGCGTGTCTCCCCTCCACCCCTTCCAATTTCTGCTGGCTGGTAATCTAGAAATCCATTTAAGGAGACAGCACCGGAACTGCATTTTATCGCCTACCCTTTGAGGCAAAAATCTATCATAAGTAATGTATCTCAAGAGTAGCTGCTGGCGTATATTCTGAACTGACAAACGGAGACAATCTTTGTTCACTAAAAGTTCTGAAATGAAGGCAGTTCTGTGCTGGCTTGACTGACTCTTGGTGCCTTCTTTATTATTGTAAGGCTACATGTAGAGTGATTCTTCTTTCTGCAGAGCGCCTGGCCAGTGGACAAATTGCCTGGAGTAGTTGTCAAGTGCTGCCATGGGGGCTTCTGAGAGCTACCCAGCAACTCCCACCTGCAAACCTTTGCTTAATAGACATCTGGGACATGTCAGTGACCCACGATCGCCCACGGCTGGGATCTTGAGAACTCCCATAGAGGTATGGAACGAACCAATGCCTTTCCTTGCAGCCATGAGGTCACTACAGGTCTTGTGAACCAGCATATGTTCCTCCTCCTTCCCCACCCACTCTTTTTGCATTCATCTGGGGCTCTGACTTTATTCACAGACTGAGCCAAGCTATTGTTTGTTTGGTTTTTTCCCAGGTAGACAGCTCTCCCCAGGCGACTCCCCTGTCTCTTGGGAAGCAAGATGAATTGGTAGCCAACAACCAAAATCCGAACTGGGACCCTCGTTCCCCAACACCCGGTATCTCACGCACCCCCATGAAAGCCGTGGTGGCTGGTAAGTGGGGATATGACATTCCCAGCTCAGTCCATTTTTAACGCCGAAGGCTGCAAGACAGGGAACTCCATGACTTTCCCAGGCTTGCCACTGCCTTTGTGCAAATGGGTTCTGAATGTTTGTCAAGGACTCAGAAGACTGCTATTGGCTGCTTTTGCCTTTCAGTCACGGATCCATTTCAGCCCCCCTCCCCTGCACAAAACATACTTTCCCCAGAGGGGTTCATGAGGCCAATTTTGAGTTGTGTGTGTGTCTCAGGGTGTTTTCTAACTTTGAGGAGCCTCTTCTAAAGGTCCTTCTGCTCTCACACCAGCCATTTTGTTTTGTTTCTACTCTGATTTTCCAACCCAAGAGCCAGCACATGCAAGATTAAATTGTAACTTTTTCCTTTCTCCCAGATACATAGCATTGCACTGGAGTGACACCTCCACCCCAGAATCTCAAGCCTTGTTTAGGTAGTTATACCTGTTCCTGTCTCCTTTATCTCATTCTTCCCAACTATAAGCAGTCAGACAGTCAGTTTTTAGGCTGTGTGCCCTTTACTCCCTTGTCCCCAGGAATGGGGGCCTTCCCACTGTCAGTGGAGTAGAGGATGATTTAGTAGTGCTACTTCATATGTATTAGTGAGTGGGGGCAATTGGATGGACTCTTCATCAGCTGAGTGTATGGAGTTACTCTTATGCAGTAGCCGTGACACACAGATTATTTTCGTAGGGCTTCTACCCTCATCTTTTGTTCTACCTCACACTGCCTCTTACTTGGCTGCTGAATGCACTGTGCTTCTCTATTAAATTTATTTTAAAGCTGCCTGTTAGCAACATGCTAGGCATTGGCCAGGTAGTTCTTTCCTGCAGTTGTTCTTTGTAGAGGTTCTACTCAAGGAAAAAGAATGGACAAGACACCCCCCACCACAAATGTTTCCTGTAGTAATTTTCTCCCAAAGTACTAACAGCCACAGCCTTCCTGCATATGTCTCATAAATAGCCCAGACAATTTCAGGCATTTTCCAGCAGTAGGGCTAAAAGTCATATTTATTTATTAGATTTTCTCATTTAAAGAACTCCAAGCAGCTTATATCAATCTCTTCCTCTTGCTCTCAGTCTTATTTCCACAACAGCAACCCTGTGAAATAGGTTGAGCTGAGAGTCTGTGACTGGCCCAAACTCACCCTGCTCGCTCTATGGCTGAGTGGGGACTAGAACCCAGAATGCCTGAGTCCCAAACCACACACCACATCACACTAGCTCTCTTAGGGGATTATTTCTCTGTAAGATGCAAACAATCATGCCAGGAGAAGCATTGAGCTCTTTCATTCTGGGATTTGCCTCCCTTTCAGATACCATGAACTGTCTAGTGAAGCAGCTCAGCGAAGTTTTTATGCCAGAGAACATGGAGGAAGAACTGCCTCTTGAAGAGTCTCACCATGAAAGCCAGACCTCTGAAGTCATCTTTGCAACAGAGGAGGCCTCAAGGGAGAAAGCCGCTCCTGAGGATACATCCCAGGAAAGTCCCCTAGGGACAGAGGGGGAAAAAAATGAACCACTGCACTCCAGTGTTTCTGTTGTAGCTGCAACAAGACCAGCTCACCTTGCCAGTGCCCTTCATCCTACAGGTGAGCTTGAACTGCCCCAGGCAAGGCCTCTGCCTTCTATGCAAAGGAAAAAATGAACAGTGAGGACAGTTTCCTGAGTAAAGAAAGAGAGCCAGATGAGAAAGCAGGTCTGTCTATATAGTTGTGGGAGGTAATGTTCCCAGGAAAAACTAGTTGGGGTCTAGGGTGCAAGGAGGTATAAAATCTAATGCTGGTACCCAGTCGGTGTGCTGTTCACAGACCCCAAGAAAGTACTAACATATGTAAACAGTGCATGTGGGGCAAGTCCCCTCCCTGCTGACCCCCTGGGGCAGGGTTGTATCCAAGAGATCAGCATGGAAGAAAACAATGCAAGCTGCATGTTCTTTGGGGCTGCAAGATGTGCCCAATCCTGGCTGCTTGTACCTGATTACATGGGGATTGCATGGAAAGGGGAGAAGGGTGAGCAGAGCAGTGATCTTGGGTTGCCATTTTGCTAAGTGCTGTGATTAATCTGTACTCCCTTGTTTCTTTTCAAGGGAGCAAACCAGCAAGGCGCAGGGGCAATAACAAAATACTGGCAACATCAATGGGTCCTGGACGTTCTCCCCTTAGCATCCTGCAAGACGACAACTCCCCAAATTCCCTTGCTTCTCACCAGGTGATACGCTGTATGATGAAGGGAGTCTTCTGTTTCACTGGCTGCAAAGCTAAGTGCTCTCATATACCTTTGCTTTATTTGAGGGGGGCTCTTAGCATGTTAACATTTCTCCTTGAAAAGCTGCAGATGATACAGTTGGATTCAGAGTAGGTAGGACAGATTGATTGGTTGGTGCCTTTCCATCATATTTGTTCTACCTATTATCAAGCTTCTGCATCCTGCCTGCTTTGTTTGACTGTTTCAGTGCTCACTTAACAGGTCTTGACTCATGGCATGCATGGAGTATGTTCATGATGTTCAGTGGCATGTGCTAGTTTGGTGCCGGAAATGTGCCACTGGCTTTTATTAGTAGCAAGTTTTGCCTTGTTTATGTGCCAGTTCTGTATAAAGGTGCCTGTATTAGTCCCTTGTGACATTCAAAGCTAGAGAGTGTCTTGGCTTTTGCCTGGCTAAAGAACTATTGCATTTACTTACTGAATTCTTCTTTATTACACCCTTCCTCCAAGGAGCTTTGGGCAGTGTGCTGTCATACTGCCAGCCTTCCTGAGCAGTGTAGGAAGCTCTTTCTGTAGCTCAGGGCCCTTTAGATAATACACTACACTTCCCATCATCTGTCAGCACAGGCTAGGGCTGATGAGGCTGGAGGCCAATATATCTGGTGTCACAAGTTGTCCAGCAGAGGTGCAGGTGAAGGGTGGGAGAGCAGCTGCATTCTGGGGGTCTCCTCAGGTGTTGCTACTGCCAAGGAGATAGAGAAATGAAATGGTATTCTGGAAGAGAAAACTGGGACACCAAGGAAATGGCTGAGCTGCGGACAGAAACTTTTCACCATGGTGCACCCTGGGTTCCGTGAAAGCAAAGCCCAGTTGCTTTTAAATGGAAGACAGCTCATTTCTATGGCAGAAAGTTAAACCCCTGCTGTCAAAGACAGAATAAGGACAAGGTCTGCTCCATGCCTTGCCTCTTTGCAAGCAAGAAGAGCCATACGAGAGAGATCTCTGAGTGCAGAGGTGACTCTTTTCTATTCAAGCAGTTCATTGCTTCTATTGGGCCGTCCACTGGTTGGCAGGAAAAACTGGCCCTCTGCTCATGCTGGGGTCACTTGGGAGAAGGGTAAATTTGCCAAATGCCCCAGCTGAAGCCCTTCTTCATAAATGTCAGTGAGTTCTAAGGCAGACAGTAAGACGCATCAGTGTGATGTGGGTAACATTTCACCTGTACCCATCCAGACACTGGTCTGCCTGGTCTGTTCCGACAGAGGAACTGCAAAGTGCTAGGGAGGCACTGTGTGCATGGTCATACAAAGTGTTACTCTTTAATCATGACCTCTTCTCATTTTTCTGGTAAGAACATGATTAAAACTTGTAAAATCCTCTCTTCACTTTTGACTGTCCTGGACTGACTGAGGTCCCCCAGGTGAAGCAGTGAATGACTTTGCTTTCCCTCCGCCTGACATGGCAATTTTCTTCTCTCTCCAGATTAAGCGGTGTCCATCGGTGGCAGATGACCAGGCAGAGCGCAAAGAGGGAGGGTTGAGTGCTGGACGCAGCAAAGCAGGCAGCTATAACTGGAATTCCTTAAATAAGGAGAATCAACAGCATCATGTGGTGGAATACTAGTCTCCCTCAGGTGTTTCATGGCCTCTGGCAAGCTGGTTTTGAAGGCTGAAGTGCTGGGGATGCACTGGCGGCAGCACAGGCTTGGACTTCCTGGTAGTTATTTCCTTCTTGCTTCATCTGTCCTAGGCAGGAGAGGGATATGCTCTTATATTTTTCTCTCATTTCTAGTTCTCATATCTTTTATCATGTACAGATCCCTGAATGTAGCTGTTTTCTGTGATGTATTCACTACTACCAGATTTCTGTGTCTGGAAAATAAAGGTTACTTTAGAATGAGACAGTGACTTTCCATGGTGTCTTGCAAACTTGAGGTGGGTCAGTGACCTGTATGCCTGCTCTTCTGTGGGTTATCTCTAGGACAGAGGTCCTCAAACTTTTTCACCAGGGGGCCAGTTGAAAGGTGCTGGGCGTGGGCCAGAGAGGTGGTGCCAGAGGGGTGCGTGGGCCGGCAAGGGGGCGGATGTACACGCAAGGCGAGGTGGGGTGGGCACACGCCATGAGGCACTGGCTTGCTCGCTTGGAGATCGTTTTCTCCCAGCAAGCAAACCACTGCCTCCCCGTGTGCAGGGCGAGGTGGGCGGTGGTGGACGCATGGCTGGGCGTGGACATGCATAGCAGGTTGAAATGGGCATGGCGGGCCGGATCCGGCCCCCAGGCCATAGTTTGAGGACCCATGCTCTAGGACCAGCCTGGGGAGTTGTAGTCCTTTGTAGAAATTAGTACTGGATTTTGAAGTGCAGCAGGAGAGCACAATAGTCTAAAATCTGTGGTGTATAAGCCATGCAAGTTATATACCAGCAGTATGCTGCGCTTATTGGAGCAGGGCTTGCTGCTTAGAAGATATGCATAGGAGCGCAGGGCTCTTCCGTAATATTGCAAGAGGACTGCAAATGGGGAATGCACTGCGCATATGCACCAAGGCCGACACTCCAGCATCTTGCGTACCAGGACATGGAAAGCATCCCTGCGGAGGCCTCGGGCAGTCATTCTCAGCCAGCAGCAACAATTGGCGAAGTAAATGATGGCTTGAGGCAGGCATCGTGCTGGTCTGGTACCCCCTGTGGGTCTCCTCAGGCAATATAAGGAATCGTGTCTTTCATGATATTTGTAGTAATGGGGGCCATGCATTGTGCATGCTTGCAAGGGGAGTTATGTGAGTTGAAGGCAGAGGACTAACATGTTGTGAGCGCCATTCCCCTGAACAACAATGGCCATATAACTTGCAAGTCACTTAAATCATCAAGGAAAAATTGAACACTTCCTTCAAATGCACTTTTCCTATGGAAATCCCAAGTGTATCAATGCCATATTCTTGATACTCTCAACCAGTTTCTTGAGACATGTCTTTGCCTCCTGCTTTGCAGAGAAATCCTGGAGCGGATGAATTGCTTCTAGTACAAAGGAGGTATTCAAACCATTTTTATTCTTCCCCAGACTCATGCTGTGCTCATTATCAGGCTTAGAGGTATTGTTCATGTTTTGTGGCTCGGTTCTGTTAAGGACTTCACACCCATGCAGTCACAAATATTCACTTTTGGTGTATTTTGGGAAGCACAGTGTGTCTTTCCTTAGTAGGGCAGGAAGAAAAGATAAGGGGGTGCCTCTCATACAAATTGTTGGTCGCAAGTGGACAAAAATAGCAGGGAAGATGGGGTACTCTTACTGCCTATGGGCCATTGTTTCACACCTCTCTGAACAATGAATCAAGAAGTAACCACTCCCATTGTGCCTTTATAATATAGGAGGGACTACTAACTATGCTTTAGGCCCCAGCCCACTGCCATCCCAGAATAGAGATGTTACTGACCTATAAAGCAGTCTGGTAAAGACTGCTGAAATAGAGGATCAGTGTAAGTGTTGCACAAAACTTGTTAGAGAAGTTTAACTGTGTTTTGATGTGATGTCTGGGTTGACAAGTGATTGCATGCAATCAGCTGGCAATTTTTTAAACCTAGGGTTTGCAAATGGCTTGGGCTAACAATTCATAGACCACTTTCGGGCACACTTCTGCCGCCAGGGTCTGGTGTAGCATGTAGACAGCTTTAAACCTATGGAATGTCCAAAATAAGCCAGCATGTTTTAACTGATATATATATATATGAGAAAGATATCGTGTGTTATGAAAATGAATCCTTGTAACAGCATTCTTGAGTTGCCAAATCTGAAAGAGGTGCTTTCCCCGGAGGTGCTGATTGTGCTATTGCCCTGGCTTATACATGAAATTTTTCCACACAGCCCCATGGTCTCTCACCGCTTCTTGCTTTGTTTTTTCTTACCACAGTATTAGCTAAGGAGCAAAAGATGGAATGGATAACACAAAACCTTCTAACTGGTAGCACTAGAAATCTCTGTCTGAAAGCGCCCAAGTTCTAAGAACTGGAACTGACCTTTTATTGTCTAACAAATGTAGTACATTTATTTCTTAGAAGTATTTACTGCTTTATAGCAAATAACATGCAATGATGAAGCAGCTGCTAATCACTGCCTTCTCTCATCAAGTGGCAAACTTCATTTGCTCCCAGTAGTTCTAATTTCGGGATGGTGTTGACTGACACGTGGACCTTCAAGGCTGCTGACCAATCATTGCATGAAAAGCTGAGCGCTTGCTGCTAATCTGTGATGACTGGCTACTGTTGGAACCTGAGAATCTCCAGTTCTGAAAATGTGGCTCTCCTCAGAGCCTGGAGAAGGGGCCAGCACTCCGGTGGAGGGCAAGTGTACACAAAGTTGGTGATTTCGGTGGGTTAGTGTGCACAAGGAAGTGGAATGGTGTGAGGTGGAAATGCAAGTGCAGCCTTAGGGGTGTGTGGTGTCCATTTGTGTGCTGTGAAGATTTGCACGGACTGCATGCAGGAGTGCATTCGCCTTCACAGTGCTCTTCTTCCTGGATGAAAGAAATATGATAAAAGTACAGTAAGCTCTAGTGTCTTCTGAGCCAAAGGAAAAGGGGCTCTAATCCTGCCCCGGGAGCTTCTCGCCACTCCAGGAAGCATGGAGCACATCCATCTTTTCCAGCTGCTCTCAAAATGCTCTGGGCTGCAGTAAAAGACTTGTCCCTTGTCAGCCGGAGCCCATGAAACCAGCCTCAAATGAAGCGGACTGAGCTGATCCATCTCTTGTGTCACTTTTATTTTGCTTGGGCTATAAAATTCCTGTATGATACAGTTACATCTCAAAGCAGTAGCTTAGGGGCACCTGAAGGAAGACTGCACAGTATGGGATGGGCAAGGAATTGTGGGAAAGGGGTGACTACTGGCAAACAGTAAACAGGACTACATTAAACATTCCCTGGCTCTGGCTCCCAAAACGTGGGCAGCAAACTTCCCCTTAAAACGCATAGATTAAAAGCAGTGAGAGCTAACTGACTTTCCTTCCTTATTTGAGAAAAAAATAAAGATCACTGCAGGGCCCTTTCTATGAAGAACTTCTCAGGAAGGTGTCTGGCCTTGCAGTACAGTGCAAAGCTATTGCTGGGGTGTGTCTGGGAGCCTTAAAGGGGAGCAAGTGAGGTAAAAATGAACAAGAACAATTGGGGCAGTGGGCCACCCCCTATGGGATACATCAGGTACCACCCGCATGCCTCTGATTCACTGACCTTAGCAATGTATTGGTAGGGGGGGAGTGGGCCACTCTGTGGCTTCAAGGGAAGGAAGCTGGGAGGGCTCGGTGGCTGCCTCACGGAAGGGCATCCTTGGAGCCAACACAATAAGAGCCCCTGAGCCCATGGAAGGGCAAGAAGGAGTTTGGGAAAACTGGCTCGTGTGGACCCTTTCCCTGAGCTGCTCCTTTAGGTAGGGAAGTCTTGTGAATTGAGAAGTCTGCACAGAACATGCAGAAGTGTCAGTCATACAGTAAATGACAGGGCTGGGGTGGGCTCCCCACAATTTCCCTTCTCTGCAGTTCATCTTCAGTTCCAGATTTTCAGGAAGCTGTCCCAGGAACCAGTGGAAACGGCCATGCCATCTGCAGTTACTCCCAAGCAGCTCACCCTGTTGTCATGACCAGATAGGATTCCTGCAAGGGAAGGAAAGACACACCGTCATGCTCAGTCATGACGTCCTTTCATGCATGGGCAAGCTCTCAAACAGAAGGCTCACGGAGGAATGGGGATATTTTGTCCTCAACCTTGGAGGAGAGAGCCGTTTGGTTTCTGAACTTGCTCGTCTAGAAAAGCCATGGCCTTGCTTCCCTCAGAGGACAAATGTTCCCTGGTTGGAGGGAAGCCAGCAAAGCAAAAGCAGTAGAGCTCAGTCCACATACCCACACGCTCTGCTTTTAGCGAATCCCAGATGTTGCAGTTGAAGTCGTCGTATCCAGCCAAAAGGAGACGCCCGCTGCGGGAGAACGCGACTGAGGTAATTCCACAGATGATGCTTTCGTGAGAGTAGACAATGAGCTCCTGGTCTGCCCGGAGGTCAAAGAGCCGGCAGGTGGCATCATCAGAGCCAGTACAGATGGCCTCGCCATTGGGGAAGAACTGGGCCAAAGCAAGACAAACGAACACCTGTCTCATCGGTTCTGTTCTCTTCTTCATAGCCCTCCTGACAGTTATTTCAGCCATAGTTTTATCCAAAGTTTAGCGTTTTTTTATCCCCCCCCCGCCCACTTTTCTCTGAGCTTTAGACTCAGCCACCCTCTATCCTGGTGATGGTTCCTGGCCGACCAAGGAAACATACCGAGATGGCGTTGATATCAGACTCGTGTCCTGAGAATGTCTGGCGGCAAGTTCCCTCTCGGACATCCCACAGCTTAGCAGTGGCATCACAGGCTCCAGAGATGAACAGCTTGAAGTCTGGTGAAACGGCCAAGCTCATGCAGTCTCCAGTGTGACCGATAAACACCGTCTTCTGCTGTCCTGTCTCAATGTCCCAGAGGGCACTGAGGGGGGAGGAAGAAGGGGCTTGTTAGGCATGGGCCATCTCAGGCAGACTAGGGCTACTGCTGCATTTACAGCCTGCCTTTCCTCAAAACAGTTCTGCAAACAACAATATCCTAAAAGCTAATAGTGCAAATACTTAAAAAATAAAAAGGGAAATATACAGAAATTACAATGGACAATTGTAATTCAATTGCCTTGAAAAGTCAATCCCACTCTCCTAACCTCCAAAGCTGTACCCATGACGTATCTCAGCTGCTGGCAAAGGGCTGTTCAGCATTCTTCTCTCCAGTCTCAGAAGAGCAGATCTTGCCAGGACTGACAACTTATGTGCTGGGCACAGCGGTAGATGGGAAGGTGCAGCCAAGATACACCCTCCTAGGAGGACTATGCCAAAATTTCTGTGGCTCATACCAGTTTCACAACTTGTGTGGAACCGGGTTGTGGGGCAGGCCGTTCTGCCTGAGCTTCATGCGTGTATCATGTTCAGGGTTGCCGGGTTCCATTGTCCCAGACTCAAGACTCAAGGGGACCCACTTGGGTTCCTGGCAGGTTTGTTTGCTTATTTATTTAGAGTTTTTGTATGCTGTCCCATCACATAATGCCTCGGGATGGCTTACATAAACAAACATAATACAAAAAGACAGATTATACAAATTAAAAGGTTGGGACAGGGGATACCTAAGGAGGAGGAGCATACTGGAACTTTGTGGGTTAGGGTTGATACAACCCAGCACTGTAGCAGAAGAGGGTTTATGGACAATAAGCTAGTATCCAGGCTACTTTTTTCCAGGATTAACACCCCTGCCTTTTTGCTGTGTTGACCCAACACACCAAGCGCCTCTGTGTGGTTATCATGGTTTGCTTTTTTACATGAACTACCCAACAAACAATCAAGCGATTTCTACTTTACTGTGGTTTCCATTCTCCCCTCTCCTGTTGTTGGTGTGTATCCTATCAGTCACTGCCTGAAATTCAGTCCCAAGGTGCATTGCTCCCTGCCTATGTTGACTGCCTCTTCCTCACTGGTCCACACATAGAGGCTGGATGGCTGGAATGACTTCTGCAGTTACCACTCTTTTCCAAGGACTCGGTGGTAGTTGCATAGAAAGACCATGGAAACCATGATTCAGAGGACATGGCAGGCTACGGTAGTACAAAGAAACCACCGAGCAAACCATTATCATGGTTTCTAAGACCACATTTACCATGGAGAAATACAACAACTGGGTCCAGACAACACAACAGAACAACAATGGTAAAAACAAAACAAAACCCACCACAGCTTGTTGTGTTGCCTAAACTCAGCCTTAGTAGCGTCACATGTTTGTCTTATGGGAGTAGATTCTTCTAGAAGCAGTGAGCAAAAACATATGATGGAACTTTGTATATAGGAAGTTTGTACCCTACCTCTGCTCTTGTGGTGCTCGGCAGCTCACACACAGGTAGCTAGGCCTACTTACCATGTCGTGTCCCCAGAACTGGTCACAATGTTATTGTCATCAAGGAATCGACAGCAGGAGAGATAGCCTTCAGGGAAGGGATAACAGAATGTGAAAACCTTTAAAAGGAAGACTGGGGCATTGATTTATATATTTAGACAGAGTTGTGTGTTCTAATTTAGAAAGCTGCAGACAGATCATTTTGTTTTGTACCAAGTTATTCTGAATTCCTCAACCTGTGTAAATTCTGCAGGTTACAAAAATAAGCACGATTTTCTGCATAATTTTGAAATCTGTACTCAGGAACTGTAGTGTATCCTGCCTCCTTCATGGGGAGAAATGAGATCTGCAAGTAGACCACTGGAAATAATATTCAGCAACTTCTCTGGCCTCTGCAATTTTACGGTTAGCTGGGAACCCCCAGGAAGCTGAATTCTGCACCGACATTCTACTCCTTCCCTGCTTGTGTCAGAGAGGAGCATACACATGGCAAATGCAGGGAAAGGTTACCTGTATGGGCCGAGAGTTCCCGGCTCACTTTCACGTTCCCTTCACGACTCTTGAGGTTGTAGATGGAGCACATGTTGTCAAGCCCTCCACAGGCCACAAAATTCCCCGATGGGGCATAGGCACAGGTCATGACCCAGGAGGAGCGGAGCGGGATGGCATGAACCTGGGGCCAGAGGACAGGGTAGAAACCCAGCGTGAGTTTGGGATTCCTCAGAGAAACATTGATCACCTGTTGCAGGAGGGGCTTCAGCAACAGCCGTGCATGCAGGCTCAGGAATGAAATGTTAGCAGCCGCTAGGGAAGCACCTGCTTTTCATTCCGATGCTTCTACCTGCTTCTCCATCCCTTACCTTGTTGGTTGTGTATGTGTCCCACACAATGAGCTTCCCATCTTGTGAGGCACTGACCATAAGCCTGAGGGAGAGGACCAGAGGCGAGTTAGTGCAGGGCATATAAAGCCAACACTAAAAAAAAAAAAAATACTATACAGTACAATGAAAGCAAAACAAAACACCAAACAGCACAAGAAAAATATTAAGTATATAAAGACGACATGGGATCTAAAGTGCTTGGAAGAAAATGAAGATTTTGCCGAACCCTGGAAAGATTACGGGTCTATGCCCCAGGTAAGTCTGCTTGAAGAGGGCGTTCCATAAACAGGGCCACAGTTGAGAAGGCCCCCTCTCAGGTAGCAGCTTCCTAGCTTCCTTTGGACTAGCCACATATGGGAGGAAATGCTCCTTTTGATCAGGGATACACAGCTCAGGTGCACAACCCTCTGCTGCCCCTGGAGCATCAGTGCTCTCTGTATGGAGAAAGCCCCGATGAAATAGGCAGGGGAAAGGATGTCAGTGGGGAGGGCTTCCTGACACAGCCCTGGTCCCAGCATCCTCTTCTCCCCCACCCAATTAGTCAGAGGAAGCAATTTGGCCCCTGGATGACTATAGGTCTTCCATCTGTAATAGAAATACGTATAACAAACCTACCTTATTTCAATGGACATGAGGACTCAAATTAGGAAAGTATGAGTTGCCCCAAAGTGTATCGCTACTAATTAAAAGTCCCCTCCCAGCTCGTCATATGCCGAGCTATAGAAGAATACCACACGAAATGATCAAGAGCTGACCAGAATGCTATTGTCTTGCTTTCCGTTTTAATTCTGCACTCACAGTTAATTTGCAGGCACCGTCACTGACAGATCACCCATTCTGCCTATAAACATGTGCAGAAAGAGCAAATAAAACTTTCAGCACCAGAAGGATCTTGGCCTCCAAGACTCTGCATACCAGAGGTAAGAAGAGCCCCTGGCCGCCTAGTCTGCCCCCATGGCTGCCTTCAACACTATCAAGGAAGGGGTTACGAAAGAAAAAGAAGTAGCATCAAGGTGGTGCCCTGGGAAGGTCCCCAGCCCCATTTTCCTGGCATCACTTACTTGGAATCTGTGGACCAGTGACAAGCATAGATCTTGGCCAGGTGCCCACGCAGGGTTCTCCGTGTACGCATCTGGATACGTCCCACCACTTCAATCCCAGAGACGAGCTGCATAAAAAAGGGCTTTTAGCTCCCGCCATCAAAGGTTGTGGTGGGTGAACAAAAGGAACACCCATGTCTATGTCAGGTGATTTGGGAAATCCCATTCTTCTCTTGGGAACTATGCTGAATTCTTTCTCTCAAAACAATTAAAAATGCAACCAGGTCAGGTAATTTATTACCAGCCCTTCTTACCTGGGCAAGTGTAGTGTCTGCACAAGCTTTTCGAGCGTCCTACAATGGAAAGCGGGAGAAATGGTGTGAAATTATGGGCCAAGAAAAGAAGGCAGCAGGGATGGACACCTCCTTTGTGGAAAATGGGCCCTGAATTCTCTGGCCCTGAGGCCACTCCCCTCTTGCTTAGTCCCCTTGAAAAGGCAAGTCAAACAGGCGGACTCAGAGCCAAATACTTGATCATGTTGCATCCTGTCCTTCCTCCAAGGAGCTCTGGTGACTTATCCTCACAACAGCGCTGTGAAGTAGGTTAGATTGAGCATGTGCAATTGGCTCAAACTCTTCAGTCAACACCTAGAATGGATCACGTTTTGCATACAGGCTTGCAAATGTTGGACTTTCTCTTCTACACCACACCATCAAGTTTTGTGGTCATGGGGTTTAGGACATTGGAGTAAGCAACAAAACCCAACATAAAACTTTTAAAAACATAAGCACTTTTTGTGATAAAAATAGTTCTTAAATGTTATCCTATTCCTTAAGTAATCCTAATAAAACTGTTTTTATCTTTAAAAATAAGTATGGTGCAGACCACTTATCAGCCATCCCAGTTGTGGACAGATTGACCAGAACTTTAAGATGTGGGCAGATTTACGTCTTATGTAGCAGTTGGGTGGAAATGCATGTTTTCCATTGCATCTGAAGATGACTATTCAGAGAAGGAGCATGTTGTATCCCTGCGGAAGCCAAGCCATTGCCAAGTTGCAGCCCTGCAAATCACTCCACTTGCAGAATGCTAAGTGGAAAGGCACCAAGTGACCTCTTCGAATGCTAATCCTGGTCCAGAATTCTCTGTATTTATTTATTTTTGATTTATTTATTGATTTATATCCTGCCTTTTTCCTACAAAGGGCTCAAGGCAGCTTACATCATTCTCCTCCTCCATCTTATCCCCACAACAACAACCCTGTGAGGTAGGTTGGGCTGAGAGCCTGTGACTGGCCCAGAGTCACCCAGTTGGCTCCATGGCTGAGTGGGGACTCGAACCCAGATCGTCTGAGTCCCAGTCCCACGCTCTTAACCACTACACCACACTGGCACTCTCTCTTTGATGCAAGTACACTATTTGGTACTCGCACCAAATAATTCAAGGGAGGGAACAAGTACCCCTTCAATTGCTTTAAAATTATCACAGGCTTATAGTAGAGCTATAGCCTGACTGTTTCATTCTTTAGCAGTATATTTCATTTCATCTTGCGGTACAATTGTGTAGGTATCATGGCTTCTATATCAAGATTCTCAACCAATACATTTCATTCCATTGCAAGACTGCAACCATCCAGATATCATGGCTTCAACATCTAGTTAACTCTTTCTTTCCTTCCCCAACTCCTGCTTTTGTAATATCTTGCCTGATGAAGAGATCGAAAGGTCTTGAAAGCTTGCACAGTTTTTTGCAATCTTGCAATTATGCTAAACTTTTGGTTAATCAAATGCAGCTATTACACTAGCAGTGATTTTGGAACAGTTTTATGTTAACTTTCAAGAAGCAATTTCTTGAAAGTTAATCAAAAGTACAATACTAGTAAAGTCAGAGCCCAAGATGATGATGATAAGCTTTAACATGCTATAAAGTTATAAGCCTTTGGGTAACTCTCTATGGTGTGCCAGTAATACAATTCTCCAAGGTGCTGATGGGGAGGGTGAGAGAAAGTGTCCTGCTAGAGGTGAGGATGCCAACTCAGAGTTTGTAGTTCAGCTGCTAGTTGCCCCAACAGAGATGGGCCAAGTGCGCAAGCAGGGCAGGTTCTGTCGCACCCAGCATTACCTCAATCTGCTTCTTCAGCTGCTCAGTCTCCTGCTTCATCTGCTCTATTTCACCCATCTTGATGACTAGCTCTGGGCCTCCCACTTGGGGTCACCGGGGTTCTGTAGCAATCCAAAGAGAAAGAGAGCAACCATGAGATTCCAGCTCTTTCATGTCTTCGGTATGTCTATATGCCTGGATCTCAAGAATTAGTTTAATAATTCACAGCAGGTTGCACCACAGGTATTGAATAGAAGAGACGTGACAGAAGATTACAGCAAACCTAGGCCCAGACCAACAGAAACCACTGTCCCCCACCGCACCACCCTGCTGCAGATCAGGGAGGAAAGTTTGCTCGGCAAAATATGGAGCAAGCAAGAAAGCTCCTGAGGATGCTGGTGCACCTTTTACAGCACTGCCAGCCACCCTCATGTCTTCCAATGCATGTTGGAGGCTCAAGAAGCAAGCTAGTTCAAACAGGTAAGCAGGCTACATGATTCAGCTGCAGGGCGTATGACCAGATATTACAATGGACTGGCTCACTATGTGTTTCTAGCATCTGCCAGGATACGGCGAAAGGAATCCATCTAAAAGCAGCCAGAAGAAGCAGCGTTTCCAGGGGAAGATGCTCAAATGTTTTTCTGGGCAGGCAGCAAATTCCCTGGTGGCCACCTCTGCAAGGCTTTTCTAGATGAGGCATTTCCTGCACACTGTTTGCAGGTTTACATGAAATTTACATGAAGTCATTCTCCTCCTAGGGCCTCACCCATATTTCCCAGCCATTTTTGCAACGTTTTTTTCGAGTGAGGATGATGCTGTATTTTTGTGGACGCTAAGGAGGCCTACTAGAATTTCCATACCGCAGCGCCATCTTGTGTTCTGAAGTGGAATTGTACAGCAATTGTACAGAAAGACAAAGAGTCCACCCCCGGGGGGGGGGAGGGCGGAGCTTGGCTAAAAGGACATTCTTCCTCCAGCAAAGAAAGCAAAGGTCACCTCAGTAAAGCACTGGGTGAAATGTTGCATGCAGAGAAGCCCATCGACTGCATCTCTTGTGTGCTGTGCATGTTTAAACTGGAGTGAGCAGAAAACTGGATGAGTTGTACATGTGGAATGGCCAGATTCCATAGGAACTGAGAGCACATTTTAAAAATGTAAACTGTGACAGAGCAAGTGGCTTGAAAAGGATAAGGTCTCATGGCAAAACGGGGGGCAGAGGCTCTTAGGGAAATTGTGGAAATTCTTGTCCATGTTCACTTACAAAACCACATACAAAACTTTGGTACATAAATATGTGGTGAATCTGGAATTAAAGGGTACAAAGCATTACACAATAGGTGTAATCTAGTTTAGTTTAGTTCGATATTTTACTGAGGTTGCCGAGATGCACCGGGGGGAGGGGGTGGAAAGGTTTTAAATATATTGTAGTATTTTATATGTTGAGAGCCGCCCCGAGGCTTGGTTGCAATGAGGCGGCATAGAAATGTTTTAATAGATAGATAGATAGATAGATAGATAGATAGATAGATAGATAGATAGATAAATCTGGCCAAACAAAACTGAAGTACTGTTGAGTTCAATGGACAAATTAAGTTGATGGTTAATGCTTCCTAACTGAAGTGAACTGTATGTTAAAGGGCTTGCCTTTAACTGAATTGGATCCACATTAGGCAAATTCTGAAAAGCCAGTCTGAGCTCCATTCCTAATATTTTTGAATGTTTGCATATGAAGTCTTTTAAAGGGGTTGTCAAACTTGCCAGCACTTTGATCTATTATAGTCTATTAAAGCCTGTTCCAATTCTTTTTTCCCCTTTTGTTAAATCGAAACATATACATGCATATATAATCTGTCTTAAGCACTGGAAATAGTGCAGGGTTTCATACATATACATTTGCTACTGAATCTATTTTATATTGTTTTGACATTTTTGCACTTGGTAATAGTTCCAGCTCATATAAATGGGAAGGACATAATAAATACACTCAGAGTGAAATGTGGCCCATGTTCCACAGCAATGCAGCGTAAAAGGTGAGCCACATTTGCAGTCCATTGCTTTGTAACCTCCTCCTCCTCCCACCGCTTCAGTCCCTCTTCCTGCCCACTCAAACAGTATCAGTTTTTATACTTCCCTTCGATCTGATTTTTGTAGATCAAGCTCCTAGAAAACTGGCAGACTTATTCCCATCACTGCACTTGACCGCATTGCTAAAATGGCAGAGCAGAAAGGGATTCCCAGATCCATCATTTTAAATAAGTTCTTTGCTTTATTAATACATAGACAACAATATACATCCAGGCATTATAAATGGAATAGCACTATAATCTGTAATGTTGTAAGAAAAAATATTATAGCATTCTAAAGTTCTGTGTCCCTACATTAAACACACACACACACCCCTTCTAGTAATCACTATTAACCTCCTTGCTTAAGTAGGCAATGACCGGAAGCTGGATTTTCTCATTTGATATATATGTATATGTGTGGCATTATACAGGTACAGCACTATAAATCTCTAAGTGCTGTTTGCTATATTAATATTTTTCAATATAGACAAGATTCTGTATTACTTAAAATTACCATTTTTTAAAATTAACCAGGTAGTGCAGGGTTCAGCATCATGGTACCTGTGGAAGCCACTTTGTTTTCCTTGCCTTCTTGGGTGCCCATGGAGGAGCTCTAGTCCTTCCAACTTTTATTTAGAAAATATTTTCATATTTTCTGAGTAGCAGCTGGGACAGGTTTAGAGTGCCATGGAAAGCTCTAGCTTCTGCCCGCTTAACTTCCTTGTTCTTTGTACTGGCCATGCGCACCATGCCAACCGTATGATAGATTTAGGCTCATCTGCCCAATAGGATGCTACCCATGTTGCACCCATGCCTCTCAAGCACGACGGGAAAGTAGTACCATGCAGGGTTTGGGATGGATGCACAGTGTGGAGTGTCAACAGCAATTGTGTTTGTCGAGGAAGAGGAATGCTTGATTACTGCTAGCAGCTTGTCTGTTTGAAAGTGTACCAAGACTGGCACTTACGCAGGATAAACTGGAAGAAAGGAAGGAGATGGCTGAAAGCTGAATTCACAGCTTCGCCCTCTGCTGACAGTTAAGAAATATTCATTTTTATATTTTGATATTACAGTAAGAAAGACTAGAAGTTAGTCTTGGTGAGTTTGGGTTTGCCTGTTATCAGAAATGACCCCATCTGAAGAAATCCTTCATTAACTTGGTACAGGGTTTCAAAAACACCTACGCTTCTAGGGTTCTCTTCCAGTATGAATGAAGATCTTGTGGGCTGTGGCACTTTATCCCCACAACCATGTTCAGCACCTCCCTTCCTTGCACCCTTCCGGCACTGTCACTAGTCAAATGCATGGATCAGGTAGGAAAGCTTTTTTTGACAGAGCAAATGTTCAGAAACAGGTGGAAGTTGAGAGCTGGCAAATGGAAGAGCAGGCAGTGGGATAGCATTTTTTTTTTTTTAATTTAAGAGTATTTTTCAGTCAGGGCCAAACTTCATTCTGCAGGATTCATATAACCGAGGCCTCTCCAGTTCTTCCAGATTTACAGACTGTAAAGGTGTTTAGCATTGACTTTGTTTAATTTCACAATTGTAGATTTAAAGAAACTCAGGGCAGATATAGACAGTCATTTAAAGCAGACGCGCACACGCATCTATCTAAGCTATAGATGTGTAATATTTCTTGAATGCTTGGAAAGGTGATATAGAAGATCAGACTCCACTAGGGTGACAGTGTGGCACAATTATCCATTTCCGCTCTCTGGGGCTAATTAATCAGATTCCAAATCTGTGAAAAAAATCTCTGGAAAGCATGCTACACGGCTGTGAAGTGTGTCTACACTGCAGAAGTGAGAGCAGAGGAAGAAGCTATTTTCACTTTGGAATTGGCTCTGCTAGGCCATTAAACTATTTGGGGCCCAGACCCATATGACACAAACCTGCATAAAATTGGCATATATTCATTTATACCTACATATGCAAATTTAGAAATAATTATCACAGCCATTTTCTCATCTTAAAAAAAAAATCTAAAAATAAATTCAGTTAATTTGCAGCCAAATTTGCACCCTCCTACAATTTCAATTAATTTGTACAGATGAGAGAAAATGTAAAACAGAAATAACAGATTCTTTTCATGAGACTTTTCTCTTTCTCTCATCCTCTCTCTCAAATACACACATAAATAAATGACATCAAAATGGACAGAATGCTATTCAAAGCCACTCAAAGGCAAGAGAGGTCAGCCTGGCACTGTTATTTGTTTTTTGGACAAATTAAGACCAGGCTAAGACCTTTTTATTCCAACAATATTTTAATAACTTTTAATATTGGCTATATATGTTTTAATCTGCAGCCAGGGTGGATCTGGAATTTATTTGTATTATGTTTTACATTATTATTCTTATTTATTTATGTAAGCTGTCCTGAGGCTTTTGTGAAAGCACGGCATATAAATATTCTAAATAAATAAATAAGTCATGGGGTCACCCCAAATAATTTCCCAGGCAGATTCTGTTGCAGTCTTCTTCAATTAATTGCCCAATTAATGTACCACCAAATATTCAATTTAAAATGAAAGATCAGAATGCTGGTTGTGAGGTAGAGTGCTGGAAGGCAGAGGAAAGCGGGCAAAGCTGAAGATCTGGAAGGAGAGTAGAGGGGAAGTAGAAATGAAGGAAGGAAATGATTTCCATAATGCCTGTAAACTGCCTTAATAGAATACAATCGCCACGGGGTGTATTAAGAACGAACAAACAAGGGACTTTTGAGTGGGGATCGTAACGAGGGGAAGGGTGGACAGCAGGAGGGAGAGGCAGGGTGCCAGGGAAGAGAAAGTGGGGAAGCGTCAGGTTCCTTGCTCTCCAGTTTCTGAGGGTGTCTCTCCAGGTGGTGTGGGCTTGGGACTTCTTCCCCAACCCTTTGCACTTTCCCATAGATATACAGACAAAGGCACAAGCAGAGCAAGCCCCACATCAAGTGCAGCCTCATTATGAGCTACAGGAAAGGGATGTGAGAGAGATGCAAAAATCTGGAGGGGCCAAGCCAAACACGCCAGGATCCAGATCTTGCTCTCGCTTGGAGCACCTGAAAAAGGACCTGCTGCCCAGGTTGTTTGACCTTTTAAGAGGGCACTAGACACATTTCCCCCCTCTTCTGCTTGTACCTCTCTGCCTCTTCCTCCACCCCCCCCCTCCATTATTCTTTCCCTCCTGGAGGAAAATTGCCCCCACCCTATGCAGTTAAGCTTAGGACAGCTTTGACTAGCAGCAGGGGGAGGTAAATTGCTCTGTGCGAGTATCTGGGGGCCACAATATGTGGAGAGGGGGGTTACCTCCTTCTTCCTGGCAGCGATTCCCCTGGCAGTCCCCTCTGTATGGCAGTTGAGCTTAGAAAGGGGAAACACACCTCCTATTGGCGTTAGTGGAAAGTTTTTTTCTTCATACTTAACTGCTATGCAAGGTGGCTTTAGGAGAAGGAAATATTGCAGCCTGTGGGGAGCCTACACCCAGTGACCTGGGAGATAGACAAGCAAAGCCCACCTTGGACCCTGTATTTAAGATAGGCTAGTTCAGCCTAGATGACTCCAGGCAGCATGTGAAAACCATCCCCCATCCCGCCCAGGCCAATCCAGGTCTCTTTGGGTGTCAATTTGGCAATTGACTAATGCTGTCAGACGCTTCAGAAAATCTTCACTGATTAATCAAATGAATTTAATAAATGAATGAAGACTGAATTTGCCATTTTGATTAGATTGCCTTATGATTTTTTGCCTTTTCTATAGTTAGTATATTTGAATGCTGATTTTTGAAGAATATATTTTTTCCTGTTGACCAAACAAGGGTCAGTTACTTAGTGTTCTATGAGAGAAACACAAGAGGGTCAAAATATACACTAAACTTCTGTCATGAAGGTCAGACTTTGTAAAAATAAGCCTGGAGGGAGATATTTTGACCCCAGATGTCCTAAAAAGAAGTCTAAGTCAAGATAACCATGTACAAAAGTAACTGAATGTTTTCTGCCGTGATGTTTTCAAAACTAAACGTATAAATTCACTGTGCATCATGACTGTGGCAGCTGGTCCCGGCTGGAAATGAGCGCACTCAGCGTTGCCAGTGGGCACCTGCAATAACGTGTCTTTTAAAATATAAAACTCCTTGCTGGTGTTGCCTGCCCCTCTCATGGTGAAACAATGAATGAGAGGGACATTTTTTGTTCAATGCATTTGGTGACTCAAATGGGACACATCTGACTCTCTGGCCATGGATTTTGCTCTGGAGCAGCACAGCTTGTATTCTTCGCCTAAGGAGGTCTTGCCCAGCAGCCAGAACCATGTGCTGGTGATGAGGTGCTGTCCATGGGACCAGCTCTTGCCCATAAACAAAAACAACAGCAAATGAATTCAGCAATGTCACCCACCCTTCAAAAGTAGTTTAATAAGATGTTTCAGTGTTTGCCTGCTCTACCTATCTGCATGTGCTATGTACTATGTGTGCACCGCACTGTGGCTTTGGACTCTGCCAAGCAATCTTTTTTATAACTGAAGTTACATGTTTAAAATTTTTATTGTTGTAAGCCGCCCCGAGGCTTTATTGCGATGGGGCGGCATAGAAATTTTTTAATAAATAAATATAAATAAATAAAATCTTCAGGGGGCTCCATGTGGCAGTAAATGTCAATAGGACGCCAGCCCAGAGCTGCAAAACTGAATGGTGGAAAGCGGGTTAAAGGGCCACAAACATCCGAAGACTGGTTCCCAGATACAAGACGTGCCTCATGCTGTGAGTGGGACGAACTGGTGGATGAGAGCACACCAAAGTGACTGTCAGATGGGCTGTTTAGGCCCTAGAAGGAGTTTGTCCACAACAGCACCCTTAAGCTTGTGACTGTGCTTTGGATGGAAAAGGGAACAGGAATAATAGTAGAGGTTTGCGTCCTGTGAGTGGCTTGTTCAAGTCATTCCTACAGATCTTGGTTTGAGTCCCAAGGCAGTGTTTGGGTTAGAGTGCCAGGGCACAGGCTGATTCCTCGGGGAATGAGAAATAGAAACAGATCCCCTTTGTCCTAAGATTTAAAGAATTTCAGTAGAGTCATTGCATTCACTAAGTGAACTTTTTCCTCCTAACTTTGAATGCTTTCCCCCCTTGTTGATATGTATAGCAATGCTGCGGCTGATTCAAGGCTAAGAGGAAGAGAAGCAAAAACTGTTTTCTTTGTTATTCAAATTATTCTTGTGGCTTGTTGTGTGGTTTGGTGTGTTGTTTAGCACAGGGCTTAAAATTTCAAGTCTAGACCTACTAGCCAGGCAAAAACCTTACTCTCCACCTGGAGTGTGCAACCTTGCGGGGCAGAGACATCTCCCCAGATCTTCCGCCACCCCTCCACTCCCATTGCATCCTCCAGCTCCTTCCAGCTTTCCAGTGCACTGGAATGGCGGGATGCAGGGCGGGGGGGGGGGAGAGGAAAAGCTCTCCCAATTCACATCGCTTGGCCCCTCCAGGAAGGCGGAGACCCCCAGCCTCTCTTTGTCTCTGTTCAGGCCAAGAAGCAGCTGCTGGCTTGCCTTAGGGGGCAAGCAGAGGACGCCAGAGCCCCACCACCTGCTCCGCGCCCTCCCACCCCCAACCGCCTGCAATAAGCATGGGGGGGGGGTCCTTCGCGGCCCATTTAAGGATTAAAGCAAGAGAGGGCTGCTTCCTAGAAGGGCCAGTGGAGAGACAGGCCCGAGGATTGCGGAAAGCAGATGCGCCCGGGCGAATGTACATGTGCGTCGAAGTCTCTGCCTGCGCAGGTCCGTGTGGGTTTGCTTCCCAGTTAGGGTCCCATTTGCAAATAGGGATGCAGGGCATTACTGTGTTCACCAGAAAGGAATTTACACTCGCATTTGGCAAGTAGGCGAGCAGAATTTTCAAGCCCTGGTTTAGCACAATGGTGTTAACTGATGTTAAAAGGTGTTTCCAGTATGTGTGGGGGTTCATATTAAAGAGAGTTGTCTGTTCCTCAGGCAAAAGAACTTCACTATGCAGCCCCACCACCTGCCTCTGGCTAGGCCCATTGGCTGATCAACCCAGTCGGGTTGAAAGCAAAGGTGTGTGCGATTCTGGCCCCTGAGATGGGAACACGTGTTGGCTGGAGGGTTTGTGCAGCTTCATGAATTCAAGCAAGGCTGAGTCTGGCTGAAGAAGGCACTTGACCAGGGACTAGTATGACTTCCGAGTAAAGCCTTGAGCTATAAGGACCTTGTTCTGGTCCATGCAAGGCAGAGCAAATGATCCAAGTGCATATGAAATATTTTCCCACATCTCACCCACCGTAGTGAACATGAGCGAGAACTGGGAAGAAAGGAAATGGAAGGGTTTTGCAACACAGGCCCTACCCAAATCTGGACTACCTCAATAAGCATACTATAGGGATGAGTCACCCCATAAGACATTATTGATCATGTGGCCCGAGAATCCCCTTAAAGATCTTCTAGGGCCACAAGGAAGGACTGAAGAATATAATTTTTCCTGTTGACCAAACAAGGGTCAGTTACTTAATGTTCTGTCAGAGAGACACAAGTGTTTTAGCAATAAACCTCCATCAAGAAGGTCAGAATTTGTAAAGATAAGCCTGGTCTTGACACCAGATGTCCTAAAAAGAAGTCTAGGTCAGGAAAACCATGTACATAAATAAATGAACGTTTCCTGCTGTGATGTTCTCTGTTACCAATCATTGCAAAAAGCCAAGCATATAAATTTGCTGACTGTGGCAGCTGGTCCCAACTGGACTCAGGCTCACTCTGCATTGCTACTGTGCACTTTAACCCTAAGGAATCTTTTGAAATATAAAACTACTTGCTGGTGTTGCCTGTCCCTCTCACGGTGGGACAACAAGCAGATGGACTTTTTTTGTCCTCAACTTTTTGAAATTTATTTACTGTTGCAAGCTGCCTTGGGCCAAAAGGTGGGATACAAAAGATTTCAACAAATAATAAATGAATGAATGAATGAATGCAGACAAGGCTTACATGATCTGGAAAAGAATCATCTCTTTCACTAACTCTCTGTAATGGTGCATGTATATGCTGCAGCAGGGAACAGATCTTGAATGAGAATGATGGAGGAAGGCATATTCTAAGATGTTGCCTGATAGTACTTATTTTAAAAATGCAACTTTTACCTTAGAAATGCATTGACAAGCAGTGTGGCATTGTGCTGGACTAGGAATGGGTTCTAGCTCTAGTTCCTCCTGTACCATGAAGCTGCTTGGATGGCTTAGGGCCAGTCATGGACACTCAGCCTAACCTACCTCACAGGGGTGTTGTGAGGATAAAAGGGAGAGGATCCTATGAGTTTCCTTGGGTTCCTTGCAGGAGCAACAAGTGGAATATACATGTATGGCAATAAAAATTGCCCGGTTAATCGGGGATGCCTTTATGGTCAATGCTGAACGACTACACCTATTCACAGATCAAAGGCTGAAGAGCAGCGCACAGTAGTTTCCTTTTAGCACATCTGGTGAGGAAAGGGCTCAAACCTCTAGCCAGGAATACTAGAATGGTTCAGGCTGCAGAATGGGAGGGAGTCCTGTTGAAATCCGACTTACTTCTGAGTAAACAAAACCAGGACTGCACTGTGGAAGGGCAAGGATCAAAAGACTTTGAGCAGCCTCATTGGGCCAGTATATGCAACTTGTCCGGATGCATCACTGTACGGAGTTAGAAGAGGGACATTTCTAATTTCCTGTGCCCTGCCCCCACCTCCCCACTCCTTGCACGTTCCTTCAGCTTTCAGCTCCCTTGCACCTGCTCCCTGACAATCCCAGGCAAGTGTCAGAATTCAGGATGTTCTCTAGACGTTTTGCATCTCACCTGATGGACCTTGCTAAGGTTGCTTGGTGGGCAAAATGACATTATTTGAGTGATTCAGGGAGGAGAGCAGCACAAAAGTACCTCTAAGGAAGCCGCTGTAAGCCCATGGATTGCTCCCTTCCCTTCTCCCCCTCCTCTTGCTCCCTCCTCTTGTTTTTCCAAGTCGTGAGAGGTTTCAGACCTTGGTTTCTTTGGATGAGACGGGCATGGAAAATAAGCACTGGGTAATATGCACAACTGGCAGCTTCTAGGAAGCAGGGGTTTTATTTCAAAAAACAGTGGTGCAAAGAGTTAATTCCCTCCCTCCACCAGCCCCACAGTCCTGATCCAAATCTCCCCCAAGCTTTTAAATAGATTCTAGAAGAACCCTGTTGACAGATCTTTTGCATCAGTTTGGCCTCTGAGTGATCAAGTTAGTCAGACCTGGATTTTATTTGGAAGAACTAAAAGTGTGAGGACTTGTGGCAGTTAAAAACACACAACAGCTCCAAGTTATCCAAATGGGATCAGGACAGCAATCCTGGGGGTGGGGAGTAGGGTTCCCTTTTCCCACCTCTGCCATTTCCATGATTGAAATCATCACGTGCACACAGAAAAGATGCTATTAGTTTCACTAGGGGGGTGGGGAGATGTATCTGTATTGTTGTTACAATACAGATACGTCTCCCCACACACGTTTTCACATGCAATACTGATTTTGAGCAGGAAGTAATTGCTATCGGGAAAATAAGGATGGAAAAAGAGTTATACATCCTGCCCACAGCACTGTTGTCCTCATCTAATTTGGCCTCCTTGTTGGCTGACTTGGAAAAGAAAAAGAAAAAAAAGGGAGGCAGCAGTAGGAGATCCAACCGAGTCTCATCACTGTCCACTGCAACACTACAGCCAGCATGAGAGGTGCCCAGAGTTTCTCTTCACCGTCTCTCTTCCCCGCTCTCTTCCATCAAGGCTTTATCATGTAAGGTAGGATTTGCCTTGGGGAATAAATCCAATGCATCCCAGACCCTTCCGTATTTGTATGAGAGAACACAGATCAGCAATTGCTACTATAAGTATGCCTTAAAAGAGATGAAGATAGCCACTCTTTTATCATCCCACCCTTGCTGCAGCTCTAAAAGGATTATTGAAATATATTAACCAATCCGCACAAAATGCCACTGAAGGAATGCAGAGTGGAAATGTTTTAGCATGAGTGAATAAGCATTAGAGAAGTAACTGCTTTATGAGCAATTTGCTCCTGCCAAACCCCATTTCCTGCCGCCTTAACTGCTTGTGCACCAAAGGACACTCCATTTCTGTTTCAGCTGCTTTCTTTCTCCGTCTTCCAACCAAGCCAGTCTTTTGAGCATCTTTTGAGGAATGGGTGGTCAAGGTTTGTTTATTAAAGATGTCATAGCCTGGCAAGCTCCTTCCACTCTGAAAAAATCACTAAATCCGCCTCCCTTTTGCAGCTCTGGAGAGGCCTCTTTTCCCATAATGTACAATGGTGCCTTTTTGGTTTTGGGTGCCCCTGCTCCCACTCCCAGCCCATAGTCCTGCTGTTCTCCCCAATCCCTCTCCTCATTATGTCTCCCCAAGGCCTAACCCTAGCCCTTTTCTCTCCCCTTTTTTTAGCTCTCTTTCCTACTTATCCTACCATTTCTCTCCCAGCCTCTGGTCTCATTTTTTCTCCCCACCAATCCTGCAGCTCTTTACTTTGCTTTTTCACACACACTCGTCTCCATTTCTCCCTTTTTTTGCCTTGGTATCCCCCCCCCCCCCAGTCTAAGCTCTGTGGGGTCAAATATGTAGAATAACCATAGAGTTCATATTTGCTCAGCTTGCATGCAGTTTCCTGGATGAATTGTCTTTTGACTAGCCAGCCTCCCACAGCAACCATTATGTGACCAGTACAGTCTCTGTGGGAGCCATTTTTGTAGTGGGCCCACAGCAGTTTCTCTAATTCCCTCATGTGCTCACAGCCCCAAAAAGTTTAGGGACCCCTGCTTTCTGGCTTAGAGCTGATAATGGAAACGCTGCATCCACCAGACCATTTGTACTTCTGCCAAACTGGATTTGTTCCTTCTAGCTTTGCCATGCATAACCTCCCACCCAGCAGGCTAGTCGCTTCCCTCCAAACTGCCCACCAGGCACAAGGGTAACTTAGAAGTCCCTTTGGGCCTCTCACACAGTACCAGTGTACCTTTCCTCCTCCTCCTCTTCCTCCTCCTCCTGGTTGCACTATGGTAATGGTAAGAAGCAACTTATCGGAATAGCTCATCATGGCTTACAAAAAATGATCCTCTCCATGAAATGGTATACAAGAGGTCTTTGGAAAGGCCTTCAGCTGTGTGAGTGTGTGGCTGCACTCTTCCCTGCTTTGCTGTTCCTTCTCTTCTTTTTCTTTGTCCTGTCTAAGACCTAAATCCTGACCCAATTCGGTCAGGACAAAGAAAAAGAGAGGAAAAGAGTGGCAGCATAACGGAGGATAGGAAAGAAAGGGCTCAGCTGGGAGGTTTTAATTTTTCTTCAAAGCACATTGGCTTTCAAGAAAAATATCGTGGCTAGAAGTGTAAGTTTGGAGTTCACATTTCACCATGCCTATAAATTTACTAAGTAGTCTGAGGCACTTCCAATTACAGTAAGCAAGACTGGCAAAATGTATGTAAAATATCTTGTCCACTCTATAGCAGTAAGCAACTTGTGGTTCTCCAGATGTTTGGCCTGCAACACCCAACATCCCTAGCCAGAATTACCAATGATGGTGGATGATGGGAATTGTAAGCCAGACTATCTTGAAGATGCCAGATCTACAGAGCTATATTATGTTATGCTTGACTGTATTTTCTTAGTCACATGAATGGGACAAGGATTAATGTAGAATCAACAAAGAGACATGTTGGACTTATTTGAGAGTAGGCATGATCGAATGTCATGCTTTTTACCTCCAAAAAGATGTGCAGTATTGGTCCGCACCAGATTTATTGTGGCATATGTTTTAATAGACTAGTGCCTGTTTCATCAGATTCATGATGTTATGTCCATAACAGATTACCTATCCATTCATCTATGCAGGCTGAGCAGGTCTGTGACATTTCTGTGCAAAGCCCAACTGTACTAAATATTAGAACAGGCAAGTTAGTCATCAAAATGTGATAACAATAAGTGATTGTGTGTACAGAGCAGATCTGCTGCTCTCTGGCATTTAAATTCTACCCTCTCTGGATTGTAGGACAATTTACATGGGGGCGCTGTATCCTCACAACAACTCTGCAGGGTAGATTAGGCTGGAAAAAAGTGACTTGCTGAGGACTGCCCAGGATATTTCCAGTCCTAAGGTTTATCCACTGCAGTAAGCTGTGTCTCTCTTCTACAGTTCTTTAGGCCGCAGTACTAGCTGATTGTCCACGGGCCTGTTCTGCAGGGATCACCCAACTTGACTATAACATGTGCCTTCCTACCCTCTTTCCAGATGACATCTTCCCTTTCCTATCTGCAGTGCCTTTCCTGTCCTGTCTGGACCAGATTTCCAGTAAGCCTGCTGCTGCTTCTCATAACCCTATTGCTTACCCCAGTGTCAGCATCACCTTTGCCTCTGTTGCATTGCCTACTGCTTCTTCATCTATTCACATTATCCTTGTCCTATTTCCAAATCACAGCTTCCTGTAAGGTTTCATGTCCTCCTCCTCAACTTCTCTTTCTCCTTAGCTGTCTATTTTTAAGCCTGAATACTCAACTGGGGAAAGGGTTTTGATTGGCTGGAGCTTCCTGCCTACAGAGAAGTTGCACCATAAAGGTGGAAGGGTTACTAAGCTGCCAGAAGAATCCTAGTCTATAGCAAAGGCTCAGTTATAAGGAGGGATACAAAGAGCTAAATATAGCTAAAGGGAGAGATGGAACAGCTTAGGGTCATGTCTCCAGTGGAACCTTTAAATCTCTCAAAGGGAACAATCTAAATGAAGGCTGGGAATTGTTCCCAACTTCAGAAAGACTCAGGGATAAGAATAACTTTACAGTCCCCCAAAGTCTCTGCCAGGCTCTACCCCACAATCAATTGCAGAAAGTGAATTTTGACCTGGAACTGCAGCTGCCTCTGGGGAGTAACTCAGTGGACATACAATAGGAACAACTGCCCATCAAATGGAAGCAGAAACTGGCCAAATATTTATGAGAGAACAGAGTGGCTCAGGGGGCCTATAGAAAAACCTCATGTACCCAAATAGGTCTTAAAATGCCACTGGAATAGAATCCTATTAATATGACCACATACAATGTTGGACAAACTCCAAACAAGAACAAACAAAATACCTTTATTAGGACCAACTTTTAAAAAGCACAGGAATATGGTAACTTTATAATCATAGAACTCTGCTCAGCTTATTATGTTGGAAAAGAAAACAGGCGCTGGGAAGAAGAGCAGGCCGCAGCGCAGGCTTGATTGGTGATACCCTAATCTTACAGATGTCATTCACTAAGGGCACATTTTTAGGCAAAATAATCCCCACAACTCCAGCCATGTTGACTGGGGAATCCTTTTCCCTGTCTAACCATGTACAGCATCAAGCCCTAAAGTGCTTTTGTGGAGTCCACTTACTTTCTTTTTCTCTGACAACCTGAAAAGGGTTATTCGTGTATTTGAAACATTTATATAACTAAAACAAAAACAAAATCCAGAGCAATTAAAGAGGTTAAAGCTGAATAGTAAAACTTTGTTTTTGTTTTTCAAAAGAGAATTCCAATGAAAACCAGGTCTGGCCAATCAAGGATGACTTCTTGAAATAAATATGTTATAAAAGTTTTGTCAAATTCAGGAACTGGTTCATTGCTTTATGATAAATGTATTATGGCACTAATATTATTTTGCCTAAAATGAGTTTGCTCAACATGAGTTGTCTACAAGTCTGGGTAGAATTTTGGTCATAAACATACTCTAGCATGTTTCATACTTCCCTGATTTTAAGTTAACTTCATTTTCAAGCCTTGTATTTATCATATTTTCATTCTGTCCTTTGTCCATGCACTTCTGTGCAGCATACCAGTGTATTTCATTTTACCTTCACAACTGTGGATTGACTAGTTCACACACAGAGTGTTTAAAGGCTGAGTAGGGAATTGAATCCAAGTCTCTCAAAACAAAACCCAAAATATTGCCCATTATTCAAGACAACACACTTAAAAGGGGGTGGGGGGGCACTATTCACTGCTTGTTCTAGCTTGCCTGAAAAAGCAGTCTGCTTTCCATCAGCTGCTGAAGAAGCTAAACATTTGACAAAATTCTTCATGAATTGTCAGCGAACCAGAAAAGGCCCTGAAGTCAACAAGAATAAACTTGCCTTCTCAAAATACATATACCCTTCAAGTGTCCAGATACTAGAGGAAAATCAATTTCTGAGTCTTCTTCCTTTGGCAATTTATTGAACTTGGAAGATATAACCAGTTCATAACCTGGGAAGATATTTGCTCTGCTTCCTCCTCAGTGCTCTCTTTCATCAACTGTGGTGAACACAATTATGGCTGCTTACAGATATTTGAGATACTTTATCCTCATCCTTAAAAGCTCCCCTAACATATTCTTAGCTCTCCGTTGAACCTGCCCAGATGTATCAGGCTTACACATATTGAAAAACCTTTATCCATTTCTGAATTTCTCCCCATATTTTTAAACTTTCTGAACAGAATAGAATTTCACATGAAACTTAGTCGGTGTGAAACATGGGTTTGCTATTTATTTCCATGCATTTACACCATGCTTTTGTTACTGAGGCCCATGTAGTACTTGTCTTTTTTTTTTTAAACATCTCTGCATTGACCATCATGTCTGACTTAAACCATTATATCCTCTAGGTCTTCCCCAACCTGGTGTGCTCTAGAAGTTTTCAACTCACTATCTCTTGCCACAGGCTTGGGCTGCACTGTAACCCAAAACATGTCCAGTACAACAGGTTGAGTAAGGCTGTTCTAGATCCTTGACAATAGTTCTAGGGCCTATATAGTTTTGTTCAACATATAGCTGTGCTTGGTGTTTTTGTTGAATTCTATTTTATTGCTTATACATCTGTATTTGCATTTACCACAATAATTTTTATTGATTTAATTATACCCTGCCTTTTTCCTGCAAGGAAGCCAAGCTGGCTTTTACAATCCTCCTCTCCATTTCATCCTCACAAAAACCACCCTGTGAGGCAGGTTGGGCTGAGAGTGAGTGACCGGCCCAAAGTCACCCAGTTGACTCCATGGCTGAGTGGGACTAGAACCTGGATCTCCAGGGCTCCCACTCCAGCCACTGTGCCACACTGGCCTTCGAGACTATCATTTCTCCCCTAGAATGGTCAAGTGTCATCTGTAGCCAGTGCAGGGCAGCTCAGTTAGCTGGATTCTTTTCACTGTTCTTACAGTCCCAAATCATCATATCTGAAGTACCTGCTTCAAGGCCTTCCACTCTACTAGCTCCTTTCCTCTGAATCTTTTATCTTTCCCAGCACTTATTTGTTCTCTTTGTAAACTCAAAACCTTACAACACATCTCTGGGCCAGTAAGCTGCCTTCTTTTCACCAACTCTCCCATGTCTGGAGAATAGGTACACATGATAGGCCTTCCCTCAAGGCCTTTAGGTACATTATCTGTGTAAGAAGGCCAGGCAATGCTTCCTATCAGTGTGTTATCTTGGAACCAAAGACCATTCCTGTTTCTAGGAAGAGCAAACACAAATGAAACCTCTAGTCCCCGTGTCATATATTTCTGTAGTTCAACTACTGTGTGAATATGTCCCTTCTAAAATATACCAGCAAATAATATTGTCTAGCTTGACAAGTGGCCTACATAGCATATACAAAAAAAGAACACTTTCCACACACACACACACACACAAACACACACCCTTGATTAATCTGCTTTCCCACACTTCACTGAGGACACTTTGGGGGTGAGATCTTTTAATTTTAAAAAAGGGGTAGTGGTGCTGCATTTAGTAATGGCTTCTTAGCCATGTATGTAACTATCTGTGCACATAAAATGGACCAAGCATTATACGTCTTGCAAATAACAACACTTCAGGGATGTCCTCAGCACTGTCCAGCCCGCAACAGCAGGTTACCTTTTGAAAATAATTGTTTTGGAACAATGGTGCTTACTTAAAACCGCCAACATTACAACCTCCTGTACTGAAAGGGATTGGACAAGATGGCTGGGGACACAGAAGACAAGCTGGAAGCCCACCACCCCAAGATTCCCTCCTGAGGCAGGAGCTGCTGAGATGCCCCTGCCAAAGAGCTGTAAATAGAAAAGGGAAAGGTTCGGAAGCAAGGAGATTAATAGATGTCTTGGGGCTCCATCTAATCCCTGAGAGGGCAATTCTTGCTCGCCATGTTGACCCTGAGCTCCTTCAGAACCGGATGGAGAGCTGATCCACCATTGCCTGCCAGAAGAGATCAAAGGGCAGGATAAAATTATGCTGATCTCTTTTTCTTGTACTACAGTCCTTCTCTCAATCCATTTTCCAAGGAAAGCAAGAGTATTGGTGTAACAGCAGATACCTAGGGGACAGATCTACCAACTTGTTACATGATGGGGTCTCCCAAAGCACTGAAGCTGCTATCTTTTCTGGAGGCAGTAGGACACTGGCTTGAGCTACAACTCTCTCTGAAATTACAAAAATGGACTCTAGCCTACCTGCCACTGGGGCTCCATGTCATCCGGGTTGGATTTTCCACATGACGGCAGAAGTGTAAACGCAGGTGTACCATCACTTGCGAAGCAAAGCATGATGTTTAGTTTGTAGCAAGCCCACCATCTGGGAAGCTGATCCATGCATCAAAACAGAAATGCTCCTGTCACACTCACAAGTGACCATGTGCACACTTTCCCCCGCTGCAGAGATTATGGGTTGGCAAGTGCAATGTGTGAAGGTGGACCTGGGGAAAAGATTGCTTTGATGAAAGGGCCTATTCAGTAACATTCACTGGACTTTTCTTTCCAAAGGGGCAGCCGGCAGCCTGTTACCACACACATCCGAAGACAGACAACTTCAGATCCCATGTCAGAAAAAGAAGCAAAGGAGGCGGAATCTGGGGAGAGGGGAGAGCAGAGAAGCGCTAGAGCGAGCACATTCTTACCGTGCAATATGGGCTGGCCCCTCCTACTCAGGACCCCTGGCTCCCTGGCGGTGGGGAGGTTGGCTCCCTTGGGCCAGGAGACACTGGCTGCTTCGCGAGCCCCCTTCAGCAGCTCCCGTTCCTGCACCGGCTGTCAGTCCACACACTTCGTATCTCTCACTCACTCACTCACTCACTCTCAGTGCCTCATCCTCTCCCAGGATAGCTCTCCCTGAGGGGAGCTGGGATACTGTCAAGGGGAGGGGTGGGGGCTTGGGGGAGGGCCAATTGCAGGAGCAGCATCAGGCAAATTAAATCAGACACCAGCGAGTTGGGGAAATCGGATTGGGACTTAATGCAAAGCAGGTGGATTGGGAGGGGACACACAGGGAGAGTAATGTGCTTTTTTGGAAGAGGGGGAAAAACAGCAACCAGAGTTTGATATAATGCATGTGTACATTAATATTGCACTGATACTACAAAGAGAATCTAGCAAAGAAAATCTGCATCCAGTTTTATATTTTCTAGGGAGTGAGTCTGGAACAGCATCCAGAAGGAGAAGATCAGCAGGTGAGGTGCATCCTCGTGTAGTCTGGGGAGCCCCACCTGTGCTGGGAGAGGGCAGCAAAAGGGCCATAATTCTCCAGGGTCAGCCACTGAGGCAATTCCTAATTTCTACAACTAGGGGAAGAAGGTGTACTGTGGGCTGGCAAAAGCATTTGATTGAAGGCCTTTTGGCAGCTGCATGTTCTGGGATGCTGCTCTGGAAGGATTATCTTGGCCTCAATCTCTTTTAATCTCTCCTGCAGCTTTGGCCCAAGCTTGAGATAAATACCTTTTAACGGATCGAATCTGACGTCAGGAAGCCATCAATCTAATCAGCTGGGCCACTTCTGGGCCAGAGGTAGCCACCACACTGCTGCAAAAGGCCAGGAACCTCACATGTACCTGAGTTCTAAGAAAGAGCTGGGTAATCTGCCTCCTCCTACCAAATGAGCACCATCCCTTCCTAGACAGATAGTTCAAGCATATAGTTTCCAGCATTCTAGGTACTCAACTAATTTTCAGTAATGTAGCAGCCCTGCACAGTTCTCTGTGCAAAAATCTTATTTGCCTTAATTTGGTAAGTTATTTGCACAGTTCTACGCATGTTTAAACAAAAAAGCACCTTTGAGCAAATTAGAATATTGAAAGCAAGCAACATGTGTGTGTGTGTGTGTGTGTGTGTGTGTTTAATTAGCATGCTCAGGTGACTTGTTCCTTCTCTACCTCGGGAGGGCCTGCATCACCTCTGACTACTGTGGACAGTAGATTGCAGCAGGTACACATTTAAGGATTGCTCGGCCCCCTGAAGTGTAGAAAGCCAACAACAGTTCTAAAAATAACTTGCAGTGATACATCAGTGCTTGGGGAGCATGTGGGAGCACAGAACCCATCCAGGAATGGGGTCATTGCTTCTGTTACTCTTTCCTCTTGGCTTCTGTTAGGTTACAATATAATCCCATCTCTGGATGCTAATCCTCCCAGGCAGTAACAGTGGATTGTATTTATCCCAGCCTGGAAACCTGTAAACAATCCAGAAAGCCTTGTCCTCACTACTGTTTGGCTGTGTGATCTGATAAGGATACAGGCTATGAAAGTCTGAGTAACTCTCACTAGGAAAACTCTGCTAAAAGTCAAGCCTCGTTGCCTACAGCTCTCCTCTTAATTTCGCCCAATTTGTATTTGCTGAGGGAAGGGCTCTTTGTCTGTTTACTGTTTTCCCAGGCGTTTATTTCCCACAGTCATTTGTTAATTAAATCTTTTCTTCCATTGAGAACACAGATGCCTCACTCCTCCCTGGTTCTGCTTTTTTCAATTGTGGCAGCCTCTTAGCAGGACAGTAACACTCATCAAGTTGTACCTCTTGGTTTTCATCAGTCCTCAGCAGGAGCTGGGTTTTCTCACAACCAAATTTTGTATTAGCACATTTGCAAAATGCCTAGCATTATGTAGCTCCTGAGGTCGTACTAGTGATAAAAGTGACAGTGTGTTTAATTGTTTGCACCGGCAATGCCTTATGAACATGGCACTGTGAGTTTCCTGTGCAATGAGTCATGTGATGCCTATTACTTCTTGACATCTTTTTTTGCTTAAGAAACGATTCACACAACTACATCCGTGACTCACATTCAGTCCATGCTGCTCTTCTGGGGTGTATGTATCCATCGAGAAAAGCAGTTTTGTAGATTCTATGTGTCCTACCATCATACAGAAATGATCTGTTTTAATAAATAAAAACCTGGATGCCTTTTGCAGCCATCAGACACCAATTATATCCAGATCCCCATGATGTCTTTGGTGCAGTCAGTCAATGGGAAAGCTTCGGCAAGAGCAGGTAATACATAATGACATCAAACTTTCCCCAAGCACCACAAACCTCTAGGTAAGACTTCATATCTATATTGCTGAGCGCTAGTAATAGTTTTTCCAGAGTTAAAGAGTAGAATGGGACTCCAGTCACTGCTCAGCCATGGAGCTGACTGGGTGACTTTGGACCAGTTGTGTACTCTTAGCCTAAGCTACTTCACAGGGGTGTTGTTGTGAGAATGTAATGGAGAGAATTCTGTAAATTGCCTTGAGTTCCTTACAAAAGGAAGGAAGTCAGGGTATAAATGGAATATAGTAACAATAAAAAGATGGCACAAAGGAAGGCTCCATACATCCAGAAGACTTCTGATAAACTGATTTTGCAGTGCCCTAGAAGAAATGCATACGTGGAAATTTCCAAAACCTTTTACGCTCTGTGAAAACTGTTGAACTGTTATTTGTTCTTTTACTGCTTGAAGTAACATGTTATGGTATACTTTTATTACATTGGAGTATCGGTAAGGTATCGCTTGACTATGTTGTTTGTAATTATTGTATGTTTTAATACTGATTTGTGGAGGGTTTGCTCTGTAGAATATTTGTTGATTCTCCTGAGATGAATGGAAACCAACACTTTGGGTCCAGAGGTAGTGAGGGCTGGCTTTAATAACATGGTCTTTTCTGAATGTAGCAGAGAATTCTCAAAACAGTGAGTTCTCCAAGGTTTTGTAAAATACTTCTGCTGGTTAAGAAGTGGTCCTTATATCAGTATATATAAAAGAACATACCTTCAAAGGGACTGCTATACTGTGTTCCTATCCTATGGTTGATTAGCCCAACTTTTATGACTTTTCCTTCCTCTCTCCCACTCTTTTCTTTTTGCACTCAGCTCCTTGCATCTTCTCTCTTTATTAGTAAGAAAGTCATTATTAGTCATTCAGTGGCAGGCTGGGAGCTTAAGATCATTAAACAGCCAAAGAAAAAAAAAGCAAAAAGCAAATTGGGGGTGATTTACAAAAGAGATCACCATGCCTGGAGTTAGGGGGTGGTCCTTTATCTTTCTGTACCTACCACCCACCTCCTCTCTCTGCTACGGCTCTAGATGCATGTGATGTGTCACAGGAATCATTAGCTTCAGCTCAGGCAAAAATTGAGAGTGGGACAAGGGCAAAGCATACCTTCAAGCTATTGTATTTCCACTTCAAATCTGCAGAGTAATTGTGTGCTGTCTGGCAGCAAGAAAATGTTCCAAAGCTGGGTTTGCTGCCAAACATGTTGGGGGTGACTGTGCAATTGTTTTGCCTCATTTGTGAAATGTCATACTGGTTCCAAATGTCTTCTTCAAATTATAACCCTTTTGTGGGTTTTTCTACAGTTTCTTCTGCCTTGTTTTTTTAATTATATAAAGTCTGTTAAGGAGGAAAAGACACAGTGACTTTTGACTGGTAACACTAGGGACAGAATCTGACAGCAGACGTCCAATTCGCTACCAATTCTCTTCTGTCCCAGTTGCATCGTGACACCATGTGCTTGCACAATAGCAATTTAGCACTTCCAGGACAACTTGACAAAATACTAGTTTATGGAAGGAGCCAGGCTGGCAAAGCTTGCATAAGTGAGCTTCGCCAATGTCCCTCCTCTTGGAAAGAAGCACTTGTGCTTGTTTTGGGCCTTCCCCTAAGAAGCATTAAATTTTTCTTTACACAAGAGATGGGTCCTGCTGGTGCAATGCAATTGGAAGGACTCGCTGCTTACAGAAAGGAATCCTTGGGGGTGGAAGCGCCCCGACAGATTCTGCCCTGGGGGACATTCCATTTGGAAGCACCCCTTGGAGTCCTTCTTAGTTGAAATTCCCTTTTTGTATACAATTACTACCACAGTTCTTGTAAAAATAAATAAATCAGATTCCTTGGGAAAAAAAACACTTTCAAAGCCAAAAGTGGAAAAAACACTTTGCATACATATGTCATTTGTGATGCTCCTGGGGACTTACACTTTCTGCAAATTCATGAAATTGAAGAAAAAGAGAGTATTGGGTATAGAATCAAATTCCTACAAATTAAAGTTTGAATGGATCATAAAAGATGTTATTACACCTTATGACTGAAAGCACCCTAAACGCAGAGCAGGATCTGGTCAGGCATCTTGACCTCATGCATCGCAGAAAATCACATCCTTAGCATATCTCCTTTCCTTGCTTTTGGTACCTTTATATGAGCATGTGAAAAAAGGGTTAGGAGAATATTTAATTTATTCAATTAACAAAGACACCATTCTGATCTGACGTATTTAGGGCTTTCTATGAATGCTGAAGCACCAAAATGCTGTGCAATCGCAGTTGTTAAGGGCCGTGGCCGTAACATGTGATGTTCAAGCAATAAGGCTATGTTATAGCAGTGGTGGCGAACCTATGGCACGCAGAGCCCTCTCTGTCGGCATGAGCCAAGTTGCCCCAGCATCCGAGCACTGGATAACAGCGCACATAGGGGCCATGCGCATGCTCAGAAAGGAGTAGTGGTGCCAGGCAATGATGTCACAAGCCGTGACACATAGGCCGCGACTCATCCGACCTTCCGCGTGGCTGGTCAATGTGCTGCCAAGGATGTATATATATTTGCTTGGACTGGCTGTTTTCAGGTTTTATTGCATTGTTGGCACTTTGCAATAAATAAGTGGGTTTTGGGTTGCAGTTTGGGCTTTCGGTCTCTAAAAGGTTCACCATCACTGGGTTAGGGCTAGAAAAACGAGGTGTCCTGGCATGATTTAGATGGTTGGAATGTGTTTAGAATGGGCAGAAATGTTGAGCTGTGCAGAAAAAGCTACACAAGAAAGGCTTTTTCAAAATGTTATTTTACCCCTATATTAGGGTTAGGGGAGTACACCAGGGTAGGGTTAAGCCAGTGGCGAACCTATGGCATGTGTGCCACAGTGAGCACGCTAAGCCCTCTCTGTCGGCATGCGAGCCAAGTCTCCCCAGCATCGCCCCAGCAGCCAAGCATTGGATAACAGCACCCATAGGGGCCATGCGCATGTTCAGAAAGGAGTAGCGGTGCCAGACAATGATGTCACGTTCTGCAGCTCATCAGCTGTGACTCATCTGAGCTTTCGCATGGCCAGTCAGTGTGCTGCCAAGGATATAAATATATTTGGTTGGACTGGCTGTGAGTTGTTTTTTCTAAATGAACACCTCAGTTTTCAGGTTTTATTGTAGTGTTGGCACTTTGTAATAAATAGGTGGTTTTTGGGTTGCAGTCTGGGCACTTGGTCTCTAAAAGGTTCACCATTGCTGGTTACTGTAGCCTGTGTTGCTGTTAATTTCAGCTTCATCCCTCTCTTCAAGCTAAATTGATTGTGCTCCTTATGCTGATCAATGTAATTCAAGTCAAATATTATTACACTGTTGCTCCATCACCTTCCCCCACTTATGTAAATACAGATTCTTGGATGTTCTTAATGATATATTAATATCATGTATCATTTACTTACTTATCTGGGAGTAAACTCAATGAAGTCAATGGGACTTACTTCCAACTAGATGTGAAACTGTTACTCCTTTCCCAGAAATGTATGGACTTTTTCAAATACAAATGGCACTGAGGAGGCATGTTGCTTTAAACCAGAGGTGCACAACTTTTTTTGGTCCTGAGAGCCACTGGGGCCACCTATGGGTGCACCACACCTACTCATACACACCCCCCCCCCCCAGATGCTGGTTCTACAGCAGCATCTTTTCTGCACAATAGTATCAAGGTATCAAATAGTATCAAACCCGGAAGAAATCCTCTTAAAACTCTTTCCATGGTTCCTGCCATATAAGGCTGATTCCTAGAGCATCCTAGGAATTTGAAGGCTACCTTCCAGAGCCATTTCTGAGGCAGACTACCAAAGAATCCAAATCTCAGCAATGAAGCTAGAACACCACTTCATTAAAATTTCATTCTTAGAGGAATATCATCCAGCACCCCATTTCCACTGGAAGTGGTGTTCTAGCTTCATTGCTGAGATTTGGAGTCTTTGGTAGTCTGCCCTAAAGCAAATCCAGCTGTTCAATGTTCCTTGCTCCTGGTTTTGAGCATAGAATATTTGTGCATTATAACTGGGCAAGATATCCAGCTGGGGTACTATGAAGTTAGCTGCTGCAGCTGCAGCTGCTATTATTATTATTATTATTATTATTCCAGTGGAAATGGGGTGCTGACTGATATTCCTCTAAGAATGAGATTTTAATGAAGTTTCTTCAGATCTACTTACCATGGCAGCCAGCTGGGACCTCCATTGTTACAGGCATTATACCTCTAATTGCAGGAGAGAGAGAGAGAGAGCGCGCGCATGAGCGCGCGTGTGAACGCACGTGAGCTGGAAGTTCTGCTATCTTCCCCTATTCCCAGTAGGTGTATATATTTTTGCTGTTACTTTTTCCTGACGAGCATGTGTGTACAGGCAGTCCCCACGTTACGAATGAATTCCATTCCTGAGAAACTTGAAAACTGTTTTTAAGTTGAATTTGTATGTAGGTTGGGTCATGTATAGTTGCCCCTCCACATTCTTGGGGGCTGTGGTGCAGGATCCCCATGAAAGTGGAAAAATTATGAATATCCCTAGGCCCCCTTCCTGCCGAAACTCACCAGCACCTCCTCTTTGCAGTGAGGAAATGCCAGAGAATTTTCCTCTCTGGATGCACAGGGCAGGAAGGCCTGCTTTGGAGGCCTCCCTCACTCCCCTTCCCCTTCCTCTCTTTCTATGGTAATGATGATTTTTTGCAGTATTTTAAAAAAATATATAGGCGTTATGGCAGTTTGTTCATAAGTATATTATTACAAATGTAATTCAGACATTTGTAACTCAGGGACTGCCTGTATTGTTCTCTCTCTCTCTCTCACAGACATAGCTACATGTACTTTTTCCTAAATATATATATACAGCTAATGGTTAGGTGACTGGCTGAGCATCCCATTGCTTCAGAATATTTATTTTAGTACTCAGAAGTACATCCTTTAAAAAAACTCCAACAACTGCTATCATTGTTTGGACAAATACATTCAATTGCTTCAGCCTATAAAACATCCTGATTGGTGAAAGAGGTCTTGGAAGACGATGAGAAGTCATGAGAGGGAGAGAGGAAGAAAAAAATGCCTACATTCAGATTTAGCCTACCATGCAACCTAATTTTGCAGTGGACTGCAGCTAACTTCAAAATATTAGCCCCACCTACTGCCCTTCCACCCACTGACTAGCACCTTGGAGCCTGTTGCTAGGCAATACAGGCTTGTTCTGGGCATGGCTAACAGGACACACCTTATGAATTCCTCTAGGATAAAATGGGCCAGGAATCACATTTTAATAAGAATGATGAACGCCTTATGGTACTACTATAATATCACAATAGTAGACACAAGAAGCCCAGCAGGAGCAGAGAAACTGGCAGGCACAGTCACGTCCAGCAATGTCCATGGGGGAAAAAAAGCCCTGGCAAAACCAGGCATACTGGTGGAATTCACTTCTCAAATTTTACGTTCCTGAGAGTAAGGAACTCTTTCTTCTTCGAAATCAGCTTGGGTCGTGCTCAGATGGATCCCTCCAGCACAGCCTGGTTGCACATCGATCTGCTGAGCTAATTGTGGACTGCAAATAACTTGTACCACCGACTGCAGCTGCCCTCCCGGATTTTTGGCTATAATGGTAGAATGCCGTTCATCCAACTTGCACCAAACATGTAATATAGCATTTTAGGAAAGTAAAGGCCTTTCTCATACTATCTGTTATTCTTACAACAGCCCCGTAGGCCAGTATTTATTATTCCACTGTTGCAGGTGAAGCACTCTGCCTCTGAGTAGGTACACAGCAGATTTGTACTGGCGCTTCCTGATTCACAGCTCCGTCTCTTTTAGCAATTACTCTGCACTAGTTTACAAACCTGGCAGCTTTTCCCGGACAAAATTATTCTCGGGCTAATGTAGTGGGCGTGTTCCTGGGCCCAAAGTCACCCTCGGATGGCACCTCTTGTGATGTCACAGAAAAGCAAGGCACAGTGGGCAGCAGTTATAAATACTCAAGTCATCCACTCCTGTGAGCCACTTGCAAGAGCTGCAAGGTTGGTGCAAGTCTGTTCAGAATTCATCTTTGACTTGCATCCTCACAGACCGTGCAGCGTTTGCTTTGGTCCTTTGGCTAGTGGATCGAGCTCTTCCCTTAGGGGTAGGTGGCTCTGGTGAGTCTGCACTGCCGTGTCCTGGGCTTGCATTCTCCATGTCAATGGAGTGTGATTGTTCATGTTGTCTCTCCTTCTGTCTCATCAGCTCTTCTGCCTGGGCCCGTTCCTGCAACCCAAGAGAGTGCACATCACAGGATCATACCGCTGGAAGGGGCCTGACAGGCCAGCAGGTCCAACTGCCTGCTCCATGCAGGACTCAAGTCACCCCTTCAACCTGGCCCGATCCTGCTTAGCTTCCAAGATCAGGCAGGATCAGGCACTTCGGGCTATAGGGAAGCTCACCCACATGAGTGGGGAAGAGAAGGAGTCCCACAGGACAGCACTTTGCCATTTTGATTTCCTTCCTGCCAAAGCCCATAGAAAGAAAAAGTATTTCCCAATGTAGTTTCCAAGCATTCTTAACACAACAAAAGACATATTCTTTCCTGGGAATCTAGGCAGTGCTAAATCCATTCCATTGTGGCTTGTAAGCTCCCCACAGAGGCTGCCCACACAATTTTATCCAAAGATATGCTTTTGGGTATTGTTGCTGGGCTCTCTCCCGCGCCCTTTCCCACCTTTTCCTTCCTTTGGTACCTGCTCTGCATGTTCTGGAGAGAGGGTGTACCAGAGGGCGATGGCACAGCGCCTTCCACGCGTCACTGCCCACACACCATGGGGGTTCTCCCCACCAGAGCTGAACGCCACCAGTCTTCCACATTTAGGCTGCACCTGGGCCTGAGAGAGAGAGAGAGAGAGAGAGAGAGAGAGAGAGAGAGAGAGAGAGAGAGAGAGAGAGAGAGAGAGAGAGAGAGAGAGAAAGGGGTTGCATTCTGAGTGGCAACTGCCTGAACAAGTGAGGATGGGTTGATGTTCACCTGACCTGCAGTAAAAAATGCTGGAGAGGGCCAAAAAAGGAGGGGAAAAGGAACATAGTTACCAACAGGGTGCTGGGCATGTCAGTCAAGGAGGAGCTAATGTCTCTTGCACTGTAAAATGGGGCTGAATTTGCCTCTGAGCACCCAATCTGAGTCTCTTCTTTTCCTGGGACACATCCTCTTGGAGGGGAGGGTCACAATTCCAGCTCCAGCTGCACTTCCTTCTCCCCTCCCCTCACACAAAGCCCTTGCCCCAGACTTACTGTCATGGTCACAGCATCTGTCTCTGTGAAAAAAAGGTTTCCACCTTGGAAATCATCATTCAGGTAGAGGATTGCACTGCAGAGAAATGGAAGAATGGTTAGGCCTATTGGGTATCTGGGAACTGTCCCCCAGTTATTCACTCATCCTGGGGAGCACAATAAAGTTGCCACAATAGCTTTGTTTCCACAATAAAGTTGCCACAATAGCTTTGTTTCCACAATAAAGTTGCCACAATAGCTTACCTCTGTGCAGCTGAATTTTCTACATACACATGCTAACACGATCTGAATGTTCAAGCAAAACTGAATGGATTCTAGTCCAACAACCCATGGACTGTGGGTTTTTGTGCTGTGCAAACCTGGACCAATTCCTGCAGAGAGTGGCTTAACATTATTGCTAGTGATGTGAAGATCTGCCCTGAATCCAGCTCTCTTGCACTTGCTGGACATCTTTCTCACACTTGGCTCTGGCCTAGTGTTTTCCTGGCCAGGAGTAGATTTTTTAAAAAAAATTTCCAGAGAGTGATATGCCAACTCCAGGTTTACTAAGATTATTTATTATTGCAATAATATCCAAACATGCTAGCTAGACTTCCAAAACCTTTAGCAGCAAGCCTCTTGCACTGCACAGTGAGGGCTCAGCCTGGTAGGGCTCCAACCAGTTGGGTTCAGAAAAAAACAGCAGCTTCCCCCTCAAAATGACTCTGAACCGAAGAGCAAAGAAACTGGCTAGCTTTTATAAAATACAAACTAATAGCACTGACACGCATGCACACAGCATTCTAAATTAAAATATGTGGTTACAGGAGTAATATTGTTTAGACAGGTGCTAAGAGATAACCAAATAGAGTAAGCTAGCAAGGAGGATTCCTAACTGGATGGCCGATGTTTCTTCTGTGACTGAGCATCAAAGCGTACTGCCTCTTGCTTACAAGAATAAAGCCTGATAAGGAACGCTCAAGGGCAGCGCACACGGTCCTTGTGCCATCTCAACACCAGGAAAGGCGAACTCCCTAGTTTTGTGAAAGCAGACTGTCTTGGTCAGAGCAATGCTAACTAAAGCTCTACTGTACTATGGGAGGCAACTAGACTTCAAGGCCAAGCAAAGCAAGCAGCTGAAAGGGCTAGAGACCCCGCCTGGCTTTTTGGGGTTCAGGCCTTTTACACCTAGGAAGCAAGCTTAACGGATTGCTTTTCAAAAGCTGTCAAGAGAAAGAAAGGCCCATTTGGCTGTTGGAGCAATGCCCAGATGGCAGGGAACCCCTCCCTAACAACATTGCCTCACTGATGGCTCTGATTACCACGTGGCTAAAAATAATATTTTTTATTTATGCTGGGTGCACAGAAATCATAATAAAAACATTTATTATGTGTCTGTGACCACCGCAGGAACAGAGAGAGACATACCATTTCTGCTACGGTGTCCCATGGGACACTTCTGGAAGGATGATCAGGAGAGCTGAGTGAACGACCCACTATGAGCCTATGGTGAGGTTCCCCAGTGAAATCACAAGCTATATTTGCTTGCCACAGCTTGATTTTAAAAAAAAGGGGAGGTGAGATGACGAATGCAGATGGCCAGGCCCTCCTTCATAATCACAACAGGGGCATGTTCATGGTTCCCCCTTTTAAAAATGTTTTCAATGATCCCGTCTGCGCAGAAAAGCACTTGTGTTTGCAATTTATTAATGTTGGTCTGTTTTTCACAAATATGCACTTGGGGTACTTGTGCATTTCTGCAGTCTTACTTGGTCTGTTTCCTTGTCTGTGAAAGGGAGCAGCAAAGTGAACTGGTAACAGACTGACGAGGCACGACTGCATAAAGACTAATTGGTGCATAGTTGCCAGGGACCAATTGCTCAGCTGTCGATTGAAAATCACCAATAATGGGGGGCAAGTGGCTACAGTAGCTGCCAAAAAGGCATGGGGGGAAATGTAATCCATTTAGCAATGCAACCCTTTCAGTTTTAAGAGAAGAACTGCAACCTCTTAATGCCCTCCACTCCGTCACCCCTTTCCCAAGTCTTCAGTTATTCCTGGAGGAGGTAATAATTCTTCCTTTCTCCCATCTCCTGTTTGGAGCACTTATTGCTGTGCTTGGTATAGTTCCATGACAGTCCACAAATCTCCCCTCCATTTACTTCTCAGCATTAATTTTTTGTATATTTCTGCAGATCACGTGGACATGGCTGATGAACAAGCATAAGGAACATTCCCAGAAGCCATGGTGGCTTGCGTGTTGCCCAAACCTGGTGCCTTTCAAGTGGGTAGCTGTGGCTTGCTGTAGGGTTTTGTGGCCACCTCTGTTCTCGCCACGTCACCCAGAAGGCTCGCTGCTCTGGCCATGTGGCTCCGACTGGTACTTCTGCGAGCCGTGCTGAAGTGGCCAGAGCAAGCCAAGCTGTGCCTGGCCTCTTTTAGAGACCGAGCAAAGCTGAGCACAGCTTCTTTTTCTCTCACCTGGCGACTGGGGCAGTGAGTGCAGGGAGAACGAGCCGCACTCTGATCTGTCTTTTCTAGAGGAGACCAAGCAGAGTGCGGCCTGTCCTGCCCCGCCCGGCAGCCCAATCCCAGCACAGAGGGCTGCTCACAAGCAGTGCCTCTCAGCATGACTGGCCGCGGCCAACCACACTGGGCACTGCCTCTCCAAGGCCTAGGTGTGGACACCACAGGAGCACAGAGGTTTCCCTAGCTCCCCGTTTACAGCCCCGCACATGCACAAGGTGCTTCCCTGTGTTATAAAACAGCAGATATGGTGCTGCAGTTATTCACACATACCCACAAGGCAGCGAGCGCATTTTCAAAAAGCACGGGTACTGTGCTGCCTCACAAGCAATGAAAGCCCCAGCACAGAACCTACCCTGGTGACTACTGGGTTGGCCAGCAAGAAAGAATGGAGAGGCAGCCCACGCAAGGGAGGGGGTGAGGCTAGCAGCGGCCCATGCGCTCCCTTCTTGTTAGTATGGCCTCCCGCTGGCTCCTGCAGGCAGTCGGGGAGGACAAAAAGCAGTTGTTGTCATGTGCCATCAAGTCATCTCTGGCTTAGGGTTCGGGTTGAATGAATCCCCTGAAAAAATGCCAGCCATGGAGACAAACAGCCATGCTAGCTACTCCTCTGCAGCACAGTGGAGAGAGGCAGGGAGAAAGTGAGAAAGCAACGGTGGGAAAGGAGGCCGCACAGAGCTGTGTGTAGCAGCTGCTCCACTGCTGCTTCTCCTCCTGCCTCGCATTGACTCAGCCCCCCATCCTGTACCTCTGTTTGACAACAAGGGGAAGTGGCAGTCCAATCTTCCCACGAAGAAAGGACACAGAGCCAGGAGAAGTTTCTGTGCAGAACCGTGTCATTCTGCCAGCAACGGGCTCCCCGTAGATGTGTGGGCCCCAGCAGATGCCCAGTTGTGCTGCTCTCAAACCTGTGCATACCAAAGTACTGCAGCATGAAAAACAGAAGCGGTTCTGTTACTTGACTTCTATTCCAAGGCAAACATTTTAAGCAACTGCTTGTGCATGTTTTTAGTGTGGTGAAGCTTGAAAGGGGAAGATCATCTATTAGTGGTGCTAGTGACAAACTCTCTACCCTGTCAAAGCCCCAGGACTGTTTTGCAGCACTTTAAAATGTTGGTACACTTTTAAGAAGAATCAACAGGGCGAAGAATCAGTATTTGTCTGACTGTAGAGTTCTGCAAACCATCAGTCTTCACCTGCAGCCTCTCACCTGTAGTCTCGGTATATGTAGGCAGGTGGCTCCTTCCAACACGTGTTTCCCTCTGGATCCAAGAGGCAATTGTCAGCATGGACTGGATGGCTGAGGTCCATGCGCCCTTCCTGTTCTCCTGGAGGAAGACCAGTGAAAGTTGCCACTGTCTTGCTCCTGACAGCAGCCTTTAATCATTATTCAACTACATTTATATCTCACTATTTGCCTTCCTGCAACAAACCCAAGGTTGCTTACCTAGTCCTTCTCCACTCCATTTTATCCCCACAACCATCACCCTTTGAGGTAGGATAAGCTGCGAGTGACTGGCTACGAGTCACCCAGTGAGCTTCATGGCCAAGTGGGGACTAGAACCCAGATCTCCTGCATTGCAGCCCAACACTCACACCACACCGGCTCTTTTGATCACTCAAAAGCCACAATAAAAGCAATGGTCCAGGCCTTATTTCCTTCCATAAGGTAAAGGTAAAGGTTTCTCCTTGACGTTATGTCCAGTCATGCCTGACTCTAGGAGGTGGTGCTCATCTCCGTTTCCTAGCCGAGGGAGCCAGCATTTGTCCACAGACCGTCTCCGTGGTCATGTGGCCGGCATGACTAAACACCGAAGTGCACGGAACGCTGTTACCTGCCCACCAAAGTGGTACCTTTTTATCTCCTTGCATTTGCATGCTTTCGAACTGCAAGATTGGCAGGAGCTGGGACGGCGCACAGGAGCTCACCCCTTGTGCAGATTCGAACCGGCGACCTTTCGATCAACCAGCCCAGCAGCACAGCGGTTTAAACCACTGCGCCACCTGCAGTCCCCTATTTCCTTCCATAGATCTGCACAAAACCTATCCTTTTTAACCATAAGAACCACACTGATTTGGTGCTTGAGACAAAAATCCAAACTGCTCCTGCAGCAAAATTCTCCCGTTCTCCCCATTCATTTCACTGGAAATGGTACAGGAGAGATGTTATAATCTCTGCGACAGGCAGGGGCTCAGACCCAGATGAGTGTCAGAGAACTCAGTGGGTACACATCCAGCTTAAAGATGCAGGAAAGGCAATGCCCATCTGAGTACTGCCATGTGCGAAAGGGCCTTACACAGCACTCTACACCTGGCAGGTTTGCACAGACAACGTTCGGCACCCCTCTTGCTACTGGGCTGGCACAAAAGAAACAATACTCCATCCCCCAACACAGGTAGCACTGTTATCCTGAGTTTCATGTAGAACTGAAAGGAATCCTCTCCTGAAACTTTTCTTCTTCTATGAGCTTTGATTCCGAAAATGTCTAGGACAGTGATGGTGAACCTTTTAGAGACCAAGTGCCCTAACTGCAATCCAAAACCCACTTATTTATCGCAAAGTGCCAACACTACAATAAAACCTGAAAACTGAGCCTTTGTTTAGAAAAAACAACTCACAGCCAGTCCAAGCAAATATATATAATCCTTGACAGCACACTGACCGGCCATGTAAAAGCTCAGACGAGTTGCGGCTAATGAGTCGCGGCTTGTGACATCATTGCCTGGCACCGCTATTCCTTTCCGAGCATGCGCATGGCCCCTGTGCGCTGTTATCCGATGTTTGGCTGCTGGGGTGATGCTGGGGCAACTTGGCTCACATGCTGGACTGAGGCAAGTCTATCTGGATTGTCCATTTATAAGACTTCACATTTTATCCATGGCTCAAAATCAAATCCAAGGAGATGTGAATATCTAAACTTCGAATGTTGTTTTAACATACTTAAATTAGCATTTCAATTCAGACTTGACATTTCACATTAACACTCAGACAAACTGGGAAACTGGTGTAGTGTGAATATTCTTAAACATCTGTTTCAGCTCTGATGTTCACACCTTATTAACAAAATTCAGACGTACTCTCAGCGATGTTATGTAACCACCCTCCTGTCCTGTCCTATTTGGATTCTGTGTGAATTGTTTTCATTGCAACATTATTCATCATGCTGCTGTACATTTACCAGCGCTATTGCATTGCAGATCGAAAGTGCACATCTGATACTTTAGAGTAATAAACAATAAATGTGAACGGGCAGGACTGGTGTTCAGTGAGGGATTACGTTGCAGGTCCCAAACATGCAAGACGTTCCTTACCTTCTGCAGCTGTACGGCACACAAGATGTGTGAATGAAAAATGGAGGTTTTTCCCTGGGGTGAAATAGTATTCCACAATTTTCCGCGATTTCTCGCTGGCTTGTAGGAGCAATTTAACATCCCTCCAGTTCACAGCACGTTCCTCAGCCAGCTGGAAGACAAATGCACATTGGTGAAAATGTTTCCCCACATGCAGAAGTGTTTAATTTGTAGGATGGTCTAGGGACATGTACACTTAAAAGAGAAAGATGACAGACACAGCATGAAGCAGTACCCTTAACAGAGTGTGATGAAGGAGAAGACAACCTTGGTTGGCTGGTAATTTCAGCTGGTCCACCTTTCTGCAGTTTACCAGATTAATGTGTGTTGACCCTCCAAGACAAAGAAATGAGAGAAGAGCTTTTGCTCCTCCTCACTTGGGTCTTTCACTGTCCTGCTCCAACCAGGTTCAGCTCTTTGGCTGGCATACATTTACAGCACTATCACTGAACACTCAATTTAGCAAGTCAAAAGTCAAGCACCATTTTTCTAGGCAAACATGAATTTTCCAGAGAGAAGTCAGCGGCGATCAAGCTCAAATAAATAGGATATTATGTTGCATCAAGCAGAATCAGAATTCAAAGGGCAGCATGAAGGAGAAGTTCGAATATCAGCAACATGGATGTCAACACACAGGTCAGGGTGCAAGATCCTGGAACTGAGGAATCAGTGTTTGCGGCAACAGCAGGACTGATACTGAGGGCTTGTAGTACCTGGAGTGCAGTTCAAGCAGGCTTTGCCTGCAAGGAGCCCCTTCCTCTTGACTAACCCACCTCCAGTTAACCCACCTTGCCCATGAAAATGTCTCAAGGGAGTCGTACTGGTTGCCACTTGAGGTTACAGTGCTTGTGGGTGCCGGCTCCGCCTTTTGTCTCAGAGGCAGAGCTTCCCTCCTCCCCAGTTTTTTCTCCTGAAGGTCCAGCCTCCCCCAGGCCTCCTGACATGGTGGCACTGTTTGTCTCTGGGGTTTCTGGCTCCTCCTTGGAGGATCCCTTTAGCAAGGGAAAGCCTTTGTGCTTGCCCGCTGCAGGCAAACGTTGGCCTTTGCTTGTCCCTGCTGGGCCACTTGCAAAATTCCTTCATCTGCACAATCATTAATGGTACAGGAGCCCCATCATCTTCCCTTACAAGCGACCCCCGTCCAGGGTTGCAGAAACATCCTGCGAACAAGGCACGGGGGCAGTGCTCTCCCACTGGCTTTCAAGAAATGGAGCTGCAGCAGGGATGCTCATGAAACACGGTGTACAGCCAAGCCATGAGAATGCCAGGAGGCTGCTCTGCCGTGAGACAGTCACCATTGCCCAGCGAACAAAGCACATTTTTGCAAGGCCAAAAATGAAACAAAGCTTAAGAAATATCATGCACTGGAGAGGGATCCGTGCCATTACCCCCACCAGGTTAGTCTTCTTTAAGGCTCTAGCCAGGCCATCTACCTGGTCTGTTGATGCAAACCCACAATGTGGCCTCAGCTCTTTTCACAGGGCTTCTCTTACTTCTCATCTCTCATTGCTGATGATGTTGTGTCTATTTGGAAATTCTTGCTATGAGTTGGAAACACTTTTTGTTTTTTTGGTAAGTTAGCTATCGCAAATGTTTTTAGATGGGTGCAGGGAGAAAAGTTGTGCGCTTTGTAAAATGAGTTGGTTTTAATTTGTTCATCCATCTCTGTCTATTACAGGGCTCTCCAGCCTTCCTGGGTTGATAGGCACATTTGGAATTTTAAGAGTGGGTTGTGGGCACTCTCACAAAATGGATGCCATGAGAGGTCTTGCCTATTAACAAAATGGCTGCTGTGCTGGATGTGGCACCAAAGAGGCAAACTGGCAAGGCTAAAAAAGGAACAACTTGACCAAGAATCTATGCAAAAGGCAGAGGGACCTGAATCCCAAAACATAAATCCACTCTCTGGAGCCCAACTTTTTCTGCTTCATTTTAAAGGAAAGGCAACCTGATGAGGCTGAGAAGCAAGTGACTGAGTACAAGGCAGAGAAGGGGTTGAAACCACAGGTGTCAAATCACATATTTCTTCCCATGAGATAGTAATCTCACAGAAGGCAAATTGGCAATGTTCACACAGTGTGGGGAAGTAGAGGGGCTCACCCATATTCCTGGGACCTTCAGTGAAGCGGGGCCGAAGACAACAGGGCATGGCTGGGAATCTGCCTGGGCAGAACCACACACGGGACTGCAAGGGCCGGGAGGCACGGGCGAGCGCGCAGCTGTGCAAGATTGCCGGCCGGGAAGGAACAGCTGGGTTGGGTGGAGTGGTGTGCGAGAGGAGGGTATGAAGAGGAAGCAGAGGAAGGGAGTGGGGAGGAGGAGAGAGACGGGGAAGGGGGGCCAAGGAAGAGTGTGATGGGCTGGCTTGGCTGCTGATCGCAGGCAGGCAGGCACAAGCAGCGAGGGGAAACCCTGTGGCAAAGGCACACAGCTCCCCGTTGCTGCAGGGGCAATGCAGCTCGTTGCCATAGAGACAGGAGAGAAGAGGGCTGGAGCAGGCAAGGGCTTTGGCGCTTTGGGCAGCACGGCTGTGGAAGTTGTAAACGGCAATAAAGAAGCCTGGTGAGTGGACTGGTTTCCTTGCGTCTCTTCTCATGGAAGTAAGGGAACAAGGTGTCTTTAGCATGTCCCTCCCTCCTAATTCAGTCACACACACAACATATCCACACTCCAAAGCTCCTCCAGGTAAAACATGTACCACACACACACACAAACACGCCAGGTATCACAAAACACACAGAGACAAATACCCCCTATCACTGGCTCTCAAGAACATGTCCTACCACTCCTCACCTTTCCTTTAAAATGAAGTGCTGGGCTGGACTGGTTGGCCACAGGGGACCCAAAAGCATTCTTGGGCATAAAGAGAGTACAGGACACTGTTCCCAATAGACTCCCAGTTACAGTAAACACACAAATCTAATGAACTAGAACACGTCAGGAGGACAGCGAGTCTGATGCATAGCAAGAAAGATGTCCGTGGGCACCCTACTGGAAATCCAGATCTTGTACTATTTTAAATGAGTTTTAATTCTCTACTGCAGGAGCTACCATGGCACATGAAGCAAGCTTGTTTTTTCCTACTGCACCTCATTTTGCATAACAGGCAGTGGGAAGGTGTACAGTTGCATCCCGTGGATGTGTTTTGAAATCCAGTGTGGTTTGGAGGGACAATGGAATTAGGATCTGCGGTGAGGGAAAAACCAGGGTTGGTTCTGAGGCTGAGAAGGGGATAACCAGATGCCATTCATAGTAATGCCCATAAAGTCCTTGTTCTTGAATAAATGCAGACATAAAGGAAACTGGTTTTATCGTCTTTCAAAACCTGCAAACCCTGTTCTCACAACTCTGCTTCAGGTACCGTCCGTTCCAGGATGGAAAGGGCAGGTATCCTTGACTAGAATGCCAGGACCAGGGTGATGAAGACAGATGGAGAACTTGTGGGGTCAAGTGGGGCCAGCTGCAAAGGTAAAGGCAGGAACAGGTAGGAGTCAAGACCCCAGTGAAGACAGAGCAGGACTAGGGGCAGCTGCCAGGTTAGGGGCATGAATCCACCACTGCAAAGACCTGTTGCTGTGGCAAAGCTGAGCGGCAGTGGGAAGCCTTTTATAGAGCCTCCGGGGCTCCCAGCTGGCCTGCACCAGAAACAATCCTGCAAGTACTCGCAAACTGGTCCAGGTTTCCTTCCCCATCAGGCCACCGGGGGGGGGGGGGCTTGCACCGCGGCACTGATCCTGACAGGATCACACATGCTTCTCAGAATTTGCAGGGAAAAGGTCCACACGGTAGGATTAGGGACTGACCCCTTCTGGCATCACCAAGACACTTACCTGCAAAGCCTTTAACACTGTTAAACCTTCAAATCTCTCGTGTGGAGTGTGAGGTGAGCGCCGGCCGCGATAGCTGTCTCCTGCCCCTCCAGCTGCCTGAAACAGGATGGGACATGCGAGGGACTTAGTATTGCTCAGTATGCCCCTTGGTCAGTGCACACCTTTCCCCTTGCAGGGGTAGATACGGCGCTTGGCCTTACCTTGGCCAGACGGAGGATGTCTTTGCATTCAGATTCAGTCAATACTCTGTCCAAGACAACCCTTTGGGAGCCATTGAGTTGTTGGGAATCCATGGTGATGGTGATCCCCTCAAATGGTAGCTGTTCTGGGAAAATGAGATGAGCAAGAAGGTGAACAACTACACACATGAGGAAAGCCTACCAGGCATTTTGGCTGTGCCCAGGGTGTGCAAACGATCAGGAAGGAAGGAATGTCCTTCTCCTACAGTATCTAGTCAAGTATGCATCGTTTTACCCTAACTTTCAAGCAACACACTTGTCAGGTTTTTTTTAAGGTTTCGAAGCTACTCATTTGATCTGCACCCACAAGTTCTTTGAAAGCCAACAGCAAGCGTGCACTTGAGCACGGTATCATTTGATCCTCTGTTACCCATTGAACTCAGAATTCAGATGCAAACGTTTTCCCTTTGCTAGTTTGCATCTGTCCCTAGACTCACAAAGCCTTCTGTTACATCCAAGCAGCTGAGTCAATAGAAGCCAGACGGACTGTGAAACCTGGGACCTACGTACTTTATCTTATTTAAAACCTTTGAACTGCGCCGAAAACTAATAATACGGAAAAAGCACTAATGCACTATGCAGCTAAGTCATGGCCACAGGCTTACATAGCAACCACAGTGTCTTTTGAAGAAGGATGTGCATATTTCCAAAAAAACCGCAAAAGTAAAACAGTTCCAAATCACACTGCTGATGTCACTCCAAAGCTTTGGAGCCACTGAGGTCAAGGCCTTGCTCTTGCCACAGATGTCTATGTGCAAAGCAGAGAGCATCCTGAGAAAGACAAAGGCCTTTTGTTCTCACCAAGGGTGCAAGATTATTTGCCAGATTAAAAGGCCCAGTATAGGAGCAGAAAACAGGCTAGTCAATAGCATCAAAAGAAGTGCACCTCTTCTTTCACACTAGGTTTGAATGAAGCCCCAGGCTCATCTCACCATGTTGAGGGGGACAAATGAGATTACTGAATTAAAGTAGCAATTTAACTGCTACTCACCACTGTGTTTCTGCTGTTCCATAGCTGAAGCTTTCAGACTGTGCTTCTCTTTATCTTTCCTTGAGACAGACAGATTGAAAAGATCAACAGTAGCAGAACTGTAGGACTTGGGATGCTCTCCACAATAAAGCAACTCAGCAATAAATCAACATTATTTCCTCTATTCTTTGTTCTGCTTTAATTGCTCATACTTTTAAGCTTTAGCCGGACCTCTAGATAGAGATTCTGAAGCAATGCAATTCTCCAAGCCATCCCAAAACCCCCTCTCTATCTTAAGCTGTTGCTCTGGATCTTACTTATGTTTTTCCTTCAGGCTTTCAGGGAACAATTCCTCAGGAGTCCACAGTTCCTAAAGAAATAAAACTCAGGAACTTAGTTGCACAAGAAGGCACATCCACAAACCATTTCAGCCAGATTCCCCACCTCTTTCTGCATATCACACTATGCGCTGCTCACAGTACACGCATTCACCCTGCTTCCCAGCTAAGCCACATGGCAGTGATCTTTGTGGACCTACCCTCAGAGAGGTTTCCTTTGCTGACCAGGGGGAACCTGGAACCAGGGAGGTAAGTAGTACATTTTTCTCTCTGGGAAATCTGCGTACTCCTGGCATTATGAAGTTGCCGCTGAACAGGCAGCAGCTGTCTGGAAGCATCTTTTGCCTGACATCCATAAGTGGAGCTTTCCTGAAGGGGGCACTCCATCTTTGGAGCACACGCTCCACAGGGGCCCAATTGGCACTGACACATCAAGATGGCATCAGGTTAAAATGTATTTCCCCAGGAATCTTAATATGCTTTGTGCTGTTCTGTGTTCTTATGCTTAATTTGTTCTTATTGTGATGTTATCCATTCATTTATTTAAAGTATTTCTATCACGTCCTATACACAAAATGTCTCAAGATGGCTTACAAGACCAAAACAATCAATCAGTGAACAAAACAATTAACAACAATTAAGAATATGCATGAAACCAACAGAAACATTTTACCAGTAAGAACAAAGTCAAAATCAAAAGTGAAAACAAAGTGCGACTGTGGGTAATTAAAAGCCAATTAAAATTCCTAGTTCTTAAAATGGTGGGCAAATAAAAAGGTTTTCATCTGGTGCCAAAAGGAATATAAAGTCCTTTTTAATGGTTCTATTGTATATTTTGGGTTTTATGCCATTTTTACATCACCCTGGTAGTCTAGGCACAAAAGCAGTTTAATACTATGTTTGATAAATAACTAATTGATTTACTGCACAGCAGTAAATCAGCAAACAGGTGTCTTTAAAGTAGAAATTCTTCTGGCTTGTGCTTATCTCCAGCACTTGGTACGGGAGAAAAGAGCCTCTGCGCATAATGTTTTGTCAAGTTCAGTTTCACAGATGAACCACATGAATAAATCACTCGGATGTAGTGACGCCACAAAAAACCCAGAGAAGACTCCAGTGGAGACTATGACTACTTACTGGGTCATCAAAAGTTTCCCCAAGCTGCTCCATTGCATAGTAAATCAGTTTTTTCTCCATAAGAGACCTCTGCACATAATGGCGGACATTCTGTGGATGAAGAAAAGCTGTTAAAATAACATGCAATCTGTCAGAAACATATATTATAAAATGGATCTAACTTTGCTTGCTTGACAGCACACATTCTGCCACTAAAATATTATTTCTAATATTAAAGAGCTATAAGATACACACTTCTCCCATAGGTACAGTCTCACAATTTTTATAATTTTACTCTGATCTCTCAGTACAGACAGTGAAATATTGGAGCAGCACATGCTTGCTTTTTCTCATATTAATCGTCCATGTTGAGGTCTCGCACAACTGCAGTTTCTCTTGGCTTCTTTGCATACTGAAGAAATTAGGAAAGCAATTATAAATATGAACACTGGGAAATCACCTGATTCAGACAAGTTTCCAACTCTTAAAGACATTTTCCAGCCTCTTAGTTCCAAAGTCTTATTGTCTTTCTAAACACATTGTTGAATCAGATTCTTTCATCATCATTCAATGATACTTGTGTTACTATGTTCATAGGCCTGGTGATGATTATACTGGTTTTGCCTGTTGTTATGTGCCATCAAGCTGTTTCTGACTGGTGGCGACCCCATGAATGAAAGCTTTCCAAAATGTCCTGCCTTTGACAGCTATTTAATTAATTGGTAAACATCTGAACTGACCCTGTTTGGAAACACTATATCTTACATTGTATTAGCTAGCTGGGAGTTTTGATGGTATCCAAATTTATTATGTATTCTCAGAGACATATCTCAAATGATCAAGGTAAACTTGAAGAAGTTGATTAATGAGACCTCACAGGATACAGATGACTAGGCATCCTTAAAACTGAATTTGTAGAATAAAGTTAAAACATGATGACTAGCATACCTGGTATTGTTTATGTTATATGTGGGATTCCTTTATCTATATTCAGAAAATATTTTCAAAAATGTCATATTTTTACATAAATGTTTAGGGAGGGGTCCACCCTACCACAAATATCTCTGAAAAGGATACAACTTCCAGTTAAATAAAGTAGGATTGGCTTTCCAGATCTTGCTATATATTATCAGGCCTGCTTGCTGAGCTGAGCTAAACATTGGACTTCTCAAAAATTTTGGAATCGTTATGTCTGGAACTCCTCAGCAAACAGATGGCATTAAGTTCTCAGCACAGTAAAACATGTATAGTTATGGTAGTTAGAAATATGTGGCATACACATGTGACATATAAGATGATATTGATTACAGTTTGACCCATTTTTTCATGTGAAATGGATTTATGGGGAAACCCAGGCTTAAAAATTGGTAAGAAAGTGGTGGACTTGGAAGGATATGATAATTTTTACTTGGATCAAATGCTGGGTGTTGAAGATGAGTTTTACTCATTTTCAGCTTTGGGTGATAAATACAATTTTCCTGCTACAGCTGACTGGCACCACTAGCAATTGCAACACCGGTTAGAATCCAAGTTTGGCCCCGAAACATTTCTAGCTGCAGTCTCCTGTGCTCGCTCGCTCTTTCTTTCTTTCTTTCTTTCTTTCAGATATTTGCATGCCGTCCTTTGCAAGAGCCTCAGGACAGCTTACACAAATAAAATACAAATGCCTAACATAACATAAATACATTAACGACCCACTCTGGCTGCAATTAAAATACGATGATAAAATTCAATATTAAAACTTGGGAAGTACTTATCAGAAAATTAATTGACAGCTGGATCAACCTTTCTAACAATTGTAAACTTACATTCCAAAATGGCCAGCCAGGTTGAACCTGTTAGCTTGCTACAGGAAAACCTTATTTTCTGGAAAAGTATTGGTAACGAGAGATAATCTACAGGGCACTAACTTACTGATGCTCTAGGGGGCACTGTTGAGATATGCCTGAGTGTGGAGACGACCACGCACCCCGTTCCCTCTGTGATTGCAATCCGCTTTGATGCAGCTTGCATCCCTGGCACACCTGCAAATTGTGTGACTGTCAGAAAGTGGGCAGAGGCAGCAGCGTGAGCAGCAACTGGGCCCTTTGCCAGCCGGCTTCCAGCTGCTGCGAATGGTGAAGGGGGACAGCATGATCTGTGTCCCTTCCTTCCCTGATTTTGCCGTCTGCCTTTTCAGCAGGAGTAAATTCTTTCTAACCTTCTACCTCCCCACTTTCTTCCCCCTTTGCTCCCCTTCCACAGCTTTCTTTTTATTTTTGTTTCTTACTCTTTTCCCTTTATTCCACGATCTGGATTTAGAGCACAATCCACATTTCCACCCTTAACCTATTTTCCCCTTAAGTTCCACATACACAGAGGAAGGTGGAAACACGTTAAAGAAGGGAAAAGTCTCTTTTGACTCCAGTGCCACTACGTATGTTGAAGTAATAAAATTAATGGAAGAATTATTTTGTACAGGAAATTAATGGGCTTGCCTTCTACACACCTGGGGCGTTGTTGCAGCAGCAAAAGTGGGATTCAAGCTGTGGCCTGGGGCTCTGGAACTCAGAACTCATACCTGCCTCTCGAAGTTTTAAAGCAGCAAAGCATGAGGATGGGAGCATTTCCGGCCAAGGGGTTTTTACATTTCGATGAAGATTTTGTGAATGGCCATGCCCCCCACAGCAGTCTTTTTGTTATTAGTCAAGCCCCTGTGTTTGTGCTGGTGCCCACAGCACCTCCTTAACATTCCAAATGTGCCTATGGGCCCTAAAAGCTTTGGGATCCTTGCCCCAGTAAAGGAACGAATCTCGTCTTGGATTTCCTTCTGCTTTTCTCCTTGTCCCAGACTCACAGGAAAGTTATCTGGGACTCGTTTTTATTGTTTGCAGACTTGTATGGGTTGACTGAATTTTGAGGAGTGATGTTCAGCACCAGGGGAAGTAAGAGCCTGGGTTGTGAAATTTGCTGCATTAAGGTGCAAACTCATGCAAGTTCAGACAAAAAGTGTGGTACTGCATTCGGCTAGCCATGTGGTCTCGGGAATGTTGGAATTCGTGGGATGTTTTCCTGTCTTAACATGCATAGGGTGTTATGTATTAGCCATTTAGGTATTTCTTTTCAGTGGGGACACACTATACCCATATCAGGCCTGGTTGAAATCTGGACAGGTGCCTTAAAATGTTGTGAACTGCCCAGAGAGCTTCAGCCGCGGGTGGTATAGAAATGTAACAATAATGATGATTGGTTCATTTATCATCATCTGCTAAAAAGTCATCAAGGCGTTCCACAATAACATAAAACAATTTAACCTAAAAACAAGAATGTGAACTCTTTCTGGATTACACCTGATGTGAGAAAGATTGTATTAATTTGCACACCGGAACGGAGGGTGACTTCAGATAGGGGAAATGCTGCTGGTACCTCTCTGGCGGCAACAGGTGTTTCTCCTCCCAGCTCTGCTTGATACCGTTTCAGCTTCTCCAGCATCATCTCATCTGATGGGTAGAAGAGCAAGTAGGTGGCGGCACACTCAGCCGCCGTGTCCACATTCCCAACTGGAAAAGAGAAGACTGGCTGGGTCACGGCAGCTCCGCCTTCCCTTCCAGCCAGGCTCCACCCGACTACCATCACAGGCAGAGCAGAGCTCACAGGCTCTCACCTCAAAAGAGCACTCCTTGCTCACCTTTGTCATAGGAAAACTGCAGCAAGTCGAAATGCGATGGAATGAAGTCTTCTACGGAAGACACCCTCCCTGGCTTGGTGGCTATGTTGAGGATGCACTTCTGCCTGCACCTCAAGACCTGGATGTAGTGAGCTGGAAGGCAGAGAGAAAACACATGCCCCTCAGATGGATGGGGTGCTCTTCTAGCAGAAGGTACTAAAAGAACCCCTTTCTCCCTGGACACTCGACCGAAGGCAGGACTTGAAACAAATATCACTGATATTCCGAGATGTCTGATTTCCCCATGCCAAGTTTGAATTTCAAGGTGGCATTTTGAACATCTGAGGAATTTTATGAAACATGTGAGTCAAAGGATATCCTTGGAAGGTAAACACACTACGTATCTGGCTGTCTGCTTTAATGTCTTGTGCAGCCAGCAAAACCCGGAAGGGATCATTGTGTGCTCAGCCACAGTGTTCAATGACAAAGGCCTAGGATGGGGTGCTTTTTAGTTCAGCATTTACATAGAAGAAGTCCTGCTCCTTAGTCCTTCGAAGGCATTGGCCAGGTTTCCACGACCAGAGAAGGAAAGGAAGCAGCCATGGATTGCTTTCCCACCCATGCGTGTCAGTTGTGTGCCACCTAATCCCCACAATTCCCTGTGCTGGCACAGTTATCCTGTTGTCTGAACGAGGGGTGTGTGTGACAAACCACATGGGAGCCTACAGCTTGTTCTAGGACTAAAGGATGGCTTGCCAGTCAGCCTTACTGGCCTCCCTCACGAGGTTCCAGCCTCACGACCAGCCAGGCCAGCGCAGGCGATTATGATAATCCTGAGCCATGGGGAAATTGGCCATGGCGGTCCGTCTTCTTTCTCCAGTCGTGGGAGAAATATGTATTTATGTATTTTGTTTCTGTTGTGAGCCTCCCCGAGGCTTCGTTGCGATGGGGGCGGCATAAAAATGTTTTAAATAAAATAAAATAATAAACATGCAATTCCACCTCTGCATTTGAAATCTGCATGCTTTAGAGAGCTGTGGGATGTTTTTCTGGCTCAGCATGCAAGGGATCACTAGCTTACTCTTGTTTGTACCTCTTGCTTTGATTTTGGCAGGCATGGAATAGGATAGCTCAGGAGGCAACTGCCTGAATTAGGTGCATCAGAAAACTTCTGTAACCTCCCGCACACCAGGACAAGACTTTGGCAGGGAAAGCAGCGGAACGAATGGGGCCAGAGAGGAGGAGATGGGGAAGCAAAGTCCGCAGCTCTGCCAAGTAACACAGTGGCAGGGTGAAGGACAGAGCACGTGGCTCAAGGAGAGAGGCCTGGGACTGGAGAGCATTGCTAGGGGATCTCTTGTGAACTGCACACATCAGTCTCGAGGTGTCAACTGCAAGTTCAATTGTCCAATGTTAAAAAAGTGTGCTTGGTAAACAATGGACAAAGATGTATTGCTTTATACTTTGTGAGCAATTCTTGAGCTAGATGCCTGAGAAAGTTAACTACCTTTTTTACAATCTCATGCAGCTGTAGTTCGCATTTGCTCATATTTCTGACCAAAAATGTAATTAATAGGAACAGCAAAGACACACACATTTAAGGTGGGAATGTGCTTTTAGGCATTTCACCAAAATGGAGAAGTTTGGTAACTGACATGCATAAAAATAAAAAAGGGGTTGTTGGCTGGGATTCAAAAAAAAAATTTTCAACACTGGTTCTGCACTAGCACAAAGCATTTGTCAACAAAGAACATAGAAAAAGAGCAAGTCAGAAGGGGCCTCCTGGGTCATCTAGTCTGATCCCTGGCACCAGCCAGCTCCGCTCACGACATGTCCACCATGTGCATGTCCAGCCTATCCTTGAACACCCTCACCGATGGGGCCTCAACCACTCCCATGGAAGCCCATTCCATACCCTCGGGGTCCTAACTGTCAGGAAGTGCTTCCCGGCATCCAAATGGAACCTTGGTTCCCTGAGCTTTGCTCTGTTGATACGTGTTCTGCCCTCCTCTGCAGGGGAGAACAGGTCTCTACTCACCATGTGACACCCCCTCATTTACCTATATGTCGCCACAGATCCCCTAGGAGACTCCTCTTCTCCAGGCTGAAAAGACCCAGTTCCCTCAGTCTCACCTCATACAGCTTTCCCTGCAATCTGGCCACCATCTTTGTGGCCCGACGCTGCACTGACTCTAACCTTGCTATATCCTTCCTGTAATGAGGGGCCCAGAACTGAGCACAGTACTCCAGTTGCAGGCGTACCAGAGTCATATAAAGTGGTAGCAATACCTCTCTTGATCTAGAAGCCATGCTTCTGGCTATGCAACCAAGGATGGCATTTGCCCTCTTGACCACCGCATCACACTGCTGACTCATGTTCAGCCTGCAGTCAACCAGCACCCTGAGGTCCCTTTCACAAGTGCTGCTCTCCAGCCACTTGTCCCCTAACCTGTACTTATGACACCTATTCCTATGCCCCAAGTGCAAGACCTTGCACTTACCCACATTGAACACCATCCTGTTGTCTCCTGCCCACTTCCATAGTCTCTCTAGATCCTTTTCAAGCTGAGAGGACTTTCTAAAGGCATTTATATCATTGTCCAGACTACTTTACATGAGAAAAAAAAAGTTGAAGTCTTGTGAAACTCGAGGCAGCTTCATAATCCTAGTGTCTCTTTTCTGTTCTGGACTGCAAAAATACAGAAGTACCTGAACAGAGCTTCATAATGTAGGACCAAAACGCAATGACAAGGAAAATATGCATTATAATTTTAACAATATTGCCTAAGAAAACATTCAATATTTTAATGTGCATAATAAAATGTTGTATTTTAACATATCTAGATTCTATGTTTCTTGCAAACTCAATCAAAAGAATTCATTTTGCAAAAAGTCTTGACTTTATTCCCACTCTAATGTGAATACATTCACTCAATTTCATCATTTTTGCCACATTCCATAATGTATATAATTATTCTTTTAAGGTAGGGGGCTTTAGATTATGCCATTACTTCTCTTTCTGCAGCAGCCAATTTTTATTTCTCTTTAAAGAAAAAGGAATGGAGGCAGTAAAATCTTCCTGGAGATGTGAAAAAGTCCCCTCCCGTACCTTCCATCCCAGCAGGTTGGCTACTCCAGCTGTTTCTCTCCCTTTCTCAGTCTTGATACCAAAGCAGCACACAGAGAAAAGTGGCTCTTTAGAGTGGGGCATGTTGGGGAAGGGGGGAAGGCACAGGAAGCGCAGACATTCAGGACTCCTTCCTGTGCACTCTTTTAACCATTAAAGAAAGACACCACACACACAGTGCACACCATCCCCTTATGCTAATGCTTTTTTTCCTTTCAAGGAACTCAAGGCAGCCTTCATAATTCCCCTTCTCTCGATCTTGCCCTTACAACAACAGCCCTGTGAGGTAGGTTGGGCTGAGTGACTGGCCCAAATTCTCCCAGGGAACTCCATGGCTGAGTAGGGACTAGAACCTAGATCTCCTCAGTTCCTGTCCCACACTTCTAACCACTAAAACACACTGGCTCTCTTTATGGGACTTACTTATGTTATGTCTTTCATAAACACAAGCTTAAGTGTTGTGTGTTGGGGACTGCAGCTTGGGTGGGAAAGCTTTCTTAGCCTGGCCACATTCTGCTAAGACTAACCTTCTGGTGACCAGCATGGCAGATGGCCGTGAAACCAGATGCCACAAAAATGGACAGAGCTACCTCACACATTCTCATTCTCATTCTCTCTCTCTCTCTCACACACACACACACACGAACAGACAGAGGGATAGACTCTTTCTCAACCTCTGCTGAGAATGTCTTTTTTTAGTAGATGCTTTTCCTCAAGATGCTCCAACATTCAGGACATTTTGGCTCCACAAAGCACATGCATGCAGCATGCCCAATACTGAGTGATCCTTTGGCGTTTTGATGCTACCTGCAATCGCTTCATAGAGGCCCAGCTGCATCTCTTCCTCTTTATCCTCCTCTTCCCGGGCCCCTTCACACAGTGCTCTACAGTCCTCCAGCGCCAGCAGCCCCTCTCTGAGTGACTCCTCCAGCTTTGCCACGGCCTGCTGGTACTCATCCATGCTGTAGTGGTGCAGTCCAGCTTCATATGCCACCTGCAGGACCACAAAGCCAAGCCGCCTCCTTAAAAGCCTGAGGAGAGCTCAGCTGCACCTCTCCCAGAGAACAGGGGTGCCACTGGGGCCTCACCTGCAGGCCCAGCTGCACTCAGCAAGGAAGACCCATGACCAGAAGATGTCCTGATGCTTTTTTAAAACGTAAGAGCCTCACGGTGGTGGCTGCAAACAGGCTTGGCTGTGTGCATCTGTAACCCCTTACCCCATGCCGTTCTAAAAAGAGAACTTCCCCCAGTGGCACAGCCCCAAATCAAGCTGCTTCCCGCAAGCTGCATGTAAGGTTTACACAGGGAAATCGGGACATCCTTTTCATTACAGATTTGCCACATCACAACATGAAGCTTGACTCTGACTGAAGTGGCATCACCCTGCTTCTTGCCTTTATCACTTCAGGCTGAAGCTGGGATGCTCATGCAATGGAGTGATGCAAAACCAGAGCAAAACGAAATTGCACATGGATGCCTGGCATGCCAAGGAGAAGACTGCTGGGTGTTTGTATGGTGCAGCAAAATACAGCCACCGAGGCTCCCACCTACAATCTGAAGTGGTGCAGCCCAGACCACAGGTTTTCCACCTCAAGTCAGGTCTGAGGTTTGCCCCCCGCACAGATGCCTGTACAAGCATGCTAATGTGCTCCAAAATAACCATTAAAAAATCAAGGTGCCCAAGGGCCCAAAGTACAGTATAGTTCTGCCCACTATCTAATTCTGCTGCATCAGATGTGATTGTTCGACTGATTGAATCAGTTCTGCTATATCAGGATTACCCGCACTTGGTGAGAGGCATACCTGGATCAGCAACTCATGCAGAAGCAATGGCATGCTCCTCTGAAGGCAGGTGCCTCTTATTACATAAAGAAATAAGCCCAGTCAGGCCTCCAGGGGTGGAGCGATACATTTTGAAGCGCTGGCAGGAATCACGGCACTTCCCACAGTCATACCCCCATGACAAGTCCAGAAATCCAGACTACAGTCCTGACCTTGATAACAAACCACTTCTAGCAGTTCTATCTTCACCGAAAGCAGGGTATTTTGTTATTGTTGTTTTGTAAAGCTAATGGGACTTAATGGCTCATTCAAGACCAAGCCACGCAAAGATGCTTTCCATTAGAACAGGAAATACATTGTTGCAGGGAAAATTCATTCCCCCATCCTGCTCCACCACTACTGTGAGGATTGCAGCTAAACTAAGAAGAAACAGGGGAATCTGGAGGGAGAGATGTTTGTAGCAAATTTTAGTGTCTCTGCTAATAAGGAAGTGCCTACAACAAGTCCCAGAATGACCCTAATTAGGGCAGATTCAGTGGGGTGGATTCAGCTATCAGAACTTCAGGAAACTCTGCCTTGGGGCTGTTTCAGACACGGCTGCCGCAGCTGAACCAGTTAGCAATCGCCACACTTAATTTATGGAGAATTCTAATTTACCAGCACTCAAACTGCAAGCCCAAGATACTGGCAAATTGACATCTTTGGAGCAGCAGCCGAGAATGTACTATGTTTTCCTTCCCTGTGGAGAAGATAATCATGCTGTTGTCATAGTACATTTACATAATTTTGAAAACGACCATGCCTGTATTAAAATGGTGTTTGCATTTTGCCTTCCCACCCAAGAAGCCACACGCTCCTCCTCTGCCATGCTCAGATGCTCGCCTTGTTCTCTCTGCCACCACACCATTACCACCCTTTTTCTCCTAGCTTCCATGCAGTGGGACAGAGACCAAAAGAGACCGCTATGATGCTGCCAACATCTGCATTCCTGCCACTGCCGGAGACGTTCTCTCACGTGGAAGCAGCCTCCTGTCATCCAGGACCTAGAGCTATACTGTGGAGATGTGGCTCGGACAATGAATTGGCTCGACTTACTATTTCAGACACTCTGATTCTTGCAGGCCAAACATGCTGGCGTTTCAGCCCAGGCTGGCCCCTGTCGGGGTCCTTTCCTCAGCCGGTCTTACCTTACATCACATCCCAATTCAGGCTCACCCGGGACCCTTGAGCTTCCTTGCCACCAGCCTGTTAGCAGCCCCTTCAGGATCGGTGAGTCTGGCCAGCAGATCCAACCAGAGCACCCTGGCTATGTTTCAAATATGTTGTGCTTTCTGGTGTCACTCATTGAACTACTACTTCTTTTGTGCTCCACCCGACCTGTTTGCTTCAGGACTAAAGTACATGTGCCATCCATGGAGGCAACTGTTTCTCTACACTACTGAAGGTGCTATTTGTTTTCATCACCAGGGCAAGCAGTAGCTTCAAGACCAGGAAAATGAGTTATAGACCTGGTTTGCATGTAAACAGTAGCAATTTATAGGTTAATTAATCCACAGTTTTCTGCAGTTCACAATGGGTGTGCTCTGTGGCTATTTTGAATATTCATTCCCCAATCAGGTGTTTCTGAGTGCCACTGAAATGGCACATTTGAATGATCCCTGCACTGAATGATCACTGCAGTCCAGCCTGGCTCAAATGATTTAAGCCATGGTGAGCTGTGGTATGTGCCAGCAACTATTTTGAACATTCAGTCCTTGGGTTGCCATGATTTTGTTGTATCATCCAAGCCCAGGCAGCAGGGGTTGCTTGAGGGTTAATAACTGACAAATAACCCATGGCCTGCAGTGGAGTTACTTGTGGGTTGCTTAACCCTTAAACAACCCCTGCTGCCTGCATTTAAACAAACACCAAACAATGACAACTACCTGTTCAGAATGGTCACTGGCACTGAACAGGTAAGCCACAATAGGATAAAGCACAATAGGATACACCACAATAGGATGTGATAATCATGTGAACCAGCCCTATAGATTAATCTTGGATGAAACAATCCATAGTTAACCTACAACAAGCAGTTAGGTTAATCGTGGGTTATTTAGCCTGTGATTATGTAAGATTTCTTTCAATTTGGTTTTATAATTTGTTAAAAACTTTTTCATTTAAGCATTATTGCACAAATATATAGATATTTAAAAACAAGGCAGAAAACAGCAAATAAAAAATGGATTTAAGCAAAATGGGGCTAAATTGGAGCCTACTAAAAAAATACTAGTAGACATGTACCACAGTACAGAAGTATAGTTCCAGGCTCACCTGTCAGTGACATCACAGCACATATCAAAACCACACTTTCTAAAGTGGTGAAAAAGTAGCACATAGGTGAACTACAGTCAGGGAACCTTTCAATCCAAACAATATGAATCCACTAGGGTCTTAGAAAAGATGGCAGAAACACGAAGAAAACAGAGGATAACAAATTGTTAACAACCAACTCAAACTTGACTATTCTACACTCAGCAGCTGTTCTAATTTGCACTGCAAGTATCTCACCCAGTGTGGCATGGCTTCAAGATCCTGAAAGCTTTCTGATTTCACCCCTGCCATGCGACGGTATTTTTCCATGTCCTCACGCATTTGAAGGTGCTGTGGATTGGCCACGAAGAATGTGTAAGCTGAGGAGACTGCTTCATCCAGTTTCTTCAGCTGCAGAAAGAAAGAGTTTGTCTGCTTAGAAACAAATGTAGGCTGCAGTGAGACCACCTCAGAAATTGGGGACAGGGGCAGTGGTGCAGCTAGATAATTGCAGATACAGCAGTGTGCAAGCTGTGCCTTCCCATTCACCACCCTATTTGTAGGCAGAGAAATGTATGGAATTTCTCCAGAGGAAAGAAATATTCTCCTGAGTTTCTTGCAGGGGGTGTCCACCATCGGCCTTTGTTCCCCAAAGGTGTGTACAGGGGAGCAGCGATTGTGCTGGCTAGATGTGCTGGCCATTTTGCATCCTCCACAAAGCAGACGAGGTGCCAGCAGTGTGGCATTTAGTTTTAGGAAAGAAGTACAGCAAGTGCTGTGCCAAAATCTCTTCTCCAGGTTTCCTGAAAGCTTTCTTCCTTCACAAACGGGTTTCCATTTTCATGCCTCATTTCCAAAACATTTAAAAGTTACTTTAAATTTATTCAGGTAGAGTTTTTTGAGCTTTCCTTATCTGTGTGTGTGGGCTGAGGGTGCACTCTGTGTATTCTCTTTCCATTTAGCTCTCCCTCACTCTGCGTGCACTTCCTGATAGAGTAGGAGACCTCATGGAGGGGGTTTTCCTAAGCTTTTAACTGAAATACAGGAAGTTGGATGGGCTACTGGTGCTGGACAGATGATTGTATAATGAACGACCAGACACCCGTGCAGTCTTCAGTCATTTCATTGGTAAGGTACGCACAAGTACCCTAAACCCAACCCAAGAGAATTTCTCCCACATTTTTTCCTCCTCTGAATTCCTTTCCTGCCAGTTTGAATGAGAATGGCTGGGCAAAATATGAAAAAATCACTTGCACAACACTCATTTTAGGCCATAGACAGGGTGCAACCTCACTGAGGGCTGCTTGACACAGTCTGGAGAGAACTTTGGGGCTCCAGCTCCAGCCTTGCAGAAGTGAGATCAGACCCAGGGCTCTGAATTTGGGCGGCCAGTCCTATACACTCACGGCGAGTGTAGGTGTTTCCATAGCACTCTGAAATCACAAGTGTGACTCTGGAGCCAGTGCTGAGGAGCGGGAAGGGAAGGAGTGAGGCTTTACCAGGATATTAAAAACTCAGAGCCAAGGGTAAAATCTGCCACCTAAGTGTTTAGAGGGTGGGAGGAGTGCCGAGGCCATGCATTTTCCGCTGGATGTCCGCAATCTTCCAAGTTTGGTGAGCAACAGGCCGCCACATAGATTGCCGCTGCCCGTCCTCTGAGGGAGAGGGCTCTTTATATGGCCATGCATATTATTTTAGCAATGAATCACACAAGTAACACAGCTCTTCTTTCCCCCCCTACTGTTCAGTACTTTACAATGGCTTCTTCATTCCTGGTATGTTAAAGGGGGAAACATGATTTGCTAACACAGATTTTTTTTAAAGAACTGAACATAGGCTGTATCATATTTTAAACGCCCATCATGGCAGTATTTTTGTTGTTGTTTCTGTACTGACCAATAGCCAAAGCTCTCTGAGTAGTTCACAGCAATGGAGTTTGCTTCTGCTGCCCTGACACTAAACACATTTGCCTGGGAATTCAAAATCATTCTCCACACACACACACACACACACACACTAAAAAAATCATAAAATGGGTGATGATACATCAGGCCACCCCAACTGTTAAAAGCTTTGAAAAATAAGAAAGCAGGCAAGGAGGATCAACCTCAATGGGCACAATCAGGCCATCCAAAAAGTGATATCAGGCCTACGTGCTACTTAATGCATTAGCTGCTGGTTTGGGGGTCGTCACTTGGGCACCTCTGGATTCAGGGAACTTGGACTTCAGCCCAAGATCCAGCTCTAGCTGCACCAGGAGAAGGGGAGTGTGGAGAGGAAACCTCACCAAGCAATTGAATTGAATTGCAAACCAAGTAGTGCATATTAAATACATTTGTTATAGCACTGTGAGTTGCTTAGGTAAAACAGATATCCTTTTAAAGAAAAAGGCATTGGCATGCACAATGGCACACAGGGCAGCTACATTTAAAAATAATAATCGTTATTCAAGATGCAGTGGATGGGAAGCTAAGGAGCCCGGAGCAGGGCTGGGCAGGGTCATTTCGCTGGCTGAGGGGGAGCGACAAAGGGCATTCGGAGGCCTGGGGCAGCTGCTTACGGGCACAACCACGTCTGCCTCTCCCAGCCGCTCGCAACAGGCCCTCCCCGCTTTGCCTAGTTTTTAAAACTCCGCACACCACCCCTCGCTACGTACCAGAGCTGCAATCCAAGAATTACGCGGACAAAGGCCTATTTCAGGTAAACTGTAACGGCCTGTGGGGGAAATATAAACGCCTCCAGGGATATGAGGCGGAGAAGCGCTAGCAGAGCTGTTGCCTATCCATTGCTAACCGCGCGGATTTGGAAGCGCCTGTGCGGATGCTGCGCTCTCCTCGGCTGCGCGCCGCGGAGCAGCAGGGGAGGGCGAGCCAGCGGAAGCGGCCACATCAGCAGCGGCGAGCGGGCCCCGGCCGCGGGCTGCTTCTCACGCACCTTGAAGAAGGCAATCTGCAGGTAATTGTACGGCTCCCGCTCCTCGAAGTCCTGCTGGATCTCTCTGCTGGCCCGGTAGCGGGACGGCTGCCCGCCCAGCCCGCGTCCCAGGCATTCCTCCAGGCACTCTGCCCGCTGCAGCACCCGGTCAAAGAAGCCGGTTTCCCAGGGGTGCGAGAGGGGCCGCCCCCCGAAGCTGGCCTCGTCTTGGCATCTGCCCCGGCACTCTCGGCGCACCCCTAAAAGTCGCGAGTAGCTGTGCAGGCAGCGCTGCAGCAGCTCTGCAGCCCAAGGCCAGTTCTGGGCGAAATAGGCTCGCACCCCGTCCGCGTAGAGCAAGTCATACGGGGCCAGCGGGCTCGACCCTGCAGGGAGCGGGCATCTGCTCACGGCGGGCAGGAGAAGCAGCAGGAAAGCGAAGGAGGGCATGATGGAGGCGAAGAGGCAGGAAGCACTGGGAGTTTCTGGAGTGAAGGGGCAGGGAAGGGCAGAAGCGAAGTAGAAAGGCGGAGGGACAGGCAGGGACGGGCTGCAAGGAGACGGAGGCTGGAAGAGGCGAGCGTGCCGGGAGGGGGCAGAGACGCTCCTCTCTTGCGTATGGCTGAAGCGCGAAGGGGGCCTGCGCTCCTGGAGGCGGGAAGAGGGAGGCGGGGACCGAAAGAACAGGCACCGGAGCTGCCTCCGGCTCGGCTGGAGGTCCTCCCAGAAGTGGAGCAAGAGCTGAGACGCTGGGCACAAGTGCCGATGAGCCCCGCCGGGCGAGGGGGAAATGCCCCCTGAAAGAGGGAGGTAAGTGGTGCAAGCTGCTTCCCTGACTTGCTTTAGCAGCAACGGGGGAAAGCGGCCTCGTTTTTTTACGGTGCCAGCCAGCAGGACTGGCTGCCACTTCTCACGGCATGTTGCTGCCTCCTTTGCGTTTGCTGCGGAACAGTGTGTGAAATAACCGGCCATCTGGATGCTCTTGAAAGGAGAACCAGTTCAAGATACTGCAGTAGAAATGGCCTTCTGTTCACCAGGGCTCGAAAGGGGACTGCAGTCAAGAGGAAGGCGCGGTACCAGATGCTCTGCATCAAGGATGTGATGTTGGAATGGCTTTTTTGTATGCCAGCCTAGCCTACATCACAGGACTGCTCCAAAGATGCTGCCTCAAGCTTCTTGGGTGGACTCATTCAAAAAGAAACTGGACAGCCACCCAACTTGGTGTTCTGCAACAGCAGGTTGGATTCGATGACCTTCATGGCCCTTTCAACTCTACTATTCTCCAATTCTATGAGAACTTCAGAACTACCAAGTTAAGGCTACACTTCTAGTATACTTCTATGTGAATAAACCCATTGAAGTGAACGGAGATTGTGCATGTGGACACACGGTATCCAGATGGAGAGGGTGAATGGAGTTGTGCATTTTCAATATCTGAGTAGGAGGGAGAAGGGCCCAGCCTATACTGTTTGCACTGGCTGCCAATTGAAGTCCTGACCCAATTTAAGGTGCTGGTGATGACCTCTGCAGCCCTAAATGGCTTGGGTCCCAGATACCTAAAGGAGCGCCTCCTTCCCTGGGTGCCCGCCCACCCCTTGAGATCTGTGGCAGAACTCCTGCTCTGGGAGCCCTTCTTGAAGGAGATTAGGAGGGTGGCTACTCAGAACAGGGCCTTTTCGCAGTGGCGCCCTGACTCTGGAATTTGCTCCCCAAGGAGGTTCACCTGGCACCATCGCTTTATTCTTTTAGGCATCAGGTGAAAACCTTTTTATTTTCCCATCGTTTTAATGTTTAAATGGTTGTATTCAGGGTTTTATTATTGAGGTTGGACACAGTGCCTTGTTTGGTTGTATATTTTTATTCCCCCCACCCTTCTTCTTGTAAACTGTCCTGAGATGCTTGTAGTGGGCGGTCTATAAAAGCTTTTACTATATAAATAAAATAAAGGTATCATGGAATGGAACGGAGTGGAACAGAACCAAGCATAACTGAATGGAACCAAGTGTAACTGAAAAAGCGTAACTGAACAGAGCAGCGCCCAGAAAAGGGGAAAGAAAGCATCAGGCAGCAACGGGACAGGCTGCTTGGAGGTAGCAGGAGTGGCATCAGGAGTGGTGGGAAAAGGCCGCTATCCCCCCAAAGGAGCTTGTACCTGGGAGAAGACGTGCCCCTTCACCTCTTCGGCATCCTGCTCCCTGTGCCCTAAGCGATGCTCCAGCGTCTTCATCAGCAGCTGGAAAACACTGCAGGGAAAGTAAGACAAGGCCTCCAGCCACCCATCTCTGGCTGCCCCCCAAGACAAGGAGCCTGTGCCTTCTTGGGGAAGGGGCCCCTGCAGAACGGCTGGAAGCCAGGAGGAGATGAGGGCAGGCTCAGGGAAAGAGTAAGGAGAGTGACTCCGCATTAGGGGCTGCAGGACCCCTCCAGGTGTGCTTCAGGGGCTGCATTGCCTGCTGGGGACCCCAGGACCACTTGGAGCAGGCACCAGAAAAGAATCGGCATGAAGGACAAAAGACTTCGCTCCTCACCTGAGACATGATGGAAAGTGCCTACTGGGACAGGGCGGCTGGGTCAGGATGTTGACCTCGGCGGTCAGGATGCTGTTCATCAGGGCAAGTGCCTCTTCAAGAAAGGCCTGCTGAAATTGAGGAGCAGGCAAAGTAGCGCTCAGCCCTGGGCGTCGGGCACAGGGTCTCCAAGTCCCCTGCATGGGAGCCTGGGTCAGGCATGGGCAGGAAGGGGAGGTGACTCCCTGGGCTCCCCTCGGGTCCCAGTAGATGCAAGCGTTGCCGCGCCGCAAAACGGCTCCTCCGACCAGGCTCCCTGGGGCTTTGTTGCTGCCTCAACAGGGCTGCCTGTGCTGGACTCACCTTCCCGTGAGCAGCTGGTAGAGGATGACCCTGAAGCTCCAGGAGTCCACCAAGTGCGTGTATGGCTTCCCGTGGATGATCTCTGGGGTCGTGGTTTGCAGCGTGCCACGTGTCCCCGTAGCCGATCCCTGGAAGGAGCCGTGTAGGAGGTTATGGGTTGGGAGGGCCCACAGGCCACCCCCTAAAGGCAGGCAGTGCCTGGGCTGTGCAGCTGGGCAGGGGGCTGTGGGGAGCCCTTCCGCAGCCATTACCTACCTTGCAAAGCCTGAAGTCCGTTATCTTCACATAGCCATAGAGATCAACCAGCAGGTTCTCTGGTTGAGCCCTGAAGAACAGGCCAAGTGAGAGGAGGAGGAGCAAGGGGGGGGGGTCTCCAGTGGTGCAAGGGGGGGCTCTATGCACTCATGGACTCAGGGATTTCCCACCTGTAGATGATCTTGGCCAAATGGAGGGGCTCCAGCCTGAGAGTGACGCAGCCTCCACAGAACCTTTCGGAAAAGACAGAGAGACGCAAATGTGCCATTGTCCCTTCTTGGGGTTCCCCGTAAGGACCAGCCTATTGAGCTTGTTCGTGCATGAGTAGAACTACTCGTGGCCACATCCACAGATGTCACCAATCAAGGAGGGGGGGACCCAGAAAGGAATGGTGGAGAGCTCCAGATGTGGTCTGCACACTCAGGTGGCCAGTGCACTTCCATGCAGGGAACATCAAGCGAGATGCAGCGCATGGGAGAACCGAGCTTCATACTTGCACTGGGAAAACTGCCCCGTCCTGTCCCCCACACCTCCACCGGGGAATGTGGGGTTGAGGACACTGCAAGCGAGAGGATCAGGGGACCGGGGCAGCCCTGCAGGGGCAGGCGAGGCGTGGGGGCCGTGACATTGAGAACCGGCGAGGCCAGGCATCCTGGAGCAGTGTGAGCGGCACAGGGAAAGGCCTCTCCGGCCTCGTGATTGCAGCGCTGGGAGTTGGTGGGGGAAAGGGCTGCCCCCGCCATGTACATGGAACGGGGTGGCCAGAAAGACATGCACCTGACCCAAGGCTGAGCCGGTAGTCGAGGAGCTCACCCGCGGGAGCGTGCTCCATCGCCAGGCTGACGTGTGTTGCCGTTTGAAAGCTCCCAGAAGGCTTGACGACAAATGGGTGCTTCCTCTTGGTATTGAGCTGCAACACACTCTTCTCTGTTTCGAGCCTGAAAAGACCAGGTACAGAAAGCAGTGAGACTGGCAGAGAGACGGGACTTGGGCATAGCAGCTCTCATCTCTGTGTCAAGGAAGCAGATCTGCCAGTTAACAAAAGTTAAAATTAAATGTTTAACAAAGACACACAAGCATTAATTTAAAAGAATAAAAATATTAATAGCAATTGCAATTACTGTGATTCCACCATAGAAACACAACAACAGTACAGATTAAAATGGAACATATAAAACAAAGTTTAAAGGATAAGCAATTAAAATACCTGGAAAGTAAAAAGGTCTCCAGCTGGCACTGAAAAGAATACAAAGTAGGTGCCAAGTGCTCCTCTTTGGGGAGCTCATTCCAAAACCCAAGCACTATAACCAAAAAGGCTCTCCACCTGGTAGCCACTCACTTCACTTCCTTTGCAAGGGGCTCTCTTCCAAACTCGGTGCACAAGTGCAATTGTGAGAGCTAGGAAAAATAGTCTGGCCTCAGGAACCAGGAAACAGCTAGAAGACAGAGAGAAGGTAGAAGCCCAGCTAAAATGAAATAAAATGCATCCAGAAATATGGGGGGGGGGGTGAGGAGAGAAATACACCTTCTAGAAGATGGTCAGCAAGCTGGAGCTGCTTTTGCAAAGAGTAGCTGATAACTGATGAGCTGAACCATTAACCCCTTTGAATAGCACTGCTGAGTGTTAGGTGAGGTGAGGATGAAGAAAGTACATGTCCACCTTTGTGAGGAAGGGAGACGATCCCTTACTCAGAGGTTTCCCACCGTGGGGCCAGGGGTCGTTTGTTCTCCCAGAGCCAGCTTGAGGGAGGGGGATTTGGGTTGCGCCCTGGATACTCATAGAGGCATCCAATGCAGAGTGGGAAGAGCTCAGAGCTCTGTTAACTGACCTCAGAGCTGGAATCCAGTGCACCATAAGGCCCCCCGAGAGGCTGCCTAGGGGGTCACAGGATTGTTCTCCAGTTGTCTAAAATGTTACGAAACTGGAATCCACTTCTCTTCCAAAATGCAGACATTTTGCATAATCACATTGGCAATGTGAATCAAGAGAATGGAACTTTTTTAAAAAAAAATTAAAAGCAATACACAATGAAGCAGGGTAGATTTACCACCTCAGTGGTAAAAGCTCAGGGAAAGGCAGGTTGCTTACCTGTAACTGTCATTCTTCAAGTGGCCATCTGTGCATTCACACATATGGGTGCTGCACCTGAGTAGTGCCTAAGGCCGGAAAGATTGGAAAGCTTAACGTTTTTTGGCGGGAAAACTCCGCTCCCCTCCTGCAGCGACATAAATGGAGCAGAGTGTCCGCCATTCTCCAGTCTTCTTGCAACCGCTGTTTGCTGTGCCTTGAGCCTTTATCTTCTCGTCACTATTTGTCTAATTGATCTCTACTTGTTACCAGTTGTATAATTCCAAGTTTTTCCCTTCCTGTTAAAGTTTTTCCCCAGTTTTTACTCTTTATCTCTCCCCACCCCCAAAAGTTATATTACTCCTCTTTCTTCCTACCTATTTTTCTATCTCCTTTCTTCTCAGTGGCTCAGTGTGCGGCTTTCTGCAAGTGCTCACAGTGTGGGTCTAAAATGTCTCTGACCGACCCACATGATCTGTGTCTCCTCTGCCTCGGAGAGGGACACAGGACCGACAAATGCGGCCATTGCCAGGCCTTTACTAAGCAGGCAAGGAAGAACCACGCAAGGTCCCAGCTCACCAGAGGAACCTTACGTGACCTTCGGAGAACTGATGGCATGACTCGCCAGATCACTAGAGATCGAGGCCCAGCATTGCATCGATCCTAGCACTGACAAGTTCTATGACATTGTTAAGGGAGAATAATCTGCTTCCATCATTCTGCCCCTGATAACAACCCTCCGTCAAGCGATGGTCAAACTAGGGAACTTCCCGCACCAGCCCCAACCTACTTCACATTGGTATGAGGCGATGTATCAAGTTCAGGAGCAGGATATCCCATTCCTCCTGTGCCATCCAAGGCTGAACTCGATAGTGGTGGAATTGTCCCAGGGTCACGAATCGAGGGGACATACTACACCCCACGACAAGGAGGGTTGTAAGATCAACATGCTGGCTCATTGGGTTTATGCCACTATGGGACTTGGCCTCCGCATTTCAAATTACGAAGCAACGCTGGCCCAGTACCTGTACTTCTTAATGCAGAAGCTCAATAATATCACCACTTCTCTTCCGGACCAGCAGAAAGACCTGACACGTATATTCATAAAGGAGGCCATGCAGGTTTCAATCCAGCTAACCACAGCGAGGCACCATGTCGATTCAGACTCCAGGGCTCTGGTTGGTGCCATCTCCCTTCATCGCCATGCATAGCTTCGAAGTTGTAAATTTCCAGAAGAGACCAAATGCCGTATCAAAAAGATGCCCTTTGATGACTCCGGGTTATTTCATGCTCGAATGGACCACAAGTTGAAGTCCATCCACAAATCCAGGATGACTGCTCATCGGATGGAAGTCCTGAGTCAAGCCCAATGTAAGTGGTCCTGGTCCCGACTGTCCTACAGATTGCAACAGTACTCTCAGTTCCTGAACAGGCAACAGTTTCAGCCCCGTCAACGTCAGCAGCAGCCCCAACAACAGTGCTTCCAAGAAAGCCGCCATCGTTTCCATTCGGATAAATGTCAGTGTTGACGGGCCGGGCGAACCTATCCTCTTCTCCTTAACCCACTCTCCCCTCTCCCTTTTGGGAATTGACTGCAAAGTCGACTCCCCATTTGGGAGTCCATCACATCTGATCAGTGGGTTTTATCCATTATTCAGCTCGGACATAAAATCGAACTCGACATCGTTCCTCCGTCGGGATTGATCCGATTTACACCTCACTCATCGGTTCTCATAGACAAAGTTCAGCAATTACTTCATAAAGGAGCGATCTGAAAGCTTACACACTCTGAAGGGCTCCACGGATTCTATGTGAGATAATTTACTGTCCCTAAGAGGGAAGGTGGTCTTTGCCTGATTCTGGACCTATGAGACATTAATAGGTTCATCAAAACTAAGAAATTTCGGATGATCACCCTTCAAAATATCCTTCCATTGCTTAGGAGAGAGGATTGATTCGCCTCCCTGGACTTGAGAGATGCCTATTTCCATATTTCTATCCATCCATCCCACAGGCGTCTCCTATGATTTATGGTCGGTTCCAACTTGTTCGAATTCAACATCCTCCTGTTTGGGCTAGCCACTGCCCCATGGGTTTTCACCAAGTGTATGGCCCCAGTGTGTGCACACCTGCGGCTTCAAGGTATTCAAGTGTACCCATACCTGGACGACTGGCTGATAGTTTCCCCATCCCTGGAAAGCCTTCTTTCAGCTTTGAGAATAACTTGTGACCTTCTACACAACTTAGGACTATGCATTAACCATGAGAAATCATGCCTTATTCCCTCACAGATCATCGATTTCATTGGAGCACGTCTCAACTCCACCCTAGCGAGAGCTTTCCTTCCATCGAGCCGATGGGACAATCTGTGCTCCTGGATCCATCGAATCCAAATGGACAAGACTGTGCCAGCTCTTTCAATCCAGAAGCTCCTTGGTCACATGGCTGCTTCAGTTGCCACAGTTCCCCATGCCAGGCTTTGAATGAGACCACTTCAATTATTTTTTAACAGAATGTTTCAGCCACAACGAGACTCGCCCAATCGACCTCTCCATCTTCCACCTTCTGTCCTCCAGACTCTATCATGGTGGACTGTTCCACACAACTTGAACGTGGGTGTACCAATCCGTCCACCACATCCAACCCTGACTCTCTATCCCAATGCATCTCTAATCGGGTGGGGAGCCTTGTGTGGCACCTGGGATCGAAGGAAGGGCACCTGGGATCGACAGGAATCTACCAGACACATCAATTACCTCGAACTCCTTGCGATCTTCAAAGCTCTTCGCTCCTTCGAGGACACTGTTCAGCAACACGTTGTACAAGTTGCATCTGACAATGTTGTTGCTGTATTTTATGTGAATAAACAAGGCTGTATGAGATCCACTTCCCTGGCCCGTCTGGTGATGCAACTGTGGGACTGGTGCATCCCCAGGGACATAACTCTCCTGGCAGTCCACCTAGCCAGTACCGACAATGAGGAGGCCGATATTTTGAGCAGACAAATGTCAACGACCCATGAATGGGAACTGGATCGGCTGACTTGCAGACAACTTTTCCACCAATGGGGCTACCCGGACATAGATCTGTTCGCTACCCACAAGAACAGAGTATGCAGCACGTACTGCTCTCATTCCGGTGTTGGTCCGGGTTCGACAGGAGATGCCCTAATGATCCCTTGGTCCAACACACTCTTTTATGCCTTCCCTCCAATCCCACTTATGACAAAGGTTGTTTCCAAGATTGTCAACAACAGCGCTACAGGGATTTTGATCACACCTTGGTGGCCCCGTCAGCCTTGGTTCTCCACTCTCTTCCGACTATCCGGTAGCACCTTTCTCTGCCTACCTCTCATACCACATTTGATAACCCAGCAAGACAGAGCTGTTCGCCATCCAGACCTCACCTTACTAAGTCTCACAGCTTGGCGAATTCAATAAATCATGGTACCGATTCGGTACCGACAATACCAAGGTCTGCCATACTTGCCAGTTACGGTCCTGATACGACGATCATTCCCTCGGGTCCGTTGGACCATACAACGAATTCGAGCATTCTCCATCCCGACGTCCAGCATATTCTCCAATCTGCCTTAAGACCATCAACACAAAGATCTTATGCAGCTAAATGGCATTGGTTTTCTGCCTTCGCAGAATCCAATTTGTTTACCGCTTCCTCGGCCTCTATTGAAAACATCTTGCAGTTTCTTCTGGCACTACATCAGTCGGGACTTAAACCTTCCTCCATCAAGGTTTATACAGCAGCTATCTCCCACTACCGTGGGTCAGTGCAAGGCTTCTCAGTGTTTTCTCAATCCATTATTTGAAGATTCATCAAAGGATTGCAAAATCTTCATCCGCCAGTTCGTCCTGTCATGCCCATCTGGAGCCTCTCAGTTTTCCTTCAAGCACTCACCAGAGCCCCCTTCAAACCTCTGGCAACTATCGATTTACGTCTCCTATCTTGGAAGACTGCCTTCCTTGTGGCTGTCACCTCGGCCAGAAGGGCTAGTGAACTTTGTGCACTTAGGATAGACCCTTCCTATCTCAACTTTCACAAAGAAAAAGTTGTTCTCTGCACCGATTCGACATTCTTGCCTAAAGTCGTTACACCATTCCGTATCAATCAGGACATTGTATTACCTGCCTTTTTTCCATCACCCTCTACTCCAATCGAATGGTCCTTGCATTCTCTGATGTTCATCATTGCCTTGCCTTCTACAGATCACGTATGGAATCCCTCCGTAAATCCAACTGCCTCTTTGTGAAATATTTGGACCATGACAAAGGTTCACCCATGAGCTCACAGAGGATTTCAAAATGGGTAATACAAACTATCGAGCTGGCGTACCAACTTGCCAAAATTGATTTGCTGGTTATGCCCAGAGGGCATTCTGCAAGAGCGGTAGCAGCCTCCTCTGCCTTTGCTGCTGAGATTCCAATCCAAGACATCTGCAAAGCTGTGACATGGACCACGCCTTGCACCTTTGCCAAGCATTACCGTCTTGATGTCCATGCCAGATGTGACTGTTCCTTTTCAATGACAACACCACCCGCCTCCGGGTCTGGTAAGCTTGCTAGTCACCCATATGTGTGATGCACAGAGGCCACGACAAAGAAAGGCAGGTTGCTTACCTGTAACTGTCGTTCTTCGAGTGACCATCTGTGCATTCACACACCCCACCCGCTGGTACCGAAAAAAAGTGGGTCCTTTTTTTCGGTACCATGCTTCGCCATATTCATGGTCCTATACAAATTTTTGCAGCAGCTCTCGCTTCCATGAGGGGGCGAACATCCGGTCTTCAGTAGACTGGAAAATGGCAGACACTCCGCTCCATTTATATTGCTGGGGGAGGGGAGAGGAGTTTCCCGCCAAAAACCGTTAAGCTTTGCAATCTTTCCGGCCTTAGGCACTGCGCAGGCGCAGCACCCATATGTGTGAATGCACAGATGGCCACACGAAGAACGACAGTTACAGGTAAGCAACCTGCCTTTCCTTTGCTCCATTGGAGGACTCTCCCACTCCCTGTAGCAAGGCCTTGAGTAGAACAACAGACCTTCAGTCACAGGCTGGCTGGAGACCTGAAGGGAAGTGGAGGCAGTGGCCACAACTGAGGAGCAGGTGATCCAGATCCAGAAGGGTCTGGACAGGCTGTGGAAGTGGCAGGGGAGAACAGGATGGTGTTCAATGTGGAGAAGTGCCAGGTCTTGCACTTGGGGCACAGGAATAGTTGTCACAGGTACCGCATGAGGGACAAGCGCCTCGAAAGCAGCACTTGTGAAAAGGATTTCGGGTTACTGGTTGACAGCAGGCTGAACATGTGCCCACAGTGTTTCACAGCAGTTAAGATGGCCAAACCCACCCTTGGATGTAGAACAAGAATTGTGGCTTCCAGATCCAGGGAACCACTCTACACAACTCTGTTGTGCCCACAACTGGAGGACTGTGTCCAGTTCTGGGCTCCACATTATAGGAGCAACATAGAATTGGTTCAGTGCAGGGCCACAAGAATGGTAGCCGGGTTGGCAAGGATCATGACTGAAGAAAGAATGAGTGAACTGGGTATTTTTAGGCTGGAGAAAAGGAGACTCCGAGGGGATCTTTTAGCAACTTCTAGGTATGTGAGGGGATGCCATGTGGAGGAGGGCCGTGACCTGTTCTTCCCTGTAGTGGAGGGCAGGATGCATTCCAGTGGGTCAAAGCTCGAGGAACCAGGCTTCAGGTTGGATGTCAGGAAGTACTTCGTGGTGGTTAGGACTCCTAGGAAATGGATTGGGCTTCCAAGGGAGGTGGTGGAGGCCCGTCAATGAGGGCATTCAAGGAAAGGGTGGACAACCAGATGTTGGGGATTACATGAGTGCAGCCAGCTGGATCCAGGTGTCAGCCTCGATGTCCCGGAAGGCCCCTTCTGACTCACTTTGTTTCTGCATTTCTCCTCCAAGGTGCCTCCAGGTACATGTTCCTAGCAGTACCAACCAAAAGACATTAAGAAGCTTTTCCAACTTTTCCTTCTTAACAGAAAGAAAAAGGTGATGAAAAAAACATACGAGGGCTAGATGTGGAAATAAGCCTACATTATCTGGAGACATGCAGTCCCCCCTGTAAAATTCCATAGGTAAACCAACATGATTGCAGAAGAAAAGCTATGACTGGAAGCACCTACACTCTTGCTGCAGGTCCCACTTGTTAACTAACTGTTGTCCCCTCCACCCAAATCTTTGAAATCAAGGTGGGCTAAGTTCGATGAAATAAGTGCACAATAGTCTTTAAAAGTGTGGTTGTTTTCCTGCCAGAGAAAAAGAGAGAGATTCAAAATGTTAATAGAATTTAAGTTTCTGGGAAGCAAAAACATAGTTTGGAATCTGAATTAATTCTACAGCTCTTTTATGTAACAAAAACTTTCAGTTCTACCAAGAATTCTGGCTTTAGTACAGGACTGGCTGAGTGAATTTCTGTCGTCTGGGTTATGTAAAAGGGGAGGCTATATCAAACTAATGGCTCCCTCTGGCTTTAAAATCAATGAGAATTGTACATTACTAGCACAGATAATCTGATAATGTTACATTAAGGATTAAATGAAGGTCTAAGCTCTCATATATTCTAAGGTGTTTCAATTAAAGTATGGCTTGGGCTGAGATTATAGCCTTTTCAGGCAAAATGGAGAGCTGAAAACAGCAGAAAATAGCATGCACTCTGAGCCAAAAAGTCTCCTGTTTGAATTATCACTTCAGCTATATATTCAGAGGTGAATCAGTATCTTTCAGGTTTAGATCCTGTTCAGCTATGTTAAAAGGTAACACACCATGAGCTCTACATGACTACAATTCTGTAGTCCTAATTACCTCTGATACTAACTGGTTAAACCATGCATTTAAAATATGAAAAGCCCATGGCTTTGTGGATGATTGGAGAGCACAACAGGCTGGATTAGGTCCCCGGGACCAGGGATCTTGCACCCTTGCTTGCTCTGATCAAACCTTCAGTACGCTTCATACACAAAAGTGATAATGTTCAGGGTGTTAACTACTGAAAGAGGCCAAGCTGAGAATGTTCCCTCTGAACTAGCAAAGGTCACTGCTGAAGAGAGACTGTTATGCCTATTACTAACGTTTGGTTTTCACTGAGGTGGTAAATCTACCCTGCTTCATTGTGTATTGCTTTTAAAAAATTTTTTTAAAACGTTCCCTTCTCTTGATTCACATTGCCAAAGTGATTATGCAAAATGTCTACATTTTGGAAGAGAAGTGGATTCCAGTTTTGTAACATTTTAGACAACTGGAGAACAATCCTGTGACCCCCTAGGCAGCCTCTCGGGGGGCCTTATGGTGCACTGGATTCCAGCTCTGAGGTCAGTAACAGAGCTCTGAGCTCTTCCCACTCTGCATTGGATGCCTCTATGAGTATCCAGGGCGCAACCCAAATCCCCCTCCCTCAAGCTGGCTCTGGGAGAACAAACGACCCCTGGCCCCACGGTGGGAAACCTCTGAGTAAGGGATCGTCTCCCTTCCTCACAAAGGTGGACATGTACTTTCTTCATCCTCACCTCACCTAACACTCAGCAGTGCTATTCAAAGGGGTTAATGGTTCAGCTCATCAGTTATCAGCTACTCTTTGCAAAAGCAGCTCCAGCTTGCTGACCATCTTCTAGAAGGTGTATTTCTCTCCTCACCCCCCCCCCCCCCATATTTCTGGATGCATTTTATTTCATTTTAGCTGGGCTTCTACCTTCTCTCTGTCTTCTAGCTGTTTCCTGGTTCCTGAGACCAGACTATTTTTCCTAGCTCTCACAATTGCACTTGTGCACCTAGTTTGGAAGAGAGCCCCTTGCAAAGGAAGTGAAGTGAGTGGCTACCAGGTGGAGAGCCTTTTTGGTTATAGTGCTTGGGTTTTGGAATGAGCTCCCCAAAGAGGAGCACTTGGCACCTACTTTGTATTCTTTTCAGTGCCAGCTGGAGACCTTTTTACTTTCCAGGTATTTTAATTGCTTATCCTTTAAACTTTGTTTTATATGTTCCATTTTAATCTGTACTGTTGTTGTGTTTCTATGGTGGAATCACAGTAATTGCAATTGCTATTAATATTTTTATTCTTTTAAATTAATGTTTGTGTGTCTTTGTTAAACGTTTAATTTTAACTTTTGTTTGCTGGCTACTGGGTGGTATAAAAATGAAACAAACAAGCAAGCAAACAATAGTTCTGCCAACTACCTTATGGAGGTCCATCTGCTGTTTCAGAGTTGGTGGACTGCACCCCACAGACTCAAATATCCTCCACCTTCCAACCAAACTTAAGTTTGTAGAGGCTGGCTGGCCTTTTGTACAGCTCCCTCAGGGTATGCTCTTTCTCCCCTCAGGTCAAAGAAGTGGGTGGTGCCCTCAAGCACTTACCCGTTTCTCCAAGAAGTGCATCCCATTCAGGCCAAACCTCTCAGTCATTTTATATTGTTACACTCAGCAAATGACTTGGGTTGTTACACTTCTATAGTACCTGTGGCTGAAGCTCTCTGGGTGCTTCACAACATTTTACCCATAATTCACCCATCTAGATCCCAACCGGACCCAACCCTGCTTAGCTTCCAAGATTAGGCAGGATGATGTACTTTAGGCAATACGGAAACTGCATTAGAGGCATTCTGATAATCCCTGGGAAAAGTTCAGAGTTTATAAGTAGCAAAATCGTATGAGAAAGATGGGATAACACAAGAAAACCCACAGAGACCTTCCCACAGAATGGGAACCAGCCCTAGACAAATGCTTGGTAGGAATCATGGGGTCCTGTCAATGGTCTCTCCAGCCAGAAGTGCTCCTGCAATGAGTTGTGTGACCGACACTTGGCTCTGCAGACCAGTGGCAGGTGGGTCAAAGCGAACCCATTCCAAAAAGTGTGAGCATATGGGCAAGAGATACGGTTTTAATTTCTTTTGAATGGGAAAAGTAAAGGTGCAATCCTGTGAAAGTTTAGATAGAAAATCCTCCAGTTCCTTGTGGGTCCCATCCAAACCCTGGGAATTTTAGGACTTTTTTCTGGATAAACATGTATAGGACTATGCCCTTAAACATGGAAAGGAGGAAATGAATAGATTACCAAACTAATTTTGTACAATTGCCAGCACCTGAGATATACCATGCTTTTTCCTACCTATGGTTACTTCCAGAGGGAAGGTTCCCAGTGCTAATAAACTATTGCTTTCTATTGTAAGATACAAATGAAATTGCAAAGTAACTTTCCACAGTGTCAGGGATATAGGACCTTTTCTTCATCATCATGCAGAGTCCCTCAGCACCACTGGATGTGATGGGGGTGCTCCGGTTGGAGAAACAAAGCTCCAACTCACCTGAGCAACCACTTGAGGAAAAGGACTTCTAGCAGTCCTTAAAAAACAAATATATTTCTTTCTAAGCACTTATTTGAGAAGTACATCCATTACTACTCACAAAATGTAAAAAAAAAATCAAATCAATGTATTTAATGTTTGTTTTGAATTAAAATGTAGACTAGAAATCAAGTTGGACTCTGCAGTACTGAGCAAGAATGGGGAAATTACCAAGGGATGTCTATAATGTGTGGACACCACCTTTTAAAAGATGAGTGAATGAGACCTGAGGTTACCACCTGAAATACCTGGTGTGAAAGCAGCACAGGGCTCCACTCATCACTTAATTAGTTCCTGCCTTGTGGGGATGCATCTGGTATGGGAAGATTTGAACACCAACCCAACAGCTCTCCCATAGCCTTCTGTCATTAACTCCATTCATGCTGGCACTAGTCATATTAATGCTGAAATAGCAGTCAGTTCTGTTCCCATCATTTCTTGTCCGGGGTGGAGCCTTCCCACCTTGCCCTTTCAAAACCTCTCTTAAGGCAAAATCTCATGCATGTTTAGAAAGAAAAGTCACACAGTTCCCACCATCTTCAGCCAGACATTGCCCATTAGGTATCTCCCATCAGCCCCACTCATTCACCAAGTGCAGATACTAACACTGGCCTGCTTAACAGGGCTGTTTGAAGGACCGTTGAAGTAATGTATGTGAAGCATTTTGAAATATAATACGTACATGCTCACTATTATTCTTTGTTAGTCTCTTTCCCTTCTTAGCACCTGCCGTGCTATATTGGTTGTTAGAATTAGCCATGGCACCATTCCATTCTCTCTTCCCACTTGGCTCTGCCAGGTCTCAGTAAATGCTTACTGACAGCATAATCAAACACATCCCATTCTTTTCCGTGGCACTCATGAAGGTATGAACAGCACTGTAGTCTGAATCACTGTTATTGCACAAAAACACAATAAACGTGCCAGAAAAAAGACGGACACATGTGACACAAATATAGATTCAAATATAGATTCTTTTAATACCTTTCTTTCCCAGACTTGGCAACCAATGAGGGTTTCTCATAATGGGTGGAGCTAAGAAAGAGCGGGATGGGTGGCACGAACTGCTACCAAAGGAATGGAGCTGACAAAAAGTGCCCTCAATGAACGGTGGAGGTCTGGGCTCACATTTGCCCGCCTTGCTGGGGTTCCTTCCCACAGGGCCATTTCCCCCCTCCTCTCACACGCATTCATTCCTACCTACCACATCAGGACCCACTATGGGCACCATTTCCCTCCCTGCCAACATGGTGTGAAACAAAAGGACCTAAATTATCCCTTGGGTCCTGGGACTGGGGAAACATAGAAGTTTTACTTTAAAATCCAGAGAATGGGCAAATGCTGTCAGTGCCATTTCATAGGTCGAGTGCCTGGAAGGTCTGTGCCTCATGGGCTGCCACGGTCCATTTGCCAGGCTCCTGTTCTCCACTGAAGAGGTATGGGGTTTTGTCACCAGTCAGTGAGCATCGCCGATCCCTGTCAGGGCCATCCTCCTGCCCAGCACCATTGAGGGAATGGCGTCTCTCAAGCTGCCCTGTGAAGGGCAGGCGTGAGTGGTGTGGACTGCTGAGTGGGGAGGGCACCGGTGTTTCATCAATGAAGGTGGTGATCTCATCACGGAAGAAGCAAGCATTAGAGCCCAGTCCGGTTCCCTGGGCAGCTAGTCCAGCTTCCAGGAACTGCCGAAGTGTGGTGAGCTCATCTTCAGGAGGCCGTCTACGATGATGGTAGTTGCGGAATTCAGGAGGCAGAAGGCTAGAGGCTCCTCCAGGTTTGTGTGGGGCGGCCACTCGGATGTCATCAGATGACGACCACTTGTGAAGGAAGGAAGGAGCAGAGCGGTGGGAGGCGAAGATATTGGTTTCATCGTGGGACATTCTCCGAGAGATAGGGACCTAAAAAGTAAGAAGGCATAGAAAGAGACAGGTGCGAACAGAAAGTAAAATGCTTGCTACATTAAAGTATGTCCAGAAACTAAAACTATAAAATTAAAACTACTAAAAAATAGAATAAATGAAAGCAAGAAAACTGACCAACACATCCCAAATTCTTCCCCTATCTTTTACCAGAAGTTTTAAGCTGGAGGGCCTTATACATACTGTGAAATGTGTAAAGTTAGTACACTTACTGAATTTTTAAAAGTTAATTCTGATATTCTGAATTTAATTCTTCAACAGTAGAGCCCTGCAGTAGTAGACCAGTTTTTAATAACACTTTTTACTCTGAGAGTTTGTCCCCAACTACTGGGTAAACCTACCTAATTTGGCTTCTGTTGGCCTGGTTTCTTTGTTTGCACCTAGTACAGCTTTGTCAATGTAAGAACTGTCTAGATTCCCTCTGAATCCTCTGTCAAAGCAACCTATGTGTTTCACCCAAGACACAGTCATTTTGGAGTGAAGAGTTGGATTGTATATGTTCAACATTTTAAGAATCAAACAAATGTAGTGAAACAGTTCAGTTTTAGAGTTAACCAGACAGCTTCTGGTTATTGCATAATCACCCCCATGTGACAGGAATGCTACATGATTTGCCTAATTAGCCTTGCAGTACACAGGTTATCATGTTGTCCAAACTGCGTAAGGTGTGAGGTGAGGGGTGCCTTCCAAACCATCCCAGGGTCCTACAACAGGAGATTATTTGTATGGGGGTTTGGATGCCTCCCCCACTACACACCTCACCAGGTCTAGACGACATGGCAACCCGTACACCATGAGGGTAATTAGGTAAATAGCCTGAAGCATGGCTAGCAGACACTGGGTGGGGAAAAGAAGCAGACCTAGTGCCTGTCTTAACTAGAAAACCTGCTTGTAGGTTGCATGTATTACAAGCAGCCTCTGCAAGGTGGGAAAACACAGAACAGGTTCAGCAGCTGTTATATGCCCGACACTAGAGTGAACATCAACCAATTTTAATATTTGCACACACTGGGGGAAGCAAAAAAGGAGGGTGGGGGACAGAGCACTGTTCATCCGATGTGCCACTAAGACACTTTAGAGGGGTTGTCACTGGCTGTGAATTCAGTGATCACAAAAACTGAAACTCCGAAAAAGTGGGGAGAGGGCTGCAACAGGTGATAGGGAGAAGTAGACAAGCAGGGTTCTGGGAGTTTTCTGGGATAGCCATAGGACAGGGCTTCTCAGCCTAGGGTGCCTGCACCACCAGGGGTGCGAGATGGTATTTTGGGGGTGCAACAAAGAAGAATTGTGATGGTTTCACCAAAAATTATCCCAATTATAAAATTACTTATTATTATTTTGTTTGCATTTGGATTCAGTTCTCTTTTGTCAATCAAGACAAAATCTAGGAATTGCCTGGCAGACATGGGGACTGCAATTAGCGAGGAATTTCCACTTTTTGACAAAATCGTGAATAAGAAGCTGGAACAAAGATGTAATTAATTTTTATGTTCACAATTGGGACTGATTTTACCTTTAACCATTTTTTCCAATTGTTCAGTTTATATTTATGAATGTTATGCACTGAGTTAATTTTTTTTTTTTAGCTCAACTTGTTTACCAGCTGTACCATATGTGGTTCATTTTGGGGTTCAAAAATTAGAAATTCAGCTACTTTGTCTTCAGATGTGGTATTACTTTTATAGGTGGTGCGAACATAAATCAAACATTTTCTAGGGGTGTGGGGTATATAAAAGGTTGGGAAACACTGCTACGGGAGTTCCAAGGGAGAAGGAGCGTGGGTTAACCCACCGTGAGTCCCAATCCTCTGCTGGGCATGGTGTGGGCGACGTTATGGTCAATCCTCACAGTGAGCTTATTTGCTGGATGGGATGCCGGGTCATCTGAACCTGCACAGGTAGTAGTTCTGCCTAGCTCAGCTGTTACCAGACTTTTGTCCACTTAGCTACCATGTAACCTGGCAGGAGAGGCCTGTGTTTTGCAGATTGCAAACACAAGCCTCATTTTTAATAAGGGGAAAATATGACTTCAGCCAGCCAGGATGAAGAGGTGCAACACTCACCAGTATCCTGGCTCAAGGAAAAATGTGATTGTTGGAGGCCCTACTAGAAATGTATCCTATAGCCCTGCCAGCTTTGTGCATAATTTGGGTTAACTGTCCCTTTTGTTTTCTTGTCAAGTCACTGAAGCCAGGACAGACTCTTCTGAGGAGCTTGTCTTGACAGCACAGAGGGCTCTTTAGTGGGTCACCAGAGCAAATTCCTAGAAGGAAAAGTGAGAGGAAGCCCCCTGAATCAAAGTAAGCAAGCTAAAAACACTAACTGGGTCCCACTTAGGGAAAGTGGGAAATCCACCCAGTTGCATCAAATCAAATTCCCCATCCACCTGCTCCATCAATACTCTACTGCCAGTGCCCATTTAGTGAATGCATGTCTAGGCAAGAAACATGTGCGGTAATACTTTTCTACCCATTTTGTCTCCCAATAGCTGTAGGGTGAGTTCTAGGTAAAACCTGAAATTGCAATAGCACCTGTTAGAGCCTTAATTGAATATTCTGAAAATCTTTCCTCCCCAATTCCATCCAAGACTGTGATCATGAAGATACTTGGCTTCATCAGGTCACCCCTCCCCCCTGCACAGGTCACCAATTTCAGTAACATCTTGCCTGATTAAGAGATCTGGAGATGGCTAAAGCCTATTTATCTTTTGATTGGATTAATAAGAGGTTGGATTTTGGATTTTTTTTCATGGCCAACATGACTACCTTTTCTATTTGCCTGGCAACAATAGTATTCATCATGTGTACACACACACACACACACACACACACACACATGTGAGAACAGCATATAGTTTGATTTGATGCTTGCAAAAGTACTGTGTAATACTCCTGCATGAGATATGCAAATTGGACTGGACATTATGAAGGCAAAACAGCTGTATTTTTGTTATACTCTCTCCCCTCAAATGATAGCTGGAGAAAGCTCAAACAGATTGCAGTTTGACATTAAATTGGAAGAACACTGTTCAATATTAATATTACAGGACATATGTGCTGGTTTTCTGTTTACAAATTCAAGGATACAGTTTAGGACTCATAGAATAATTGTTTCAGTTGATCAGATATTTTAATATTTTGCAGGATCTTTCCTGGGTTACAACCCACTTCATCAGATACTTATATCAGTTCCAAATATAGGATCTGATGAAGTGGGTTGTAACCCAGGAAAACTCCTACTAATTTATTAGAATATCTAACTGAATCAGCCTGTGTATATATCATACTTCATCCTTGAACTGTTAGCTTTCATAGACATTAATATAAGTTTATAAAAATAAAAAAGCCATTTTTTCAGCTTACCAAATCAGGTCAACAAGAGCATTATTAGCATTATGACTTTATGCGCACTTAATAATATTCCTTTTGGCCTTAAGCAGAGACATTTGCTGCTCGCCGTGTCTGCAATACATTTGCAGGGTATGTCATCGAGTACAGAAACCAGTGCTGAACAATGCTAGTGCCTTGGCTAGAGTGTTGGACTCAGAACAAAGAGCCTCAATTCACTTTCCTAGTCTAGTCAGCCATGAAACTTACTAGGTGAGTTTGGACCAGTTACTCCTCCCAGCCCAACCTACCTTGTTCTGAAGAGAAAGCCAATTGATGTAACTGTTCTACAAAGTTCCAAATGCAATTAGGGGCATGCATTCTTTTAGGCCCCAATGAGATATAGGACTGCTGCCAACTCACATCCCTTCCCTGTGCTCTCTCTACCTTTAGTGAAGATGTCTGAAGTGAAGCAGGGGCAGGGAAAGACAGAGCAGGCTAGGGATGTGCATTGGATTTGCCCGAATCTGGAGCCAAGCTGGGCTGTTTCAGACTGGTTCTCAAGTTTCACAAGGAGAACTGGGCTTCCCTCTAAAGAGACCAAATGGGAACTTAAATCTGAACCCATGCATGAAGCCATGCAATTTGGAAAGCTGCAATTTAATTTCTCTGAAAGCATCCAGGGTGTGGAAGAAAGTGAGAGGAGCGAGAGGAGCAGCAGAACCATCCACCTTCTAACCATATGGCAAGTTTTACCAGGGATCACCAATCACTTTGTTTGAGGGAGGGATTCTCATACTCTCAGCTTCTTGTGTTTGGTTAGGGTTGGGGTCCTTATTAAGCGGTCCCACTACCTGTCTCCTCTTCCTCTTGCTATTTATATACTGATAGAAGCCCTTTTTGTTGCTCTTGATATTCTTTGCAAGTCTCAGCTCATAATCAGCCTTGAGTGTTTGTACCTTGTGCTGGGCAACCGAGACAGATAAGGGATTCTGCTGGTGTACCACCAACCACACTGCCCATCAGACTCCCTGTCTGAGCTCTTGGAGGTAGTCTCAGACTTGATGTTGAGGACCTCAATGTCCATGTCGAGGCTGCATTGTTCAAGGAGGCTCAGTACTTCATGGCCACCATGACAACCATAGGGCTGTCTCAACATGTCACTGACCCAACACACATAAAAAGTTCACACTTTGGACCTGGGCTTTCTTGACTGGTGATCTGACAGTGGAGGCTGGTGGCTAACATCAGTTCCTTCATCATGGTCAGATCACTTCCTTGTGAGGTTTGGACTTTTGGCCCCTTTTCTCCTCCACTTGATTCCTGTCAATTAGGAAAAGCTTCAAAATTGATTGGCTTCACATGGCTCCTCTCTAGTAGCAAAACCTTTGAACTATGTCCTGTTTGTATGACTCCTTTGTCCTTTGCAAACAAATCCTTCTTTCCTGCAGTGTTCCTTAAACCTTACAATATCCTAGCATCCTGCCCTATTTTAGTTGTTCTTGCTTCTTAGTCTATGTTACAACCTCTTCATTGTGTACAATTCAGGGTGCAATTATATGGCCTCCTGACATTGTCTGGGAGGCCTTAGAATTATTTGGAGCCGCAGCTCTGAGGTCCAGCAACCCCCTTGCCCATCCCCCACAAAGCTGACACAGAGAAAACTGCAGTACATCGGCTCTACATTGCAAAATATGTAGGTTTGCATGGATCCCAGCACTAGCAAAGTAGAACATTAAAATATGTTGGCTTTCCATGACTGTGGCTCAAAAAATACAACCTAAGACTTGCAAGATTCTCACCTTGCTGTGGAATTATAGTCAGAGCCTGTCAGACTGGATTGCCTCAGAAGAGGTAACTATGCTGGCAGTTCTTTTGAAAATGAAAAAAGTTAGTGGCAGGTACATTAAAAACGTCTACAGAACTTATGAGAAAACCTAGTACAGGCAGCCTTCATTCCTTTATCAGGGTCTTCAAAAGTACAAATTCTATCCCATTCTGTCAAAGAGACAAATTATACTTGTTTGAGAATTTTCCATGATAGTCAATGGAAGGCATGATTCTTTGATTTCCATGTTTCAATTCTGGGCTCCAACTTGAACCGGGCAGTCTCACTTCTAATTGAGCCATTTTCTGAATCGAAGCCTGAACTGAATCTTGTGGTTCATGCATTCCCCTGCAGATTAGGGTGATGAAATACCATGCATCTTCTTACAGGAGACATTAATGAGGAGATGGGAGGGGACCAGCTGGTGGCAGCCAGATGTCCCCTATAACAACTAGCTTGGATTTATCCGTATAGCTTGGCTAAATCCTCTCTCTTCACTTTGAGGAAAGGGCATAGCTTAGTGGTATATATGCACAAGCAGCATATGAAGAAGCTCTCGAGTTTCGCCCACTGGAATTATTAGTTTGAAGAATCTCAAGAAACAGGGCTAGGGAATGGCTTCCACCTGTAATAGACAGGCTGATTTCACAGAGGGCAGCAATGCATGCTTGTACATACAAATTCATAGGTTCCAGGTGTTGGTAGGTATGGCCAGGATGTGTTTCAGACCAGTGACAAGACCCTCCCAGAGCAGATTTCAGGAGAGCAGACAGCTTACCTGTAGGTAGTGCACCCGGTCATGGGGCAACAGCATGTGATGCACTGGAAGCAGTTTGGCATCCCGGGGATCCCGTTTCAGAGCTGCAGCTCCATTGGCATCGAATCGCACCTTGCAGATCCTCCCATCGCCATAGTCATCACCAGTGCCATCTAGAGGATGACAGGGAGTCAATATTTCCTTCCCTCACTCCCATTTCTCTTTCTCTTGAGTCCACCCACCCTACCTAGACAAAGGGCAGAAATGATGGCACCCAGACTCCAGTGCTTTTAGGCAGATCTTGGGTATATTTGGGCTGGTTTTCACCACAGCTTGACATCTGTTACTGTGAGAGTGTAGTGAACTGGTCCGGCAAATAAAATGCCCAGCAATGCTGGCTTGCTTGTAATCTCTGCTTATACAGTGAATGCAATGACCAGTTCACCTGTATGAACGTTGCAAGTAGTGCTGCACAGATGTGTCCATGGCATAATGGTTGTGTGAATCAGCTGTTTTATTTCTTGGTGTTTTTAAAGGAAACGCCGGAGAGGTTTCAGGGAGGGATGCTCCAGCCGTGGGGTATGTTGTCCAGGAGCACGGCGATGGGCAGACAGATACACTGGATTTTGTCCAACTCCATGATTCTGTTTATGAATGTCTAAATGAACACAGCCTTAGGATGCTGGTTATACTCTGCATTTCCACTGTGGCCAGTGTGAGCAGGGGAAGGGCCAGCTGTGGAGGAAGCCTAAAGGCAAGCACCATGCCATCTCCAATCTGCACGTACTATTCAACGGGGCTACAGCCATTTTGTGTTGTTGTTGGGATGTTATTGTTGTTGCAAGATGATGGAAAAAGTATAAGCAAATCCATAGTCATCTTCTGCTTGAAGAAAGGCAAAGCCCTGATGCATAAGCATATGGGCAAAACTGATACCTGATGGGGCTTTTGATCAGCTGTAATAAAACAGGTGAAACAGGGCTCACGTCTACTATTAGAATCTTACATCAGGCTTCACCTTCACTTTAATATTAGTTAATGGTGGCCAACTCACCGCCTTCCTCTCCTGAGTGTTCAGTTGAGAGGTCAGCTGATTATCTTCTCATCAGTTAGCTAATGCCTACCATTCTATTTCAGCAAAATGTGGCAATATATTTTAGCAAGCATGGAATGCCATGCTCCAGGCAGCTGGCTTCTTTACTGTATCTCTGTGCAGATGTTAGCGGGTTGCATGCCTGGCTTCAGCCTGCCCTTCTCCTGAACATTTGGAGTACACTTCCCCAAGGCATTCTGCTGCTCAGGCTCCATTGAAGGAAATGGGTGCTGCACAAAAAGGCAGAAATGCTCCTGCTACGCTCCTCTAATTTCAGCAGAAGACGTTCCAAGGGAAGATGCTCATCAATACCAGATGTTCTTTGCCTGTTTTATCTGCATGCTGCTTTTAGTGGCATTTAACCTGCTTACTGCTTTTAATATAACGCTATGTTGGTTGAAGTGCTATTAATGCTATCATCATAAATGAACTCTATTTTATCTAAGGGCTAAAGTGCATTTGACATCGATTTGTTTTTGTTTTGTTTTGTTTTTTTAGGTGTGACATCAGACTTTTTTTTTTAAAGGTAAATGCAGTACTGGGAGGAACATTTGGAATGTGTATGATTTCCCCTGTGGAATAAATAGCAATTCTTGGGATGATTAAATTTAGGAAAATGATGCCAGGAGGATTAACTCCCCTCTCCACCTCCAAACCAATTCACACATTTGATTCTGCCTGTATTTATCTTTAGAACAAAAACAAAACCCTTGTCAGATCAATGTCTGGGTCAGAGCTGGTTTGATTCTGATCCCAGATGCTCATCCCACAAAACATTATCCAAACTGTTCTTGCTTCAAGACTGTTGATTCTGCACCCGCTCCTCTTCTGTACAACTCAAAGAGAAGGGGTGGAGAATCTCTTTCATGTTGAGCACTGAACCCAATTTTGGAGAAGTTCACAGGGGCTACATTCAAATGTTCACTAGGGTCGGGGCACAGCCCCAAACTGTGAGACCCCAGAATCAGTCTGGTACCCTGCGCCTAAGGATTCCCCCTCCCTCCAGTCCTGGAGGGAACAGGGGTGAGAGGGACTCACCATCATCCCCATCCTCCTCAGACATTATCGCCACACACTGTTCCCACACAGTGCGTACATCAGCCCGGTAACGTTCACAGGACCAGATGAAGGATGGAAGTAACAGCGTCTGCACCATGGAGCACCAGAGCACCGCCAGAACCATCCAGGTGGGGGCACTGTCAGAGCGCAAGCTGAAGAAACTCACCACCTAGAAAGAGGGAGCCAAGGAGGAGAAAGCTGGCATGTTGACGTCCCACCATTAGGGTGCCAATGCACAGCAAGTCTGACAGCAGCTGTTTTCCAGGATGGAAAGAGGGATTGTTACTCATGATACCCAATTCACTGGTTTTGCAAGTTTTAGGCCCTTTCATGATCCTGTCAGACTAGTTTGATCAGTGGTAACAGTGAGATAAAATAAATATATCAATGCACCTGCCTTATCCCCTGTTCAAGTACTACCAGCAATAGAAAAACATTTACCATATTTTTTGCTCTATAAGACGCGCCTGACCATAAGACGCACCTAGTTTTTAGAGGAGGAAAACAAGAAAAAAAATATTCTGAATCAAATGGGCACATAATCACAGGCACATTCCCCATCACTTCCCCATGGGCTGCACATCTGACAGACTTACTGCACACACATATTCACTCTATAAGACGCACAGACATTTCCCCTTACTTTTGAGGGCGGGGGGGGGAGTGCGTCTTATAGAGCAAAAAATACGGTATGTGATTGTTTGCTTTTGCCCTGTGTGCGGACACACAATGGACATTACATTCTAAAGTGTGGCAGGAGTTCACACCAAACCAGTCATTTGACTAACTCACCATTAGCCGAAGCTGGAACTGTGCATCTCAGCACATGCTCTTGCAAAAGTTCAGCTTCTGCTTCTGGCAAGGGTCAGATAACCTAATTCACTGCAAACATATACTGCAGCATTTTTGTTCATTTTTATGATTGGTGCTTATATTTGTTCAGCTCATGAGAACAGCAATGGCTGAGCAAGGCAGGCACAAGCAAAAACCAAGGGCCACTTGGTCTCAGTAGGTAGCCTACCATTGCAAGGGTAGGGTGGGATGGGGGGGCTTTTCCCTGCAACTTTTTCCTTTGAAATGAATGCGCAGTTGACTTTTGTTGTGCAGATCCAAGGTGTTCCTTTTCCTCAGCACTTAACAGCAATTATTATTGAAAAAACTCACCCTTTCTGTCCCTTGTAATCTGGAGAGTCTTGCCGCATGTGGTGCAAGCAGCAGAGAGTGTCTCTGATGTCACCAAATCTGTGCATCACATTCATGCCCAAGGAACTCCATGACTCTCTTATTTCAAACTCTTTTGATTGGTACTTTTAAAAAAACCTGCTGCCCTAGATCACTGTAGGAGTGTGCTAAAAGCAAAGCATCATCACTGTGCCCCCTGAGTCATGCTCCCCAATTTGCTAACATTTTCTGTTATGTACCTTTAAAAAGGCCATCCTAGCAGCTTGCATATTTCTATACTCTCTGCCCCTGGAAGACACATTTAGGAGGACAAACATCCCATCAGCAATGTGAGCTCTGATTGAAACTGACAATGGCAGCGGTTTCTCTTCTTGCCACCTTCAACAGACCTGGCCTCTCTTATTCCCTCCACCTCGGAAAATCCAGAGCTTCATTTGGTGAAAAGGGGCCTGAGAGACCATTGTATGAAATGTAAACTGCTTTGAAAAATCCTGTGGAAAAGGCTTGAAGCTTTAGAAACTGGGTAAAGTGTTCTCTATGCGCCTTTCTCATGCAAGTGAGATTTTTTGGGAATGTGACAGTGAAGATCAAACACTGGGAACAAACATAGGAAATCTAATGTTTTACCATTATTTTAGGATGCTAATTTTAAAAACTCATGTTGAAACTGTTAGCTGTCTGTGTGCATGCATGTGTGCACAAGTGCATCCATGTGTATTGCAGGGGTGGACAGACTTCAAATTTGCAGGACAAACCTGAAATTAGGTGAAAAATAGCAGATTTAGACTTAGAAGTCTAAAGATTTTAAGAATTGGGATGCTTTTTTGTTTCAGCGCTAAAACTAAGTTCACAGTTCTCACCTACAAAACTCCATACTCACTTTTCTTCATTTTAGCATCCTAATTTAGCACAAGGGAAGGCTTATGGTTGTTACCAATGTTAAACAATTGGGATTCAGAAACGTTTGTTGATCTACCATAAATTACCTAGAGATCTACTAGTAGATCTTGAACTACAGCCTGCATACCTCTGGGGTATACACCCAGGTAAAGCCACCCAGGTCCATTCAATCATGTTCCATCGAAACAATTTTTAAAAATCAATTTCACGATGAGACTTTACATATAAAGGACCAAGCTATGAAAATAAGTGATCATCAATGTCTCCCCTTAACTTCTGTGGAACCAAGTAAATAGGCGGAACTCTGGAACTCAGTTCAGGGGAGACCAAAATGTTTTCTTGCCTGTAAAACTGATTATTGCTGAGGTAAGTCTAGCACCCTTTGCACCTCTTGAATGTCTCCCTTTGGACAAAGTAAAGTGCTGCAATTGGGGACACAGCTGTGGTTAAGGCACCTGCCTGATGTCAGGTGAACTGCTCTGGCTGACAAATATTCCATAGGATCTTTCACCACAACTGTCTCCCACTGCACTGTTCTTTGCGATATATACAGAACTTTCCACCATATATGGACTGCGTTTTGTTAATGTATAACAACAGATCCATTTTGGAAGGTAACTGCAGCACATGGGACCTGCTTGATATACTAGGTCCAATAGCTGGACCTGGGGACACTATGACTGTGTGTGACATGTGTGAAGTCACTGAAGCATGTAAATTAAGCAGTGCCAAAACAGACAGGTATCAAAACTTAAAGAAGCTGAACAGGTGGGGAAATGGTGCAGGTACCCAATTTACAATCTACCAGACTCTTGGGCTGCCAAATCTGTTATTTTAATTTGACTTTAATTCTGATATTAAAGAATATCGAAGTCCATGTCTGAGAACAGCTCTCTGTATCACAGCTCTATCTGCACACATGCACAGCTTTCTTAAAGTGATTGTGATCTCCCCATCTCAGCAGGAACTGCGACATCAGCTCAGAGATTATGCGCTTTAGAAGTCATTCAGAAAAGCATTTGAATGTAACCTGAATCTGGAAAGAGTTAATAGTTTTATTCACTCTTACAGGTGGTATGATAGAGTCATTCTTGTTTATGGTGCATGTGCTTTTATATATATCTGCACAGTTTTGTACATTGCTGTGGTGCTTCAAATCCCACAAAAAAAAATTTGATCAGCAAAAATGGTGGAGCACAGGGAGTGTGTAGATACGGCAGGGGCAGGAAACCATTGTTGCAACAGTAAGTCTTAGAGATAACCTTGCACTAGAGATGCAGAAGTTTTAGTTTGGCCTGCATTTCAAAGCAACCCAAAGCGAGTGCCAGTGTGATGTTATGCTTAGTGTTGGAGTGGGGCTTAGGAAAGATGGGTTTTAGTTGCCAATTGACCATGAAGCTCACTTGATGACTTTGGGCCAGTCACTGACTCTGAGCCCAACTGACCTCAACACATTATTGCAATGACAAAAATACAGGGGAAGAGGAAGATCATGTAAGCCACCTTAGATACCGTTCAGGAAAAAAGGCAGAAAGTAAATATAATAAACAAACAAATGGTTGCTATGTCTCCTCATATAGTCTGCCAGCCTCTTAAGCCCTGTGGTTCTTCAAGCCACCCTCCAAACAGCCTATTTCCCCTTGTTCTTTAACAACCGTTGGGCTAACATCTACATGTCCTCCCCACTGAGCTCTAGTTGGCGGCTCTGTAGGTTCTTACAAAAACTCCCAAAGGGCTGGAAAATGAAGGAGTAGGTCTTCCTTACCAAAATGGGCACTCCTGTCAGTGAGTCATACAGGAAAACGATGGCGCTGATGAGGTTGGTCATCTGCATGGAGGTCTTGGCAGATTCCGAACCATCCAGAGATGATCGCCTTTTGCCTCTAACATCCTCTACCACGATGGCTGGCACATTGAAGGTGTTGTGAGCTGAAGAACAGGAAGAGGATGCTTCTTCTCTTGTCTGGTGATGGCATCGGTGGTGCCTGCGGTGTGCCCACAAGGTCTGGTAGAAAGTGATGGCCACACACACCAAGCCCATGACTATGCCCCCAAGGAGAAGCAAGCTGAAGCATACGCCAAAACCCAGACCTATCTTGCTGACAATGAACTGACAGCCACTGGCGTAGTACCGTTCCCCATTGTTGTGCCAGCCGATGGAGGGCAATGTCGAGAGAATGAAGGACACCATCCAAATGCCCATCACAGCGTGCAGGGCCTGCTTCTTGGCATTGCTCAGGCGGTAGTTGACAGGCCACCTCACCATCCACATACGGTGATAAGACAAGGAGGCGACCGTGAAGCATGTGGCCAAGGCCAGCGTATAGTAGGTAGAGACAAAGACCTTGCAAATGCTCTCGTTCCAGTCATAGTCAGAAGACTCGCGCCGCAACTGCACCACGGCGTAGGTGGTCAGTGGCACGGCAGCCATGAGGATGTGTGTCCCTGCCAGGAAGCAAAGCAGCAGCTCCAGGGGCTTGTGTTTCTGCTGCTTGGCTGTGATGCTCAGGATGATCCAGGAGTTGGCTAGAAGGGCGAGGAGCCCACAAGCCAGCCACCACAGCGAATTATTGTGCAGGGTAGCCTTTGATAGTTCCTCCATGGGGCTGCTGCCTCCCCCACGATTCATTGTGCTGCCTTCTCTCAGGCTTTGGAAGCAGATAAAGGTCATGCACGGGATCCTCGGAAAGTAGTCGGTGGTTGCTCCCTCCCGTACTTCCCAAAGGAAATAGGAGAGAGATGCAGGAAAAAACCTCTGTGGTGTATTGCCATGAGGAGGATGCACTACCTTAATCTAGTCCTCACTGTTTCCTCTTACTCCCCCTTTTACTGGTTCCTTCCCTCTCACTCTTCTGAGCCATACTTTTTAAACTTTCCCTTCCTTTGTTTTCTTCGATGACTTTTAAAAAATATATTTTATTCCAGAAAAGAATAATTTGTACAGAACATACAAAAATTAAACAGAAAGCAACTTACGCACCATCTATCAGCTCCCTCCCTGTCTTTTACAGTCATCTAATAGGATCCTGCTTTATTTTTATGGAAAGTTAGTTTCTACAGTGGGCAGCAGGATCCTTACATCTCTCTACTGCTATGAGCCTGATATTATTGAACTATCTCCCTGAGCATGTTACCTTATACAAATCCCTCCTGGATTTTCAGATTAAATGTGAGACCCCTTCTTCAGTGGCCTTTGGACAATATATGTTGGGTCTGCTACTCCATGTGATTACTAATTTCCTGGTGATTCAAAGGGTATTTGTTGATGAGGGTGGGTTAGGGTTAGGGTCTGTATTTGTGCTGCCAGGTTTAGTGGGGGATTGTATTGTTGTGCTACTAACTTTCTAAGCTTAGTAACATAATGTTCAGATTTGTTTTATACTTGTATTTTATATTATTGCTATTGCAATTAGTTTTTTAAAAGTCTGCCTCAAGCATGGAGAAGCAGGTATATATCTTTAAAATTATAACTTTTTAAAGAAAAAACAAGGTGAAGTAGAGGTGGAAATATCTTCCTTTACTGTTACCACCTCTCTTCCTATTGCTTTCTTCCTTTTTCTCTCTGCTTCAAAAATTACTACTTTCTTGTAACAACCCACTCTGCTTTGCCTCTCCTTTGAATAAAGGGAACAAAAGGGAAGGTTCTCAGGAGAGGTGGGAACTGGCAACAGAATGAAAGCTTTGCTTCTCACAGGGCATTGCTAGGCTTCTATCACCCAGCTCCTGAGCTGCTCTTCAGAGTTTAAGGAGACCAGCGTCCTTTGTTTTTCTGCCAACCCCCTGGGCTCACTGTCCCCCAGAACCTTCACCTCTGATTAGGAATCTGTAGATAGCCAATCAGCAACTGCATGAAGGATTAATTCTTTTTCCAGAGTCCCTTGGTAATTCAGGGCTTAGAGAACCCTTCTTACTGTAGAAAAAGAAAAAGCAAAGAAAAGAAAACATAAGAAAACAGCTCTATCTTTTCCAGCCTTCTCCCCTTGTAGCCCCCAACTCTCAGAAGTAATTCCAGTCCTCCAACCCCCATAACAGTTAGCTTGTTGCACCACACCACTGGCCCAGTGTGCATAACACAGCCTGCTCTTTTGCACCCCAGGAAGGACCAGGAAAGAGGGTTTAGACAGCTAAACAGCTAGGTGAAGGATTGCAGGTTCCATTTTGGCAAGTGCCTCTGTACCTCCTTTGCTTCTAAACATGCCCCTCTGCTCTGCCGTGCTGCTGGAGGCAATCCTGCCATGAAGCAAGTGCATCACTGCCTCAGGCAACACACTTCATGCACTCGTAGGGGAAACAGTGTGGAAGACACATGATTCTGGCACAGAGGATGCAGTTCACTGGGACATTCCCCTGTGCAAGTGCCATGGTTGTGAACACAAGTATCTCTTAGGTCGCTGGGGCTTAGGCAGGGTAATTCTCCTGCTGAAGTGTGTCCCATGCTAAGAAGGGGATATGCAGAAAGGGGGACCATTTGGACTTTCTTCCTTGCACACCAAATTTCTTAGCTTAGCAGATCATGACACTTCCTTAACAAGAACTAAAGTGTTTTGCAGCAGCCTTCCCCAAACTGGTGCATTCCAGATATGGCTAAACAACAAGAGCCTGTGCTGTTATAGTCTAAAGATTCCTGGCCATCAATTCTTGGTCCTCATGTGCTGTTTCAAGGCCTGAGCTCCACCATGGCTCTGCTACTGCTCCTCAGTCTTGCCTTGCAGCTCCCCATTGCTCTTGCAGACCTGGATTCCTCACTGAGTCCTGCCAGTGGCCTCCTAATCTCAGAGATCCCTGCTGCAGTCTTGCCTCACTGCATCCAACTTGGCTGATAAAGCTCCCTCCATCCTGGCCCAGGCCTTCTCCTTTGCCCAGAGTTGGCTGGAGACTGGTTGGAAAAGATTCTTCAGCAGCCTGTTACAATACTTTTAGAGCTGAATATCACTTAGGAGTCTGGCTGGAGGGGGAGGAGACTGGGCAGGGAAAGATATAATCCCAGGAACACCTGCTAAACAAGTACCTTATACAAAAGAAGGAAGGAAGGAAAAACTAATTGCTGCAAAGCCATTCTGTTTCCTCTGAGACATGTGGCAATTCCACCTCCAGCCCATGTATGCAAATGCACATCAGCAACAACTCGTGATCAGCAGTATCAAAGGCTGATGAAAGGTCCGCTGTCTTAAATACGTCTTCCTGACTCTGACTGCTAACTCTGTCTGGAATCCTGCCCGCCTGTGACTGAGGGTTTTCTGTACAGACATTGGCCTGTCATACTTGGGCAGGCATTGCTGCCTATTGCAAAAGTGATTTTTTGGCCTATGATTCCTAGCTTTTGCAGTTTTTAAAATGCTTCAGCATCATGCCACATTTAAGAATCTACAAAAAGGCCTGTGTGTCAGACATGCCAACACTACTTGACACCCACCAGCCTCACCTAGATCTGCTGATGCCGCTTCTGATACCTGCTAGTCCAAATGGGATCAGCACAGCCCAAAATAAGGATTGCACGAAATGCAGCACTAGTTGAGCACATTTTCTTCTGTACCTTTTCCACAACTTACGGTCAAACCTCATAGAACTAAAACAGCTTTGGACAAGCTGCTGTCTGGATACGCCCTACTTTTGGCTACCATCTCCTGTTTTTTATACCTTGCGGCGTGGGTTTGAATGGTGCCTGGTTCTCAGCAAGCTTTTTGCTGGCAGATTACCACTCCACGCCATACTTCCTGTTAAATGCCACCTCCCACCATCCTAGTCGTCTTTCCAGATGGGAAGTTCTTCCTGACTAGAGAAACAAGTTAACTCACAGGCTTGTGACTGAAGGGAAAGAGGCAGAGACGGGGAGAAAGGAGGGGGGACAAGATGGCCCAGAAATGTATCAGCATGAGATGCTAGGCTGACATTGAGGATGCCTGACAGAGTTGGGCCTGAGGCCCTCCGGCTGCTGCAGATGCTTCCCAGGGCTCAGGGGAGAGGGGGGTGCACGAAGGAGGGCGCAGGCGGCCCCACTACCCCCACATCCCCACCAGTCCTTTGGCCTTCAACTCAGGCAAGCGGCAACTGGCGGGGCCCCGCAGAGTTAGTTCCAGGGTTATTGAGGAGGGGGCAGGACGGGCGGCGAGGGGGACGGGAACTGCGCGGATCTCCTCGCGCTTTCCTGCAGAGGTGGGGCAAGAAGGGACGTGGGAGCAGGGCGGGCGGCAGCCAGTGACGGTGCCCGTGGCCCCATGCGCCCACGGGGAGGACGCGGCGGGGAGCGCGGGGTCCCAGGCCCTTGCTCAGGCGGGCAGGCAAGGGCCAGCGACCCCCTGAGAGAAGGGGCAGCGGCCCCTGAGCCGCCCTGGCTGAGGCTCTGGTCAAAGCAAGTGAATAGGAAGCCAGAGAGAGGGCGAAGCGAGCCGCGACGGAACGCCAGGAGAGCCGGAGCAGGCGAGCGCTCCGTGGACGGCCGCGAGAGCCGAGGCCGCCAGCAGCAGCCCCTTCGCGCGCTCGGCCTCGGCCCCGGAGGGAGGACGCCGAGCGAGAGGACCCATCTTACCTCTTGCCACCGCTGCCGCTGCCGCTGCCATGGCGACCGGAGCATCCTCGGCGGCGGCGGCTGCCGCTGCTGCTAGCGCCGGCGGGTGGGAGCGTGCGTGCGCGTCTGCCTGCCCGCCCGCGGGAGCGGCTGCCTCGCTTGCCCTGCCCGCCGCTTGCCGCTGCCCGCATCCCACCCAAAGCAGGAGCGAGGGCAACAGATCAGGGTGGCGAGAGGGAGCCCGCAGGGTCCGTGGAGAGGCGGCGGGCGAGCAGGGCTGGCGCAGCGCGCGTCTGGCTGGGAATCTCCTCCGGCGACGCAAGAGGAGGAGGAGACCGAGAAGGGCGCCCCGCCACGGGCGGCGGCGGCGGCGGCTGCTGCTCGATTCAATGGCTGCGGCCCCGGCCCGGCCGCCTCTGTTGCTGCGCGCGTGTCCGCTACCCTGGGCGCGCCCCTGCCCGCATGCGTCTTCCCGAGGGAGATGGCGGCACCAGTGCCACTCCGGGCCGCTGGGGGGTTTGCGTCCCTCCCGGCGGGAAGCGTGGGGGAGGAGCGGGAGGAGACGCGCCGTCCATGCGTGGCCGCTTTCGCGGGGACCAAGCGGGATGGCGCCGCCCGTTGCGGGCTGCTGCGGGCAACAGGTGTGCCGGGAGGCTGCAGCCTGGGACGGCGGACGGGGCAGCTGCGGTCTCGTGTGGAACAGGGAGCACGCAGGTGAACGTTACGGGAGGGGGAGGGTCTTGGAGAGCCGGGCCGTGGGACTGAAATTAGGGGTGTTAGTGGATGGGCCACTTTTTTGGTTTATACGTACGACCCCGTAGGTGTATAAGGACGTTGTAAAAGGAAAATCGCCTCGGATGCTTTCCCCTGAAGGACGAAACTCAACTCGGAGCGAACAGTTTTGATTGAGAAAAGCGGAAAAGGGGTAAGCGCTCGCGCGCTACTCTGTGGCGCCCGTCGAAGCCCCTGCCTCGTTTTTCAGTTTTGTAAAAACCTTTTCTTGTGTCACCTGCGTACGATCCTGTCAAACAGGAGGGGGAGTTGCAGCGATGTGCGCCATACATTCTCCGGGAGCCAGGATTGGCTGCAGCTCTTTGTCGAGCGTACACGGGGAAGTAAAACGTCAAGATTTACCATAGTGCAACCTGAGTGTTCCTGCATGCTCGAACGCTTTGCTTCATTCCGCTGTCATCGGTCAAGCAGCTTTCGCAGGTTTATGGAGCAGTACAAAATCCTACAAACACAGACAACAGCTCACTGAGCATGGCTATCATGCTACCTCTTCACAATGACCTCAGTCTTCTGAAGACAAGCAACTTCCAGCCCTGCTAGGCCAGATAGAGTCAAACCTGATACAGAATCACATTTTGGTCTCTTGTAATTGTTGTTTCAACCAGCACTATGGTGGCCATCTCCCCAATCCACCCTTGAGTGGGGAGAAGGCCGCGATCATGCTGGGGGCGGGGGGGGGGAGATGGCCGAGATCACACCCATCTTTCCTGCAGGAGTGCGCCTCTGATCACGCACACCTTCCCTGCACAAAAGCAACTGCAATCATGACCATCTCCCCACTGGGAGGGTGAGGGGAGATGGCCACGATTGTAGTTCCATCCGTGATCCTGTATACTGTTGCCCTGCCTATTTAACTTATATGCAGAGCACATCATGATAAAGGCGGGCCTAGATGAATCACCAGTTGGAATTAAGATTGCTGGGAGAAATATCAACAACCTCAGATATGCAGATGATACCACTCTCATGGCAGAAAGTGAAGAGGAACTAAAGAGCCTCTTGATGCGGGTGAAGGGGGAGAGCGCAAAAGTTGGCTTGAAACTCAACATTAAGAAAACTAAGATCATGGCATCCGGTCCTCTCACTTCCTGGCAAATAGATGGGGAAGAAATGGAGGTAGTGACAGATTTAATTTTCCTGAGCTCCACGATCACCGCAGATTGGGACTGCAGCCAAGAAATTAAAAGACTCCTGGGGAGGAAAACTATGGCAAATCTAGATAGCATACTAAAAAGCAGAGATATCACCCTGCCAACAAAAGTGTGTATAGTCAAGGCTATGGTTTTCCCAGTTGAAATGTATGGCTGTGAAAGTTGGACCATAAGGAAGGCTGAGCACTGAAGAATTGAGGCCTTTGAATTGTGGTGCTGGAGGAGACTCCTGCGAGTCCCTTGGACCGCAAGGCGATCAAACCGGTCAGTCCTACAGGAGATCAACCCTGACTGCTCTTTAGAAGGCCAGATCCTGAAGATGAAACTCCAATACTTTGGCCACCTAATGAGAAGGAAGGACTCCCTGGAGAAGAGTCTAATGCTGGGAACAATTGTCGACAAAAGAAGAAGGGGACAGCAGAGAATGAGGTGGCTAGATGGAGTCACTGAAGCAGTTGGTGTGAGCTTGAGTGTACTCCGGGGGATGGTGGAGGACAGGAAGACCTGGAGGAATGTTGTCCATGGGGTTGTGATGGGTCGGACACGACTTTGCGACTAACAACAACAATGCACTGTATGTATATACAATACTTTTTATAATTCTCAGTAATTTAATTAGGTGATATCCTTTTTAACTATAATCGATATAGTAGTGAACTAGTCCACTATATCTGCTAGTCCACTGTATCTGCTAGTCCACTGTATACTAGCCCACTGTATCTGTATATGTATTTTAAATACATATTTGTGTGTTAGGCTCTGTAAACTGAAGCAACTTCTGACTTATCTAGATTGAGCTTGCATTGACTGGCCTTACTTACTTCATACCATTACGTGCCCAGACACTGATTAAATATCCCTCCCACTTCAAGGAGAAACTGAGTTGGGCGTCATTCACAATATTCTCCCAGCTCCATTTAATAACTGGAATCAAAAGCAATTGAGAGGCCCAAGCACATCATCAGAGTCACTCTTCCTCTGTCTCTTTCCTGGCAAAAGGTCATCCCACTGAGTGTCTAAAGCAGTTTCTGTGCAGTAACCTAATTGCAATGAATATGAAAAATAATTGTTATCCAAGTCTAGAACTGACTGGCAACTACCTGCTTGAGCACCTAGTGTAGGAAAGGAATATCAGTGTTTGGCCAATAACTGTTTATGTCTTCTGGATTCTGGATGCAGGGATTCAAGGTATCTTCAGGAATGGCCATACCACAAGTTCCTTTACAGTTTCTGGAATTGCTCTGTGTCTTTGGGAGGCATTTACCTCTCCCACAGATCCCACTGGACCTCCATGTAATAAACCAGAAGGATCAAGGATTAAGTATGTAGATGGTTGGCCAGACCTAGCTAAGCATCTTGGCTGCATTAGGGATGTAAGGCATTGGTTAAATCCATTTTGTCTCTGGTTATTGTCAGGCAATGCTTGTTCTCTTGTTCACTCATTAACAGAAACATAGATTTTTTTGAGGGATGGACAAGAATTCTGTTCCACTTTTGTTCCAGTCATTCATGCAAGTGTGCATTCGCACAAATCACATTATCACAATTGTGAATTTCCCCAGCACCCCCAGTAAAAAACTACAGATTCTGCTTTCTTGGAAAAAGCTGCTTTGCTGCAGAATCTGTAGGACAAATTTATTGAAATCCAAACTCATTGGCTTCGGCGATGGGTGCGGCATAAAAATGTTATAAATAAATAAATAAATAAATAAATAATAAAATAAATTTGGATCCACTGCAGATTGTTCCATATTAATAGTTATTCAAAAATAATCTCATAGACTATCCACTAACTGAGTTGCATCAGTTGTAGTGCACAAGTCAACTGAAATGCATGTGACATGAGAGTGCTTTGTAGACAAGTTCTTCACAAACCCTGCTGAGGTTTACTTCACATCTGCAGCTATGGAATATTGCAAGAGGCCTTGAGTACTTAGAAAAGCTCTGCTGTGAGGACACAATGGTACTGGCAAAGAATAGTTTTATTACAACCATCGTTGCTCCATAATCAGAAGGCCTTTTTTTCACCTGCATCCTAGCCATCACTCAGCCAGCTTAACTGCTTGGCTTTGGTTTATATCAAGCTTAGACTGAAGCTCATTCCAGACAAGACAGAAGTGCAGTTGGTGGGCGGCTGTTCTGCTGGGATGGAAGACCATCACCCTGTCCCGGGTGGGGTTGCACTCCCTCTAAAGGACAGTGTCTGCAGCTTGGGGTGCTTCTGGACCCAGGACTATCAGTAGAGGCCCAGATGGTCTCAGTGGCCAGGAGGACCTTCATTCAGGTGTGGCAAATATACCAACTTCATTCCTATGTGGATAGACAGAGCTAGCCACTGTTGCATATGCACTGGTAACATTCAGACTAGATTACTTCAGTGTGCTTTACGTGGGGTTGCCCTTGAAGACAGTCCAGAGAATTCAGCTGGCCCAAAATTGGGTGGTGTGGTTAGGAGCAGGTATTAGTTCACACACTCACATAACACCAATTTTGTACAAACTGTTGGTTGCCAGTTGTGGCCGATTTAAAGTTCTTGTTTTGACAAATGAAGCCTTAAACAGCTCAGGACTTGGCTACCTAAAGGATCTTCTGCTCACATACATACATACCTGCCCATTTAATCTGGGCAGGAGGTCCTTCTGCAAGAGCTTGTCCCATAAGAAGGTGCAAGGGATGGTGAATAGAAGCAGAGCCTCCTCAGTGACTACCCCTTGATTATACAATAGGTTCCCCAAAGAAATTCACCTGGTGCCAACATGGCTATCATTTCAGCACCAGGTGAAGACATTTCTATTCTCTGAGTATTTTAATTGATTTGAGAACTTGTTATTTATGGTGATACTTTGTTGCCCTGATTATTCAATATAATGTTTAATGTTTAGTGTTTACGGTTATTGAGATTTTATTATTTTGGCTTTATTCGTTGTTGGTTTTTAGCATCTGTTATTATCAATTTTATTTTTAGCTGCCCAGATAATCTCTTGTGCCTAGTGGGCAGCATATACATTTTAAAACAAACAAACAAACGGTTGGACTGGCTCTTCTTAGCAGGAGAGGGCACTTGGAAGCTATTGTGATAGCTGCCCAAGCCATCTTTGCATTCCTGGGAACAATCAGGCTTTCAACAGAATAACCAGCTGGAAAAACTTGAGAGTCATGAGGAATCTATCAAATTCCATTCAGCTCTAGGGTAGGCACCTTTAATAGATCCCTTGCCGCTGCAGAGGGAAAAGCCACTGTCTGCCTTCAGAAGACGTGATTTACCCATGACAAGGGAGTTATCTCCCTCCCCATTCTCCAACCACCTTCCTCCTGCCCAACTGAAATAACCAATGACATAGGAGAGCCCCATGGTTGGAATGGCAGCCCGAAGGTCCTAAGTCAGCACGGACAAGACAGACTCAGCATGGATGTTGGGGGCATCTAGGACAGGTCCTCAACATCGAGACCGATGCTGCCTCTGCCAGTACAGGCATGGAGACCACTGGGCAGCAATGCCATTTCCCTGCCCTGTCTTTAATGGGGTTAAAGCAGGTGCGTGGAGAAGTCAGGGGGGGAAGGGATGTGATGGATGATGGCTGGATCAGTAACCAAAAGAGAAATATTTGGCCAAAGTGATGTCACCTGGCTTGAAAGGTGTGTGGAGGACAATAGCTTTCTCAACATTATTTCTCTAGATTCACCCCAGCTGTTCATCTTATAACAGGAGGAAGGGCGAGATGGCACTGCTAAGAGATCCTCCTTCATTTGGTGGATGGCTTACTCACAGAGAAGGATTATCAGCTCATGGTGTCACCAAAGAGAGCAGATATCATGATAAATTGTTCTGCATGCTGGAAATTTGTCTCTAGAACTCAAAGGTATCAGTATAATACCTGCATGTTTTGACCTGGAGGGGATAAATTAGCAGCTATATTAATGATGCAGGGTGGTGGTGGTAGTCAAGCATTCCCTCCCTGGCACTATGACTTTGATAAAATTCAGAAACATCTCTCTCCTGTGCAGCTGTTTAGAGTAAAAATCAAAATGATCCCCAGTTAATGTGTAGCTTGGTGCTAAGAAATAACCGCAGAGCCAGTGAACAGATTCCAGCATTTTGTATTCCTACTGCTTCAACATAATGGGCAGTGCTCTGTGCAGCATTAATACATTATTAAATATCACTGTTAAACTGTGAACAGCTACTTTAAGTAAAATAAACTGTATCTGATTATTTTTATATCTGGATCTTCTTATGAACAGCAAGTTTGAAAAGCAAACATGATACGCAAAGGTTTGTGAGTGTGCGTGTGTGAGGGAGAGGGAGAGGGAAAGAAGAGGTGACCCCCATGACTCTGCTTATCATAGAATAAGACTAGCAGTTACTTGTAGGAAATAGGGATATTCTTGAGTTTAGTTAATACTCGCTTATTTTTTAATTAATTAATTAGTTATATTTGTTGTTGCTAATGTGCTGTCATCTCCAACTTAGGGCAACTCTATGAATGAAAACCCTCCAGAATATCTTATCCATGACAGCCCTGCTCTGCTATTGTAAACTGAAACCTGTGGCTTCTTTTATGGAGTCATTCCATCTCATATTTGGTATTCCTTTTCTTCTGCTTATGCCTTCGACATTCTCCAGCATGATGGACTTCTCCAGTGAGTGTTGCCTTCTCATGATGTGTCCAAAATACGACAGCCTCAGTTTCCTCATTTTTGCTTCCAGGGAAGTTCTGGTGGGTTTGATCTAAGACTGACTGGTTCATCTTACTTTCAGTCCAGGATAGTTACAGAGCTCTCTTCCAGCACCATGTTTCACATGCATCGATTTTCTTCCTTTTATCTTTCTTTACTGTCCATACATACATTGTGATTAGGAATACAATAGTGTGAATGATCTTGGCCTTATATTCCCACCTTTTTTCTTCAAGGAACTCAAGGCAGCTTACATAATCCTCCTCCGCACCATTTAACAACAACTTAGTGATGCAGGTTAGGCGGAGAATCTGTGACTGGGTCATCCAGTGAGCTTTTCAACCAAGTAGAGACTACAACCCAGACCTCATGGGTTCTAATCACTACATTATACAGGCTCTTTTGCATTTTAAATGTAACATTCAATATATAGCTACTTATCTCCCAACTACTACATGACAATCATTAGCATCGTTATGACAGTATTGTGAAAAATCCCAATAAAAGTCCTTCTTCTGGAATTATTGAAGAAAATGCTTTCTTCAAGCTAGGCTCCGAGCTAGGATCCAAATAACTGTGAAGCTCAAGCCAGTAGAATTTTTGACTTTAGAAAATATTTGACCATTTCACAAGCTGCTTTTCCCCTCAGTTTCAAAAGTCTTTTGCCTTGCGGGACCAAGCCTGCTGGTCAAGGAAAACATATGGCACACTTATAAAATAGATTCATGCTTCTTTGCCACCTGTCTTTTATGTGGATAGCAATTCTAGTTAGAGCAATGTTGGAGTAGAATGCAGCCAGCTTCTCTCCGACCCCTGCACTATTCATTGTACATTAAACCGAGTTGTTTAACGTCTTCTACTTCTTCTGTTTAGACAGGAAATACCTTATCTGCGAGAAAGGGGCTCCCCAGACAAGGCTTTTATTGCAGGTGGCGCAGTGGTTTAAACCGCTGTGCTGCTGGGCTGGTTGATCGAAAGGTCGCCGGTTCGAATCTGCACAACGGGGTGAGCTCCCGTGCGCCGGCCCAGCTCCTGCCCACCTTGCAGTTCGAAAGCATGCAAATGCAAGTAGATAAAAAGGTACCACTTTGGTGGGCAGGTAACAGCGTTCCGTGCACTTTGGTGTCTAGTCATGCTGGCCACATGATCACGGAGACTGTCTGCGGGCAAACACTGGCTCCCTCGGCTAGGAAACGGAGATGTGCACCGCCCCCTAGAGTCAGGCATGACTGGACATAACGTCAAGGGGAAACCTTTACCTTTAACTTTTTAGCTACTTCAAACTAAGTGGCTCAAAACACCTAGATATATTATGAACAATCAGGAAATGCAATATTTAAGTACACTAGGTAGAGCAAAAATCACTTACCCACCTCACTTTTCCTACTCCTAGCAGCATTCATACTACCTTACTGTAGTGTTTATGCTGTATTTTCACTCTGTGTGAGGTAATTGTAGGTCAGTGCATGGACAATTCAGAATAATAATAATTGGTGCAGCCAACTTTGCACCATAGAAGTGATTGTTTTCTCCTATTTGTCTTCTGCATCTGACATTCAGAGATAAACTGCTCTAAGCATGCCGTTTGGCTAACAGGCTAATATCTATTGACAAGATTTATTATTTTTGTGCTGTCCCCTTAGTGCCATATCATTTGTCAGAAAGTCCCACCATTAAATCACATGAAGAAACCTTTTATTTGTCTTGAATCTTCTCCCAATCGGATTCACTGGATAAAATGGAAATTGTGAAAACATAACTGTATGGCAGGGAGGCGGTGGCGCAGTGGGTTAAACTGCTGAGCTGCTGGGCTGGTTGATCGAAAGGTCAACAGTTTGAATCCGCACACAGGGTGAGCTCCCATGCTCTGTCCCAGCTCCTGCCCACCTTGCAGTTCGAAAGCATGCAAATGCAAGTAGATAAAAAGGTACCACTTCAGTGGGCAGGTAACAGCGTTCCGTGCACTTTGGTGTTTAGTCATGCTGGCCACATGACCACGGAGACTGTCTGCGGACAAACGCTGGCTCCCTCGGCTAGGAAACGGAGATGAGCACGGCCCCCTAGAGTCAGGCATGACTGGACGTAACGTCAAGGGGAAACCTTTACCTTTACCTTCTACTTCTTCTGTTTAGACAGGAAATACCTTTTCTGTGAGAAAGGGCCCCCCCAGACAAGGTTTTTATTGTGCCATCACCCTGCTAGGAAATTATGTGGAGAGTCCAGACAATTGTCTACTACTTGTAAAGACAATTCTGTTTCCTCTTGTGTTTCCCCATCACACTTTCTAACTTTTTTTCTTATGGGGAAAAATCTGTTAAGACAGAATAGCTGCATAATATCTTCTGATGGTAAGTACCAGAAGGGCTCTCCATTTGGAAGCAGTCAGAGTGCCAGGCTGAACAAACCTGCACATCTCATGAACACCAATTCAGTGCTGCAAACAAGTGGAGCAAATAGCTTTGAATGAGACACACTTAAAATGCTAGACAAGACGTAAAAATAGCCATACTTATGAGTCACTCAGCAAACAAGCACAAAAGAGTGAGAGAGAGATGGGTGGATGCTTCCACTGCAGACAATCAAACTAACTTACCCCAGTGAAATGTGCAAACTAAGGTGAATGTCTAGTATTTACTTACTCGGTGATTATAAATAGCCTGTGGAATTGATAAGGCAGCAAATGTGCCCCTCACTGTGCAGGACAGACAGGTTTAGTTCCTCACCAAGCAGTGAATTCACTGCTTGACCCTGTGAGGATGTCTGTGAGTTTCAATTCATTCAATGAGGGCACAAGCCAGTGCAAGTTTAGACAGAAGAAAAGGCCTAAAACTTCCACCACGCCCTGGCCGCTTCTCTTTGCCAGGCCTCCTGGGAGCCATAGGCCTCATCTCTGTCTAAATCTGAATGGGGTAGTGCCGTTAGGATCCAGTCCTCTGTCACTGCTTGTGACTTGCTGAACAGTTGTGCACAGGATAAGCCTCTGCATTCTCCTCACCTCTCCCTGCTACCCAGAATGCACCCCCCCCCCCGCATCCCTCCCAAAGACAGTCCTCCATTTTGGGGACCTCAGGAGGAACTGAGAAGATGAAGCGGGTGCCTTCTGAAGGTGGAGTCCTCTCTGTGCCATCGGAGGCTTTCCTGAGGTCACAGTGGGGACTTTGCCTTTCCCTGTGGCCAGCCACCAGGATTCACTGGCTGCCAGACTTGTTCTTAATGACTCCTTTGGCAAGATGGTGCTGATGCCGAATGAGAGGAATATTACAGTTTTCACCAAAAATGGTGTAGCTGAAATCAGTAATAATATTCTGACTGTGCTTAAGGACTTATTTGTGCTTAAATAGCAAATATGTGTCACAGGCTGTTTTCTCACTGCTAGGACTAACTGATTTTCTTGGACTCAGAAAAACAGAAACATGAAATCATATGAATGAATCATCTGTACATATGTATGTATTTTACATCCCACCTTTGTGCCAAAAATGGTATTCATGATGACTAACAATACAATCAGATGAAAAGCAAAATTCTAATTACAATATAAAAAACAGATTAAAACTCAGTCCTAAACACAGTAACAAAAGCAACTGAATGCAGCCAGCCAAATAAAGCCTCCTTGGCTACACACCAGCTTTTATGTCAAAGGCCTAACTGAATGAAGATGTCTTTGCCTGCTGGTGAAAGGGGTCACTCCGGCCTCCTTGGCGGAAAGCACCAGCAGATGCGAGTGCCCCTGGGAGGTTGCATCTCAACGCACCTCTGGTAGGGATGCTATTGAGAGAAGAGCCTCTTCCAGAGGTCTTAAAACCCATCTAGGAGATGCTGGCCTTCCTGGTAGCCTGATCCCAAGCCATACAGGGCTTTCTGGGTCAGAACCAGCATGCTGAATTGCGCCCAGAGACAGGCTGGCAGGCATTGAAGCTACTGGAGCGAGCTCCCCATAATTGGCCCCAGTCAGCAGCCTGGCCTCAGCCTGGCTTTCCAAGCTGCTTTCCAAAACAGCCCCACATACAGTGGGTCACAGTAAATCAAACAGGATGTAGCTAAGGCCCAGGTGACCATGGTCAGATGAGACATCTCAACGCATGGGTCCAGCTGGTGCATTAGCCTCAAGTGTGAACTACCACCCTGGCACTCCTGGTTACTGCTAGGACCAGGCCTGGTGGCTTATAGTCCATCATTGTGGCAGCTGTTTATGTACAGCAGTCTTCCCCAACCTGGTGGCCTTCGGAGGCAGTTGGACCACAACTGCCAGAATTCCCATCCAGCGTTGACTGGGAATTCTGAGTGTTGCTATCCAAATGTGTCTGGAAGGCACAAGGTTGGAGAAGGCTGGTGTAAAGGAAATCAATAACACATGAGTTCGGATGATACTTTCTGGGAGCAGCATTATAAGTATTTTCCTCAGAAATGAGTCGTCAGCTATAAGCAACTTGGAGTTGGAGTATTAATGGCATCTGGTCAGAGAATAAAATTTATACTACCAGATGCCCCAGTTATGTTAGTAGCCATGCCTAGAAGTGTGAGGAACCCAGAAATGTTTGGTTTGTCTATTTCGGATAGTAACTAGAAGATGCCTGGTTGAGGCTCTTCAGATGTGTCTGTCTACATTTGTGTTTATATATCTGTAAGAAATCCCTTCATCAGAGTAATTCCTTCTGATATTTCTCAGCTGGGTCAGAGGACAGGGCTTGTGGAAGCAGTACTGGAGAGCTGCCTCGTAGCCATCTGAATGTAGTCCAGCTTGGTATGATGACATACACACTTTCCTTTGTCAGCCTCTTCATTGATGATGTCTGTGTTGTTCCTGAGGCTGTAGACAGCGTCAGGTTCTGCATCACTGAGACTGTGATGCACATTGTGCTGTTTACTGGTTACCGCGGCTTGGATGCCATTGGCAGAAGCAGCCTGTAAAAAATTAATCTGGTATTATAACTAGCTGAAGTGGTCCATGCAGAATTCTCGCTGTAGTTCTGAGAGGATTCGAGTTGTGTCTCAGGGCATGGTCCGGGGGTGTGCTGGAAGGGTGGGAGCAGTGTGCAGGTGCGGTGCTTACTGTTGAGGTGGAAACATTTCTCGAGATGTAGAAAGTGAGAAAAAGCCCCTGGAGCTCTAGCAAATTGAATCACATCAACAGACCGGTGGGGCGGAAGGGTAGGCACCATGGAAGAAGAGGCCTTCTGCCTGGTTTTCTTTATCCCTGACTGTTCCCCATTCTGTTGCTCACTGTAGAGTCCAGGGATTCTGGGGTCACCCCTGGAGTTGCCAAGTATGTTTCTCCTTGAAGTATTCAGTCCTTGGATTCCTTGCTTTCTTGGAAGAAATCCCGGACCTGGCAAACAACGGACCTTCTCCCTCTGTTCTGTCAGACCAACCTGCCTTTAAGCAAGGGCAATGAGAGAAAATACCTGCATGATGTTATTAGTTGTGAAGTCGCGTCCAACCCATCACGACCCCATGGACAACACTCCTCCAGGCCCTCCTGTCCTCCCCCATCCCCCGGAGTCCACTTAAGCTCACGCCGACTGCTTCAGTGACTCCATCTAGCCACCTCATCCTCTGCCGTCCCCTTCTTCTTTTGTCATCTATTGTTCCCAGCATTAGACCCTTCTCCAGGGAGTCCTTCCTTCTCATTAGGTGGCCAAAGTATTTGAGTTTCACCTTCAGTATCTGGCCTTCTAAGGAGCAGTCAGGGTTGATCTCCTCTAGGACTGACCAGTTTGATCGCCTTGAGGTCCAAGGGACTCACAGGAGTCTCCTCCAACACCACAATTCAAAGGCCTCAATTCTTTGGCACTCAGCCTTCCTTATGGTCCAGCTTTCACAGCCATACATTGCAATATAGTTCATAGATACCTGCATGAGTCCCAGTCAATTTAGCAAAGGGGAGAGAAAGGTCCAAAGTCTTCTCTGCACTCGCATGCACCCTCCCCCCCACCAGCGGCAGACGCAGAGGTGCTTAGGGAACCAGTGTTCAAAAAGGGCCTCCCATTGCAGAATTGGCATGCAGTGCCAAGTTCTCTTGTTGGTTCCTTACAAGCAGGGATGTGCCCCGGAATCCTTTATGACACTGCAGTTTTCCACCTTGCCTGCAGAGAAGGGAAAACCTTAAGAGCATGAGACCGTAGTCCAGTGGGAAAGGGGCAAAAGACCTTCTCCTTTGCTGCTCTAGCAGCAGCTGAGAAATAAGGCTGGAACGGCCGTATGTCCTGCCCCCCACCGTACCCCAGCCTTGCACACAAAAGGAGCTGGCCTGGAGGCACTGCCCCTGGTGCTGAGACTTCCGAAGACACCATGGTGCTCATGGTGGTACAGTATCACAAATGAGATAATGCTGGTTTATGGTGCTGAATGTGCAGGTTAATTCTGCATGCATTTGCAGCCAAATGGTAAGACAGAGTTTGCCTTTAGAGTTTTAATTTTCATAGAATTATCCATTTCTTGATGCCCACACATTCCATCAGTAGTATCACATAAAACTCCATCATTAGCCAAAGAAACAAACCACAACAAAAAGTTGTGTTCAAAATAATTTATTACCAAAGTATGATTGGTGTGGGACTAAACTTTGAAAGGGTAAGGACAAATAAATGGCAAGGGAAGAAATGCTGCTTTTTTATTTTTATTTATTTATTCTTCGATTTATATCCTGCTTTTTTCCTACAAAGGGCTCAAAGCAGCTTACATCTCCTCCTCCATCTTACCCCCACAACAACAACCCTGTGAGGTAGGTTGGACTGAGAGTCTGTGACTGGCCCAAAGTCACCCAGTTGGCTCCATGGCTGAGCGGGGACTCGAACCCGGATCGCCTGAGTCCCAGTCCCACGCTTTTAACCACTACACCACACTGGCTCTCTTTTGCCTTTTGCTTGAGGGCAAAAGATAATACTAAGACGGTATGGATGAGATTTGAGCTCCGATACTGCAAACATGTGTTCGGCAGTTGAATTAGCAGTGAAAAGATTGCTTAAAAGTCTAGAAAAGACTTTTTTTTCCAGGGCAAAACTTGTATTCATATGTGCTCAATGATCCAGAACTATGTATTTATTGTGCATCTACTCATGGTTGCTTTCAGCTTCTTTAGGTAACATTTCACTTGTTTTTAAGCAGTGCTTTTTAGCAAGGAAAATGCAGTGTTGTTTTCAGCGACCATTCTGCTCCCTGCTATATGACCACCTTGATCCAGTGGCAACATGTGGAATCGGCCTACAGCTTTAACTCGAACTTCTGGTTCTCCAGTGGCTTTGTGGCTCATCAGCTGACCATGTTTTCATCAGTGAGGAAGTCCAAAGCCAGTTTCAGCCCAGCAGCGGCCAGGCTTGCTTTCCTCTGGACCAGCCTTGCCCAACCTTCTGGCCTTCAGAGGCATTTGGACTGCAACTCCCAGAATTCCCATCCAGCAGGGCCATTGACTGGGAATTCTGGGTGTTGCAGTCCAAACAGGTCTGGAAGGCACAAGGTTGGGGAAGGCTGCTCCAGACCTCTGTCATCTTCTCCAGCCCAGAGGTGCCAGGCCAGCAGCAACTCCGCAATGTTCTCCATCCTTGGTGTGTTGGGAATGAAGAATCTGTATCCTACAGTTGTGGCTACACCTGTGGCTCCTTATGAAAAAATCTCCTGATCATATTAATTGGAGCAGTTCTGTCATTCACCCCTAATTTTGCTTTCCCATTCTTCTCATTACATGCAGGGGTGAAACTGGGAACTAGGGCCTTCCCCAGTTGAAAGCCTGGTAACAACACAAATAAATTGTGAAGAGAAAGCTGCAAAATGAAGAGAAAAAGGAAGAGGATGAAGCATCTAGCATGCTGCCTCCTCCCCCACAGGATATAATGAAAAGAACATCTTATCCATAGCTGTTCAGATATCCCTGACTTAGAGGAACAATGTGATGCCTTCCCTGGAGGAAGGGGAGTCACATGGGCTGGACGGGTGGGGGACCCAGTGGACTGGGCCCTGGTCGCTTTACACTCTGGAGCAGAAATAAGCTTGGCCTCAGAAGGGATGCCTCCGTTCTGGCCTTTCATCTGATTCTAAGCTAAGCTAATTAAGGTTGCTGCTTTACTGTTTTCATTCTCTCCCCCTTTAGCCCTTCTTCAGCATTAGGAAATAGGCAATTTGAAGAAGCATTATAAATGCAAATGGAAACTTGCCTTAGAATCAGGGAACTGGCTGTGACTTGCCTTTAGAATATATGTGGGGCTCCACATATATTCCAGGGTTACTTAAGTTCACTGCTAACCTCCCCTTGAAATAATCAGCCATAGCAGGGTTTTGGGAGCTCAGGCAGGCAGTAGCCTTTCTGTGTGTGAGGGTCATTGGATGGCATCCTTTCTAAAAAGACAGAATTATGCAGGGTTTCGCTGTTCTTTTCCACAGGGCAGAAGAGAAGCTTTAGGTCCCATTCTCTGGGCAACATTGCAGTCCAGGGAACCTGAAAGGAATATGCACCCTCGAACAGCCGCTCTGCTCAGTCCTTCAGAGCACACGGGGCTTCTGTGGCAGAGAGATGTGGATGCTCAGTAGAAAAATCCATGTTAAAAGAATTAGCAGAGGACTGCCCAGATCAGTGGGGTTAGTGTGTGAGGAGGAGCAAGAGGTAGGCATGGAGAATCAGGAGATTTGCTTAGTTAAAGTGCTTTTCTACATGAGGCTTTTAATCCATTATAAATAATACCCCATTTTCCAAGCTTTTCTACATGAAGTATTTATCATACATTCATTATTCCCTACTCGTGATTGTTTGCAGGTTCTTCAAACAAAAGAGTGCTTTTGGCTAGTTTTTTTTAGACTAAGGAAAATGCAGTTTTTATTTGTAACCGTGAAGGAAAACACTTTTTTCACTTGTGTTAGATAGAGCTGCCTGGAAGTTATGTAGTAGAAAAGCAAGAAAGAAACCACTGTTTGTGTATTGCTCAGATCTCAGTTTGGTGATGAAATCAATGTATATAGAAAAGATTATCAGCCTTCTGTAGAAAAGTTCACCTTGTTCTACCCCCCCCCCAAAAAAAAACCCCTGGCTATTTTCAAACAGAAGTAAATTTGATGGTTGTTACATAATCTAAAGAACCTGCAACATCTGTGAGTAGGGACTCAAAAATGCCTTGTGTAAGAAAACCTCAGAGCCCTGCAATAAAAAGAGGCAGGAACTGATGGAGAAGCAGAAACTGTGAATGACACATAGTAAGTACTTTTGGGAACCCATAATGTGTGGATTCACATGGCCAGGAATTGCCAAATTATATCTTGTCACAATGTGCTTGCCATCCCGCCAAGCAGTGAGAATCTTATCACTCCCCCTGCTGGATTTCGGATCTTATGCAGAGGGGGTGGTAAGAACCTGCTCATCACTGGTGTGAACCCAATCCATGGGCATGTTTGCACAGCCTGCCAAGCCAGTCTAGCACTATGCCATGCTCAGCTGGTTGCTGGCCAGACAACCCATGGTGTGCCCAACAGACACTCACAAGCACCATGTGTTGTTGACCCCTCCCTTCACCTCTTTCCCTCTCAGTCCTCCTGTGAGTATCCCAGGGGACAGTTCAGCAGGACCAAATTGCTCTCCCCTCCTCTCCTTACCCTGATCACAAGCCTTTTCTTTTCTGGGGATCATGAAAGCCGGCTCGGCAGATGACTTTCGTAGTCTCCGCCAGGACAGCCACTGGTTTCTCAAAGGTGCACTGTCCAGAAAAACTAAAGGTGTGAGTGATTTCTCTCCTCTGCACCCTTTTCTTGGGAAAAGGAGATCTGACCATTTTGGGAGCTCACCATCAAAACTCTACATCCTCTTCAAAAGGGTTTTTTTTTGGCAGGGCAGGCTCTTGATTAGGTTATAGGACAATGTTTGTCCTGGTCCACCCCTGCCCCCCGGCCCATCAAAACCCCCTTTTTAAGTGACCCAAGAAAAAAGTGCAAATTGTGAGGTGTAAATCAAACCACCAAGCGAGCAAAGCCACTCATGCCTTTGTTTTTCTTGAGAGTTCACCTTTTAGCAGCTGTCAAGGTACATAAAACAAAGAGGGGGGGGATTATTTGGAACCTCTTTGAGACAATGTCTAAGGTTGGCAGGAAGTACCCCAGGACATTTCCACAGATTACCGTATTTTTCGCTCTATAAGACGCACCTGACCATAAGACGCACCTAGTTTTTAGAGGAGGAAAACAAGAAAAAAAATATTCTGAATCAAATGGGCACATAATCACAGGCACATTCCCCATCACTTCCCCATGGGCTGCACATCTGACAGACTTACTGCACACACATATTCACTCTATAAGACGCACAGACATTTCCCCTTACTTTTGAGGGGGAAAAAAGTGAGTCTTATAGAGCAAAAAATACAGTAGGTTTCAAATTCCCACACCAACTGTGAGCAATTGTAGCTATTAAAAATGCAAACTTACAATTTGCATACAAGTTGTGCTGAATGGGCACTTTGAGACTGTAAAGGGGACTGTCAGAAGGGCTATGACAAAAACTCTCTCTCAAACTTTCTTTTCTGACCTCAAGGGGGGGAAAAAAGAGATAAATGTGTATGGGGTGGGGGAGGAAAATGGTTCATTATCACAATAGGGAGGGCAGCAAAGCAATCTGAGTTGTCCCCAAGTGCCACCTGGACACTTGGGGGAAGCTGACACTGGTGGGAGCCTGGGCATCCTTGCCAAGAGTGGCAAGAGATTTTTGGTGCTCCTGCCAAGGGAGTTGCTAGCAAATAAAGCCATTTGGGCCCAGGAAGGTCTACAGCTTTCCAAAGCAATTTAGTAACCCAAGAATGAAGGAGAATCGTATTTCAGGATTCATACCCAGTTTAGGCTGCAGCCCAGATCCTAGAAGGTCTACCTATGTGTGACAGAAATTCAGTATTAACAGTGACCCACCTGGCCAGGGGGATGGCTCCACTAGGAGTGCTTCTCATGTATTGTGCCATTAAACTGCCTCGTTCACTGGATTTTATGGGGAGTCCAACAACATTGTCTTCAATGTGTAGCCCTCCTACATTTTCCCAACTCTTCATCCTTTTTTTCTTGTCAGGCAAATAAATGTACAATGAAGAATATTTATGAAGAAAGCATGTAGGAGGTTATTAGCCCTCCCTTTGCAAGCGCCCTGAGTGGCCTCTGGTTCTGAGACAAGCCTTTGTGGAAGTGCCTCTACTGTGTATTTTGGTGCTGTCTGACCCTCCCAATCAGGATCAGACGATAATGCAAGTGCCTGGAGTGATGGCTATTGGTGGACCCCTTTGGTGGTGATTCTGCCTGTCCTTGGCCTGCGGGTCGCTGAGGAATGCGGCATGTTGCACCCATTTCTCTTCCTATCTTATCACGTCGTGTGCTCCACCACCCAAAGTCTATGCACCTCACAGTAGAATCTCCTGTAAAGAAGCCGAGTGTCCTGCCCTGAGTATGCAAAAGCTGAGTCTCTGCCTTACTCAAAAATGGTCAGTTTCAGTCCAGGAGTCAAGGCTGTATGGTTGGTCCCACGCTCCAAGTAAGGTGGGGGTCCGAAAGGATGTCCAACAAACAGGCCAGGAATCTAGACACTGGTTTACAAGTCCAGGGACACAGATAATGCCACTTGTTGTTTGCAATGCAGAGCAGCTCACCCTGAACTAATTTATAGCCAGCTAATTACACCAGAGTGCTGTTTCATGGAAAGCTCCCCTTTAGGCTGTTTGGATTTCTGTGGGGGCCAAAACCATGCACTCCTCCTTCCTAAGGGGAGAATCCCTTCTGACTCTGGCTCCTGCTTTTGGGGAACCACAGCAGGTGCCCCTAAAGGTCCCGGCTCCTCTTCTTCTAATGGAGGGTAGGCATCTGCAGCCACAACCCCTGTGTCTGATTGTGGCTGGGTCTCTTCATCTGAGGAATCCTCCTCCAGGTAGGGCCTGACACTCTGCGAAGAAGGAGCAGGGAAGCCAGAGGGGCTGTTTTGGAGAGGGGATGAAACATGGATCTCGGGAAGTGAGCACAGAACATTGTCTCTGGTTTGGTGCCCAGTTAATTTATGAAGCTACCAAGCTTGGCTTCATGCTTCTGCATAGATGTGCTGGTTTTCTGAGAACTGGTGGTCCAAGAGGTCAGAACGGCTGTTAATGGGCCCTAAAAGAAAGGATGGCATAGTGGGAAGGGAAAAGAAAGCAGGAGGCCTGATTGAAATGATCGGGGGGAAGGGCGGAGGATACAGAGTCAGAGGAGAGATGACACCAAAAGATCCAAGACAATCGCTTCTAACAGAAGTTGTAAAGGGCTCTGGCTAAAAATTGCCATACTGGATGCTGAACAACAAAATGACAGAAGAAATTCAGTGCTGATGGTAGGAAATTAATGGCTATTGGGATGAATAATCCCAACTACACACATGCATGCTGATGGTTTCTGAATTGGCTTATGAAATAAATCCTGAGGTCAAACTAGAAAGCTCACTGAAAATGTCAGCTTGGTGTTCAGCAGCACTGAAAAAGGCAAAGGCAGTGTTTGGAATTATTAGGAAGGGACCAGACAGAAAGAGCGAGCACCATGGTGCTGTTACATAAGACTACTGTGCTTTCATATTAAGCATATTCAGTGCAATTTTGTTTTTTGTTTTTTTCCCCCCAATTTATATCCTGCCTTTTTCCTACAAAGGACTCAAGGCAGCTTACATCATTTTCGTTTGTCCCTCTTCAGTCAGGGTGGAGGTAGTGCTGTGGGAAAGTAATTTTCCTTATGGAAAAAAAGGCTCAGGGGGCAACACTGCAGCCTCCCAACTTCACCTGGGCAGCCACAAGATTCTTCCAAGTCCCAGCTCTGAGTTGAGAGCTTTCAGGCAGCCACACTAGATAGCGTCCTCCGCCTGCTACGTATGTTGTGTTTATTTTCTTGTATGCTTGGTTTGCGAGTGCATCAGCCTCCAAGTCCTTCTTAGCCTCTTTCAGTCAGATATCACATTGCTGAGCAGGGAAACAATAAAACTTGGGACTGGTCCACAACAGGATTTTAGCCTGAAGCACTTGATGAAGCGCATCATGTTTCCTCCAATCCACTGTCTTCACACACTGGGTCAGAACGTGAGGGCCCCTCGCCCACCATTACGATGCACTTGTGCAGCACACAACACTTCCCCACCCAATGCTATTTATGTGCTTCTATCCTAGATTTATTCAGATTACTTGGATCACATTAAGCATTTACACACATCATGATAGCCCGTCCTGAAAATAAGCTACGCAGAGTAGGCTGTTCATAAAGCAACCCCTGATGTACCTGACAGATGGCTTGGCTCTCAGCCTCCTCTCCTCTCCTCTCCTCTTCCTGCTACCATCATGCCACTTTTCCACTTTGTGCAACTGTTCCCCGGTCTCCATTTCTTGCCAGAAATAACTTTTGGCAACCTCTGATGTACAGCCCCCCTGAAGGTGCCCAAGCAGTCCATTGGAAGGGCGATCACTGTTCACCACCCCTTTTTTGCACTGTAAATATGTACCTTTTTAATTTTTTTTCGCATTCTTTAATGTAGTTTGACTTGTGGATGGACAGTCTCGACTGGGCAATGACTTGGCATGTGTCTGTTGTCAAAATGCAGCAGGCACCCATCATAGACATTAACCAAGGGAAGCTGCATTTTTAACTTTTCTTTCCCCTGACAACTGCCAAAAGGTGAGCTGTCAATGAAAAACAAAATGGCAAGTGATCTTTGCTCATGAAAGGGGTGGTCAAAGAACTACTCCCTCCGCAATGAGATCCTCAGCCCTTTTTGGATGAACCTGACTCTTCTCAGTGCCTTGCGTCCTTTCTAGGCTTCAAGATGCTTGGAAAGGCATAGAAATTCAGGTTTCCTTTATCTTTTTAATCAGGGCTAATCAAGATTTTTCCCAGCAACATATATATGCACCCCTGTTTTCAGCCATCCCCCAAATGCTGGTCCAGCCCTCAGGGGTGGCTAGCTAAGACCCACCAGCTGTTTGTCAAGGCTCAGCAAGCCTTTTTGTGCTCATGCTAAGTGGCTCCACAGGATCTGGGGCTGCACTTTGTCTGGTTGCCCACAGGTGATTCAAAACCCGCCAACCAGCCGTGGTGGGTTAGGGTGGTATAATAGCTGCAAAGCAGTGATCTGCAGGAAGCACTCTGGGTCTGACAACATGCTAAGCCTCCATGTTTCAAATCCACGGTGGCTTAGTGCATTGGGCTAACCCAGTCACTGCACGAAAAGTATTCTCTTCTCTGGTTGAAGACATGCAGTCATGTGCTGATGTGCATGCTTGAAAAATGTTGAAAAACCCCAAGGCAGCAGGATTCCTCTAAGAACCATCCCTTCCATGGGTAAGAGAACCGGCGGAGTGCAGTCGCTGGAGTGCTGGGCTAGGATTCTAGACCTCACTTGGCCACAGGGCAATGTTGGGCCAGGCTCTGGCCAGGGCTGCACCATCACCAAGGAAAAGAAGCCACAGCTGTAGGTGAACATGATTTGCCCAATTATACTTGTGGCACATGGGATCCCATGTTATCCAGATATGGTCAGGTATGTGGCAGGAGTGCCTTCCAAGCACTCCAGAAACCTGCAACCAGCTATGGGTTTTGGGGTGGAAGCCATCCCCATCATGCACCTTGTCTAGGTCACATGACACAGCAATTGGGGATGGGGGCAGGTGCAGGGAAGCTGCCACGGGTTCTTTTCCCAGTGATCACTGAAATCCAGTCTTTGACTTACAGACTGGCCTACTTTACAGGGTTGTTGTGAGAATAAAATGAGGAGGAAGAGTATGTAAAGTGCCTTGAGTTCCATGCAGGAAAAAGGGGGTGGAATGGAAATAGAAGTACAATTATAATGGAATGAAAGCATTCTGATGAAATGTGTGCCACAAAGAGACAATTTCTGCTACAGGTCCCGTCTGTTCCGTTCTGGCGGTATGAGAACCAGTGGGAATGGCTTAGCATGATAAAACCTGTTCTGCAACGTTTATTTCCTCTCCTTTCCCCAGATCATTCTCTTCCTCCGCCTGCTTTCCCTGCTCCATTCTCAGGCCGCTTTGGAGGGGATTAGCAGGCAGGGGATCCCTAGGGCTTTCAAAGGGTTTTCAGCTCACACCTGCAGGACTGTGAATCACCTCAAAACAAGGAAAACCACATGGCCTCCCACATTTCTTCTGCCTTTTTGCAGTGGCAGCACTCATGGGTCGCATCTGAGCCCCGCCTTTCTTCTTCTCACAAGGAAACCGAGGCGGCTCCTCCTTTCCTCTCAGAGCATCCCTGAGAGTTGGGTTGGGCCCAGAGTGGGTGACTGGCCCAGAGTCAGCCAGGGAGCTTCATGGCCAATGGGGACAAGAACCTGGATCCCCCCAGCTCCAGCCCCATCCTCGAATCACTCTGCCATTGGCTTCCCCATGCCATGCGTTGGCCATGGCACTTGCTGCTTCATCCACAGGTGACCACATCTGGGGAAAAATGCCAAGAGAGTGGCACCTCTCCAACGCTGCAGGCTCCAGTGTAGACCCTCCCTGGGAAGGCCTCTGTAATGAATGCAAGGCAGAGAAAGAGAAGGAGTCCACGGCTCTTACTGACGTAGCCCTCATTTGTGATCCTAAGGCATCTTCACAGCAGTCTCTTTGCTAAACTAGTGGTCCCCAGGAGAGTCACGGGGCAGGTTCACACAACCCAGCAAGCCGGTCTGCATCGAAAGCCCTGCAGTGTGGCTTGTTTGCCTGGGGCCTGTGATGTGCCTGAGGGATGGTCCCTCAAGTCTTCTTGCTGCAGCCCAGGGGGCACTCTGGAGTGGCTCTCGGAAGGACTTGAGCAGGGGTGGCAGCTGCCTCCAGGGGCCCTAGCAGCCTGGGGGTGGGGGCTCCCAGGGGTTCCCCATGCTGATCCTGGCACAGAAGGGCTACTCGGCAACCTTCTGCCAGGACTGCCTGTGGTGGGGCAAGCTGTGTTCTCCTGGGACTTCCCCAGGAAGGCCAAAAGGATATGCCTCTTGCCCTGACCCACCAGCTGCACAGACTGCCTCACAGGTGGGTCATTGTAGTGATGGGGCCACATTCTATGGGGCATCCCCCTGAGGACACCCCAGAGAACATGCCTCTCGCCCATGCTCATTTGCTGTGGCACCAGCAGGTGCACCATTGGGCAAGGGCAGGGTGGGGAAGTTGCGATCTCCAAGGTCTTCCAGGACAACCTATCTCAAATTGGCAGGTGGAACTGGCCGGAGCGCCTTCCTTCTCCTTGCCAGCTTTGCCAGGGAGAGGGGGCAGCCTCAGCTGGCTGGCTGAAGCCATTTCCTGTTCCCTGCGGATTGAAACAGCACGCAGGGATGTGGCTAGCAGCAGCGCCGGTTTGTGCTGCCTGCCACCTCCTCAAGCCCTGAATGGTATCTGTGGCCGCAGCACAGAGCAGAGTCTGAGGAAGCCAGCCATAGCTGCACTAAGTGCCACTTGGGCACTTTGGGAGGCTGTTGCTGGAGCTTTTTGATTGGTTGGCAAGCCTTTCAATGGGCTCCACAGGGTTTGGGACCTTGCTTGATACAGATCACAGCAAACACAGGAATGGCTGCAGAACCTCGCAGCAAGCCATGGCCATGGCATCCAACTGCTTCTGTCTTCTCTGATACCACAGAAAATCCATGAAGGAAGATGGAATGATTGCACAAGGTCTTTTTAGAGTTCTCCACTGAGAAGCCTGCAGTGTTATTTGTTCCGTTCAGGGACAAGGGAACAACTATCTGTGTCCTATAGATTTGCAAATTTAGAAAAACACAATTTGATACCAAGTGCATTGCTTCTCTGTCCATGCAAAGCAGGTAGGGTGGGTAGCGCAGGTAAGCCTGCAATGCTTATTTCAATGTACTTACAGTTTGAAAATGAATGAAGGAGAATGGTTCCATGATATGATTGCAGAGACATGTCTTTGTAACATGGGACTGCTCAGAAATGCAAGCATAGAAAGCAAAGACATAGAGTTTTGTTTTGTTTGTTTTTTTAAGGAGAAAGTCTCTATGTCTTCTATTACAAAGGTCTTGTACCAAATTGTTTCCTAAAAAGTAACCTGTTCCTGCCACGGCATGACTGAAGTGCAATTGGAGACTGAGCACTTCAAAATGTTTCATTAATAGACATTTTATTGTATTATGTTATTTAATAAACAAACACTTTTTATTTAGATAGATAAGCTTCAGTGCAATCATACTACCTATACCTTGTTTTTACTCATTATTGTTCTGCCCACCCCCAGTCAGATCAATACACACATCATTTCTAGGTACCTAAAAAACTCCCATGCACATCTCTGCCTTCCAAAACCACCAAGGCCTGACTCTGAGACCATTCTCTGGCCCTGCCTTACCACAGTCTTCAAGGATAGGTGGAAAATACATCAGAAAACCTTTGGAAGAAGGTTAACATCAAACTGGTACGATCGCTCCAGTATCACAGTCCCTTCAGCTGCCATAGACTCAGATCCCAAAGAGCTTGAGCAGTGGACATGACCAAAAGTCCCCGAGTCTCTGAGCCGCTTTTATTAGCAGTAAAATATCTAACAGTTGTCTGCGCACCTGGGGATTTTGAAGGATCCCACGGATGCAGACCAGTGCGATATGTCTGGAGCTTTTCCTTTGTTGCTTATGTAGACAAATGTTCACAATCACGCAGCTGAATATCAGAACAAGTATCCAAGCAAGAGACATCTGTGCTCACTTTCACATTCTGCACATGTCCTGGAGCTGTCCTGGGAACATGTTAAAGCATGGACATAAGGTAAATATGAACAAAGCAAGGCAATGAATTGAGCCAGTATTGATGAGCCTTTGTCTTTCTGTCTCAGGCATGGTAGTAATCGTTTGTAGGCTCCCTGTAAGAGATATAATGATGACAAGGACAATGAGGATACATACATTAAAACATTTGTTCCCTGAAACCTAGGCCCAAAGGTAGCATTTACAGTGGGGAAAAAAGAGAAATCTCATTTACTTGTAATTGCACCTGGGCTTGTTTTTGCAATATGGTCTTGGTTTTAAAAAAAAGCAACTCTAAACAGGAATTGCTACAGAGAGTGGTCCTGACTTCTGAAGGAGTTGCACTGCATTTTAATTTTATTTGGACTTTAAAAAAAAAACCCTCTCACATGTCTGTAGGTCTGCAAAATCTCTTTGGTTTGACTGGTCAAGCTACTTATAAGCATGTGCCCCCACTCCAACCAGGAAACAGGGTGGATTCAGAAGACATGCTAAGCCACCCCCTGGGGGTGTTAGAGACATAGAAACAGCAACTCAGAAGGGGTCTCCTGGGCCATCTAGACTGACCCTCGGCTCCAGCCGGCTCCACTTATGACACGCCTACCATATTGCATGTCATGTGAAGCCAGCCACTCTTTCCTTGAGTGGTGTCTCATTAGCTGGTGGTCATTGTCCAGTTCTCCCCTGCCTTCCAGTTTCTGGGCTAGGAAAGCTTAGAAAAATGCCTGGCAGTTAGTTCTATAATGACTATGCAGATACCAGCCACTTTATTGGTTCTTTTGGGTCTTACCTCTGGCACTGACAAGTCCTCTTTGCAAGTAAATGTTGCTTAGCCTGGCTCATCCTCTTGGCTATTTTCTGCCAAAAGACAAAGGGAAGTTCCTTACTTTCTGCGCTCCCTTGAGTTTTCTTCCCCTGTGTGCATGAGACTCATCCCGCTACCCCTCCCATTTCTGGACACATGGAGACTCACCCTTTTCCGCTGAATTTTTTTGCAAGTGAGCACACACACTCCTGCCACGATAAGCAACAGCAGCGCGCCGGCTGCAAAGAGTACTACTGCCAGTGGGAAATCTTGCTTTATGATGGTCTCTGCTGTGGAAGAAAAAGGGTAAAGGTGGAGCTGAGAGGGGGAAGAGACACAAGGGCACAGGGCAAGGCAAGGCAAGAGATGACCCTGTTGCTGATTGCCAGATCTGTACAGTGTGCCCCAGCCAAGAAAATATGTGCTACGCTCAATCTGCTGAGCGCGGAAGATGCTACAAGAGTGTGTTGCTTTTGTGGCAACAGAGCTACACAGCTACCACCTCTGAAACATACCCAAAAGGTATTTCATCCTGATCTTCACACTGTTATTCACAATGAGATTACAGAACCACTGCCCTGCAGTTCTGGTCACATGACAGAATTTGTTTTCCGGAAGGTAAGTGTCACATATGCTCTCATTTGCATGCTCCCAGCATAATTCAGCCTTGGGAGGGAGACGATCAGAGGTGTGGCAACACAAGGTCACATTTACTTCTTTGGAGGTGAGACCAGCGGGGTTGGCCGAAACTGCAGGAAGAACAGGAAAGGAAAGTTAACGGGGACACAGCTTCCCCAAGTCTCGGGACAGAAGGTCAAGGATCCATACTGCCCATGCTGTTAGGATGTGAGGTTCTGGGTTAGCACAGGGTACAGTTCCCTTCCTGTGGAAATGTCAAATAATAACAGATCTGGCTCTATCAGTTTCTACAGAGAGGGTTACACTGCAGAGAAAGACAAAGCAGACTTTCCTATGTTTCTGGTATCAAAATACGTGGTTTTTAGCATACACATACATAGGAGAGCCTGCAGAAAGTAATCAATCAGTCACTGCAGAGAACAAGAATGGGGAAATATTTGTGACTGCCTAGAATATCCTTGAGCCAGAAATGTGTGCAAACCATGTTGATCAAACACTTAAAACACCTCTCTCCTAGTACTAGCGCTCCAGTCCAAGGTCAGAGCCTCCTGCGGCTGCTTTAAAGGTGAAAAGAAGAGCTAGGTGGTCTGGTCACTTAATTTGAGTGATTCCAAGCGGCTGTCCCTATTTCCTAGCCAGCAATTTTATCAGCTATAGTGGGCTTTGCAAGGGTGACATATGTGCATCTATTTTTAAACGGCTCTGTTCTGCCCCCCATGAGTCTCTCTGGGTGTGGTCTCTCCTTCCCTGTTTGACTGCCTTAAGGTCAAACTAGATGTGTTCTTACCTGTGTGAAAACAATTTTTGTTAGGCGAATTGCAGCCTGTACTGGTAGAAGTGTGGAGGGGGAGTGTCTTTCAGACCCTTGGTCAGTTTTTTCTAGGCTTGTCATAGCCGGAATACAAGTTGCTGTTCCGTTAAGCTCCTGCATCTGCCTCATTTGTGATTCAGGGAACAGACATTCTGGATGTTGAACTGCACTAATATGTATATGTCCCCTGAATCACATGTCAACATGGATGTTATAGGGAGCCATAAGGAGGCTTGCTGAGTCAGCCATAGCTGGAACAGAAAGTCTGCAGGTTGTATTTGTTGTGGTTAGTCGCGAAGTCGTGTCCGACCCATCGCGACCCCATGGACAACTTTCCTCCAGGCCTTCCTGTCCTCCACCATCCCCCAGAGTCCACTCAAGCTCACACCAACCGCCTCAGTGACTCCATCCAGCCACCTCATCCTCTGCTGTCCCCTCCTTCTTTTGCCATCTATTGTTCCCAGCATTAGACTCTTCTCCAGGGAGTCCTTCCTTCTCATTAGGTGGCCAAAGTATTTGAGTTTCAGTCAAAGGTAGAGCAGTACTGTCATGAGAACAGGTATAAGCAACACCTACAGATCTGTATGAAGGCAAAATGCACGCCTTTGACCAACAGGGCTCATGCCTTAACTTGGGAATATTGTGAGTAAAGCAATATAATCCTGTGGTTCCTGTGGATGTGTCCCCAAACCCAGGGTGTTCCTGTCATAAGGCGACATATGCTGCAAATGCTCTGGAGCCAAATGTCAACAGCAACAGATCCCAAACTAGAGAAGGGCATGTGTGAACTGTTCATCTCAACACTGGTGGAGGCAGCAGCATACCCAAAAAAGCCAAGGGGCCAAGGGGCATCAGACGCTGCTGTGGCAGTGCAGCCAATGTAAAGACGACACCAGAAAGCGTTGCAGCCAATTGGAGGGGAGAGTGCGAAGTGTGCAGGCAAATACCAGCCTAGTAGCTTTGGGAAGTGTCAGAATATACCAAAGGGTGTAATAGAGGTTCACTGTGTAGCAAGACTTCACTGAGTAGCAGATCTCGCTTTCCAGGTGATAAGGAAAGGTGATCCATCACTGCGGTGTAGGGCAGCATAATCCATTCTGAACGTTTTCTATAGTTTCATGAGATAGAAGTAACCTCCCACAAAGTTGACTTCTTCAAGCAATAGGCAAACATTTTTGAGGATCTTGGAGAATTTCTTTGCCCAACACATCTATTTGGACCCATGATCCTTGGATGCAGGAAAATTATATCCCAGAAAAGCTAGAGGCCATCTTTGAAATGCTGGAGATCACAGCAGCTATTTCCAAATGACCAGACCCACTGCTTGGGTCAACTTCATGGTGACAGCAGAGTAAAAGCCTGGTTTTCTTGGGCTTTGCCTTGACCCAGGAGATCTTAACAGAACCTCCAAAAGGCAGAAAGTGTCCATCCCTACCACTGAGGCTGTTCCAAGTAACCTTGGCTTGAAATAAGCTCTTTCTGATCTTGGATGAGAGGGACAGTTAGTGGTAGCTGAGCATGGATGTTCAGAAACACAGAATTCCAACTGGCATCCAGTCTGCAAGTGAAGTTTTTCCAGCAGGAAAAAAACAAAGGTTTGGGCAACATGGCGACCATAGCAGACAAGGTGACCATCTCAGCAGCTACAAAAAGGAAGTGATGTCATCCTAAAAGATGTCATAGAGCTTGGCAGAAAGGAGTGTCCTTCAAGAAGGAAAAGCTACCCTTCCTGGTTGACAGTGACATTCTAAGGATGGAGTAAAAACAAGGCAAAAACTATTAGGAAGAAAGTTAATTTTCTTTCTGAAGGCATGGAAGATTCTCAAAAGATTCTCAGTGCTATGAATTGCACAGCAGGTGCTAAAGCAGATGGTACCACTGCGAACATGATTCAATAATGACATCACCTGGTCATGGAGTCCAAAACACAGACAGGTTTGAGCAAGCCACAATAGCTGTACACTGCTATTTTGTTGCAACCACTCAACTTGAAGAATAAGCTAAGGATAGGCTGCAGGTGTGTCTCTTCACATAGACACACAATTTTTTAAAAGAGGGGATTATGAACACAGGCAATCCCTCCAATGTGTCCTTTGGTTACTTAGAAGGGACAGGTCCTGTCAAACTGGAGTAGGAAGGAAAGTAGCTGTGAGCACAAAAGTTTTTGTGAGCATGTTGGAACCAAACAGCTAGTGCTGGTCACTTGCAAGAGCCACTCAGACACCTTCTGGAGGCACCAAAAACTGGAACCATCAAGGGTTTTTGCTACTTACGCCAAGAGAAGCAAAAGCCTGCTCACCAGTTCCTGGTACCCACAGTGAGCCCGATCTCTGAATTCAGACACCATGACTACTCATTTTGGGTATAACAACTCCTACAATAAGCCATGGGTTGTCAGGGTAGCTTGCTGTCCATGAATAAGCCACCCTGCAACAAACAATCCAGGTTCTCACAACTTGACAACCCACCCACAGTGGATGGTCATATCATGCAAATTTAGTCATTGTTTGTTGATCATACTGTCCACAGTAAGCCAAGCTGGAAAAAAGCAGTAAGGTGCACATGAGCGGAGCCGGCTGGAGCCAGGGGTCAGACTAGATGGCCTGGGAGACCCCTTCTGACTCGCTCTGTTTCTGTGTTTCTATATAGACAGAAAAAGTTCTTTTGCTCCCAGCATGTGCCAGCCAGCTTAGTTTGAGAGCACATCATTAAATTAAGGAATGTACTTCCATGAGAGGTAGAGATGGCCACCATGTGTGCTGAAGGTGCTGTGTTTCTTAGGGCTGATGCTAATGCAGCTATATCATGATACAGAGGGATCACACCTTAGTCTTACCTTTCATCACTATCAAGTGGATGGTCTGTTCCAAATACCTATGTTTAAAGTCAAGATGGCACTGGTACTGGCCAGCATCCTCAAACTGGACCAGGGATATTCTTTTGACAGGTAAGGAGTTGCTGGAATTGAGCAAAACCTGCTTTTCCATAAGAGTTGTATTATTTTTCTTCCATTTCCAAGTCAGTTCTCTTGGGATGCTCTCTTCCTTTTGAATATCAGCGTTCAATGAGCATGAAAGGGAAATGTTGCTATCAACAGCTGCAAAAGTGATGCCGTCATCGGGTAGGTGTAGTAAACCTGGTTTTGAAGCAGATAAGAAATTAATAAATGATTCAGTCTATGCTAATTCAGTCTATCTTTCTCCCTACAGAGCATGGAGAACCCCAGGGAGTGGGGTAGCTCAGTGTCCGAGCACATGCTGTGCATGCAGAAGGTCCTGGTTTCTTTCCCTGGAAACTCCAGCTCAGGCAAGGAATGAATTCTTCCCTGCTGACCATAGTGGGCCAGAGGCAGATTCCCATGTTCCTATGAGAAGTCCTGTCCGTTCCCACCCAGAACTCAGGTTAACATTTAGAACTCATTTCTAGGCTACTTCAAAAAGCAAAATGACCGTATCACCAATATTTGTTGTTGGACCATCTGAGACTTTTATGTATAGGACAGGGTATAAAAGTTTGAAACAAACAAATAAATAGGATTAGGCAAAGCCACATTTTAAAGACAAGGGGGCCAGGTATGAGAAATGGTGCCCAATGATGCCTGTGTAGAAGAGGAGGGGAGGGGAGGGGAGGGGAGAGGAGGGGAGAGGGGCCCTGTCCCTGAATCAAACTGAACTGCCCTCTTGCCAAGCAACCTTAATTCCTCAGCAGACACTATCAGGAAGCCCAGAAACTGAGCTCAGAGGCAGATCTTCCAGCTGTTTTCTCCCAGAATCTGATATTTAATAGGATATTTCCTTTGCTCTTCCAGTTTCAATGTTTTGCAGAATTATTCACACACACCCCTTTGACTTTTTCACATTTGAGTCTATTATTCTATGTGAAAAGGAGAAGAAACTCCTGAGCTTTTGCTTCTGATGTTCCCTCATCTGAGGAAAGAAAAGAAGAAAAGACAGGTAGGAAGAGAAGAGAAGAGAAGAAGAGAAGAGAAGAGAAGAGAAGAGAAGAGAAGAGGAGTCAGAAGGGGCCTCCCAGGCCATCTAGTCTGACCCCCAGCTCCAGCTGGCTCCGCTCATGTGCATGTCCAGCCTATGAAGAGAAGAGAAAGGGGGAGGGGAGGGGTTGCCCAGTACAGTCCCTTTGCCTATGGGGTGGGAGTGGGGATCTTCTGTCATGCCAAAAGGGTAGCAGTGAGGAAAAGTTCCCCCATCTTGCCTTACTGTTCTCCAGGGCCAGCCCAAGACCTTTAGCCACCTGTGGGCAGTGCTTCCCATTGCAGGCACAGGGCCTAACAGAGCTAGCACTCGGATCTTTCTCCAACACAGGTGCTGCAACAGCATCCTAAAGATGGCAGGCTTGCTTAAGGAGCCACCTGGCAGCCAGCGCTCCTCCCAACACCTTGCTGCCACCTCCCAGCACCTGCCAGGTCAGATAGTGGCCTGTGCTGCCCAAGAGCGGAGCCAGTCCCACCATGCTGTGCTCTCTGCCTTCGGGGCACGAACTGGCTTTCAAAACAGTGGTTTATTTGCTGTTTTGTTTTGCCTTAAGGAAAAAAAATCACAGGACCTTCTTGTTCTATTTGTCCAGAAAGGAAAAAGATGTTCGGCATTTTCGCATGACTTCGAAGCTTTGCTTCTCTGTGCAAATTGAAGAATGCTGGAAAGATGGGCAATGCATGGTGACCAATGAAGAAGAGTGGGGCATCTCCAGCACATTGGCCCTGCCTCATGGAGCACGTTGAGCCACCAGAAGTCGCAATTTTACATTTTCCTGTCTAGGTGGGCACTACCATTCTCACAGGGAAAAGGTGGGGCAGCAATGATTTAATAGCGATGTTCTGTGGCTGCCTTGCAAAAGCCTGAGTGACTACTGTTCTGGAGTAAACCTGTGGTGTAGAACCAGCCCTAAACATGCTCTGGACCCTTGGAATCAAGACCAGTGTCTTCTCCTACCTATCACCTTGACATCATAGGGGATTCGAGGCCCATTAGGCGAGACATGGCACTCCCAGGTCCCGTGGTCCTCTTTAGATGCCAGCTTCTTTATCTGCAACTTCCTGCTATTGCTTTGCAGGCTCCGCCATGGTTCTTTGCCTGTTACTCTCCTTTTGTGGGGGTCAAGCCACTCAATCTTGATATCAGGCTTTATGTCAGTGGAATGCAGCTCCAAAAGTAAAGTTTCGCCCTCCAGGAGCCATCTCTTCGGAGTTCCTGTTACTGTGAAGGAAAAAGACCTGATCTGGCAACTCCTTTTCATCCCAGGCTTCCCCCTGTGCTCCTTCCAAGGGTGACATCACTCACCGTTCCACACTGTGAGGTGAAAAACCCTCAGTATCTTTTTGCACTCCACAGGTGTAACGTCCTTTCTTGGCTCTGGCAGCAGTAAAGAGAGATTTTTTTTTTCTTGATCTACAAATTTGTATGTTGCTGATTTGTCGCCTTTGAAGAAAATGGAAATATGAGGAGTTAAAACTTCTTACTAAAGCCAAAGGTCCCCCTTCCCTGTTGGATACAGGAGAAATGAAACAGCTTTTACTTTTAAAGCCACCGAAGCGAAGTATAATTATGTCTTCATGTTTCCAGGTCATTTGTTCAGTTTGTTTTCCATGGTGTCATGTGGACAGGGAAGGACAACAGGCATGCCAGCAATAGCATTGATATCTGTCACTACAGGAAGTGTTGCCCCTGAAAGATACACTGGCTCAGAACAACACACACACACACACACACACATGTAAAGAAAGTAAGGTCAGCAATAGGACGCAAATAATTGCACTGAATTCTCTTAGCACTGAATTCTGGGGATTTCCAGACCCAGACCTCAGAATCTTAGAGCTTTACCATATGAAGCATGTATTGTGCACACATTGTTGTTTATGGGTCCTTTAGATAATGCTATGAAGCCACAAACTTCCCATTTTGCTTCTCTTTATAAACAGTACTTACCACAAGCTTTGTTTTAGAGAAGGGAAGATGTGGCATTTCTTTTGAAAGCCAAAGACTTTCACTACTGTAATTGCAGAAAATCAGGAAAGGAAGCATGCTTTGTACAGTGCTAGATACAAAAGCTCATATAGAAAGCTCCTAGGAAAGTCTACCGCTCCAGGAATCTATAAGAAAAGATGCCCACAGAGCTACTCAGTCATATTTATTTGTTTTCCAGTAGCTGAGGCTCTCTGGATGGCATGGAACAGCACATGAAAAACGCAGCATTAAAACATGTTAGTATTGTTTTAAATGGTTTCAAGTATGGTATAAAATTGAAGGATCTTCCAACAGGTTTTACAGAAACCAATTTGCAACACAAACGGGCTGCTGCCGGCCTTCTCTACTTATCTCTGCTCCCGCTTCTCTGCTGAGCTCTACCTGGGAAGCGAGTCTACTTGGGAATTAATGCTGGCGGAGAGGTGATGCTTCAGCTCCCCTCACTGGGGCATCGTTTTATGCTGAAATTGGGTTGCTTAAAGCTTTTCATGTGACTGGGGCCTTTAAGCAAGTGGGTCTGCTGCTGCCTCATGAAATTTGGGGTTGAGAAAGCTTTGTGCCCTCCAACAGAGGGATGAGTGTCATCAGAGGAGAAAGGCTTTCTCTGGGTTTTGCCCTGATGTCAAATTTGCCTGTGCACCTCTTTCCTCATCTATGTGGCTTAATGGAAGGAGCAGCCTCCAACACTCAGGCTCAGTCTGCAAAATCTACTAAGTTGAGCCGGCAGGCTATGACAAGCTTGCCAGTTTATGGCCCAGTGAAAGGTACTGTACAGGCCTATTAAGTCCTCAGGCTGATTGTTCACAGAGAGCTTTTGCAGTTAGGCCAAGGGTGGCATAAGATGGCGTAAGCTGAGGGTTGTGGGTTGCTTCCCCCTACTTGAACAGCTTACAGATGGAGGGTGGGGATGAGCCTGGCCTGGCATTTGGTCCCTTTGCTAAACAGTCATCCTGTTATATTTTGGACTCTTAGGCTGTGGTTCTGGGGGCACTCATCAGAGCCAGTGTGGCGTAGTGGTTAGGAGTGTGGGGCTGGAACTGAGGTGATCTGGGTTCTAGTTCCCACTCAGCCATGACACTCACTGGGTGACTTTGGGCCAGTCACTCAGCCCAACCTACCTCACAGGGTTGTTGTTGTGAGAGGAGGATAAGGCTGAGAGGAAAAAGAGGATGAGTAAGCTGCCCTGTGTTCCTTGGAAGGGAAAAAGTGGGACATACATAGAATCAATCAATATAAGTGAATAATAATGAGCAGACCACACACTTCAGAGTTGAGAGCTGCTAAACTCAACAAAAATATCCACATTGGCAACTCCACAACTGTGCCGTGCATGCCTCTTGAGCAAAACTCACCCAGATGAAAGGCAAAGGTGACCAGAATGTTGCTCAGGGCCATATCCCCTGGCACGCTTTGCTCCGTGGGAACAGCAGACCAAAGTTCTGTCCAAGAGATCCTAGCAGAGGAAAGCCAAAACCTATCAGTAAAGGCAGCAGGGTTTTATCCCCAGGATTTCTGGCATTGCACAATGTAAAGCTGCAGCTGGGAAGAGTCAGCCATTTGCAAAGTCAGCCATTTATCCTGAAGCTGATAATCCTTTGGTCCTCTCTGAGCTTCTTTGCATGAAGCATTTAACCTACCAGTTTTCCGAGGCTTCTGCTTCTGGATTCTTTGCAGTTAGGATTGGCAGCTTTACATATGATTTTTCCTGTGCTCGCTCGCTCGCTCATTTGGTCTGTCTGTCTGTCTGTCTGTCTTTCTTTGCCTTTCTATATGTTCTATGTGTTACACAACCAAAGGCTGACCAAGTGGCACAAAGGAATAGTACAAATACATCAGATGCACATTCTGGTTTCCTCCATCCATTTACAAATAGAGCATACTTTCCTCCATCTGAAAAGGCCTTGCACAGGAGTCAACCTGGAGGACAACAACATTGTGTAAAGCATCTACAAGCTACCCTGGGTGAGGAATCATGAATGCATGATAAATGCCTCTCTCAATTAGTCATATTGGTACATGCGTGGCTGTCACTGGCCACCAATCCTATTTCCAATACTGCCTAGCACAGGGGTCAGCAACCTGTGGCTCCGGAGCCGCATGTGGCTCTTTCATCCCTCTGCTGCAGCTTCGTTGCTCAAAATATGCGTCACAACTGCCAATGTGCGACACCTGCTGGCACACGATTTATTGAGCTTTTTGACTCCCAGTAGGCCAACCATGGATAAATCCAAGAAAAGAAAAGTTTCAGAAGAAAACAAACGTTTAATGGTACGTGGGCAGATTCATTTTCTTTCACTGCTGATGAGACTGGTTTACCAGTATGGTTAATATGTGGTGAGATATTGGCAAACAACAAAAAGTCAAATGTTGCAAGACATTTCCAGAATAAACACACAGCGTTTGCTGAAAAATATCCGGATGGAAATGAGAGAAAAAAAGCCATTTCAGAATGGATGCAGAAGGTTGATCTGAGCAAAAATCATTCAAGAAGTGGATTAAGTCTGCAAATTCAACTACATATGCTAGTTTTGTGGCAGCTCAGGAAATAGTCAGGCACGGGAAGCTGTTCACAGATGGAGATCATATAAAAGAATCATTCATTTATTTCATAAATGCAACACATTATAGTTTTTTCTACATAGCATAAAGGTAAAAAATGATATATGCAGTGTTATCTTCATTTTAGATGTCAAAAGGGTTTTGTGGCTCCCAGTGTTTTCTTTTCTGTGGGAAATGGGTCCAAATGGCTCTTTGAGTGTTTAAGGTTGCTGACCCCTGGCCTAGCGGATGAAAGGCATGAAATACTTCTATCATGCCCCCTTCCCCTTCCTTCTGCAAGCTCCAACAGCAGGCAATGAGCCAAGGGACACACCCCTTCTCCCTCCTTTGTCTCTTATTCTTGCAAATTCAGCATAAATCTTGTTTAATATGATATGCCCCATGGCAAAGAAAAACAATATGAACATCTGAATTTCACTGGCTGTCTTCTATAATATTTTGTAGAAAAATATAACATATAAGGTGGAAAAATACACATCAAAACTAGTCAACTAGAAAAAGGAGATCTCTTGCCACATATGTAGTTAAAGTGGGGGGGGGGCACCTACAGCCATATAAAACATTATCAGTTTTAAGCTGGAGTCCATACAAAAAGGAAAAACATACCAACAGCAAATTCTCAGATTGCTGCCTATAGATCGATAGGCAGTTTCTTTTCAAAGAAAAAATGTTTGCTTCTCATCCCCTCCCCTCCAGCCTTAACAATAGATGCCTGGCAAAGATTTCATATCTGAAAATGATTTATTTGCTAATTATTATTTGTATATGATGATGATTATTATTTGTACATGATTAATATTTCACTGTGTAAGCCCTGCTTAATACCATGGGACTTACTATGAGTGCAGAACTATAAGTGAACAGTGTTAAATTATTTAGCTGATTTGATGATGCCTTCCCACACAAACCATTAAAAGACATCAGAGAGTGGTAGGGCGATAGGAAGAGAATACAAATGGAACAGTTGAAAGGAAAGTTCTGTCTTTATTTAGGCAAAGCAACTCAAGAGCATCTAAACTCTCACTTTTGCAGCATGTGAGAACAACACTGTTTGTGGTAGAGGAGCTGGGACACCCTTCATGTTGGCCTTCGGGACCAAAGTCCTGGGACATTCAGGTCCCTCCCCCAAAAGACCACCAGAAAGCAAAAGCTGATGGAGACAGGAATGCACATGATTTCATAGGCCCATTTTACTATTTTTACTTTGAATATATGTATATTATCCTTTTCTGCAAAAAACTGGTGCTAATTCCCAGTTAAATGTGTTTTTTGTTAGGACCACAAAGCGTATTTGATTTTATTTCTATAGACAGATGTGCTGCTGCTATGATTTAAGTCAGTTTTAAAATGCAAAACTGCCTGAGTTCAGAGGTGTTTTGTATTTTGCTTAGTTTTGATTTTTGTGGTGGTTGTTATTCTCTAATATGCAGGAATATAGGAGCACTTGCAAAGCATGGAATGGCAGGGAGAGGCGACAGAGAGGTCAAGTGTGTGCTTCACCCATGAGCTGAAGCCCTCCTCTCATGAAGCCCAGGCCCTAAAATTAGCTAGCTACCTAGCTGTGCTGCTCCAGGGAGCATCAGTTGCTCAGCCAGGCTGCCCCAACGCTCTTGGGCTGCTTTGTGCCCCAAGAATTGACTTCCTGCTGCTGCTGGTTTGGTGCCTTGGTGTCACCTGACCTTGGCAGATCCCTCCACAGTGCTGCTGTGTAGACAGAAAACTAGTAAAGAGTGCCGAAGCACTGCAACCAAAGTGGGGTTCAGAGGCTTTTGCTGCATAACAACAGAAGTCAGTAACCCAGGATGCTGCCACAACAGCCCAGCCAAAGCCAGGACAAGCCAGAAACATCTTGAAATGGGTCACTACACTTTAGCTTGCATTTAAAGAATGGCTAGCTGATGCATGGAGTGAGATGGTAGTCTGTATTCACTTCCAGTTGGTTGGGATTCATAGCCTGTCCCTGAAGAAGTGGAAAATGGAGATGATCATACTGTAGATTGCAGCAATTTCAAAGGCACTGATGATATGAGCTTTTCTCTCAAATGTAGTCCATTCATCACTCACTTCAGCAAAGGAAGGTAAGTATTTGGTGCTGGTGATCTCAGGGGTGTTCTTTTGCTCAAGGGGCATGTTGGAAGGGCTGTTGCTGGTTCATCACTTTTTAAGAAGTGCCCCAATGTACGCAAGTAGTTTCACTTTAAACGAATGTTGTCAACCTTGCACAAATGTGTACTTCACACTTTCAAAGATCCAAAAAGGGCAGCCTTACTTTGGCCATGCCTTGGCAAGTGGCTGTGGCCAAGTGCAGCAGACACCCGACATGGACATGGACATTGAAAGGTGATAAGGAGTCTTATTTTTCAATTGACGTTTCTTTGACAGCTGTCAAAAGGCAAGTTTTCAAGAGAAAGCAAAGCTGTGAGTGATCTTTGCTTGTAAAAGGGGATGACCACTAGGTTGTGCTCTTCACAGCAAGATCCTCTTTTTCGGTTTTTGTTTGCTAGATCTGGCTGTTAGTCTTCTGCATCTTTTCCACCCTTTATCAAGAATATAAACAAATAGCAAGGAATTGCAGGAATTATATCAGGAAAGCTAAAGCAGAAAATGAACTAATAGCAAGGGATGCTAAGCACAACAAGAAAGCCTTCTCCAGATCTAAAGTGGATGGCAGAGTGATAACAGATGACAAAAAAAAAGGCAGAGGCTCTCAATTCCTACTTGGCCTCAGTCTTCTCCCATAAGGAAATCTGCAATCAAGAGAAAGTTCAAGCTGGAAGTAAGAGATGTCAGCCCAAGACTGACAAAATGGACAAGGTCTGCCTGGTGCCGTTGTTCTTTGTTTTTCGGCGCCAGGCCAAGACCTTTTTATTTAAATCGTATTTTAATTGTTAAATTAACTGTATTTATTGGATTTAAAATTTTTTTAGCAGAGATGCATGGGGGGGGGGTTAAGAAAATTTTTATTGTTCTATTGTTGTTTTTTGTATATTTGTATATTTTTTGCTTTGTTGTAAGCCGCCCCAAGGCTTTGTTGCAATGGGGCGGCATAAAAATGTTTTAAATAATAATAAATAATAATAATAATACCGAGGTGGAATAAACACTTTCAAATCTCCAGAGCCTGATGAACTCCATCCCAGAGTCATAAAAGAGCTAGTGGAAGAACTCGCAGAACCACTGGTTATTATCTTCGATAAATCTTGGAAAACAGAAGTGCCAGATGACTGAAGAAGGGCTTAATGCTGTCCCCATTTTCAAAAAGGGGAAAAAAGATGAATCTGGGAACTATAGACGAGTTAGACTGACATCAATCCCTGGAAAAATTCTGGAGCAAATAATTTAAAAATTAATCTGCAAGCATCTTGAAGAAAATGCAGTGATTAATAGAAGCCAGCATGGATTTATCAAAAATAACTCCTGTCAGACTAATTTAATCTCATTTTTTGACTGGGTAACCTCCCAAATGGACAAAAGGAACACTGTGGACATAATCTACCTAGACTTTAGCAAAGCTTTCGACATAGTGCCACACAACATTCTGATAAGCAAATTAGCAAAAACTGGACTAGATGGAAAAACTATTAGGTGGATCCAAAATTGGCTGCTAAATCGGTCACAAAGAGTGCTCATCAATGGCACCTTCTCAAATTAGATGGAGGTAACGAGTGGGGTGCCACAGAGTTCAGACCTGGGCCCAGTGCTCTTCAACATCTTTTTTAATAATTTACATGAGGAAGTACAAGGAAAGATAATCAGATCTGCAGAAGATACAAAACTGGATGGAATAGCAAACACCCTAGAAGACAGAATGAAGATCCAGGGTGATCTTGATAAACGTGAATGCTGGTCTGAAAGCAACAGAATGAGATTCAATAAGGACAAGTGCCAAGTCCTGCACCCAGGAAAACGAAACTAAAGACATCAATACAAGATGGGGAATACGTGCCTCAACAGAACTGAACAAGAAAAAGATATTGGAGTAATTGTGGACAATAGGCTAAACATAACCCAACAATGCGATGCAGCCACCAATAGGGCAAATGCTATTTTGGGATGCATTAACAGAAGTATTACTTCCAAATCATGAGTAGGAGTAGTTCCCCATTACTCCTCACTAGTCAGACCTCACCTGGAATACTGTGTCCAGCTCTGAGTACCAAGATTTAAGAAAAAATCCAGGTAAATTAGAAAGGGTCCAATGGAGGGTGACAAAATTTGCTTTTCTTTATTTGCTTTTTTATTTGCTTTTATTTATTTATTTGCTTCTTTATTTGCTTTTTGGTGCCAGGCGAAGACCTTTTTATTTAAGCAATATTTTAAATGTTAATTTATTTTCAATTTTATGTAGCATATTGTATTTGTTTGTTTTAATTCGGACCTGGAGATGGGCCAGTTTTAAAGTTTTAAAGTTTTGAGGTTTTGATGTTGTGAGCCGCCCAGAGGCTTGTGGCAAGGGGCGGCCTATAAATTTGTAAATAAATAAATAAATAAATAAAAAATGATCCAGGGTTTGGAAACACTGCCCTATGAGGAGAGACTCAGGGAACTGGGCATGTTCAGCCTTGAGAAGAGAAGACTGAGGGGGGCCATGGTATCCCTCTATAAGTACCTCAAGGGCAGTCACAAAGAGGAAGGGAAAGATCTCTTCTTGATGATGCCAGAGTGCAGGACATGGAATAATCAGGTCAAGCTGTGGCAACCCAGATTCAGGCTGGACATTAGGAAAAACTTCCTCACCATCAGAGCAGTACAACAGTGGAACTAGCTGTCTAGAGAGATAGTGGGCTCTCCCACACTAGAGGCATTCATGGGGAAACTGGAGAGCCATCTGAGTGGGATGGTGTAACATGGTGTCCTGCAACAACAGGGGGTTGGACCCGATGGCCTTCATGGCCTCTTCGAACTCTTCTATGCTATGATTCTATGATTCTAAAACTGTATGTGCTTAGCTGTTAAAGCTAAGATGCCCCTTTAAACTGGGGGGTTTTTCACAGGGCTAATCAGGGGGTTTTATTTTTTAACTTTTTGATAGTTTTTTGACATATGCATGTACATCTGTTGGGCAACCCAGTGGCTGTTCTATGAACAACCCATCCTGCATAATTTATTCACAGGATGGATTACAAACCTGCCCTGTGTGAAAGGGAGTGCATGCAGTGAGAAGGAAAATTCAGTGAGTAGGAAAATGTGTGTGAATGTGTTTCTCCATGAATGATGGGTACCTGTAGGGAGGGGATTGTTCATATGAATGAATGAATTTATTTATTTCATTTTTATACCGCCCAATAGCCAAGGCTCTCTGGGTGGTTAACAAAAGTTAAACCAAAGTTAAATGGCTGGAGTTGTGTGGTGTGTGAGTGTAAGTGAAAGAGAGAGAGAGAGAGATTATGTGCATGTATGTGTATTTGGTGTGGTAAGAGATGCAGGGAATCATTTAACTGGTAGACTGGAGAGGTGGGGGAAACAAAAGGATTTTGCTTTTATGAAATAAAATTCTATTGGCCTCAAAAAATTGTGTGTTGAAAGGAGCAGGTTTGAATGTTTAGGTTCAGATCTCACCTCTGCCCTGTATACAGACTTTTGAGTAGGTGACTTGTCCTTTGTCCCACCTTCTATAGCAGCTATTTTGTAGTGGTGTCCAAGATAATTTCTCAGGTTGGCAAATGTGCCCATGAGTCCAAAAAAGTTGCCACCCCCTTCAGTTCTCCAGCTGGCAAGAGTTCTCCATTGTCTCCAGATGAAGTCTTTTGCACCCTGCCCCACCCACCCCACCCCATCATATGTCACCTGATTTTTTGTAACTGGAGATGTCAGAGATTCAACTTGGGAGCTCCTGCACCATGTACTCTGTGCCACGTAGAGAGGTGGTGCCGCCCTGCACTTTGTAATAGAAATGGCCCAGAGTGTGGTCTGAAGGAACATAAGGCATCCACCATGTTGAAGCTAAGCAGGCCTAAGGCTGGCCTGAGCCTGGAAGGGAGACCACCTGGGAACTGCATGTAGCCACCTTGAGTCCCATAATGGGGAAAGGGGAGATATAAATAAATAAATGCCCTGTGTGTTAGGGAGAGATTGAAGAAGACATGAGATCTTGGTACTGGCAGCAAGTGACCATGACAGGAAAGTGTGGGAAGCAATGTTGTCATCGGTGGACAGTAATAGGAAAATATGCATCCTTGAAGTTAGTTGAGGTGAAACTGTCTGAATTGCTGATTATTGGTAAGAGATCATCAAACCCCATGACATGAAACATTCTTGAAGTCAGTTGAGGTGAAACCACCTAAATTGCTGATGATTGATAAGATATCAGCATGCCAAATGAAATGAAACATCTTAGGCTGGGTAAACACCTTCACATCCTGAAGATTGAATCGAAGTCTTAATCTATAGTCCTTTTTCTGGATTTATTTATTTAATTATCAGATTTATACCCTGTCTTTTTCTTACAAAGACTTCAAAGCAGTTTACATAATTCTCCTCCTGCTGCTGCTCTCAAGTCTTATCCCCACAACAGCAACCCTGTGAGGTAGGTGAGGCTGAGAGTCTGTGACTGGCCCAAAGTTACCCTGTTGACTCCATGGCTGAGCAAAGACTAGAACCCAGATTGCCTGAGCTCCTGCCCCATGACCTTAACCACTGCCCCACACTGGCTCTCAGATAGCAACATCTCATATAGAAAGCTTGCTGAGGTTCTATGGAATCCTTGGGAGGGGACTGAGCTCATGCACTTGAACTGAATAGGAAGATATGTGCTTTGGAAGGACTGCTAATAGGAAAGATATGAAACTTGCTGAGATATCCCAGGTCCTCAATAGTGAGGACCCAATAGTCCTTGATCAGGTACTCCCATGGGGTTGGAAAGACAAGTAATATTTCACAGAAGATATTAGGGCAGGGTAGCTAGCTGAAGTGCAGATCAAAGGCTCAGCAGAATAGTGCTTGAATCCTTAATAGAAAGAGGGGTTTACCTTTAATTTTCTGGCACTTCCTCCTTGGGAAAGAACAAGGTCTACCATATTTCTTGTTGGAGACTGAGGGTGCCTGCAGACAAAGGTCTTCTAGCACCCAGGGCCATCTTAACTCATGGGCCTGATGGGCACTTGCACGTGGTCCCCATACTAATCTGTGTATGTTAACCCTTGGAAAATTGGAAAACTTCCAAAATTAACAGTAGTTGTAGTTGTCATAGGGGCCCCAGTACACTGCTTTGCCCAGGGCCCATAATGCTGTTAAGACGGCCCTGCTGGCACCAAGCATCAAAAGATATTGTGCAGCTATTTTGTCCTCCCCCTCTTCCTCTTCCGCATACAACTTCTCTAGACAAAGCTTCTACCATGCACTTGGCATCACCTGTTGGGAACATTTATGGGGACTTTCCAGTGCTGCTCAGCTCTGCCTCCTGCATTTCTTTCATCATTTTCAGTTATTTCCCAGGTGTTTTTTTTCTGGGGAAGGTATGGCATAATGGGGGATCGCAAAACCAAACCAATCCCATCCACCGGCATAGCTGTGATGTTCTTTGTTCCCCTTATGGGATGAGGGAGTGGCTGTGATCCCAGCCATGGAAGAGTGCCCTGGCCAGACCGCCTTCATTCCAGGTGGCTGTCATGCGTCCGTGCTTAGAAGAGTCTTTTCGCGTGCATAAGGGGAGGAAACTTCTGAGACCCAGAGCATCAATGAAGAGCTATTTCTGGTTTCAGAACAAACTTTACTCCCCACTTTCACAGGTGGTAAGAATGGGGCAGATAATGAGGTGCTGAAAGTAGACAAAACAGAGGTGCGGGAACAGGGAGTAAACGTGAGAACAGACTCTCAGTCTTCTGATATGAGGTGTGAGAACCAAACTGATAAGGGATAAGAGGGATTTGTGGATGCTTGTTCTGTCCTTGCAGCCTCATGCACAGACTGGGACAGCTGAAATCCCGATTGAATGACGGCAAGAGAGAGTTCACAGCGTCCCCCCTATGGGGGGTGGGGGAGCGGCCTCGAACGGTTCATAAGCAAAGTGTGGGTTGAAGTTAGTTAGAACGAGGGATCAACTTTCTATCCTGTTTCGATTTTACGTGTATAGCTGCTTAGAATAAAGACGTTTGTAGCATCTGCTGGAGTCATTGCTTTCGTTAGGGAAGGAGCACCAGCCTCACAACAGTGGCTGAGGAGTCCACTCCTTCATGATTTAGTTGTGGATGGGAGTGCTGGCTTGGCATGCGTTATTGTGACAGGTGGGTGAGCTGGGATGTGCTTGGCCAGACTCAGCTGTGCCTGCCTAGGGAACTTTGTGGCCATCAATGGCATATTGCCAAACACTTCACGTAGTTCCCTAGAGATATCCATGGCTTTTCGGTGGAGATATTCATATAGGATTTATGGCAGTCCACGCATTCATAAGTATGTAAACCGGGGACTACCTGTACCACAACCCGCCTCCCCCTGCTCCCACCCCTTTGATCCTCCCTTGTGCCAAAAAGAGACTTGGTCATAAAAAAAAATAGAAATCTGAAGTCAAGTGGAGTCACTTGCTCATTGTTCCCAAGTCAAGTCCGAGTTGAGTATGAGAAGTGACCTAAGTGCCAGCAAAGGCACCCAAAGCAAGGACAACGGTCTTTGGGGCAGAGGCCCTCTGCCTGAAACAGGATTGCCATCGAAGGGGGCTTCCATGTGGAAGGGCCCCTGTGCTCTCAGTTAAAAGCCACTGTGCTGCTGTACTGCCTCTCCCCTTCAATTGTGGTTATGTGTCTGTCTGTGTATTTTGTTTTGTTTTGTGGAAGGGAAAAAAAGACAGAAGGAGTTGTAGGAAAGGATGGGAGACTTATAAATGGAAGATGTTGTTGTCTGACCCCCTGTAACATTCTGTGGTTTCTGAGCCTCAGTAAATATTTGTATTTATTTTTAATAAGTATATAGCACTCAAAAATAACACTTCTTTGGGTGTTACAAAGAAGACGTGCTAGGTAATGCTGCCTTCCCTGCCCATTTCCACAACAGTGACTTGAGTTGAGAAAAGCAAAGTCTACAGGCCTGCCTTAACCAACAACGGAGGAGTCAACGTCTCTGCTGCACAGGTTCCTCCTAAAATGAAGTCAAAGCCTGACCTATAAAGCCACACAAGTATGTTACTTCCTTTGTATCTTGAGTAAGATATACAGTGGAGGATTTGTAACTGCTTCTTTGTGTTTTGCAGGTTATATAAACTAGGTCTTTTGTCGTGTGTGTGTGTGTGTTTCTGCACACCCCTTCCTCTGTTTCTCTCAGCCCTCCTCTAACCCTTGTGGTTTTCTTGCTCTGCTCTTGCTCTTGTTTGTGGCTAAGGTTTTGTTCAGAAGCCTGCTGAGAGATGATAAAAGAGGCTCTTCTTATAAAACCTAGGTCTTTCTGCGGATTCCCCTTTGCCCACACATCCCTTCAGGACAAGATGAAAACAAAATAGTTGCTATTTCAACAGCATTATTCTGAAACCTGAAGCCTGGTCATTGTTGGGCCAAAACAGGCGACACTTGGAAGCTCAGTGATCAAATTTCCTGACATTTTAATTTTTGCTAAAAGCAGCCACAGCGGTCTCTGGGCTTTTAAAATCAGAAAACAGTGGGTGGGGGCAGGATAACACTGCCCCATGCTCTTTTTCCCACTGTAAGAGCTTTTCTTCACAAGGCCGCTTATCCGCTGAGCCTACTTTTAGTTTTCACACAGAACAGAAGACAGAGTTCCAAGGTCTTCACAAAAAGCTTTTCCTTTTCTGTCACATATCTTCTGGGTGGCATTGTGCCACAGCAGAAAGGATTCAAATGTACAAATAGGAAAATACCTTTTCTTTCACTTTCCAAAATAATACGCTCTTTCCCTCGCTCTAAAAATCCTGGGGAAGTGCTCTTAAAAGACAGAAGCAAAGCTGAAGTGTCACCGTATCGTCTAAAGAACTTGCAAATAACCATGAATAAAGAATGAACACTCAAGAAATGCCTCGTGTAAAAAAATTCAAAATTCCCTAAGCTATTTGCCTTGCTGGGATGGAAATCCATTTATTCATTCATTCATTTATTACATTTGTATGCCATAGCCCAAAGGGCTCTCTGGGCAGCTTAAAATGGGGGTATCTGGATTGTGCCAATATGCCCCAACCCCACCCCAAGCAGGGTAAATGGTACTTTAAATAATGGTTTAGGATACAGTCTTATAGTGGAGGTGCACCAGTTGAAGGAGTTTGATAGACGCCCAGCCTCACCGGTGGAATATTCCTGCCATAACAAATGCACATCACGTAACATCTGAAATGGGGCAGCTGTGGATGAGCTGCAGGCAGAACACATGGTTGCTGTATTCTCTCTTCTCAGTAAAGGCATCTAGTGGCCTTCCAGATATTTTGGCCTTCAACTCTCATCATCTCTCAACATTGGCTACACTGGCTAGGGTTGATGGGAGTTGTAGGACAAGACATCTGGAAGACCACAAGTTGCCCACCCCTTTGCTATACCTTCAACACGCTACCGTACTTCCATCAACAGTGCAACTTTATCTTATCCCCCGCATTTCCATCCCAGTGGTGTCTATAAGGCAGAGATCTTCTTCACCAGCGCGATTTGGATTGACATCAGAGCCCCACCAAGTTGTAAACTCAGATCTTCTCATGGATCTCTCATTTCTTGTCTGCCATGCCTAATTTGGCCCTCGTATGAAAACTGGTTTTCTAATATCCGTGTAAAAATACACTGAGGTGCTAAAGTATAGCTCTACCCAAATGTGAAGCATCTGTCTACTGACAGTCAATTTGATTTGGAGCGCTCTCTGCTGAGAGGTGGAAGCCACATCCTGATGAGGAAGGTTGCTGGCTGTGCAACTGGAGGTCCATGAATGTTCGTGGGCTTCCGCTTGGCTTGCCTCACTTTACAGGACCAGGCCAAGCCAAGAGAAAGCCTGCAGGTGTTGGAGGGATGGATTCCAAAAGGATTTGTCTCAGCCCTAGTGAGGTGCAGAAACCATGCAGCATACTGTGGTTCCATGGATATCAAATCTACCATGTGCTAAGTCCACAACAGTGTTCAGACAATGCAACAAACCATACTGCGGGGAAACCACCATGGTTTTTCATTATGTGTGAGCCCAGCCATTCTGTGTTAAACCAGGCTCAGAGAGAAACATTATTTCTGTTATCTGCATAGGCAAATATATATATCACCACGTGCCCCTGTGCATTAGTTCGCAAATGGTGCTTTTCTGAAAAAAGTGCATGATTGTATTATGCCGTTCTCAATTGGATGCACATGCACACTTGCATGCAACATCACATGCCCCGATACTGAAAATTATGATGATGTGTTAGTCCACAAATGATATAAATATAATATAAATAGGATATCAATGTGACGTAGTGCTGGACTGGGACTTGAGAGATCTGGCTTCTAGTCCCCATTCACCATGGAGCTCACGGGGTTCCTTTGGGCAAGTCTTTGAGTATCAGCTTCACCCACCTCACAGGGTTCTTGTGCAAATAGAATGGGGAGGGAGATGAGGATCATGTAAGCCAGCCTGGGTTCCTTGCAAGAAGAGAAGAGGTAGGCTGTAGATGAAAGGTAATAATAAATTTGGTGCTTTTCTGAAAAAGCTCACAATCAGTTGGCTATGCCACAACATGAATTATGATCTCCTATGTTTATTTTTTATTAAGGTTTGTTAAGATATAATAATTATTCTCTTAATGTATGGTACATTTTATTTAATTTATTATTTATGGTAAATCCACCATACATAATTTCTTTCAGAAATAGTAAACCTATGCATTTGTATGCCTGTATATGTAAGTGTATGCACTCCCATGTAATTACGTGTCTGCGGAAGACAGTAGTATCAGTTAAAAGCCTTCCCAACAGAAAACTGAGTCCATTATCTCAGTAGGCAATTGGTTCCATCGTCTGATGGCAGTTTTTTCCGATGATCAGCCAAAATCTACCTCCTTTTAACTTAAGCCCACGATTTTTGGATGATAGATAACAGATTCTGTCCCTCTTCCGTGTGACAACACAAGTGTGAGGTACTGGAAAGTGCTATCACACTCTCTGTTCTTTTCTCAAGACTAAGGCACTTTCTGTGATCTGTCCTTATGAGACTCACTGGATGAGTTCACACATCATGGCTGACAACCCACCATGCAAATAAGCTACATAGACCTGGCTGTTCATGACAAAACAAATGATCAGGCTCACTGTGGGTTGCTCCCCCTTCCTTCGGTCCTCCGATGGTTAGGGAACCCTGCAGCCGGACCAGTCATGTCTGCCCTCCCTACTGCAGTTGTGAGCATCTTTGTGTTCACTGCAGCTTTTTCATGCCTCCGTATGTTGCTATGAAAGCACCATGGAAAGCCCTATCAAAAAGAGCCAGAGTTTTGACAACCAGCTGTCAAACATTTGTGCTTCTGAAAAAGGGAGTAATTTGCATTTTCCCATCTTCCCAGGTGGAAAAGTGGGAGGAAATGGAAAAGAGTCAGTTCCAAACAGCAACAGCCTGCCCTCCAAAACATCTTAGAGGATCTTGCTATGAAGGAGGCATTCTGGTGGCCAACTCCCAGGAACTGAGAACAGTCAGATCCTAAACTACTATTACAACAGCCTTGACAGAAGACCTTGCTGAGAAGGAAGTGTTCTGATAGCCACCCCCATTTATATGAACAAGTTCACCCATGACTTGGGTTTCTCCTGACAGCTTGGCTTTTGACAGCTATTGCCTATTTGGGGTACAATTTAAAAATGGGATTATGAACCACAGACAGTCCCACCAGTGTGCCACTTGGGCACTTTGAAGGGGCTGTCACTAGCTGGAGATCATGAAAAGAGAGAAAAGTGGGAAGACTCCATGGCAAGCTGAAAAGGGCTTGCCATTCACCATTTCCCTTCACTTTCAAAGGGATAGTCTCTTGGGTTTGGATGACACACCAACCCATTGCAGCTGAAGCAAAACCCACAATAATCCGTGGGTTGTCTGGGGGACTTGTTGCCTCTGAGAAAGGCACCCTGTGCGAAAGAATCTGGGTTTGCGTGACACAGCAAGTCACCATGGCTTATCATCTATAATGCATTGTTGTGTCATGCAAACTTAGTCAGTTTCTACTCTCTTGATCATCCCTGCTGTCCTTCTCTAAAAATTGTTTGATCTTTCTTAAAGTATGGTGTCCAGAACTGAACACATGATTTGTGGTCAGGTCTGACCAATGCAGGGTAGAGTGAAACTAACACTTCCCATTGCCCTCTTCCATGATTCAGATGCTTCAGCTCTCTTAGTGATCCTGAGAATCTTTTAATAATTAGGATGCAATTCATCTGAGACTTGAATTCACTTAAGGTGCTTAGATATGCCTGAACTTTTCTGTGTCATTCACAAGTGGCATTCTTATTCTTTCAGCCTGTTTGTCACGTAATATAAATTACAAATTTACAATATAAATTTGTAAAATAAATAAATAAATAAATAAAATGCTAGATAGGACACAGATCCTATCTAGCAGGGAGAAGATGGAGTCAAAATAGGAGTTAAAATAGTTCCTCCTTTCTCTCCCTCCCCCCCACCCCCGTCTCTGTCACCTTCCAGCATTTTTCCATCTCCGCTAGTCTGCCATTACAGTTGGTCTTTCCTTTTATTTTGAACATATTTGAACAAGTCTCTTGTGCTAGTCTTGGAATCCCTCAACAACCTCGGTTCTTCCCAATCTGAGCTCTTCTGACACTACCTTTGAAATTCCTGGCTATCTGTCTATACATTTCCTTAATGACCAGACTCTCCTCCCACATTCCGCAGCAACACCGTCTTCATAGTCGGTAGCCGGCACACACCCACTTCTCTTCCTCATAGTAGGGAGTCACCATCCCCAACTGTGCTGCTAGCACAGGGATATCCTCTCGGTTCGGTTGTGCTCCACCATCTGTCTTCCAATCCAGTGTGATCTGCCCCCAAAAGCACAGGGTCGCTTTCTTCCACAAGGGCTTCAAAGTGGTTTCTTTGACAGCGACACAGAGTGCTTTTTGAATCTCTTCCTCTGCAGCATCAGGGTCATCCCTGCTGGTTGCTGCTCCTTGCCTTCATCCTGCTCCTCTTTCTGCCTGTACCCCCCTCAACTGACCTTGCTGTCCCTCCTGTGTTCTTGCCAATAATTCTTCATCTTCCCTTGTGGCTTGACACGTGGCCATCCACGTGCTGGGAAGGCCTACTTATGGCAACACAACCAGCTTTCATTTATTGCAGATGTGGTGCCAGTGTGGTGTCGTGGTTAAGAGCATGGGACTGGGACTCAGAGGATCTGGGTTCTAGTCCCCACTCAGCCATGGAGCCAACTGGGTGACTCTGGGCCAGTCACAGACTCTCAGCCCAACCTACCACACAGGGTTGTTGTGGGGATAAAATGGAGGAGGAGAATAATGTAAGCTGCCTTAAGCCCTTTGTAGGAAAAAGGCAGGATATAAATCGGGAAATAAATAAATAAATAAATAAATAAATGTTTGCCAGGTTATTTTTGGGCAGCAAAATGAACATGCTGCACACCTTGCAAGTCACACTGCTGAATCACATCCATCCATTTTCTCTTCCCTGTGATTCCTCCTCGCTACTAGAGCAGTGGTCCCTCTTCTTTCTTCCTTCTTCTTTCCTTACCAGCTCACTTGGTGGATCCATCTAAGCACACACAACCCGCTTACCTTTGTTAGACACTCTTCCTTCCTCCATGGTCAAATTCCTGTTAGCTCAATATGAATTTGACATGGTCTATGCTGACTTCAAGATAGAGAGAAAAAAGTTGTATTCCAGTGTCTCACTCTCTATGCTTATCACAGTACAGGAAAATAAAAATGGTTGTTGGTTGCCATAAATGAAATACTTTTCAGTTCTGCTAACTCGCTATTGGGACAACCAGCCTCTAGTTGGTTGGTGAGGAGGAACTTTGCCTTATGTAAACCAGAAAGAAAGAGCACAAAGGCAGTCCTGCAAGCCCATCTGTTCCAACAAAGCAACTAGACTCTCTGATCGAGCCTTTTTATACAGGATAAGAATAAAGCAGACCTATCTGAAAACAACGGGACTGCAGGTGGTGCAGTGGTTTAAACCGCTGTGCTGCTGGGCTGGTTGAACAAAAGGTCGCTGGTTCGAATCTGCACACGGGGTGAGCTCCCGTGCGCCGTCCCAGCTCCTGCCAACCTTGCAGTTCATGTTTAGTCATGCCGGCCACATGACCATGGAGACTGTCTGTGGACAAACGCTGGCTCCCTCGGCTAGGAAACGGAGATGAGCACCGTCCAGAGTCAGGCATGCCTGGACGTAACGTCAAGGGGAAACCTTTACCTTTACCTTTATCTGAAAACATCCCCTTCATGGATCACTGCCTTGCTGTGGCAGAGGGGCTTGCCTAGCCAATGAAGATCTGAGCTATGCCATGCAGGGCCACCCAAGATGGCCAGGTCATAGCAGAGAGCTCTGACAAAGGCTGATCCACTGGAGAAGGAAATGGCAACCCACTCCAGTACCCTGGCCATGAAAACCCCATGGACAGTACCAAAAGGCAAAGAGATATGACGCCGGAAGATGAGCCCCTCAGGTCGCAAGGTCTCCAATGTGCTACTGGGGAAGAGCAGAGTGCTTGTACTAGTAGTGCCAGAAAGAGTGAAGCGACTGGGTCAAAGCCGAAAGGACACTCAGTTGCTGATGTATCTGGTGATGAAAGGAAAGTCCAATGCTGCAAAGAACAATACTGCATAGGAATCTGGAATGTAAGATCTATGAATGAAGGTAAGCTGGACATGGTTAAACATGAGATGACAAGATTGAACATCGACATCCTGAGAATCAGTGAACTAAAATGGTCAGGAATGGATGAATTTAATTCAGATGACCATCATACCATTGTATATACTGCTGTGGACAAAAATCCCTTAGAAGAAATGGAGTAGTCATAGTCAATAAAAGAGTGGGAAAAGCAGTATCAGGATACAATCTCCAAAATGATCTCAGTTCAAATCCAAGGCAAACCATTGAACATCACAGTAGTTCAAGCCTATGCCCCAACCACTGATGCCGAAGAGGCGAAGTTGACCGGTTCTATAAAAACCTACAACACCTTCTAAACTAACACCAAAAAATGATGTCCTTATCTTGAGAGTTTGGAATGCTAAAGTAGGAAGTCAAAAGATTACCAGAATAACAGGCAAGTTTGGCCTTGGAGTACAAAATGAAGCAGGGCAAAGGCTAATGAAGTTTTGTCAAGAGAACATTCTGGTCATAGCAAACACTCTTTCCAGCAACCCAAGAAGTAACTGCACACATGGCCATCACATGGTCAACACAGAAATCAGATTGATTATGGGCTCTGTAGCCAAAGATGGAGAAGCTCTATGCAGTCAGTAAAAACAAGACCAGGAGCTGACTGTGGCTCAGATCTGCCTAACAGAGGCAGAAGAGAATAAGAAGAGGTGCCAAGTTTACACAGAAGAACTATACAAGAAAGATCTTAATGTCCCTGATAACCATGATGGGGTGGTTGCTGATCTCAAGCCAGACATTCTGGAGTGTGAAGTCAAATGGGCCTTAGGAAGTCTGAGCAACAACAAAGCTAGTGGAGGTGACTGCATTCCAGCTGAGCGATTCAAAATCCGAAAAGATGATGCAGTTAAAATGCTACACTCAATATGTCAGCAAATTTGGAAAACTCAGCCATGGCCACAGAATTGGAAAAGGTCAGATTATGTTGCAATCACAAAGAAGGATAATGCCAAAGAATGTTCAAACCACTGTACAATTGTGCTCATTTCATACACCAGCAAAGTTATGCTCAAGATCCTACAAGCTAGGCCCAGCTGTATGTGGACTGAGAACTACCAGAAGTATAGGCAGGGTTTCGAAGAGGCAGAGAAACTAGAGATCAAATTGGCAACATATGCTGGATGAAAAGATGCTTGCTCCTTGTGGGGGAAACCATGGCAAATCTAGACAGCATGCTAAAAAAGCAAAGACAAAAGTTGCTGACAAAAGTTTGTATAGTCAAAGCTATGGTTTTCCCAGTTGTAATGTATGGCTGTGAGAATTGGACCATAAGGAAGGCTAAGTGCCAAAGAATTTATGCTTTTGAATTGTGGTGCTGGAGGAGACTCCTGCGAGTCCCTTAGATTGCAAAGAGATCAAATCAGTCAATCCTAAAGGAAATCAACCCTGCCTGTTCTTTAGAGGGACTGATACTGAAGCTGAAGCTCAAATACTTTGGCCACCTAATGAGAAGGAAGGACTCACTGGAGAAGACCCTGATGCTTGGAACAATTGAAGGCAAAAGGAGAAGGGGATGGCAGAGGTTGAGGTGGCTGGATGGAGTTACTGGTGTGGTGGGCATGGGGTTGGGTTTGGTTGAACTCCGGGAGGCAGTGGAAGACAGGAGAGCCTGACATGTTGTGGTCCATGGCATTGTGAAGACTCAGGCACGACTTTGTGCCTGAACAAGAAGATCTAAAGACGTATCTTGGGTTATGGTGTCTAAAAGAAAGGAGGCAGAATGGAGGCAGATACATAGAAATGCACCCAGTCCCCCCTGACTTTAAACCTTGCTGAAGCTTTCCCTCCACGCTGAAATCTGAAACAGCAACCACCGCAGTGGAGCAAAATGACTCAAAATGGGAGAAGAATCAAGTATATCTTGATTACATTTCTTTCTTTCTTTTGTCATGGAACTCAAGGAAGGTGAAGTACACAGTTAGGTTTGTCAGGACAAAATGAGAAGAAGCTTTGCAAGAGCATGACTGCTAAAAACCTGACACTGTAGGAACAGTTTTAGACTTAAGGTGGGATTCCTGATCTGATCAGGAACCTATGTTACTCATCTTGCTTCCCACTTACACCTTAAAGATGCTAATACTTGCCTGTCCTTTGGAGGTACGCTGATAGATCTGCTAATGGTTTTCCTGCCCTGAAGGTGTAAGCCCATTTAATCCCTTTTGTTTTATTCTAATGTGCCTCTAACATACTGCCTAAATGATCCTGCACCTGATCCCCTGGCTCTCCTCCAAAGTATTAGTAATATACAGCAGTTACAAAAGCTTCTTGTACAGTCTCCATCTTTGTAGTCCCTTTGGGGTCTGCCTACATGTTGCATGTATTTCCCCTATGTCTGAATAAACAATAAATGTTCTTTTGATTGTACATCCCCAGGGGATTCTCTTTGGGTGCATTGACTCTTGACATTTTTCATTCAGACACAGGCCTACAGCTCTTTCTATTGTATTCCCAGCACCCCTTTGGATACAGTCTCTGAAATTATTAGTGACAAGTGACACAGCTCATATATACATCATGCATATGCCAACAGCATATGAATTTGCATGTGGGGGAGGAGGTACATATTCTGCAGAGGATCAGCTCCAGTGATGTTCATCTACAGGATAGTGCACAAGTGTGCACACACAAACACACACAACATTCTTTGGATGTACTAAGATTGCACCTGAGTTCCTGCTTGGCAGAACAGCCTGGCCTGCTTATTTGCCTTCTAACAGAAGCTCTATATGCAGAACCAGCCAAGGAAGCTTTTCATAGCATGGGAACTCAAAAAGGTTTTCACACACATCAATTGGCTTTTTTCAATTGGTTTCTAAAGCAAATATTAAACCAATATTGAGCACTGTTTGTATTCAATTTATCTTCCTTGTTCTGGCCCATACAACTTCACATGTGACACAGATTAGAGGAAACTGGTTCAGAAAGATGCTTAGTAGTGCCTCCTGAGAAAATGTTTGAGACCCAGCTTGGTTCCCCCCAGATGTGTTGGACTTCAACTAGAGATGTATGAGAAATTCAGTTCAGGTCGTCTGTGACCAGAACTTATCCTGCTTACACCTCCTGAACCTGGATACATGTGCAAGCATAATCTGTGTTGAAAGTTTGTGAATGTCCAGGTTTGCAATGCTGTTCATGGGGGCAGCTGGGAGGATGTATTTGGAAAATGAATATATTAGAGAAATACCCCCCAAAATGCATATTTTGTAAACAGTGCACTCAAGCACACTTTAAATGATGAAACAAGGTTGATGTATATTGAATACGCTCTCAAGCACTTTGCAACTTTTACATGAAAGCAAGCAAGCAAGCAAGCAAGCAAGCAAGCAAGCTCACACTCTCGTATGGACATGAGTTCAAACAAGCTTCAAGGTAGAACCTGATGAGCAAAGTTTTACTGATTTCCACATCCCTAGCTGCAATTCCCATAAACCCCCAGCCAGCTTTTTAAACATTTACCAGAAAAGAACAGGAAACAGAAGGCTTAGAACTGTGGAAAAAGTGTCTTAATTTATGCCTTAAGAGAAACTACAGTGTTACCTATTTCCTTGTGTGTAAGTTAGCTTAGAATTGTGATGACTGATGGCTTAATACTGTGAAAAGATATTAAATCACAATGAAAGATTTACAGTGTTAATGAAACTTACTGTTGATGCTGTATCTTTCCATATGTGATAATGATCTAAAAACTTTAAATGTAACATTGCAATACTTTTGAGTGCTACAGAAAGTATTTTTTCTTCAGTGACATCTTTCTAGTTTTTATGCACTTATTGACATTATTTCTCAATTTTACCCCCAAGAAGGTCAGACTTCTGTCAAAAATGTGATTCAAAACTGAGAGTGCAAGTCTATGCCAAGATGGAAGAAAGTCCCATTGAACTAAGGGAAACATACCCCTGAGCACTAAATGGAACTAACTGTAACATTAATAACATTGTTTAAAGATCTCAAACAGTAGGTGTAGTAGGATGCAATCCTATGGCCTCTGAATATGATCTAGGAGGCCACAGGATTCTTCCAAGTTGCAGCTTTGAGATCCAACAATCACAGAGCTGGGATTCTGAAGGCCAAGCCCTTGCCCTGCCCTCTTGCAGCTGCTACACAGAGAACCACTTTAGCTGCCTCCCCAGAGGTCACAAATGCACCTTGGATGGGGAAAAGAGGGGCTACTGGAGCAGAGAGGGGAGGAGGCTAGGACCATAGAGTTATACCAAATCCAATGAGGGCCCAGCTGCCCTGGTTTTAACCTGGTGCCAAAAAGAATATAGGCAAACCTCTCTGGGGAGCACTTTCCACAATCTGGGTGCCACCGCAGAGAAGGCCCTACTCCGAATAGATGTTCTTTTTATCTCCTTCAGGGAGGGTTCCTGGAGCAGGGCTTCTCCTGCAGATCTTAAGGGGCGTGAGGGCATATAAGGAAGGAGACGTTCCTTCAAGTATCCTGGTCCCAAGCCATTTAGGGCTTTATAGGTCAAAACCAGCACATTGAATTGGGCCTGGACTTCAGCTGGAAGCCAGTGGAGCTGGGAGAGGACTGGTGTTATATGAGAATAACAGCCAGTCCCCATCAGCATCCTGGCAGCTCTATTTTGTACCAATTGAAGTATCCGGACCGTTTTCAAGGGCAGCCCACGTAGAGCGCGTTACAGTAATCCAACCGGGAAGTTGCCAGAGCATGAATCACCGTTGCTAGGCAGTGCTCCTCCAGGCAAGGATGAATAACAATAACAACAATAATACAAGCATTTGCCAAGGAGCTGGTAGGACTGCACACCTACTGTGTTGCAGTTGGGTTTTTTGTTTCTTTTTTTCCTGCAGAGTCTTGTGACAACTCTAAGACTAACAAATATATTATTGCACAAAATTTGTGGGCTCAAGTCTACTTCATTGGACAACTGAAGTGTCATCCTCAGATAACAGTGCTCTGCTTGGGTGTAAAGGAAGAACATTAGACCATGAAGTTAGACAAGAATAACCACCTAAAAACTCATGCATGTGAGTTCCCCAGAAATAAATATATTTGCTAATCTTTAAGGTGCCAAGACTCTGCTTATTGAAACACAGAATTATTCTTTACATGCTTAAGTAAGTGCCACTGAGTTCAACAGGTCCAATTCCCAAGTAAGCTTGCTTAGGGTTGTTTGTTGTTGTTGTTTCCTCCAGGCCTTCCTGTCCTCTACCATCCCCCAGATGCTTAGGGTTACAGCAGTATTTGGCAAAAGTCCACAATGTACTATTTTGCATTCTGTAAAATAAATCACTGGGGGCGGTATCACTCTGTGCGGGTTTTAAGAGTGTTTTAGCAACCAGTGCTAGTGCTGCTTGAGCTTGCAAATGGTGCTAGGGACTGAGAACCTTCTCAGGCCCTCTAGGGAAGTCCACATTGCTTCCAGAAAAAGGGGTCCTAGTGCTCCCCGTCAAAAGATGTTCCACGATTGTTCCAACATTTCCTTCTTAAAAGTTATGGGAATTTTGAGAGACAAAAAGGGTGGGAGAACATGAGAGGGTTTCATGTGGAAGATGATGATATCTGCTCACCCGCTGCAAAATTTTGTCAGTGAAAGAGGGCAATGGCACAATAAAAATCTAACCAGTTGTACACATAGTGCTATAAATCAATTCAAAATTGTATTGTACATTTAGTATTGTACCAAACATACTACCTACAACTACTACTTTTTTTAATAGATGCTATGAATGTGCAGCTCTATTGCATGGGCAGTTCATCAAGTGTAATCACTGGTGCTCCTTCAGTTTGCCTGATGTTGGGACTTAATTTTAAGAATTGGGGTTTCAGCCGTCTTTAGGGAGTCTGTGGGGGAAGCGTAAGATGTCAAGGTGAGGAGCTCTGCATTCAATCCGAGACACAGCAGTAGCAATCATTGCTACAGCCATGCCTCATGCCTTGCACTGTAACTAGACAGCCAGTTTTGAGAGAGGGACAGAAGTCGCAGCACCAGCTGGAATCAGTACAACCCAGCAGCCCCAACCTCCTCTCCTTCCTCTCCCCAGAACCTCTCTTTTTTCTCCTGCCAATGTCCAGCAGAGACTTTAGGGAGGCGATGTGGCACTGACTGCAGCAGGGATGCCCAGCTATCAGGGATCTCGGTGGTCGGACTCTGGGAAATCCCATGGTCTCCCAGGCAGTGTCAGGACTGCAGCCTAAGAAGCATGGCTTAGGACAGGATGGCTGCTGGAGAAGCAGTTCTCATGAAGCAATTATAGGAACATTTGTGGAGGGCATTCAGTTAAAATTAAACCTTAGTGAAATCTAGCTTTGCTTTACATTGAGCTGACAACAGATTTCCAATAGATCCTCTTAGAATATTTGTTATTTTAAAAAAAGATGGTGCAGAAAATGTGGATGTGGAATTAGTAATTTATAATGGAAACAAAACACTTCCAGGCCTTAAAACTGTGACTAACAAGTGTATGTGCATTAAGAGATAGGGAATGGAAGAAAAGCAAGTGAAAATGTTATTTTCTGTTTGAGAGAGAAAACAGCTCAAAAGTTCTGAGAAATAGCTTCCTCTGTACTGTGTATTCCCTTTTTAACCGTTAATTATGTTATAGGCTTATTATTCCATGTCAAAGAGATTTGCCTTTGTTATGTGGTTTTAGTTATATGCCTTCTGTGCTGGAGGAAGATTTCTAACTGCAAGGGGCTTCCTGTCTGCCTGCGCTCTCCTCAGAGCACCATTTGACAAAGTGCTCTAGTATTTTCTGATCTAAATGCAACATGAAAATCTGTTTTCTTCCACATAATCTTTTGACAATGGCAAAAATCTCAGTAGCTTCGCATTGGAGAATATATCCTGTCTGATTGGATTTCAGGATCTGGGAAGTAGCAGTAATGATGAAATTAATATATTAGATAAAAGCTAATTTAAGGAGAGGTTTAATGAAAGATAGAATGTCTTTGTCATGTCACAATTCTGGTATGATGCATTTAGAGATAATGTGCACCCATACTGTTTTCCCTGGTCTATTTTTATTGTTTTTAAAAGATACGAGTTTTTAAATTTTCTTTTTATAGAATTAAAGTCCAAAACCAAAACAAAAATGGCTGACTCGGAGCAGGATCTACCCCTGGCATTTTTGCTGGCACTGTAACACCTGACTCACTGGCATGACACATGATGCTCATCCCATCACCCCATCATCCCTCATGCTATTTCCATATCACAATGTTTTTATGTTATATTTCTTCTGCAGTATATATTCTAGTATATGCTAAATTTGCTCTGCTGTTGGAGTGGGAGGAGGAGTAGCTTCAAGTCAGTTTCTGCAAGGAAAAGTATCTTGCCAGGATTTGACAAACCAGCAAAACCCTGAGAAGGAGATAGCCCCTCTACCTGCAGTGGCTTTCCTGCCTCCTCTGCCCCCACTCCCACAGATAGGGAATCCATTTTGAGGTGGGGATGGGTCAGATTCCTTGGGCTTGGGTTCCGGGGCTCTGTGCCACTTCGGCATATCTTAATTAAGTTGGCCAATTGTTGGTGGTGCAATGCTACTAAAGCTTCTTCTCTCTATGTATGATGGGCATGCCACAGCAGCTTCCTTTGGGGCAGTGTGTGTGTGTGTGGGGGGGGGTAGAATTTGGATAAAACCTGTGGTGGAATGTTTTTTACTACTCCAGGATACACATGCTGTATTGAATTACCTACTTATCCTCCTGGAATTTAAGGAAAAGTGAGTGTAAATGGATTTTCTTTGTCCTTTTGGCAGCTAAAAGACTAATACTGTAACATTACAAGGCTAAATGGCCACCCGGAATAACACAATTGGTAAAGAATTCAATTAAACTTTCAATTTTTGCACAGATGGTCTTTACATGTAATCTATAAATATAAGGATATCTGGGGTACCCTTTTTAAATCTATGTATAATTATTTTTAATAACACTAGTATGATCTGTTATATAATAACATATAGGGATATGTAAAATATATGTGACTCATGCTATGGATCTCTATTTTTTTCAAAATTTATTGTGTTATAGTTTTGTTTTTTTGCTTTAACGATGTGGTTTGGCTGCAATGAATTTTTTCATTGTGTACCCACACAGACACTGAGAAAGGGGTTTGAGGGCACAACTTGTACAATTATAAAATATATTTTGCTTTACTTCCACTCCTTTTCCCTTATGTGTCTGATCATTTAGTTGGTAAGCAGATACCTTCTTGGCCATGCATTATAACAATAACGTAATCCATACAGCATAATAAAATACAAACCCACGAGAAAGGAAATAGAGGCACCCAAAATCTGCCACTTGAGATGGTCACTGCATTTTAACTCTTGCTATAGCCAACTCCATAAGCAAGTAACATTTAAGGCTTAAACATTCAAAACCCAACTTTTCACACGCACTTTCATTGAAATAAAAACTGGATTCTGGCATGTATGAAATGTTGTAAGGAATTTGCAAGCAGGTAAATATTCTCCAGAAAGGTGCATATTTCAAAATACTCTCAAAGTGCAGTATCCATCGGTGATGTCAATGGGAGTCATGCCTTCCCGCTCAGGCTAATTACAGAGGAGAAGGGATTTGTGTTGGGGGTAAGCCTACCTTCCTCCCAACCCTGCAGTCCTAATCAAAATTGGAATGTAAAATAAAAATGTTCAAACTCAGACTTGCTACATGCTATATATTTACACTGTGTTTTCTTTTCTTTTTTTAAATACCCTACATTTTAATACCCCCCAATTGTGGAATGAAGTCCTCACTGATGTCCGCATGGCGCGAACTTTACTAACTTTTCAGTGCCGTGTAAAGACTGTCCCCCACTTCAGGGGATTCAAGCAGTCCATGAGGGCCAGCTAGCTGGTAAGAAGGTCCTAAGATTTTTTCAAATCTGTTTTAAATTTGGTTTTAAATTTTGTGCTGTAAATGTACTTTTTATTTTTATGTATTTTTAATGTGCTGTTCTCCTTCATGGATCACTGCCTTGTCGTGGCGAAGGGGCTTGCGTAGCTCAATGAAGCTATGAGCTATGCCGTGCAGGGTCACCCAAGACGGACAGGTCATAGCAGAGAGCTCTGACAAAACGTGATCCACTGGAGAAGGAAATGGCAACCCACTCCAGTATCTTTGCCATGAAAACCCCATGGACATGAAAACCAAAAGGCAAAACGATATGACACCGGAAGATGAGCCCCTCAGGTCGGAAGGTGTCCAATATGCTACTGGGGAAGAGCGGAGGGCTAGTACTAGTAGCGCCAGAAAGAATGAAGCGACTGGGTCAAAGCCGAAAGGACACTCAGTTGCCGATGTATCTGGAGGTGAAAGGAAAGTCCGATGCTGCAAAGATCTTTACTCCATAGGAACCTGGAATGTAAGATCCATGAATCAAGGCAAGCTGGACGTGGTCAAACAAGAGATGACAAGACTGAACATCGACATCTTAGGAATCAGTGAACTAAAATGGACAGGAATGGGTGAATTTAGTTCAGATGACCATCAGGTATACTACTGCGGGCAAGAATCCCTCAGAAGAAATGGAGTAGCCTTCATAGTCAATAAAAGAGTAGGGAAAGCAGTACTGGGATACAACCTCCAAAATGACAGAATGATCTCAGTTCGAATCCATGGCAAACCATTCAACATCACAATAGTCCAAGTCTATGCCCCAACCACTGGTGCTGAAGAGGCTGAAGTTGACCAGTTCTATGAAGGCCTACAACACCTGCTAGAATTAACTCCAAAAAATGATGTCCTTATCATCATGGGGGATTGGAATGCTAAAGTAGGAAGCCAAAAGATAACCGGAATAACAGGGAAGTTTGGCCTTGGAGTACAAAATGAAGCAGGACACAGGCTGGTAGAATTTTGTCAAGAGAATACGATGGTCATAACAAACACTCTTTTCCAACAACCCAAGAGACGTCTCTACACATGGACATCACCAGACGGTCAACACAGAAATCAGATTGACTATGTGCTCTGCAGCCAAAGATGGAGAAGTTCTATACAGTCAGTAAAAACTAGACCAGGAGCTGACTGTGGCTCCGATCATGAGCTTCTGGTGGCAAAATTTAGGCTTAAGTTGAAGAAAGTAGGGAAAAGCACTAGGCCACTCAGGTATGACCTAAATCATATCCCTGATGAATATACAGTAGAGGTGACAAATAGATTTAAGGAATTAGATCTGATAGACAGAGTGCCTGAAGAACTATGGACGGAGGTTCGCAACATTGTACAAGAGGCAGCAACTAAAACCATCCCAAAGAAAAAGAAATGCAAGAAAGCAAAATGGCTGTCTGAGGAAGCTTTACAAATAGCTGAGGAAAGAAGGGAAGCGAAAGGCAAGGGAGAAAGAGAAAGATACAAACAATTGAATGCAGAATTCCAGAGAACAGCTAGAAGAGATAAGAATGCCTTCCTAAATAAACAGTGCAAAGAAATAGAAGAAAACAATAGAATAGGGAGGACCAGAGATCTCTTCAAGAAAATTAGAGATATGAAGGGAACATTTCATGCAAAGATGGGCATGATAAAGGACCAAAATGGCAGGGACCTAACAGAGGCAGAAGAGATTAAGAAGAGGTGGCAAGATTACACAGAAGAACTATACAAGAAAGAGCTTAACATCCCTGATAACCACGATGGGGTGGTCACTGACCTTGAGCCAGACATCCTGGAATGTGAAGTGAAATGGGCCTTAGGAAGTCTGAGCAACAACAAAGCTAGTGGAGGTGACAGCATTCCAGCTGAGCTATTCAAAATCCTGAAAGACGATGCAGTTAAAGTGCTACACTCAATATGCCAGCAAATTTGGAAAACTCAACAGTGGCCACAGGATTGGAAAAGGTCAGTTTACATTCCGATCCCCAAGAAGGGCAATGCCAAAGAATGTTCAAACTACCGCACCATTGCACTCATTTCACATGCTAGCAAAGTGATGCTCAAAATCCTACAAGCTAGGCTCCAGCAGTATGTGGACCGAGAACTACCAGAAGTACAGGCAGGATTTCGAAGAGGGAGAGGAACTAGAGATCAAATTGCCAACATACGCTGGATCATGGAGAAAGCCAGGGAGTTCCAGAAAAAGATCTACTTCTGCTTCATTGACTACGCTAAAGCCTTTGATTGTGTGGATCACAACAAATTGTGGCAAGTTCTTAAAGAGATGGGAGTACCAGACCATCTTATTTGTCTCTTGAGAAACCTATATGCAGGTCAAGAAGCAACAGTGAGAACCGGACACGGAACCACTGATTGGTTCAAAATTGAGAAAGGAGTTCGGCAAGGCTGTATACTGTCACCCTGCCTGTTTAACTTATATGCAGAGCACATCATGAGAAAGGCAGGGCTAGATGAATCACCAGTTGGAATCAAGATTGCTGGGAGAAATATCAACAACCTCAGATATGCAGATGATACCACTCTCATGGCAGAAAGTGAAGAGGAACTAAAGAGCCTCTTGATGCGGGTAAAGGGGGAGAGCGCAAAAGTTGGCTTGAAACTCAACATTAAGAAAACTAAGATCATGGCATCTGGTCCTCTCACTTCCTGGCAAATAGATGGGGAAGAAATGGAGGTAGTGACAGATTTTATTTTCCTGGGCTCCAAGATCACCGCAGATGGGGACTGCAGCCAAGAAATTAAAAGACGCTTGCTTCTGGGGAGGAAAGCTATGGCAAATCTAGATAGCATACTAAAAAGCAGAGACATCACCCTGCCAACAAAAGTGCGTATAGTCCAGGCTATGGTTTTCCCAGTTGCAATGTATGGCTGTGAAAGCTGGACAATAAGGAAGGCTGAGCGCAAAAGGATTGAGGCCTTTGAGTTGTGGTGCTGGAGGAGACTCCTGCGAGTCCCTTGGACCGCAAGGCGATCAAACCAGTCAGTCCTAGAGGAGATCAACCCTGACTGCTCTTTAGAAGGCCAGATAGTGAAGATGAAACTCAAATACTTTGGCCACCTAATGAGAAGGAAGGACTCCCTGGAGAAGAGTCTAATGCTGGGAACAATAGATGGCAAAAGAAGATGGGACGACAGAGAATGAGGTGGCTAGATGGAGTCACTGAGGCAGTTGGTGTGAGCTTGAGTGGACTCCGGGGGATGGTGGAGGACAGGAGGGCCTGGAGGAATGTTGTCCATGGGGTCGCGATGGGTCGGACTCGACTTCGTGACTAACAACAACAACAAATGTGCTGTTGTGAACTGCTCAGAGAGCTTCTGCTGTTGGGTGGTATTGAAATTAATAATTTGGCTCTGTGGGATAATTTTGTCACCTCAAACAAAACTGCTTAAGGCAAAGCAAGTGTTTCATATGAAAGGCTTTTGTTTGACTATTTTCCCTGGAAGTTGGTCTCGGCATAATAACAGATTTCAGTTCCAGCTAGTACAAGTAGTTTAAGACTTCATCTTTCTTGTATCATGCCTGTCAGCAAAATCTGCATAACAATGCTTTGGTTTATTGACCTGCAGTCTTTGTAAGGATAATTAAGCCTATGAACTTCAAATCTGCATAGCAATGCCTCGAACAATCTAGGCTGTGAGTTCCTCACATTTGTCTTGCCCTTTCTTCTGCCAAGAACTCTGACATGACCAGCTTGCCTTTTTTTGCAGACTGGGCCTTAAGTCAATATTGGACTGAAAAATAGCACAATGGATAGCATTATCCAACTGATTATTTATGTATTATATTTATATTCCACCCTTTTTCTTTTCAAGGAGCTCAAGGCGGCTTTCATAATCTTCCTCTCAGTTTTATCATTTCTAATGGGGCATATCATCTATGATATCCCGTCCACAAATAATGCATTGCCTCTGAAAAGAATGAACGTTTTTCCACTTACTACAAAGAGCATCTTCTGAAAACCAAGGGCATCTGCCAAAACCTCAAGAGAGCTAAAGCATGTCTTCAGTTTTGAGATGTGCAGTGCTTCCTTGGGAAGCTTTCATTGTGTAATTCCCCTGCTCGGTCCATTACACTCTTCCTCCATGCTCAGTTGGCAGAGATCATTTATGACCCACAAACCTAGCAGGCTAAAGCAGGACTTTTGTTTTGAATCAAAGTATATATTTCTGTTAAGAGCAGCAGAGTTGGAGAGTTACACATGGGATGTTTTCCTGTAAAAGTCCCAGAAAAAAATAGGAATTTTATTTATTAATTTATTAAATGATTTTCTATCCCGTCCACCACTAGCATCTCAGGACAGCTTACAATCAAAATGAGTAGAGTAAAACGAAACAACAAATGAAGAATAACATGTCCTTGCACAATTCCCCACTACCTCCTTCGCTACCACCTTTTTGATGTGGCTTGCATAGAACTCCTTGATGGATCCTGTTTCAGGCACCAAAATGTCCTAGGAGGCCCTGTGTGTGCTTGGATCTTCTGGCTATTTCCCCACTAGCCAGATGAGAATGTGGGGATTCACAATATGAGGAAAACCTCTCTTGTGAATGAAGGAAATGTAAATGAGCCAGAGCAGTGATTTCCTGGCTGATGATTAAAACCATAGTCAAAGCAAGTAGAAACAAATGCCCTGAGAAATTTGAGTCAGACTTTTCACGGCGGCGTTTGTCATGGTGCAGGAGATGCCACAAAGGATGCAAAAAGAAAATGATTGTGTGAAATGAGTAATAAAAGAAGGTGAATACTATGTACACAAATGAGCCATTCAGAAAAGGCAATGCTAGAAAAGCCTCAAAAGAAATAGAGAGATGAACGCTGTGAGGAAAGACAGAGTGAATGGACAGTACCCTTTGAAATGGTTTTTCGATAGGGCAATGCGTGATTCTGGGTGATAACCGTCAAAAAGAAACAGCAATTTCCCTGTCAAAAAACCCTGTTAAAGCTGGAGTCTTGGCAGCTAGCTTTTCACCCAAGAAAGCAGCTACAGTCTTATTTATTTATTTATTTATTTATTTACATATTTGTATGCCGCACCCTTGCAAAAGAGCCTCGGGGAGGCTAACAACAATGAAAAATACAAATAAAAACACAATACACTATTTAAAAACTGGCCCATCTCAGAATCTAACTATAAAAATAGAAATATATAAAAATAAACAATATATATAATAAACAATAATATATAAATATAACAATACCAAAATAAACTTAACAATTAAAATATTTCTTAAATAAAAAGGTCTTCGCCTGGCTCCAAAAAGCAAATAATGACGGCACCAGGCGAGCCTCTCTGGGAGTCTTAAGGAAGAGTGCAAAGGCGTTGGGAAAAAATGAAGCAGTTGGGGAAAAGGAGGAGGACCTTGCTACAACACCGGTCTTTGCGTGGCACCTTACCTTTTGTCAGCTCTCAAGGAAAAGCAAAAGAGAGAAAATGCATCTTTAGAATCTCTTTGAGGCAATGTCCAAGGTTGCTGCCTACTGCACTTTGACAGCATGTATCCCCTGCATCATTGACCCAAGGGACGTTTCAAATTCACATTCACACAGCTGTACATGTGCAGGTGCTTTTTAAAAAATTGTACACTTTGTGGGCCCATTTTTTTTAATTGTTTGCCAACTTGGACAATTTGAAGGGGCTATCAGATATTGAAAACACTGGCTGCTAAGCCAGGGTGGGGTGAGAAGAGACGATTAAAGGGCCCCGAGGCTTGTGGCATGGGGCGGCCTATAAATTTCCAAATAAATAAATAAATAAATAAATTAAAAAAAAGCCATGGTGATCACAGTGGGGTGAGGGCAGACACAGAGTCCATAGGATACTTGTGGGAAGACAAAGCGGGTAGGGGGCAAACAACCCAAAATGTTGCTTGTGCAAGAACCCGCCCAGCCCAGCCTACTGCCAGGATGCATTAGCCTGACGAACGCCCAGGAGTCTCTTTACCCAGCTTCTGCATGTGCTCACCTAAAAGTCTGAATCGATCATTTGGCACCTGCAGTTGTTCGTGCACATTTGTCCAGCTGCGCAGAGAGAGACTTATTTATTTATTTATTTATTTATTTATTAAAACATTTATAGGCCTCCCCATCGCAACAAAGCCTCGGGGCAGCTTACAGCATATTAAAAATATATTATGTTTTCTATCAGCATATTATGTTTTCTATCAGGCTGGACATGCACATGGTGGGCATGTCATGAGCGGAGCCGGCTGGTGCCGGAGGTCAGACTACATGGCCCGGGAGGCCCCTTCTGACTCGCTCTTTTTCTATGTTTCTATGTTTTCTATGTTAAAAACAGAGAAAATACAAATATTAAAATACTATATCCCACCCCCTCCTTCAGTGCATCTCGGCCAAACTAAATATAAATAAATACCCCAACCCCCCAAATAAATAAACAAAACCACCAAACATAATAACCCCAACCAAACCCAAACCAAACCAAACAAACATTAAACATACATAACACCAAACAACATAACTCAACAAACCACCACTAACAATTAAAATAAGACTTAAATAAAAAGGTCTTCGCCTGGCGCCAAAAAGCATATAACGACGGTGCCAGGCGAACCTCTCCAGGGAGTGCATTCCATAGTTGAAGAATGTGTGGAGGTTGGGGTTAAGATGGCAAATGCAACCCTCCAGCCGTGAGGGGATGGAAGAAGCAGCATAAACTGCTTGATGGGCCATCAACACTGGTTTCTCAGGAGGAAGACCCTTCCTGCCTCAGCTGCCACCAGAAGTTCTCAGGAAACTTTTTCCCCGAAGGGTGGGGAGAAGCATATTAAGCATGTATGCACAAATCAAAAATGGTAGGAAAAGATAAAGGAGAAGAGATTAGGACAGATCACTAAATAATATGTCAGAAAAGAAGCAGAATACATGTAATGCAAAACTGATCCTTAAAAGGAAAAAATAAGATCCAGAATGAGTGACTTTCCATTCAAACAGTCGCATCAGGCTTCAGATCTTTCAAATAAATTGATAGGTTTATAAATATATATTTACACATAGAATTCCAGGTCCCTCACTCCTCTTTCATGTGCTCCCTGAAAAGAACTGGTGATACTAGAGAAACTAGAAGTTAAAAGATAAGTTTTAATGAAAAAGGTGAAATTTAGCCCCTAAAGTTAGCAATAGTCAGATACCACATCAACAAGCAAAAGCTAGCACAGTTTTGAATGGCTTTTGAGCCTCTTTGAAAGAAAGTCATATTAAAGCAGAATGAATTAGCTTCTATAAACAAAGAATGGCTATTCTTTCACATCCCCAGAAAATAACTCATGAGGGTAAAGTGAGGATGGTGTAAATGTGTCAGGTTATCAGGTAAACTAACCAAAAATATCCTGCTGTTGGTGAATTAAAGGAAAGGTTAATAACAATGAAATTGTGCATTTACCTCTTTTGCACGGTGCCTCTATTTCTGCTTTGCCTTTTCCCTCTGCATGAGCTCTCTGCCAGGTGGTAACTGAACTACAAGTGATAACTGAGGGAAGAAAGTGGTACCATCCTTCCTCTTGCATCCGAAGTACTGAGGCTGAAAACCATCCGTAACGCCTGAGCAGCCGCTCTGCATTTCTTTCTGCTCACTCTTTCCTCTCCCTCCCCTCCCACAAAAAAACCCATCACAGATGTTGCCTCATGTGCCAGGTCAAATCCACGCAACATGGCTGATAACCTTGTTTGTACAACAAGACAATTTACAAGCAAGTGAAACAGGTGTCTCGATGAACCACATGTTAAGTTTGGCTGTTTGCTTTCTCTCATTTTCTCAAAATATCCTTACAGATAGACAGAGGGGAAAGGCAATACCCCACTAGTTTGCTAACTGGTGCTTGAAGGCCTGGGAAATTGGACAAATACGTTCACATTCCAGAAAAGAGAGGTATCTTTTGATAAGTTATCAAAAGGTATCTTTTGATAAGGGGCAAGACTGCCCTTCCTCCTCCTCCTCCTCCTCCTCCTCCTCCTCCTCCTCCTCTCTTCTTCTTCTTCTTCATTAGTCGCAAAGTGGTGGCAGACCCACCATGACCCCATGGACTCTTTTCCTATACTCTTTTCCCAATTTTGAACCAGTCAGTTGTTCTATGTCCAGTTCTCACTGTTGCTTCTTGACTCACATAGAGGTTTCTTAAGAGACAAATGAGATGGTCTGGTACTCCCATCTCTTTAAGAACTTGCCACAATTTGTTGTGATCTACACAATGAAAGGCTTTAGCATAGTCAATGAAGCAGAAGTAGATGTATTTCTGGAACTCTCTAGCTTTCTCCATGATCCAGCATATGTTAGCAATTTGATCTCTAGTTCCTCGGCCACTTTGGAACCCTGTCTGTTCTTCTGGTTGTTCTCGGCCCACATTCTACTGAAGCCTAGCTTTTAGGATTTTGAGAATAACTTTGTCAGTGTGTGAAATGAGTGCAATTGTATGGTAGTTTGAACATTCTTTGGCATTGCCCTTCTTTGGGATTGGAATGTAAACTAACCTTTTCCAATCCTGTGGCCACCGTTGAACTTTCCAAATATGCTGTCATATTGAGTGTAGCAGTTAACTGCATCAACTTTTAAGATTTTGAATAGCTCAGCTGGAATACTGTCACCTCCACTAGCTTTGTTGTTGCTAAGGCTTCCTAAGGCCCACTTGACTTCACACTCCAGGATGTCTGGCTCAAGGTCAGTGATCACCCCATTGTGGTTATTAGGAATGTTAAGGTCTTTCTTGTATAGATCTTTTGTGTGATCTTGCCACCTCTTCTTAATCTCTTCTGCTTCTGTTAGGTTCCTGCTATTTTTGTCCTTTATCATGCTCATCTTTGCATGAAACCCTTTCCCTTTCATATTTCCCTTCATATCTCCAATTTTCTTGGAATGATCTCTAGTCTTTCCCATTTTATTGTTTTCCTCTATTTCTTTGCACTGTTCATTTAAGAAGGCCCTCTTATATTTTTGAGCTATTCTTTGGAATTCTGCATTCAATTGTTTGTATCTTTCTCTTTCTCCCTTGCCTTTCGCTTCCCTTCTTTCCTCAGCTATTTGTAAAGCTTCCTCACATAGCCGTTTTGCTTTCTTGCATTTCTTTTTCTTTGGGATGGTTTTAGTTGCTACCTTTTGTACAATGTTGCGAAGCTCTGTCCATAGATCTTCAGACACTCTGTCTATCAAATCTAATCCCTTAAATCTGTTTGTCACCTCTACTGTATATTCATAGGGAATATGATTTAGGTCATACCTGAGTGGCTTAGTGCTTTTCCCTACTTTCTTCAATTTAAGCCTAAATTTTGCAACAAGAAGCTCATGATCTGAGCCACAGTCTGCTCCTGGTCTAGTTTTTCTGACTGCATAGATTTTCTCCATATTTGGCTGCAGAGCACATAATCAATCTGATTTCTGTGTTGACCATCTGGTGATGTCCATGTGTAGAGTCGCCTCTTGGGTTGTTGGAAAAAAGTGTTTGCTATGACCAGCGTGTTCTCTTGAGAAACTTCTGCCAGCCTTTGCCCTGCTTCATTTTGTATTCCAAGGCCAAACTTGCCTGTTATTCCGGTTATCTTTTGATTCCCTATTTTAGCATTCCAAACCCCCATGATGATAAGGACATCATTTTTTGGTGTTAATTCTAGAAGGTGTTGTAGGCCTTCATAGTACTGGTCAACTTCAGCCTCTTCGGCATCAGTGGTTGAGACATAGACTTGGACTACTGTGATGTGACACCAGGGCAGTAAGGTAAGAAACCCCCACAAAGTGCTTTGGGGTCCCCTGCTCCATGGAAGGCCTCATTTTCCATACATGCTGCAGAGGAGAGCCTCCTGCTAGAGCTGCAGCTTGAACCTGTAAATCCAGGGACACATCTAAGTCAAGAAATGTGATGCCTCAGCCCTTCTCCCTTGAGTGGTGTCTCTCCAGCTGCAGGGGTGTGGGTGGGGGCTGAATATTTTGCCCCTCCCACAGATGGTGTCAAGGAAATAGCTTCACCAGATTACACTAACATGAAAAGAAAGAGGTGGGGAAGACAAAGAGGTACAGGCTGTCATTAAAAGCTGGGGCTGCTATGTAATTATATTGAAACCATTATCTCAAATCATCCACATTCTCCTTTTTAGTTCCTTTAGAAGTATGGGCGTGGGGGGGGTCGAATTCTAGGCATAGCCTGTTTCTGTACCCTTGGTTTTCCTCAAATCAGGACAGCAAGGGCCCAGTCCTTTGCATGGGTTTTTCTGCCCAGTTGTGCACAGCATTGTGCTGTAGCTAAGCCAGCTCACTTCAAGGAAATGCTTCGGGGAGCACAGCTGCATGTCCCACTCAGTTTCCTCTTCCTTGCCTCATATTGCAGCGACTTCTGGCATATCCCGAGCTTCCTCCTGGTGACAAGGGAAACCAGAAAGATCAGGCATGCTGGGGTGTACAATTGAAGAACAGCTTCAACGAAGAACTCTTGATATGCTCTGTCAGGGCTGTTAAGATGATTGGAGATGGACTGGTGTTGGGAAATTTCAGATAAATCCTGGTAGAAAAACATTGTTTATATGTGCTTTTGTGTTACAAAATCAAATGTACACCTCTTTCTCACAAAGCACCAGCTTTCCAAGCCAGGTTGCTGTTGCCTTAAGAAGATGGCATTATTAGCTAGCTAGACTAAGAAGCTGCAGGAGGAAAATACCTGTGCAGAGCTGAAACAATGGTGCCCATTTGCTTCTGAAGGGGCCCACCTGGGTCCCACAGAGGCAGCGTCTGCTGCCTGTAGTTGTCAAACCAGACTTCTTAAAGGGCTCCTTCATCAGACACATTTGCATGTTTAAACAGGCAGGCCCGGCTGACCTGAACTGTCAAGAATTTTCTACACTGACCTATCAATACAGCAATCAGTAATCATTTCCATCCTATTGTTACCAGTATTTCTGATGGTTTAGAACATTGTCATGCCTAAAGACATCAGGATGCTATTGTACTAAGATTATCTGGAAATTTAACACTCTGTATTGGTGTACCTGACTAGCAGGTTATAAAAGTGTCTGTACATGGACTGTGATTTTGTAGTTGAGTTTGCCCCTACCCGGTAATGCATTATCATTAGTGAGTGCAGGTACTGGGGCTCCAGTCAGTAAAGGAGTCAGGTTAAAACGTTTGATCTTTCCCACGAACCAGAGTTTTATTTCCTCCTCTCAAATGGAAAACCGAAGAATTGCCTGGGATGAACGTGCAGCACTCGTTACTCACTAGGGTGCGTGGTCCACCCTTTTCAGATATCCTAATTTAAAGAGATGAAAGCTCCTCTTTTCACTCCTTTTTGCTTCCTCTCTTGCCTTGGGGAAAACATCCAAGTGTGCATGTGCGCACACACACACACACACACACACACAAAGAGTATGCTGTTTCTCTTGTGACGCCTTCCCTCCTCTGGTTCTGCTGCTGGGGAGCAAATCTAAACTCTACCAGGTAGTGATCTGTAAATGACAACTATGGAAAGTTTCTCCTCCTCCAGGACTTACCTGCAAAGAAAACCAGATCCGAAGTGTGAGCTGCTGAATGAGTGGAGACTGATGCTAATTGCAACAGCCCTTGGTTGCTATGGTTGCCATGAACTTCTGAGGCTCTCCCAACAAGGCGGCCTCAGTATCCATGTTGAAGTCCCTTAGCACAGCAAGCCATAGAGACTCCCACCCCAAACCTGAGAGCACCTGAGTTAGCCCAGGAAGGGAGGCAGTTGAGTAGTGGGATGGGTAGTACACCAACAGAATCTGTATTCTGTCCCAAACACACTCCTTCAAATAAACACAAAGGAAACCTGAGGAGGAGACCGTGTATGCTAGACCACCACAACTCTGCCTGCTAGGTCTTGTCTGCTGCAGCATGGCGGTCCCAGGGGGTTAAAGCTGGAAGAGATTTTCTTCTCCAGTTTTATCCAACCAGATCTTCAGGATACAGTCCAAGTCGACATGTTCACCCAGGATGCTTCGTGCTCGTGTTGGATGTCTGTTGGTTTCCCGTGCATTGGCCTGGCATTCAGCAGCAGTCCCTTCAAATCGGGGGAGGGGGGCATCTAATAAGGCTACTCTGATATAGGAGACAACATAGGAGTAACCAACACCCTGCCTCATACATACCTTCTAGGAAGCTCCTTATTCTACCCAGATACAACAATGCTTGGTACCATCTGATGGTTCATGAACCATGACGATTCATGGGTTTTTACCATCTGACAGGCAATCAAGTGCTTCCTACTTTATTTTGCTTTCCATCCTCCCTGCTCAGTCCACCCACTGCTGGCATGCATCCCATCATGAAATCCAATCAGGTACTGTCTGTGTTGCCCACCTCTTCTTCACTGATCAACACATAGAGACTTGATGGCTAGAATGGTGCCTGCAGTTGACATTCATTCCAGGAGACTTTGTGGTACTTGCACACTAGGACCATAGAAACCGCACTCCTGGTTTGGAACAACAGGACAGGCCATGGTGGCACAGAGAAAGCATAGAACAAACTCTTGTTTCTTATCATGGTTTCTATCGCTCTCTCTCTCTCTCTGTCTATCTATCTTTTGCCCTACCCATGAGGCAGAATGACTCTCTGGGCAGCTTACAGACCAAACTTACTATGATGAAATATCATGACTGGGTTCAGACCAACAGTGGCTTCTATGCTGTCTGAACCCAGCCATAATGTTAATCTGGTAGTTTGTCATTGAGTGTAGGCTTTTTCATTCACGAAGTGCTGGCCTTGGCCCTTGCTCCAGACAGAAGAGCAGGGGCTAGGGAGTGTGCTGCAGGGGCTAGGGAGGCTTTACTTTCAGTCCCTTGGTGCAGTCCAAATCCCGACTGGACCTTCTGTGCCTGCAATTGGAGTGGCGCCAAGCCCTGCTCTGGGCAGGCTTCCCAGGGCCATCAGGACTGGGATTCTGCAGAGACAGTGGAAATGGGATTTCTGGAGACCCAGGGAGAGGCACAGGCCTTTGCAGGGCCATCAAGGATGCTTCTCACAGGTTCCCAGGCAGACCCAGAGAGTAAAAATGCCTTGGGAGAGATGGGAGAAGTAGAAGAAAAGGAGGAGGAAAACCGTCACCTTGTCCATTCCCTGAGCCCATGATGAGGCATCGGGAGGGTGAGCTGCCCATGTAGAGGGTTTGCGTAGGTCCCGTCATCCGGCCCTTCTCCTGAGGATGGAGCCCACAGAGTTACTGAAAGAGAAGTGTTTGGGGGAAACGTCTCCAGGTTAGGTTCAACTAGCCCTCTTGATGTGTGCAGAGGCTTCTCTTCCAGCTTACTAGAAGGCTTTTCAAATTACTTTGTCTTGCAGCAGTGACGTGCCATTCAATGTCTGCTTTGCAAAGAGACTCTCTGGTATTTTGGCGCCTAAGGGCAAGAAGGAGAGAGCTGGGCTCATGACAAATCTACACTCTTAGAGCAAAATGACATATTACAGTAAATGCATTATTATGCTAGTAAAAAAAAAGCAGACGTGAGAGTACCAATTAACCCTTTCTCTCCCTACCCTGGTCATGATAAACCCTAACCCCCTCAGGTGATCTTGGGAATAACATTCCAGTTGGCACCAACATAAGCTTTCCTCCCAACTAAATAACTTTGCTTCCTACTAATACGCCTTGTGGGTTGCTCATCAACTGAAGACTCATATCCCTGCATAGCAGATTGCACAAGATTTCATATCTTGTATGGAGGCCAGGAGAAATTGGTGAGACAAAAACATGTATGGGGAATGAATCCTCTGTCAGGAGAACCAAGGAGGCTTACTTACTTACTTACTTACTTACTTATTTATTAAAACATTTATATGCCGCCCCATCGCAACAAAGCCTTGGGGCGGCTCACAACATTAATTAAAATACAATAAAACAATAAAACATATTCATTTATTCCTCCCCCCTTGGTGCATCTCGGCATAAATAACTAAATACAATAAATAACTAAACAAATACAATAAACAACTAAACACAAATAAACTATAAACAAACTTAGACTAACAATTAAAATAGGACTTAAATAAAAAGGTCTTTGCCTGGCACAACGACGGCGCCAGGCGAACCTCTCCAAGGAGCGCATTCCATAGTTGGGGCACCACCGCCAAGAAAGCCCTCCTCCGGGTGCTCACCCACTTAACCTCCTTGACAGAAGGCTCCCGGAGGAGGGCCGCCGTTGCAGATCTTAAGGGGCAGGAGGGCATGTAGGGGTGTAAGCGGTCCATTAGGTATCCGGGTCCCAAGCCGTTTAGGGCTTTATAGGTCAACACCAGCACCTTGAATTGGGCCCGGACTTCATTTGGGAGCCAGTGGAGCTGACGGAGGTCTGGGGTTATATGAGAATAACGCCCAGTCCCCGTCAGCACCCTGGCAGCTCTATTTTGTACCAACTGCAGTATCCGGACCGTCTTCAATGGCAGCCCCACGTAGAGGGCATTGCAGAAATCTAGTCAAGAAGTCACCAATGCGTGTGTCACTGTTGTAGATAAAACTGTTGTAGATAAAGCTATCTCATACACATGTTGCATTTCTGCAATTTCTCTTCTTTGGGGGAATAAGGGAGGGCTTGCTGTGGTTTCTCACCCACATTTTCTTGGTCTCTTTCTATGAATCCCAGCCTTAGGTAACACAGAGGAAATCCACAGAGCCCCAGGCACTGCTGAGATTTCATCTACCTGCCACCCACTCCTTCCTTGCCGCATACACCCCTCGCTATGGTAGGGGGCACAGTCTGGGTTCACAGGTGAGGTGGCAGGTGGAGATGCATTGTGGGGAAGACAGCAGATACCACAAGCATCACAGTGCTGGGTTGGGGACTGAGCTGTAGGTTGTGGCATATCCTTCACATTTCTTGCAACTCCTTAGGCAGCCTTAAGATGAAGCAAGGTATTAGTATGGCTGTGAAATATGGCTTCATTACAAGTTATGAGTTCAAAAACAAATCAAGCAAGGTCAGGCAGTTTTGGCAGCACTGTGTTGGCTGAATCCAGGGGTGGACCAGCCACAGAATCAATTTTCCCTACAAGAGATAGAGTGGTAGGGACTAGAGTACCAGGATACTCTCATTTAAGTTTGAAGAGGTTAAATAGGATTTTGGATGAAAATCGTTCTCCAACAAAGAGAAATATTGTTGGCACCTCTCTCCAGATCTCTGGATGACCTCCCCCAGTGGCTTTATACTGATGTGAAAGAGTTGTAGGTAAACCAAAGCCTCATAAGCAGTTCAAATGCTATTAGACTAAGCAGAAGTTCCACATTACAGATTTTGGAAAGGAATTCTTCATGTAACAGTGGAAGCACCATATTATGGTGCCTCCCAACCCTGCACCAGACTTGGTCCAGCAAGATAACATGATTACTAGTATCAATAGCCATCGAAAAGTCAAGAGAATTCAATAGGGTTGCACTCCCCTTGTCTCTCTCTGGGCAGAAGCCATATTTCAGAAAGACCAGCGCTATTTCAGTGCCAAACATCAGCTTAATCCCAGATTGAAATTGGTCTAGGTAATGCGCTTCCCTAGCTCCGTTTCATGGTAGCATAGCTGGAGGGCTTTAAGCTGAGCATCTCAAAACATTTTTGTACCCAATATTTAAACATCTGAACCTGAATCAGAGTGGTCTTAATCAAATGGCCTGTATGGAAAATTGTGCCATCTTTCCTGTGTTTCAGAAACTGTATATATTACAGCCCTGCTTCCAAGTGAATTTCCAGACATCTCACAAAAAGGGAAGAACAAATTCTGTGGTATTTATAGGAGAACTATCACCAAAATGTTGACTTAAGAGAAGGGGATATAAAACTACTCTTTTACTTATATATATATTTTAAAGAGATAGGTACACTCCTGTTCATTTGAAATCTGCTTCAAGTTTAAGATATTTTAGCCAGAGAATGTGTTGAAAAATATGGGTGATGGATGAACATTTGCAGTAGACATTTTTTCAAAGAGGAAAGTACCGTATTTTTCGGTCTATAAGACATGCCTGACCATAAGACGCACCTCATTTTTAGAGGAGGAAAACAAGAAAAAAATATTCTGAATCAAATGGGCACATAATCACAGGCACATTCCCCATCACTTCCCCATGGGCTGCACATCTGACAGACTTACTGCACACACATATTCACTCTATAAGACGCACAGACATTTCCCCTTACTTTTGAGGGGGGAAAAGTGAGTCTCATAGAGCAAAAAATACGGTATTTATCACTCTGTGTATGTGGGGGAACAGTGTGGGTTTGTTTCTTTGTAATATGGTTGAACATTTAGTGCTCATGTCCAGGATACAATTCTACTTTTCAAGTTAAAAGTCCAATTAGCTTGGAGCAGAGACTGCATTTCTATTGTTAAGCAAACCTAAGTTGCTCCATTGGAATGACAAACTTCCCCAAAAGGAGAAGATTTTGACAAGACCTTACTTTATCATCTCTGTAGGAGAGGTCCAGGCCTTGAGTATTTTTCTTTTTTTTAGAATTTTTTATTAAAGTTTTAATCTAATACTAAAAACATCAGTTCTCACATACATCGGATTTACTGGGTCAACCCCCTACTACATATTTTTTAACATTCTATAATCATATTCAAATCAGTTTATAATAACTTGAAAACATATCTAAATTTACGCCAGGTCCCATTTCTCCAGCCAATTATAGAAAACATTCCAGGTTTGAAAGAAATCAGTGTCTTTCTCCTTCAATGATAAAGTCAATCTATCCATTTCTGCACAGTCCAGAATCTTTCTTAAAATCAGTTCATCGGTGGGTAGTTCCTCACTTTTCCAGTACTGAGCAAATGCAATCCTTGCTGCTGTGATTAAGTGTAACATCAAATACATTTCCTGTCTGTTAATATCTTCCGGTATGATGCCTAACAAGAAAACTTCAGGTTTAAAAGCTAAGGGTTTCTGTAGTATTTTCTCCAGCCATTTATGTATTTTAATCCAATACTTTTGCCTTGAGTATTTTTCTGGTTAACTAGGCCTGGTGAGAAAGTGGACCACACATATATGTTAAGAAGGGAATTACAGTGGTACTTGGCTCACGAGCGCCTTGGCTCACGAACAAATCGGGTCATGAACAAAAATTACTGAAAATTTTTTACTTGGGTTGCGAACACTGCTTTGGGTGGCGACCAACGGTGCGCTGGGTGTGGGGAGATGACCACGATCGCAGTTCCATTCGTGCAGAGAAGGCGTGCGTGATCAGAGACCCGCTGCTGCAGGAAAGACGGGAGCAGCAAAGCAGAGCCGCGGGGCAGATTGCCGAGAATCCACTTGTCATTCGTACAGCTGTGCTCCTCTGATCACGGATCGCAGTTGCTTTTGTGCAGGGAAGGCGTCTGTGATCAGAGGCGCGCGGCTGCAGGAAAGACGGGTGCAGCAAAGCAGAGCCGTGGGGAGATGGTTGAGATTCTGCCTGTCTTTCTTGCAGGAGTGCGCCTCGGATCAGGCACGCCTTCCCTGCACGAAAGCAACTGCGATCAAGGCCATCTCCCCACCCCCAGCGCACCATTTGCGGCCATCTCTCCCTCCCCCAGTGCGCCCGCGATCACGCCCGTCTCTCCCCCCCACCCCCCAGTGTGCTGGAATGACGGGCGCATGCAGGGATGACGGGCGCAATCTTGGTCCTGCTGTGGAGGTGGGGAGATGGCCGCACTTGTGCTTGGGGTGGGGGGGGGGGGAGATGGCTGCGATCTTTGTTGTTGTCACTTTGTTTCAATTTTTTCTGATTTAAAAAATGGTTACAGAACGGATTAACCTTATTTACATTGAACCTTATGGGGAAATTTAACTTGCCTCACGACCAATTTGGGTCACGACCAGAGTCCTGGAATGGATTAAGTTCGTGAGCCAAGCTACCACTGTAGTACACGTTGTTGAGAAGACTCAGGATGTAGGAAATCACACCTGCCTGTGATAACCCATGATGGAGTCTGTGTCTGTTATATCTCACATTTTGGTGTGATGCCCGATGGAACCTGTGAATTAGTAAATTAATACCAAAGCTGCAGGTAAGTGTTTGTTGACTGGTGCATCTGTAATTGTCATGCATCAGTGGTTGTATGCAATTACATACCCGTAACTGAATAGGTTTCTTTTTCCCTCTGTATAACCAAGGAACCAAGTGTAAGCAGATACACTTGCTGCTTTCTAGGGGTGCCCTGATAGTTCCAATTCTCTTTCCGGCAATTGCTGATGTGCAGGCTTTGTTAAACTCACTTACCTGGATGAGCCAAGAAGCAGAGTGAAGTGCCTTTTCTTCTATACCTCAAATGTGCAGGGGGCGGATGGCCAAAAAAGAGAAGCATTTGGCCCTGCTCTAGCCATAAGAATATTGTCCATGGCCTGCTGAGGAAAGGCCAATGCATGCTTTCAGAGTTGCTGTTGTTGCATATTGAAAACAGCTGTGTGCCCCCCCCCCCCGCACCAATCCCTAATTGTAAAAATATTTCCAGAAAGTTTGGTTTCTAGAAAGGTTTGAGCCCAACACCTCTTGTTAACCACTTGTTAATGGGAGGTCAATCCATTAAATACACTGGACCAAGCCCAACTGGAATGCCTGTAATTCCCAAATAAATAAATAATTGGAATCTGGGCCATCCAATGCAAAGAGCAAAATGCCAGGTTGCCATAAAGCGTTTTGCTGCAATCCATTGTCAGCACCTTCAACGCCAAGAAGCCCTCTGGCTGGATCTAGAAGACTTGAGGCCTGTGGCAGATTGTGGACAGAGCTTCAGCTGATACGTAGAGACTGAGAACAGCATAGCCATCTCATTAAAAGTGTGCATATTATTTCCTCGACTGTCACGATTCCCCAGCAAAAAAACAACCCTTGCAGAATTAGGCAGAAACCAAACAAGATGCTATGCCAGGCCCAGAAGTGTTAACCAAGAAGAGCCATGCATGGCTAAAAGATCGTTTTCTGTAGGGGTTCAGCACAGTGTAAGCAGCTCCCATTTTAATTCTTCTGACAGAGGATTTGCTTTTGACATGTACTCCTGTTACATCCACCTTATCTTGATCTTCAAGCTGTACAGTACTAGTAGCTTTTTCCAGTATTTTCAGCGTGTTCTTGTACCCTGTTCCTAACTGTACCGGGATACTTCGAGGCAGATGAATTCGGTGCCACTTGTGCAATGGCTGAAGTGGAATCTTCAGTTTGGGTCTTGGGCTTACTGGCTGCCTTCCGCTTTCAAAGTAACCAAGGATATCCATAGCTGAACAAATAGAAAGAGTTCTGCTTCTTTGCTTTCTCTCTCTAACAATCTGATATGGAAGAACCGTGTGCCTTTCTTTCAACCTTCAATCAAAACAGCGCAGTGTTCACTCTCAAGGAAAGGATTTTTGCTAGCCATTTCCTGAGAATCTTGCCAGCACTTTTGGTTTCTGTTTCGCTGGGCTGCTTTCAGTTTCTGTTATTGGCCACCACCTCCCTTTGCCCCTCAAAAAAGTGTATCCGGGGCCAGCAGCACTCCCAAGCCCCTCACCTGATCTCAAAACTGCTTCCTTCATTTACCGTATTTTTTGCTCTATAAGACGCGCCTGACCATAAGACGAATCTAGTTTTTAGAGGAGGAAAACAAGAAAAAAAATATTCTGAATCAAATGGGCACATAATCACAGGCACATTTCCCATCACTTCCCCATGGGCTGCACATCTGACAGACTTACTGCACACACATATTTGCTCTATAAGACGCACAGACATTTCCACTTACTTTTGAGGGAGGGGGGGAAGTGAGTCTTATAGAGCAAAAAATACGGTATATTGTGCCTAGGGCTTTCAAATCTTGTCACCTCTGCAAAAGCAGCATCATTCAGTCCAAACACGGAGCAGTCATTTGAACTACCTGCTTGTGCAGGAAGATTCTCCTGCAGGAACTGGCATGATGTCTCTTTTTTCTCGTTTTCAAGAACCTTTGTCAGACTTTTCCAAGAAGTTGTGGGAGATGCCATCGCAAGTAACGCAAGGGCTGACTAATGAGCACTGTGCTAAGTTCTTTGGCTCAAAATCAAATGAACAGAATCCTTCCAAATATGAATCAGGTAGTGGGCCCGATATGCAATGAGAGTGCGTCCATTTACTGCTCTGATTATGTCTTTCTCTAAAGATATTCTAGGTACCTTTCAGTCTGACTTAACACACAGTCAGACAGATAACATTGGATTACCCCCTGCATGCTAATTTTGAAGGAAAGACAGGATGCATGATAGCAAGACGGATAGACAGATAAATAGATAGATGAAGGATGGATGGATGGATGGATAGATACTGTATTAAATTACTGGAAGGCCCCCCGATTTTCCACATTTATTTTTTTCTTGCTTGCTTGCTTGCTTTTGTGCATCTTTTGCAGAGTAGACTCTAGATGGCATTGCAACCTTAGCAGAATTTTCCAGTACCTACACAGATGCTGATCAACTGTGCTAGACTGGAATCCAGCAGCATTACCCGGAAATCACACCTTCAGCTGAAATAATCATGTGATAAGTGTTCGTACCAGTATTACCCTGAAACCAGCATTTAAATCACCAGCAGTGGGTTTACTGCTGACAATCATTTTCTAGTTTAATCACTCAGCTGCTGTATTATCCTCTGATTTCTTAGACCTTAACAAGTAAGAAGGCTCATACTTTTGCTCATACAGCAAAAGTATATATATCCATACTTTGCTTTCTTGCATTTTGTGACAAAAATCTTGTTCCTCAATCTACTTTTCTCTCAAAAGTAGATTGAGAGAACTGTTCCCGACTTGACTGCACGTACCAAGGTTTTTCAGTGGAACAACAACACAGAGAGAGAGAGCTGTGTGGCTGATGGGGTGGGTTAGAAATCCAGTAAAAAAATAATTGTACATAAATATTGGGAGACTGTCCACATGTCTTCTGTGTGGCATTTAAGCTGACCCAGAGATACAGCAGACCTAAATTGCACCCGAGTATCTTGGGGACCCCCTGCTTCCCCACATGCAGTGCTGATCTGGTAAGACCCTGGTGAGACCTGCCCTAGCTTTTCCGATGGCTACACAAAGGAGCTGCTGCTTCATGGAGGCCTGCCTCAAAGGCTAGGGTCTTTCTGAAGGTGACAAGAGACCCTTTTATTTCAGAAGGCCCTTGAGTGAGGGACATTGCTGCTGTGCGTAGCTGTGATGTGACTGGCTTTAGTATTTCACCCTACGAGTGGGACGGGCATGAAAAATGTGCAGTGTGGAGTACACCTTTCAAGGTTCCAGTTAGTCAGCTTTGCCCTCCATCGGGATACTCCATTCCATTTGCCCTCCCGCCTGGTTTTCTGTTCATCCCAGAAGAGTGTTCAGTGGCCGTCAAGCACATTCTGTCCCCACTTGGCTATTTTTCAGGATTCCCCATATCATGAACACCATTTGACCTGTCCCATCCTGCCAGCCTGCCCGGCTCGGATGCACTTGGTAAATATACTCACGAGTAGCTGCCACACTGTCTTCTTTAACACCTAGAAACTCTAAGTCTGGGAGAGGAAGCCAGGAAAGACGTGATTTGTGGGATGTTGGTGTACTTGAAGACCCTTTGCAGGGCTTTCTGGTCATCGTCAGCAAAAGAAAATGCATGGGACAGCCAGGCAAAAGACTCAGTCAAAAGATTTATTTAAGATCAGTATAAGAGAGTGGGGAAATGAAGGGCAGCAAAATGAATGAAAATACAAGAGTACTAAATAATCAGCAATATACTTGCTTGAAGCAAAGACCTCTGCTTGGTGTTCTATGAGAGACAACGTAACAGAGCAAACCAGTGTCAGCAGGAGGAGAAAATCAGCTTGTCAGAAGAATTTCACTAATAAAACCCCAAGAGGAGTTTCCTGACCTGTGCGCGTAGGGAGGCCAAGGAGATCTGTCATCTTCGCACACACAGTCAAAACAGGAAACTAGGAAGGGGATCTCTGATCAGTGCAACTTTGCACCTGCAAGTAAAGATGCCATGACAGAAACAAGGTTATAAGCTTCTGCTAGACAGAACTTGGGTGTTCGGTGGCTTGCTTGAGGACCTTGCTAGCTCGTGGTTTATGTGGGGCAGAATGCAGAGGTCCTTCAAATGAAGCTGATGAACTAGACTCTGGTCTGTGGAAGCTGATGGCAGAATAAATGTGTTAGTCTTTTAGGTGCCACAAGACTCCTTGTTGTTTTACATTAATATGCATTTACGTAGCAAAGAATGATTATAAAATACATGGGGGCCCATGTGAGCCCAAAAGCTGACTATACACTGAAAACAAACTAAGTATATTAAACATCAGTTTCACAAACATGGCAGGAGGTTTGAGCAGTGGAGTTCAGCAGGTTAGGCCTGAGAGGGAAAGACCTGGGTCAAAGGTTGTGCCTAAATTCTAAAGGGGAAAAGCGCCCCACACAGGGGCAGCTGCTGTTCTTAGAAAGTCATGGTGCTGGAAGTTATAATTTGGCTAAAATTGAGAGATGGTAGGGATGGAGCCTGCAGGTTGCATGGAAGGCCCCAACCCCCAGTGCTCTGAGACTGGCCTGAGGGCATCATCCCACCTTCCCATCATTGGGATGCAGTCATACTTGCAAACTCCAAAATTTGGAGCTGTGCAAATGTTATTTGACCTGTGTTGCAACACCCTTGCTGGGACAAGATGCTGAGACCAATGATACTACCAAAATAGCAAAAGGAAATTCCAAATTCCCTTCTTGAGCAGCAATAGGACAGCTTTTAATGATGTGATGGGGCAGGGTGAGTTTTATTAGCCCGGTTGCACAAAGATTATCCTGGTGATATTTAGCTGTAAATGTGCGTATGCCCTACCCAACAGGAAGCCACGGGTGTTTGCCAGTCTCTGCTGATGAACAGCTGGTGGGAGGTTTAACTCTGTAATGTGATGTGGCCTTTAGCTGCAATAACATTAAGACACAATTCAAATGGCAAAACAAAGGCAAAGATGAAGCTTCAAAAAGGAAAGGAAGGAAGAGGTGGGTGGGGGATCAGCTATCAAGCATGATGTCTCCCTCCTGAAGAATAAACGACCAGCAGTGTGTGACCTTATAGCTGCATAGCAGGTTCTGTAAGGCAAAATGTTCTACCAGGCTCTTTGTCAGTTTTAACAGACTTGGTGGTTAACTTGAACAGGGAAAATGTCTCATGAAAGGTCTACTCATGTGAGCAGAGTAACATGGAGGTCCCACATTCATGCAAAACTTGGTCTCTTCTTTTGAGGAAAAAAACAAAACAAAACAAATGCAACAGTTCTCCTTATCCCAGAAGAAGAAGAGTTGTGATTTTGTATAGGTTTGCAGCTTTCTTGTTCCATTGCTTATTTGCATAAACCTTTTATGTAAACAGCTATACTTGCTTCTTGCCTTATGGGCAAAGTCTACGATGCAGTCTTAACCAATTTTAAATTGTTCATTGACTCCAGACAAAAACATCCAGGAGCTTTCACTTCACAAATGGGCTAGAAATTTGTAATAAAGATGTCTCACCACACTTAAAAACTTCTATTTCCAGAGTTCTTTGCCATTTAAACTGTTTTCGAACTGGTTTAGAACCAGATATAATCTTTGGTTCCCTATGACTAAACAACCAGGATCTCTGGCCTTAAATTATATTCTTTTACGAGAGTGGTAAATCGTGAATATATATGTTGGCAAATACATGATTATACACAGTTCATACAATATTTGCAAAAGCTTACAAATGCTGCACAGTTCTGTTACCTTTTCATGGAAAAGGCACCCTTTACTTTCTGGAAAAACAGCTGTGAGAAGCCAGCAACAAAGAAATAAAGGAAAAAAGGAAACCATCATAGATGAAGCATGTTTAGAAGCCACTTTCCATAGATATGGCATCTCTGTAGAACTGAAAACATCATTCAGTAGGGAGGCATAAGTGGCAGATGTGAAATATCTGGAGTCACACCTCTGGTCTCTTTGGTCACCATCTCCATTTAATCTTGCACTCCTCTTCTAAATACAGCAAGAGGCACATAGAGAGGCTGCTGTAAAGAGGAGAGTGATGCACTTAAATGCGTCATCTCCAAGCAATGCCCACCACATCCTCTTGTTTGTCCTTCCATTTCTAGCATCTGGCTGAAGCTTGTTTTTGGCTCACCCAATGCTTCTCAAGATGTTTGAGCCCTCCCACCCCCCTTTCTAAGGCTCTTCCATCTTCTGGGGACCAGACCCCCAAAGCTGTCCTTCCATGCGCACGTGACCCAAATAAAGACCAGTGGGCAAAAATGCAAATGCAACATCAGGGAGAAGAGAGAACTGAACAAGACTTCTCCATTCCCCTCAAAACCCATGCAGATGGGAAAACCACACATGGGGTAACAGCACACAACGGCTCTTCCCAGGTCAGTCTGAGATGGTGGGGCAAGTGCGGCAGCCATCACCCCTTCCAAACTGCATGTGGGTTCATTGGGATCATCTTTTCTTAGCTGGCATAGAGAGGAATACCTGAGAATCTGATCACTCACTGTAATATTACATCCCCTACCCAATGTTTTCGATGATCAGAGAGGGTGTACCTCATGTTTTAACAACCACTGGATTTACCAAACGCTTGGCTATACCCACAGAAATCTGCACTGCATACAGCCATCTGGCCAATTTTGGCAGCTCTCCCGGCAGTGACCTTCTTGCTTCTTTTCTATTCTGTCTGTAGGACCTTCTCCTTCTGGGTCTCATCCTTCACGCCTTTCCCTGGCAAAGCAGCAGCCACTATTCTATCCAGTGCAGGGAAGTTCCGTGGGGATACCTAAAAGGGAATGAAGATGCAGACAATGGAATGGCATCCTGTTTGCTGGCTTAACACTGACACTTGATCAGCTGGGGCCCTTCAGGAAACATGGAACTTTTCTAAACAAGGTTGTTACAGTTAATCCCTGGGTTATGGATGATTTCCCTTCCCAAGAAAGTCCTTAAGTCGAATCTGTATGTATGTCAGATCACATGAGTATGCCAAATTTTTGTCTTAGTGAATGTATATATTTTACTTTTCTACGCATTAAAAATATATACATATACTAAGACAAACATTGCATATTCACTAAAACATCTTAAACACAATATAGCATTGCAATAATGATAATAATGCAGTAATAATAAAGCAACTACAGGTACCGAAGAGAGAATCTGTGTGTATGTAGGTAGGTATACAGTATTGTAAAAAGAACAGTTCTTACAAGAGTTTAGAACATACTTGAGGTAACGTTAATGTTAACTGATGATGGTGGAGCTAGAGCTGGTGCTGGAGAGGCAGGGTTTGGTTGTGCTGCTCTGGGGCAGGTTACTACTGGAGTGGCTTTCTTGAAGTAGGCCTCAAGGGTAGTTTGTACAGCCAGTTTCTTTTTCTCATAAAAATGGCCTTATGGCAGCTGAGGGCCTGGTTGCAAGGGCAAATGCTACAGAAGAACCAAGAGGAAACTACACACCCTACACATGCCCTGAAACATACTGGACTGGGTATACTGGAGCCAATGCCATGGAACAAAAAGCCATGAATACTCTGTCACTAGGGAACTAGGCTGCCACTGATTAAGTGTCACCAAGCACATTGCATAGTTCTGCAGAGATACATTACATAGGTCATACAGATAGTAAAAGCTATCTCTAGCAAATCTCTATCTCTAAGAAAGTTGGGAATATCTTAAGGAACTTCATAGCCACTGATGATGCATCACACAGTTCCCTAGAGATATTCTCAGCTTTTTGCAGTCCACACATCCGTAAGTACAGGTTGTTCATAACCTGGGGACTACCTGCCCTTGGCAGCGGATCTGCACTACCTACTTTCAGTTTCACTGCAGAATTGAGATATAAGTGCTGCACCAGGTGCATTTCCTTTCTACTTTCCTGTTACATAACCTGTGGAAAGCACACTGGTATAGCCGAACCATACAAAAGAAAATTGAGCTTTCTTCGGCTTTTACAGTGAAGTGCCACATTCCCCCTGCTTTTTTTTTAACCTTACCAAAAGTGCTCATTAGACACGGAAGCAAAGCAGGAGGGTGACATTGTCATCTAAAGAACTTGTAATCAACTGTGTGTAGGAAAGACGACTGCATGATAACTGTTTCATGGAGAAAAGCGTGAAGACAGCCTAATAATGCAAATTTTCACTACTTTATTATGAATCATTTGCAAATCGAGGGCATTTAGCTCTTTCCAGTCCCTGAATGTATGTGGATTTCCATATTTTGGTGGAGATAGCACAACTCACATGCTTCCACCTTGCTGATTTCCATCCTCACTGGTGGATGTGACTTAAGCCACCTTCGTACATCATATGGCTATTGTAGTAAGCCCTCTGCTGGCCATACTCTTTGGTTTAGGTCTGCTGCTGCCTAGACCCCAAGACTTGGACTGCCTGCAGTACGGACGCCTACACATAAGCAGGTGTTCTTGTGCAACCTTCCATGCATTTGGGACCTTGCGCAGTTGGTCTGCGAGGCTGATTAATGCCTTACTCATTCTAAAAAGCAATAAAGCTATGCGCAGAAAGGTGTAGGACAGGCAGCAACAAAAAGCCAAACTATGGAGTGACTTGCCTTTTTCTTCAAGCAGATGAAAGCAAAGACAGAGACTAGCAGGACAAGGAGGGGGAAGACCAGTCCAATAATGATCTTCTGAGCCGTTCCAGGCTGTAAACTGGCAAACTGGGCACCTACAAAGCAAGGTGCAATTAAACAAATTGGAATGGAGCAAACTGGAGATGGACTCTTTCGTTGGACACAGAGACAGGCGATGATTTAAAAGCCGCTGAAGCTGATATGAAACAACTTTGCTTCCCAGAGCATAGATACTCATTTTTCTGTCCAATCGTGATCGCTGATCAAACTTTTTTTTTTAGATATTTGAAGCTTATACATAAACAGGTTTATGTGTATGTATCGAGAGTAAGCTTGACTGCATGTTTTCTGTCTTACGGAAAGCAGTGCTCTGCCTTCGGCCAGTGATGACACCTGAGTGAGATGCAAGTCATGCAGCTTGCAACAGAACAAAGCATGCTTGGAGTTCATGGGGCACTCGAAATATGTAATTGGATCAGGCCCTGAAAGAGATCTGGCCATTCCCCCGTTCCTGCAGATGAGGATGAAGCCTTCAGAAACAGTCTTTTATTGGACCTCAAGCAGCATAAATCAAAGTAAGAATTCTCTACAAGGGGGAGTAGCTTCTGCCCATGTGAAGAGCTGAATCGAAACTGAAGTGTTCCCCCTTCCTTCCTTTTTTGAAGAGTCTTAACTCCACCCTCGGGGGGCTGCTCATGCTGCTTGAGGGCCAGACTGCAGAATACCTGACATTTCTTAATTGGTCTGCTCATTTAGCTCCTGTTCTTTCTCCAGCATCTAAGAATCCCCCCTCCTCCTCTGCCGCTCTCTGTTCCACAGTGCCTCCCTCCTTTCAAAGGCAGCTTGGTTCTCAGAGGTTGTCTGAGTAATTTCGCTTGGTGCCCTTGATGATTCGGGGCTCTCTGCCAGCTCCTCCTCCAACTCCTCAGAATTCAAACTAGCAGGCTGGGAATGCTGTATTTTGGGAGAGCTGGGCCTCATCTCCGCACTGCATAATACTGCTGACTGTCTCCAGTAAGACTGAGATATTTGTAACAAGGAGTGAAAGGGTACTGGACAATAGCAATTATTTAGATCCATTTCCACTGGGATTTAGGCTGGTTCAGGTACAGAAAGCCTTAGTTGCCATTATGGAATACCAGAGTCAGGAAACCGAGACCTGTTAATTCTTTTGCACCTCTCAGTGGCTTTAAGTGCCATCAGCTGGAGTGTCCTTCTGGATAGAGGCTGTCTAGATTAGGAAAAGGAGATACCATTTCCCTACCTGGAGGCTTGGTTCCAAAAGATAATGTGATGTTCAGCTGATGCTGCACAGATCCCAGTAGCTCATCTGCATCATGGACACGGCATTCCCAGGTGCCTTCATCCTCAGGCAACACCTGAGAGAACTCCAGAGTCGAGCCCTGCCTGGAGACCTCCAATCTCTTGGGGGAGACCTCAGGGCTAGAACGGTTTGTGTCCACCTCATCCAGGTGCTTCCACTGAAAGCGCTCGTTTCCTGCATAGAAGCTGAGGTTGCAGATGAGCAGCAAGTGCGATGCCTCAGTGACTGCTTGCGTGACTAAATGAAAAGAAGGAACCAGACATCAGAAATAGACCAGTGGACGTCCATCACTAATGCATTGCTCTGTGAAGCGAAGACCGTTTAAAGTTAACTAAATTCAAACTATTTCTTTCATTATGCTAACATTGTAGGATAGAGTAGAAGTGCATGACAACTTGGAAGGAAATGTGAGACAACTTGGAATTTGAGAAGCAAAAGCTACCACATTCTTAGAAGCAAAGACCAGCTTGACTACTATGTATTTCGATCCCTGTTGCCTTAACACACCAAGGTGGCTTCCAGGTGGGTAGTTCCTTGGTCTGTCCAGGCTTTGCATTTCCACTGTAACCTGGAAGTGGAGCTGCAGCTGAGTTTTTTGCACTATCTCCTGAAAACACTTTAACTCTGAGTATATTAACTGAGTACTCTGTCCATACCACTTTGGCCACGTAATGAGAAGGAAGGACTCCCTGGAGAAGAGCCTAATGCTGGGAACAATTGACAGCAAAAGAAGAAGGGGACGGCAGAGGATGAGGTGGCTGGATGGAGTCACAGAGGCAGTTGGTGTGAGCTTGAGTGGACTCCAGGGGATGGTGGTGGACAGGAGGGCCTGGAGGAATGTTGTCCATGGGGTCGCGGTGGGTCAGACACAACTTTGCAACTAACAACAACTGTCCATACCAGTGCATGTGAAATAGTTGTCAGTAGTACCAGCTGCCTGGAGAGGTGGTGGGCTCTCCCATACTAGAGGCACTCAAAAAGAAACTGGACAGCCTTTGAGTGGGATGGTGTAAAACGGTGTCCTGCAACGGCAGGGGACTAGACCCGAAGGCCTTCCTGGTTCCTTCCAATTCTACTATGCTATGATTCTATTCTTTCTTAGCTGGCAGTAAAGAATAGGTAGGCATTTTAAAGTTCCATTGAACAGATTTGATATAGCTTTGTGTGTGTGTATCCTGCCTGTGTGTGTGTTTAGGCCATTCCTAGTAGCCAGTATTCTGATGCGTCTTGCTGTTCCTTCCTAAGCGGAACACGCCGAACGGACAAACTCACCAAACAGAGACTGAGGACAACAGTGTTCCCGACCCCTTGGACAAAAAAGCCCATGATAGAAACAGACACATGCAGGATTCCCTTGCCGCCGGTGCCCTTCTCACCAGTTATTACTGCCAGGGTGACATTCTTAGTGATGGTGGTGCTTTGGATGGTGGCCTTACAGAGGTAGTAGCCTGTATCATTAAGCCCCACTGCAGGGAGATGGAGGGCGAAATTGCCACTGTTTCCATGGGTGGGGGGCAGCTTTGCCTTCGATTCTCCCCTTGTCCAGTGGACAGTCAGCCCTGGCACGCCAGCGTCGATGGGATGGTAATTCAGGTTACATGGCAGGGAAGCATCTGCTCCTGCTGCAGCATAGACTACCAGGCTGGTTGGCTCAGTAAATCCTGGAGGAGGAAGGAAAAAAGGGGGCAATGGCATTAGGACATGTGGATCCTTCGAGACAAAGGAGAGGCAGGAATGGGAAAACCTTGTCAGCCAAAGCTGGAATTCAAAGAGAAGGGATGCCTTTTGATGTGTTGCATGTTTACCCCAAGAGGAATGGCGAGTCAGAGGCTGCTCTCACCTATTATGCTCAGGTTGTAGGTGGCAGAAATCCTCTCCCCATCTGCAAAGGTGAGTTCACAGGTCCAGGGCCCAGAGTCACTCCGGACGGACCTGGAGACAAACAGAGATTGATCCAGAGAGGAAAACCGACCAGAGGTTTGAATGAGCAGACCTGCCCGGAACCAGCTTGTTTTTGTGGGCTTTCCTGGATGTGTGGAATTACAGGTCAGCCTGAAAGGTTCAGAGGCAGCCAGGGGACCAGGTGGGCTAGCAGTCACTGTAAGAAAAGAAGAAGTGATATTCATAGCCAAAGACACGTCCCTCGAGCTGTGTGCAGATTCATCCTCAGTCCCTTCTGGGGAAGCAGCTAGGTCAAAGGGCCACGCTGGACATAGTGGGGCCCTTGTGTGCATTCATTTGCATGCTTGCCTCATTTACAGATAAACCAGGGTCAGGCCCCACATTTTTACATGGCATGTGGAGCAGGTGGAGCACCAAAGGAGATCCACATCATCTCCTCTCCTCTGCCACACTCCATTTCTTGAAATGCTTTTCTCTCAGCTGGCTCTGAGGCTGGAAGCAAGCAAGGCTTGGGGGGAAATGCTTAAGGCAAGGGAGGGCAGCAAGATAAGACAAGGACTGGGGTGCATTTCACATTAAAACCCCCAAACAACCCCCCATCTCCTGCTCTTTATGTAAATCAGACTCACATGGGAATAACATATAAAATCAATGTGGCTGCCCTATCCAGCCTAGCTTAGGCTTGTGAATTTCATCCCTTGCATTTATGAATAACATTTATTCAGTCCCTAGGCCCTCCTTAACATGGCACCTGATGTTAAATATGGGAAAGGGGTTTGTGGTCCTCTCCAAACCTTGATTCATTTAAAAGCATGCCACTTTAGAACTGCCCATTCACTAAGCCCGAGACCGAGGTTTTCTGAAGGCCCCGGCTAGCTCCATTTCCCCAAAGTAGCTCCTCCACAGGCCTCTCTCCATGCTTGACAGGATTTTGTTATTTTGCAGGCCCTTTTCCCCTCGACTGTCGCGTGCACTTACCCGACACCACACCGAGCTCCAGCTGGCAGTTCCACACCGCGTTGCCCGATCTCACGATGACTTCATAGCTTCCGGCGTCATCTTTCAGCAGTGGCTCAATCTGGAGCGAGAAATTCCCCTTGAGAAAGCCTGGGTCCCAGACTGTTGCTCGGTGCATCATGTTGTGGGCCATTTTCTTGAGCCCACTCCGCTCCACCTTTAGCACCAGGTGGCGCTTCTTGGGGGAGCTGGGAACAAGGAAGGGACACTAGGTGAGCAGGCCAGTAATTGCTAAAGCAGCTGGAAGAGAGGCGGCACTGGAAGGGTAAATGCACACAGCCAAAAAGCTCCCCCACCAGCCCCAAAGCAGGCCCTGCCCTCTTACCTGTTCTCACGCCTCACCCAGCGAATGCTGAACCCCCTGTAGAGCTGCTCTTGGCTGTGGGCCAGCTTCTGAGGACTCAGGGAGCAGGGGAGCTCGGCTGGCCCCCCTTCTTCAGCCCACATCCTGCATTTCTCTCCCACTGCACAGGAGGCATATCTGGCTGCAGCAGGGACACGGACCCAAACAAAGAAAGGATGATGGTGCAAATGTCTCCATGATGCCCCAGCCTGACCTACCCCATAGGTGCACTATGAGGATAAAGCAGAGGAAGATGAAGCAGGGCTTGGAAGGGGGGCACCAGTGCCTGGGGAGAGAGCATGGGGGAGAGTCCCAGGTTCTGCAGCAGGGGCGCAGGTCAATACCTGAGCAAAGCCATCGGAGCCCCCAGAAGCTTTGGCTGCACCACCATCTTCCAGTTCTTACCATTGGCCAGCTGGAGAGGGAGGGTGGTAGTCCAGACAAGGAGCAGCCACAGCACCGTGGAAGCCAGGTGCCCCAGGCTCAGCATTCCTCTGCCAGCCTGAGTGAGCGAGCTCTGAAAGCGATGGCAGATGAGTTGGACTGCGCGAGAGGCTTGGGCTGGAGAAGGAGGCGGACTGCTGATCAAAGGCCTTCGTGGTCACTTTTATGCTGGAGGTGGGCTGTTGGTTTCCTGACAGTGCTGAAAGGAGAAACGTCACAGACGAGAAACCATCCCGAGGCTGAAAGAAAACATGTGCAGGAAGAAAGAGTGAAGGGAGTTCTGAAAAGCACCCTGCAATGGAAACTGTTTCTGTCTCATTCTGTCCACTCACTAACTCTTGTTTTTCTTCATGGTTTTACTTGCAGCGGAAAATGTCTGTAGGGCTAATTTCTCAGGAAGTGCCCTTGGTGTTTTTCTTTGATCTTTTCCTTTTAAGGCATTATTTCTTTATCTCAGAGAATTTATCTGTCAACAATACTAATAACAATAGGATGATGAAAACACTTGAATATGTTCAAAGTGCTTCACATGGACCAGGTATGTTTCCACATCACAGAACCCATTCTGCAAAGAAGCAATGGTGGGTTTGTTATCTCCAGGAACAACCCACAGTGTGCCTTGTCCCCTGGATTGGATTTACCATGCCTTGTCCCCTCTTTTCCCTCTCGGGCCATTTGGCATCCCGGGGGATTTGGTGGCTAAAGCCACCTTGTCTCCTCTTCCTGCCATAATTGCCAGCAGTGTTTGGCTCACTGCAGTTCCCCCCCTTCCCCATTTTCCCCCTGGAGAAACAACCCTCAAAACAAGTCATGGGTTGTCAGGGTGACCTGCTGCCCATGAACAAGCCACCCTATGGGAAACTGTCTAGGCTTGTGACTTGTCACATGATGGGCTGACATATAGGTGACTGGATTTGCATGAAGCAACAACCCATCATAAGCTGTTACCCATGATAGGTTGTCATGTCATGCGAAGCTGGACCAAATCCGCAGAGTGGTTTGTTTGAGGGAAACATGCCAGGCTGACCATGCATGGGTTGCTTTAGGGGTTGTTTTTCCCACAGTGCATTCCTGCTCTTGCCAAGCCTCCCAGGGCCCTCACCAGTGTTGACCACCCCAGATGTGTAAAATGCCACTTGGGGGCACCTGGCACTAGCTGGCACTGGTCCCCAGCCCTGGTTGTCCTATATGCCAGCCATATAGCCGTATGGCTCACTTCAAAACCCTCCAATGCTCCCTTTAAACCTCCTTTTTAAAGGAACTAGCATTTTGACAGCTTTCAAAATTCCTTTATCTAATAAAAAGGAGGGTGCACTTTTGCACTTTTTTGAACAACTAGAGTCTCAGGAAACGTGCACCCCTCCTGAGGGCCATCAGGAGGGAGAGGACCTCATCATCCTCTTTTTGCAATTATCACTTGTGCCTTTTCTTTTGCTTGACTCTGAAGCTTGCCTTTGACAGCTGTCAAGAGAAAGCAAAGGTGGACAGAGGAAGCTTTTTTGGACACCCTGTGAATTAGTGTTCTGCACTGGTATCCACTGCAATCTAACAGCAGATTAGCCTTCCCTGACATTGCCCAAACAAAGCCAAGGGTGGCTTTAAAATGACATTTTATTTTCAGCCAGTCACTAGAGAAAACAATCTACACAACGATGCCATCTTCCTGCTTTCCTTAGAGGACCAAAATTATGGGCTACCAGCCAAAAGGAGAGATAAATATTTGGGCAAACACAGAGATAAATGTTTGATGCAACATACAACATCTTCCATAGGCTTATGGATGCTTTGCTTGCTTCCTCCATGTGCTGAATTTATAAGTGGTGAGTAGTGGACAAAAGAAATGGCTGTTACCTCCAGCATCTTCCTGGAGCACGTCTTCCAACAATGTAATGCTTAATGATGTCCGTAGAAACTGGTCGGGATTGCTTTGGAAACCAGCGTATAAAAGAACACGGAGAAGCAGAGCCATTTGCTACCCAGTTGCAAGTCTGTATGATTTCTAGCCGCTCTGCAGACAGAGAGTGAAGTGGAAATAAAGACATTCCTGTTAAGAAGACCAGCAAGGCTGACTAACACCTCCTCTCACTTTTGACATGGGCAAGTGACACAAGCACTCATTTATGATCAAAGGAAATTATTCCAGTTATATGTACTGGAATGATGCATTGATTTTACATAAAATTTGCATTGCATTCACATTAAATTACCAGCATTTGTGAGATGCTTGTAGGCTGTGCCAAATAGAATAGACCTTATGTCATATATGCAGCAAACGCCGTTCATCTGCATTCATCTATAAGTTCTTTAAGCAACGTAACAAATTATGGAGATCTGTTCAAATTTACTAGAACCGGTTGGATTCCCATGCTCCTAATGGTGCTCATTTATGTGCTGGTCACTACTGAAACTGAATGTTCTCCCTACATTTAGGAATCCAAACTATTTGTTTTCAGGATCTTGCATTTGGTTTATATCTAACAACAACCTAGTTACATGTAACTTCTTTCAGCACCTCAAAACATTCCATATTTGTATTATTATTATTATGATGGGATCTTTAAACATAAAAGGGCAATTTGTGATTCAAAATGTGTTATGCATTTTGCTTCCATGATACAGGTAAGCTGTTACAGATCATCCACTGACCTTAGAACTTGGGTGTGATCACACAATACAAGAAGCTATGGTGAAATATTACCTTTGTGGGGCTGCTATATCATTTAGACCCAGTTCTGGAGGTCCTGAATGGTTTAGTTTTCTGAATCCATGGAGAGAATCACTGGTCAACTCTAAGGTTTCCTCACTTCACCATGGATTCTCCAGTCATCTGGATCTTGGATTGTCATTTTATCATCATTGGTATGGAAACACCATAGAGACTCATGGCAAGAGCAGCCATGGAATTGGCCACTTCTGTCCTTTGATCTCTGCTGCTCTCAGCCCTGTAACTCACAATATTCCTACTGACCAAGCGATGTATGCATCTCCCAGTTTACTTTTGAAAACAGGAAAACAACACAAAAATGCACAGAGGGAGAAGTGGGGAAACATGGTGAAACCATTCATTTTCATTTAATAAAAACCTCTGTGGGGACTGGAGCAGCTGAGAATCACTACATCCATGCAGGCACACTCAGGAGTGGGAAGAGGAAGCCCACCTTGGGACTGCAGCAGACCCATCGGGAGGAGACCCTAGGCAAGATTAGAGAAGGGGGCTTTGGTTGCAGGGGCTGCCAGGACATTGCAGGGGCTGCCAAGGCGAGGGGATAGAGCAGGAGGGCAGAAACCACACTGCCCCGGTTACCTCGTGATCATCTGACCAGACAGTTTGGGTAAAAATCTGCATGCCTGGGAAACAGCATTCCCACCATCCACATGCCCACCATCCTAAGAATATGGGGTTTTTTGCAGTATGCATCAAGGTCACCACAGGAAGAGAGGATCTTCTCCATGTTCAAATGTGCAGACCATCGGAATTCTTCCCTGGACTCTACGTACTGAATCCAGAGGAGCAGCTACTGTGTGATCACAGGTGTTTGCTGGAAAGTATGTGGACTGTCTTCCTCCCACGCTTTCTTGTCCCTTAATTGGTCCTTACTTCTCCTGAGATTAATCCACAAGGTCATGGGTCAATGGACTCATTAACGTCAGTCTATATTTACCGCATCCCAGGCGCATCGTTAGGTCTGTGGATATTCCCCATATGTTTAGTTCTAGAAGTGATCCCAAGTTTGAGACGGACCATTTCAGGCTGCAGGTGACTTCCCCACGAACATACGTGGAGTAAAATTAAAATTCCTAGGCATCAAAAGCTAGCATTGTGAGGAGAAGAGTAAGTCAGAACCTTCTCTTTAGCCTCTAGTTTTCTACATGCAGGGTTATGTTTTTCTTTTGTCTAGATGCTTTGACCTATACCTCCCATCAGCCCATCCAGTAGAGTCCGTGAAAGGCTTAGGGATGCATTTTTAAAGTTGCATCCGATGCTTCATTACTGGACTTCTACTCGTGCAATAGCATCTTCCATTTCCTCCCCACCCATTCTCCCCCAAATCTGGTCCAAAGGGACCCCCAATACCCTGGAGCAGATTTGGGGAGCATGCAGGAGTCTGCAGGGAGAAGGGGAATCCATTCTAATAGTGGTACTTTTGCCACTGGCAAAGGGACACCACTGGATAAAACCCTTAGATTTCAGATATTGGTGTTACTATCTTCATAGAATCACAGAATAGAAGAGCTGGAAGGGCCCAAGAAGGCCACTGAGTCCAACCCCCTGCTGTTGCAGGACATCCCGTTACACCATCGCACTCAGATGGCTGTCCAGTTTCTTTCTGAATGTCTCTAGTGTGGGAGAGCCCACCACCTCTCTAGGTAGCTGGTTCCACTGTCGTATTGCTCTGACCATGAGGAAGCTTTTCCTGATGTCCAACCTGAATCTGGGTTGCCACAACTTGAATTAATTATTCCATGTCCTACACTCTGGCATCAGTAAGATCTTGACTTTCCTCTTTGTGACAGCTTTTGAGGTACTTTTAGGATATCATGTCCCTCCTCAGTCTTCTCTTCTCAAGGCTGAACATACCCAGTTCTCTCAGTCTCTCCTCAGAGGGAAGTGTTTCCAAACCCTGGATCATTTTGTCACCCTCCATTGGACCCTTTCTAATTTACCTGGATGTTTTCTTAAATCTCAGTGCCCAGATCTGGACACCGTATTCCAGGTCTGACTAGTGAGGAGTATAGGGGAACTACAACTTCTTGTGATTTGGAAGTTATACTTCTGTTAATGCAGCCCAAAATTGCATTTGCCCTTTTCTTCTGAGCATCCCTGACCAGTTCAGCTGAAGTGTGGCATATAAACATTTTATTTTTTTAAAAAAAGGCAAAGTTTTTAAGTAGTGTAATTGTTTTAATGTATTTATTTATTGTTGTTAAGCCACCCCGAGGCTTCTTTGCAAGGGGGCGGCATATAAATGTGTAAATAAATAAATAAATAAATAAAGGATGGCACCAAACCCACTGACTCTGTCACACCTTTCTGGTTTTGCTATTGTTGGTCAATAGCCACTCTCCCTGCTTATTTTATGGCCCGGAGTCCATTTAGCCAGCTGCTGCCAGTAAAGAGATGTGGTCACAATACTGGAGTCAGCTTGCATGGGCTTCTGACACAGAGAGAGGTACAGGTGAGACCCAGTGTGGAAATGGGAGCTTTCAGTCAAGCGAAGGCACTTCTGGTAGAGGGTTTTTCTGCTGAGTGAGCTGCTGTGAAATTAGGGCTCCATCCGGAGGCTCGGTTTTACCCAGTGGGTGACTCGATCTTTGGAACAGACGTTTCTGTATCTCTGTTTTGACTCGTTTCAAATGCTGACTTGGCTCCGTGGTTTCTTGTTTATCATTTCTCGCACGGGGCCTGACCAGCTCCAAGATGCCTGAGGAATGGCCAGGTGCAGCAGGAGAAACTCTCAGAAGGTACAGAAAAGATGCAATGGAAAGACATTATCAGAGAAGTTAAGACAAAGTTGTGCAAAGGTGACATGGACTCCATCCATCCATCCATCCATCCATCCATCCATCCATCCATCCATTTTATTTTTATACTGGTGCTTCACACTATCAGGACATGTAAAACAATATAAAGACCCAATAGAAAAACAATATTCTTTCACATCTCTACTGTCTGATAGTCAAAGCTCTCTGGGTGCTTCACAGTTATATAAAATAATAAGTGAAAATGTTGAAAGTTTAAAATAATGCATGGAAATATTACAACTGAAACAAGAGTGGAACAGAGCAGTGTCATAGTCAATCACAACGGATCTCTATGAGGTGTGCAAAGCTCGCCTCCATTTCTGCCTCTCAAACCACATGTGGGAGGCTTGTGGCGAGAAGGTGCCCTCACTTGGCAACATGCTGTTGGCTGCAGAAAGCGCAAGGGCTGGTGAAGGACGTGCAGCCCAGTCTCTGCTGGTTCCTGAAACTCCCGCTTGCATGGGTTAGGGTTCGAGGCGCCACAGGCCATCTGTGCTATGCAAGATGGACATGGCCATCATCTCTGTGCTTCCCAACTCCCAAGATCGTTTGGGAGTCCATAGGATTTTTCTGCAGTCAGACCCCAAAGGCTTGAGGCCCAGACTCTAAGGCTGAGCCCATTCCCAGCCTGCTCACAGTCTGTGCAAGGAGCGAGGCACCGGTTCCCCTCGCTTCTGAGGGGAGCAAGGTCCACACTGTGGGGGCAGCGAAGAGAGTAGGCCAGGGATGTGGAGTTACAGTGAATTCAGTCAGCCGCCTGCCTCCTCCCCTTCCCTTCACAGGACCTGAATCCAGAGAGCTGAGCATTGCTGCCTAGATAAAATGCGGGGCCTGAGGAAGGGCCGCAGCAGGGATCAGCCTCCCAGTGCCTCTCTCCTTGCACCGGATGCTCATCAGTGTCTGAGTTCAGAGACTCACCAGCATCTGCTACAAGGGCAATAGGTGGCACCTGCCAGAATGTTACATGAAGGCGTTGGGCAGCTGACACGGCGCTCCCCTGCCTCCGTTGCCACCACTGCCGCCAGTCCCCTGCACCAGACATCATGTCTCTGTTTTGTTTTGCTTTTATTCTGTTGCTGCTATGCCTATTTGTAAATCTCTAAACTGCTCAGAGAGCCCAGGGGCTACAGGGCGGTATAAATGTGCAATGAGAACAAAGATGGTGGTTGTCAGGTCCAAAGCCTTTCCTTGTATGTGCATATTGATAAAGAAAGATTGCCAACTGGTACTGATTGTAATGGTTACTTAACAAGATGCTAGGAATTCAAATTGAAGATGAGGCCCTACATGAGGCAAAATGGAGAAGCTAACTGAGGCCCATGGGAGGGAACCTTCCCCAAGTAAATATGGAGCCCCCATGCTCAAGAATACTCTATATCACGCTTTAGGCACTTTTCTTAGGTTGAGAGTCATATTTGGTTTAAAAAATAATGACAAATAATGAGTGTCTGCCAATGACAGGCATTTGCCCTGGCTGAAGGAAGCTGAGAACACAAATCCCAAAGTACTTTGTGGCAGCACAAAGTACCGTATTTTTTGCTCTATAAGACTCACTTTTCCCCCCCTCAAAAGTAAGGGGAAATGTCTGTGCGTCTTATAGAGTGAATATGTGTGTGCAGTAAGTCTGTCAGATGTGCAGCCCATGGGGAAGCGATGGGGAATGTGCCTGTGATTATGTGCCCATTGGATTCAGAATATTTTTTTCTTGTTTTCCTCCTCTAAAAACTAGGTGTGTCTTATGGTCAGGCACGTCTTATAGAGCGAAAAATACGGTAATCAAACAGAAAGAAACTTCTGAGGGATGCTTTAATGTGGCTTTAATATTTCTTCATGTTCAAGTGATGAATTTGTTTAAGAATGTGGAACTGGTTGAAGCAAACGGGGTTAGAAGTATTGCATTGACAGAATTTCCAGCGGTTCTGTTATAATGTTATAATGAAGAAGGAATTTTACATTTTTGGTTGATAAAAAGAGAATTCAGAATAGAAGGAATGGAAGAGTCTTTCTTCCTTGTGAAGCGATTTGAATAAAAATTAATACTGAAAAAAGAATGTCTGCAGAATTTGGTTCCTAATTAACTAGAAACAACCAGATGAAAGAATGGGCAGGTTTGGATGACGCTTTAAGAGCCAAGTTGCCTGCAGGGGCTCACTTGACCTGATAAACGACCAGGCACAGCAAGGCCTGTGGGCACCTGGCCGGGCGAATGTGGAGGAGGTGGCACTTTCCTGGGGGTAAAGCACCTCCCTGCCCCTCTCCTTGCTGTGCACTGCAGCCCCTCAGCTGAACAGCAGCCATGAACAGTGTCAGGAAGCCTCCATGGCCGCCGCCACAAGGATAAACAGGTCAGGTCAGGAAAGGCCCCCTTTGCCCTGAACCTCCGCAGTTTTATTGAAAGGTCACCCAGGACCCCTGCAGTTACCTACAACTAGTGGTTCTCCCCGCCAACTACAAGCTTTTAGAACATATACAGAGTGTTTTATAGATTCTGAGCCACATGGGCCCAGCAGCTGGGCAATTGATGACGAAATAAGGGAAACCCAGTCAGAAGAAGGTGCGGGGTCTGCAGAGGGGGCTCAGTACAATGGCATTCCATTCGATTGCAGGAGGCAATCGAATAACCATCACAGAGGCACAGGGATTACTGTGGGTCTTGGCACGCAAATGAGGGTGACTGCAATGCTGTTAACCTGCGGCATTATCAGTTCTTACTGATCAGCAAAACAATAGCTGGGGAAGCCACCAAGTGTGTTTTGTTTTGTTTGTTTATTTATTTATATCCGGTTTTTATATGTCATCTCATTACTAAAAGTCTCTGGGCGGCTTCTTAAACCAGCAGCAAATGCTAAACAGTAACCTGGCTTGGAATTTTGCTACTTTCTGAGAAAGGGGTGCAGATTTGATTTTATAACACAAAGGCACATGAGCAACCCTCTTCTGCTAGGATTTATCCGAATTTTCCCAACAACAGCAAGGGGAAGTGGGGCCAGGCAGCTCAGGGCATCCCTTTGCTGGGGGCCACTGCCGTTGAGCTGAGTGGCAGCCGTGCAGAGCAAGGAAAGCTGTGCCCTCTGGAGAGCCTCCGTTGGTGCAGGGGGCACCATGTAGATGCAAAATGCATAAACAAACAAATAAGTGGCAAGCAGAGATGCGACAACGGAGCCACCAAATGCCGCCGGAGCCCTTTCTGCTGCTCTTGCCCAGGGCTCCTCGCCCATCCACTTCCGGACAACAGAGCCAGCCATGGGTGGGGTGCTCCCAAGCCCCTCCACAAGCCCTGGCTTCTGGGGGTGGCTGATGCAGGGCTTGGACCCACCCCTCCTGTAAGGGAGTTTTTAAAGGCTGCGATACAGATTCGCATTCAGAGGAAGAGGCGATGCAGCTGAAAAGCCAAGCCCAGAGATAAGAGTCACTCTGTGCCTCCATCAAGTACTCCTTCTCACATTTCTGGAAGGTGTCAAGCCTCAGGATATTACAGCCAGGTTTGCAAGCAAAACATTAATGAAACCTCCACTGCCACAAGATTGAAAAGAGCGTTACAGAGGAAACATCTTAACTATTTTATCAACCAGTGATGGTAGTCCAGAACTACATGCAAAAATAGCCACCTGGTCCAGCTATTTCTACAGACAGAAAGCAGGTACACCCCAAAACACTGAAAGAAAAAGACTGGCTATGGAGACCCATTCGCATCCATACAAGAAAAATTCTGTCTGGATTTTGCCAAAATACAGGTGCTTCAGACAGATACAGCCTTCTAACTCAACAGGAACTATGAAGAACTGTCCCCTGACTTTAACAGACTGGCAAGTTAGATTATAATGCTTGATGTTAGACTACATATGCTCAAATGCTTAGTTTTATTTGGCTAATTGCAGTACTCCCAGAATCAAGGCTCAAAGAGAAAAATTAAAAATTGGATAAAGAAAAGGGAATTAATACCAAATGTCCTCCTCTAGACATATGCGTATATTTCTCCACGTTCTCAAGAAAAGCATTCATAAAAGCGCTTTTTAGCCCTGGCAACAGTGCATCCATGCAGGTGGGAACCAGAAAGTCTTCAAAACAAGGAGAATCTATCGACACATTCAAGAATGTGAAATGTACACTTACTAATTGAGGAAATAAGCTGGTAGAAAGTTACTCACAAAAATCAAAATATCAGCAGAAAAGAAGTAAGGCATGCAAAGGGGTTTGGGTGAGGATGCTTGCTCTGGTTTTAAGCTGGGTGGAAATCAAGTCACAGGCTGTGGTATATCAGGATCCCTCAGCAGAAGAGCAGGCTCAAGGAGGGAGAAGGTGTTCCTGCACACCTGGGTGGCTTGAGCACCGAGGGCTCCGGAAAGATGTTGGCTCTCTCCAATCAAAGCAGACAGGAGTTGGAATGGAGTGAATGGTGATGTCTGTGTGTCAGAGAATTGTATGTGAGTTATGTGCGAATATGTGCGCATGAATACATGTGAGTGTATGCACACAATACGTGTGGTCCCTGCCACCTAAACAAATACCTGATATGGTATTCGAAGCCAAAAAAATCAAATAAAAATTAAGATGTGTACTCCTGTACTAGGGGAACAAAAATGAAAAATCTCTGCTTCTACCAACTGAAAAGAAAGCTATTTATTCCACAAACTCTGCATATGCACAAAATTGTTAAAAATTTAAATTTTTCTAATAAATATTCTATTGATTCTGGGAGTAAACACTGAAATTAGTGGTGGATTTTATCAGGAAGAAAGAACAAAAAACATATGTTTCATTAAAATCCAGAAGGAGACGTTTTTCACTTTTCTTAAATGAATGGATTCTTTTGTGTTTTTTCAAAGAACTACTCATTTTAAAAACTTGATGGCAGTGAAATTGAAGTTTTTTAAAAGCCTATATATATATTTTTTTTTTAAATTAACACCAGAGCATCAACAATCCCTAAATCAAAAAATCACCAAAAAATTTGTACAAGTTTCTAGCTGCCACTTCTACCAGACTGGACCTATTTGCAATCATTAAGGCAAAGAAATAGCAGACCCTACAAAACTCTTAACCCTTCTGTGATGCATCTGTGGGGGGAAAAAACCCCATTGTGATGCGGGTTACTTCAAAAACCTTTGACCCATTAGAATGGGGATTCAGACTTGGTCTCAGTGAGGCAATGAGTTAAACTCAGAAAATAACAAGCATCCCACTAAAACCAAGCCCTAATCAGTGGGACTCCCAATCTGGAGAAGCACAAAGCAAGGCTTCTGCAGCCCTTCTACTATTTGTCCGTTTCATAGAGTCATTTGCAGACAAATGGCTCATGCAGTAAAGAAAAATAGTCAGAGGATGGTCATGAATTTGTTTGCAGATAATCTTCAGGTTCTAAGAAGAACCTTTCAAATATTCTGCCCGTCATTTCAAAGGTTAATAAAAAGTCATGATTAACAGTAAATTATCAAAAGTCAAAGATAATTGGCTTCAATAAATTGAGCTCATCAGAGTGTTTGGTATCCTGACAAATTTGATTGATTGATTGATTGATTGATTTGTACCCTGCCTTTTTCCTACAAAGGGCTCAAGGCAGCTTACATCATTCTCCTCCTCCATCTTATCCTCACAACAACAACCCTGTGAGGTAGGTTGGGCTGAGAGCCTGTGACTGGTCCAAAGCCACCCAGTTGGCTCCATGGCTGAGCGGGGACTCGAACCCGGATCGTCTGAGTCCCAGTCCCACGCGCTTAACCACCACACCACGCTGGCTCTCCAGCTAGGCATCTAACAGCTAGGCATTACTATCTCAAATAAATGTTCAAAACATAATCAAAGGAAGCTATGGCTGCAGTGAGTCTTTCTCCTCCTTCCACACAGGTCAGCATAAAGGCTTTCCAGATAAAAGCCTTTATTCTGATTGGCTGACCGGGTTTATGATACAAAAGAAGAATATTGCAGAAAGCAATAACAACAGAATTGGAATACTGCCCATTAGGAAAAGATGGCTTAATGATAAGAAGTTGATCCAAACTGAATGCGCCGCCTTCCTTCAAAAGCGCTGCTTCCACCTTCAAGGTGAGTGTAGGCTTTCTTAATATGTAAGAAAGTCTCCTTCTTATAAATTGATGCATATCAAATTAAACAATTTATGAGCAATAACAAAGGCAATTGTTAGACTGATATGGAGAAAAAGAACAGAAAGCTGGAAGAAACAAGCATCTGCCCTTTTGAGCAGATAACGCAGACCTCAGTGCCTGGCAGGGACATGGGAGAAATCCACAAAAGAATCAAATGAGTCCAGATTTCTAGGAATTTGATCACCAGCTTTCCACCAGCTTTTCCTGAGCCACATAGCTTCTATAGACCCGCAGATCCGTTTTTACTTTTCTGAATTTCGTGCCAGTTTAGTTGTAGAAAAATAAAATTTAAAAACCACCAGAAAATGTGCCTTTCCCTCATAGGCTAAAGCATGAAAATACACATATGGGGGGGGGGGGGATTTGAACATTTTTGGAAGAGCAAATTGTGCAATGGAGCACAAAGTTTGAGAAATGGAAAAAAAGCTGATTCTATCAATGCATTTATGACAGAATTAAAAGCATGTGACGATCTGAAAAATGCAGATGGAAGAGATTTAACAAAATGCTGTACTGACAGCCTCTTGTTCTGAGAACTGCAGTTCTGTGCCACTCTTTCTTTTATGATAAGGACAAATCCAATGTCACCAACATTGGGAAGGGATATATAGATTATTAGAACTCTACACTGGTATAGCTACTAAAAAGAGCCAACCAATAGAAGATAAAGAGCAAAATATACATACAACACATGATGTACTTTTATCTCCAGCCCAAGGGTACAAACACAATTAGAATGCCCTCTGGCCTAATTTGAGAAAACCATTATACAAAATATTTATGTAATGAAGGGATTGGCTTCAAAACTATATAGGATATCGCTAGAAGTGAACAATGATTCAAGATAAAGGCTGAAATTTACCCAAGGACAGGTTTCTAGGCATTACAGTAGAAACCTCAAGATTAAAAGCAATATGGAGTAAACAATTTTAAAATAATGCACAGTTAGCATTTAAATTATCCATCATTCATGCAAAATGCTGAAGAAACTGAAGAAAATGAGATCACCTCTACACATATGGTAATCTTGTATAATAATATCTCAGTTTTTGCAAAACAGAAAAATAATGAGATGAATTATAAAACTATATCACATTGTCCATGGTAAGGGAATAATCAACATTTGCTTTACAATTAATTACTTACTTTGTCTGGGTGGTTACATGCTTGGAAAGTTTGAGAAAAGATGGAGGAGGAGCAGGGGAGGAATAGCACTGAGTCTGTCAAGAAACAGACTTTGGAAAAACCTAATAAAACAAATCAGAGCATCAGGATTGTGGAAAGGACAACAACTATGGAATTTGGCATACATTTATCACATACTCCAACCAAAACAAGGACAACTCATGGGACACTGGAAAGCTCTGCTGTGCTAAATTGCAATACTTACAAGCAAACTGAAAGAACAACTAAAGATTTTAACTAACAAAATCTTAGTTAGCAGATTAACTAACAAAATCTTAGCAAATTTTACTAACTCCTTGTATGAGCTTTATGAAGAGGAAATAAAAGATAAGATGTGATCATAGTGCATCCCATAAATAGTTTGAATTAAATATTGATTAATTAATTGGTGGTAATATTTTTGATGGGGGGGAAATATATATATATATATAAAGTCAAAAAGAATCAGTCACTTTAAAAGAAAAAGAAAGGAGGAAGCTTCTTATGAATGGGATCGTGGCCTTGAAAAGCCTCTACAGCAGACTGGGAGGGCAACAGAGTTTTAAGAAACGGAATTAACCATTAATTGCATCTAGGGGAAAAAGGCAAGAAAACAACATGGAAGATAGCAGAATGCAATATTGGCTGGGATAATGCAATGATGAGTGGATGAAGCCCATGCCAAGAAAGGGAGGTGTGGAAGAATGAGGTCTCCAGGGTGGGAAGCAAAGTCAGCATGAAGGAGAAGAGCATCTTCTGCTTTGCCTGAGAATGTTTACCATTCATTCCCACCACTCATGTCAAGTCAAGTCAGATTAATTTGCTTGAAGATATTAGTCATTGCGAACATAGGAAAATGACGTGCCCTTTTCACCAACGGCACAATAGAAAAAGGAACATAATATTACAGTTAATTATAAATAAGCAGTTCCCAGTAGACCGCACCATATTTTATGAAGCACGAGATAACAGAGGCGATCAAGAGGGGTGCTGCCTATTACATTCGGTGGGATACTAGTATTACAAACAAACCACCACCAGATGGGTCACACGTTCCCCGTGCTTGATCTACTTGTAGAAGAAATGTGCACAAGCATATCCAGTCTTCCAGCACATCTCGGTAAGACTAGCAGTGGTGAGGATTCCCTGGTTGACCATGCCCCATGGTGGGGAAGAAGAAAGATTCTTTGGGTTTGCCACCTTAGGCATTAAAATGCCTTGAGCCGTTGTGGTTTTCTGATCGCAGCTGGAACACACATGGCAGCACGGCAGCCCAGTTGGATCAGGTGACCTGGGGAGCCCAGAGGGGGCCTGATGACAACGGGGCTGGCACCTTCCACTGCTGCCTTTGGAATGCCATCCATGCTGGCCCTGGACTGCAGCAGTGGTCTGTAGACCCCGAGACCGGCCCTCTCCTCGTGCATCAGAAACATGGACCTGCAGGACCATCACACCTGCTGTGCTTACGTGCTTCCACCTTGAGCGTGCCACCTTCGGAGGTGATGACAAACAGCACCAGCTCCTGTTTTTGCCATGTTTGGAAACGTAAGTTCTAATTTTGTGCATGCTTGCGCAAAAACCAGTTACCAGCAGTGGAAAATTATTCTAATTTCCCCTCATGCCTGCTCATAGCAATACTGTCTCTGTGGTATTGCTTGGATTGCTTCTTGAAAACCGAATGTTCAAAAGTTGTTTGGCCCGAGCAAAATGGCTGAGTTGTTAAAGGAACTGTGTTGCAGTTTTTGTTTTTCCTGGAAGGGAATCCCACTGATCACTTGTGGCAACACAATGTGAAAATGGTGCTTTTGGTCCTGAGAAGGCAGAACAAGCATCCAAGTCCTCTCACACACACAAAGAGCAGACCAGTTGTTACTTACAGGGGTGAGCTGATGTGCAATTCAAAGGTACACTGCAGAAAGTTCACAGGGGCACAGAGAAGTGCAGAGGCTTGTATCAACAACAGGAATACTCAGAAGGAGCGCGAGCATTTTGGAAGCTACGCAGGCTCAGGCTCTGTGCTGTGCTGTGCTGTGTTACTGCTGTGCTGAAGGGCAGCCTAGAAATTGCACTCAAAGTGCTTCCTTAGCTCCCAAGGTAACAGAAAAAAATAACCGAATTCACATTGGATTTAATGTTCCCATTTCATGGATGATATCCAGCCTTTTGGTCATACTATATGCTTACCTATTTTTCCCACCTTGGTCTCAATAGATAGCTTCATAAATGGCTGAAATAAGTCATTTGGGGTATTGTAAGAGTAGGGTGGAAATCGAGAAAGATCTGTTTTAAAATCAAATGAATGTTCCGATTATTCACATATTCACGTATCGTATCGTAATGTACTCTACTTATAGCCTGCCTTTTTCCCTACCCGGCACCCAGGGTGACACATTTGCTTGAGAGTTGCAAGAGATGCACTAAGGTCAGGGTATCTTCCCCCTCCCCAGCCCACCTCTCTGGAGCTAATAGCAGATGGGGAGCTTTGGACTGGGGACCCCCCACCCCACTTCCTCTGTGGGAAGCAGCAGCAGCAGCAGTGTGGCACGAAGGCCCTTACGGGCTATACCATGCGGTGCCCTGCCCAGGACAAGCGGCTGCAGCTACTCCATCAATTTTTCTAAAACATCGCTTCACAGATCATTTTAAAAAGTAGGGCTTGGCCAAAGATGAGTGTGTGGCTCTCAAATGCTAGGAAGTGTTGCACTTTGCGGATAAAGACCAAGAGCATCCAGAGAGTTCTACCCCCGGAAGTAGTCAAACAAATGATTTTGGAGGGGATGTCGCCCAATTCCTGAATCATTGGCTTATTATGCACTGGCCAGAGCACAATTCTAAAAAGTATGCATTCTTCATAACGGAAGCATTATCGCATGGGTGTTAGTTACTGAGTACAACGTGTCTTTTGAAAACTGGGTCTTGTATTGTAAATTGCAGTATCTTTGAAGTCCAACTTTTCTCCACTTGACCCCATGATGCAAAATGTTTATTTGAGTTTTGTTAAGAAAGGTGTATGGATGAGATTTTCCGAGGTCTGTAGATCACACCTCAAAACAGACACAAAACCTACCTAGAGTTAGGTGTTGCAAGCACTGTGAAATGTGGGCACCAGAGGGCGCAAACGCACTACCTCAGGATGCGTTTGGAAGGATGTTCACCCAGGTGCTGGAAGGATGTTCACCCAGGTGCTTTAGGGCATGGGATGTGGTCTTATTCATGGAAGGCTACCAAGGTGTGCATATGTCAAAAGATTGGGTGCAGGTGCTTCCCAGAAGGGCACCAGAAAGGGTGATCACACCCAAAGGCTGCCAGCTATTACACGCACTCACAGAACGTGCAACAGAAAGGGAGCAATTTGGGAAAGAAACAAGATTCCGAAGAGGTTGAGATGGCCACTGCAGAAACCGGGGGCAGGAATCCAGCCCCATATACCTAGCCTAGCACAGGTGGGAGCCGTCTTCTGCACAACCTGACTCTGTAACAACCATGGCGATCCCAGGGAGGGACTAGGTGTTACCACCAGCCATGGATTCACGGATTCCCTTCCGCAAGGAGCAACCATTTTGCTCTAATAGAAGCTTGCTGAAGTGCAAATGGAGATAGAATTCCCCTACTTGGACATCTGCAGACTGATGGGCTCATGTAGAACGCAAGTTGCTCTTGGAGAGGGTGCCGATTTTGGCCGGAGGTCATGCGTTTGAACAGCCCGTCACACAAAACCACCAAACTCCTTGCATGTAAACAAGTAGCATAGCACACCCACTCTGGTCAGGTGAAACAGAGGTGAAGCCAACGGAAAGGGGCCGTTTTAGTACTGGCAGCCCATGCCCCAAATATGGAATAGCTTCCTCTGAGAGGCTTGCCTGAGATGCCAATTCGGTGCCAAGCGTAGACCATTTTTATCTTCCTAGATCTTTTAAAATCTGCCCTGCAGCACAATCCTTTGCATGTCTACGCAGAGGTAACCTAAGTTCAGCTGGAATTCAGGTGTGCATAGAATTGCAGCCTACTAAATTATACCCCACACTTCCTCCTGGGAGATATACATGCCGAGGGGTCTGTCATCTGGGTGGCTTATAGGGCCAAAGGGGCTTGGCTTCAGCAAAACTACTTCACATCCTTAACAGTAACCCATGGGCTGCTAATGAATCAAACAGTAACAGAAAGTAGAGCAACCTTTATTAGAATGCAGGGTTGCAATAAAGCTTATAATGGGAGAATCTGTACTTACAACAGGAAGTACTTCACATAGTACGCTGTTAAAACTGCAGAATTTGCAAGCACAAAGGTGCAGTGAGGCCCACCCACCTGAACAGCTTTAAAAAGACGAATTCACGCAGAGCAGACCCCATGAATAGCTGCCGGCCATGGTGATTACATACTGCCCCAGGCGCAGAGGGGGAACCAACTGGGGGAGGGCAGCTGCTTCCCTGTCCTGCCTGAATGCTTCCTTCTGGAAGGATGAGCCAGAGGTGACCAGACTGGATGCAGATGTGCAGTGCATGTCAGAATTAACACACCCCACAGACTACCACAGATCACTTGAAATCTTTTTGAAAGGTTTTTATTTACAGTGCTAAACAATATATATATTTATATTTCTCATCCTCATTATGTTTGTGCCATAGAAAATATTGCAGATGGGTCTGCTTTAATTTACAAAGAAAAACAACTTGAAGGGAGAAATCAAAATTTGGTCCCTAATTAAGATAAAACAAATACACACACACACCCCAAATGAGGAAAACACACTGGGTCACATATTACTTTACACATTAAAAACAAGCCTTGCCCTCTGGAGGAAAAAAAGTTCACCAGATCCAGCTTGCTACCATGTCAATTTGTACAAAATGTTATCCATTAAAAACTGTCAATTTTATTTAAACGTGTTTTATGGTATTTGTTAAAGAGAGTGTGGCCTTTTCCCTGCTATGGAAAGGGAGCTGGGCACAGGAGAGGAATACATCGCTGTGAAGACCCCCTGCCCCTCCTTTTCCTCTGCCCCAGATTTGATTCAAACCTTTCAGCACCACAATTTTTCCACATGTGTGTGGAATTCTGTAAAGGGCTGAAGAAAGGAGGTGAGAGGGCAGAAGAGGTGCTGAAAGTAGAGGCATGGAAGGATCTCAGGCAGCAGTTGCAAGAACAGGACGGAGGAGGCTGAGAGTCTAGGGACTAAGGTTTGTTAAAATGGAGAGGGAATCGGCAGCTTGGGATGTAGGGGACCACAGGGAGCACTGTAAAAAAAAAGGAACAGGTCTGGGAGGGTCTGGAGAAGAGCTCTATGCAGCTTCCTCTGCTTCGGTCAGCAAGCATGTTTAACCCCTCCTCTTCCTCATCCACTGGTAGCATCACTTAAGTGCCTGCACAACTGGAGGAATGAAGGTTGGAGGACAGATGGATGGTGGTGAAGAGGACGGGGGCAGCGGGGGGGGGGGAGTCAAGCTGAAGAGCCATTTTCTGTCTTCTTTCTCTTTGGGTCCACTTCATCCTGCACAGAAAAGTATAGGCACATTGGGTGAGACGTTCATCGGCATAGTGAAAGATCTTTGCACGTTCTCTTGGTGTCACAAAAGTACAGTAGAAAAATGGGTACACGCAGCTGTGAAGATCCTGTGCTTCCCTTGGGCCCACAGGCTTCTTTTCAGGGACAGGAAATCAAGTAACAAAATAGACCTCGCCATAGTGCCAAGCGAACGGGATGCCCCCCACACAGAGAGCAAGAGTCGAGACCTGAATTTCAGTACCATCTAGAGCAGAGGGCAAAAATACTGACTTCACTGGCATGAGTCTTGGTCCTACTTGTCTCAGGGCCTATCCAGCATGCCTGCCCAAGTCACCATTGCTATTTTGTCCAAAACGATGAATACGGGGGCAAGAGGTTTTCTCCAGGAAGTAACATACTACCATGCTTTTTACTGGATACTTAAGTCCCCCATTTGTATACTCATAAAGGGCAAGACAGTGCAAGGCCATCTATTGCACACTGAAGACACGAACTGTGTGTCAACTGCTGTGAAAGGCGAGGGCAGAAGTGCCACGTAAAACTGCTCCTGGTGGCAGTGCAGCTGTTGTCATCACTGCGTTGCTGCATCCCACAAAGGCACCACGATGCCATCAAGTGATGATGCCCTCCTATGCGCCATGAGGAAAGAACCAGTTCTGGAAGATTCCTAGTGCAAAATATGCACGGAAGAGGCTGGAGGAGGGGAAAGCTACCTTCTTACCTTGCCCTGTTGGCAGGAAACGAAGAACAAGTTTGACACTCTGGATCCTGGGTCAGTTTCTGCCTCACCCATTAGCACAGCCTTCCCCAACCTGGACTAGATGTGTTGAACTAGAACCCCCATCACCTCTTCCACCTGCCATACAAGCGGAGGATGGTGGAAGCAGGAGGCATCAGGCTGGGGAAAGCTGTTTGAAACCATACAAGTTTCTAGATGAACTGAGAAAGGAGGAGGCAATCAGATGCGTTCAAAGGGTTTCTGTCACCAAGTGTGGGCTAATAACTCCCTTCACAGAGGACATGGAGTTTGGTTTGTAACATTGCCAGCTGTTCGGCCCTGTTCTGAACTCAATGAAGAAGCAAAGTCTCCGCAGTTCTAGAGACAGATGTTAAGAACGTGGCACTCAGGACCTGCACCATGGCACAGCTGGGTGCTGCCCGAGGATGAACAGAACCTGCTTGCTGGCCTTCATACCCAGGTCGGTTTCGGATGTGACCCCTGCTCACGTGCCCATGGTTCCCAGGATTTACCAGCAAGGATCCATGGCCCTAATTTACCCAAAGAGGAAGAGGCCCGGATTAATGCCACAAATGGATTATCCCCACTCTGTTCATCACAGCCAGTCTGGTTATGAAATTACGAACACAGCAACAGCCGCAGTGATCGCCCCGACTGGACTGAGGTGCTTGCAAGACTGAATCATGATGCTATGTTCGATGTCACGGTCCCCACACCCTCCCAGTTTGGCAAAAACCGAATCCTCCCACGCTTGCTTTTCTGAAGGTGGTTTCTACTGACCTCTTCCTGCTTCTTCTCTGCGGATCGTTTTACTGCATGTGAGTCTGGCTCCTGTTCATTCTCATCATCTTGGAATTAATGGGGGGAAATGGAAATCACAGTCAGCCAAACATGGAATTCAGTGATGTGCTGCCTTATAGTACAGCTCACACATTGCACTAACAGCTCACCCTCACCTTCATCATCTTCTTCATCCTCATCTTCGACATCCTCAGGATTTGCATCCTCATCATCCTCCTCCTCCTCGGCTCCATTTTCATCATCCTGCAGGAGGCAAACCCAGAGCAGAAAGCATCCTTGGCCAGCCGAGCAGATCACAGGCACTGTTATTCCCACGCACCCAAGTCCAAGCTGCCTTCCCTGGAGCTTCTCACTGCATTGCCTCACAAGCCTGGGGGGGACTCGTGTGGGATTTTTGGGGGGAGGGCACTGGGGCACACAGATGCGCACTCCGCACACTCGATTCTCTCAGCACCTGTTCACAAACACCCAGACCTTCTACTAATCAGTGCTGCACTCACAGCCATGGTTATTCCAAGGATATGGTGGACTGGTTTATCAACAGCAATTACCTCTTGAGCATCAGGTCCAAATCAGACGCCATGATGCAGGAGATCCAGGTACAGGATCCCCTTGGTCTCTGTTTTTCACAGGGCCGTGGGGGTGGCGGAGAGACACAAAGAGACAAGTACAGAGAGGTGCCAGTCCTCAGAGTATCTGGTTGGCCAGTGCTGGAAAAAGATAGCTGCACCAAAGGTCTGTGCACCAGATTCCCACAGCCCTCCTTGTGATTTCTTGAAAACCCTGTTGCGCATCACCGCTTCCTTTTGCTTTAGGGACGTCATTCACAGCTGATTTTTGCTGATGTGGAGAGCACAAGAACTGCGGCCCTGCCGTCAAGATTTCCACTTTTATTCATCTTCTAGAAATGCCTAGCCTCATCGTGCCTGTAACTTCCCCACTCTGCACACTAAAGGTCTCTGAGAGGTATTTTAGGCTCTGGAGAAGAAAATGCTATGCTCGCATTTCTAATCCTTAGCGCCACCAAGTGAATGCTGCTAACTCTCAGCCCCCTGTCAGACTGCCTTCTTTCCATCACAGGCTCTGAACTGTTGTAGAACTGCAGCAGCTCTTACTTTTCATACTGTGGTTCTTTGGGGCAGCTAGAATTGTGGGCTACTTCCCCCTAGTGGAGACTCTGCTACAGGGAAGCTGAAAATGGCCACCAAAAGCACAGCAGATGGAAATCTACCACCATTTCCACTGCGATATCATGCATAAAAAAGCCTCTTAGAACACCTGTCTCCCATGCAACACTTAATGGCCGAGGAGCTTTGCCTGCAAAACCATCAAAACGCTACAAGATCCCAGCCAGCATACAGAAGTCCTACAGGTTTCCCATTCCTTGATGCTGTTAATCATGGCCGGGATCCCCAAAGGCAGAACCTGGCGGCCTTCCTTGTCCCTCTGGCCTTTTACTAGCTCATCCCCTTCTAGTGCCTCGTGTAGCTAAGCCTTTTCTCCAACTCCAAATGGCTTCCATTTTCCAGTTCTGGAAATCTCGGCTGGCGGACACTCCCTGGCATCTTGTGCATTGCCCAGCCTGCTTTCCTGGATCATCAGTTGCTGCTGGATTGCACTCATCATCCGAGCACTTCCTCAGGGAGAGTCCATGTGTAGACAGAAATAGGAGCTGCTCCCACTCTGGAAACTGCACTCACTATGCTTTTGTCAGACGAATTCTCTCTTGCAGATCAAGCTCAGGAGAAATATATTCTGCTGGTCTAAAGCAGAAGCTGCCTGGAAGATTGCAGGCTAGCAGGGTGCTTGCACCATCACAAAGCAAAGGGAGAAAGGAGACAGACACACATAGACAGAGACAGACACACACACACACCCTGCTGGCTCATTTTAAAGGTTTGTTTCCGCACAGCCTCTCCCCATAGCCTTCTTTCTGGTCTCATCCTTACCAAGCCCTCTCACCCCTGCATTTCTCCACCAGATACATGCCTGATTACCTCTATTATCTCCTTCTTTTCTTTGCGGGCGGACTTCTCCTCATGTTTCTCTTTCTTTTCTTTCAAGTCCTAAAAGGATGAGAAATTTGTCCATTTAATATTGAAGGGACTTGAGGAGGAACTAGTATGAGAAGACAACGGCGAAACAGGAAAACTGGTGAAGGAAAAGATGCAACTCCTTCATTGTATTTAGAGAACAAAGAGTGAAATGCAAAAGCAAGATAGCCAAAAGAAATTAAAAAGGAAACATTGCTTTTACAGTGGCTTTATAGATGTATTTATTTACCTATGATGCACCACTGAGTACAAGAGCCTGCCACTTGGAGACAAATAAGGAAGAAACAGGCAAGCCATTAAATGCATGGAAGCCTCGTTGTGGAAGACTAACTGACCACATGGCAACATGACCACTAGTTGTGGCACAATTTACTTGCAGTTTGAGACTGATCATTCAAACCCGCACCCTTCCCCACCAACTAACACGCAGCACAACACAGCAGCCTGCAGCCATGTAGCTCTCATTTTTCCTGGGGGCTGCACATAAGGGTTTTCCAATGGATCTTGTCTTTTGGGTTAGCATCATCTGCCTCCCACTTCAGCACTCGCTTAGCAATGCAACTTGGCTGCCCACCTCTCCGCACCATTACGCTCTTTCTGAATCAGTAGCTGCAGCGTTCACAATGCAAGATGCTGGCATGCTGCAGGTGGCCAACACCACCTGTATTTGGGCTCACAAAATGGTGCTTTGGAGGCCCCATCTCTGCCTTCTACTTAAGAGCTTCGTCTAAAGACTTGTGCTCCTGAATTTGTTTAATCTCATCAGCTTGCCTGCTGGGACTTCGGAAGCCAAGCATGGCAGCCAGTTTATGACCGCTACCCACCCCCGCCCCCGCCAGCTCCCTTGTGCGTTCTCACAACACTCATTCAAAATTCCATCAACTCAGAAAGGGTGGAGGTCCCTGCCTTAACCCTCCTTTAATACCTGCATTGGAAAAGTGTGCAGTTGTATGTACAGAAATAATATTCCAATAATGTACAGAAATAATACTCCAATCATGTCTGTTTGACTAACAAGAGAGGCCTGCGCACAAAGTCTAAAGAAAGGCTTATCTGGAAGGAACTTGGGCACAGGCAGTATGAGAGGAGGGGAAAGTGCCTGAGGGTCCCTCTAGGGTTTCTCCTTCCATGGCTATTGAAGCAAGGAAATCTGCATACTTTGTTAAAAATCTTGATTTGTGCTAGTGCTGAGCCCTGGCACCAGTTCCAGGGAACACCCATCTGTGCACTGAACCAACTTCACCTTAGTGTGGGGATGGGTGACCCATGAGGACAGATTCACATCTTCTGTGGCCCCCATTTTTGCAGCTTGGGGGGACAGCAACAGCAGCACCAGTAAAAATGGCAGTTCATTGCCGAAATGACAGGGCAATGGCAGAAAAGTACATTTCTACTCTAAAACAAAGCTCATGGGGAACATACACCTTGTTTTCAATCCCCTCTTGTTGCTTTTTTCCTGCCACTGTTGCACAGTTGAATTTTGGCAGCAAAATCAGAAGAAATGCACAATGTCTGAGGAAGGGTGTGGCCTCTGGGGGGTTCTGGGTGGCCAAATAAGACCCCGACCTGACTGAAACTGCCACCACCCCCCTTACTGTAAGCCAATACTACAGGCAAATCCTAACTGTGAGATGAAGAACTGTGGGAAGTGGCCTTAGTGGTAGGAGCAGGCAGCACGCAGGCCAAATGCGGCTCTCCCACTCTGCTGCATTTCCTGCCATGGGGTCAGGGCTGGAACGGTGATTTTGCAAGGAAACCTGGGAGTTAATGTTTGCAAGCAAATGCAGCCTCCCCCTGTGCCTTGTTTTCTTGCATAATTGTTGCTCTTTTGATGTCAGCTATTTGAACAGCAGCAGAGGTGGAATGCAGCCCTGGGTAGGTTCCATGGAGGCAGTGTGGTCCCTGGCCTATGGACATTGCCTACACTGCTCTACCTGAAAAAACATCCTTTCTAGATGGGCTATCCCAAGCTTTTCCACTAGGGGGCACACTGTCCTTTCCTGAGGTATGACACCTTCCTTGAGTCACAGGAGACAAAATACTGGCCTAGATACGTCTGAGACTCACCTAGATTGACCATTTTGGTGTCATACCAACATCTGCATCTCCACTGCTAATCCTTTAAGAGGAACCTTATTCTACATATTCAGATTCAAGGAAGGTTCTCCGTTAAAAATTAAAGGCTGCAAACATTTTCTCAGCTGACTCATGTGCCCCCCATGGCTCAAAGCCAGAATCCCTGTAAGTTTCAGGTAAGGCAAGCATGGTTTCTCAAGACTGCCTCTTACAGAGGCCCTAGACCGGGGGTGGGGGGGGGGGAGGGCAGGGCTCTCTGGCGGTCTTCAAGAATCCGCTACTTCCGATCAGGTCAGTTCATTAGCAGCAGTGATCTGCCTGTTCCTTGGCAGCTCCCTGAATGGGAAGGAAGAGGGCAAAGGGGTGGCAGAAAAGGATGATCCTCCCAGTTTCGGTTCTGGCTCTACTCGCAGACAGCATGCAGCTCCCAACAAATTACACCAGAAGGAATGCTGGGCTCAGCAGAAAGAATTAAGCCGGGGGGGGGGCTCCCACCCCGGTCCAAATGATGCTGCCTCCAGTTTGTAGCCTTCCAATTCTTTTCCACTGGGTCCACCATCCCTTTCCTTATTAGAAAATAAATTGGAGGCAACAGCAGAACAATACAGGTGCACAATGCCTTTCGAATCAATGGGTCCAGTTAATCAAGACTAAACAGACTCATGGATTTCGATGGATTTACTTGAAGGATGGCAAAGTCTGGATCTAATCCAATGAACTGTCCTCGACATTGTTCTAGAACTTTCTTTATAAGACCCTTATAGGTTTCCACGCTCCTCACTCAGTTGCAGCCATTTTCTAAAATTTCCATTGGAAGGCTGATATCCTGACTGTTATTATACAGTGGTTCTAACCCACAAAGCTTCCTGGAACTGATGTAGGATGCAAGATCTGTCCCCGACTGTCTCAGTAGGATGCAAGGCAGCCAAAACGAAAACAAGAGAGACATACTGGGGAAAGTGTTATGCTCCATCCACCTCTGCTGATGACACAATAAACCTCAGAACGTAAGACCACAAAGCAAGGGGCACCGTGGAGCAGGGCTTTGCTTCTGAACAGATTACACGTGGGTTTGCCCTGTCAAAAGAGCAGCCTTTTCCTGTGCATAGAAGGGTCTTTTTCCAAGCTCCAGTTCTATCTTTGGTTTTCTGATTCAAACCGAGAAAGAGAAGCAGAGGAAGGCTGAGCTGTATGCAATATTTAACCTTTATCCCCATGTCCTCAGCTGCTCTTTGGGTTGCTTTAATTAATAATTTTCCCTGCAGCACCAGAGGTGAGGGACCTGCACAATTATCAAGATAACATTGTGCAAGCCCCAAGTCCTGGAACACGGATTATTTACTCTTGGCCTTTCCAAGGTATCTTCCCCTCTATTCAGATACAAAAGAAGCCTCTTTGCCCTGACTGGCACCCTCATGTAGCCAGGAAAGAGGCAGGCAATGCAATCCTATGCATGTTTACTCAGAAAAAAGTTCCACTCTCCCAGATAAACGTGCCTAGGATTGCACGTTTAAGACGTAGGCGTTCCAGTCTTAATACCGCTGAGGGAAACGGCTAAATGAGTAACTCTAGTGGGATTTCTATCTCCTGATTCATTTATTCTTGCCTTTTCCCCCCTCCTACTTTTCTGCCCGGAATGATTCTTAAACGGTTCGGGTCCAAAAAATATATCTGGGAGCAAGTCCCATTCACGCTGCCTCCTACCACCCCTTCCAGGAGCCATGTGGCTTTTTGCGGGCGGTGTTGTCTTCCACTTTGGAGCCACCTTTCCCCACAAGTCGTGAAGACAACTCACTTTTCTGCATCATTGAACATCAGCATTCGAATTAAAGCAAACAGCGTTTTTGCAAGATATATAGTTCTCACGACGCGGATTACACGTGCGCCCGCTCTTACACGCACGTGCACAGCAGAACATGCTGCCAAAGTCAGGAACAAAGCGGTTTTTCGCCTCTTGATGCTTTCAGAGACAAGAAACATGGTTGCGGAGAGGGACCCATATGTTCGCAACCTGGCAGGCGCTCGCGCGCGCACGCACGCACGCTCCTTAATTGCCTTCCATCTTTTCCTGGCTTTGTGTTGTTCGCCTCCGCCTGTTTGTTTCCTAATAAAGCGAAACCGCTTAGACTCCACGGTACTCCCGCTGAAGAGCCGGGTGGGAAGCATAGCTCCTTTCTTTAACGCTGTATCCCTTCCTAGCCCTTAGCTCATGAGGGCGCCTGAGCCGAAGGAGAAACCCCCGTATAATTAGCAGGACGTTAAGAGAGAAAGAGCGAGCGAGCGAGCGAGAGCGACCTCGGTGGAATCGTGATTTCAGGCTTTGCACAGCCCGGGCCACTCCTCTGACAAGTGCAGTTCTCCCGCCTCAAATCCAGGGACCTTTGGCAGAAAATAAACACTCGCTTGGCCAGCCAAGCGCATTTGGGGTTAATGGCCACCGAAGCGAGGGGCGCGGGGAGGGGGCGAGGACGCAGTGCCCACACACGGCTCTGCTCGCCGGAGCGCGTAGTTTTTCCCAACCCGAGCAGGGCGGACGCAGTTCATTTCCAGGGGAGCAAGCAAGGAAGACGCCTGTGCAGGCAGCCGAAGGGCGCGATACGGGGAGGGAGGAGGACAAGCCGGGAAGGAATGCAGAAAAAGAGCGGCAAGGCGTGCCCAAGCAGCCCACGTCGAGTCTTCTCCCTCCGTAGCTGCGTTCCCGCAAGTCTCCGGGCACTTTCCAGCCATCCCTGCACTTGGGACTACCCGGAGCTCCTATTCTACCCTGCCTGTGACAGCAGCGGCAGGCTAGTCCCCGGGTCTTCTCGGTCTGACCTTCTCACCTTGGCCCCGAGCTCTACCGGAGCCTCCTTCTCGGGCTTCTCCGACATCCTGGGGGAGGCAGGGGAAGGAACAAAGCGGGCGAGAGCGCGCACGCGGGGAAGGCGCTTGGCGGGGGGGGAACCAGGTGCAGCTCCGAGCGAGGCTCTCAACTAGCCCACAGCCGCTGCAACTGTAGTCCCGAGCGCCACGGACCAGATCCTCCTCTCCCGCGATGAGGCTATGCCAGAAAAAAGGATTTATACTCTGCTCGGTGACGAGGAAGGCAGGGAGGGAGGGGCCTGCCGAAAGGGAGGAGGGCTGGGCGGGAAGAGGGATGCTTGATTAGAGGATCAGGCAGGCCGGGAGGGAAGAAGAGTAATGCATGTCCCGGGAAGAGGGGAGGCTTGGCTTGGCTGAACAAAACATCTTTGCAAGCGGAGGGCGAGGGAAGGTTACATGATCCCGGGCTGATACTGGAGGCGGTCATGAGCTCTTCGGGAAATCTCCGCTGGGTGCTTCGGCTTCCAGCCCTTTGTCCTGCCCTTCGCCCGCGCCTCCTACACAAGATCTGTCTGCACACGCGCCTTTGTAATACTCCGCTCTGCACGATCCGGACTGAGGAGCAGCCAGACGCCAGTTACTGGTTGTGTACCACAATCCCCGCCACAGCTTTTTGAGGCGCCTCATTCAGCGAGGCTTAGCAGATCCACCCAACCACTCCTGGCTGTGACAGAAAGGAGGGATGGGTCAAGGGCGGTGTTCCAGCTGCAGTTCGAACCAGAGCTCCGAGCTCCTGTTGTGGTGGGAACCTTCCCACAGCGGACCCAATACGCACCGCATCCCAGTGTGTTCTCGAAGCAATGTGAGAACTGGGCCAGGTCAGGGCCCTGGTCACATGTGCCATCTGAGACTCTGCACATATTCAGTGAACTGGAGAATGCACATTCTGTTACACAGTCCAGGGTTTTGCTGGAGCAGAATGGAGTCATGCTTGGTTCTTAACCAAACTTTTCTGATGTTTTGCCCATTCTTAACAGAAGGTGTGATGGAAGCCATTTAGCATCTATCACTGCTCATCACACAAAGTGATTCAAAGGCTGTCTTCCCATCCAAATGATTGATTTGTACCAAAGCAGAGAACAGTTCTTTTCAATTAATTGGTCTGCAATTAAAGGACAACATGTATGCTTTAGGTGTAACGATGTTCATTTCATACATGGGGTCACATAGTGATAAGAACAAAGCTTCTGCTCCTCTTTCTTCCATCCCATCACACTCAAGCAGATTCACAATGTCAAGAAATGAAGAAATGATGACGAGTGGAAGCTGTTGAAGTTTAGACCGCAAGACGACCTTACAGCCTTAACTTAAGGCTTCTCCAGAAGTAAGACGATATGGCCTGTTAAACAAGCCCTGTTTGTTACTGCTCACCAAGGTGATGGCTTGCCTTTGTGAAGCATCCACTTGATGATGGTGGTCCAAACATGAAAGTGTTTTCCAGGCAGACATTCTGCTGCACGTACATGACTGTCATTTCAGGTCTAGGCAAAGAACTTTTAATGTTGTCAGGCTCTTTAATACTCTGCTCATTGCTTTAATGCTGTTGGATGTCCATTTTTAATCAACTCAGATTATATTTATACAATTTTTAGCTTGTATCATTTTAAACCTTTTGTTGTAATTTTAAAAATTATTTTTCAGGAGCGATTCCAGGTACCTGTTGAAATAAACAATTGTGTGTGATAGCCTTCCTAGTCAGCATAGTTTATCAGGGGGAGTTTTCAGGGCAGGCAAAAATGGACTTACCGGATCAGCATCAGAGTGAGAGAGGAAAAAATCCACGTTTGAAGGGGCAAGGGGACATGGTCAATGCAGAGCAGGCAGCCACAGAATGCAAGTTTCCCCAAACTTCCATTCCACAGACAAGGGTTTCTTATCATGACTAGAGCTCTCCTGGTGCCTTGATTTTTGCCAAGCTACTGCAGATCTCCTGCGGTTTATTCACACATGCATTGGTCATCCTTTACATGTGAAGACTGTGCTTGAATTTGTAGTAGGTGATAGGAAATTGTGCTTATGGCAATGAATCTGAAATGGCCTATTTCCTTTGTAACTACCCGTTCTATCCCAGATTTTTTTTTGAGGTGGGGGGCAGGGGCATTTGAAGAAGGGATTCTTTTGAAGATCTTAGGGCCTTGGCAGGCACATTGGAAAACAAGCAGTTATTCAGATAGCCTGGTCCCAAGCTATGAAGGGCTTTAGAATAATTGAGCAGCATCCTTAATTGAGCTTGGAAATGAACCAGGAGCCTGCACGTGACGTGATCATACTATTCAGTCTCAGAACCCACCTTATAGCTGTATGTTTAATGAATTGCAATTTCTGAAGCATTTTCAATGGCAGCTGCAACTGTTACGCATTACAATCATCTGCCATGTGGAAGTTACCAGGGCATGTATAACTGAGGACAGGTTATCTGTCTGGATAAGGTAATAGCCCACGCACCAGGCCTAACACAGTCTGAAGTATCCCATGCCACAGAGGCATCCTGTAGTTCTGAACATAATGATGAATTGCTGAGCACCCCAATTTGGAAGAATGCAGCTCCATCCAGTACAGCACCAACTAACCTGGGCAGATGTCCTACCTACTAACAGGACTTCTGTCATGTCTAGACCGAGCTGGTTGGCCACTACGTAATTAGAAAGCTAGAATAAGTGGACCTTGGTCTGATCCAGCACAGCTCTTATGTTCTTAGTTTCATTTTACTGGATCACATCCCATAAAGAGCCAGTGTAGCTATAAGGTTCAACTGGGACTCCAGAAATCCGGGTTCTTGTCATGAAGATCACTTGGTGCCTTGGGCCAGAGATAGACTCTCAGCCTAAGTTACCTCCCAGGGATATTGTTGTGAAGACAAAATTGAAAGGAAGGAACCCTTGTAAGCCGTTTTGGGTACTTTGCAAGCGGGGGAAAAAAAGGCAGGGTATAAATGGTATGCAACAACAGCAACAAAAATCCAACCCATTACATTTACCTAGGCTGCATCATTTGAATCAGAGGGTAAAGAGTTGGAATACTTCTGCATGACATCCCACCCTATATTTCCAGATGACTTCATCAAAACCCCCTAATCTATTTCATGTAGCATGGGAGGCATATTAGAATCACATGGAACCCCTTAGTGTAAGCATCAGGGAGTCAAGCAATACTTCAGCCAACACCACTTCATGAAATTAACTCTTCAGGTAGACGTGTGCTTTTTACTGTCCCGTAAGCAGAAGAACCTAGTCCTCTTTGCATACCCCATCCTAAGTCTTGCCCTCTGCCTTCCTCTGCCCTATCCTCCTGATGTAGGTAGGGCTGCCTGGCTGCTTCATTCCATCCAGTCAACTGTCCTCAACTACAGGTCAGCTTGTTTGAACTCTCTGCTGTGTTTTATTACCAGCACTTGTCACATTTATTCATTTATTTAGATATCTATATACCATTCATTAGCACGCTGTCAGAACAGTGTGCAAAGATCCTATTAAAACAATAACAATATCAACATTCAATTTAAAAACAAGCATACCTGTCACAAAACTTCTATGGAACAACAAAATTCAACAGGCATGTATGATAACAATAAACAAGGCAATACATAATAATAATTTACAATAATTTAAACAACTCTTCCATGTGTACCAGTAACAGTCTCAAAAGCCAGTATAAAATCAGATAATATATTCAGCAATTAAAAGGGTGAGATAATAAAAAGGTTTTAACCTGGCACCAAAATGTATATACAGTCAGCACCAGGTATATCTCCCTGGCAAGCTGGTTCCATAATCGGGGCACCATGGCCAAGAAGGCGCTGTCCCTCATGGACACCATTTCACTTCCTTTACAAGTGGCTCATGGAGAAGGATCTCGGTAGATGATCTAAGGGTCTGGGTAGGTGTATATGGGAGGAGACACTTCTTTAGATATCTCAGCATTGTAGGAAGAGAAGCATGAGTAGGTTAACTGCTCATGAGGGGCGTCAATTAAATGTAGGGGCATCAATTAAATGTAGGACCAAAATAGCGTTTCTGTTTTGCCTTCTGCACATTGTTCAAGCAGGAATGCCAGATCAGAATATCAAGAATGGAACATACTGTGGACTCTAGAGATAATCATGGATTGACTACTATTCTGTAATGGGGCCATTATTTCATTAGTCCATCTCCCTCAAGATGTGATGATAGACCACCTAGGGAGGCACAGACAGTTCTGTGCTGCAGCTCAGCTCTTATCTAGGCCCTTCCAGCCCCCTTTATATGACTGCAACATGACTGCCCCTTTTGGGCAGCCTTGCCTGGGCAAAGTACAGGACTTCTGGCAATGCTGAGGGTTACTAGGACTGCTCTGTATTAGCCACTGCTTTTTTACTTCTCTGGCTTTTACACTTCACTATACATTATAGTGAGTATAACTGTATATAGAATATAACAGATTTTCACTATATATTCACTGTACACTATAATTAATATAACACTATATAGAATATAACAAATTTTCACTATATATTCACTATACACTATAGTTAATTTAACACTATATAGAATATAACCATTTTTTTGCGATTTCTGCCCACTGGGGTAAGGATTTGATTTTGTAATGTTCAGGGAACCTGGACATTTCTTCCTGACCTAAAAAGAAAGAAATTATATCACAGAAATAGAACTGTGTGGATGAATTAGTCAAATGCTATGTCTTGAGACAAGTACCCCTATTTTTCTGTAGCATGGGCCACAAATGGAGAAAACTAAGTCAAGATATAGTTTATCATTTGTGTTCCTATTCTGGATGAAGAATGTACATTTTAAAATAAGGCTGCAATCCTATGCTCATTTTCCTAGAATCAAGCTCTGTTCAATAAAATGGAACTTATTTCTGAGTAAGCATACACAGGATTACATTTCGTCTGCCCTCTTAAATATATTTATGAATAAATTGACAGAGCCATCTAATATTCAAGTTCTGCCAACTGAGGGGCTCTAAGATTTGGCAGGAACACTGCTATACCAGTGGAACTTGAGACACAAAGCCAGCACAAAATGTATTCTGACAGAACACTCAGACGTGCCAGTGGAACGTGGCTCCAGCATAGTTCTTTTGCCAGCAAATATACTCTGGCAGAAGGACTAAAAGGGGGTTAAGTCAAATGGGTAGGAAAGGGGTGAACTCAAAGAAGGAGCAAATTGACACTGTACCCTATGCTTGCCTAAACTACAGTTGTATCCTTAGCAATGGAAGAACTGTTCACAGGCCCCAAATCTAACCTAAAAAATTCTCCACTCATTGACTACACTAGGACAGGCAAATTAAAAATAGCCCTCCATCAATACCCACCTTGTACACATCACCAGAACAGAACACTGGATATGATGCCATTCTTAATCCCAGCACACTGTCAGTGCATAAACCCGGAAAAGTGAAACTACAAGTTAAGCCATTGTGGAATGCGCTCCCCAGAGAGGTTTGCTTATCTCTGAGCCTATATTCTTTCTGGTGCCAGATCAAAACCTTTTTAGTCAATTGTTATTTTAAAAATTAACATTTTAACGGTTTTAACAGTCACTTTTAATTTGTTTATGTTTACTGGTTATTTATTGTTTTATTTTATTTTATTGCAATTGATTGTTTTAGTGTATTCTGATTTTAATATTGTAAGCCATTCTGAGATGTCTCGCATGTAGGATGGCATATAAAAGCTTTAAATAAATAAATAAGCAACACAGCACATGGGTTGTAACTCCCAAGCCTCATGTCATGCTTGGCACACTTTGAGCTTCCAAAGAAGGTATTAAGTGGAGGCAACTACAGAGAAAGAGCACTTGGTGCAGAACCCTCTAGCTTTACAACACATTTGAGAATCAGAGTCCATTGCAAATATATCTCCAACTTAGAACCTTAATTTTCCCTTTGGACATTAGACACAAACCCAACAGCAACCTCCACTACACTAACTGGGGTCACCAAAACAGAGCACTACCCTGCACTAGTAAGTAAGGAGAGCAGCTATGCTGCAAAGGATTTCTACTGTCCTGTGCAGACTACAAGGAAGGTCTGCCCCATGACCAAAAACAATGTTTAAAAATGTAGGTAACCTGCAGCCCTCCAGATGTGATTGGACTACAACTTCTATCAGCCCTTATCATTGGAGATGCTGACTGGGGCTGATGGGAGCTGAAGTCCAACTAAAGGGCACAAGTTACCCACCCCAGCTCCCAGGGATTGGAGGAATAAAAGTGGAACTGGTATCATCAGCGACACTGCTTTTACTTCCTTTGCTGCCTGTCAAGCCACTGTCCAAGGCATGTGAGCCCTGCTGAGGTGACTGGCTGGCAACTCGACATGCCTCCTTTTAGAATCTTCTCTGTCTCGGATGCAAAGACAACCTTGCCAAACACCATCACCATGCTGCATTTACACCCTGCCCTTTTTCTTCTTGCAAGGACCCTGGGTGGCTTGCATAATTCCTCACTCCATTTCTATCCTCACAGCCACAGTCCTGTGAGGTAGGTTAGGCTGAGAGTGAGCGACTGGCCGGAAGTCACCTAGCAAGCTTTGGGACAGACTGAGACTGCCAGGTCCCCAGTCCAAATAAGCACCACACTGTTGTTTATGTTATGCTAGACAGTGATAAATAGGGATCCTTTCCCATGCCCCAGCATGATGTAGCTTCACCTGGCCTTGAGAAGGAGTTCTGAGGAGAATGGGCAGGGAGCTTTATAAGCTGCTGGGCAACAGCTCTGCCCCTTACTCAAGCGCCCTGTACAGCGAGGGGCAGGCCTCTCAGTGCACAAGTGGGGCAGGAGCTGCTATCGGGGTACACAAGGAAGCCATTTGGCAGAGAATGACAGAAGCAAGGAGCTTGTGGGATGCTACCAGTGATGGATGCTGATCAGGCAAAATATCAAGAGCTAGTGGATTGGTGACCAAAGTACAGCGGTGGCCAAAAAGGGCGACTGGACCATGCAGGTCCATATAGTCCATATGGCATCCTTTCTGACTGGCTCAGCTATACCAAGCTGTGGGACAGTTTCTCCACCTTTTCTAGAGCAGGAGGGTGCCCTGGGTTTGAACCTCCTGCACAGGACCTGACTTGCTATACTGCCTACACGTTCTTCTATATGCATTTGGGCTCCTGATGTCTGTGGCTGGAACTGAGGGCAGGGAGTGCTGTTGTTCAGATTCTGCTTTGCATGTGATGTTCCAAAATGCTTGTTGTAAGTAAATTGAGGGAATTTGGATTCTTGCTTTTAAGGATACTAGGACTTGAAGCTGCAGGACTGTTTCAGGTTATGCTACTAAAGCAGATGTGGGCAGCATACTGGTTTGTCAGCACAGCCCAGACTGGTGAGCTGGTAGTGTTTTCAGGGCTAATTGGGGCATGTTGGGAGGAGGGTCTAGACATTTCTTCACGATTTACCAAGCAAGATGTTTGCACCTCCCCTCTAGGGCTGAACACATACAGCAAGGATAGCCACAATTCACCTCCAGACGGTTCTCTTGGTGCTCACCAAGGTGCCGACTTATCCCCCTTTATTTTTAATTAACATATTTTCTTACTCAAAACTGGCATCACTTGAAAGCCAAGTGAGGACCTCCATCTGCCCTCCACCTTCATTTCCCATGAATGCCTGTAAGCTAAATGGTGACAGTTCCGAGACATTCTTAGGAAATGAAGATGGTGGGCAGCTGCAAGCTAATGCTCTCCTATACAAGCGTGCTAAGCCACCAAGAAAAAGGAAAAAGAAGAGGCCTTTGTCATAGTTTTCTGGTAAGCTGGCAGGAAAGCTAAAGAGAATTATGGGACTACGGAGAATAGTGGGGGGCCCAGGGAGGGAAAGGCTAAGTCAGCTGGGGAGAGTCAAAGAAGCCAATGAGTGTTGGGGAGACCACTTGGGATCAATCTGGAGGGGTTGAGTGTTTATCTGAATAGACAGGGCTGAGTGTGTGCAAGGAAAAGAAAGGGAGAAAAGGTTTGGGGAAGAGGATTTTGGAGAGGCCCTGGAAAAGAATGTAGGCTTTTTTATGTTTGCAGTAAGAACCCATACCCAGTGCCTATTGATGCTATCTCGCTCAGAATCTCTGGGTGCCTTCACTCAGTGGCTTGATCCTAAACATGACAGAACATGAGGGGCCCTATAATACAAATGCTATGGCATTGAATGGAGGTTCCCCAACATCTCCTTTTGGAATTGATATCCAGATAGGAACCACCCCAATACAGTCACACCAATTTCCAATCTAGACAGCCTATCCAGTATTTCACTATGGTTGATGGCATCAAAGGCCACTAGCAGGTCCAGGAAAATCAATAGGATCTTACTCAGCATGTCTTTCTCCAATCATTCGAGCTAGTAATGTAGCTTATAAATCCAATAAACTGAAAGCCCTAATGGAAAAGAGCTAACTAACTGGTCTCATCCAAAAATAACTGGAGTTGCACAATCACTACACATGTAAGCACATTGCCCACAAAAGGAATATTTGCAATTGGTCAACAGATACCTAAATCTTCTAGGTCCAAAGGAGGGTTTCTGTAGCCACACAGCTGTCTTTTTCAAGACAGTGAGACTGCTCCCTCTCAAAGCATTCACCACCACTTGGACCAGCCAGAAATCCATCCCTATACAATGTTATGAGGCAAGAACAGGAAAGGTGGGGGCATACAAGGGTAAAGCATTCTTGTCCAAGAACCTGCAAGTATCAACACCTGAAGTTCATCCAGCAATACTGAACCAGATGGGGCTATGGACATGTCTAAAGACTGTAACAGCAATCTGCATTGCAGCAGCCGTTAGTGATTTTATCCTTAACGACCTATCACTGTCACAGTGGAGAAGAGGATTCCTAACCACCCTCAGGCAGGCCAGGATGAAGGTAGCTCCAAACCAGTGGGATAAGTTCTGCTAAATGGCCTTGCTCCTGACTAGTTTTTCTTTGAAGCACTGCAGGAGGAGGTGCTAGGTGTAAAAATGTGTCCCTGCACATGTGCTGGTTCACCTGCCACATGCTGCCTTTGCCAGGTGCACTTTCACGATGTAAAATGGCAGTCTTACTTTGGCTATAGGTGAAGAAATCCTCCTGTTTACAGGATAGCCATGTACAACAACATATTAAATGATATGTTTCTATATCTATATAACCAAACCAAAATTAAGATTACTTTCATATTGTCCAACTTGCAACCAATTAAATTTTCCTCACTTTCCATAAAAGTATTATCCATCCATGAGCTGCTCCTCCTCTGAGGAGGCCAGGGCCTCTGAACTCCTGGCTGTGTTACTTCTCTTTTCTAGCAGTGCCATCAGGCACAGCCACATACCATGCAGCAATTATTTCAATTTCTTACACAAAAAGCTGCTATAAATATAATGTAAAACTTATTCATTCTTTGCAAATCTTCCATTTGGCATTCCAGCATTTAGTTGCTTCAGATAGTGAAGGCAGAATAACAAAAGAACTAGTACCACGCAGAGATGACAAGCAATTCATCAAGGTTTGATAATACTGTATTTATATACACACATCATAGTCGAGTGGTGAGGATTTTTTTTTTTTTTTTTGGACAAACACTTTTGTTCAATAGGCTTTGAAATGGGGACCAGGCACACGATGGTGTATTTAGCGATTTTTCGTTTCAAATAGGGCTGGGTGGCAACAGCTGCCTACATAAATGGCTTCTCTACATTTCTGGAACGTGTCTATCCTTTCGCTTCCAAGGATGTGACTGAAGAGAGATACCAAAAAACTATCTGCTAAGGCTGTGCAGATTTCGGCGGCAATCCCCTACTTGGGGGCTCACTTCTGATGACGCCCCACGACATTACTGCGAGTGCATGCGATGCATGCTGAGGCGTGCTTGAGGAGGAAAATGCTCCCGTATTGAAACAATATGGCGGAAGAAAGCAGACAGTCCCAGTCTACACGATGGACATCGCTGGTCGGCGACTGCGCCAGTCCCACCCCATGCCCGCGTCCCCGGCGCCGGCGCCGGAATTTTCCACTCCCGCCGCCGCCTCCTCCGCAAGCCCCGCCCCGTCCTGGACCCGTTCCCGGGGTTGCGAATCGCCCGCTCCTCCCCGGGGGCTCTCCTCTTCCCCGGCCAATATTTGCAAGGGGGCGGGTCCACGTTGCGTTCCCGCGCAAGACAGCCGCGGCGGGGGAGGCGAGGGGAGAGACTTTTTCCCGCGCTCTAATCGGAAAAAGGGAAGCTCATGTGGGCTACGAGGCAGACGCTCCGCTCCGCTCCCCTTATAAGGAGAAGATAGTGGCGGCGTGTGATTGGATAATTCAAATGACTAGGAAGCTTAGCAACAGCGTTCGTATTGGCTGCCAGGAGAGGAAAGAAACTATGCTATGGAAGAAATGGAGGGAATGGGAATGAGGCCATGGGGGAGGGAGTGCGATGTTGGGCGACGGTTGCCGTGGCAACAGAGGGACGGAGTTCCCCTATCGAAAACGATGGGGTGGACTGTTCCCTGGGGGGATGCGAATTTGGGGCTCCTCTCAACGCGTCCTGGCTTTGAGAGGAGGATGGACAATCGGGCTGGTTGGGTTACCTTACCTCCAGAACGTGTTTGAAAACTGGAAATTAGCCAGACCCTCATTCTGAAAGCGATGGGGAAGATACGGCCCCAAATGATGGACTGCACGACACCTGAGATCATGATTTCCTTTATGGAAAACCCAGGAATCTCTGCTTCCAAAAATGGATGGGAATGATCTTCAAATGTTGAGCAATTTCAGCCTCAATGACAGATCGTGCCCTAAGCTAGGTGAATCGCTAAGCATTAACACTTCCATCATGAAATAGTTGCAGTCTGGGAAAAGGGTTTTTGGCATTAGTCCTCAGGTATTAGTTCCAGGTAAAGCACTGGTTTAGATTTTTTTTTAAAGTTTGTGCAATTAAAAAATAGAATACCTACATTCTGCCTTTTGAGCCAAGCAAACCTCCATGAGGCAACAATCAGATCACATACTATAACAGTATTAATACAATACAAACAGTGCTAGTTTCCATCTGCATTAAGCAAAAACCAGGAAGAAATATCAGTGGAAAAGCCAGAGAGAGGTCTTAATGGGGCCTCTGAGTTTTAAAACTCAGTCTCAAAAGCTTTTTTTTTTTTTTAACTGTATACCCTTTGTCCTGAACAAGTCAGAACAAATTCTATTTTTTTAAATTTCCAAAACTATAATTCTATATTAGTCAAACAATAATAAGTCATTGGAAGTTATTTTGGCTTCCATGACCAGTGCTCAAGCAGGGCCAGTTTTCAAAGCTGGAACTCTTAACTCCTCAATAAAGACTCAGATGAAGACCTTCCATCCAATTGGTGGCCCCTGGTATTAGCCAAAATGTTTATATATGTGAATCAGATAGGTTAAATTTTCCTCCCTTGTAAAAAGGAATAATTCCAAATGTTAGAAATGGAAACAAAAGGATTTTAACAACTCAGTCAGTCTCCTGAACATATGGGGGAAGCTATATTCCAAATTCCTGTTGTTTAAGCTCTGGATAAGCAAATAAGCGTGATAGAATGGAAGGGGTCCAACAGGAATTTGTTTTGGGACCAGTGCTTTTCAGCTTCTTAGATAAGTGGCCAAGCCTGATGGTACCAAATAATTTAGGGTAGTAAATACACTATTGCAGGATGTGGTGATGGCCGCCTATTTGGATGTTTTTGCATCCCATTCCAACACTTTAACCATTGTACCACACTTGTTTACAGGATTTATGCTTGGAAAAGCTAGCAGAGATTTTTTTTCATCTTATTTAGGGTGGCAAGGTGAAAAAGAATACAAGTACTTTTAATAATCCCTCTAATAATTGTGTTATGGTGATTATATATCTGCCAAACTTCCTTCTACACTGCTACTACAAGCACCTTGTACTTTTTTGCATCTAAGCAACTACTTCTGAATCAGGCTTGCTTTGGCTTATATTGGTAACATATGACGTGTTTCTGCCAATCATCATAAATTGTTTCCCAGTTTTAAGAAGACCAGCCTATATCCCTTAAATTGTGATCCTATACTCACTTATGGGGGGGAAGGATACACCAACTTAAATTTAGTAGGACTTACTTCTGTTCTGAGTAAACAGCTGTATGATTGCTCTGTATAGAGCCCTGCATGTGCCTTAACTAATGAAGATTGCACAAGGTTTTTCAGTTAACTTGTACTGTCCAACAAGAATCTTGCTAGCACTGTATGTTTAATATACTTTCTAACCAGTGGTAAAATTTAACATCAGGACTGTTTTACTTTGCCACAAATTGAGGGGAGGACAATGTTAATCATTGTTTCATGAATTCATAGTAGGATCTGGATTTTATTTGTATTATGCTTTATTTTTTCTTATTTATGTAAGCCGTCCTGAGGCTATGCGATGGGACGGCATACAAATAAAATAAATAAGTACGTACATACATACATACATACATACTTATTCATCTGGGGATGTACTACTGAGAAAAAAGACCTGTGGTGAAAAAGGGGAGAAGAGGACTGGATTTGGATCACCCATTAGCAATGATGCTCACACAGTGTTACTGCTCTCCCCTATTCCAGTTGTTAATGGCTGCAGGGAGTTAGGATGTAGGGGAGGTAGCCACCTGCCAAAGTCACCTGCCCAGGGAAGATCTGCTGGGAGTGGCCAGGAGGCAGGATTGGCCCTCACCATGCCCAGGTGGAAAGACACTCACCCAAAGAGAGATTTCATGAGTGTTTGGGGGCTGCAGTGCCAGGGAGTGGCTTCAGATCTGTTAGATGCAAAGCTCTGCTAATTCTCTGAAGGAATAAATAAGGGAAATAAACCAGCTTCACTCATCATTTCTGCAACCCCACTTTCGGTTGCTGAACCCAGTGAAAGTAATGACTACAGGCAGAAATCCACTTTAGCTCAGAGAGATACTATCTAAATGAGAGCACTCCAGATTGGGACTGGGAATAAAATTTAATTGATCTGATGCTAGTCTTTGCAAGCCAAAAAGTTTAACATGGAGCACATAGGCTTCCTATATTTACACACACAGTTGGAAAGGACAAGTGCTTCAGACTAGTAAAATAGGTAATGTTAAATTGGTTTCCCAACTCTTGTAATTCCTGTGCAAGTTAATTTAGGGTGCAAGTCTATGCATGTTTTTAGACATAGAATAGTCCTACAGTTCCCAGCATGTATGCTGGAAGTTATAGTACTTTTTATGTCTAAACATGTATTGGATTGCATTCTCACTGTGTAATCCTATGCATTTCTATTCTGAAGTATTTGTGATGAAAATTCATCACAGGTAAATGTTTGCAGGGTTACAGTCTTGGCTAGCAATATAGAGATAGGGTAAGGATTATTTCTTTTTACATAAGTAAACTTTCAGTTTCTAAATGAAAGAGAATCAAAGGACTGTCTGTTAAAATGGAATTTCATTTCTTTCTGAAGACTACTATAATTAACAAGTCTTTGGAAAAATAAACATTTTCTATTCAATAAAGATAGAAATCTTTCCCCTTTTGTAGTAATGTCATTACATAATACCAGCAAAAGAAGTGCTGTATGTTAAGAATTCTCACCTAAAACAGCAAGGCTTTTTGTAGTTTAAAGACTGTGTGTCCAATCCTATACAAAGGATTATACCTTAACTGATTTATTAAGTATGGTATAAAGGAGGAGGAATGAAATGTGCATGCATAGATATGGATGGGGGATATTAAAGAACCCATGTAATATAGTGGTTAAGAGCATGGGACTGGGACTCAGGTGATCTGGGCTCATAATCATAATAATCATAATCAAATAATCATATTTGCTATTCAATATCTACATGAAACCGCTGGGAGAGGTCATCAGGTTTGGACTGCGGAATCACCAGTATGCTGATGACACTCAGCTCTACCTCTCTTTTTCAACCGATCCAGGTGAGGCAGTGGCTGTACTGAACTGGTGCCTGGCCGAGGTAATGGGCTGGATGAGGGCCAATAAACTGAAGCTCAATCCAGATAAGACGGAGGTCCTGTTGGTGGGTGGTTTGAGCTCCTGGGTAGGTGACTTGGACCTTGCCCCAAATGGGGTTGCACTCCCTTTAAAGGACAGGGTCTGCAGCTTGGGAGTGCTCCTCGACCCAGAGCTGTCCCTGGAAGCTCAGGTGACTGTGGTGGCGAGGAGCGTTTTCCTTCAGCTTCGGTTAATCCATCAGCTGCATCCCTACCTGGAGGATGATTGCTTAGCGACCGTGACACATGCATTGGTTACTTCCTGGTTGGATTTCTGTAATGCGCTCTACGTGGGGCTGCCCTTGAAGACAGTGCGGATACTTCAGATGGCGCAAAATGGTGCCAGGTTGCTGATGGGGACTGGGCGTTATTCTCATATAACCCCAGTCCTCTTCCAGCTTCACTGGTTTCCCATCAAAGTCCAGGCTCAATTCAAGGTGCTGGTTATTACCTATAAAGCCCTTAATGGCTTGGGACCTGGATACCTAAAGGAACGCCTTCTTCTGTATTTGCCCTCTCACCCCCTGAGATCAGCAGCAGAGGCCCTCCTCTGGGAACCCTCCGTGAAAGATATTAGGAGGCAAAGTACCCGGAGGAGGGCTTTCTCTGCGGTGGCGCCCCATCTATGGAATGCAGTCCCCAGAGAGGCCTGCCTGGCGCCGTCGTTATTTGCTTTTCGGCACCAGGCTGAGACCTTTGTATTTCAACAATATTTTAATAACTTTTAATATTAGCTATTTATGTTTTAATCTGCAGCCAGGGTGGATCTGGAATTTATTTGTATTATGTTTTTATTACTATTTTTATTTATTTATGTAAGCCGTTCTGAGGCTCTGCGAAAGGACAGCATATAAATATTCTAAATAAATAATAAATATTCAATAATAATCTTAATCATATTCAATAGCAAGTTCCACTAAGTTCATCTGGAACCTACAGCCAAGAAACTGCACATGGAGTTGTAACTTTTAAAAGCACAATCTTGAAATTAACAAGGACTATCCTTACCTGTGTCTTGCTCAAAAACTAAAAACATTTCTCTAGTGGGGTAATATTTTTTAAAGTGAATTATTTTAATATAAATACTTGAGGATCAGGCAACATCTTAGAATAGGTATTACCCTTTCATTCACAGGGGAGCAAATACCTCTTCTAAGATGACGTGTGTGTTTTCATCTTATGCAAATATATCTATATTTAATTATTACATATTTAACTAAACTACAAGTTTTTATTTGGGTGAAGAACTATCCAGCTTTACTAATTGGATATGCTTCAATGAACAGAAGAGTACAGAGAAACACTTTTCATTATACCATTACACCTTTAATTAAGCTTCCTTAATTCTTATACATGAAACTATGCATGTAATTTAAAAAGAAAAGATCTAAATCTACCAAGTCTGCAGGGGTGTGTGTAAATTTTCACTTGACCTGCAGAATGCAAGGAAGGAAATTCATTCTGAAAATCTAATGTTAATCTTGATCCAGAACCTGATTAGTTTACTAATTCATAATTATGGTTTGACTCTTTAAAAAAAGTGCAGTAGAGGACTTCCTCAGTCCTAACTGGAATAAATTATGACTGAACAAATAATTAGCTAAGATGAATTTGGTACTTTCTGGATTTCTCTTGGCTTTGGTACTCTTTCATCTTCATGACTAGGAATTATGAGACAGGATTAAGCTGTGCTTAACTGTGCTGACAGTGGCAAACTCCTAAAATATATTGACGGAGGAAGGGATAGCATTTCTAATGCACAGCCGTGTAGTACTGTGGAGCTTGACAAGTCCCTGCACTTGTTTAAGTTGTTGAAACTGTTTCTTTCTAAATGTTGGTCTAAGCTAAGGGAAGAGCTGTTCATTAAAAAGTGGCAAACCTACTTCTCATTCCACATAGCCATATTGACAGTAGAAAGATGACCTGGTTATCCCAAAAGCTTGCACAATTTTCTGGCTGACCTAATAATGGTTTCACATGAATATGATTTAAAAAGTGAGTTCTTCATAGAGGTAGGCTGCATCTGTGGGTACGCCTACTGTTTCCCAGACGATGCTGTGCTCCGACATCATCCTGGGGTCTAGGCTCCAAAGGATAGAGTTCCAAGATACTGAAGAGGGGAATCTGGCAGAATGTAACCAGATATATATGTAAGTGACCAAAAGAATCCCACCCTCTTAAAATTAGACTTTTTAAAATCTCATTACATTTGTGAATATCAAGTAATCTCCTTATGTTCTTTTCCTCATTTCTTCCCCATGTATGTTCCAATGTTTCCTATCTCTTTGCTGACTTTTTTGTGTAGTACCTAACATCTAGTATTATAACTAGAAAACAATTATCATTGCAATAGTATCTTGTTTTCACATACAAACAGAAGCCTAACTGTACAGGTATGTTGCTGTTACATGACGTCTAGAACACCATCAGTCACAGAAGAACACAAAATATAACTGAGCCAAAAAAAACCAAAACAAAAACCTGCATTACCTTCTTGAATATTTGACAGCCTGACCAGTTACTCCTCACACCCTTTCCCAAGAGAAAGTGGGAGAACAAAAAACAAAAAGCATCAAAAGATTTTTGTTTTTAATACCTGAGAAATAAATAAAATGATGTCACTTTCCCATTCATCTTGCAATGTAGGTGATCAAGAATTTCACCAGGGCAGTTTTCTGATTTCTGTTTGTAACCCTGGACACTTCCCTCCCCCTCCCCCATCCCAGTGCTTCTTGCCTTTTACAACTGTGTCCCCGGGCACCCTAGTGGAATCAGAAATACAGGAATTTATGTTGCCCATTTGAGTTGTAAAACTGCTTCTGTGCCCCTCTGACAAAGGTAGAGGGAGTAGCTCTCCTTGCTAGACATGTGCACAGCTGGGGGAATGTCTCAGGAATGTTGGTACTCCAGGCAACTGCCCCATGGCTTAGCTGGTGCTCAGGGTACCATTTATCTGTGCAAGTCCCAAATGAGAAATGTGTGAGCCATAAAACAAAGGAAGAAAGAGACAGAAACAAGATGGTAACAAATCTGGGTTTGGGCACTTGGTATTGTCAACACGTAAGAAAGCTTTCCATTTTGCAAGCAGAACAAGAACTAAAGACAATCGCTCATGGCTGTAATTTCTGCATAAAACCTACATTAGCTAAAGTGACAGGGACTTACAAAAATTTATTCTGGCATAAGCTTTCATAAGCCACTTTATCACATGCATTTAAACAGAGGCTATATTCCACAAAAGTTTATGCCAGAATAAATGTGTTAGTCTTTAAGATGCCACAAGACAGTTGTTCTAGCTGCAATAAACTAACATACTAAGCAAATAGTCTCTCTGGAAATTGGTTGAAACATCTGCCTGGGTTAAAACCATCTTGCTTCCTATATGCTTATATACATTTACTGCAAGGGAAAATCTCCATCAGTGGAGAGTTTTTTTGTTTCAAGCAGGGATTGGGCAGATGTTTAACCTTCTGCTCCCAGAGTACAGTGAATCCAAATTGGGGCTGCAACGCTTACACTGGAGTAAAAAAGAGACACACCCTTCATGATTAGCAGAACATGTTGTTTGCCTTTCAAAGGTGCTTTATATGTGTGATGCATGAAAATTATAGTGTACAACCAACAGCAGGCCTTTCATGTTCTGCGGGCCCAGCAGATGCCCTGGCGGCATTCCGTGAGGGTGCAGAGACCTCTGCTGTTCTCCTGTGCACACTGCAGCTTTGGCAACTACTGGCAGTTCTCTTACCATGATCAGGAACAGGGCATTCTCTCCCTATTCACTTGAGCGAAGCTGAAGCTGCACTGCCAGCAACCATTTCGAGATCCCTTGCAGAGTTAAAATTGCTGTACCTGGAGTCAACTCATAAATGAAGGGGCTTCAGTGCCCAAATGACCATCTCAGGTCCCAGCTTAGGCTTCCAGCATTCAGATTTTAAAAAGCAAGGGTCTTGCTTTTGCAGAACCAAAGGTACAAGGCAAAATGTTCAAGCACAGTTCTGTCCAGTCATTTTTGTTGACGGAGCCTGCCTTTCCGTGTGCTTAGCCAATGAAGTCGCCATCATGATGGACGTTTTGGCAACTGTACTAATCATAGAGATAAGTGCAGAGTGGCCATTCATCTACTAAAGGAGCTTTCAGGTTTAGTGAGAACCTCTTCTTTGTTCTACCCTGCTGGAGCACTGATTACTCCCATAGAGAAATGCAGAATTTTAGCAACAGTTATGATTGGGTAATAAGCACATCTAACACCAAACACCAGGAAGCAGCAATGACAGAGGTGTATGCTTTTCTAGTTCAGGTCTTATTAAGTGCAAAAAAAAAAGTTTTTACAAAATGATTTGTGAACAATCACCTTGCTAGTGCAAAACAAGTACACTGTCTACCCATATAGTGTGTGGGAGATCACAGTGACTATGAGTAATGCCAGACCTGTTCTCATTGTTATGCCTGTGCTGGAGTGGAGAGGGGGTAGTGTATGACATTCCTGAAGTGTGGTCCATTGTTATTATGGGGGGGGGGTGAATGGGGGAGAATGCAGTTGTGGGGGCTGTGAAGCTTAAGGGCTGTACAACAATCTGAAGGAAAAGGATTGAGGAGAAAAAAGATCCATTTTAGGCACACTTACACCAAAATGAGTCTTACTGAGGGCAGGACTTATTTCTCTGCATGTTTGCATAAAGTTATGCTCAAAACTGCTTCATACACTTTCTCAGGAGGAAGCCCCAGTAAACTGAATGCAGATTTACAGTAGACATGGATAGAGTTGCTTTGTTAAGATTTCTCTGCGTCGATAATCATACAGAAGATGGAGACAAATGAGAAGCAAGAGGATGTCTTTAATTCACTGCCTCATTCAGACATGATGACGTGCATGCATGCATGCACGTGTGTGCACATAGGGGTGGCTGCCCGACCATTCCTCGCTGGATTGCTCTGGGCAAGTCACTAACACTCAACCTACCCCCAAAGCTTATTAGGATTAAAAAGATTTACCTCTACCACAAGCACAGAATACAAATGTATTAAAGTCTAGAACAGATTTGAAAAAAACTATTCCTCTTATTACAATTCAAAGTCAGTTTCCTCTGCCACCTAGTTTTGCATAGTACCTGAGCGGACATGCCTGTGCAATAGGTACAAGGTGCATGACATCTATGTTCTGAAGACTTTGGAGAGGAAGCCAAATCCAGAAACTCATGCACCAGACCAGATCTATTTCTGAGATGGCTTTATGTGTGTGTTGCGTCAGTTCGCTCCAGCCCCGAGCTGGTATTTTCCATACATGAATATTCGCTGCATTCCTGCACTTCCCTCTCTTGAAATCATTAGCAATCAGCTACAAACGAGAGGGCGGGGTGGATATCCGAACATCTTCTAGCAAACTACCTTATTTCGCTACCGGAGCAACCTACAGCTGGGAAAACCATCAACCCGTTGCATTCAAAACAACCATCCAACTCTGTAAGTCTTTCCCTGGGGGTGGAGCTTAGGCGAGGGGGGCGGGATTTCTGACATCATATCCTGTTTGGGCCTTGTTGTGGTTTTTCTTTGAAAAGGGAAAATATCCTTTAACTGTAAGCGGGACCCAAAACAGTACCCGTATTTTCCTAAAAGAAGGATTTGCAGGGAGGGCGCAACTTGATTTGCCTTTCCTGTGGCCCGAGGGTGGCCGGGCTGGTTGTTGGGGTGGAGGATTGGAACAAAGAGCCTCTCCTTTCCTCTTTCCCCTACAGCAGCATATTTGCAACAAAGAACATCTTGTGGGGGGAGGCAGGCAGGAAGAAAGGGAAGAAGGGATGCAGCATTAATATTCCCTTCAGGACTCGTGGCTGGAATAAATTCCGGGACAGCAAGAAGAGGAGACGGCAGCAACAAAGGATCCGGCCAGAGATGTGAGCAGACCTGTGGGATGCTTGGAGGCGATGGGGAGGAGGGGGGAGAGTTGCCTTGACAGCTTAGTAGAAAGATGGACAGCCGGCTCACAAAGCCGGGCGTCCAGATCCGCCCCCTCCCCTTTTCGGCCTGGGGCGCCTTACTAGCGGACGCGCCCTCCGGAATTGGGAAAGGAAGGCTTTGGTTTTAGGAGAGCGAAGTTGGGCGATGCAGCAGGCCGGTGTGCGTGTATGGCGAGAATAGCGGGCAGCCAGCTGTTATTGATGCGATGCGCTGTAGTCAGTGGTTTTGATGCGATTGCAACGTTACACCGTGTTCTTCCGATAATACTTCGTGCAGCTGTTGGTTCCGGGTGTATTGTAGTAGAAAATAATGCCTTTATTGCTGTATCCTGTGTTGTTAAATGTGGTAATGATGGGTTGGTTGTCTTGCTTGCTTGAGTTGTGGTCAACTTTAGGAGTGAAAGAATGTGCAACGGAGCTCTCGGTTGGGGGAGGGGGTGTTGCTGTTGTGCACTGGCTACATGAATTGCCATCTGCGTTGAGAAAGCGTCCAGGTACCTGGAGAACAGATGTGATGTCTAGCACCTGAAGATACATTTGGGTGATAGTGGATTGTCATGGAGCTACCTGGAGTTAGAAGAGACCTCAAGAATTCATCTGCCAGATATTTTGGACTACAGTTCTCCTTTTCACTGACCATTAGTCTTGCTGTCTGAGGCTGATGGGAGCTGTACTGCAATGTCTGGAGTGGGGAGGATGGGGAAGTCCAATCCCCTGCTGATGCAGGAAGGCCACTGCTACTGCACACCAAATTGGTGGCTCTCTGCTTAAAAACTTACAGTGGGGACAGGTGCAAAGGAGAGCAAGTTTTCTGCCTTTAACAGTTTTGAAAAAAGTGTGAGCTTGTTGTGAAGGACATAAGAAAAGCACCTACCTTTGCGAAGGTTTCTACTTCCTCATAGTTATTCAAAGTATGGGAACCTTTTGCTGTGGGTGCTCTAACCTATGCATTATAGTGTGAATAAAAGGTAGAAGCTGAAACTTCAGGGGAGGGAGTGGACTGATTGATCAGCTGAGTGTGAAAATCTCTTACATTGGGCTTCAGAACAAGTGCTTCTTGGTAATGGTGTTTGAGGCCTTCCTGCTGCTCCGCTTCTGAATGTGGGAAGTCAGTAACAGCTGTGGGAACTTGGAGGATGGTTATTGGCATTGGCATTTATCCCTGAACTGTCTAATGAGCTGGGTGCTGCATAAGCCTGCCATAGGAAAGTAACTACCAGTAATAGTCAAGCGGAGTCATTTAACATGGACAAGGGCAAGTAGAATAGGATTGCAGAAAATGACGGTGTGAAGAGAGACTGGCGTAAAACTCCCGTTCACCTCTTGTTTCCCTTCTGGACAGCCCACCCTGCACTTGAGAGAATTATGTTCCGGTTCATGAGAGATGGAGAACCAGAGGATCCGATGTTTGTGATGTGAGTACAGCCCTCAGACCTTGCCTCTTGGGAAGGAAGCTGGGGACTAAGATTGGGGTGCCCGGCTTCAGGATCTAGCCCCCTTACATATCTTCTCCCTACTCAGGGACCCTCTTGCCATCCACCACCAGCATGTGAACCGCGTGCTCTCAGGTGGCTTTGGTTACAGTCCCTTCCTCAGCATTGGCAATGGAACCATACCTGGAACACGTCAAACCAGCCGAAGAATGCCGGTAAACAAGGGCTATTTGTCTCTTTTCCTTTCTTTTTTCTTTTCCTTTGCTGTAAAAGCTGCAAAGAAATTTGAGTGATACTTATCTTGGTCTCCCCATTGCTTGTCATCTTTCAGGAAAAGTTCTGTCATTAAGACCAAAGGAAGCACATGGTGATTTGTGTGTGCCCAACAGGGAAACTGAAGAACTGTGTAACTTGCACTTTATATTAAATATGTTTATTATGCCTTAGCACGCCAAAATCTTCAAAGAAGGTCTCAAAATTTGAAAGGTTACATGTAAAATCCTCAACCTAATATGCCTAGAATCACTTTAAAACAAAACTAGTAAGGAGCAGCAAAGAACATCTCTATAAAATACTTAGGAGAACGACACGGTACCTGAAGAATAGTGATTTTGGAGTCATTACTGCTCAAGTTGAGGGACTAGTGAGGAACTGCCTTTCCCAGGTGCCCCAAAGTGCCAGAGTATACTTGAGATCCTCTGGGAAAGGTTTCCCACCCCCTTGCAAACAGTGCAAAGGGGCACTTCAAAACTTGGCAAAACCCCTGTGCAGGGAGGCAGGCTTGTCCCTTTAAATCCTGTCTTATGGTTCCCCCCCCCCCCATCCCTGACAGGGGTTTCCTTGAGGCTTGTCTCTTCCCAAGGTGCTCTTCACTTCAGGTCCGCTGCATAACTGAGGGACAGTTGAGGCTTTCTAGCACCCTGCAAAACCCTCTGGGGATCTTGCTTGGAAGATTGAGGTGGTGTCTTCTAAGACAACCTTTTTTACAGATTCTTGGGAAATTTGTGTGTGGGGGTGATGCCTCTGTGTTATCCACTATTGGGAAACCGAGAGCACCTCAGGGCCACATGAGCCCCCCACCCCACCCCGCAAAATAAAAATCTGCTTTCTACACATACCCAGGTTAAAGAAATGGTTGAAAGAAAGATAGCAATGGGCTGCAAAGTTGCAATTTGGCATGTGTCCATGCAGACAAGTATCTAGGCCAAATTGCAACTTGCAATTGCAGTGCTTCACGGAGGATGGAAGGTGCAGGCGTGCAACCTTTGCTGTGATGGACCTGCTGTTGGACACAAGAGTTTTATCCACAGTGCATGGTTAGCATTCCCAACGGAATTAACCTGATACTTTTTTGTCAGAACAGTTAAACTGCAATTGTTTTAGAATATGTGTGAGTTGTCTAACCAGGGGGTTATAGTTCTTTGTTCTATAGTTCTTGCTTACTGTCATTAAATAACCTCCAGACTACTGCAGGAGAGTTAACTTATGTTTCAGGTTTTTTTTAAATAGTTTTCCAACTTTGAGGAATTCCCCATTGTGAAATTAAATGTGACTACATTACTGGACTTACTAGGCAATTTTCTTCTTCCTCATATGTTGAATCTGATCATATTTTGCCTACAGTTTAAAATGGTTTGATAACACATTTGTTCCTTTCTGTCTCCTAGGCAATACTTGGGACTAAACCCAGAGCTGCCCCTCATCATCCTTTTTCCATAGCTAAGGCAGCAAGCATAGGCCTAGTCGGTTGGGTATAAGTCTCTTTGTACTCACTAGTGCCACACTAGCTTCCGTGTAGGAATGCAGAGGGCTGCAGCTAGGGATTTCAACTCAGATTTGGGTCTCGTTAGTCGTTAGTCGAATATCTCTCATCTATTGAGAGCCAGTGTGGTGTAGTGGTTAAGAGCATGGGACTGGGACTCAGACAATCTGGGTTCTAGTCCCTGCTCAGCCATGGAGCCAACTGGGTGGCTTTGGGCCAGTCACAGACTCTCAGCCCAGCCTACCTCACAGGGTTGTTGTTGTGGGGATAAGATGGAGGAGGAGAGATGATGTAAGCTGCCTTGAGCCCTTTGGGGGAAAAGGCAGGATATAAATCGAACGAATGAATGAATGATGAATGAATCTATCTTCTCTTAACTGAATAGTGAAACCCTCCATTCTTTTCTCTTCCAGGACATGGGCAGGTTAGAGAAAAGAAGCTTATTGCAGAGGGGTAGAGTACTAATTGCTGTGTATTCCTTTCTCCTTTTACAGGCAGGAACTGTTTCCCCCTTTGGGATGGTAGGAATGGTAAGCCCTAATATCTTCTTCCCACATATACCTATCTTCTCAATTCTCTGGAAGCTGCTCCTCTCAGCAGCAGCCCAGTTTGCTTCTGTTAAAGAATGTCTTAAGTTTGCAGTGATGAGAATAATGATGCACACTTCCCCCACAGGAAGAGAGAATGCGAAGGCTTACGCGGCTTAGTTCAGAGATAAAAAAAGGCCATGATAAAGGGGATTAGAGGAGTCCTCTCTATCATCTCTGTCCAAGACAGAAACGAGGAAAAAACAAGAAGCTTCCAGTGAAAACATTAAGAACATAAATTTCCTATCACGGGAAGGTTTTGAACTCAAGAGCCTGATGGTGATAAGAGGAGGGCAGGCTGCTTGTTTGGATAATGACAGCATCCAGCTGCATTACTTGGAAAGAAGTAGGCGGGGCAGCCTCAATGTCCTTGTCTTAAGGACACGTCCCAGGTCCAATGGGCACTGGGCAAACCGCTTAGGGGCTTGGCCAGGGAGGCAGTGGTTATAATTCCAGGGTCTGCAGGCTTGTGGTTTGATTTATTGGCAGGTTTCCGGCAATTCTCAGGAAATTTGGGAGAAGGGAATCACTCAAGTTATATTGTGCCTTGGAGCAGGCAGAAACAACAGGGCTGCTTCTTGCCTGCTCCAAAGCATTGGGCAAGACTCGTCCTTTCCTGAGTAAGGAGGAAATTGTTTCATGGTGCTGACCAGGGGCTTTTGCAGCTGGTGAGTGGGTTTATTAGAAATATTTTTTTGCCATGAATAACATGGTGTTGGCTATTTGGTGCAAAATATTGAATACTTAGGATATTGTGCAGTTCTGGCTGTGCTGACTTTGCTATTCCTCTGATGAGGACAAGGAACAATTAGCCTAATGTGAATGTTTGTATAATTGAAATAGAATCTCATGCATGAGGACATGAACTCAAAATAATTTAATTTAGATTAGTTGCCCTAAAATGCATTAAAGAATGGTTAAAATGGGTTTCCTCTCCCTGTTCTTTCATTGTTTTCTCTGGTAAAGTAACAGCTTCACAAACTGCAACTCTAGTTAGCTGAATCAGCTGTAGTAACTGTAACTATTGAATGGGAGCTATTGAGTGTTGTGATGGATGGACTGTAGGCTTCAGACTGGGCAGAGTTGGGGCTAAAGCCCTGCTTTGGCATGACGTGTAGTAAATGACTGTGACCCACTCACTCTGTTTGGGTCTAGCTTATCTTGCAGGTGGCTGTGAGGACAGACAGGGTGGGGTGAGGGGAGAAACGAACCTGGTGCATCGCCCTGAACTCATTGGAGGCGAGGCTTGAAGCAAAGCAGGGAGGCTGTAGTTAGTCTAGAAAGGTGCATTTGGATTATGCCCAACTATTTTTGGCTGATGAGCATATTTGGCATTCTGAAAGAGTGAGGGCATCTCTTGCCAAATGGCTGCTGTTCACAGAATGGCGGGCCTGATACACTGTGGCAGTCACACAATACCAATTTTCCAAAAGCCAGCCTTGTGAGGTAAAAGAAAAGTAACTTACTCAAGGACCTAAGAATAGTGTCAGAGCTCCAGAGCGCAGACCCATTATTTTGAACCACATCTTTCCACTCCAATTATCATTTCCCAGAAGGATAATTGGTTATGATCACAGGAACTTCAAGCCATGCACATATGGAGACACCCCCCCTCCCACACACACACACACAGGTGAACCATAGAAACAGAGTGAGTCGGAAGGGGTCTCCTGGGCCATCTAGTCTGACCCCTGGCTCCTGCCAGCTCTGCCCAAACGCCCACTCACACACCCACGAAACACCATTTCAAAGCAAACCACCTTAATTCACCCTCCTCTTGGCTCAAAACACCCCCTTACTCCTGGCAACCCCCCCCCCCACACCCCGGCCAATATTTCCTGCCACCTGCTGCAGCCCCCAGAATACTTCCTTATGTTCTGGGCTGCTGGCCACTTTTCACAATGAAGTGCTGGGCTACAGCCATCCGTGCCTGTAGTGGGCAACTAAAGGCTGTGCTGGAGATCATCATTTCCCTTTGCTGCGGCGTCTTCCAGATCAATTTTTAACATTGATTTTAAAAATGTCAGGGAAGCAGGGAGGTGTAGGCCCCCAAGTGCCACTGTGGGGATCCCTAGTATGGTGCAGTAGTGAGAGTTGGAGAGCAGCCTAGCTTCTGCCTGATGCAGAGGCTCATTTCATTCTGCTAGGTCAGCCGTCCCCAGCCTGCAGTCCTCCAGATGTGTTACATAAAAACTTCTGGCACCCCATAGTCAGCTGTGCTGCAGTTTCCTTTTACTACGTCTCATGTAGCCCCCAAATGTCAGCTCTCTTCCTTTCTTCAGGCAGGTGGTTTTATGGACATGTTTGGAATGATGAACGACATGATTGGAAATATGGTAAGATCCCTCTACACGTACCACTGTTCTTTGTATTGTCGGACCAGTCACCAGTGTAGGTGATGGAGTGCAGTGGCCGATGCCATTTGGCCAGAAAGGAGATGTGCATGCGGAGTTAAGTGTTGTTTATATTTAGCAAGAAGGGAGAAGACTGATCTTCATCCCTTCTCTTGAGAGGGGCAACCTTCCAAAAAGCTGGCTCAAGATGCTAATGCTTTCCTAACCGGGTCATATGATATAGTAACGCAGGCACTGAAAAAGCACTTTGTGATTAGAAAGTGGGTGCTTTTTCACACTAAGCATCTAATGTGGAAATGTCTGCCTTGGTGGGGGTTTTGAAACATACGGCCTGTGTTCACTTGAGCACAAGATACAGCAGAAGCACAGTTCTTGGCCAGAGCTGGCAGGGCTGTCTGTCTTTCAGTCCTGCCTGTCTTTGGCCTCTGTTTGGTTATGTTTACTGCAGAACTGTGCAATATGTAGACACGGGAGGAGGCCTTGTGGCCATGATTCTGAATTTGCTACATTGAGGGTAGATGCCTGCTTCTGCTTGATCCATCCGCTGTGGGTATTGCAAGGATAAAGCCCAGGGCGGTGTGTATACAGGGAAGTGGAGAATGTGACACTTGAAATACAACGTTGATTATCTTGGCTTTTTAAAAGGCAGGTGTCTAGCTCTTTCTTGCTTTGTGAAGGTAGGCTTGCAAAAGCATGGGAAATGCCTTCTGGAAAGCCTGCCGGGGGTGGGGGCGGTTGAATAAAATTTCCAATGGTGGAGCATCATTTCCCCTTCCCTGATGAGCAAAAGCAGCATGGGTTAAGCAAAACAGTAAAAACTGTATAATAAGAATAGTAAAAAGGATGTGTTGGCAGTTTATTCAATTTGGAAAGGTCATCTTTTTGGTACAGAAGTTGATGTCCTTCGTCCACGTGGGATGTAGCCCTGTGTGTGCCCTTGTTGAGTGAGGTGGAACAGAGTAGTTTGGCAGGGCCAGCATCTCCCTGTGATTGTTTTTCTTGTTTTCTCCCCCGTAGGGATGCTGGAACAGCTAAGGGGACATGGTCATCCCTGCCTGGGGGAATGCCAGAAAGAAACTCCCAGAAACTCTCAGGGGTTGGTGGCAGGAGGCAAAAGATTAGCATTTGTAGGAACTATTCTGTTCAGTCTCAAATGGATGGATGCAGATATAAGGTAGCTCACCTCTCCTGGTCTTTCTCACACCTCTAGGAGCACATGACGAGTGGTGCCAATTGCCAGACGTTCACTTCCTCAACTGTCATATCCTACTCGAATCTGGGGGATGGCCCCAAAGTCTACCAGGAGACCTCGGAGACACGCTCTGCACCTGGTGGGGTGAGAAGCAGGCTGCTGCCTGCCTAGAATTTTTAACAAGCCACATGGCCGGCTGCTTTCCCTGAGAGCAGGTAGGCCTGAACGGAGACTTGAAGCCAGCCAGCAAGGTTTAATCCCTGAGGCAGGAGATGTTTTCCAGCGAGGGTGACTCCCTGAGGAGGGCAGTGGGGTGTGATAACCAACATCTGTTCTATGAAACTGGAAGGAAATGGATGGGGTCCAGCTAGACAAAACTGAAGTTCAAGGGAGCTTCGGGTCAAGCTTGCCACCCACACCCCTAACAAGGGCTGGTCCTTTTGTCCTCAGATCCGGGAGACGAGGCGGACAGTGCGAGACTCCGACAGTGGCTTGGAGCAGATGTCCATTGGGCACCACATCCGGGAACGTGCACACATCATGCAGCGCTCACGCAACCATCGCACGGGGGACCAGGAGGAGAGGCAAGACTACATCAACCTGGATGAGAGTGAGTGTTCCCCGCAGCGCCCCTCTTTTCTGGGAGGGAGCAGTCCACGCAGTGGCGCCTGCTTAGCCGCTGCCTCCCGTTTGCTTCCCCAGGCGATGCGGCAGCATTTGATGATGAATGGAGGCGAGAGACATCCCGCTTCCGGACACAGCGAGGGCTGGATTACAGGCGTCACGAGGGGAGCAACGGTCGCAGGGCTGAGGGGACCCGTCTTGCTATTCAGGGACCTGAGGAGTCTCCGACCAGACAGTCGCGCCGGTATGACTGGTGAATCCAGAGCAGACTTAAGGGGGGGTGCGATGCGGTCACCCCCAAATCTACCTTCATGCTCTTGTAAGTCTAAATTGTTGCCCCTCGCATGCACGCTGTGCCCCCGAGTATGTTGCCCAAGCTTCTCAGATGAGGGAGGTACAACCTGGCAATCCAAACCACATTTTCAGGAGGTCACGGGCCTGGCTTGTTTCGGCGCCCCACAGCAGTTCCCTCGTACTCCTTCCGGGGATGTGTGTCTGTGGCGTCTCTGCATACACATGCTGTTCATCTGGACACACTGCACTGGACATGTACAGCTGGGCCTTAAAGTGGTTGCCCCTGCTGGCAGGGCAGAAGAGAGTCTTTAAGAGCTAATGGGGCTTCTGCAAATAACTAGACTGTAGGGGGAGTTAGTAATAGGGAGACTAGTGAGAATTTCAGAGGAAGAGTTACTGCTTTTTTGCTGGATGGAGTAAGTCTCTGGGAATCAAAGAGAGCAGGGGATTGTTTGTGTGTGGGAGAGGGACACTTTTTAAAATTTAGTAAAATATTCAAAACAACGTGTAGAGTTCATTTGGCTCCTAGCATAGCTCTGTTTCTTAAACTCGCTGGAATCCTGCAGTGCCTGGACAGGGGACTACCTGGGAATCCTGAATGGCCTCCGAGCAGTATGGAGAAAGGCAGTCTTCAAATACAGCTTTAAAAAACACAGTGCAAAGCCGTCAAAAACAGGTCCAAGAGGCTCTGTGTCTTTCCCAGGCAGGAGAGCCATGTGCCCACATGAGACTTAAATTGTATGCTTTTTGTCCAGAAGAATTTCTTATCATGCAGGGTTGTTCACCATCCAAAAAGGCGAAGTTTTCTGTAGCCACAATTACTGATAATAGAAGCAAAAGAAGACTCTAAGGGCACAGTCACATTTCAAAATTGCAGCCTAATTTAAGTCACATTGGGAGGTAACTCCATATTTATTTCAGCAAGGCTGAAATAAAAGCACATAGTGGTTAAAGTGGTTTGAAATTTTCTCTTTTGGAAGCCTTGGAATTACAACAGCATCGGTATGTTAAGGCGTTTCTCTGATGAGGCAGACTCCCTATTCACAGAGCCTTGATCCCAAGGGGAGGGCAGGAGGGATGCTGTGGCTTAGAAATGCCCCCCAACCATGGGCCTGGTGCGCAGGCACTGTGTCTAAAACTTGCCACCTGAGTGGCTTAAAGCAAGTCAGACATGGATTTAGTTCCTGCTATTAGTTTTTGTTTGAATTAAGCATTCTCTTACTTGGCTCCAGTGGCTGAAAATGCTTCCTTCATTTAGTGGAGACTAACTGAGGCCTCTTTCTCACTGAGATGGTAGACCCATGCATGAGTTATGCCATCTGAGACTGCAGCTGGGAGATTGCATGTCTCCGTAGAACAACAGCAAAATCCCTCCATGTGGAAAATAGAGGATGTGCAAGAAGTCATCCAGCCTGTTTTCTCCCTGATATAGCAGTTCTCTGTGTGAAAGAAACCTCTTGCAAGGAGGAAAATTCCAACCTGCAGTCTTAAATAGTTCAGCCTAGGTACTGGTTGACTGTGTCAGTGAGATCTCAGTCACAGGGATTTTGCAATTAATGTTCTACTTTTCTTGCTTGCTGTTCCTTCTGCATTTCCCTCATGTTCCTTTTCTGATTTCTCTTGTTTCTCCCTCTCCACCCTTTTACTCAGGTACAGACAGTGAAACTCTGATGGTGAAGCCCCTACAAAACATCTCTTGGACCTTCCTCAAGTTGAATACTAGCCTTGTGCCCCTCTTAAAATTTAAATTAAGCGACTAACTCTCTCAGCACAGTATAGAGCAGGTGGCCAAGGGGAACATGAAGGATCTTGTCCATGAATGACACATCTGCTTTACTTTGTTTTTCCTCTAACTCCTCCCCGCCCCCCACTGAGCTCCCCAATCCCTCCCCTTCGTGTTTTTGGGGGGATGCAGGAATATTCTCCTGGAGTTTTGCCATCCCCTCTGTATTTCCTACTCCAAGTTTGGCTGGTTCTGGAAATTATATTTAATCTATCTACCCACCTCAAGTGGCAACCATGTAACAAAGTCTGTTGATCTGCTATTAGTCTGAAGCACTTGGAAAATAACCTTTGGTCACCTTTGCTCTCAGTCTGCCTGCCCCGGAAAAACGGGGCATGTATGAAGGGGTGCAAGGGATCGGGTGAGGTGTAGACAAACCAAACAGGCCTACCTCTCTGCCCCAACCCTGTCAGCTCCCCATCTTATAAAATTTGATTTTGTGAAACTTGTAACTAGATGTTTACTGAATTGAATAAAGAAATGGAACCTGTAAAGCAACAGGTTGGCCTCCAGCTCCGTTTTTGTGTCTCCCAGCTCTCAAGGGAAATCAGAGGGCTATTGGCTTTCTTCAAACACGCAGTCTCAAAGTCCACATCTTCTCTTATTGAACCAATCAGTCTGACAAGCCACGTGTATGGTTAGTTTTATTAAAAGTCTTTACTCTTCCTCCCTTATGTCTGTAACTGTTTACAAGATGGAATCCTTAGCCGAACAGGAGTAGCACTGAATCCCCAGGCCTTGCTATTGTAGGGCTGATGAAAACGAAGCTGGCCTGTTTTTCCTTTGTCTTCAGACTATCAGCTCTCATGAGGAATACATTTCTGCTCAGGCATTGCTGGATGTGGAGAAGTTCTGTAAAGCTATTGCTTAAAATCCTCTTTTCATGTATGGTCTCTGTTGGTCTTTGTAATAAAGCCTCGGGTTCCAGCAGCAGTCTCCTACTGCATCAGTGCTCTAAAACATGGCAGGAGCCTTGGCAGATCGGTTAAGCGAGCAACCATAGACTGTCTTGGCACAGTCAATGGTTCCTTCCAAGTCGGGACCCAACTCCCATGGAACAGCTCAAATCTGGTACAAACACCTTGCCTTCAGATGCGAACCCTGCTTTGTGTCATGCTCATTCTATTCTGGTTGGCCATCTTGAGTGAGGGCAAGCCCCTCATTTCATCAGATCCGTCACCATGGTCTCCACATACGGATGGTGGCAGCAGGTGAGGTTGGCTGGGTTCAAGGTGCATGTCGCTGGGGCACAATGTTAGAGAAGGATTTGATAAAGACCCAGCCACGAGGGCGCGAGAGTCTGGAAGAGGTGGAGGCTGAGCAAGTTTCAGAAGAGAGGGCTATAGAAAGGAAGACGAGCACAGGGAAAGGCTCTGCCTTGCGTGGCCACCAGACTAGAAAGGAGCTGGTGCAGCAGATGGTCTGGCCCAGGAGCCTCTTCCAAGTGTTGCAGGATCTGAAGTTTCATATCCTGACTCAAACAGTATTGGAATAGCAGTCAACCTGCAGCAAATTTTTGGTTGGCGTGGGTAGGAGAAGGAGCAATGGCCCCTGGGAGGAAAGGCAAGGTAGGCATGGCGGCTGTTTCCATGATGCTGGAAGGCAAGCAGTATCCCAGATGGCAGTCTCTGGCACGCTTTGTGTTGCCTGCCCTGGCCCTGCATCTCAGGAGGAGAGGCTCAGCAAAACCTTACGATAACTGGCCACTTGAGGAGGCGGAGCTGCTGCGCAGGCTTCTCCAGAAAGCTTTCCCCACACTAGAGTCCTCCAGTGTAGAACTCCCATCATTCTTGACTGGGCTGATAGGCCCTGAAGTGCAGTGGCACCTGGAGAGCACCAGGTTGGACAAGACTGACCTACACTGTACATGCACAGAGTTGCGGTGTTTTGGCCAAGCACATCACGGGTGTGGATGAGTGAAGTGTTTGCAGGTTCTGCAGTGCAGTGTTCCACTTTCAAAGGTGGGGAATGATGCTTTTGTCTAGTGTGCTGTGCACTGTGTGATTTAATAGTTTTAATGCTATTGCCAAGCAGCCCAAATTCTGCAGCCTGGTTTACAACTATGCACATTTGTATCATTGTTCTCAATCACATGATGTATTCTGCAATGTTTACTATCTTGCAATCTTTCTCTAATTGTGGAGGGGAATAAGCAGTTATGTAGAACAGTGGTGGCAATTTCTTTTTCTCATTTTATCGAATGCCCAAATTGGCTCCACACAAGCAGGTTTGGGGTCACATCCTGAATTGGGCAGAGCCCCACACTGCTGGCATGTGGCCGGAGGGGAGTGCCCTGACCCCATTCACATGTGCCTGTATCTATGCACGCACGCACGCACGCACAAAACCATATTATACAGCCTCCCAGAAAAAGCCCCTTCCCTGCTCAGTAATTCAGCTTTTAAAAATTCTCCATGGACACCAGTGGAGGCTTTTAAAGAGCCTGACTGCAGGCAGACACTTCCTCATCTCTGATGCAGAGCACATATTCCAGCCCTCGAATCCCTGGAAAACATCCTTAGCCAACAGCCAACTGCTCTGGCTCAGCAAAGGTTTCCTGCATGCTTTCAAGCCTTTCCTTTAGCACATGGCTTAGGTGCTTCTCTGTTTTTTGTTTAGCACTAATGTGTTCTAACACAATTGAGGCTGCTGATGTCACGATACCCATCGAGGGCTCATTCAACTGTAATAAAAGTGTATGTGCTGCAGCAAGCTAACACAGCTTGGATTTGGAGGACAAGCGACAATAGGATGGCTTGCTGACGATGAGGTCACGTTTTGGAATCCTGGGTGGTTTATGAAGGACACTGATGGGTGCTTTAACCCCCGAAAGGAATAAAATCCCTCAGATCCTGGGAACTCTCAGGTTTTGGCTGCAGGGATAGATTGTTCTTCAAGAGCCTAGTGCCCCACTGTGGACCCTGCAATGCCTTGTCTATTGATCCGGAGGCTGCGGCAGGTGCTTCCTCAGCTGTTCCAGGCTTGGACTAGCTGTTCCAGATGTGGACCCTGCAGTGAGTTTTCAATTAGTGGCTTGCCAGACCTCTCGCCAGCAAGAGGAAAAAACACGAGCTGATGGAAAGCAAAGGCACCAGATTAGATCCATGCCCTTCCTATAGTGAAACTATTTTAAAAACTAGATAAAAATGAGCTCAATTGCTATCCAGGTTCTTTCACAATTGCATTTTTCTTTTGGCATCTTTGCAAGGTAGGCCTGAAGCATCTACTGCAGCAGAATCTATTTTAATGCTAGGATTCATAATGGGAACACAAGCAATCATTGAAAATAGACTCAAAGCATACACACAATGTCTTTTTTCCCACTAAATTGTTACTACTACCACCTCCTCTTTGGGTCTGCTTTGCTTCCTATCTTTCTGCTGGTATAGTGTATGTTAAAAAAATCAGCTATGATCACAGGTGTTAAAAAGTAATACAGTGAATGAAGTAGTACTACTATGCCAAGGCACAAAAACGTGACAATATCACAATAAAGCCTGGCCCTCATGCTCATTTCTTGAACCACGAATACTTCTGCTTGCTAATGTGTAGATGCTGTCCATTGGGCCCACTACCTTCCTGCTCTTACCAAAGCCACAGGGGAAGCAACTCATGATGCCATTTTGCCATAAGCAAAATTCTTCACTGGAGCTGCTGCATTGAGCCATATTTAGCCAAGTTTTGGAAACTAGTTGAGTGGACAGAGGTTAAGCAGACACAAAGGGCATCCAGTCAAGTCAGCAGTGATGCTGGTGGAAAGGCTAGTTCCCTAGAAGGATTCTGTATGTTATTGATGGTTGAGACAGCGACCTCATCAATACAGGCCTATAGCTCACGGAAGACAGGAGAAAATGGGAAAGCATCCAGAATTGATCCAACAAGAAAGAACTAGTCAGAAGATGCCGGGGAAAAGTAGTTTTCTCCTTTAAGAAACCTGAGCAAAAAGGCATCTTAAATAATCCCCCCCCCCCCCCCAATATCTTGATCACAGCCCATGGAGTTGTCCTGAACCTGCCTTGCTTTTTGAGAAGTTTGTTTCTGGAGCCTTTAAAACAGTCTTCCCCAACCTGCTAACTGCTGGTCCTGCTGACGGGAGTGAGAGCCCAGAATACCTGAAGGGCACCAAGCTGGGAAAGGTCACCACGGAGCAGCCATTTATCAATAGCAGCTTCGATGGATGGTGTGCCCCTCCTGGAAGGTCAGACCCATGAAGTGTAACTTCCAGACCTGAACATGACAGGGTGTTTTCTTTGGGGCTGCTCTTGAAGACTATCCGAAAGACAAAGCAGATGGGTTGCAGTATTTGGTATGGCTTCCCATGTTGGAATCACTGCCATGGGCAGCCTAACGGAGTACATATTGCAATCAAAGGCAGAAACATCAGTTCTGGTTTCAAACCTACAGAGGCCTCTACTCTGAACTGGGCAGCCCATGATCCACTTTTTTCCTGGGCTGTGGGGGAAAGACAGATGCTGATAGCAGTGCTGGGGCAGGTAACTAGGTTGGGGTCATCAGAAATGGGGGATGTTTTCTTCCGTGCTAAGCAGGGAAACAGCAGTGGTCGGAGAGAAGACTGATCCAAAGAAACCTTTGGCTATTGCATGGTATCAAAGTGATGCATATAAATTCATTAACCAGAGTGAGACGATGAGCAACAGAGTGGCGTGTTGGTGAGAATGCTGCATTGGGGACCTGGGAGATCTGGGTTCTAGTCCCCATGAAGCTCACTGGGAAACTCTGGACCGGTCTCAGGCTCTACTTCACAGGGTTGTTGGTGGGAGGATAAAAATGGAGTAAACTGCCTTGGGTTCCTCACAAGGGAAACAAGGTGGGATAAAAATGCAATGTAATATGACCTTTAAATATATTTACATCTTTTAATTATTTCAATAGAAGGGCATTTATATTTAAACCATTCACACAGAGAGAAGGTACAGAAATGAGAGGTTTGTGTTTTAAGTCTGTTTTTTTCCTGTACCATATTCTGTGACTGACTTTTGTATAGACATGCACAGTATTGAGCTGTGCCTGGATTGCTATGTGGAGAAATATCACCATGCCCGAAATGCAATTTCTGTGCATGCTAAGTGCAGCACCCAAAAAACTCAAGGTGTGGCTCTCCCTGCCATAGAGATTCCTTTGCCCTTTGTCTTTTTGACGATTCTTTGTCAAAGAAGGTGCTGCTTCAGTTCCATGAAAGCAGCCTCTGGAAGCCTCTGTTCTTCTGGAGCTAAAGAATGGTTCTATTTTTGTTTTCTTTAGGAGGTGCTGTAAAACCCTTTTAATCTGCCTTTTTTCCCTTCTGGGATCATCTTAGATGAACGTCTGTATGTTTGACTATCTAACACTTCAGCAATGGCTGTTGTATCTTTTTGTCGATTTTATATGCAGTGATTCTTATTTTTCCCTCTTTTGTTGTAACTGGAAAAGCAACTCACAAATGCTGAAAGTAACCAAATGCTTCCTAGTGTCCAGTGTGTTTTGTGGAGCATCAGGAACAGTTTTTGGAGATGGAGGTAGGAAGTACTGCAGTAGGATGGATACTGCCTTCTCAGAGATGTAGAGAAAGAGAAAAAGGCCAGAATGAGAGTGATGGAAATGTAACCTTGGAGTCCTTGTCCTTTACATCAACACATTGGTGAAAAAGCCAATAGCAAGCCCAAGAATGTTAATATTGGAAATACAGAACTGAAAAGAGCTCAAGAGAGCTGTCAAAAATTAGGGCATTCATCCACAGGGTTGCCTTAAGTTGGAGCTGACTGTGCACATGTTGTAGCAACAACAGAGTTGTAGACTTGTACAGCAGGGCTGGGCAGATTACAGGTTTGCAAGCTCAGCTTTGTTTTTTATTAAAACCATCAGGGTCACCAACCAGATGCAGGTGCAAAATAATGGTTGGGAAAATGAGGAGCAAGGTGCTTCGGAGCATGTGCTTAGGCCAAGAATTTGTTTTCAGTACCAGGACTGAGCTCAGAGTCTTTCCACACACAAATGAACAAGAGTTTCCTGCCAACTTCATTCCGTTCCGCAGCCTGAAGTTTGCGGGGACAGCATTTGCTGCTATTGCTAAATCACCTGGAGACCTCTCAGTAAAACCTGTACATGGATCCTGTACATGGGTACATGTGCTGAGTCTGATGCTGAAGAAAAGTACTAAACTCAGATGCACAGAAAATGGGTGGACAGGGTTGCTTGGATGCTAGCTCTTCCGGTCATGTTCCAAGATAAAGTTATTTTATTATAAAATATTTCTAAAGTGCCCCTTGGCTTTCCAGTTGTCTGATCGAGACACAAAAGGCTTAAAATGCTACTTTCCCCTGCTAAATGGTTCTTCCTTTAACGCATTCAACAGGGAAGGGACTCCTGGCATGCCTTGCAGAAGTGCCCATGTGGTCCAGGGCCTTTGGCTCTGCCTGGCCCTGTGCTAGGTCCATGGTGCTGCCCTCCGAAGTTACTGGAAAAAACATCCGTGTGCCCCTCAGTCTTCCTGATGTTCTGCTGTACCAAGAAAAGGATGGGCTTGCTCAGTTTTGGTCTTGTAAAGGTCAAATCTGACCTCCAGGTTTTCTTTTCTGTTCATTCGTCCTGCAAAAATGCATTATCCCCCATTCAATTATTATCGCAGGGCACATCTGCTTCTTCCAGGGCTAGTGGAAATGCCTCTTTTTTTGCAGCCATTTTAATTTCCTCCCCCACCCTTGACCTCCCAGACTTTATGTTCCCCCACTGAAGTATCACTGCTGCCTCTTTCCAGAATAGAGAGGGGCAACCTAATACACTCCACATACTGAGTCCCTACTCCAAATACTTTCCATTATTCATGTTCACTGGCTAATGGGAGCTGTAGTCCAAAACATCTGGAGGTTACCACATTGCATGCCCCAGAAAGCACTGAGGCCAGCAAGGGCTCGGAAACAAAGTGGGTGTGGTGTGTGTCTCTCTCATCAATTGTCCTTCTGGCTTGTGAAAACCAGAGATTTCCATGTTGGACCAAATCCTTATCAGAATTCTGTGAGGTAGCATTCCCCAACCTGGCGCCCTCCAGCTGTTTTGAACTACAAGGTGCATCATTTGTGACAATTGATTGTGCTGGCTACAGTTGATGGGAGTTTTAGTCAAACACATCTGGAGGATGTCAAAATTGGGGTGAGTGTTATAAGTGAAGAATTTCATTTTTTCCTGATAACCAAACAGCAAGGGTCAGTTACTTAGTGTTCTATCAGAGAGAGACAAGAGGGTGGAAAATATACAATAAATCTCCGTCAAGAAGGTCAGAATTTGTAAAGATAAGCCTGGAGGCAGATGTCTTGACACCAGATGTCCTACAAAGAAATGTAGGTCAAGAAAACCATGTACAAAAGTAACTGGATGTTTCCTGCTGTGATGTTCTCTGTTACCAATCATTGCAAAAAGCTAGATGTATAAATTCACTGTGCATGATGACTGTTGCAGCGGTCCTGATTGGAGATGGGCTCACTGTATATTGCTAGTGTGCACCTGCAATAAAGAGTCCTTTTAAATATCAAACAACTTGCTGGTGTTGCCTGTCTTTCCCATGGTCAGACAACACAAAGAGGGACTTTTCTTGTTCTCAACCAACAAAAAGGAACGTCAGTGTCGATTAGTCCTCTTATTGCAGCAACTGGAACCACAGCTCAGAGAATGGCTTGCCTACGGCCACCTGGCTAGTTGTCACCTGTGCAACATTGGAACCACAGACTCATTCCTCAGCTTCTTTTAGCCCCTGTGCTGCAGCAGCTGTTGCGTATGTAACTGACATGCTCTCCCGTTCCTCCCCTCCCTTTAATGCTTCCTCTCCATGAAATGTTACTTCATAAGCCCTCTGGGAAGCTTTTTTCACTGTGGCTTTGTAAGATAAGATGCACATCGCTGTACAATTGTAACAACCCAGGTCTCCAACACACTCTGTCTCTCAGTTCCCTCAAATCTATGCTACATACCACCCCCAAATTTCTAAATGTCTGTTTTTACTATGCAGCATTCATTGTAGCCCCCTCCCCGCACTCCCACAGCTTAATGCCCTTAAGCAACGTGTGGCAACCGGATGCCCCCCAGAAATGCTGGACTACAACTCCCAGCATACAGCTTGTCTCCATCTCCCAGCCAGTCTAGGCGTTATTTCCCTTGCCCCACATAACTGAGCTTGTTGTTACAGTCACAACATGCTTGAGCATCCTCCACATGCGTGTTTGGCCTGTCAATGCTGAACCGGAATGGGGAAATCTTCTGCGACATTTCCATCCACCGTAACTGCCCCTATTTGCCAGGCACACCCCTGTTTCCCAGTACCGGCTTTTTGCGTCCTGGGGAAATTGGGGTAGCTTGACAGCAAACTGATGCAATGAGTGACCTTCCAGCCTCCCTTATCTTCCCCAGACAGAAAATGTTGCTGATGGTATTTTAAATTGCAGCTGCTCTATAAATACGACCAGACCCACTCTGAGATTAGATACTCTTTTAATGAATCTTAAGGTTTTTGTTGTATTTTTTAAAAGATGCTTTTATGCCTCCTCTGCTCGTCTGCTGGTTCCAGTAGGATAAAAGAACGGTTGGATGAGCCTACTTGTACAGCAGACGTGGGAGCATCTGCAGCAACGGGCTGCAGGGAGCAGGGGCAGGAGATCCTTTCTGTGAGGATGCAGCCGCACAAAAGATAGTGCTTGTTTCCTCCTGGGTGAAAAGTTGAAAGGGATGCATGCTTCTGCTGACAACCAGGAAGGGAAAGGCAGCCTCTGCTTCCCTCTGGAGTCTCAGTGCACAGATAACCACATTCTGGAAGCCAGTGGGGGACACAAGGAAGAGCTGTCACATCCATGTCCTGCTTGAGCACTTCCCAGAGCTGGGAAGCTGCAGGTGCCCTAGAAAGCTTGCTTTGATCCAGCCTGGCTTTGCTTATGACAGAGAAACTTCAGCCTCGTAAAAACGGATTAACCCTTGGAGCCTTTTCTGAGCTATCTTCTGAATGAGCTTGGGCTGCCATATTTTCTGGGGGCATGATGCGAAGGGCAATTGCTATTTGAAGCAGGAGCGGCTTGAGAATGCAACCCTACATATCTCAAGGAAATCAACCTAGGGAAAACTACTAACTAGTACACAGTTGCTCCACTTCTAATGTGTTATTGTCTCCCCACTCCATGCTCGCCATTGCTTCTGTGGATAATGCTAAGTGAAAACAGCCAAGTTTTTAACAGTAAGCTGACAATTTGATCCTTCCCTCTCCTCCTTTCACACCTTAATTTGCTTCCTGCAGCTGTTTTTCTCATCCCCTGCAGAGAGAGACTGGAATTTCATGGTGCTAATAGCTGCAAATGCTCCTTCTCAAAGGAAGTACGTTACTCTAACTGCAGCAAGAGCCAGAGGATGCTGAAGGGGAATGGTTTCCAGAACACCCCAGAGAGGGCAGGAGAGTTTCTTTTGCTAAATAGCCTCACCCTGCAGTAGTTCCCAAGAAGGCACCTCAGGGGAAGCAACTGTTCCAATGACAAATGGTATTGCACTTTTGAGGGTCCACTGCTCTGCATACACATCATCTTATTAATCATTGCAAGAATCCTGCAAAGTCAATCAATCTTATTACTTCCAGATTGCAGATTGGTGGGAGCTGAAGCCAAGATGAAGCATTTACCTAAGAAGGCAATATTTAAGCCTGGCACTTCTCAGATCACCCTTTTGTACCAACTGCCAATAATAGGAAAGAATGTTCCTGAAAATTTGGGAACTCTGTGTGTGTGTGTGCGCACACGTGCATGTGCGCACGCCTCAAAGAGTGGGAAGATAAAGCTACAAAACAAGTCTTGCACCTAGGGCCACGCTGAAAAAAAGATGGAGGGTTCTGACACTCTTGGATCAGTGATGTCAACTGTGGATCCAAAGGAACGCCTGTTTCCACATTTGATTTGGGGTTCCAGGCAACATTTCCTCTGCTTCATTGTTGACAGTGCCATTGAGAAATTGTGTGTCTTCCCTTCTGGCTTAGGCATGGCATCCAGGGTTGTCTGGCGGTTGTCTGTGCTCGTCTTTGCCTTCATTGTCTTAGCCTAGCCAATTGGCTCTCATCTGAGTCCAGCTTATGGAATCACCATGTGTGAGTGGGACAACATCACAGTCTCCTGGGACTTAAACAAGCAAGGGGACATGCAATCTATCCCACTTCCTGCTCTGGTCCTCAAAATGCCCAGGATTAGGCCTTGGTTTTCTGGGAGATACCTTCTTTTACACATGGAGCAAGAGCCTATTCTACTTGTTCTCCATTTCCTTCCCCTTATGGGGATCATAGCAAAGATCCAGAACAAAAGAACATCTTGCTGGCCAAGACAGCTGTATGTTACCCAGACATTTCATCTGGTGCATGGTAGAAATTTCTGCTTTCTGTCCCCTTCTCTTGGGATAAAGATGGGTCTGCCCCCAAAAGTAGCAATGCTCAGGCTGACAGCTCAGAGGGTGCATCCATGTCATAACAACAGGATCTCCTTCTAGTACTCCTTCTAATTACAGTAATTATGGGGGATTTCAGTCTCCCAGATATTACTTGGGAGACTCACTCGGCGGTGACAGCCAGGTCACGTCGCTTCCTAGAAGCTCTAGAGGGTGGGTTTTTCACACAGAGGGTCCGAGAGGCGACGAGGGGGGGAAACATCCTGGACTTGGTCTTGACCAATAGGGAGGAGCTGATAGATGAAGTACAGATTAGGGGAGCTCTGGATGCGAGTGATCACTCCATCCTTTGCTTTGAGATCAGGGGACTGGGGCCGTGCAGCAGGGTGAGCACTAGAAGCTGGGACTTCAAGAGGGCCAACTTTGGCCAACTGAAGGCCAGACTGGGGAAAGTCTCCTGGGATGGGTTACTAGAAGGTAAACGAGTTGAGGGGTAGATGGCACTCAAAAGGGAGGTTTTGCAGGCGCAAGCCCTGACGATACCTCTAGTCAGTAAGGTGGGGAGGCGGAGGAGAGTGCCGCCATGGATGCGAAAGGAGGTGGTTAGGGGGATTAGACGAAAGAGGAGCCTCCATAGGAAATGGGTACTGGGGGAAATAGACAAAAGGGTATACCGGGAGGAGGAGGCCTGTTGCAGAAGGATTCTTCGCAAGGCTAAGGCTGATTACGAGCTGAGACTTGCCAAGAATATCAAGAGCAACAAAAAGGGCTTCTTTCAGCATGTAAATAGGAAAAGGAAGGGGAGACAAGTGGTGGGACCACTAAATAAGGAGGAAGGAGATCCAGTGACTGACATGAGGGAACAGGCACAGATGCTAAATGACTATTTTGCCTCTGTGTTCTCCCCAAAGCAGGATGGAGGATATCCGTATAGGAGATTAGATGAGGCTGGGGACTTAGGGGCAGAGATTAGAGTCACCCCCCTTGAAGTCAAGGGGCTCCTCAGGGCATTGGACATTACAAAGGCGCCAGGCCCTGACGGGTTACACCCGAGAGCACTTAGAGAGTTGGCAGGGGTTCTCTCACGCCCGCTGGCCTCCATTTTTGAGGCCTCGTGGAGAACGGATGAAGTTCCAGAGGACTGGAGGGTGGCATCAGTGGTCCCAATTTTCAAAAAGGGTAGTAGGAAGGACATGGGGAATTATAGACCGGTTAGCCTTACGTCCAGGGACTGCAGGTGGCGCAGTGGTTTAAACCGCTGTGCTGCTGGGCTGGTGGATCGAAAGGTCGCCGGTTCGAATCTGCACACGGGGTGAGCTCCCGTGCTCTGTCCCAGCTCCTGCCAACCTTGCAGTTCGAAAGCATGCAAATGCAAGTAGATAAAAAGATACCACTTCGGTGGGCAGGTAACAGCGTTCCGTGCACTTCGGTGTCTAGTCATGCCGGCCACATGACCACGGAGACTGTCTGCGGACAAACGCTGGCTCCCTCGGCTAGGAAACGGAGATGAGCACGGCCCCCTAGAGTCAGGCATGACTGGACGTAACGTCAAGGGGAAACCTTTACCTTTACTTTACCTTTAGCCTTACGTCCATTGTAGGAAAAACAATGGAAAGGCTCATAATAGAGAGAGATCTAGTGATGCTAGATAGGGAAGGGAGGCTGACAGCCACACAACATGGCTTCCGCAAAAACAGGTCCTGCCAGACAAACCTTGTGGAATTCTATGACAAGGTTTCAAGATGGCTAGATGGAGGGGATGCAGTGGATGTGGTGTACCTGGATTTCAGCAAGGCCTTTGACAAAGTGCCCCATGATATCCTGGTGGAGAAACTGAGGAGTTTTGGGATAGACCAAAGCACTGTCCAGTGGATTAGGGCATGGTTGACTGACCGAAAGCAGAAGGTAACCATTAGCGGGGAATCGTCGGGATGGCAGCCAGTGACAAGCGGGGTCCCCCAGGGCTCTGTCCTGGGGCTGATCCTGTTTAATCTTTTCATTAACGACATGGAAGAAGGGGTGAACAGTCTGCTGATCAAATTCGCAGATGACACTAAAACTGGAGCAGTGGCCACAACTGAGGAGCAGATACACCAGATCCAAAAGGATCTGGACAGACTATGGAAGTGGGCAGGAGACAACAGGATGGCGTTCAATGTGGATAAGTGCAAGGTCTTGCACTTGGGGCATAAGAATAGCTGTCATAAGTACAGGTTAGGTGACAAGTGGCTGGAGAGCAGCACTTGTGAAAGGGACCTTGGGGTACTGGTTGACCGCAGGCTAAACATGAGTCAGCAGTGTGATGCGGTGGTCAAGAGGGCGAATGCCACCCTTGGCTGCATAGCCAGAAGTGTGGCTTCTAGATCAAGAGAGGTATTACTACCACTCTACACGACTCTGGTGCGCCCGCAACTGGAGTATTGTGTTCAGTTTTGGGCCCCTCATTACAGAAAGGATATAGCCAGGTTGGAGTCAGTGCAGCGTAGGGCCACAAGGATGGTGGCTGGTTTGCAGGGGATGCCATATGAGGCAAGACTGAGGGAACTGGGTCTCTTCAGCTTGGAGAAGAGGAGACTCAGAGGGGATATGTTGGCAACATACAGGTATGAGAGGGGCTGTCACATGGAGATGGGGAGAGGCCTGTTCTCCCCTGCAGAGGAAGGCAGGACGCGCTCCAATGGAGCAAAGCTCAGGGAGCCAAGGTTCAATTTGGATGCCAGGAAGCACTTCCTGACAGTTAGGACCCCGAGGGCGTGGAATGGGCTTCCACGGGAGGTCGTTGAGGCCCCATCGGTGAGGGTGTTCAAAGACAGGCTGGACATGCACATGGTGGGCATGTCATGAGCGGAGCCGGCTGGTGCCAGAGGTCAGACTAGATGGCCCGGGAGGCCCCTTCTGACTCGCTCTTTTTCTATGTTTCTATGCTTCGAGCTCTTTTTGATGCTGCCAGGAACTCAGCAACAAGGCAGCCTTATGCCAAGTGGTGGGAGTCTTTCTAAATATGGTCTGTGCTGATGGTGCCGATCCAGCGACTCCTGCTGTTGTTATTACATTGCATTTATATCCCATCTTTTTCCTCTTTTGAGGATAGCAGCATTTGGCTGAGCGTGAGTGACCAGTCCAACGTCGCCAAGGGAGCCTCATGGCCAAATGGGGACTAAAACCCCCGTCTCCCAGCCCCCCAGCCCAACACTCTAACTGCCACACCAGCTCTTCTTACACTTCCTTTCCTCTGTTCAGAAGAGGCCTTAAATGGTCACCCTTGCATATTTATCTAGCAGCTATCACTGCTTTCCCCGGGCCAGTGGATGGCCCTTAAATTTTCCTCCCACTTTATAATCTGACCATTTCTTAATGGAGTTCAAAATGTCATGCCTCTAGTTAGAACAGCCATTTCCCAGTGGAGCTTGAACGTAGTACTCAAAACATCGACAGCAAAGCCATTGGAATCACTAGCAATGATGAATCTTTGCCTTCTTAGCAGCAGTCATCTTAGCCCAATGATCTAGCGGACTTTGTGCCCTCCACGTCCATCCTCCCTCTGTGGCACACCATCAGGATAAAAGTTGTTCTCCGCCCTGACATCTCCTTCCATCCAAAGGTTGTCATAGACTTTCATTTAAATCAAGCTGTGGTGTTGCTAGATTTTTCCCCCTTCTCTGATTTCCCCAGAGGAAAAGGTTCTTCTCAGATGTTCAAAGGACTTTACTGGACTCTCAGTCTCTTTGCCAGAACAGCCGTTTGTTCCTATGCTACAGAGCGAAGCAAAGCGACAACCTGTTTTCTCTCACATTAAGGCCATGAGGTCAGTGTGTGAGTTTGTGGGAGCAGAGCTTTCTCTGCAGCCGAGGGCATATCCTGCAGGAAGTGTGGCTAGTTCCACTACCTTTGGTAAAGGTGGCCTCCGACTGATGTTTGCCATGCTGCAACTTGGTTGGAACCATCAATATTCATCCGGCATTACCACTTAGATGTTGGCACCACTTCTGATTGTTCCTTTGGCTGTGCAAGTTCATCATCCCGATGATGATGATGACGACGACGACGACGACAGTGAGCCACCCATTGCAAGCCATCTTCTTAATCACCCATGGGCACCCACAAGGCGGAAAGACTGCAGTTCTTCGGGTGGTCATCTGTGTATTCACTCAACCCACCCATGGCCCCACTTCAGTGTTGAGTTCAATGAGTTCAATGTTAGCATCAAAGTTGATTGCCATATCGCTACTGATCTCAGCTATCAACTATCCCCTCAGTTCCCTGAGAGTGCCTTTTATGGCCTCAAAACCAAAATAGGCATTCTCAGGGAACTGAGGGCATGGCTGAGAATTTGTCAGGATACGCCCACTGAGACAGTGGGAGTGAGTTCCCACGAAAACTTCCTCAGTTACAGAAGTTTTCCAAAAGAGGTTCCTGTGTGCATCACACACAGATTGTGTGATGCACAGGTGACCACTCAAAGAACTTCAATTATGAGCAACTAACCTGTCTTGTTTCATGACAAGCTAACCCAGAAACTCTGGGTTGTTTATGGTTGAACAAGACAGAATTAACCCATGTCTTGTTGTCGGGTTCCTCAGTTGTTAATGAAAAAACAAAGGCTTGCATACTGCTCATCTCTACAATTCTTGGATGAAACAACCTAAGAATTACTACAGTACTGTGCAAATTGAGTGACTATTTAGAATTCGCAAAGAAGATGTTAACAAATATTTTAAAAACACACATTTATTTCAACAAAGAATAATGCTGATACATGTGTTTTAATATGAATTGTTGATTGCAGGAAATTTAACACTGTTCTAAAAACACCAAGAATTTTGAAAGAAATTAAATCACAAAATCTCAGGGGCGTAAATCTCTGATAGGTCTGTAAATGTGTAAATTAAAATAGCTTATTTACTTATCTAACTCTGAATCAAAAATAAGATTTTTCTTTTATCTAGGCCTGTATGTTTTGCAGCCTTTGTTTTGGGGTCTTCTCAGCCTATAGATTTAGCAGCAGAAGTGACTCGCCACAAGAGCACAGAAAAAGCCAGAATGTGTTGGGATTTGCAATTCTTAAAGAGACCATATGTCGGAGAAAGGCGCTCTGTCTTTCAAAAAGGAAGTTTCAATAAAAAATCATTGTCCCATATATAGTCTTAGAGAGCAGCTGTGTGAGGAAAATCTCTAGAAAAGTCAGATTTTTCGAATGCATTAACTTTTTTGTTTGTTTGTTTTCTCACATCTCAACTTAATTACAAATAGCATTAAAATAAGGCCCACAGTTTGGTTCCCCACTAATATTTTCTGAGATTGTGCTTTAAATAACTATTTCACCTCCAAATTTTACTGACTCCCAACTGCCCTACCTTAGCACTGGCATCAGTTATACTTTTTAAAAGACTTATAGTTTTGTTCCCCAACACCTGCAGTATAATAAAACAATAGTGTAAGTAGCATATTAAAATAGAATTTATGCTGCAGCTCCTATTTCTCCCCCAAAATCTCACTGTCTCCTACCTGCCTAAAAACCCTAATTGACATAGTAAGAAGGTCCATGTATTAAGCCTATGGGCCTGATCCATCCAACCTGCCTAACTTTAGATTTGAGGATATTTAGGAAATAATAAAACTACCCGTATACAAGATAATATACAGTTGATTTAATATATATGGTGATAAAATATGGATGTGCATTATCACTAAACAAGCAAAAGAAGGTTCAAACTAATCCCTTTGGGACATACAGGATTTCTTGAAACTCTGGGATGCCCCCCCAGAGTTCAAATTGCTCAGACACCTGGAGTGCTCCTGGATCTCAACAGGAGGCCAAAGAGCAGGCAGCTCCTCTTGACCTGGATTTTATGTAGTCCTTCTCTCCCTCTGTTTCAGGGGATGTCAGTTTATACAAATGGCCCTCCTTCCTAGAAGCAAGGGAAGGACAAAGAAGGAAGCGCCAGCTACCCCAATTTACTTAAGCAAAGTGTTATGAAAACATCCTGCACTCAAGGATGAGAGAGGAAGTCACAGCAGCCCACCCTACAAGTTGCTCACAGCAAGTGAGCCCAACAAGTGTCTGTGGCTATACGTACTTTCTGCCTGTGCAGGACACTGGGAACAGTTTACACTTGGCTCCTTCTTGCAGCAACTTCTGGTTATTGATCCCAATTCACTTCACCAGACAAAGGCACACAGTAAGTATTCTCCTGCTTTGCAACCTGTGACAGGTGTCAGGTGCCTACCTGTTAGAGACTTGCAAAGCCCCAAGAGGTCCTTAGGAATACCTTCCCACCTCCTTTACAGAAGGACTGTTGGATTTTCTGGAGGAGGGATCAGGTCTCCCCTCACCTTTGAATGCTCTACCCCCACACCTGTTGGGAAAATTTGGATAAATCCTGGCAGAAAAATGTTGCTTATATGTGCTTTTGTGTTGCAAAATCAAATCTGCACGCTTTCTCAAAAGCACCAGTTTTCCAAGCCAAGTCACTGTTTAAAATGGCACTCGTCCCCTCTCCCTTTCTTTTGCTCTTCTTAGCTGTAAGGCAGAGCAGACAGGCCATTCAGTCGAATACACAATCACGGCTACCATGTTGCTGCATAGTCCTTGCAGGAATTCAGTTTACCAGGAAGTATCTATTTTGCTAGCCCAGAGCGCTCCATGCGCCCTGGCCAATCAGAATGGTGCGGATGCATTACTCAGGGTCTGAGTCGAGATGAGCTTATGAGTTCTGAATGGTTTCTCAGTAGCCTGAATTTACATATCTAAGCAGACCTGGAGATGGGTTCAAGTTTCTGGAATTTACTCAACTGAAATGTCAATACACTGTAATTAGAAATATTCTAGACAACAGAAATACTGTCACTGTATGTTTGTCTGTTCTTCCTTATTTGTTCTGTATATGATGCCCTCAGAATTTCATTGTAATGTCTGAATTCTGTCATCAATTGCTCTGTACCTGGGTATGTGACTAGGAGAGTATAAAATGCCTTGTACTTGTATTGAAATCTTGCAGTTGAGTCTACCTCTGCCCGGTAATGCATTATTGTGAGTAGAACCTGCAGGGAACCTGGGGCTCAAATTTCAATAAAGCAGTAGAGGTTTGAACGTTTGATCTTTCCCATGAACCCGAGTTTTTATTTCCTCACAAATTGAAAACCGAGATTCTGTCACACCCCGCACTCAATATGTCTTCCAGCCAATGTACTTGCCAAAAAAGTAACTCTGTGGCACTGTGCAAAGTCCTAAAGTGTCCTTTAAAAAGGGGAGTGCCTGAAAAGATCCTTTGCAGCAGAATCTTTGGGGTTTGGGGCAGTGCTCATGGGTCTATGGCCTGCCCTCACTTTTGCAAGCCAAGCCATGAACACCCAAGTATCTTCTCCCTGCACTCCCTCTGGAGTTGGCGCAGGAGAGGTACCTGCTGGATTTGGCCCATAGGCCCTCTCCCAAACACTTGTGCACATTCCCGGGCTAAAAAGGTGGGTGATCAGAGGCAGCCCTTTCAAAGGGCCACCTGGGACGGCTTGGAGAGGCAGCTTGTAGCCTGAATGGGAATGGCAAAACAAAACAAAACAAAACAAAACGTTAAAAGGGTATCAAAAAGAAGTCACACATCAGTTAGCCTGAAAGTGAATTGGAAGGAGAGGAGGAAGATTTTGCCAGCTGCTCCGAAGTGCTGCTTTTGGAGGTCAGCAATGGCGGCCATCAGGTAGGCACTTGGTAAAAGTGGCCAGGAGTTTTACATGCTCTTGGCAAGCAACTTTGCAGAGGTGTGGCTTGACACAGGATGGGTACTTGTGTCATTCAGACCCAGACAACATGAGTAACCATGGGCAGACAGACCTAGCCAAAAAAACGGGTTGTCAAGGTGGCTTATAAAGTCAGAATTAAGCCACCTGATAAACCGATTGTGATCTGGAAACTGTGGCTTAGAAATCACTGTGTTTTAACATTATGAAAATCCAGTAAAATGGCTGGGATCAGAAAACACAATCAGCCACAATGAATAAGCCATGAGTTGTTGTTGACACATGGGTGATTGTGTTGTTTGAACCTAGCTAACAGTGAACAACCCACAGTTCAAACCCAACAACAAACAATGGGCTCCTTTCACAGTTTGTTCATGGTGAACATGCCATGACTAGATAGTGCAGCTGGGTTCAGATGGCACAGTAACAACAGCCCACAGTTCAAACCACAACAACAGCCCACAGTTCAAACCACAGCCCACAGTTCAAACCACAGCCCACAGTTCAAACCAGTTCAACAACAGCCCACAGTTCAAACCACACTCAAGCCATATTCAATCTTTCAGCATGCGTTACTGTGTTGTCTGAACCCAGGCAATAACTTCCCTCCTTACCTGTTGCTCCAACCCTCATGCTCTCCACTTTTAGTTCATCTCTTGGTACTCAGTCACACTCACATTTTACTCCCTTTCTCCTGCAGAATTATTCAGGGCATGTTCAGGGAGTGAATTATGAACTGCTATTGGATAAAGTCGAGTGGGTGGGTAGAAATTACAATTTTAATAGAAAAAATGACAACCACGTTATTTTACTTCAAGGGTACAGCACATTCTAGAGTTTCCTCCTGACCTGACACAGCAAACTATTTCCTAAAATATGCTGTACACATGGAAAAATCAGGCTGTTGAGTTTAACTCCAGCAAAGTGTATAGGAAAGAAAACAGACCACACTTGTCAAACTACAGCAGATCACTTGTTAGGTCCGAAGCCCCCTGAACGAGCTATCTATCTATCTATCTATCTATCTATCTATCTATCTATCTATCTATCCATCCATCCATCCATCCATCCACCCACCCACCCACCCACCCACCCACCTACCTATTTAACTTTATTAATTTATTTCTTGCCCCTTTTCCCTCAGAATTGGCAAGGATCACCCTTAAGTTAACCTCCCGTATGTTGTCAAGGTTGTGAACATCATCTGTGCCATATTTTTTGAGCATAAGCTGTAGAACCCACTGCACATCCCCGTTATAGCAGCAGAATGCTTTGTCCAGTTCACACAGGATCATATAACAGTGGATAACTTGGGCCGGTTTGCTCTGAGACCTTTTATGCCCCTTTTTCTTTCAAAGAAGATGGATTGTTAAAAGGAATGTCTGGATTAAATATTACACTGAATTAATACCTTGTTTCCATGTCTGATATCCTCAGACTTCCCCATATATTTTGGGTGTCTGAGATCAAAATCTTCAGAATGGCTGTAAAGTGACCCCTTGGCAGATATGAAGGTCACTGGGACTCGATTCTCTTAGTTCCCTGCTCCCTCACTGCTCCATCCTTGTTTTCATCTGGGTTCTGCCTCCCAAAGGCAGGGAAGAGACACTGGCTTTTCGCAGGGATTCAGTGATATCAGACCACTATTAGCTCCTTTTTCACGATCACTTTTCACCTTATCTTAGATGATGCACACACCAAAACTGCATGGCTCTGTAGGATGGGAGGTAAAAAGTTGTACACAGGTTCATAATCAGGTTTATCATTTGAAGCAGAAAAATACCTGAAATATACCTCCCGCCCCTTGAGATCTGAGGTGGAAGTCCTGCTCCAGGAGCCCTCCTTGAAGGAGATTAGGAAGGTGAGTATGGAGGAGGGCCTTTTCTGTGGTGGCACCCCAACTATGGAATACGCTCCCCAGAGAGGTTTGCCAGGCACCGACATTATATTCTTTTCAGCATCAGGCAAAAATAGTTTTATCTTTATATTATTTTAATGTTTAATTGATTTTAACTGGTGTTTTAGTATATCAATTGTCGGATGCTGTGGTGTTTGCTTTATTCTACTCATTTTTTATAAGCTGCTCCAAGATGCTTGTAGTGGATGGGTTAGAAAAGCTTTTAATGAATGAATGAATAATGTTTAAATGGGGATTATATTTAATATAAATTAAATATTTTCTCCCACCAGGAGTGGGAGAAAGTGACAACTGTCCTGTTACCTAAACTCCACAACTTCAATTCAAAAGCCAGGGATGGGTGTCTGTGGTTGGGAAGAAGACGTGAATTATTATTTCATCTTATTTAAGTTGCAACAGCGAGGTGCATGGCACTGTAAAAAAATTGAATCCCATAAAGGATTGCATTGTGACAATGCAACACCTATATCTCTCAAAAAATAAAAAACAAAGGGGTTGAAATTTTCCAGAGAGTGACCTTGGGGTGCTCACAGCCTACAGTTTTAGGGGGAGACATAATCAGACCTGGTTTGGTCAAGATGGGGAAGAGTATGTTGCCATTAGAGGCATAACAAGGCACGTAAGTACTCACTCATCACATGGTTAGTGGTCAGAGGTCTTTTCAGATTTCCCCATGTTTGTAATGGATAGATTTCCCAAATCATTTGTCATGGGGAGAAGGCAGCCCAGATTTAGAAGGCTCTTGGACAAGATATCATTCTCTCTTCCACTCACCTAACTCTCATCCCCTGTGCCATTTCCATGCCACCAGGAGAGGAAAGGCAGACAAATGGCTCCTTATTGCAACCCTTGCACAGAGAGGACGTGTGTGTGTGTGTGTGTGTGTGGGTGTGAGGCACAGTGCTGCAGAAATGTATTAGATAAAAATCATGCCAGCAGGACCTTCATTTTATCCATGTACAAACCCTAGCATTTTCATTTATTCTGTTAACCCACTTGCAGTTCACCTTTTATAAACATGCTTATAAACCTCAGAGAAGTCCTTTTCTAAATAACTTTTTAAAGAATCAACTCACAAAGTAACTATATTAGTTACAAAATAAACATGCCCTTTATAGTTATCTGGGGGTGTTATGTAGATTTTCCTACTAAAATTGCAAAATGCTTATCTTTATCCAAAATTCTCCTCATTGCTTGACTAAATAATTTTATCCCAACAACTTTAAACCTTGGAGCCTTTGCCAGCCTGGTAGTTGAAGTCCAAAACTTTTGGGGATTGACGTGTTGCCCACCCTATTTGCAGTCATGCTGCAGTGGTGTCTATGCAGGACTTTTCTAGTCTAAGAATCACAAGCAGTTCTTCTCATAGTTCGTTGATTTTCAGAATTTCGAGTAAAGCTTTCCCATCTTTGACTTGAAAATATGACTGCTCTGGTTTTGTTGCATTAACACCCAGCCAATATGGCCTGATTTCTAGCTCTAACAGTATCTTTCCCTTGCAGGTTTTTTTTAAAATGGAAATGTTGACTCTCCTGCTGCTGAGTGCAGGGAGTTGTTGGATAAGCTCCGCCTAACCTACAAGATCCAACTGTCAGGATCTGAGGCAGCTTCAGGGCTCCATCTTCTGGCCCCAAGCAAGAATAACAGCGCTGGTAGTTGCAGGATTGGGCCCACAGCCTACTGCAGCTATCAGGACCCTTACAAGCACCACCTGGGAGCCCTGAGGGAAGAACTATACAAGAACCATCTCTTCCCTCCAGAAGCTGCCTCAACAATGAGGATCTTCTGACTTGTGGTGGTGCTTCTTCTTGCTATGTGGATCCTTGGCCGCAAGCCCTGCACTCTGGACCTACACCTGCTTCTGCATCCTCCTTGGCTGCTGTCTCTTGGCCTTGCTTCTGCCCCAACGGTCTCTGATTTGCTGGAGTACTCCTTGTTTGCTGCTCCCTTGCACTTTGTTCCTGAACCCTGCCTGGCTCCTGGCTTCCTGATCCTTGCTTGTTTCTTCTCCTGCTCCAGTCCTCAGGAACCTGCTCCCCTTGGCATTTTCTCCTTGGTTTCCTGACTCCTGGCTGGTTCAACTATGCTTGCATCTTGGACGCAAGATGCAAGCATCTTGCTCTGCTACTCCTGGCTCTGAACTTGGACTACTTGACTATGATTTGGACTGAACCTTGTGCTCTAACCAGGTCTCCTGGGTCCTGGTGCCCTGCCCGATGATCAGCTGCCAACACCCCAGACGCTGACACCAACATTCATCCACATTGGCTCTGGCCGGCTATCATTTGAACTGCACCCAAGATTCATCCCCTTGCATAGGAGTATGGGTGTCAGCACTGTGCTTTGCTCTACCAAACTGAACTTGGCTAAAGGGATAAATTTCCCCCATTGTCCATGCACAGCTTCAACCGAACTCAGTCCAACATATAATAAACACTGCTAAGATGCAGGTGTCTTCTTTCTATCTGTCCTTCTTACATTCCTTCTTTCTGTGTATTTTGAATGGCTGCAAAGAAAATTCTGTTTTCTGCTCCTCATTTCTCGAGGCATGTGAAACTCAGGATAGCATTTGGAGGGTCAGCGTCCTGTGTCGCTTTAATGTATCCTCTGAGTATTCACGCGGCTGTGCTTTCGCTGTTGCCTCCCTGAGCTCATACATTTTTCATAGCTTGGGGCAAGGATCAGCAACTGGTGGCCCAGGGGCTCATTCCCACCCCAAGCAATTTCCCTTGTATTCCCAGCACAGCCCCTGAACTCCACAAGCCCCGTTTTAAATTAACCTTGGACGCTTTCTCCTGTGTGAGACAGAAGGCTCTCTTAGCTCCCTGTTCACAGCCTGAACTGCAGCAGAGTCTTTGCCTAAGCCATTTCTGTCTCAGGGCTGGCTATGGGGCAACATACAAATACGATAGATAGATAGATAGATAGATAGATAGATAGATAGATAGATAGATAGATAGATAGATAGGCCAGTGCAAGCTGATCAGCTATGCAGTCTAATGTGGGGGCTATTGAGAAACCTTTGTGATGAACCCATCGTGCCTGAGCTACAAATAGACCAAGCCACTGTTGCTGGCCTTTTCGGGTGCTTCCTGAGAGCTCCAAGCATCGCCTGTGAGAAGGCGCTGTCCAACTGTGCCGTTATTCCCTCCTTAACAGATTTTCTGTGGTAAGAAAAGAGACAGATGTAATAATAGGAAAGCACAGGAGGTGGAGGGGCGAACAACGCACCATCTGGACTCCCTATAAAATGCTGTGGAGGAAGCAGGGCAAGGTCACATAAAAGCTTCATCTGGAAGCACTTTCAATCCTCACTCACTGCAAAATAGGCTCTGGCCCATACTATGCTGGACTATGTTGGTGAGAGACCAGAATTTTGGTGCCAAGGAAGTTTCTAATAGCATCTCCCAGGGTGATAAAATGTAATAAACCATGTAACTAATAATTTGCTGGCCTTTAATGGTACCCTGCCTTCTGCCAAGTGAAGTGTGAGCTACTTTTTCCTGTTAAATGAGAAAGCCACTCCTTTCTGCCCCTGCTGGAGCAGTCTTCAGAGGTCTTCCCCTCTCCGCAGTGTGCCTTCAGACTGCTGTACAGTGGGAGTTTGGAACCACTGCTTGAACTGTCTTGAAGATTGGGGAATTTTCATGCAACATGTAATAAACCACTCTTTTATCTATTTGAACTTAAAAGGAAGGAAAACGAAAGGCTGAGTATTCTATTAGAACCACGTGATGTGGCTAATTTTTAATATCCCATGCTAACCATTGCAATGTTGTCAACACAGATCAAACATCAACCATTCACTTTTATGGCACAAGATTTCTGCCTTTGGTATGGACACCTACCCAGTACATAGGCCCATTTAATTATAGCAATTATGTATAACTTGGTAAAAAATAAAGCTGTTCCTGGGGAAACCGCATAGAGACAGAACATGGAAAGCTGCCTTCCAGTGTACTTATAGCTCAATATCGTCTAGTCTGACAGGCACCAGCTTTCCAGATATTCAGGCAGACCATGGCTTCTTTCCCATCAGCTGTCACCTGATTCTTTCCTCCTGAGATGACAGAAACACGTAGGACTTGCTGTGAATGAAACAAAGGATTTACCACAGAGCTATGAATGGGGCAACTCAGTTCTAATTTCCTGGAGACCTAATGGTGTGGGGTGCTTTAGGCCACCATAGGACACTTGGAAGGACAATTCCATGCTAGCCGGGAGCAGTGCAGCTTGCTTGCCCGTCTTTCTGCATTACATGCTGGGGTATTATGAAGCAAAGGGGCAAGATACTTTCCCCAGGATACTTAGTGGGAAAGTAACTTCTGCTTTACTATTGGACTGAATTGAGGCTAACATTGTTGAAAGCCCCACTGAACTTAATGGGAAAGTTATTGATGATTTAAATCCCATTGATTTCAGTGGGAACTAAACGTAGTGTCATCCTTGACACGGAGTGCAATTCTGTGCATGTTTCCTCAAAGTAAATTCTGCTGCAGTCAGTAAGGATTACTCCTGTGAACGTGCACTTAAAACTGCAACCTCAGGTTGGATCTCCCCATTGTATAAAATTTGAAAGGCATAGTTCTGCCACATAGATCAGTGGCTTTAAAACCGTGTACCATGGAACCCATTCCCCATCCACTAATCTGCTAAGAAACCCCAGCATATTGCTGAAGAGTTGGGACATGTTCTAGGATACATCTTCCATGGAGACAGGACGGGCATTGGCCATGTTTTCTTGGGGCACACTTCTGCTGCACTTTGAGGGTGTAAGCTAGAACATATTTGATGCTTTCTCGTGGATATGGGTTGCAGAAGACTATTTGTGGTGGGTAAGATGCTTTTCAGGAGAGCTTGTTCACCATAGTTTCTAATGGAGGAAGCCCAGATAATCTTTGAAAGAGCTCCAAGTACACAGTTTGAAAACCATGGATCTAGTGACATGCTTTTTATTGCAAAGAATACAATAATCATGACATGCAGCCACGTGCACATGCATGTTCTTTTGGTTAATGTATTTAAATATGTACCTGTTGGGCTGTATTCAGGCAGCAGTGCTTCTGCTATCAAGCTATGAGGAGATATGAGGATATCAGTGAATCACCCATTCTTGACAGCAATTTGAATAAGTAAACCCCCAAATTTCATGAAATGCAAGTTACTCATGGCTTAGGCAGAGTGTATACTGAGCAACCTGGACACCAGTCATTAATTAAGAATGTGTCATTTAACTGTGAGCCTGTTGAAAGTCTCAACATGGCTTCCAGTTGGTTAGATGAGTATTTTATTCTACAGAGGAGAAAAGAAGATGAGGGAGCTGGACTTAAGCTCAGCATAGCTCAGCCTTAAGGGCACAAATACAAGGAAGGAGCTAGAAAAGGAGAATGAGAAGGCACAATTAAGGACAGCAGGCATGGGAACCAGGTGTTATCTGGGCCATGAAGCATAATCTGCTGAAAAATTGTTTTGCAGCCACCTGTTGGAATGAAGGGAACTGTGTGAGTGTGGAACTTCAAAGAGCAGTTTGCTCCGAAGATAAAAGGAGGGGGAAGAAGCAAGCACAGCCTGCACATTATTTTTCTGAGCTTTGCCAAGATTTCAGGGGAGAGGGGGAAGATGACGACTGAAGTAGCCTGCCACCAGAGATGACCCTATAACCTTTAAAGTGAATTGTTTAAAAAAATGAAACGATTGATAACTTTGAATGCAAAGATTCTTGGGATGAGTGGGTCAAACAGTAGACAAGCCCCTAAAGAGGGTCATAAGAATTGCCTTCATTTATTTCACTCATGCACAGAAATGCCCTCTGACATGCAGGCTTATGCCCCACAGATATTGACATGCGCATGTGTTCCAGCACAAAATTACAAATTTGGTTCCCCACTCAGTCCCTTATTTGGCATCGCCAAGCTGACACATGGCATATCTGCAGCAGGGACTCTCTTGGCCAGGCCCCATGCATAGCAGAAACTGGGCCTATAAGTCCAAGCAGAAGATATTTTTTTAATAAGTTTTAAGAAGTTTAAGAAGTTTTTTTTTTTTAATGACTGGAAGTAGAGGGCAAATATGGAGGCATTGTCTATGAATGAATCTGCCTGTTGAAGAGGAACTGGGGATGAGCAGAGGGTTTTTCACATACATAAGAGAAAATAATCTTTGTAGGATTTGAAGGAATGATCACAACTTTTTTTGAGAAATAATGAGAAGGAGCATAAATTACATCAAAAATAGCAGCTGCATTAAATCACTGATAGCAGCTTTAATGCGCAGTCACCCAAACAACAGGATACTGGATGCACAGCTCCTCTCCTGCTCCCTGTTCAAAACAAAAGAAAAACACAGAACTGGACTGTTATTGGTAGCATGTATTTTGTTTCCTTGTAGAAATTCCTGGGACCTCTCACAGAGCAGTCATGTCACTTTTAGCTTTTATGACCTTTTCATTGTTAGTCCTGCTACAGCTTTTCAAAAATTGCATTTCTTCCCATTCAGTCAGGGTTGTAATTCAGTTCACTTGCTTTTCTTGTCCTATCAGACTGCAAGCCTATCTTCTGAGTCACTTGATATGAATTGTTATTTTACTCCATTTATTTTATTTTATTTTTCCAAGTTGTTGAGAGCTTTCGATGCCAGCAGAAAATGTTGAAACTGAAATGGGTCATTATCAGCTGGCTGTTATCATTAAGAGGACGATGTGCTATTCTGGCTTATATTAGGGAAGGTAGGATCCAAACTGATACCATCTGATTGGAGCAGTGTAAAACATTCCAGAAATGCCTACTGGTCCCACGTTTGAAGAGAAGTGCTATGGCATGCCACCAAACCAAGGCTGATCTGCTGGAACAAATATGAGACACAAGGAGCTGTTGTGAGGCATCAAGGAAGTGTGTTATTCAGTGCCTTCATGTGAAGCTGAGGGAGACGGCAGCTTGACTAGGAAGCCAGGCTGGAGGTGGGAAAGGCAGAAGCAGAAGGAGAGAAAATATGGAGAAGACTCCAGAAGCAGCTCCTGGGGAAAAGCCAAGGCCTGGGTGACAACTAGTGAAGGTTGATTGAAAACTTCAAGGGAAGTCTGGAAGCCTGCTTTAAAGGTTGCAGATGGTAGGCAAGTACACATCAAGATCGAGGCAAAGCTTGATAAGGGAACTGGATTAGGTTTCATTTGTGTTAAAAACAGTTAATTTCTATAACCTGATGGATGGTGATAGTAACAACATAAAAGCCTTGTTTTAAAGTAACCCTAAGTTTTTTTTAACTAAAGTACATACCACTGATTTGTCAGGCCTGTGTCCAACTACCTTAGGCAAAAGGCAATCCAATAAATGTATGTAGTTTCACGGTGCAGCAGAAGAAAATGGGCAGATACTGCATCTTTTACATGTTGAGTGGCTCTTTCACAGGATATAATCAAGTAATGCCTGATCTATGTTAAAAATTAATGAAAAAAGTGCAACATTCAGGACTCTAATGTCAGCTGGGCCAACAAGGAAAGTTTTACTGTGCTTAAATTGAGTAACAAATGTACTACTTAAGTACAGTAGGACTTGGTTCACACATACATTGTGATGTATGAGTGGGAGACAGTGGGCACACTGCCTCCTGGGTGCCTACCACTTTCACTGTTAAATAACTACCTATGACTGGCTCATGCTTGGGCTGTTAGTGCAATATCCAAACCCAGCCACTATGGATTATTTGTAGGTGAAAGAACCTAAAGTTAACTCATGTTTTATTCTTAGGTTAACTTGGGAGTTTTCAACCCACAAATAACAAAGTGTCTGGGTTCGGATGTCACACTAACAGCCTATGAACATCTGTTCACAGATTGTTTGCAGAGACCAGAAGTGGCTTCCATGCAGACCTGCAAGTAACAGGCAACCAAATGCTGCATTATGTGTGAACAGACCCAGTAAGTCATGTCATCTGCCGTCAGAGTGCTGAATCTGTATTTTCAGGCCACTAAGCTAATTTTGATTTTGTAAGTCTCAACACGGTCAGAAATGAATCCCTCTTTTTTTAAAAGAAAGCCTTTTGGTTTCTAGGATACTATGGAGCCTGTTTCCAAAGTCTCTTTCAGCGATGGTATCCCATCCCACCGGAAAACATTAGCTGCACACACCACCTCCCAGGGGACAAAAGGCCTCCAGTGTGCTAGGCCAGACAAGAATGTATCTGCAAATCATCCCAAAAGAGAATTAAATGACATCAAAGAGAAAACAGCTTTGTAGATATGTCCATAGATTTATTCTTTAAATCACTTTATATTTTATACTATTTTTAAAAATCCATCCAATACTCACTCACGCATCCCCTCCCCACTGAACCCAGCAAAGCAAAAAGCTGAGTTGTCAAGCTGTGTCCCAGCACCAATGTCCCACAGAACCCAAGCGACTTGGTGCCAGGTTCATTTCCACCCGGGCTTCTACAATATTTTGTTGGTGAAAATGTAATTTAAACAGAGCTCATGTTATGGCTCTTTAAAATGCACCACAGAGAATGGGAATGGGGGGAAAACAAAGAGAAACTAGGCAAAATAGTAAAAAGCTTATAACATTCAAAACAAAAAAGATCTGTAAAGGATTAGTAAAGGGCAGCAAAATGAGAGAAGAGCTGAATATATCCAGAGTGGGGGGAAAGAGAAGATTGGGTATGGGGAGAGGAGGGTGCATTGCACAGAAAATACATCCAGGTTGGAGAAGAAAGCACCAAACGTGGGACAACTGTTCATCCTCCCCAGTCAGCAGTCCTGCTAGTTTGATTTTGACCAGATCTTTGCGCTGCCTCGGAGCCTACAGAGAAGGAAAAGGACTCAGAATGAGCACCAGCAGGAGTTTTGCACCATGCCCAAAGCAGGGGCTTTACAGACTCTTAATAACCTCTGGCCCAAAATAAGGGCTGGGCTGCAGGTGAAACACTGGGGGACTCTCTGCTTTTCTGCCCCAAGTGCCAGAAGGCAACAAGCAGCCTTGCCTGGGAGTCGTCTCACCCTTTGCCTTTGGAAGCCTTTTTGCTGGCCTGGCGCTGGTTGGTGCCTGGCACCGGCTCCCGCAGTTCTGATAGATGCTGTTCGGGATCCTGTGATGTTGCTGCCGCTGCCGCTGCCGTGGTCACCTTAATTGTCTTCTTCAGATTTGCCACCTGCTGGGGCAGAAAGGGGATGGAGGGGGAAGGAAAAAAGAGGAAGAAAATTGAAGTGCCGAAATAAGGCAGACTTTGTTAGCACACACAAAGATCATCAGTAACACTGCAACTCCTCAGTAGGCATCCCTTCTACTCCAGCCAAATTCCCATTTAAGAGAGCTCTGCCTCCCTTCTACAGATGCTTATTTTACTGCTGTAGTTATGAAGTGGATACAAAACATACTTTGTTATAAACAAACATAATCACCACTATGTGAGCAGCATATGATTAAAAAATGAAATTTGATAACTGATTAGGGGTTCAAGGCTGTGTCGCTCTCAAGGTTTCAGCAGTTGCCCTCTAGTGTTCTGAAGGATCACTACAGGAATGTCTTACTCAATTTGAGATTGTGTATTTGTGGAGAGGATGAGGGCGAAGATTTACTTCGCCATTTGCTGACTTGTCCTGTGTGTCAGTTGGGAAGACATAGGTATCTGGAACCAGATGTTTTCAATATTGGTCATTGGTCAATGTTTATTCTTCTGGGAAAAGAGGAATACCCAAATAAATTAAAATGCAGCCTACTTTGCTTTTGTTGCAATGCATGCACATAAAAATTATCTGACAGATAAATTATTATTCATAGGGATTGCCTTTTATATTTTATTTGGGATACTGCACTACAGTTGTTGTAAGCTGCTCAGAGACTTTCAATTATTGGGCAATACAGAAATTAAATAAAAATGGGTGAGAATAGTGGTGGCACCTAGAACCATTTTTGAGAGTGCCAAATGTGCCCACAGTTGCTTATCTTTGCTTTATCTGCGACACAGCATTGCAAAGAGACAAGCTGACTTCACAATTTCTTCTTGCTGTTCCATTTTGGAAAAAAACCCCCCTGCTGCTCAGCCAATCTGAAAGCCAGTGAACAGCACCCAGTGTTCTAGCAGTAAATACAGCATGTAAGCCAAGACGACGTGAAAGATCGACAGGAAGTTGCTGGTTCAAATGGTAAATGCAGCATGTCCAAATGCAGAGTTCAAGACTCTGCTGCCACAGCCCTGCATACTCACCTCACTTTCAATCTGCTGCTTCAGACCTAGCTGCTGTTCTTTGTGTTGATTAGCTCGGCTAACTTGTTCTTCAATACTGGAAAGGACCACCTCGCAGCCCTGGCACCTGTGAAGAACAGATGAGAGTGAACAGGCAGGACAGAGGCCCACAAAGGTGCTAAGATGCAAACCCCAAATGGGAGAAGCAACAAGGCTTCCAGACGCGAGGGAAAGAAGCTTCAAATGAAGAGGAGATACGAGTGATCTATTCACTTAAGAACCATAGTCAGGAAAGAAGTGGCTAAAACAAACTGAAAGCACCCTGGTAGGACTGGAACAGCGAACACACAACATAGGCTGCTCAGGATTCAACATGCAAGGCAACAACTCCTACACAGAAGTACCACAGACGGCAGTTTGCTAAGGTTAGAGTCAAGGCTGCATGTATGCGCCAATCCTACAAACGTAAAGGAAAAATACTAAATGCAATTACAGAGTTTAAGTGCTTGAATACCTCAGTTTTCATTTATAAAAGCAAAAGGAAAAAATAAAAGTGCAATTCCAGACTTTATGTAAAGTTTTATGGGAAGGGGTGCTCTTGATGTCTAGTGAAGATTCAGTAACAGAGATGGGAAGGAGACTTCAATGGGTCAGAGAATGAATCCTCAGTGCTCTAGAGAGCTTCCTGTCCTTCTCTTGGTCCCACAAAAGCAGAATAAGTATCCAAAATAAACTCAGCATAATTGTTGTGATTCTTATTTGCCTTGTATACATAATATACGCTGACCATAGCACTTATTTTTCTATGGCACCAAATCTTGATATTTGTAGTTATGAGGGCTACACGGCCAACTCAGAAATGTGTAAGCTTTCAAGAACTCTAGAGCTCATAATCAAACAAAATGTTATCATAAGCAGCAGGGAAGCTGACTTGGTTGTGAGGATATTTGCATAGTCGGAGTCTTAAGATGAGGTAGTAGAGGAGGATTGGAAGATACAAGAACCCTCCTGTGCCGTATCAACTTAGGACTTTGTCTATTCAGATATCATAATGTCAGCATCAAGTCCGATTCTTTCTTTTGCTCCCCATCAATCTGCTTTTTGTAACATTTTGACTGATGAAAAGATCCCATGAGCCTACCCATTTTTGTGATCTTTGCGTTGGCCTAATAATTGTGTTACACCAATACGAACTTTGGATTTTTTTTTCTTCAGAAGGACAACATGGCTAACCTTGCTCCTCCCACTCCTGCAAAGCTCTGCTCTTGTAGGCTTCTGTAGGGAAGACTACAATAGTGCATGAAGCCACTTGGCCAGCCTTACAACACAGCATTACATGCATCAGGAGAATGGTTTCAACACCAGCAATTTCAGGTCCCTTTCCTTCTACCTAATGGTTAGTAAAGGAAATGCATGGCAGATCATAATGTTATGCAGCCTCCTTGAGCAGCCAGCAGCGTAGAATCACAGCAAGAGAGGAACAGGCCCTGAAACCACTGATGATTTCTAGCACCAGCCATGAGATCAGCATTGCATCAAAACTGGAGAAAACGCAAGCATAACATACCACATATGTGGCAGAAGGGTTTGTGCTAGAGCTGTAGTCCCCACCAGCTTATACAAGCTTAGAGGGTCCTCCTTACCATTCCTGAAGGGTGCGGGTGATAGCGCTGAGCTCCTCCCTGCGGATATCCCTCCCGATACTGTAATCCACCTCCAGTCGCTGGTTGCGCTGGTCTAGGCTTCCCCGCAGGACATCTGCATACACCGCCTCGATCACCAAGTCCTCCAGCTGGCGCACATTCTTCAACTGGAGCTGTTCCAGCAACACCGAATAAGGGATGCACTGTGGGGCACACAGGTGGATATGAGGTACAACTTCCAGAAGAATAAGGATCGGCAACAAAAAGGTGCATACACTACCTTAAGCTTGGAAGCCAACGTGACCACAGACAGATGGCGCAGTTTGTTCTTCTGAGCTTCGGTTAAGGGAGGCAGATTCCCAGCTTCAGCTGCTCTCAAGAGAAAGAAAGAATAACTATAGTCACAGCAGGCCAATTCCCTCAAGTTCTTACCACCAGACTTGGAAAAGGCCCTACCCTCTCTTTCCATACACCAGTGTTCTTCCAAATTCCTCTTATCTAGTTCTAATAACAGTCTCAGATATTCTACTCCGAATGTCTTAACCAATTTTCTTTCTCGCCTTCTCTTTTTTGCCCCCACACCCCCGTAATTTAGTTAAGCATCCTGTGCTCCTGTATAATTCCCCTTCTCCTGTTGGGATGTAGCTCCTGAGGCTACAAAGGCAAACACAGGCCTCCCCATTTCAAAAAGCACTCAGGGCTTGATGCTGTCCCCAGTGCTTTGGAGCCTGGTGAACAACAGAAGCCACTTCACAATGTGCTTCACATTCTCACTGCAGACATAACACAGATAGGGTAGAAAAAGCAGGCCAAAGAAGGGGAGAATAAAAGAGCAGAGCCAGGTGATTGAAGAGATAATAGAGATCATCAGCTATTAGGCAACTTCAAACATACTACTATCTAGCAGCTCCATTCTGTATCCTCAGCTCCTGCTTTGGCACTCAGACTCTCTGCTTATTCATTCAGAATTCAGATCCTGCTTGCTTCCCTGTTCCCAAGTCCTGCCTGAGACTGGGAGAGGACCAGGCTACACCCAGTTTTTGAGGCCCTCCCACTATATGAAGAAATGCCAAAACAGGTTACAAAGCCTGCTATCCCTTCCAGTTTACTGTGGTTTACAGTTAGCAAAGTAACATGCTTAACATAAAAAGGAACAAAGCAATATTTTGTAATAAATGTTCCTAGGGTTTTTTTTTTATTTTCTAGCTTTTATCTGTGCAAAAAGACCAATTATTGTGGAAAGACATGGTTTTTCTACAGTGTCACAGTTTATAGCAAAGCTATTCCAACAATCTTAGCCCATAATAGAATGGTAGCAATTCTTGACCTGCTTCAGCACATTCAAACTTGGGGCACTCCAAGAATGTGAGGCCCAGGCCAAATGCCCCCAAGGTCACCCCGTGCTAGGCCTTGCCTGTATCCTTCCTTCTCCCTTAATAGGCTCCTAAGGAAAAGAGGAAACATACCCAGGTAATCTGAATACGTCCCATATGCAAAGACGGTGAGCAGGCGGAACACAGGGGAGAACTCACTGTCCGCAAGCTGTAGAAAAGGGGTTGGGTGGGAAAACATCAACATTCAGTACAGACAATAGAAAAATGGCAAATGTCATTGTTGCCTGAAAAACTGGTGCTTATTTGCTCCCAGATCAGTGCTGATACAATTTTTGTTTCATTATTAACAAAATCAAAATTTTCCCTTGCTCTGTGATTGTTATGGGCCCATCCCATGAACTGCACCTGCACTCCAGATGGACAGCAACTTAGGTCTAGTTCTGCTTGAAGTGGTAAGCCTTTGGGCTATACCACTTTAGGCAAAGGTAAGGGCTCACATGATGGGAATGTTTTACCACTATTATTTAACAAATCTCCATACACAAGGATTACCTAAAAATCCCCTATGTACAGCATTTTTTAAAAACTCCCTGAACATAGAAAACTATACAATAAAGAGAAAGATCTAGTCTAGCCTGCTCCTGGACATGTTTGTTTTCTATGTGTAGAAATGTTTTTGCTCTTTAGAGGAGCATCCGGCAATTTGAGAACAAGCTACAGAAAAAAAAAAAAAGATTTATCACCTCAATGAGAGCTAAGGCAAGGTATATACTCTCACAGTTTTCCCTAATGCAGTATTCTGGTGGCAGGAATGCTACATTTTACAGGTCCTGACAAGGAATCAAAGAAAATGCATTCCTTGTTCAGTTACAAAGCTTACTGTGCAACCTTGGGCTGTTTTATTATTATTTTATTATTTATAAAATTTCACCAGCCAAAAAGACTGTTTCTCAGTCTAACCTACCTGTCTTCTCCATCCTGGTACCTTCCAGATGTTGTACACTCCAACTTCCATCAGCCCCAGTCAGCACAGTTCATTGTTAAGAATGCTAGGAGGTGCAGTCCCGAACATTTTAGAGGGCACCAGATTGGAGAAGACTGGTGCCCTATTATTATTAAAGAATAATAATCTTGTCAGAGTATTATGAACATTTAAAAAGTCAAAAGTAACACAGTTATTCTGCTGATTGACCTGCATAGCAAGACTTTATTTTCCATATAAAGACATGATTCTGCATTAATATCACTGAAAAATATTTTGGAAGAACACTGGACAATAGCTTATGGCAGTGCTTTTCAAATTTCCAACCTTAAGCGACTCCTCACACTGACTTTGCTGCAGTTAACATTTCTCAGAGCACCCTCAAGGACTCTGGGAAGCATTAACAGGTGTATGCACACTAGCTGAGCCTATTATCTGGCGCACAAAAAAAGTATGCCTGAGAATTTATTTATTTATTTATTTATTTAAGGCATTTTTACCCTGTCCTTTACCAAAGTCTCAGGATGGCCTCATACATAGAACACACACAGAGATCCTGATTTGCCCATTGGGAGGAAAGACTGGGTAAGTCTATCTGTCATTGTTGATGACCCTCACTGCCTGCAGAAACTCTGCATATCCACAAAACACTTTTCAAAAGGCACTAACTTGTGGCACACTTTCTTTGGTGGCCTGTGATCTCCATTCACCAATGCTACACAACAATTTGTAAGAAGAAAAAGGAAGAAATTTACTAAAGCTACTCACTGAACATAGAACATGCCTGCTGAGGAGCACAAGCGGTGATGCCTTGACTTTGAAGCAGAAAGAAACTATGAAGTGTTGAAAACAACACTATCTTAGTCATCAGTTTAACAGAACTGAGCCCCCATTAAAGAAAGATACGGGGAGGTGAGAAGGGCCTTGGATTCCTTCAGCAACTTTCATGGAGAGTACAATGTTGTCTAGGCTTTACCCACCCTTGCCCACAAGTCCCAGGACTCACCTCTCGAACATTGGGCATGTCAAGAAGTTCCCCAAAAACATAAATGCCAGGGGCTTCCAGTACTTGATGGATAAGGCTAGCCAGGGCAGCTCCACGGGCAGATTTTGCCAGCAGCAGGAATTGCTCCTGGTTCTGCCCAGTCACCTTCACCTCGGTTGCCATGGAGTCACCAAATCAGTCTGCTCCAGGGTGAGGCTGCAGCCCCCACAACCTAAGAGAGGAAATGGCATCTGGAGCATTTCTTCTCACACTTTCCCTAACAAAACCAGCCCCGGATAAACTTGTACATTTACACATAACTGAGTTGCTATAGCAATTGCATATTTACTTATTGATACAGTATAGACCATCCCATAAATATCTCTCTGGGATAAAGTAACAACATAAAATAACAAATGTAAAAATGATCAAAACATAGTAACAGAATATGAAGCATTAATATACATTTCTGATTCCCTGGCATATCTACTCAGACAAACAGCAGCAAAAGATTAGTTGCAGGAAACAATGCTGCTCATTTAAGGCAGTAGAAACAAACCCTCCACCCCACTCACTGCATTTTTAAGTAACTGCTCCTTACAAATCAAGGAAATTAATGAAGTATATGAAATCAAGCAGGCCTAAGACATACAGCTAGAAATTCAGGACTGGTTTTGCATAAAAGTAGCAAAGAACATTATGACAGATCGGTATGTGTGAACAGGGCCTGGTTTGGGTACTGGACGGAGGGTGGTCACCGAGACAGCAAGAAGAGAGTAATTTAGAGGGGCGACAAAACGAGGGAAGGAACTCAGCCAACAGGAGCAGCGTAACGGGTTTGCGGAGGGGGGACAGCGAGAGAAAAAGGGTTCCGGCACCCCTTTCAGACCCATCAGGTTCGGGAAGGAGGGACGCAGCAAGCCGGGGTGGCCCAAGCATGCTACTGCACCCCACTGCACGCCCCAGGAGTGGCCACGCGGGACCTGCCCCAACCGCTCCCAGAGCTCTGCCACTCCGCCCGCCGCCCCTCGTACCCGAGGGCGTCCCTTCTCCGCTGGCAGCCGAGGATGCTGGGGAAGCCTCTTGTCAAGAGACGGAGCGCTTCCGGGTTGGTGGCGTCACAGCTGCCCTTCAGGCACCGCCTCCTCGCTTGCTCATTGGCCAGGCCCCCTTGATGGGCACTCCCCGGCCAGAGCTCCCTGCGCGGCTACGTTTCGCCAGCGTCGGACTTTCCTCCGCCGAAAAGCCGGCTCGGCCGCCTCGCGTCGCGGGCAGGACGGAGCGCCGCCCCGGGGCGCCTCCTGCAGCTCCCGCTGCGGGCTCGCCGGGCCGGGCCGCCGCTTCTCCATCCTCGAGTCGGCAGCTCCCCGTGGATGGCGCTCTGGACGCCGCCGCGTCGCGGTTCCTGCGGAACTGGCGATTGGCCTGTGCAACTTCATGTAGCGCCTGCAAAGTAGCACAGAGTGAACATCGACGTGAGGGTGGGAAGAGCAATTCTCCGGGTCTGGACCGCGTTGATCACCCAGCAGGGAAATCTCAGTTTTTAAAAGATCTCTTAAAATCCCCCTTTCCCCGCTGCGCCCCGTACATTGTGTGAGAAGGAAGGCAGCGCCGCATGTCCGTGCACATACACGCGGTGACCAAACCTGGAAAAAAAAAAATATCTCCAAGTCTTTTCCGTTGTTTAGAACTTTTCTGTTATTATCCCAAGTCTTCTGAGAGGCTTTGGCTCAGGGCCAGTTGTCATTCTTCAGGTTCAACCAGTGTGGCGCTTATCTAGCCATTGCAAGTGGCCAAAGGTGGAGTGCGTGTCTGTTCTATCTGTTTCTCATTGCTCTGCAACCCTGAACTTCCTGATCTGAAAAAGCCCCATGGGAGGAATTGCCTCATGAGGTCTTCCCGTCAGCTTGAATTGAAATACAAGAAGCCGGGGAGGCAATAGGCTGCTCACATTCCTTGGACACTTTATTAGTAAGGTTCGCTCAAGAACCCTGAACACAACCCATGGGCATTTCTCTGAATTAGTCCTTTATGGATGTATTACAAAGGCAGTTCCTTTTATGTGCATTTGCCCGACACTGGGTCAGAACTGTGGTCCAGGGTGGTTGACCCTGGGTAGAGTCATAGAAAAGTAGGATCAGAAGGGAGCCATTAGGTGCAACCTGCTTCTGGTGCCGGACTCCTAAGTCACACCACCCCACTCCAACTGCGCTGTTGCACCATGAATGTCTCTAATGTGGGAGAGCTCACAACCTCTCTTGGCAACTGGTTCCACTGTCATATTGCTCTGACAGTGTTTTTCCTGGTGTCTAGCCTGAACCTGGTGTGCTGCAGTTTAAGTTCACTGTTCTGTGTCCTCACTCAGGGAGAAGAGGTCTTTTCCTTCTGCTTTGTGGCAGCCTTTGAGGTACTTTTAGAGTGCTCGCTCTCTCTCTCTCTCTCTCTCTCTCTCTCTCTCTCTCTCTCTCTCTCTCTCTCAAACTTTCTAGAACATCCCTTACTGTAGTCTTGGGATGGGTTAACAATAAGGCAAAATAAAACACAGCATCTTAGAATTAACCTGTATTATTTATTTATTTAAAACATTTTTATGTCGCCCCCATCACAACAAAGCCTCGGGGTGGCTCATAACAAAAACAAAATATACAAATATAACAATTATACAACAAAAATATTAAAACTCGGTGCATCTTGGCTTAAAAGATTTAAAATCCTATAAATACCAATAAATTAACAATTAAAATAAGTTTTAAATAAGGTCTTAGCCCGGTGCCGAAAAACAAATGACGATGGTGCCAGGTGGACCTCTCTGGGGAGTGCATTCCATAGATTGGGCGCCACCGCAGAGAAAGCCCTCCTCCGGGTACTCACCCTCCTAATGTCCTTCACAGAGGGCTCCCAGAGAAGGGCATCTGTTGCTGATCTCAAGGGGCAGGAGGGCATATATGGACGCAAGCGTTCCTTTAGATATCCAGGTCCCAGGCTGTTGAGGGCTTTATAGGTCATAACCAACACCTTGAATTGGGCCCGAACTTCAAGCGGGAGCCAGTGGAGCTGACGGAGAACTGGGATTATATGAGAACAATGCCCAGTCCCCGTCAGCAGCCTGGCAGCTCTATTCTGCACCAACTGAAGTATCCGGACCATCTTCAAGGGTAGCCCCACGTAGAGCGTGTTACAGAAATCTAATCAGGAAGTTACCAACGCATGTGTCACTGTCGCCAGGCAGTCGTTCTCCAGGAACCTATTATGTACCTATCATGTCCCTTCATAGTCTTCTAGCAGCAGCTCTCCAATATTTCAGGCAGGAATTCTTCCTAGCCATACCCAGAGAGGCTGGAGCTCAGGCTCAGGACTTTCTGTGTTCATGAGATGTGTTCTTCAGAGGTAGTGCCCCTGCCTTGATTTTCTATCAGAAGGAATGAGGATGCTAAACCCCCCCCCCCAAACACCAACCCACACACAAATTTTCAGCATAGTCTTAACACACTTAGAAGCCCCCTCCCCTTGTGCACACCGCCTGTACTGGACAAGGCGAGGGGGAGTGAAGTTGGCTCCAGACTGTGAGGGATTCCCCCACCACTTCCTTCTCTGACTATGAGCAAAGCCTGCTCAGATGGGACCTCGAGGAGCTGAGCCCGGAGCTGGCTTTGCCTTAGAGGGCCAGATGGGCATTTGGCCTGTTGCCGGAGAGTCCCTTTGCTGAATGAGCAAAGTCTTTATTCCATGGACTAGGTTTTTTTTTCTTTTGAAAGACTCCAGAATGAAGTGTTTCAAAACACAAACAATGTTCCTTTCATTTCAGACAGGAAGCATGTTTAAACATGGGGATGACATTCCTTTGGGCATGTACAGAGTACTACCCTCCCTCTGCTGATGGTAGTGGGTTCATGGCTCAGGGACAGGGCACATGCCTTGCATATAGAAGGTCCCAGTGTCAGTATCTGACAGGTTGCAACCCCAAGGGGCCTGCAGTCTAAAACTTGCATAGGGAAGTGGTACAGCAAGAGGGAAATGGAGGCATGAGAAATGGGGTAAGATTATATAATGTCAATGGCATATACTTTGCATAACCATAATAAGGAAGAACTATGCAAAACAAAGGTGATAACATGGAAGCATTCTGGAAGGCAATTCCAGGCATAAAAGGGAGCAAGAGGAAAAGGGCAGAAAGAATAAATATCACCGAAAATAGTGAGACTTTTAAAACATTTGCTCCAAGTGCAGTGTTTTGTAAATGTACCCCGGGATTCAGGAAACAAAATATTTGAATATACATGGACATGTAAAAGAGAATATAGCAACTCTTTTATTCAACATGATTGCAGAATTACAGACATATCCAAATAAGTAATATTTGTAGACAAATCTATGTAGATGCAAGTGTGCATACCTGTAATTATTCCTGATAAATGAATTTTCTTCCATGGAATACTTGAGTCAAACTCCTAATCTCTCACCTTCAGCATTATTCAGAGTTTGCTGTCTGAGGCAGCTGTCCTAATTTGCTGTGTGATAAGGCAGTCTTTGAGATGTGTGTGGGGGAGGGCCGGGGGGTGTCCACTAGACACACATACAACACAAAGCACTAGCACAACTTAAACATGTATGAGTTCAGGTCGCAATGCCTACATTCAGCAATCCTGAAAAATCATATTTCAATGAGTTCTCTTCCTTTCTCTGGGATGGAAGCCCTGCTGGTCTGTAGCTGCCAAAACAACAAAGAGCTCAGTGCCATCTTAAAGACTAGCAGATACATCGTGGCAGGAACTTTCAAGCCTTGACCTCGTTGTTGCTAAGCAGTGCCAGAGAGGGAAGTTCTTGTGTTGGAGCCCAAATTAACACATCGGTTAATACAAGGGGATCCAATCCAACAAACAGAACATTTGTGACAAATGAGTCAAAGTGGTTGTGACATTACTCAAAAGTAGCAATCATGAATAAGCATAATGATAGAAGTCTATCAAACAATGGGCATGTTCACACATTATACTAACCCGCGGTGCCTTGATAGTTGTGCAAACAATGCACAGAGGATCTGATAGACAATGGGGTTCACCACGAGTCGTTTGCCTGCTCCCACCCTGTCCGCTGCTCAGTCCTCCCTTGCATGTCCGGAGACACCAAGCTGTCTTCCTCCTGTTTTCAGCCTGCCAGAGTTTTTCTTTTACCCTTTTCTGAAGGGAGATTGACAGCTGGCTTTTGCAATCCCTAATGCTCTTGACTGCCACAAAAGTGCCCTGAAAGAACCCAAGCAACACCTTGGGGGGGGCTGTCCAGGATTGGCAGAAGCTTTTTGAGTTTTTTGTGCAAAAATGCAAAAAAACAAAAACAAAAAACCTCCAAGTTCTTTTTTATTTTTTTAGCCTAATTTGCACAACTGCAAATCTTTGCAATTGCACGAGCATGTGGATTGGAAGCCTTGGCTGGGCAGTGTCAGGGAAGAATGTGCTGCTAAGATGCAGTAGTTACCAATCCTGGGCCTTGATTAGGAAAGGCTCTTACCTGGGTTTCCCTTTGGTTTCTCTTGACAGCTCCCAAAAGCCAATCTGTCAAAAAAGACATGACTGTCCCTTGTTTGCAAAAGCGGGATAATGTGCTTTGTGGCCAGCACATTTCATTTTTCTCCTGCATATAGTCCACATGCTGGTGCAGAATTTGCACTTTTTCCTCAAGGCTCTAGCTGATACAGTGATAAATCCCAATCACCATCCATCAATTGCCCCATTAAAATCCCCTTTATAAAGGACCCCAGAATTGACAGCTCGCCTTCAGAAGTTTTTCAAAAGGAAAAAGGGAGAGGGTTTGCTTGTGCACTTTCTTCAGCACCTGGAGGCTCAGGAAAAAGTACAGCATGTGTGTCAGCATGTGGATTACATGGGTGGGGGGAGGGGTGAACAAGATAAAGTTCTTGTTCAGAAAGAAAGATGACTTGTGGCTTGCTTTCTCTTGACTACTCATTTTTTGACAGCTGTCAGGAGAAACCAGAGGGAGCCACAATTTGGAACCTCTTCCAGGAGGAGGCCTGCCAAAAGTGCAGCAGGTACCAACCCTGAACATTGTCCCAGCCAAGACTACAAATTCCCACACTTACCCAAGTGCAGTTAACTTGTTAAAGAATTAATGTGGATTTTTGCGCAAATCCTGTTTGTGTAAAGCAACAATAACAAGCCAAAAGCTTCTGCCAGCCATGGACGGTCCCTCCAAGGTGCTGCGTGGGCACTGTGAAGAGGCTGTGAGTAGCTGTCAAAAGAGGAATCCTGAGACGCGGCTGTCAAGCCAGCTTTTGTGATCTTTGAAGGGGGAAAGGGGAAAAAAGCCAAAGGGAATCCTAAGTGGCTTATGACTGCTGCCAGGCGCGTGGAAGCCAGTGTCACCTTCCCTCAAATGCCCCACGGGCCTTTTGGGCGTATTCACCCAGGTGCTGCTTAGCAAGGCAGCAACAGCCTTCCCTGAGCAGAGCCCTGCTTTCTTTGCGCCTCCATCACCCCCGGACCAGGCATTCCGGCCGAGGGCCCCAGCTGCTTCCATCCTGGGGCTGGACAGCTGGGCTGGCTTGTTGCCTCTAAACAAGCCATCCTGTCAAAATTGCCCTGAGTTTGCCTGCCATAACAACCCATCATGTTGAATGAAAGGAGGAGCAGATACTTTCTGCAGTGAGCGGACAGTTCTCAGTCCAAGTTTCACAGCATCAACTGTGCTAATGAACTTCTGTTTCATGCTAGCATCTCCCTTTGCATTTGTTGGGAAGAACTGTGATTTTAAGGTTTACTGTAAAATATCCTATGAAAATGGGTTGTTGTTTGAATGCTACCATTGAAATGTCTTATGAACACCAGGTACCTCATACACTGTGCTAAAATCAAGCATTTTGCTCCGTTCTCATGGGACTCAGTAACTCATCTGGTCCTGTGAAACCAGGAATGCTGAAAAGGAAATTTGGAAAAAAAAAGTCATATCAAATATCCATACATGAAACATACTGAGGACCTTTCCAAGAAGCTACACATGGCTACTTTTTAATTAAATATCTAGAGAAAGATTTCACACATGACCAGGCAAGCTGAATAGCTGTTCAGTACTAGGCTTTAGCAGTCTAAGTGGGAGCTGGGCCTGGTGCTTCCATGAGTTTGGTTTCTGCCATGTGTTCCTTAACAATTTCTTACGTGAGTGCATTTGTAACGAGTACATCATCCTATCAGTGTGATACGGTGAATAGGGTGTTGGACTTTGAATTTCACACGACTCTGCTGGTTTAAGATCAGACCTGTCATGTTGGCTCAAGCTTGAGCACTAGGAAGCTGCATGCTTAATAGACATGCCCCATAATCAGGAACAATGGTATGCAATGTTGCAAACTCTGTTTGCTTACCATGTACCCTCTGTGCACCATACACTTCCTTGGTCTTCAGGCCCAGATCCAGCTGGGCATCATACCATGCTCTGGGCCACCAAAGAGCCCTCCAATTGTCCTGGTCCTGTATCTCCTCCTGAAGCATCTGATCCTCACTGCTTTGCATGCTCCTGTGAGCTTACCCAGGTCTATTTTACCCAGCAGGATGGGTGAAACCAGAGGAACCTAGTCTCTCTTGTTCAAGGGCTGAACTGCATCTCAGGGACTGCCCTCCAGCAGTGGACAGGGCAAAAAATACAAAAGCTATGAGCATATTTTGGCGGCCTCCTTCTCCTCTATTTAATTAATATCTATATTGCCTTGTAGTCAAAGCTCTCTGGGTGGTTTAGCACATAAAGCTCTTGCCCAAGTAACTAAAGCTTAGGAGAGGCATTCAGACTTTCAGAATGGGGAAGAAAGCTGCACAGAAGCCAGAAATGGTCTCAAAGAGTGAATGGTCAGAGAAAGGGAGTGCAGCCATTTGGAGAACCCTGAAAGACCAGGGGAGAGACCTCAGGTGGACCAGATTAGGGTCATGGGGTGGAGGTTCTGCAGCCCTTGGTGAAACAGTAGGAAATGGGGGTCTCCTCTGATGAGGAGCAGGGATGGTACCACCTCCAGTGCCTTGGAGTATGGTGACTGAAGACGTGCTTCCCAACAGAGTTGTACTGATGTTGGTGTGAATGATGAGAAATGTTAGTGCGTGTTTAGAAAATCAGCTTCTTCTAGAGTCAGGAGCAATAGGAGATGGCGCAATTTGGCAGTACCGGGGTGGGCAATGTACTGATCTAATTAGGAGCCTCATTATTTATATCTCCTTGCATTTGCAGGTCAGTGCCTCTTCCCCTCCAAAAGGTACTCACAAGAACTCACACAGACTGTCATGATAGGCAGGTGAGCTCATATAGCACTGATTTTCTGTAATGAAGAAGTGCTGAGAGGAATGGTCTTCTGGAAGACTGTTTAAGCCTCCCACTTCTCACTTATGTCCAACTGCCACACCGTGCCAGCCAACTCTTTTTCATTTCCACAAATCATCCCGGGTCCCAAGACAATTGCAGCCTGCTTGCTGGTAGAAATCTCAGGGTGGTAATGAATGGTTCTTTTCTCCTTCATACCTTGCAGATATTGCAGGTTTGGTTTCCAATCACTGCAATAAAATGAATATCGCAGTAAAGCAAGTCACATGATTTTTTTTGTTTTTGTTTCCCAGTGCGTATAAATTTATGTTTACTATACTGTAGTCTATTAAGTGTGCAATAGCAATACATCTAAAAAACAATGTACATACAATGCAGTACCTTAATTCAAAAGCACTTTATTGCTAAAACCTGCTAATCACCACCATCATCTGAGCTTTCAGCAAGTCATGTTCTTTTGGCTTCAGGGTGGTGATTGCTGAAGGCAAGAGCGGCTGCAGCAATTTCTTAAGACAGCAATGAAGTTTGCTGCATTGATTGACTCTTCCTTTCACAAAAGATGTCTCTGTAGCATGCAGTGCTGCTTGATAGTTTTTTTACCCACAGTAGAACCTCTTTCAAAACTGGAGTCAATCCTCTCAGCCCCTGCTGCTACTTTATCAACTAAGTTTATGTAATATTCAAAATCCTTGGTTGTCGTATCAGCAGTCTTCACAACATCTTCACCAGAAGTAGATTCCATCTCAAGAAACCACTTTCTTTGCTCATCCATAAGAAGCAACTCCTCATTAAAGTTTTGTCATGAGATTGCAGCAATTCAGTCACATGTTCAGACTCCACTTCTAATTCTAGTTTTGTTTCTATTTCCACCACATCTTCTGTTTCTTCCTCCACTGAAGTCCCAAACCCCTCAAAGTCATCCATGGGGATTGGAACCAGCTTCTTCCAAACTCCTGTTCATGTGGATGGAGAAGGGTAACGTTGAACCTCTTCCCACAAATCAAATGTTCTTAGTGGCCTCTAAAGTGGTGAATCCTTCCCAGAACATTTTCAATTACTTTCCCAGATCCATTGGAGGAATCACTACCCATGGCAGCTATAGCCTTATGAAATGTATTTCTTAAATAATGAGCAGTGATGTGTTCAAGTCATTTCCTCCAAGTCTCTAGTCAAGTCTCAAGTCTTCACTTTCAAGTCCAAGTTGAGTCTCAGTCATTGCAAGAAATGTTCTAGTCAAGTCTCAGGTTCTTTTCAAGTCTCAGGAGCCAACTTAGCAGAAAAAAGAGGAGGTGATGGCGAGAGGTGTGTAGTTTTAACCCCTCATGTTCCCATCTGCACTTACCTCAGTGATGCATAAATCCTTTACTTCAACCATGACTTATTTAAAAAAGTAAATCAAACCAATATCCTGCCCCCACCCCCTTGAAACTCCCTCCCTCCCTCCCACCGCCTCTGCTGTGTTCATGCCTCCCTACCAGGATATCCTGCCGCATGGCAAGCCCTGCAGTGACCTGGTCATAAAAACTGTAGAAATGTTGATTCATGTCACTTGATTGTCGCTGACATGACTTGAGTTGGGCTTGGGAGTGAGGTGCTCGACTTGAGTCCCCAACACTGATAATAAGACTTGAAAATTGAAATTACTCCTTGATTCATGGGCTGCAGAATGGATGTTGTGTTAGCAGGCGTGAAAACAACATTAATCTTGTTGTACATCACCCAGCTTGTGGGTGACCAGGTGCATTGTCAATGAGCAGTTATATTATGAAAGGAATCTTTTTTCTGTGCAGTAGTTCTCAGCAGTGGGCTTAAACTATTCAGTCAACCAGGTTGTAAACAGATGTGCTGTCATCCAGGCTTTGTTGTCCCATTTATAGAGCGCAGGCAGAATAGATTTAGCATAATTCTTAAGGGCCTTAGGATTTTTGGAAAGGTAAATGAGCATTGGCTTCAACTTAAAGTCACCAGCTGCATTAGCCCCTAGCAAGAGAGTCAGCCTATCCTTTGAAGCTTTAAAGCCAGGCATTGACTTCTCCAGCTATGGAAGTCCTGGATGGCATCTCTTACAATAGAAGGCTGTTTCATCAACATTAAAAATCTGTTGTTAATTAATTAACTAATTAACTTAGCTCACTCTTCTTGCAGCAGCTTCTACATCTACACTTGCAGCTTCATTTTGCATTTTTATGTTATACAGACAGCGTCTTTCCTTAAACCTCATGAACCAACTTCTGCTAGCTTCAAACTTTTCTTCTGTACCTTCCTCACCTCTCTCAGCTTTCATGGAATTGAAGAGAGTCATGGCCTTGCTCTGGGAATGTGGCTGGTTTGATCTTCTGTCCAAACCACTAAAACTTTCTCCATATCAGCAATAAGGGTGTTTCGCTTTTTTTATCATTCATATGTTCACTGGAGTAGCACTTTATCTTCAAGAATTTTTCCTTTACATTCACAATTTGGCTGACTGTTTGGCACAAGAGGCCTAGCTTTCGCCCTGTCTCAGCTTTCAACAAGCCTTCCTCACTAGGCCGAATCATTTCTAGCTTTTGATTTAAAGTGAGAACAGTGCAAATCCTCCTTTCACTTGAACACTCCGAGGCGATTTAGGGTTATTAATTGGCCTAATTTTAATATTGTGTCTCAGGGGATAGGGAGGCTCAAGGAAAGGGAGAGAGACGAGGGAACAAATGGTCAGTGGAGCAGTCAGAACACACATCACATTTTATTAAGTTCGCCATCTTATATGGGCACGGTTCGTGGTGCCCCAGGACAATTACAATAGTGACATCAAAGATCACAGATCACCAGAACAAATATAATAATGATGGAAAAGTTTGAAATAGTGCAAGAATTACCAAAAGGTGACACAGAAGGATGAAGAGGGCAAAAGCTGTTGGAAAAATGGTACCGACAGACTTGCTTAATGCAGCGTTGCCACAAATCTTCAATTCGTAAAAAGCACAACAGCTGCAAAGTACAATACAGGTAGGTGCAATGAAACAAGGTATGTCTGTATGTCACCATTCGCATCCCGAAATCTCAACTTGCATCACCTAGTCTTGATGCAGTGCCCCTCCCCACAGAAACCTCCTGTATGTGGAGTGAGTGACCATATAATAAGAAATGTTAGAAGAAAGACCACTGACCCTGCTTAATACATCCTGACAACTATAATACAAGCAACAAACAAGCATAGGTCATTCTAGGGATGCTTCATAAAGCAAGTGATGACTGGGCCAATTTGCTGGTCTCAGGCATTCCATCTGGGTCTTTCCTGGAAAAGCAAGGAACAGTGTAGGATCTTGCTTCAATATTGCTAATAATGGAGCACATTTGTTATGGTAGAGGCAGGCAAGCTATTTGGGCCTTTGCCAGGTGTGGCTGGTCACAAAGGCCAAATATCCTGCCCGAAAAGTTGAGTACAAACAGAGGTGAGGTCTGAGCCCAACACCAAGACAATTTCTTGTCTTGCCAGTGCTAACAGAAACCTATCCCACAGAAGGCAAAGTCTTTTTCTTCCCACCTTAACTTCCAGCTGCCTCATTCCTCCATATCTTTCTCTCACTCTGGCCTACTGCACATGGACACACTCTCTGTTTATCCTATGTGTGCAGCCATAGATCCCAATATCCTAACATGAGGGAGCCTGAACTTTAGTCTTAGGTGGGTTCAGAGAGCACAATAACCCACATTGAAGGACTGAGTGTTGATAAAAATGAAGCTAGAGCAGAAGCGATTTATATTTAGGAAAGATAAACAAGGTTTATTCAGAATAGACTATGCATGTACAACACAGTGGCCTGACTTGCCACAAAGAAAGCAAAGCTTATATACATGATGTGATCTCACGTGCACACTGCAAGCACACAGATGTAAGAAAGTTCCATTATATTGACTTCTTCAGGGAAGGTAAGACTGGTTTTTCGGCTGGAGGACCCCCACTTGTCTCTGACCTCAGTCATTTTACTCTGCTATGACCGCTCACCTGCTATCCCTTGGCGCTCAGGTGCTCACAGGGGCCAAACTGTTCCTCTGCTCACCTCCAGAGCCATCCCGTGCCCTTTTACTGTATTTGCACCTCTGCTCAGCCATGAAACTTGCTGAGAGCAAATCCTCCTCCTCTCTATTCTACTTCAGAGGTTACCATGAGGACAGAACGAGGCAGCCCATGCAAAGCTTTCTGGAGGAGAGGCAGGCCCGCATCGTGCAGCCAGGTAAAGTCCGGTTAGTGCAATTAATTGTTGTCTGGGTAGTGAAGCAAGACTTCTGGAGGCATTTGTCTTGCTGGAGCGGTGGTGGCAGCAGCATTTGGACTGTAAAATGCCTCGGCCTGGCGCCAAGAGACAGATAATACTGTCAATGTCTTACCGGTCCTCGTAAGAGCCTGTTACTTTGGTTGAAAGTAAAACACAAGTACATGTGATGCGAACCAGCCAGCAGCCCAGAAAATCAGCCTCGCCTGTGATCTCGTGAGAAGCACCTCAGCTGACCAGTCTCTGTCCCCTTTCAGAGACAACAACACAGTGCCTCGAAGACAGGGAAAAGTCTTGCACTGGGACACAATGCCGCATTTAGGGGAAGTGGCTGTGCTGAACTTTTCACACAAGGCGAATCTAAATTTTGTTGACTAAAACCAGAATAATTACTTCAACAAGGCCCAGGTGGCCTGGGTTCTAGCCCCCACAGGATGACTTTGGGCCAGTCACGGCTTTTCAGCCTACCCAACCTTACTGGGCTGTTGTGAGGATAAAATGGAGAGGAGGATTATATAAGGTGACTAAGGTTGCTTGCAAGAAAAGACAGGATATAAATATAAGAAATCATCCTAACCATGTGTATTTGTATGCTGCTTTTCCATGGGAATGCTGTGCTCTAAGGGGCTTGTAGCAACACTGTAAAATTACATAATACGAGAGAGTGATATTTCCATTAAAAATTGCAAGTTGCCTCAGCATTTAAACAGTCATGCAAATAGACTAAACATCTTGCAGTGCATATACACTAAAATCAAGCCATTCGCTTATTCATCCTAACAAAAGAGCAGCACAGAGTGCAGAGATCAAGGCAGCAGGGAAATTCATGCATTGCGTAGTATAACGCAGCCACCTCTGAAGCTGGGCTCAGGCAGGGCCCCCTTTCCCGCCAATGGAAGGGAGCCCCGCTGAGAAGCAGGGACACCAGGGCTTAGTGCTAGACACTCATTGGGTGTCACTCTTCCTGTGAGACACCCTTGGCTTGTAGTTCTCACACACCAGGCATGTACCTCATGTAATTTGGTTTATTACATTTCTCTGCTGCCCCATAGCCCACAGGGCTCTCTGGGCGACTTACAACAAGGCAAAGATACAACATTAATACAAATACAATAATATAACCAAAGGATTTACAATAGTGCAAAGATACAAAATCAGTATAAATACAATAGTATAATCAAAGCAAATACAAGTTCAAATCCAAATATACAATATTAACAATAGAGCAATACAAAATCAAAACAAAGTTACTTAATACAATAATATAATACAGAATGTTAAATTATGAAATACAACCAGCCTCCAAAACCCCATAGCCATCAGTGCCAGAGAGAGTGAGATAGCTTTGTATCAGAGAGGGGTGTGTGTGTGTTCTCCCTCTCTCTTTATGAATAGGTGCTGGGGCAAGGCACCTGGGTGCCTGAGGCAGGAAATCCAGACAGGACTCTGGTCGGCCAATTAACATAGAACACCACATACAGGATACTGGCACAGAACCTCAGTTTAAATAAATAGGAGCTGCACAAGAGCTGACAGCTCCCCTGGATCACATCATTTGGACTTCTGCTTCTTGCACTCTGTGGTTTAGAGCTGGAATACCCTTTCTGCAGCACTGCAGAAGCGTTCTTTAAAGCCACTTTTTATAGGCTGGGGAGAGGGGTGCGGGCCACAGCAGCACCCCCCTCCCTGTTCCAGGTGGAGGTGCAGCAAGGCCATTTCAAGTCAAGGAATTGTATGCCCAGCAAGCATTTGCACCTGCTGGAACGCAGACGTGTACCGCCTTGTTTGTTTTCCCACATATGTCCTCCCTCCCAGCCCTGCTTCTCCAGCTGCCTTCATCTCAGGTTTTATCTCTCCATCGATCCGCTGCTCTCACATTCCCCGACACGCTAGCTGCTTTTCATTAGTCAGATAAAGCCAGGCAGCCTCAACATCCATTTTGCACTGCTTCTGCTCTTCTTCCCGGCCAGCTGCCTCCCTGTGCATCTTGCAGCTCTCTTCACTGGAGACCCTTTTCTGGTCTCCTGAGGGCCCTGGCGGCAAGACAGCAAAGCCCCCAACTGGCTGTCCCTGGGACAGAAGACACGGGTGGTGGCTCCTGTGGTTGCTTGCCCAGGGAAGGCTGCGCTGCATGGGACCTTGCCCTGGCTGGCGAAAGCTTGTGTACAGCTGGAAGAGTGTACCGGACACACGCTCCTAGCGCATGCAGGGCAGCTTCATATGCACTGCAGCCTCCCTTTTCGATGCAGGGAAGCTGCAGGGCGAAGCACCATGGCCATTCTCTTGATGCAGGAAGGCAAAGAATCATCAGCCAGGCAAGGGCTGGAGCCAGGGATTCTTCGCCATTTTGCCCCCTCCTGATGTGCAAAGGCACCATGTGGGCGACCTAGCTCTGGATTCAGGCAGCATCTTTCATCCCTAAGGGTGGGCCATGGAGCACTAACTAGCTCAGCCCGGACTGGCAGGGACTGCTCTTTGTAGTGCCAGTGGAGTTGCCCTCCAGCCACCTCCATGCATCTCCGATGGGAGATAATAGCAAGGGTTCCCCCCGAGCACCGCTCTGGCTGGAATTTCTCCAGAGGGCAGGGCTTGGAGGCTGCGCCCCGTCCACTGGGGGGATCCAAGGAGGCTCTGAGGCCTGCATTAGGCTCATGGGCCAGAGGTTCCTCATCCCTACTTTAGAGTTTGCGATCATTATGGAAGGTGTAAAACTGATATCCTGGGTGTGCACCTCTGGATGCATGTAGAAACTCACATAAATTTTCTAGGCATGTGCTTGTTAAAAGACTTCTGAAGCCCTGGCAATGCAGGGTGTGGCAGGTGAGGCTGGAGTGCTGCAGAAAGGAGGTTCCTGTTATGGCCAGGACTTTACTTCTCCCACCCCAGTGCGGATGCACAGGAAGGAGGTACCAGACTGGGTTGGCATTTTCTGGATCAGCTGCTTTATGCACTGGCTAAGTTCCTTCCTCCTTGCTTCACTCTGCATCAGGAACAGAAAAGAGGCCAGGGCCAGATGGCACAATGGGTTGGGGGGAGCTGAGAGGCAGAGTCTAGCCCTCTTCGTGTCATCTGGCCCGCTAGCTTGGTCAGAAGTGGCAATATGGCCCACTGACAAAAGTGGTAAAAGGCACCAGGTTGCCGGGGGGCGGTCTTCTCAGATGTACCTTCCTCTGTGAATGTTTGATGTTCTACAGGGATGCTTTTCAGTATGGGTTCTTCTGAAAGTGCATTGGCTGCCATTTCACTATGTAAATATTCCCACCTGCCCAAAGGAAGCCTCCAAGCTGTAGCCTCCATTTCCACCTCCTCTTCATCCATCCTTTGACTAGTCACCAACCATCAGGCTAACTTACTTCACAGGGTTGTTATGAGGATAAAATTAGCGAAGAAGGACCACAAGTGCTTTCCCTGGGCAATTCAGAGAAGAGGTGGAATATTAATGCAACAATAAGTACATTAAAGAAACTTAGATGAGCATCTAAAAATGTATCATAAGGCTCTTGGGACCATCAACCACTCCTCAGTGGCAGCCCAGCCCCCTTGCTCCAAAATCCCTTGCTATTCATCTGCATAGCTTCATTCAATCCAAAGCTTTTTGCCCACTCTCATTTCACTTGCCAGAATCCTTTCAGAATCATTCCTGTTTGGCTTTTTCCCTCTCCAAAGCGCTCTCAATCCTTGAAACATTTGGATCCTCACTCTTTTGTTGATTTTTTCCTTAGCTGAATTTCATCCTCATCATTGTGCTTTCTCAAATTATAACAAACAGAAGGATCTGCAAAGGTCTGAAAATGCCTGAGTGGTTCAAGCCCCTTAAAAGAAAAGACGTGAGCACCCAAAGAAGGCATTCTGACACTCTGGCACAAAAGGGTTAACCGTCAAACTGTGCGTGTTGTCAGTGATGGTGGCCCCTGGCCCATCCGCTGCACTGAGGAGAGACGTTTCCTTTGAAGCTGCCTGCAGAAGGAGCCAAGCACGGTGTATGGATTAGTAGAGTGTAATTTGTCAATACGGTTTTGTAAACATCCCAAGAGAGCTTGAAATGAAAAGGCTGGAGAACAGGAAAGCAACGCAGGTAATCCACAGCATAAAGTAGCCTGTGTTTTTGAAGTCAAAAGGCTCAGAGAGACACATCTACACACCCCTGCAAAAACAAGGGTGTTCATAACTGCACATCAGAAAGAAAGAATTTCATCAGATTCAATCCACTATTCTGCCCAAATGCAAAAGAACTGAAACATTCAGCTTCCTGAGAGTTTTAATTTTTAAAAGCAAGTCTTTTATTCTTGTCACAGCAGTGCACAACCCTTTCAACCCGAAGTGCCACTTTGGGGGTCTGCTGGGAAGCTGGGACCACACATGCATATTCATATCACGTGCACGTAATGCTTATGAATCTGGACATTTTCACACTCAACATACAAAGCACCGCTTAATGCTATGCATGTCTACTCAGAAGTAAGCTCCAGTGCAACACCTTTCAAACACAGCTTGACACTATGAATGTTAATGCTCAAGACACATGACTTTTGAAAGTGTGCCATAAATGAGTAGTGCCGAAAAAAGAAATAGCGCCAGAATTGGCCTGGGGTGGAAGAGAAAGCAGAAGTGCAGCATCAGTCTCCCAGGCGATCAGAATGGCTGCATCATCAAAGCCCCTTTCCTTGCAGTACCAGTGCTCCATTTTGGGTGAGTTTGCACAGCACAGCAACCCGCCCTGAGAATAAGCTACATAGTGTGAGTCGTTTCTGGAACAACCAAAGGTGTGTCTAACAAATGACTGGGCTTATCATGGTTTGTTCTCTCCCCATTCCTCCCCCCGCCCCGCCACCACATGTCCTCTGGATTGTATCCCTGGACCCTGTGCAGCAGAACCTGTCTTGTCTTCCTATCCCTTCTCCAGTTGCCTCCAGACTAGACGTCCTGTGGAGAGTGGTCTGCATTTGGATGCCCCAGCAGTTCACGATGGCTGGTCACCCCCAGTGGGTTGCCATGATGGATGAACCCAGTGCTTGGAATATGAAGCAGCTCAGCCTCTGAAGCCCTAGATTCACGGAGCATATCTGGATTCCACAGCACAAATGAGTCACAATAGCACATTACTGTATGGGTTGGAACCTGGAGAAGGAGGCAACTTGTTCCTTGCCTTCTGTTTATTAATTAAACTTATCATCCTGCTCAAAACAACTTACTTGGGACTCCAAGGCAACTACCTATCCACAGAGTCCTGTGTGACTTTAACAACACAGCAGCTTTATGTGCCCAGACTGGTCTCCAACCTTTTTGGACCCATAGGTACATTTGGCAATTTGAGAAATTGTCCTGAGCACCACCACAAAATGGCTGCCGTAGGAGGCATGATGAGTTGCAAAGGACAGATAGGTAACCTGCCTGAATGACAAAGGATGGAAGACTCTTAACACTACCAATGAGAAGGAATTGTGCAGCTATTCTGTCCTAATTTAGAATGGGGGACATGAGGAGAGAAGGACAGAAGTGCCAGGAAAAATCAATTGGGAGTGGAAACTGCAGTGAAGGTTACAAGACAATGTTGTCTGGAACCCTACAAAATTCCATGAACGAGGCAGGGTGATGACACAATAAAGGCTTTGCTTGAAAGTATCCTGAGTACAAGAAAGAGTTGGGAGCTTAGCCTCAACATGCTAAACTCCCAATTTTCTGCACCAACAGAAGCCTATTTCATGTAAGGCAAACTATCCAGGTTTTATTACAGGAGGTACATATTTAATGTACTCCAGTGATTCCTCACCTGTGATGGTTTGCAGGGCTGTTGTTTTTTATAATAAGTTTTATTCAAAATAACCCTAAAACAAACGAAAACTAAAAACAACATCAATCATCAGAAACATCAGACCTGCTGGGTCAGCCCCCACATTTTTTTCTATTTATGATAACTTAAAAACATATGTAAATCTATATGAAGTCCTGTTTCTCTAGCCAATAATAAAAAGAGTCCCAAGTTTGACAGAAATCAGTATCTTCTTTCTCCTTCAATGACAAAATCAGTCTATCCATTTCTGCACAGTCCAAGATCTTTTTTAGGATCAGTTCGTCGGTGGGTGGTTCTTCACTTTTCCAGTGTTGAGCAAATGCAATCCTCGCCGCAGTAGTTACATGTAAAATAAAGTACATGTCTTGTTTACTAATATCAACAGGTATAATACCTAATAAAAAAAACTTCAGGTTTAAAAGCAAAGGATTTTTGTAACATTTCCTCAAGCCATTTATGTACCGTATTTTTTGCTCTATAAGACTCACTTTTCCCCCCCTCAAAAGTAAGGGGAAATGTCTGTGTGTCTTATAGAGCGAATATGTGTGTGCAGTAAGTCTGTCAGACGTGCAGCCCATGGGGAAGTGATGGGGAATGTGCCTGTGATTATGTGCCCATTTGATTCAGAATATTTTTTTCTTGCTTTCCTCCTCTAAAAACTAGGTGCGTCTTATGGTCAGGCGCGTCTTATAGAGTGAAAAATACGGTATTTTAATCCAATACTTTTTCGCATTATCGCAAGTCCACCACATATGATAGAAAGTACCCAATTTATGTTTACATTTCCAACATCCATTTGACATATTAGAAACATCTTAGCTAATCTATTTGGTGACAGATACCATCTATAAAACATTGTATACAGGTTTTCTTTATATGAAGTGGCTAATGTTACCTTAATATTTCTCTCCCATAGCTTTTGCCATTTTTCTAATTCAATATTATATCCAAAGTTTTGTGCCCACATTATCATAGTTTCCTTAACTGTTCATCTTCCATTCTCCTATCTAGTAAGAAATTATATAGTCTTTTAATCATTTTCTCATCTGATTTAAGCAACCTGTGACGGTTTGCAGGGTTTTTAATGTCATCCTCCAAGACCTCCCCCTGGCTTTGTTTCATTTTTCATGTTTTGCTTTGTTTTAAAGCAAGAGGGGCAGAGCACCGCAATGGATGCCAAGAAAGGTGTCTGGAAGCACCCCGGAACCACAGAAGCCCTCTTGTCTGCTCCCAACCAAACCATCTTCTAATGCTGCTGTTTCTGCAGCAGACTTTGGAAAGAAACACTAGTCACAGCAGGGTTCAGCAGGGAAGCATTCTTACCTCCCCAGCCACTTCTAAGAGCAAATTCGCTATGGCTCGTGTCTTTCTGAGCAGGCAAAACTGGTCTGCGCTGTGCCATCCAGATTACAGAAAGGACTGCAAGAAAAATACCTCTGCCCAGAGAAAGCAGGCATCTCACAGGAAGAAGGCTAGGCCAGGCACCTTGGAGACGTGACAGATCTCCCACAGGATGGGTAGCCTGACCCTGAATAAAATCATGTTAATCTAGTAAAAACAGCACCTCGGTGCAAATGCATGAAATATTCATTTTGTAATTTATAACCTGCCACCCAGAATAACAGTGCCCTCTTTAAATTTTGATATCTCACGGTGACTTCCATGACTACATCCCCAAAGAATCAGGCAAAAATGCATATTGAAATTCAACTTTCAGGAAGCGTCGTGTAACTTGACGCCTGTTTATTTTTATTGTAGAAATTTAGTGCATATTGAAAATGGAAGAGCTGAGTCAAGGAGGAAAGGCAGCATGCATGTGGAAGCTGGGTAGCAAAAGGGAAAGAAAAAGTTCTCTGAGATGCCTTCCTCCTCCTCCTCTCACGTCAGAGCTCAGGCTCTTCACAGGCCCCCTCTGCAACTGACCCACATGATGCAAATAGCAATCGTGGTCTGCAGGGAAATAAAAGGGCCAGCTGCCTTGGGACGGGGGAGTGAGCTTCTGCCATCTCGCTCGCTTACCTGTTTGCAGCTTCTTGCTCCCGCAGACGGTCCCTCGGAAAGTTCCTGCATGCTGGAGAGGCCTGGCAGTGACTCGGCATTTTCCGGCAGCCTTGGACTCCCCTGGACCCCTGCCGGGAGCCAGGATCCGAGGGGGTTGCTGGATCATCGGAGCGGTGGCTGAAGAGCGGCGTGCTTTTCCGGGAGGCCTGGATGCCGGGGTCACTGCACTCTCCTTCGCCTGCAAGAGCTGGGGTTCAGAACTGGGGGCCTTGGAAATTTACTGCAGGGCTCTGAGGTTCTGAATCCTCAGGAGGCAGTGGTGTGGCGGCCTTGGCGAGCCTTTGGGATGTCTGGATGCGTGGGGCACCCGGGTGAGTGTGGGCTGGACCAAGAGGAGAGATTTCCATCTGGCTGTTGCAGGGGACAGAGAGCAGCCCAGGGACTGTCCTTCCCGCTTCTTGATCTCTGTCTAACGCAAAAGGCTGTAGGGAGTGCAAGGCTGTCCTTTCCGTCTGAAGTTCTTGTGTTCTAGTGCTGGGCAAGCTGCTGGGAAAGCATCAGTCATCCAGGAGTCGATCTGGGATACAAAAGCTGACCTGGCGTGGATCATAGAGACCTGGCTGAGGGAAGGGCAGGAGTCGCGGATGTGCTTCGTGAACTTCCCGTTTGGCTACTCTGTGGTACGGTGGGCTACAGCTGTGGGGCAGGGACATGAAGTGGCAGCAGCCCATGGGAATCCCTTCATGCTAACCGGATGTGCCCACTGGAAGCCAGCTGGTTTGCGCATGAGTTGCTGCGGTCGGTGGGCAGCGGGCATTCAGCAGGGGCACTGCCCACCCCACTGCCCGTCAGTCTGCCTTGCGGCCCCTGCTGGGGTGCTCTCCGAGCTGCGGCTAGGCTGCTTGTTCTGGGGGATTTCAGTGTTGATGCTGAAATTGCTTATCTGGGAGCGGCTCAGGATTTTATGTCCACCATGGCAACCACGGACCAATCAGTACCTGGCTATGTGCATGGAGGAGATACATGTGATTCCATTATCATGAACTACTTGGTTAGTTTTGGCAGGCTGTCAGTGTCAGTGCGGAGCTCTCAGGAAGGGTGGGCCAGGGAACTGCTGGCCTCATTTGTCAGCGCTGCCACCAAAGCCCTGGCTGGGCTCTGGAATGCATAAATGGCGCAGGCGGTTGACACGATCAGTCCTAAACGCCCTTTCACCACTGCTAGAGCCCCGGTAGTGCCCTGGTTTAACAGGCAGCTAAGAACAGGGAGTGCATGTAGGGAGAAGTGGATGCGTGTGAATAGGGTAGCTTGTGCAGGCAAGTACGTGGGAAGTCTGGCTCCTGATAGACCATGCCTAAGACAATGCAGCAAAAGTTGTTCACCCTGTCTTAACCTGAAGGCTTTTAAAGGCGTGACAAGCACAGGATGGGTGTGGGCATGAACATCTGATCCGCTGGTTCAAGAAATGGGCGCAGCACACCTGCTTAAACCAACTGAAGGCACTGCAACCACCCCAAAATAGCAGTGGATGAAGGAGCGCTTCTGTTGTGGAACGGCTTGTTCAGGCTGACCATACTGACACCCCCTTAAGCAGGTCTGAGAGAGAGAGACCTCGCTTGTGCAATCAGTTGTTGGTCCCTGCTAAAGGCCACCTGGATGCTGGCACTGCATTGCAGGTGCCCTGTCTGAAGTCATCTTAAGGCCAAACCCTCCACTGCCAAACTAGTAAAATTGCCTAGGTGGCTAAATGATGAAGAATCTTCTGGAGTCCATCTAGGAGCTGAGGATCCATGATGTTGACCAGAAAGCGGGTGACAGGCAAGAATTCTTCTATAATCCCCACCTAGGCTGGCAGGAGGGACTGAAGGAGATAGACTCCCCTGGATAAGGAAGTTGAGGGCCTTTACCTCTTGCTTCTGATGCTAAGAGCATTTCTGCCAGAAAGTAGTGGGCTTAATGCCTACACTAGAGGAGATTGAACCAAGATTTTTCTCCGGTACAGGTGCATGGTTGTAGGTTTCCCCAAAAGGGCGGGGAGAAGACCCAATAGGAGGATTTCACCATAGAAATCGCCATTCTTCAAATAACCAAGTAGTCAGCTTGTACAAGGCTGCGCTTAGGGATGTGCAAAGATGGTTTTTAAATATGGTATATGTTTGATAACATATTTTTTACTGTTGTGAGCCGCCCCGAGGCTGCTGCAAGGGGCGGCATAAAAATATTTAAATAAAAAAATAAAATAAAAATAAAGAGCTCTTTGGCGAGAAGAATCCACTGGATTCCCTGGGATCGGCTCTCCAGACTCTGGTTTCTTTGCAGTGGTCCGAAATCTGAGTTCCTGGTGAGTGCTCCCACTGTTCAAGAGGTGCTCACCAGGAACTGAACCCCATGTGCCATGCAAGCTCTGCCCCATTCCGTGCCTGGTGCTGCTCCTGGTGCAACCGCTAGCAGTGCTCCTCTTCCGTGCTTGCTTGGCACGGCTGCTTCCAGCTGCGCTGGGTGCGGGGAAAGGTTGGTTACTGGGAATGGCGCCTGGAGCAACAGCTAGCAGTGCCCTTCCTGCACGTCCTGCAGCTGCTGCTGGGGTAGTTGCACCCGACGGGCAATGTTGGCACTTGGGCAGTCAGGGGGCTGTGAGCATTTGCAGGCGTCCTCTAGGTCGGCTCACTTTGCAGGGCTGGGCTGAGGAAGAGGAAGAGGAAGTCCGTGGATGCTAGAGGGTCAGATTCCAGAAGGGTTCGTTCCATGCCCAGCTGTGCTAGCTAAACTCTATTTGCTATTTTGTCAGTTGCCACTGAATTGCCACTTAAAACTTCGTATTGCTCTGCGCTCTGAATCTGACCAACCATTTTCCTGTTCTAAAGAATTCAGAAGAATGCCTAATAAATCTTTTCGTTTTCACAAAACCCCCAACTGTATGCTTTGAGGGTGAGAGAGGGGAGGCTCACGAAGGGGCATGCCATGTTATTGGTCCCACTAGCACTAATTCAACAACCATGTTGCATGCATACTGGTCACCGGTACCAGTTTTGGAGCCACTGTGCCAGACCTTGAACCTGTGGTTTGAGTGCCTGCAGATGCCAGGTTGCCACAGCTCCCAAACTGTGAAGTTTGTTTTAAAGCCACCCTCCCAAAACTGGTTCAGTCCCTAGCACTGATTCGGCCATTCTACGTATTGGCCAGGAGCACTTTGGCTTTGTCTGGGTGAGGCTTTATTTGCTTACCCCACATCTGGACCATTCAAGACTTCAGACGACGGCTCAGAACATCCATGTCTCCATAGAATGGGATGGGAAGGAGAGACAGAGTAATGTGTCATGAGCAAGCTGCTGGCAGCAGTCCCTGAAATTATGGCAACCTCCTCCAGCAGTTTCTTGTAGATATTAAGCATGGAGGACAAGACAAAACACCCTGGGGCATCAGAAATCCCCCTGCCCCATGCATAACCCTGAGATATAGATGAAAATGTCAACTTCACCCACAGCTCCAAGCAGCACTCCTGAATCTGGAACAGGCTTTGCACAGCTCCCAATTTTCCCAGTTTGGAAAGACGATGGGGGAGCGAAACCGATAGAGCTGTTGGCTCCCCCGGGAAAGAGCTTCACTCCCTGCTTGCTTTTCCTAACTGTGAAAGGTGGTGGGGTAGCAAAGCAGCTCCAGATCAGCCACAGGCTTCAGAAGCAACCCAGGAAGATGCCTCTCATCTTCCTGGGCTGCCCCCAGGATGAGGCTTTGTTGAGGGAGAGTGGCCCCAAGGGAGAGCTCTGTGAGCTAGATGGAGAGGCCAAATGCAGCCCATGTGCCAGAGGTGCTCCATCTATGCCAAGGGCCAAAGGCAAAATTTGCATAATAGGATGGTGTCTCCGAGCCCTATTCTAGCTGGATGGTCAAGGAAGAGGCTGTGTTTGATGGTGACACTCAACAGCTGGTGAGAGGCCCAAGAGTACTGGGTATACATGACTCCCGAGATGCAACTGCATTTACTTGACAATGACTCCCTGCCAAACATTTATTCTGCCCCAATTATTTATCACATTTCTTGCATATGAGGCAAAGGGAGAGTTGAAAAGGGAATCCTGAGTGGCCTAAATTGGCAGTTATTTAGCTTCCGCAGTGACCTGAAGTGTAACAAATTCTGTAATGTAACAGCTGTGGCCTGGTGCTGGTGAGTAAAAGGTAATTAGCCGCCAATGTTTCAGTATAGAGAAATATCATGTGACATCAGTAATGACTGCACATTGCTTGGGCTATGCGTATTATGTGATTCTATGCAGAACTGGGGAGCAGGGAACACACAGAAACTGGCAATGGCTACAGAACAGTTTCCTAAGAATGTTAGGTTTCATTCAAAAACACACACACGATTTGTGCCCTGCAGCTTTGCTGACAGGTTGGTGGGGGGATGATTGGTGAACACTGGATGCTCCCATGTGGCTGATGAAGCGTTTCAGTGGACCAGACGATGTGATTTCAGGGGGCTGCAGAGCTACTTGCTCTTTTATGTGACTAGCAGAAGCTGACTAAATTATGCACAATTACAAAAATGTACAGTTGCTGCAGGTCACAGAATTCATTTCTCTCTGTGCAAGATTCAGAGCTCAGGGTTAGTGCTCAGTACCCACAGCACAGAACAGAGCAATGGTTTTAATTCTGTCATAATGTTTCAACCACATAATTTTCTAATATTCTGCAGATACTACTAATGCTGCTTTCCCCAGTGGGCACAACCCAAGTCATGGAGACCTCCAGTGCTGCATGTGTACCCCTAGCCTTCTCCATTGCCTTATTTTTCTAGTTCTTTTCCCTTTTTTAAAAAAAACATAGTTCCTGTGTGACTGAGCATGCTTCCAATCCAACCTCCAACAAGGTTTCAACCACTCTTTACCTTCCTTCCTTCATTCCTTCCTTCCATCCTCTTTCTTGCATTTACAAGGCACCCCCTACTCCAAATACCTTCATTTCCCCCAAATCCCTCTGTTCTTTATCAAGGGTTTGATGCAAGCTCAGTCATGTGGTAACATTCTTTCTGTTTTATCTGGTGAGTTTATAGCAGAGAGCTGAATGCAGAACATACAGGGTAGTTGTACAGTGTGGCAAATGGATCAGGTGATAGCCTGGAAGGAGAATAAAATGACCAGCAGGGGAATGCAAGGTGACATGGGAGTATAAAGAGAGCAGGAGACAGAGAGAGACAGACAGAGAGAGAGAGAATGAATGAATGAATGAATGGGCTGGTTTGCACTACCTGGATTAAACAGGCTACAGTGGCAGGTTGCCATTTGCCTAATCATCAGCTCAGCATGGTTTGCCATGTTGTTGAAACCTGGGTGGCATGTCTCTGTGATTAGGTAATTTTAGACCCTGGACCAAATGATCTTACAGGGTCTCCCTTTACACAGCCCGCGCATATTACTTCCGTTTTAAAGCACTCAGCGACATTTCTTTTCACCCCTCTCCCATATTGTGCTCGCTAATTATTTCTGCACTCTTCAAATACCCTGAAATTCTCTGAGCACGTAGTTTTTCATTTTAACCACACGTAGATGGTGGCATCATGATTAGTACAAGATGAAAAGTTGCTTGCTTCTGCTGTCCTGATATTAAACACAATTATTTGGGAATATGCACCATTTTGTTGTAAAGATAATATAGGCTGACCCCCTCCCAAACTTGAGCTCTATAGTCACCCCAGACACCCCCCAGTCCTAAAATGTTAAAGCAAGCAACCAGCTAACCCTGGAAGGATGCCGCTGCAGCTGCTCTCAGCCCCTGTGGGCCCCACATGTCCAAGCCGCCAGGCCTGCCCGTCATTACCCCCATCACTGCTGCACTTGGGGGGGGGGGTCATTTGGAGAAGGGGCTCTGCTCTGTGGGGCTCTTCCTTTGGCTCCAAATCTAGCGCTAACCGCACAGCTGGGCACTCTGCTCCGATTCCATCTGTCCTTCCCTCCCCCTAGGAGCCACTCGTGTTTGGGGGCAAAAAACCTGGAATAGGTTACCGGCGCGGGGAGATGTAAGGTGGTCCAGAGACACCCCGACTTCAGAGGGGAAGCCAAAGGTTTCCGCGAGCTGAAACCCTGGACTCCGGCCGACGCCCCACGCAGCCCCCTCGTGCAGCGGGGGACAAGCCACTGCCCCGCTCGCGGGCGCGGCGAGCGCGTGCCCGGCGCCCCGAGGCTTCCAGCCGCGCGTGGAACCTTAATTACACTCTCGCTCGCTCGCTCGCTCGCTCCCGCGCGCACGCCCCCCGCCGCCGGCCCGGGCGGCGCTCCCGCAAGGAAGGACGGGCCGGCGCGCCACGCGCCTTCGCCGGTGCAGGCAGGGCTGCACGGGAAGCGGCGGGAGGAAGCCCTCTGGGGAAGGAGGACGCCCCCCGCCACAGGAGCGCCGCCGCTGCAGGCGGCCGGCGACGAGGACCGAGGAAAAGGCGGGTTCTTCAGAAGCGCGAGCGGAGGGAGTTGTGTGAAAGAACCGCGGCGGCGGGACCAAACTGCAGAGGGACGGGGACAGCGGCCATGGAAGAGTCGCGCCCAGCCGCGGAGGCCCGCGTCGGGGGACGCGGGGCGGCAGAGCAGCCCCTTGGCCTCGCCTCCCCTGCTCCTGCTCCGGGGGTGGGCGACGGCGACGGCACCGCAGCCCCAGCCCCTCCCTCCCTGCCGGATGCCTGCCTTCCTGCTTGGCTCCCCTGGTCCCTGCGGGCAGGCTCGGCTGGCGCTTGAGCTGAGGCGGCTCCAGCCACAGGTGCTGCTTCACATGTCCCTTGGAAACGCCTCGCTCCATAGCAACGCAAGAGGAACAGGCTGGGCTGGGAGGGAGCGAGAGATGGGAGGGGGCACCGACAGAAATCTGCAGGGACAGATGGCCGCGGGGGGGGGAGGCAGATGGGGCAGTAGCCACGCGGCGCCTCCGTCTACGAACGGGCCTGGGGCTCCGATCAGCCGGGTGGCATTCCCGCGTACGTACACTCTGCCCCCAACGGATGCGGCCCCCGTCCCACGTGTAGAGACGAGCATCTCGCTTGCCCGGCGGCGAATGAGGCAGGGAAACACTCTGCACATGCCCAGAGGCATCTGCTGAGGAATCCAGTTCTGGCTTGCAAAGCAAGCCGTCGTTATGCCGACTGCCCGTGCTGATGAGCCCCTCTGTACGCAGAAGCCGCGGGGCGTCCCGAGGACGCTGATCTTCCCCAGCCCCGTCCAGGGGAACGGCAAGCGGCAGAGGGAAGCGGCCACAGCTGCACGTCCCTTCGCGCAGGATGGGACTGGCACACGCGCGCGCGCGCGCGCACCCTCTCCCGCACCCCTCCCTCCTACGGCGCCCTCTCCCCTGTCCGGGTAGCTGCACCTCAGGCCCCGAGAGGGCACCCTCTCCCTGCTCCCCTTCCCTGGCTGGCTGCAGGAGCGGCGGCCGCAGCAGCAGCCGCCCCACGCGCAGTTCTGCCGCTCGAGGGGGCGGCCTATCGTAGCGCGCGGAGCGGGGACCAGCCAGCAGTCCGAGGGTTAACCGCGGCTGGCGAGACAGACAGACGGGCGGACGGACAAGACAGCTGCGGGGAGAGAGGAAGAGGAGGCTGAGCAGCCGGCCCGCAGCCGCCGCCTGCGCCGCTCCCTGTCCAGCCATGGCAGACGACGCCTGCTGGGAGAAGAGCAGCGGTGGCCGGACTCCTCCAAGCGCGGCGCGGTTCCCAGCCACAGCCCGGAAGGTGAGTTGGTGGCTCGCTGGCTCTCCTGCTTCGCGCTCGGACCAGGGAGCCGCGGAGCAAGCTCGCCCGCCGCTGCCCTTCGCCGGCTCGGTCGCCTTCGTGCCCCGCTCCCTTCCCTGGCCCGCCTCCGGTGCCCTTTCCCGCAGGGAGGCGTCTCGTGAGAGGGCTCTTGCGTCTTCCGTCGCTGGCAGATCAGCGTTTCCAAACCCGGGGCTCCTACTGGGACTGGGGCGGCGGCGACACTTCTGCGGGGCTCCGCGGTACGGGGGGACTTGGGGGATGCGGGCGGCTCTGGGCGGGGGCCGCCCGGCTGGACGATGTCGGTTTCGCGAGGCTCTCCGAAGAGGTAGGGCGTCTCCGTTCCGTGGGAAGCGCAGGGGTCTCCGCGCGGCTGTCTGGAGACGTGTGAGGTGGGAGCTGAGGTCGTGTTGGGTCTGAGCGCGAGATCTCCCGTGTGAAAGTGCGCGGGTGTGCCGCTCATGGACTTCACGCGTTAGGCTCCTTGCACGGAGAGCAGTCGCGGGAGGAAGCGCTGACCGTGAGCCGTGGTGGCGTCTGGACTAAGGAGGGACCTTCCGTTCCATTCTGTTCTCTTCTGGGTCTGTGCACTGTGTGTGTGTGTGTGTGTGTGTGCGCGCGCGCGCGCGGGTGGGGGTGGGGTCAGAAATCAAGGATGTTTTCTTTGCTCAAAGGAAAATATCTTTGAAAGGGCAAGTTGGCATTCCCATGCCAGGGTTGCATTTAGCGCGCTCCTTTTGCCCTGTCCAGCAGCCCTAGAAAGAGCCTCTTAAACTCCATCTCTTGTAACACGTACCCAGGACCTGTTGTGCCCGAGAACAACTGAGGTAAGCAAGAAGACATGGCGAGGAGGGAGGGTGGCTATGAGCCCCTGCACTTGGGTTGAAGAAGGGACTCCACGCGGGGTTCAGAGCAGGCTAGCAGTGAATGTGCCACATATCAGCACGTGTGGGGAAATTTCGAGACACCCTGGACCTCGTGGGTGCAATTGGGGATTCAGCTGCCCAGCAGCCTCATGGCTTGATTGGGCTTGATTTCGCTGTCCTGTCCTCAGCACAAGGAAATGCATTTGGTTTCCAGGATTTCCAGTGCAATCCTAAGTATGCTTCCTCAGAAGTAAACTCCAGTCATTTCAATGGGTCTTGCTTTCCCAAGGGTCTGTGCATTGGACTGCAGCTTTTTTCTAGCACCCTGGCATTCGTGGATGTGAGTGTTGAGATTCTAGGCCATCCAATCCACAGGTAGGTAGCAAAGAGGTTCATTTTGTCAGCACTTGAGGCTGCCTTCCCAGCAAGGCTGGGATTAACACTTCCCAGCTCCCCACCCTCAGCAGTAGCATTACCACCACAGGGTGAGAAACTACTAGACTCATTTTGCAACCTCAGCTAGCAAATGCTGTTGAATTTCTGTAAACAGCACATTAGCCACCATCAACATGAAGGCACAGCTCAGCTTTTCCACGCAGCAGGAGTTAGACTTTGGCCAGCACCAGCTTTTGTATTCCAACTCCCAGTTCTCCAGTCTCTCCATCTCTCTGTGTCATATTTGCAAAAGAACATAAGCGTTGCATCTTTGGATAAGATCATGGGTCTTTCTAATCCTGCATTATCTTCAGCAGTGGCCAACAAATGCCTGGGGAACTCACAGGAGAAAGTGAGCCATGCCCTGTTTATCTTCAGCATCTGGCTGTGAGGTGTACTGCACCTAATCTTGGATGCTCTCTTTGGCTTGCTAGGCTTGACTTAATCTAACTGTCCCTTTAAAAAGAGAGGCAAACCAGCATCTAAGCTAGAGGTCATCACTCCATTTTGTGGCAATGAATATTGTAAGTTAATTTATTGTGTGTTGCATGAAGAATTACTTCCCTTTGTCTGTTCTGAATATACTGCCTATCATTGTCATTGAGAGAAGGAGAAAATGGTCCCTGTTACCTCCCACTTTTCAGCGTGTACACCTTTCTCAGACCCCTCAGCATCTTTTCCTATCTTCTTTCTTCCAGTGTGCAGCTGGATGTGTTGCAGCAAACCCTCAGTTGCACACTTTGGCAGATGGCTTTTAATACTCCCACTCCACCTGATTAAGGGTAGCTCTCTATTCATCTCAGGTCTTGGCCAGTGTGGGATTCAGAACAATGGTACAGAATCCCACCCACAATCTCTAGACGGCAGGACCAGTTTTTCTTCTGCCCACGCTGCTATATTTGTATGACTTTGAACATCCTAGCATGCTTGTGAAAATTGGGAGAGATGACTGAATCTAACTCAAGAGATTTCTGGCGAATCTTACAGTAACTAGGATCTGCCTAAGACATTTTAATAACTCAAGCAGAACATTCAAATTGCACATTCCTTCACTGATTAATTTAAGGCACAACCAACCAGGACCCAATCTGCACAAGACCCATTGAAACGAATAGGAGAAGATTATAAGAAACCAAGAATGCCTTGTGCAGCATTTATTCATTCAATGGGGCTTGCACAAGGGAATGTCCTTGTTGATTGTGTCCTGTGAGTTTCCTTCTACTGGCTTTCATTCTAACAGCCTAAATAGTGGCAAATATATGCCAACTGTGGTAGCAACCTCACCTTCCCTTGCAGTAGGATCTCCTCCGCAAGGAGATCTGCTAGGATCAAAAATACAATCCTGAGTTAAGTGTTCAAATTTCAGCATGCAAATCCCAGTACACACCCCAGCAATTTAGCCTGGTTAATAATACCCTTCATTATTGTTTAAAATGTACCTTTAAAAAAATCTACATCCCTACTGCATGTGATCTTCCCATTGGAGCTTCACATGTCTGTATCTACTAACAAAATTAAAGATTTGTTTACTGTCAGAAATGCACAGTAATTCTAGGCGCCTAGACCAAAACATATGAGACTCATAGATAAATATTGTTATGTCGGAGAACAGTCAACTGTGGGATTAATAAGGGAAAGTGACACCTCACTGATCTATCCGAATTCTCTGAGGATGTCAGGCAGCATGTAGAACAGGGCGACCCAGTTGATTTAGTGCAATTGGATTTTCAGAAGCTTTTGACAAAGCCCTTCATCAAAGGCTCTTAAGAAAACAAAGTCATCTTGGAATACGAGGTATGATATTTTTGTGACTCAGTAATGAGGTTTAAAACATGAGAAACCAAACAGCTTTTTTCTTGTTGTTTTCAAAGTGTTATGCTGGCAAAATCCCTGTTTCTTTTGTCAGGGTCATCCCTACGATTAGAAAGATTTTAGGTACTTAAAAGAAATCAGACAGTTAATAGTATATTTTATGTCTGTGGTTTTCTGCCTCAGGCACCAAAATGTCTTCTGCTATTTTTGTGTTTTGTTCAGACATGGTATGTTGAGGACTAGAATGATGATGAGGTTGGAATAAATGGTCAGTTGTCAAATTGAAAGGGTAAATAGGAGGTTGGAAGAAAGCATCTGTATCAGGCAAGAATGGTTAAACATATTCACTAGTGACTTCAGAAAGGGATGGGAGGGCTACTGAGGTGGAAACATTTACAGCTGGCAAAGCTTTAAAGTCCAGAGAAGATTGCTGTCTTCTGGAAGGTCATTACACAACTGGGTGACTTTAGCAATAAAATGGCAAATGAAATTCAGTGTTAGGAATTTCAGAGTAATACATGCTGGGGTGAGGGGAGGGATCCATATGAGAAGCATTCCAATGAAAGCAGAGTACATGTTTCATCATGAATCCAACGTGCGTGTGTGTCTCAGTTGCTATGTAGTGTGTTGATCTGCCTTCATCCACATCTCAGCCTGATGTTGAGGAATAAGTGGGGGAAGGTTCAGGGGAAGGCTCAGGGGAAGGCTAGGAAAATGGTCAGCAATACGGAACTGCTTCTATAAAACTTGGAGCTAAAAGGGTTAGGATCTTCCCACTGAGCTATATGGCAGGGAGAGAGTGCAGTGGAGACAGTGAGATAATTAATGTTGTGTGTTAACAGAAAACCGTTGTTGGTTTGGCCTCAGCTCATAACATAAAAACAGCTGAGCTTCTGAGGCAACAGACAGAGGATTTTAAACAACTACTCGATGCAGTTCAGTTGGATCTATGAATCAAATGTTGCCACAGAATACTTTATTGGTAGAAATAAAATGGGTTTATTGTTTTTAAGAATCGCCAAAGCAATCCTCTAGATGTCTACTCAGAAGTCAATCCCCATAAGGCCAAAGAGACTTACTCCCGGGAAAGTAGGTACAGGATTGCAGCCTAAAGAAGAAATTTATGAGGGAAAAGAATGTCAGTAGCCATTAGCTAAGATGGCCAGAGAATATCAGCTTATGCTCAGGGTGTTTCTAAAATCTCCCACAGCTAGAAGCTATGAGTAAATGACAGGAACTGGCTTACTGCTCAGTTGCCTCTAAAACATCAGTGGTTGCATGGATGTCCACTGCTCTAACCCAAGCAGGTAGACTATTGATTTAAGCATGGATATCTTTTCGTCACTAAATCTTCTTTTATAAGGACTTCATATAAACACTGAGCAAGTACTTTACTTAAAGTACTTTTAGAAACTAGAATGTTACAAGGAGCTCTCTTCAGGTCTGATCAATAGCCCACCTGACTTGTAAGGCTGTTAAGCCAGACTGGCAGCAAATCTTGGATCACGAGAATTCAAAGCACTTCACGGAGCTTATGGAACCCTGTAAGAAAGATCAGTGCTGTTATCCCTATTTGTAGATTGGGCATGCAAACAGTAATGAAGGGACTCTTGGGAGATAATGGTTTTCCTAAAGGGAGATCATAGCAGAGAACTGAGTCAAAGTAAGGGGTCCAAGTTTCAGGGATCACTATCCAAAACCCATGTACCTGAGCCTTACTGAATTCAGTGGGGCTCACTCAAGAATAGCTGGTACTGTTAGCATCCACTTGGAGCACAAACACTGGCTAGGTTTGATCTGGAGACTCAAAAGAGGCCAAATGCATCTTACTATACTAATTCACCAGTGAAAGAATGGAATAGAGTAAACTAATTATTAAATATCTCATGGAAAGTTGAATTGGGGGGTGGGGAGGCAGGGAGAAGGATGCTTATTCTTGCAGCCATTTCTTAACTTTCCTCCAGTTATTTTTTAAGACTGTGGAATTATTCGAAAATGAGCTCATGAAATGAATTGCCACAATATGTGGAGAATCCACTGGTTTAAATGCTATTTCAAAAAGGGATAGAAAAAAGAATGATAGGGCTGTTGCTTGGTTGTATCGTAGCTAAATGGAAACTCCATCAGAATAAGTCCTGAAGCAGCCAAGCAAGGAAGCAGGATAGATGGAGGTGAGAGAAAGGGGGTCACGTGCATGCTGAAATCCACCAGTCCACAGACTCTCACATATGGTAGTGAGACGCATGCCTCTCTGTGTAAGAATTTCTGTCCAACAAAGAGATGGGTGTGGGTTTAGTTAGATTTAGGGTAAATTTAGAAGTGGGGCTGTTTCAGAACAAAACAAAAAGCCTGCTAGCTCACAGCTATGATCTGTGAGTTCTTTGTGCAACTAGTCATATAAATGAAAATACAAATTAAAAATAAGGCAGGCGCTGTGAATTCACATCTGCATTACATTTTGAAGGCTTAGAGAGGAGGAACATTTTCTTCTGTAATTCCATGTGAGGTGCTGAACACAGCAGGGTCAAAGGTTCTCTCTACAGATGCTGCTCACTGTAGAATTGCCATACTTCATTTTCTCACTTTTTATAGACCATTTACACGACATGATCATCAAACCATTATTCTTTTGTATTCGCCTGTGTGTCCTCCAACTCTTTTGAGAGCTGATAAAATCCTTAAAAAATAACAAACAAACCCACAAATGGAGCAGAAATCCAATCTCTACAGGTTTAGTTAATCTTGACAGTAATGTTCTGTCCTTTTGAAAAGGCACGGTTTTGATGTTTGCTGTGATATTTTCAGTGGTTGACCCAATCCACATCAAGCTATTAGCTCCATTTTAGCAGCTTTTTAAAAAGTCATTTTTTCAGCTTGTGCTTATACTCCTTTTCACTTACATTACAAAAATTAAATAAATATGGATGTTCTAGCACTGAAATAATATTTTAAAAATAAGCATACACCTTTTGAATTTGCGCCATTTTAGCAACATGGCTTTCTTTAAAAATCAATTAAAGGTGCAATCCTATGCATGTATGGACAGGAATAAAGTCCTACAGGAGTGCCAATCATTATGTTTGGCTGGAAGGATCCTGGAGTAGTAGGACTTTTCTTGTGTCTAAATACACATAGGACAACTTCCTAAGTTGCACTAGAACAACTTTTGGGCCTATGTTTTAAACAAGCATTACTGAAATATTTTGCAGCTGTGCTTTAAATGAAAATGTATTGAGTGCATATTTAAACATTGGCTAAAAAATAGACATAAAATGTCTTGGATGCAACGCCATCTGGCTATTCACGTGGCTGTGACGCACCTACTAGTGTGGCAGACAGTGGTGAGATGTGCTCACACAAAACGTGCTACAGCCTGCAATATGTGGAAAGTCAGGTGCCTTTCCTTATGTGGGTTACGGCAGGAGAACAATGGTTATATGGTAGTTAAAGCTTCTAATCTGTGAACTCCAAGGATGGTCACTTGCACATTACCAAAAAAGAGGACATGCATCCACAAAAGCGAACTCCTGTTTTGCATGTGCATAAAAATGCTGTACCTCTCATCAGGTGCCTGGTGTGCTTGTTTGGCCTGCTGTTTAAGTGTTAAAAGTTACGGGACTTTAAGGTCCCCGCTCTGTTTCTGAGTGCTTAAACCAAACACAGACTGGGCAGCCCATCAAACAGATGGGCAGACAGTTGTCTAACTTGAGAGGTCAGGGTTAACTGTTTAACGTGAGAGGACGTGTTGAGTTCACCTTGATCAAGCAGGAAACCTGGCCATTCTAACTAAGAGCACCTCTGTGTTCTGCAGTTCTGTGGCACCCTGTAGAGCCACGATCCAGGGTCTTGTGCACTGGTGCTGGCTTAGCAACCTGCTTCAGAAGACTCCTGCTCAGACAGGGCCATATATTCACAGGGGCATTTCTATGTGTACCGGAGTCTGTGCCACAGGAAGTGACTGGGACCTGAATGTGCTGTTTGTGTTAAGGTAGGTTTTAGAATGATTCCTTTTTATTAAGTGTGCAAGTTCATGGTTTGCACATCACGACAGCAATACCTCGAAGTGTGCATACGTGCAGTTTCCATGTTTAATGAACAAGCCAGGAACACGTGTTCCTGAGTTGTTTTGTGATGCACACGCTGGGAAACTCTAGATTGGCACATCTGAAAGCACCCAAGCATGGGAGGCAGCGTGCTGACTGCTTTGCTCATCCCCAGCAATTTGTGGGATAAACAGCCTAGGAATTGTTGCCATATCAAGTGAACCAGGTGAAGAAAAAAATAAAAATCACTGCTATGCATGAATCGGGAACTAAGCATGCCAAGTGTTACTTTATTTTCATTTAAAACTTTTTATTTTATGCGTGCCTTAGTCACCTTTCAAGACTGCAGTACAGTACAATAGACTTTCCAGTTGTGACAGGGTGATTGGTTTAGATGGAGTTGATGGGGCCAGTGAACTATAATTTGCCTTTAGGAAAGGCTTTCAGGAAGTTTCTCATAAGCTACATAAATCCACTCTAGGTCATCAGTCAGTTGGCAACTCATAATACCGAGGGAATGGTTGACTACTGATAAATGGGGTACATTAGACATTGAATGAAGTTTCTATGAGAGATTATCTTGTGTTGTCTTCGGTATTTTTATCGTCAATGTGGTCACCTATCATGCTTTTTAAAAGGCGATTGCTGCTTAACTAGAGATACAGGGTTTCACACATTTTACAATTCTGCATGAAGGTGTAGTGTTGTGCCCAGACTTCTGCTTCCTATATTTAGAGTTATTTTTATTTGTTTAAAAAAGCAAGTTTCTAGGCTTCATGGCTTTGAAGATAGGCTTGTAAGTGTGTGGGCAATCTTGAGTAAAATCTCAGAAGCCATAAGGGTAACTGACTATAACTTCAATTTCCTTACTAGACCTGTTTGTTGTTCTCCATAATTATTAGGAAAAGTGGAATATATAATGAAAATTGAGTCAATTCTGAAGAGTTATACAAATATACAGAAACCATGGGGGATTCTATGGCACCTTAAATGCTAACTTTTCCCCTATAGTGTAAGCATTTTAGCACAGAATACATACAGCCCTGTGTTGAGAGAAGCATCCAGTTTGATGGTCAATACCCTTTAAAATGCATTAACAAATAGTACAAATTTTATAGGAGAGCAGCAAAGATGATCAAGGATATAGACTACTGGGGTCCTGTCAAAAAGGTAAAGAAACTGAACATGATTAACTCAGACAAGAAAAAGGGGAAGAGAAAATATGTACAAGTTTTCAACCAATTTAACACTTTATAACATAAGGGAATCTGTCAGCAGGATGGAAACCAATTTCTTAGTCAGTACAGGGCAATAAGCTCAGTGAGAAAAGGATGGATAATGTATATAAGGAAGGCCTTTCTAGTCATCCAAACTAGTAAATAAGCTACAGTGGAAAGCAGATGCATTCAGTTACCTTGAGTGAGACAAAAGGGAAAAATGATAGAGGAAAGTTAAAGTACAAAATGTTTGGCTTGAAGTGAATTCATGATGGCAATCTTAAAAGCTTTCTCGGCAAACCAAGAACTAAGGGGTATGAAATAAACCATGGGCATTGTTACATCATATGCTGCAGTGGATTGAAGAAACGTACTAAAGGAAGATTTTCTATTGATGCCAATAGAAAAGAAGCATAAAAAATTGTAAGAATAAGAAGGTGAAATGTTTTGAACACCTTGAAGTGTGTTCAGTGCCAGTCCCTGGTAACTTTTCTGTCTTGGGTGGCTACTGCATTTTCAGAGGAAGAAGCTAACTCTAAGAATATAAAGCTGAGACAAGACTAAGCATGGCTAAATAGATGTGTTCAAAACATGGCCCTGGAGGAGAGCTTTGCAATACTCTGGTCCAACAGAAAGGTATGGACTAGGTTGAATCAAGCCAGACCTTTTCTTGGAAGTAAAAATGAGGAAATTGAGGCTGTCATGCTTTGGGTACCTCATGAGAAGGCAAGACTCACTGGAGAAGACAATCATGCTAGGGGAAAGCGGAGGCAGAAAAGGAAAAGGAAGACCAACTGTGAGATGGATTATTCCATGAAGGACGCCAAAGACTTGCACTTATGAAGGCTGAGTGGGGCTGCCAAGGGCAGAACATCTGTAGAGCGCTCGTTCAGAGGGTCAGCATTAGTCAGAGAAGCCTTGACAGCATCTAACAGCAACAGTTAACCATCTTAGCCTGTTCATCCCTGCATAAATCTGCCCTACCAAAGGACAACTGAGGAATACTACAATACTTTTCTCCTTCCTTTCCTCCCTTATCTGCCTCCAGCTCTCAAAAAAACCTCTGCTATTCCTGCTACATAGTAGAGCAGAACAAGTATATTCATTGATGCAGGAAGGGTTTCTTTCTTAGAGAACCTTGTTTAATCATTTAGCAAGGAAGAGCCTATAAATATCCCCATATAGCATTCAGTGTGAGATATGTGTGCCTTCTTTCAGATGGCTGTTGTTTTCTGTCTCCCCTGCCACCTAAGACTGGATTGAAAGGTGATTCATCCCATCCTCAAAGCAGAGGCAATGCTTTACATGTGCAAGGAAGTTTGGAAAAAAGTAGGAGATTCCCTCTGCCCCCTTGAATTAAGTGGGCAGGAAAATAGCATCTCCAGTGACAGTACAGAATGCCTCAGGCCTGCTTCACGTGAACAGTGGATAAAGAGTCAAAACTTTTCTTGGAGTGTACCACTGCAAGTAAGGCAGGGGGGGCCATGTGATTGGATGCTTCTCCATATATTTGGAAAAAACAAGACCTCTTCCATATTAAAAAAAATAGTCTAGATGTAAGAAAGATGTATAAAGTCTATCCTATTGATAGACAGGGATATCTAAATAGGGAAGGACTTCCAACCAGGTGATGTCCCAACCAGGCTGAAGTGGATGGAAAAGGATGGACACTTTTACCATTACGCCTGCTGTTTAAGGTGAACTAAGGGTGCAGCCTTATGCATGTCTATTAAAGAAGCCCTACAATTCCCTGCATTTCCTCAACAAGCCAAACTGGAGTTGTAGGTCCTGCTTCTGTTTAAACATGCATGCAATTGTGCCCTGCATCAGTTACTCAGGCATAGGAAGATTAGGATTAGTAGCAACTGGAAAGGACAGAAATTATCAGGAAAGGTGGATAGAAAGAAAAGGGCTTTGGGATTAGCACAGAGGGTAAGATTCTACATTTCATGAAAATGTATTTAGCAACTGATAAAAGAAGCTAACAAAGAAAATGGAGCCAGAACTTCATTGACCATGGCAGTGTGTACAGTACACCAGAAGATGACTAAATGCATTTTTAATCATAGTTGAAAGTGTAAAATGCATCCGTTGAAAATCGTTATATCTGAAGTGTGGTGTGAGGAAGTTTGAAACATCTGTCTATGGTGGATCATTCCCACATCCAACCCAACATCTAATGTTTTGTAGAATATGAAAATGAGTTCTTGAAAAGCTGCCATCTGATGAATCAATATAGCCCACTGGAAGAGGAGATACAATTCAACTGAGACAAGTGGTGGAGGAAATGTAGAGTTTAACTGGAAGCATCTAAGGACTGCCTTGCACTGCTGGCCGAATCGATTATGGAATTGCAAAGTGAGGCTTCTGCTTTCATAACGAGTATTTCTAGCTGCTCTAGCCACTATAAGAAAAGGAGAAAAGGAAAAAAGTATTTTTTTCATTATTATGAGAATATGATTTTTCTTCAAAAGACTGCCCCTCATTTTACAGCATTTGTGAAAAAAGCTTACTCTATTAAAACATCAAAACCTGATGTGAAAGAATTTATAGGAAAAAATGTATGCTTGCTCTCCTTTTACATTCCATCTGAATGAAACCCCACCTTTTCTAGCAAGTGCTATCTAGCCCTCCCGCTCCAGCTTTCATCCCCAACTCTAATGTAGTTAAAGTCTAAGTGTGTATAAACACATCTGCTCACATTTGTCCTTTTCTCAGCCTTGCCTTTTCCATTCTTCCTCTCCTTCTGTTCTCTCCCCACTTGCTAATCCAGCAAAGGCAAGCCCTCTGTGGAAGGTGGCTAAATGTTTTTATGAAGACGGGGGGCTAGCTGTGTGTGACCGGAGCTGGATTTAGGGCAGGGGGCAGGGACCTGCCTCTTCGGCCCATGGCCCAGAGAATGTGCTCTGTACTTTGATGTGCTCTTGCCCCAGGTGGTGGACTCACTGCAGTCGGAGTATTTTATGAAATGTGGCTGTGGGAATGCTATAGGTTTTGCAGAGCACCCCCTGTGGCATCACTGGGGATGGACTGTGCAGGCCCCCTCTTCTGTGCTCTGTGCCATTAAAGTTTCATTTTAATGGGCTTCTAAAACTTCAGTGGAGGCCGAGCACATCCCCTGCTGTGCCGCGGAAACACGTGTTCCTGTCTCCTTTCAAGCAAATCACAGAGGAGGCACGGCCAGCCCTTGCCTAGCAGCAGTGACCTCGTCTGCCATTTTGGGAGGTGTTTCCATTGCTTCCCTCTCGTCTTATTTAAGGATAGAGCCAGCCTCTTCGTGCATGTGCGTGAGTGTGCATAGCCACGAAAGGTGGCCATAGGCGCAGCTGCACCTGTTTAAGAGATGCAGCATCTTCTCAGCTTCCCCCACCCCCAACTCAGCAAGGCTGTGTGCTTCCCACTCTCAAGCATGAAGCACCAGTCTCTCATGACTTTTTAAAAGCAGTAATTGGGCTATTCCCTGCAGCTGAACATTGAACATTGAACTTCTCTCTCTCTCATTTGTTCCCTCTCGTCTCCCCGCTCCACACACACAGCTTCCCTTCTCCTCTCAAATGCAGTATCATGGTGCACGGCATCACATGCTGGTGCCTAACTAGGAGCATTAGTTCAACACTAAACATCAAACCTTTTAAAAAAAACCTTTCAGGATCTATCTCATCCTAAACATAACTGGAGTCTGAAGTTGATTTTTGGCTGTGAAGAAGGAACTTGCTTGTGAGTGACAAGGAGGATAAAAAGATCTGAGAGCAAGTTGTAGGAGGCAAGGCGGGGAAGACTAGAGCTAGTTTTCTAAGAGATAAGATTAAGAAGGTATATTTTAGATAAGATTAGAAAGAATGTGTGCATTTTCTCTATAATGCTTACAACAGCTGTAAAAGTAGGTTTGTCTTAGGCTGGGTCGAGATGTCATGGCTCATGCGTGGTTCCCATCAAACCCAGCAATTGCAGGTCTGTTCCCATTCCTCTGTAGCATGCAATAATACAAAATCCATGATAGGGAAGATAGTTTTTCCTCATGCAGATCCATTAGAGCCCTCGAACCATGAAGGGAGTCTTGGTTCATGCACAGAACCCTGCACAGTCCCATCTGGCAGCAAGAGCCCTTCTCTGTGGTGGGTGAGGGACCGACAATCACGTCCGTTCAAAAATTATTTTAAAAATTACTTGTTTATCCTGGCATTTCTCAACCATTAATTTATTCAAATGTTGTGCATTTAGAATAGTACCTTGTTTTGTTTGGGAAACAGCTTCAGGATTTCTAAAATAGAAAGCAGTATATAAATACTTATATGTAACTAAACAATTTCCCTGTCCCTCATCTACTTCTTCGGCCACGGCTCTGTTGCAGCAGGGGAACGGAAAGAAGATAGGCAGAGAAACATGATAAAACTTTACTAATCAAACTATTCAAATGCATTATCAAATGCATTTGCATAGGGGAGAGGAGGCAGAAGAGCAGGTTTGCTGCTTTTAGCTGCAGACTCATATGATCTGCTGCAAAGTGTAGCTTTGTTCTTATTAGAGTTGTAAGTGTCTCTTGTAAAAAGGGATGGCTTAGCTTTCTCCCACGTCAACCAGACGAGTGGTCTTCAGCCTTTGAGATATGGGGCTTACTTTTAGCGCAATCATACATTTCAGAACTCATTTCTCATCTTCTTTTTAGCAATATATTTGTTGGTTAGTCCAACACCCCCACCCAGCCCACCAGTAGAAGACCAGTGTCCTAGTTCATGTAATCTAGAGAATATATAGCTCAGATGAGAGGCAAAAGAAGGGAGAACATTCCAGCTCATCTCCTTAGCCTGTTTCTGAAGGTAAGAGTTAGCCTGGATTAGCCCGTAAACTCTTTTTAAACTGACAGCTGAAAATGTTTCTTAAGAAAACTTGAAATGGATGATGATGCAAAGCATTAGAAAAATATATAGCTGTGTAAATTCATCATTCTCCCCTCTACAGTTTCAACTGTAGGGCAACCTATGTTGCCTCTCCCCCCACATGGAAAATCTCCCTTTTTCCCTCCTGCTTCCAAATAATCACCTGTGCTATAAATCACATTGCTAATGAATCTATTGCTGTTCCCATTTTATTATTAATACCTTCCTAATGATAACTTTATTACCATACAGTCAATCTCTCCAGGCTTGAAGAATTTTCTCAGGCAAAAATTGGGGAACAGATGAGGATTGGAAAAGAAGGGACAGGACAAAGGAGAGGAAGATGAGCCCGTGCTCATCTTGTCTAGTCTCAGAGCCCATGACATGGTATCTGGATAGAAGAGCTACCCAGCCAGGGAGCTGGCCCAGGTCTTGGAGGCTAGCCCTAATCCCGAGGAACTCACTTGGATGGAGCCCAGGATTACTGAAAAGGAGTTTTTGGAGCAAGCTTCTAGTTGGGGGTCTAACTAATCACTCTGTTCATGGACAGAGACTAGTCTTTCAGTTGCTATAGCATGTTAGCTGCGTTCTGAAAATAAAGAGCTATGTTGCAAGGAGACAGTTGGATGTTTTGGAAGCTTGAAGCAAAAAAGTGGGGAGCTTTGCTCCAGACAGTACCCATAATGGCTTGTTGTGTCATCTGAACCCCAGTAGTCAAGCCCAACATGGGCACAGGGAATTGGCTGAGGAGCACCATGGCAAGAGTGCCAGCTTCCCCCAAAGTGCTCAAGCAGCCCTTGGCAGCAGCTAAAGCCACTCAAAACCCCTTTTCACAGCTAAAACTCACTCGTGCCTTAGTTTTTCTTGAGAGGTCCCCTTCTGACATCTGTCAAAAAAAATGTCATTGGAGACTCTTCTGGGCAATGCCCCTTGGCAGCAGGTGCCATCTGGACTTGGCCCCAGCTGAGGCTTCAGCCCCCACAGTTGAACAACAGTGGCAGTTCCTAGATGCAAAACTTCAGCTAGATATTTTTCAGGATTTTTAAAAAGTTAGACCAGCATGGGCATCCCCTCCAAAGTACCACTGGGACACTTTGAAAGGACTGCTGATAGCTGTTAGAACAGGGAGGAAGGAAGTCGTTTTGACAACCAGCATTCTCAGTCTCCAAGAAGAAGCGGGGAAAGGCCACGGCAAGCCCCAAATGGCTCATGAGCACAGTGAGGAAAGACTGCTTCCTCTTGAAGTGTCCCCTGGCATACCTAGTGGGGAAGAAGGGAGCTTGCCATCTGTTGGGCTCAGTCTGGGCTGTTCACACAATAATAACCTACTGTGGTTTATTGCCAAGCTGGGTTCTCATGGGTGAACATGCCCAGTACCTTGTCTTTCCCCTCAGGCACCCTTGTCTTGAGTGAACAGGCTTGCTAAAATAGGAGAAACCACTTCCATTTCCTCTGCCTTGCCTCTTCTCAGTGTTTCCAATATGTGTTTGCAAGGTTCTGAAATTAACTACAATACAGGTGTCTAATCACAACTGAATCATATTCTATGAGAGCATGTTTGAGAGCTTAAAGTAATAAGATTGCAATAAAAAGAGCTATTTAACAAGTAGTAAAGATGCAGATCAGATTTGCCAGAATATAAAATGAAGAGTGAATTTACTCTCTAACAGAATTGTAATCTTTGCATTTTCCAATTTTGTGGCTCTGGCCATCTGTTGTAGTTACTCTTTCTCTCCCCATTTTTCACCCCTTGCCTACCACCTGTTCCCCACCCCACCTCCCTGCCTCAGGTGCAGTGCCGCAGTGCAGCCAGGGATCACTGGGTCAAAGCACTGGGACATTCGCTTAGCAGGGACAGTGACACCCATAACCACCCACCTTCCCTGTAGCCTCTGAGCTTAGCTGCACTCTATCTCTGAGCAGTGGTGAAGCTGCAGCCCCGAACAGAGACAACACTGCAAGCCGCTGTGTTGCTCTGTACCAACAAACCCGTAGTAGCAGCTCTCATTTGTTAGCAGCAAGGACTTTGTAAAGCTTGTGCTCTCAGTTGCCCATTTGAGACCAAGCCATTCCAAACCACCTTGCCTTACAACTATATATTATATATATATTATTTCATGAAGGAAACAGTAGCTGGGAGGGAGCTGGAGTCAAGCGACTCAGTCCCAAGCCTGACTCAAGTCATGTTAACAACTCCACTCGGACTTATCTTGGGAGCAACAAGCAAATGACTTGCTCGAGATTTCTTGGTTTTTACAGCCAAGTCGCTTTTTAGCATGAGGGAGGCAGTGGGAGGGAAGGACAAGGGGATGGGGGCAGGAGGGGGTTTGTGATATAGGTAGTCCCTGGGTTACTTATGAATAACAAAAGCACAGACTGTCATAAACCCTATAGGAATATCTCTACTGTAAAGCCATTAATATCTCTAAGGGAACCATGCAACAGGGTTTGGTGATATGTCATCAGCCGCTACATAGTCCCCTAGAGATATTCATGGCTTTTTGTGAAGATAGAGATTCCCTAGAGATTCCCTAGCGACAGCAGCTCAGGTGTACTCAGGCCAGTGTGTTTTAGTGCATGTGCAGGGTCTCAAGGACGAAGCAGAACCATGGCAAAGCAGAGCTGCCCAGGTGACTGTCATTTTCAAGCCTGGAATCCTGTTTGTATTCATAACTTCCTAAGCCATGGGGTAGCATTAAGCCTAAGGTCAACCAGCGCTGATGGAGATGGACCTGGTGCTGGAGAGGCAGGCCCCTACTACAGATGGGGAAATGCTGCTGAATGGACAGCAGAGAGTGGGAGAGACAGAACGTGTCCGAGCGGAATCTGGTAGGCTTGATCCCTCCAAAGTGGCCAACAGGCCTGCAAATATTTCCCAATTCTAAAAGAAAGAAGGAAGGCAGGCAGGCAGGCAGGCCTGCAAATATTTCCCAATTCTAAAAGAAAGACAGACAGACAGACAGTTCTGATTATCTTCTCTGTTTTGTTTTAGGTTTGGTTTTGTTTGGAACTGTGGCATTTCATTATTCTTAGGGTTAATTGTAAATTAGCAGAGCAACTCAGAAATATATTCAGAAAATGAACAAACAAACAGAACAAACAACATAAAGTACTTTAAAGTGCTAAACTGCTTCTTCTCCATGCTCTTGTTATAGTCTATGCAAGAATGAGAGTGAGCTAGCTTAACTCTGTAGGTCACTGATTTGAAAGAACATTCCAAACTGTTTTAAGAACTATTTCTTTTGTTTTTTACAATGCTGTATACCTACACATACATGCAGGTTCTTTCTCTCTAGTACCTTTAGTTACTTCGACACTACTGTATTCTTCTCGCTAGTACAATGCTGTATAGTATTTCAGCATGCTTTAGTGACTATGGAAGTGTTTCTTCAGTGTAGAAAGGTGCACTTAAGAAAGGTAAATCAGATACACAGAGTAAGACCAGCGTTTGGCTTGCTCATGTGATCCAGCTTGCATTCCAGTCCGGCTCAGGGACGTTCTCAGGAACGGAGCTTGCCCGTAACCCAGGGACCACCTGTGCAGGGGGAGGCTTCAGCTCTCTCTGGTGCACTTTTCTCTCCTGGGAAGGAAACACAACAGGACCTCTTCCGCCTGCTGCCTCTGTTCTGTTCCCACGCGGTTCCAGGGGGAATCACAGTGCCAGGCTGGGGGCCAATCATGTTGAGAAGATTGTTTTGCTAAATTGCAATCTTGATAAATTCAAATGACAATTGAGCTTTGTTTAAATAAATCATGGTTGAAGTAAAGGACTTTGATGCATCACTGAGAGATGTCAGATGGGACCACTGGGTGGGGGGACTCCAACTCTCTCGGCTGTTCAAGTCTTCAAGTTGGCTCTTGAGACTTGAGAAGAGGCTTGACTCAAAAATTTCTTGCAATGACTTGAGACTCAACTTGGACTTGAAAGTAAAGATTTGAGACGTGACTTGGGACTTGGAGTAAAGACTTGCACACATCACTGGAGGGAACAGGAAATTCTTGGGGATGGAGGGTGCATTAAACCTTGCTGGTGCTGCAGGTCTTGGCCCCACTGCTGAGGGCAAATAGATTTTCTCAGCAACAGTATCTTGTTGTGAGTTCTCCCTGTTCTTATGCACAGTATTTTGAGGTGGGTGGTCTTGAGTTAAGATGCAACAAATATAATATAGCTGCTGAAAATGGCTGCTTCTCCTTGGAGGTGACTTTGGGCACTGTCCCACTGGCATATGTATTTCAAAATGTGCCAGTTTACCATGGCTCAGGATAGGCTCTTATACAGAAGAGGGAGGTGGGCAGGATCTGGCAGTGTAGAAGTCTAACCAGTAATGCCAAGACCTGTCAGGCCACCCCTGTGAACAAGTCAGAAATTTGTTAGCACATTGATCTTCCCTTTGGGTTTGCTGTACCATTGTCTAGCACGTTAAGGAAAAGCTCAGGGTTTCTGAAGAGTATGTCTGAGAGGGAGGGAGGAGATGATCTCTGGTCCTTAAAGAAGCTGAAAGGCAGCCTATCCTTATGCCCGGCAGATAAACTGTACCTGGGGCATCGTTAGGGTGCACAGCCAAGCAGGTATACTGTTGAACTCTGCAGCAACACTGAGAAGCTAAAATTTGGGGAAATAGTACCAGCTTAGACTCATTATGACAAATAGACTTTTTAGACCATATATAAGTCCAAATATATACCCCAATTTTTCTATTAAAAATATTTCCAAACCAAATTTTGAATTAAACATACTTTCTGTGTGTGACAGTGTGGAGAGAAGGGACAGTGGTGAAAAGGGCAAAGGGGGAGTGTTGGGAAAGCCATTTTAGCTGACCAGAAAAATGACTCCTGAATATTTTATGGAGATGTTTTTTTTCCTCTCTAAATTCTTAAGCAGGCTGTATTTTTCTCACTGATTCATTCCCTTTCACTATCTCCTGTGCTCATCATTCTAATTTTATTCCTATTCTTTTTCCTGTCTGCATACACAATTAAAGTGCTTCTTTATATTAAATGGATTACACGCTCCATGCTATAAATACATGCAGAAATTAAGATTCTGTTGACTTGTTTAAGTGATAAGAAATCAGAGACACCAAATTTCCCTTTCAGTCCCAAGAGGAGCAGTGCCTGTGATTGTGGCAGTGGGGCTCTCTTCACTGTACATGCTCTTGCTTTTGTCTCTTTGCAAGTGCCGAGAGCAAAGGCAAGCCCGTGACAACGAGCTGGGGACACATTTTTGCTCAGCGGTGGTCTGCAGACTCCTTGTATTTGCAGGACCCTGTGCATTTATGAGCAGGGACCCGATGGCATGTAGCTGAAACTGGCAGCTCCTAGGTGGCTGTATAGCAGCTACACCGATGGCATTTGGGACTGGTTCTGGTAATGCGACTCACATCCCTTTTTTATTCTGGTTTTAGTGAAGAATATGAGACCGATTTACTGCTGAGAGGAGAAACTGTCCCCTCTAGATAATGGAGACTAGTACCTGGTAAGTCCGCCGCACTTTTTAAGAAAGCACCACAAAAGCTTGCAAGGACAGGGGAGGACAGGCTGTGGCATCAAAGTGCCTGTCCGGAGCAGGGGTGGAGGCCCTTGTGGGCCACATTTTCTGCCAGCCATGAGGCTCCTCTCCAAAGACAAAGGGAGCAGGAAAGTAGTGGTTGCTCCCCTGTCACCTCCCCACAAGGAGGAGGATGGGGAGGTGAAACTGGAGCCTTGGTGGGCCTTGCTCTGCCCAGCCCTTCCTTAGCCGGGAAAGGGTGGCTGGAGTGAAGCTGGCTGCTCAATGAAGGCCCCGGTTGAGGACTTCTCCTCTAGTCAGCACCTCCATCTGGGGGGCAGCTTCCCTCTGCCCAAGCACCCTCCAGCTGGGAAAACCCTGGTGGGCTGGCGCCCCTGGTCATATAGGACCATGGGGCAGTCCAGCAGCCAATCTTTCTGGCACAGTTCTGCAACAGCAGAAGGAAAGGAAGCTTGATGTCTGCGCAGGAACTGCAGTAGGCAAAAAGAACAGGGAGTACTCGGTGCTTTATGGAGCACCATAATGCTAAGAGATTGTGCAGGCAGTGGAAGGGCATGAGTTAATCCATTAGGACTAGAGCTGACCATGAACCACAGTTGAGGAAGCTGTGGGCAAGCCCTCCCCTTGCCTCTCTCCTCTTCCCATGAGGTGGCTTTGCACCGAGATCCTGGCTTGCATTGAGCCAGAGTTCCCCATTACAACCCAACTGGGAGACTCTGCCTTAATGTTGGCTTATAAACTAGGATGATCCGCCAGGAACTTTCACCAAAGACAGCCCACTATGGGAAGAGGACAGTGGCAAGGAAGGAACATGTGACCAACAAACCAGGTCTATGAAGCCACAGAGCAGATTCACACATCACAACAACCCAGCCTGCAAATAAGTTGAGCAGTGTGGATTGTACATGAAACAACCAATGGAGTGCCCAGGCTTACTGTAGGTTTCCCTTCAGTCCACCCATGGGTACTTCAGAGGAGTACTCCATGGCAGGAGCACTGTGATCACAAGTCTTTTGGGGTTTGCTGGTGCTTTTGGTGGCTTTTATCACTTCCCCTGCCTATTTCTCCTTTCTTTTCTGAGAGATCACTTCTTGCAAGTGCTGATTTGACAGCAACTGACAGCCCCTTCAAAGTACCCAAGTGTCAGAAAGGAGAGGGTGCCACTAGTTCATCATCTTGCTTTTTAAAAAGATACAATGAATGAAGAAGATGCAGTACATTTGCCTAGACAAAATTCTCAAACAATTTAAAAAGTACTTTTGAGTCAGACCTGTGCAAGTGTGTGTCAATCCTTTAACATAGCCCTGTCCAAAACAAACAAGCAAACCCAAACAGCCAAGGGAAACATCCCTTTTAAAAGGGGTTGTTAAATGTTCCATGCTTCCATAAAAGGGGGTTTGCCCCTTTCCCCATGCTTCTACAATCTTGGGAAGGGGTGAAAAAGATGCAAGACACTGAGAAAGACCAGGCCCAGCAAAAACAAAACCAAAAACAACAGTAGAGCATCTTGCCACAGAGGCGATAATATACCCGCCACCTCCTTTCCCGAGCAAAGGGCAGTCATTGCTTTGGTTTGACTTGACAGCTCACCTTTTGACAGCTGTCATGACTAAGCAAAGTGAAGAATAAACCTCTTAGCAAGCTACTTTTGGTCTGTACCCAAAGGGGGTGCCTGCTGACTTTGCAGCGGACACCACACAGGGTATTGCTCAGGCCAGGCTTGCCACTTTGGACCTGTGCAAGTGGACATATGCACCCTCCTGCCAGTCCAACTCAACAAATGCTTGAAATTTTTCTGCAAATTTTGAGCACAAGAATAAATTAAAAAGGGCGACAAAGTGGCAATGGTGTTTGGACACCAGTGGGCCTCTGGCATTGGAGGTGCCTCAGAGTCACCCAGCAAGAGCAGAAAAGTAGACTTGTTGCTCTTGCCAAGTGGCTTGTTATTTAATTATCAGATTTATATCCCACCTTTTTCTTACAAAGAACTCCAAGCGGCTTATATCATTCTCCTGCTGCTGCTCTCAATCTTATCCCCACAACAACGCATCTGAGAGTGGCTAAGAGTCATTTGTCGTCATTTGGGCTGAGCGTCTGTGACTGGCCCAGAGTCACCCATTTGGCTGAGCGGAGACTAGAACCCAGATTGCCTGAGACCCAGTCCCATGCTCTTAGCCACTGCACCATGCTGGCTACACCACTAGCCGTTATGCATCACCCATGATGGCATTGGTGACCCAGGTTCAGATGGTATGATAGCCTGTTGCGGCTCTAACAACCCTTAGAAGAAGCCATGGGTTTGTGGGGTGGCTTGTTTCCCTCAGCCAAGCCTCCCTGAAGCTAGCTAGCTGTCTGGGTGTGCACAACCACCTGCTCTGGCTTGCCACCCCTGATGAGTTGTCATGTCACGTGGACCTAGTCACAGAGTAAGGTTTGAGTGCAGCCACTGGATCTCAAGCACTCAGAGCCTCCTTGAGGCATGAAGAAAAGGATTGAATGGGGGATGTCCACAGGAATAGAAGTGATCATAATGGAGCCTCACTAGGAAAACTGTAGAATGCCCCCCCCCACCGCCTTTTAGCCACAGCTACAGCTGCAGCTGCTCCTACACGTAGCCGTAATTGGAGGGTACTTCATCTGTCTGAAGGAGAATGCTCAGCAGTTCCCTCTTCAGAGACAGCCAAAGGCATTTTAGTGAAAAATCCTATCCGCACTTTCCTACAAGCTAATATGGGGCCCCATCTAGTTGTCCAGTGCAAGTTTTGCTGAGAGAACAGGTGCTGCACAGGTGTTGTAGGGTGCCTGTGAATTGCTCTTGTGTGCTCCACCTGGCCTTTATGAAGAAGTTCCTTGTGGATGTTGCCCTGTGGGTCAGATCTCCCTCAGGGAGAGCCCAGGCCCAGCACCTGATGCAGAACCTTCTTCCCCCACAAAGGGGGCCCTGCCGGTCAGTAACACATGTCTCTCTTTCTCCCCCTCAGCAATGTGATGCTCCCCCTTGTTTCCTGCTTCCGTTTGCTGCAGCTCTGGCCATTCCTACTCCTGGCCTCAGCAGTTCCATCACACAGCGCCTGGTCTCTTCGTACCCGGGGTCTCCTGGCAGCACGGCCTCTCTGCAGCCACCGCAGCCCCTCCGCCGCCAGATCCGTTTGCGTCTGGAACAAGAATCTACCCCCAGAAAAAGGATCCCACTCTACCTCACCACGCCAGCTGTCCCTCGTTCCCAAGGGAGCTGGCCTGCGCAGTGCAGCACGACTGAGGCGCCAGGCCCAGGGCACCCGGCCGGCCACCCCGTCTGGCTTTGAAGATGGCCTCTCCTCCTCGCAGTACCCCTGGGCTATAGTTTGGGGCCCTACAATATCCGTTGAGGATGGAGGCGATGCCAACTCAGCCAACCCGGGTTTCCCGCCTCTGGGCTATACCTTTGTCTCATCAAGTGGAATGGCAACAGCGCAGCCTAACTCACACTCACTGCTGCACAACGAAGGGCTCAACTTGCGCCAGACCCCAGCCACGCTACGGCCCTTCCTCTTTGGGCCTCGAGGAGAAGGTACCTCTCCCGTAATCCTTTGGAAGGGGAAGGGCCGAGGAGGAAGGGCTCCCGTGTACCTTACCATGCTGAGTGATCAAGGACGCTTCCTGTTGGACAGGCCCTAGCACTAGCAGTCAGAAAATGCCGCACGGTTGCTCCATCTTACCTTACATGGCAGATTTCCTGTGTTAAAAAAAAAGATGGAAGAAGCAGTGGGTAAACACGGGAGGGTTACAAGCAGAAGTCATTGTCCTCTAGATTCTCCATACATTCTGTGAATGAGGCAGCGCTATTGCACAATAAAAGTTTCATCAAGCTTTTCAGAACACTGAAGCTGCACCCTACCTGTTGGACTTCTGCTTGGTAAAGACATACCATAGCTCAGGCCAAAAAAAAAGAAAAGAAAGAAATTCGGTGATGCTAAGGGATGTTATGAGTTGTCTTGCTCACCATTCTCACTGACTCTCTCTGTCTGTTCCAGGTGTAGACCCTCAGCTATATGTTACCATTACGATCTCTGTCATTATTGTCCTAGTTGCTATGGGGATAATACTAAAATTCTGGTGAGTAGATTTTAGGCTGATGTAATGTTGGGTGATTTTTTGCTTTTGAAACTGGGGGAAATACAACAGGATGCAGAGAAGATGCTGGAAGGAGAATATAATTGAAGATAATGAATCCTGGCGCTTTTAATTTTTTTGTTAAACTGTAAAAAGAACATGAAGAAAAAGATAATTATTTTAGGTACATAGATTGCAATATCCATTTCAACGGGAGCATATGAAAGATCCACACGACATACACAAGAGATACAGTTATTGTAATGTAATGGATACATGTATGGACCAAACATCCATACATGTATCCATTAACAGGTAGCATCTAAATACCACCCACTCCAGTGTCGAAAGTGCCCAATACCTTAATAATTTACTGTATTTCCCAGAAATTGTTCTGGGATCAGGAAGTGTATTTTGTGGTACAGAGTAACTGTGTCACAAGGGCTCAGCTCCATAAAAAAGCCAGTTCCTGCTGGTGACAAGATGGGGAACCTCTTTCAAGTCAAAGACCAAATTCAGGGGGAGCTTTCAGGGTCTGTGTCCTGGGCAGGGCCAGAGACAAAAAAGGTGAGGCAAGAATTGGGGGGCGGGGAGGGACCGCGTGTTGATTTCTTACTGCCAGTAACAGAAAGTTTAATGTTTTAGAATGGAGAGAAAATGGTCTCCCAGTGATTCCTGGTTGGGGGAAAGGGAGGGGCCATGTGGGAAGCCTGAAGGGCCAGATTGCAATGGCTTGTGCGCCTTGGCTCTGCCTCTCTTTTTCATGACACCCCGGGGAGGACACAGGAATTCAGGACAGGAATGGGCAGGATGAGGGACAGCTGGAGGCTCGGCCAGACTAAACAGAAGTGCCATTAGCAGGTGGTTCATCTGCCTGGCTGAGTGATGTCCAACCTGTGCTGGAGGAGGTCACCCGACCCTCCAAAGGGTCAGGTTTGTAGTTTGGGGAATTCGCTTAGATCTAGCATTGTCACTAGAGATATGGGTGGACTTGCTGGCACAGAGCGGCTTTTCTCAGTTTAGGCTGCATTCCCACTGCGTCCTTCTCTGGACAGAAATAGTCTAGCTCCAGTTATCCATTCTCTGAAAAGCTCTCATCTGAATTGCAGTTTATTGTATGTAGAGCGGCCTTTGAAACCAGTCCAGACACTTCAGCTGGTCCAAAATAGGGCAGTGAGATTGTTAAATGGGACAGGCAAACATGCTCCTGTGATGCCAGTACTTTTCCACCTGCTCTGGCTGCCAGTCCATTAGATGATCTGAAGGCTCATCTGCTCCCAGAAGTACTCGCCAGGGCCCGAAGACCCCTCCAGCAGTCTTTCTCCAGGAGCACCCACCAGAGGATGCTGCTAAGAAGCCCCACCATGGCCTGCTTTGCCCCTCTTGCTCCCTCAGTCCTGCAGCTGGTATCTTGGTGTCCTTCATGGCAGAGCCTTCCTACTACCCATTCTCTTCTGCCACTGCTTAAAAGAAAAATCAGAGGTGCCAAAACGTGACATTCCAGTCGTACTTCTTTTGTTTGTTTATTTTTCAGCCCCCAAACATTGTGCATGAATTATTATTATCATCATATTTATTTATTTAAACGACTTATATGCCGCCCCATCGCATGAGCCTCGGGGCGGCTTACAATCATAAAATCATCAAATAATTAAAATACATAAAATGAAATAATGGACCCAGCCTGGTCAATTTAAAATAAACCATTAACAGTTAAAATAGGGTTTAAATCATATTGTTAGGCTTTCACAAGTGCGCTCTTAAACTGTCTGATATGTGTTGCAGGGAAGCACCCTGGAATCTGTCCCTCTTCAGTCTGCAGGCTGCCTCTTGTGCTCAGCCCCGTCTCAGAAAGGGAGCCGAGCCGAGAGGGAGCCTGCAAGTGCTTCAGGAGCCCACTTGTGCCACCAGCAGCAACCTTCCTCCACATCTGGTGCAGCGCAAGCAAAGGCCGCAAATCACATGTGCGGGAGAGGGATGCCGCTTGCGCCACGATCACACAGGGCTTGGTTCCTGGCTAGTGCCACTTGGATGTTTGGCACACTCACCAAGAAATCAGACTCACCCCCCTCCCCCAAGAAAGTGACCCAGGATCCAGGAAGCTGAGCCCAGGGAAACAGATGGATTCCCACCCCCAAAGTGGATTCCTCACCCATTGCTAATGTGTAGTCTTGCCTGGTCCGTTTCCTTGTTTGCTTCAGCTGTCAAAGGGAAAGGAGAAGTGGAACAGGCAACAGATGGACTGACAAGGTGAGGCTGCATAAAGAGTAATTTGCAGTAGCTGTCAGAGATCAATTGCTGCGTTGTCAGCTAAAATCCACTGAAAAAGCAGGGAAAGCGGCAGAAGTAGGTGCATCAGAAGGGAAGGGGAACTATATCTCCCACGTAGCCATGTCATCCCCTCAATATTAAGTGTTGAACTGACACTTCACAGTGTCTCCCCCGAGTCCCTGGCTAGTCTAGAAAACAGGCAAGATCAACTCCTTTCCAGTGTACTTAACTGCTCCAATTACTGCAGTTCCCCAACTGGTCAAAAAATCCTGCCAATATATATATATGCAAAGTTAATGGCTGAAAAATAAATGATGGGGAAATTTGTGCACCTGCAGGAACTGCTCCTTTGCTGCAGGTGCACAAATTTACTGCACTGCCCTTAAACTGGCACAAATTTTCCACCATTTGCTTCCCAACCATTAAATTTATATATATTTCCCAGCCCAAAAAATTGCACAAATATTCTCAGCAGGTTTTGAAAAAATAAAAAAGCCCTAACAGGTGGCAGGGTAGGATGAAGCAAATGGGTCATCAGTACCAGTAATTCTCACACCCACTCCCTCCATGGGGACCCGTTCACTCCTTCCCATGCAGCCATCTTTTCAGACTTTAATTATTTTATTCATTATTGTTGTTGCGCATTTGTTTGTTCAGAACTGCTAATTTCAGTACATATATTTGAGAGGATCACGTTGTGAAATGCAACATATTTTGAGGGACCTACTTTTGCCTCAACCCTTCTGCCTTTTTTGATTATTTTCAACGGACAGTTCAACAATTGGTCTGCCAAAACTCTGACCCAATTTTTCTGTCTGTTGTCTCCGCTCGACAGTTGCCATGTATGTTACCTGCTCCACTTTGCAGCTGCAACATACTGAAAGGAAGTTGACCAAGTAAGGCTTGAAATGCTGGGCAGCTGTGTGGGCATCCTTGTAGCAAATTATTCTAGGGACGAAAAAGGTGTACATTTGCTGATGGTCTCTCTAAAGTGCCACTTGGCCGTTGGTGGAGGGACTGTCACTAGTGGGGGCAGGAGGGAGATCGCAAAGCATGGCAGGGCTTTGCTGCTCTTGCTAAGCAGTTCCCTGCAACCCATGATGAACTTGGTCTCTTGCATTCAAACAACATGACAATATTTTTGGGTGTCAATTAAAGTGCGGGGAGGCACAGGTAAATGTCCGACTGTCTCAGCAACTAGATCTAAAGCCTTCTTTAATTTCTTTGCTTCTTTGTCCTTGCATATGGAAAATAAATAATCTTTACAAAACAAGATCGAAACCTCAGGATCTCTTACCTGTTAAGATGCAAATGCCATGTTAAGTGATCCTTACTATAAACTGTTATTTATGCAATACAAGAACCAAGAGGTGCCATGCAAGGATAGTCAAAGTTTCACACTCTCTGTAGCAACCAGGATGAAATTGTCCAGTGGCCCACCAGCGTTCCATGCACCCCCTCTTGCCCACTCATCTTCTAGGCCTGGCACCAGTACCTGAGATTTCTGGTGCCTACATCAGGAGTGGAGAACCTGATGCCCGCAGATGGGCTGGACTGCAGCTTCCTTCATTCCGGATCATGGGCCATGCTGGCTGGGACTGACGGGGCTTGACATCACGATAACGTGGGGGGCCACAGTTTTCAGCCCACATGGTGCAGTAAATAAGAATGTTTGACTGTGGCCGAGGCGATGCAGAATCAAGTTCCTCATTCAGCCATGAAGATCACTGCATGCCCGGCCTTGAGGCTATCACCATGTCTCAGTCTCCCTTACCTCTGAGGGTTCTTGTGAGGCTAAAACAGGGAGGTGAAGCATGCATTCTGCCTCGAGCCCCTTGAAGGGGAGACAGGAGCTAATTGTGATAGATGGCTAGACAGGTGACTCTCTGGGGGGCATTTTACACAACAAAGAGCTCTGTATTTTGATGAGTACCATGGCTTTGTTAACCCTTAACCAGCAGCAGGGATACAATATCTTGTCCCCATGAAATGAAATGAAATGAAATGAAATGAAATGAAATGAAATGAAATGAAATGAAATGAAATGGGGACAAGGGCTGCTTGGTGGTGAAAAGAGAGCGTTTCCCTTACTATCCCTGATGGTGAAGGGAAGCATGCAGCCTCCAAAGAATCAGAAATGAGTGGAGGAAAAAGGAAGAGGGGAAGCAATGAGGTGCCTTCAGCAGGGAAAGGAACCGTTTTGGCAATGTTACTGTTTGTTGATAAAGACTAAGAAAACACACCCATACTCCTCCTGTAGCAGAAGGAAACACTCCTTCTCTAAAATTTAAAACAGAAAATAAAAATTTTAAAGGTCATAAAATGGTACAGGCATAAGCTGCTATTAATAAAAGATATTAATTTACTTTCTATACAAAATACATGATGTGTTGTACAATAAAACCAATACCAAAAAGGGAAAATAAAAGACTGTAGCAGCAATAATCCAAAGCCATACGCCAGAGGAATCTCTCTACTAACAGCTTTCTTTTCATGAAACGGTCAGTGAAAAGGATAGTGTTTTGTAGGAAAGATTTCCATGAGCATGGACTTCCAAAGGAGCAAAGAAACTACCAGAATGTACCTTCTCCTGAACCTTTGTCCATCTAGTCTCTGGAAAGCGGGGCAACTTGAGTCCCACTGGCCTTGGAGATGCAGGCTCTTCTCCAGAGGTAGGAGATGGCAATTCAGCTTTACAGGACTGAATGGGAATAAGGGCCACTCACGATACTGTTTGATTTTGTAGGTGCACTAGTCAGTAGTTGCCCATGACACTTCCACAAGCAGATGTCCTGCTGCACGCACTATTATAGGAATTGCATGTGGGACAGTCTTTAAGCAGAGAAATAAAGTTTCATCATTGTTCCGCCTCCAAATGGAAGTCATGATCTCTGTCAACTGTACAGATGGACATTTCCTTCTTTAAATAAAAATGGTGGTTTTTCATGCTGGTAAAGCACAGTCGCCTTGTAGTAAGAATAACTCCTGGAAAGGTGCTTGTTTATGTTGAAATAAGGAAGCAAGTAATGAATGCACAAGAGGTGATCCTCTGGAGAAGCAACTCATGGTAACCATTTCCCCACCCTTTGCTCTCCCTGCAGCTGGGACCGGAACCAGAAGCGCCGTCACCACTCCAGCCAGCAAAGTGGATTGCAGCAGCAGGGTAGTCAGCAGCCCTTAACGGACCTGTCACCTGCCACTGTCAGCATCCTGGGGCCCTATGGTGATTCACAGGTTCCCACACCAGAGATGGTGGAAACTGGACAGGTACTGGAAGGCATGGAGAAGCTAGAGGGGTCAGGGAAGACCAGTGCTTTCCAGCTTAACAGGTAAATGATGCAAAAATGAAGCAATAAATGGGAGTGGCTTGGCTTGGCTTGGCTTAGCAGGAGGAGACGTGGACAAGGAAGGAGACGTGGGCGTGCACAATGGTGTAGATGGGCTACTGGCCGCCTAGCCGAGCTTCGCTACAGGAACGTTGCAAGCCTGTTTGATTCAGCTGCACCTTAAATGCAGCAGCTGCTGCTGTCCATTTGATGTATGCAGTCACAATCGGTGAAGCTTTTCTTGCAGGAACATCACCTTTTCCCAGCACGAGATTCACTCTGTTTTTTGTACCTGGGAAAGGTGGTTCATGATAACACAACTGTTATGGCTGCTATGTGAAAGAATTAAAAAAAAATTCTCAGGACTGCCCCCTTCTGTGTAGAAAATGCCTCACTATTTCAGGAAACATCTCTCATTCTTTTTCCTTTCCGTATGTGTAGTTATTTGGTGGGTGCATGGTTCCCCGGCAAGAGCTCAGTGACGTCTTGATTTTTTTCTGTGGTAACACTAGTGATGAGTAACAACATTCCTTCCCCCACAACTGTGACTTTTAAAGTTTATTATTTTGGAGGTTTATATGGCTTTTCTACTTTCAGCAAAGAGAGCCTTTTACCAGAAGTTCACGGGATGCAATGAGGAGTCCCAGTGACAAAGTGCAAAGGTGCTGAAGAAGTTAAGTGCATGCCTGAGTTAGCCCATGCAAGCTTAGCAACTGAGCAAGGAAGCCAGGCAGGTAGTTCTTTCTGGTCTTCCTCTAGAGAGTACCTGATTTTCCAGGTAAGCTCCGTAATAACAATAAAAGAAATTGTTATTTAGGTATAGGCCAACCGGGGCATGGGAGCTCCTCAGCTTGCTACACCGAGTAGCACTTGTATTCCTCCTTGTCTACTGCAAAGTCATGGGCGTGTGCTCAGGGTAGTTTGTTTCTGACCTCAAGGAGCAAGTGTACTCCCCAGAAGCCAAGACTGCTGACCTAGAAAAACCAAGAAAGGCAAGTTTGCGGATGACCTGAGAGTGACATCTCAGTCCCTGGGTGGCAGCTCCTCAGAGATCATATGGAATAGGAATCTTGGGAAAGGAGGACGGTGTTTCAAGGAAAAGGGAGATGATCCCTTACCAGGAACACATTTCTCGGAGGGCAAACTCATGAGATGCTTGTGGGCATCCCATGTGGCTGCTGAACTGGGAAGGCCTTGGGCTTGATTCAGCACAGCTTTTCTTATGTATTTTAAGGAAACAGCAAGGCTGCCAGCAAATTCTTTGGAGGACAAGTTGGCTGCGAGGTTCAGCCACTGAATGTGTGCTGCACTTCAACCCCAAGTGGAAGTTCAGACATCGGCACAGTATCTGTTAAAGTAATGACTGGGGGTGGGCAGCGGGAGGTGGTTGTGGTGCCTGTGCCTGAGCCACGATGAGAGGGAAATGAACAACCTAAGATGATGCTAATGTAAAAGCAAACATGTCCTGAAATGGTGAGACATTGGTAAGGGGAAAGGACCACCCTTGTCTTTGACACTTGGGGACCCCACGCCAAAATGACTCAGTAGGAAGCTTTGGGCCTTTAAAGCCTCAGAAACAATAATGAACTTTAAAAGTCATGGTCATGGAAGGGAGAATGTTGTTATTTGTTGCCTTTCCTACCATAGCAAGGCCCAAAAGGTGCCCATGAGACCGGCACACCCACATTCTGGTCGTAACAGCAGGAGCTGTGTTGCTTGGCTCAGTTGCAGCTTCTCGGGTACTCACCCATACACATAGAGTCAGTTGGTCCTCAGTGGTGGGTCAAGACCAGCTGTTCACCCTCAGGCCCATGGGCCAAATCTGCCCCTCCCCAGGGTTCTCACATGGCAATGCCCCTTCCTCCTGCCCCACTCTTCCCCTGGGAACTGGTCATTTGGTGGCTTCCCAGCTCCTGTGTAGTTTTGCTCTTCTGAAAGCTTGAAATACCTCCTGCAAGGCTCAGTTGCTGGCAGAAAACGATTTAAGCAAAAATTTGCTGTACTTCTGGTCCTTCCCCTTTTACCTTTCCCCTCGTCCGCCATCACGATACACCTCCCCCTGCAAGCTTTTCTCTGAGAGCAAAGCTATCATACAAAAAGAGGGTTTTTAAAGAATGGCACTCCAGGTGCATATTGGGCTAAAGCGAGAACTTTTGATCTAGTATATCTGGTACTAAGAAAGGTGATGCTCCCTCAACAGACTGATCACCATAGAAGGTATCTCAGCTCTGTGTACCAAATGGACAGAAGCAGTGTCCAAAAAAAGGGACTACAGGCCTTGGTCCATTTAATCTGTGGATTAACCAACTCAGATTGCAGGTGTGCACACAGTAGACTTCAGTGGTGGTTAAGCAGCCTAATAGAGTGGAGGCTCATTTATCAGTGAGGACAACATTTTAGCTAGTAAGACAACAAGCTAAAGTTGCACATTGAGATTATTTTGGATCTGAAAAGCTACCTTTCCCCACCTGGTATCCGCAGGAAGTTTTGGACTTCAGTTCCCATTAGTCTCAGCCAGCATGGCCACTGCTGGGAGTTGTAATCCAGACCATCTGGAAAGAACTGTAATGAATGTGGGAAACCTCCTTTGCCAACATGTAGCTCCTTTGCTAGTTTGAATCTTTAGGATTTCCTGCCATCCGTATCTCAAAAAGGCCGTCCACACCAACCTATTCAGGCATTCCACTCGAGGCAATGGTAATAAAATGGAGGCCCTGACCATCCCTGGCATCATCCATTCTGTCCCTGCCCCCGACACACTGAGGGGAGGGCCTGTAAAGGAGAGCCTACTCTGCATGTGTAGCTGCTCCCATGAATGTTTCCCTCTAAAATTACCCTTCCCCAAACATGTGGAGGAGAACAGAAGGCACTGTTCCCCCTTCCCCTGTACAAGAGCACAGCTGCATTGGGAATATCCCTCTTGAAGTGTTGATCCTATGAAAAACCATTTACATATGATTACTTCAAGAGCATTATCGATCAAGCATACTCAGTTCTTCTTAGAAGAATCTGTTGGAAAGCATTTTGGTGTAATGAAGTGGCTCAGGGGCTGTGATCTCTTACAAAGGAACAAGGGAGCCTTTGGAGTGGCCTCAGAGCCATGTCTTCCAGCCAGCAATTTCCCCTCGTCTCAAAATCTGGGAATGTTTTTTCATTCCTGCCTCCCTTCTTCTCCTATCCCAATCCCATCATTGTTTCCTGCCCAGGATCCCGCTGGTGAATCTGTGACTGCACTGGATGGAGCAGGGCCTGGCTCCTTTGTCATGAGGCCAAATGCTGAGTCCCCAACGGAGTCCCGGAGAACTGGCGGCCTTTCCTTTAGCCCCATCATCCTGTGAGTTCGGTACGGCCTCTCCTGACACAGCAGCAGAAGCATTGTGGATCCCTTTGTGTCACGACCTTCCATCTTCATCGCAGACCCAACCAAACGAAGGATGAGTTCAGGTGCTGCGTGACAGGCTGGGCTTCGCAGGGGGTCCTTATGGCAGGGGCGGCTGGGGAGTCCTATGCAAGCAGAGGACTATGAGGCAGGGCAAGGACTATGGGCATCATCACACTTTAGAAATGTGTCCCTTACATCCCAACACACACAAATATCTATTTATTTGTTTGTTAGTTTGTAAGCATGCTTGATAGCCAGAGGCAGGATGCTCTGCATCTCCCCATCCTTCCCAACTCCAACCCTTTCTTCATTGGCTGGGTTCACACGTCACAACAAGCAACCCAGCATGGTTTCTACTGTGCGTGGGGTTTTTGCTTGGATGTGCCTGACAGATGACCAAGTAGTTTCTACACTAGGGTGGTTTCCACACTCCTCACTCAGTGTTCTCACTGTTGGCATGTATCTCATCAGCCACTGCACCTGAATTTCAATTCCATGCTGGATGTTTGGAGCAGCTCCTGGAACTGCCACTCTTTCCAGGGAACTCTGTGGTAGCTACATACCAGGACTGTGGATGCTGGGTTTGGATGGCCAGAGAAGCCATGGTGAAGTGTGGAAATCATAGTGTCTTACCATGGTTTCTAAAAAACCAAATGTACCATGCTGGGTTTGGACAATGCAATGGACCATCCTGTGTAAGAAACCACCATGGTTTGTCATGTTGTGGGAACCTGCTCATTGTTGGGCTTAAAAGTATCTTCCAAAGAGCCAGGCTCAGCATCGCTTTTCCTAGGTGGTGAAGACCCTTGTGCATTGTGGACATTGGCATATGGAAAAGAAAAATATGATAGAGGAGAATTAGACATCCAGTGTTAATTAAAAAAACCTGTCACATCTCCCTTATCAGTCACCCAGTTTTCCTTGGTTGCTTCCAACATAACCTTTTTGTGAAATTTCCATTTTTTCACTCAGTTTTTATGGGGGATGGGAGTTTAATAAAACCTAATTGCAGTACTGTCCTGGCTAGTAGGGTCAGGTAAACGGCAACTGAAGGTTTAAGAGTTCCTATGCCTCTAAGGGTTGCTAGCCGAAGGGTCAGCTCTTCATTGATTCCTGACAAGTGTGGCAGATGAGTGATAGGTCATCTATTAGTAGTCCTTGACTAGCCTTCTTAATTGGATCTATGTCAGTTTCAAAGGACAATTAATAGCTACTTATTACTAATCCCTCATGCAAGTTCATTGGTAAGCAATACAGGGGCTGAACATATAAGAAGGAAATGTTACGCAACATTGCTGGTAACCTTTCCTGAACTTACTTACACATGCAAATTATGGGAGAGTCTTGGTTGTGGGGTGGGACACTGCTGCATAGTAAGTACTATATGAAGTGCATGTGTGGAACCTCTTTTTAAATTCCACTTATAGCCGATTGCTGTAATTTTTCAATAGCATTAGCGAGCTATCATGTACAAGTAACCTACACCATCTTTTAATGCCTTCACCTGCATTTCCAAATGTACCACACACTCACTCATTTGGTCAGGTTATTCCGATGGAGCTACATTTCTCCTTCTTTCAATCTCACACTCATCTCTGTTCTTCCATAGCATTGTTTTGCTCCTATTCCCAGGTTTTCTCCATCTCATATACTAGGTGGCGTTGCACAGCTGTTTCCTGTTTGAATTATTTTCATTAAGCCTGGTTTGGTCTCTTAATGAAATGTCAATTAAATATATTTTATTGAGGGTTTTAAAATAATAAGTATGCCTATAAGTCAATACAAAAGAAAAGTTTTTGCCAGTAATAGCAGGTAGTACAACAGAGGGAGGCCACATTTTGAGTCTGCAGATACATTTTGCAATGTGAGAATTGTCCCGTGCACCATTGCAAAATGGGAGCACTGCAGATGAAATCGCATGCCTTCACCTCCTGAGGATGTCTCTGAGCCCCACTGTGTAGCCCAGAGGCACTCCTGAGGAAAGCAGATGACAGCAGCTGGGGGCCCTCACTTTGCCCCAGGGATCCAAGCCGCAAGTAGGAAACATCGTTTTTTAATGTTAAAAGTGGGATGGGTTACGTCACCTTGGCAGACAGCCAGAATGAGGTCCAAGGGTCCCTAGAGCCCACAGTCTAACCCTAACCCTAACCATTCCAGGGTTCTCTTAACTATTCATTTAGAACTGGTGTCATTCAAACTTATTTCTGGCTTTTTTATATCACTAATTGTGGCAGTCTATCACAGCGGTCCAAAATCTAGGGAACGTACTGATTCCAGCTGGACGTAATGTGATGAATCTTCTCTACATACATTTCTTCTATATTGGAGCAAAGTCACGAATGGGTATGCTACTTACAGCGTCTTTTCCCTCCTATCAAGGAAGCAGCTAGCTGTTTTTCTTCTTCCGGTTAATGACAAGGGCTATCTTTTTAAAGCCTCATTCATGCTTTGCACAGAGCCATCACCACTGTCCTGAGCCACAGACAGATAGACCTGGCACACTCTCTATCCCTTTGGGGCCTCTTGCCCAGGATATTAGATGACACCATAATGAGATACCCTGTGCAAGACCAGAGTCTGCTCATCTCTTTTCACTATGTTTTACCCTGCTCTTCTTCCCATGAACTCAGGGCAGTACAGATGTTTCTGCACCTCACTTTGTCCTCACAGCTGCATCAGGTAGGTTAGACTGAGAGGTGGTTTGCATGTAACAACCACCCATCAATTTAAAAACTGTTGTGCACAACTGGGAAAGAGCAGAGCATAAGCATCTCTTGCACTTTTACTGCACAATCAGTGATCAGCTCCTTCATAGGTTCTGGAGCATGACATCCACACCCGGACTGCTTAGTTGGTTAGAGGATAAACAATCCAGTTGTTAATCCAACAACAAGCCATAGGTTATCCACTGGGTTCTTTAACCCCTAAACAGATATCATATTCCACACCCCATCAAGTAATGCAGTAAAAGCAGAAGAAGCAGGTGCACTGCGAGCAACATGCCAGTTGATCCATGCTAGCTCTTGGGTGGTTGACTTGGTGGGTTGTGATTATATGCAAACTTTGGTCTCTTGGGTCAAGTACTGACTTGCAACACAATAGTAAGCTCCTGTTTCATTGTGGCTGACCTCTTTGTAAGTGTGTTGAGGGTTGCAGCCTTAGAAACACTGTGTGTTCAGAGCAGAACAGGGCCCCTGTACCATTAAAAGGAGGGAGCTTTGGACAATTGCTCTTGAGAGAAACTGAAATGCTCTCTATAATGAATTAAAAAGTACAGTTGGGCACAGTCTCTGTAAAACTCACATTAAGCATTCAAAATGCTTATACCCTGCCTTTCTGCTTTTTTCCAAAGATTTCAAGTAGTTTACAAGCAAATGTTCTAAAAGTGAAAATATAAAATACAATTTAAAATAACAGCTAAGGAAAACAACCTGTGGAAAAAAAGCTTATGGGAATAAAGCTGTTTTGTTCGGCATCCATAAGCTAAATGAATCAGTGTCATGTTGGAATATCTGAATAATGAAAGGAATAAGTACGCTCTCACCACCGAGAAGGCTGTATCCCTGACCCCCACCCATATTAAGCTATAAAGAGAGAGCCAGTGTGGTGTAGTGGTTAAGCGCATGGGACTGGGACTCAGACGATCTGGGTTCTAGTCCCAGCTTGGCCATGGAGACAACTGGGTGACTTTGGGCCAGTCACAGACTCTCAGCCCAACCTACCTCACAGGGTTGTTGTTGTGGGGATAAGATGGAGGAGGAGAATGATGTAAGCTGCCTTGAGCTCTTTGCAGGAAAAAGGCAGGGTATAAATAAAAAAATAAAAATAAATAAATAAATAAAGGTGGGCACCCACAGCACTGTATATAGAAATATAATATTCTTTAAAGCATGCAAGCTCATGACCTGTCAAGTCAGAAACTCGCTTGGGGTGCAGTTCAGTGCCCTGCATGCTTGATGCATCCACACCTACATGCGGGGAGGATTACCTGTGTCCAGTGCATGGTGCAAAATGTGCTGGCGGGGCTCTCCACTCCCCTGCTGCACCTCTTGCCCAGCATTTCCCCTAGACAGCCACTTCCAGCCTTGCAGGTGAGGCGCTGCAGTGGAAGGGAAGGAGGCTGGGGCACCGTCCGGATATGCTGTAAGCCATTGAGTCCAGGCCAGCCTCTTCCCCTTCCCCAGCACCTGGCAAAGCCCTTTTCCTGCTCGGTGGGGCTGGCTTCCCACCCTGGAGAGGGAGCCTGTAGGTTTGCATCTCCACAGCTGCAAGGAGCGCTGGGGAGCCTCTGCATTTGCCTGTGCTCCCCGCAGGCAATGTCGGGGGGCTTCAGGATTCCACCCTTGCCGTGGTGTTTGTGCTGCTTTATTTATCTGATTTAATAATGCCTCTGTGATCCGTCAGGTGGGCTCGTCAGGTGTTCTGCTCTAGCTGTAGCTTATTCTGTGCACACTAAATGCCACCATTGTCGGCGATTACCAGGTTGCTAACTAGGCTCCTGTTCTAAGCAGACCTGCAGGGAATCATAGTCTCCCACCTCTGTTAGCCCTGCAGGATTATTAGTCGATGCTGTTTGATTTATTTATTAAATGTATTGACCACTTGGCTGTATCTGAAAAGGCATATAAAAGCCATATGTTAAAGTCTGTTGATTCCCTTCCCTTCTCCAGCACCTTAGCAAGCAGAAGGACACGATTCAGACAGTTAAATATTTTGAAGTCACAGTCATCTGAGGGAGCCACAGACAGGTGTACTCTTCCCCCATCCAGTGGTCATTGCTAGGACCTGAGTAGCAGATGGCCTTGGCAAGGAGGATTGGTGGGCCCTGGAGAAAGCCATAGTAGCTGTTAAGTCCCTCTTGGTTGTGTGTGTGTGTGTAGATTGGGAAGGGGGGTGGGCAGGTGTTGCCTTTGATCCAGCATTCAGGAGACCTCCCCTTTGGTCAGTGACCTTGAGCAAGTGAATACAGGGCTAGTCTCAACTAAGGCCCCTCCTTCAGGTGCTGAAGTGTCAGCTGGTCAGGCCCCACCTGCCTGCTCTGCTCTTGAGCCAGGACTAGCCCTTTGATCTGCAGAGGTTAGTTGAGTAAGCTTTCTCTGGCATGGACATAACGACTGCTTGCTAATGCCCATAAGCCAAGCTGTTGTTAAAGTTGGTAACCTGCCCAGCACCTAAAGATCCCATTAGTTAACGAGCACTCAAGTATTTGACTTTGGTTTGGACTATGTAGCTTAAAAAATAAAGCGGGGGAGAAGAATGGAAACAAAAACAATGAGAAACTTTCACAGCAAATGGAAATTGCCACCCCCACAAAGCAGAAAACAAACTAAATTAGCTTCAAGAGGTTTAATGTAGGCTACATTTTTTATCAGTTTTGTATCCTGCCTTTCTATGAAGCAAATTGGCATTCAAGGCAGCTTACAATCATAAATAAAAATTGATTTAAAGCAACAACAAAACAAATGCATTAAAACCCAAAAAAATGGGACAAGACAATAAAAGCAGCATCCAAAAGACCTGCTTGCATGCACACTAAAGGCCACTTTGAATTAACAAGCCTTTGCCTGCCAGCAGGAGGGCAGCAAAGTGGAGGTGAAGCTGGCCTGGCTCTGCAGGAAGTTGTGCAGCCTGAAAGAGGGTCCCAGGACAGGCCTTTTCCACGTCTTCCCCAAACATGACTCTGAAGATGGTGGCCTCAGAAATGGGCCTCTCCCAGTGTTCAGAAGATGCAGGCAGACCTGTGTAGGGGAAGGCAGGCTTTCAAGTGGGGGGGGGGGCATGCTGCACAGGGCTTTATAGGCCATGACTGGCACAGCTTGTTGTAACAAGGGAGTCTCGAGCCCCCTACAACAGCTCTGGTGTGGCCACAGCATTTTGGACCAGCTGGCGCTTGTGAGTAGCTGCGTACAAAGCAGATTGCAATAGTCCAGATGGGACGTGACTTCAGTGCGCGTGCCTGTGGTCCGATCAGACCTTTCTAGCAACGGGCACAGTTGGCAAATAAGCCTCAGCTGCCCAAAAGGCCTCCTGGCCATCACCAAAACCGGAGCATCCAGGTTGAAAGCTGATTCCAGAAGTACCCCCAAACAGCAAAGCTGCATCTTCAAGAGGAGGGAAACCCTGGCCAGCATAGGCTGAATCTGTTGTCTGACCTGCTTTTTGACCAGCCAAGAGCATCTCTGTCTTGTCCAGATTAAGCTTCAGTGTGATTGGCATCCATTGCCTGCACTGGACACAGATTCATAGCAAGAATAGCTTTCTTAGATTTAGGCAGAGAGGCAGAGTTGGGTGTCATCAGCATCCTGGTAGCACCAAACTCTGGACAATCTCTCCCAGCAGTTCCATGTGTATGTTAAATAGCTGAGGGGACAAGATGGAACTCTGGGGGCAACACACAGTTCAGCAGCCACAACAGATGGGAATCCCCCAGCACCCCCTTTCTCATATCTCCTCCAAGGGACTGGAGCCACCGTATAGCAGCGTCTCCCAGGGCCCGGAAAGATAGCATGCTCGATGAAATTGAAAGCTGTTAAGAGGGCCAGCAGAACCAACAGAGAAACACTCCCACTGTGCTCAGTGTAGATTGTCCACCGGAGTGGCCAAAGCAAGCTCTTTCCTACAGCTGGGCCTGAAGCCAGACTGAAAGGGATCTAAAGTTTTATCATCCAGACATCCCCAGAACCGAGAACACACATGTTTCTGTTTAACCCGTTTACCTTACTCTTTCATTCTTGATTTTGTCTTCTCTCAAACACATTTCCAGAGTGATGGAAATTCTTCTGCCAATTTATGTCATAGTAGACCTCTCCACCAGTTTTATTTTCATGGAGTTGAAACAGATGGACAACAGAACATTTGGCTAGAACATTTTAGAGCACAATCCCAAAGGATTGCTCCTCTTGTGACGGAGAGCTCCGGGAGAGGAGTCCTCCACCCGTCCAGTGCCTTGCTTGCCAGAGCCACAAAGGGCCGGTGGAACAGCGGCAGTTCCTACAAGGTCACTGTCCTCTTCTGTCATTCTTTCTGCTAGGTGGGCCCCATCTGGCTGTCGTGTGCCATGAGAGACAAGCAGGACCTGAACAGTCTTCAGACCTGGGGCACGCCTGGCCTGCCCGTTCTGAGTTCTGCCTTCCAGCACTCCCATTTCCCCACAGCCAAGCCCTCTCCCCAGGGCTGACTCTCCAGCCCTCTGCTAGGAGCTGTGGAGCTTTTGGCAGCAACTGGGATGGGGATGGAATCCAAGATTTGCTCTGATCTCCGGCCTCCAAGGAGGGCTTCGGCAGGGGCAGCCTGGGGATCCTAGGATCGGTCTGTTCATGCCCGAAGGGGAAAATTCAGATGATGCGCCATCTGCAGTCAGTCAACCAAACTTTTATTGCTCATGGCAAAGGCCTCTGCAAAATTACATAATACAGCAAAACACATCTGCAAACACAGTTACTAGAAGTGCTATAAATATATGAAACACGGTAAATAATGTCGGAGTCAAATGAGCAGTAAAACAGAAGAGAAACAATAAAAGAAATGAAACCATCATTAAATCAGAGCAGCACCGTGAGGCTTTAGATCTTAGGAAGCTCTTGTGCTGAGTCAGACGGGCCCCAGCCTGCCCAGGACTGGGGTGCAGGTAGGAAGTTATTTTCAAGCGGTGCTTGAAGATGCCACAGGTAGAATCTGGGACATTTTGCATGGCCTCTCCTGCTGATCCACAGCCCCTCCAGCAAACAACCTGGGTACACTGATCTTTCCAGTAATCCATCCAAAAAGGAATGTCCTTTCTGTCACTCCACCTTAACATGGGGAACACAGAGTAGTCCCCAGAGTAGGCCTATCTCCTGTGACCACATAAAGGTGCCTTCTCTATTGTTTTGTAAAACTGGCTACATGAGCTACCTGGGTGGTATTTAGCAGATGATTTAAGCGTGGTAGTAGCTGCTTTCTGCTGAGGCATCTGCCATGGATTACCATGTTTGGTTACTCGCATTGTACAGGGAATCCACGCAGTGTCATCATCCATTATGAGTCTCCTCTGCTTTCCCAGTAATGTTTTTTAGTGCATAAAGCCCCCCCCCCTTTTTTTTTTTTGGAGACAGAAACATTTCCGCAGGTGTAAATGTCCTTAGTATTGCTCTTCTGTCTTTTTTTTTTCCAAGGTGTGGCTTTGATATGGGCCAAGGACACCTCCGCAGAGATGACCTGCAGAGCTAATCAGGCATTGCTCTTCCAGTGTAAGCCGCAAACAGAATTGCAGTTGGATTTCTGAGTGCTTCCATGGGGAAGGGGAAGTTCTAATGCTAACGGTCCTCTATTCTATGTTCTTTTCTTCATGGATTTTCCATAGGAAGAACAAAGAGGGAAGATGTGGTGGGAAAACAGTGGATCACAAGGGAATGCCAGAGACACCTGGACTCTCTGGAAACTGTGAATGAGGCAGGGCAATGGCACAGGAAAGCCTGGTCTGGAAGTGCCCCCTCTGCTACTGGGAGAGTCTGGCTTTTTGTCTGGGCACGTCCCACTATGTTCCACCCCTCCACACCTTTAGTGCTACCCTTTCGTCTTTCCTATGGGGCAAGGATTCCTTGTTGGTAGTGACTTATCAGGGAGCCAAACCTATTGCATCTCAGTGCGTGTTCCTTAGACCCCCGGCTGCGAGTGCCATTTTTATCATCTGCGCATGATTCCATCAATCCTTTAAGTAGCATTGCAACATTTTCCTGCCTATTTTATAATAATTGTGAAATATCATTTATATTAATTATTGTTATGACTAGACGCCTAAATGTCACTTAAATAAAATATTTCTATAACACTATGCTCCCATAGTGCAGTGCAGTGCATATTTAAAGACACACACACACACACTATCTGCTATTTTGATAAGGTGGTTAATAGCAGTGACAGGAAAGGGGTTTTTGTTTTTTTTACGATCTCTGGTCATTTGCCATTAACCAACATTTTAAAATAAAATCATCAGCATAATTATAGAATTCTTTCATTTATGTGTTGTTGTTGTTGTTAGTCGCGAAGTCGAGTCCGACCCATCACAACCCCATGGACAACATTCCTCCAGGCCCTCCTGTCCTCCACCATTCCCCAGAGTCCACTCAAGCTCACACCAACCGCCTCTGTGACTCCATCCAGCCACCTCATCCTCTGCCGTCCCCTTCTTCTTTTGCCATCTATTGTTCCCAGCATTAGACTCTTCTCCAGGGAGTCCTTCCTTCTCATTAGGTGGCCAAAGTATTTGAGTTTCATCTTCACTATCTGGCCTTCTAAAGAGCTGTCAGGGTTGATCTCCTCCAGGACTGACCGATTTGATCGCCTTGCGGTCCAAGGGACTCGCAGGAGTCTCCTCCAGCACCACAACTCAAAGGCCTCAATCCTTTTGCGCTCGGCCTTCCTTATGGTCCAGCTTTCACAGCCATACATTGCAACTGGGAAAACCATAGCCTTGACTATACGCACTTTTGTTGGCAGGGTGATGTCTCTGCTTTTCAGTATGCTATCTAGATTTGCCATAGCTTTCCTCCCCAGGAGCAAGCATCTTTTAATTTCTTGGCTGCAGTCCCCGTCTGCGGTGATCTTGGAGCCCAGGAAAATAAAATCTCTCACTACCTCCATTTCTTCCCCATCTATTTGCCAGGAAGTGAGAGGACCAGATGCCATGATCTTAGTTTTCTTAATGTTGAGTTTCAAGCCAACTTTTGCGCTCTCCTCCTTCACCCGCATCAAGAGGCTCTTTAGTTCCTCTTCACTTTCTGCCATGAGAGTGGTATCATCTGCATATCTGAGGTTGTTGATATTTCTCCCAGCAATCTTGATTCCAACTGGTGATTCATCTAGCCCTGCCTTTCTCATGATGTGCTCTGCATATAAGTTAAATAGGCAGGGTGACAGTATACAGCCTTGCCAAACTCCTTTCTCAATTTTGAACCAATCAGTGGTTCCGTGTCCAGTTCTCACTGTTGCTTCTTGACCTGCATATAGGTTTCTCAAGAGACAAATAAGATGGTCTGGTACTCCCATCTCTTTAAGAACTTGCCACAATTTGTTGTGATCCACACAATCAAAGGCTTTAGCGTAGTCAATGAAGCAGAAGTAGATGTTTTTCTGGAACTCCCTAGCTTTCTCCATGATCCAGCGTATGTTGGCAATTTGATCTCTAGTTCCTCTCCCTCTTCGAAATCCTGCCTGTACTTCTGGTAGTTCTCGGTCCACATACTGCTGGAGCCTAGCTTGTAGGATTTTGAGCATCACTTTGCTAGCATGTGAAATGAGTGCAATGGTGCGGTAGTTGGAACATTCTTTGGCATTGCCCTTCTTGGAGATCGGAATGTAAACTGACCTTTTCCAGTCCTGTGGCCACTGTTGAGTTTTCCAAATTTGCTGGCATAGTGAGTGTAGCACTTTAACTGCATCGTCTTTCAGGATTTTGAATAGCTCAGCTGGAATGCTGTCACCTCCACTAGCTTTGTTGTTGCTCAGACTTCCTAAGGCCCATTTGACTTCACATTCCAGGATGTCTGGCTCGAGGTCAGTGACCACCCCATCGTGGTTATCAGGGATGTTAAGCTCTTTCTTGTATAGTTCTTCTGTGTAATCTTGCCACCTCTTCTTAATCTCTTCTGCCTCTGTTAGGTCCCTGCCATTTTGGTCCTTTATCATGCCCATCTTTGCATGAAATGTTCCCTTCATATCTCCAATTTTCTTGAAGAGATCTCTGGTCCTCCCTATTCTATTGTTTTCTTCTATTTCTTTGCACTGTTCATTTAGGAAGGCATTCTTATCTATTCTAGCTGTTCTCTGGAATTCTGCATTCAATTGTTTGTATCTTTCTCTTTCTCCCTTGCCTTTTGCTTCCCTTCTTTCCTCAGCTATTTGTAAAGCTTCCTCAGTCAGCCATTTTGCTTTCTTGTATTTTTCTTTGGGATGGTTTTAGTTGCTACCTCTTGTACAATGTTGCGAACCTCCGTCCATAGTTCTTCAGGCACTCTGTCTATCAGATCTAATTCCTTAAATCTATTTGTCACCTCTACTGTGTATTCATCCGGGATATGATTTATGTCATACCTGAGTGGCCTAGTGCTTTTCCCTACTTTCTTCAACTTAAGCCTAAATTTTGCCACCAGAAGCTCATGATCTGAGCCACAGTCAGTTCCTGGTCTAGTTTTTACTGACTGTATAGAACTTCTCCATCTTTGGCTGCAGAGCACATAGTCAATCTGATTTCTGTGTTGACCATCTGGTGATGTCCATGTGTAGAGTCGTCTCTTGGGTTGTTGGAAGAGTGTTTACTATGACCATTGTATTCTCTTGACAAAATTCCACCAGCTTGTGCCCTGCTTCATTTTGTACTCCAAGGCCAAACTTGCCTGTTATTCCAGTTATCTTTTGGCTTCCTACTTTAGCATTCCAATCCCCTATGATGATAAGGACATCATTTTTTGGAGTTAATCCTAGAGGGTGTTGTAGGCCTTCATAGAACTGGTCAACTTCAGCCTCTTCAGCACCAGTGGTTGGGGCATAGACTTGGACTATTGTGATGTTGAATGGTTTGCCTTGGATTCGAACTGAGATCATTCTGTCATTTTGGAGATTGTATCCCAGTACTGCTTTTCCTACTCTTTTATTGACTATGAAGGCTACTCCATTTCTTCTGAGGGATTCTTGCCCGCAGTAGTATACCTGATGGTCATCTGAACTAAATTCACCCATGCCTGTCCATTTTAGTTCACTGATTCCTAAGATGTCGATGTTCAGTCTTGTCATCTCTTGTTTGACCACATCCAACTTGCCTTGATTCATGGATCTTACATTCCAAGTTCCTATGGAGAATAGATCTTTGCAGTATCGGACTTTCCTTTCACCTCCAGATACATCGGCAACTGAGTGTCCTTTCGGCTTTGACCCAGTCGCTTCATTCTTTCTGGCGCTACTAGTACTAGCCCTCCGCTCTTCCCCAGTAGCATATTGGACACCTTCTGACCTGAGGGGCTCATCTTCCGGTGTCATATCGTTTTGCCTTTTGGTACTGTCCATGGGGTTTTCATGGCAAAGATACTGGAGTGGGTTGCCATTTCCTTCTCCAGTGGATCACGTTTTGTCAGAGCTCTCTGCTATGACCTGTCCGTCTTGGGTGACCCTGCACGGCATAGCTCATAGCTTCATTGAGCTACGCAAGCCCCTTCACCACGACAAGGCAGTGATCCATGAAGGAGTTCATTTATGTGGTATTTAAATATTGTTTCTTTACTTGTTTTTTTTAAAATACGGCTAGGAAAGATGGTGATAAATGCAACCCCTTGCAAAGATTATATGGAATGTGCTGATGAGCTGTGCTGAGTAATGTACACAATATGCCAATGCCCACATCAAGAGGAGGAGCACTAAGGGCTTCTGTCTACATCTTTGGAAACTGATGCTAAAGCCGCTGATCTGGGAGGAAGAGAGCAGAATGTGCATGTGGAGAAACTGTACAATGACCCAAGTGGGTTCACATATCACAGTTGTTGACAGTGTGAGTTACACTGTCACTGTCACAGTGTTACAGTGAGTTACACTGTCAACAAGCCCTAGTACGCCTGAGAGATGATCAGACTTGCTCGAGGGGGGTTCTCCCCGCCTTTCCCTTCAGTCCTCTTGATGTTACCCAAGGGAACTTGGAGGCCAAAGCCATGTTGTCTCCTCTCCCTTCACAGGATGTGAAGACCAACCTCTGATCTGACATTGCCAGTTGGCACATTGGAGGGGCTGTCACTGGTTGGCCACCTCTTTTTTAAAAAATATGCCCTAAATGTGCACAATATTTATTCAAAATAAATATTCATAATATTTTGTACAGATTTCCTGTGTAGGCTTCCCCATCTGATCTACACTGTTTTGCCCTGCCCAAATCACTGTTGCTTTCTAAAACAACCCTGCTTTTAACAGCTCTCAGATGCATTAGTAAAAAATGCAGGGGTGCGCTTTTCCACCTGCCAAGGACTAAACTCTTGGGCATGGATGGAAAAGTTGGGAGTATTGGGACATATTGGATGGAGCTCTAAACTCTGATGTTTCTGCTACAAAGGCAGAAGGGAAAGGTGACTTTCACAAGTAAAGAATCCTCACAGCTTGGATTTCTCTTGACAGCCTGCCTTTTGACAGCTCTCAAGATGAAGCAAAGTTTCAGATAAGCCTCTTTGCAGCCTCTGCATCAGTGTGCATAAGGGATGCCCGCTGCACTTTGGCAGCAAAGACCTCCCAGGACATTGTCCAGGTGAGACTTACCATTTTAGACACATGAAGCTGCACACCTCTGCAGTTGTGCAAGACCTTTTTTTTTTTTAAGAGACAAAAAAGTGCCTTGCTCGCTGCTTCCCTCAACTCATGATGGGATTGGTCAACCAGAATGGAATAATATGCCAACCCACTGGACAATGAGCAGTGGAAAAGCCCATGGTCCCAGGGTGGCTTTTGGGGAAAGACAAGCCACCCTGCAGGAAGCAGTCGGTGTTCAGATAATATGACAACCCACCATGGTTAGTCAGCCACAATGGGTTGCCATGCTATGCAAGCCAGGTCACTAGTTCTAGGTGCCATTTGTCTGGAATCCCCTTGCTTGAAAAAAGGTAAAGTGGTAGGATTCAGTGCCCGTGGCCTAGTCTACTGGTGGGGAGGGGGGGAACTTTCTCTGCCAAGGGCTACATTCCTCTGGGGGCAACTTTTGGGGCAGCATGCCAGGGACAGGCACAAAGAGAACTGGCAGTGGGTGGGGCCAGAACCAGCCCTTCCGATGCTTCCTCTTTCTCTTTAACTCATCACCTCTCTCTCATCTCTCTCTCTCTCTCTCTCTCTCTCTCTCTCTCTCTCTCTCTCTCTCTCTCTCTCGTGCATGCATGCATGCATGCATGCATGCAGACATGTGCATAGCTGGGGCCACCATGCCCTTTTTCACAAACGGAGCCCTCACCCCATCCAGGCCATCCACTCACGTGTGTTGTAATCCACCCACTGCAAGTTGGCAGCAGGAGGGCTGGTGCCATTAACCTTTTCCACTGGGAAAGGAAAGGCCTTGGGGAATCGTGTGGAGCTGCCAGGCAGACACAAGAGGCACCACCAGGGGGAACTTGCAGGAAGGGGCAGTGGGGCAAAGAGGCATAGACAAGCCCCATGTGGAAATGGCCCGATGGGACTAGACTCATTCTTCACCTGCCTTTCTGTATCACTGCTACAACAGCCAGGTCTCTGCACATACCAGAATTCCCTGTAAACCCAGAAAAAGACATTGTCTGTAGACCCAGGTGCAGAATTCAGCTCCCTGAGAATTGCAGCTGTTTCTCTTTCTTTGCATAATGGCAGGACGCTTATGGCTGTGGTTTTAGTGTCTGTGGGGACAGGGAAGCAATGATGCAGCGTACTGAAGCTATCTCAGCCCCACAGTCTCTGGAAGTGTCACTCGGTGTCCCTTCTAGGTTCTGAAATGTCAGGAGTCCAATGTATGTGAAATTGGAAGTCAAGCTGTTCAGGAAGCTGAATTTTGCACCCAGGACTGTCTTTTGTGTATGAACATGTTGCAAGCCTGGGACCGTGATCTTCTGCCAAATGAAAACCGGTGTTTCAAGGACAACACGGTTGCACAGTTCGCAAGGTTTGGTATTCAAATGCTCCCTCTTGTCATCCCTGAAGCTTCCCAGGTCTCTCCAGTTAAGTGTCCCTTAAGGTCTTCTGGGTGTCCTATCCTTTGCAAGTGTGTTCCATACAGCCTTGATTAAAGGAAGAGAGGAGATGCCCTCCTCTCATTTCCTGCTGATTTTATGCCTATTTTCCTTGCTATTTTTCTTGAGGTCAAAGTATACTTTCTTCCATGTTTGCTTGCTTGCTTTCTATTTATTTTAACCATTTTCCCACTTTACGAGCATATTGGGCTCAAATTTGTAAAATTTAATAGTTTCATTTTGTTTCCTTTGGAATGAACTGGAAAAACTAATTGCAACTAAGATGGATCCCATGACATTTTGATACTAATTTCTGTATTTATTTGGTCAATATCTATGCCACCCTTCAGTAGAAACATTATCTGAATGGGTTCAACAATAACCTAAAATAAAATAATAAAAACCTGTTTCAGTGAGACTTGGTCACGATTACATTTTGCAGGACTGGAGGCACGATATTAAGCTCCCTTCCCAGAACAAATAATCAGTAGTTCCAGGCATCACAGCCTCAAACTGCAGGCGTAAGCTTCCAGATGAGGTTTTATGGGGCCATTGCCATGTCCCATTCGTGGACTTGTGGGATTCCCAAATAACATCATCTTCAACTCATGACACCCCCACCATGTCTTCTCACTTTTGTCATTTTAGTTACTGTAGAAAATCTGTTAAGAAGATGGAATAGCTGCCCAATGCTAGTGCTAGTCTGGAAGCCCCCAGTGTTTATTTCTGAGCAAATTAAGGGAAAAGAAAGATGCAGAAGAGAGAAAGTAAAATGGGAAGAAGGCTTGAGGGGAGTGCCAAGGCAGCATGGTATTTAGGGTGGTTGTTACCTGCATAATTGGAATTTCTGTCTCTCCATCTTCTGTCCGGTGCCCATCTCGTACGGTCTGTCTTCGCCTCCCGCAGCTCCAGCTCCAGCACTGTGGTGACTTCAGCCATAAAAAGATGCCTACACAAATAGCACTTCCATGTAGGAAAGTGATGTGTACTCAAGTAGTGGCGGTGAAGAGTCAGGTAGGGGACACCAGCGCAAGCTTCAGCAGTACTTCCAGCCAAGTATGATGCGCCACAACCATTAAAATGTGTAAAATTCTCTTCTTAATGGCACAACTCTGTCTGTCGCTTAGAATCAGGAACACAATACCATAATATGAATTCAGTGAAACTCCCTGTTTCTTGAAAGACGGGGATATTGCCACGTGTGGGACGGAGCATGATGGATGGACAAAGAGAGAAGCAAGGGTGAAGCAAGGAGACCAAGGGCAAAAGCCCCCACAAAAGCTTTCACCCACCTACCCACCCACCACGTACACCACTGTCAAATGTAACAGATGCCTATTTTGCTGGGCATACATGCCATGGGAACTCACCACCACTTGAGGCTATTTGTGGCAAAATAGACGTGTGCACATTTGTAACAGGTGACAGTGAACACGCCGTTTCTCATGGAAGTGGTATCTGTTTAGAACCCTTGTCGTATGTGCAAGGTCTCTGTATGTCTTTTCTCTCTCCTGCCTCTTGTGCACTGTATGATATATTTTTGTAGGATTCTCCTATCCTTGTGGTGAAATTCTTAAATTCTTGTGGGATGTTTAAGTTTCAACATTTTAAGAATAAAACTTTGCAAAATACTGAAGGCAAAAGGCTGGTGTTTAGTGTCCCAAGCTCTACTGTCAGGTCACTGCGACTAGTCTTATTAACGATGGCTTCACCTTAAATCGATGGCAAGAGTCCAAGATAAAATAGTGTAACATTCACGCTTGCTAGTGGTGGCCAGTGGATCTCTCACTGGCAGCGAAAGGTTAAAAAACAGTTTCTTGACTTAGAGACCTCTCTGGTTGGGAAAGCCACCAGTCGGAGGAAGGTGGCAGCCTTCCTTCTAGTGGGAGAGGCAGGTGTGCAGTGTGCGTGCAAACAAGCACCTGTAGGAGAGGCTGAGCAGAGAGTGTGTGGAAAGCTGGAAACACTTGGGGGTGCCAGGTGCCTCTCTGGAGCTGGGGGCAAATCTGCTCCCTCTGGTAGGTGCATGTCTGCTGTGCGCCTCCACTGATGCTCTGCCTATGTATCTGTGAATAAACCAGACATTGTGACAAGCCCAGAAGCCTCCGGTGCTCTCTCCTTCAAGGGAAGCCCAACGGAAGTAATGCTGCTCGCCTTTTGCTCGCCTTTTGGGTCAGGGGGGATTGTTACCGTCCGTGGTTTCTTCACAGAGAGGCATCTCACAAGGGTTTTAATACATCGCCAAATATGCATTAGTGCTTACCTGGCTTAGGTTGCACTGGATGCAGTTTGGGTAACATCTGAGAGGACATGTGCAGGAAGTCCTCTTTGCATCTCTTTGCATCTCTTTGCTCTCTCTTCCAGTACATATGGGCAGTTTGTCACATACAGCCACACGACTGGCCCAAAACAATTTGGTACCTGGAGTGGAAATCTAAACCATCTTTTTGCCTGCTCCAATATGTAGCGGTATGCAAATACTGCAAAACAAACAAACAAATGAATTAATAACAGGAAGCAGCCCTTGGGGAATTTCACAGAAGAACCCCCGGTGGGGGATGCTGCAAAATTTGGAATTGACTGTCTCCTACTCATGATACCTTTATTAGCATCCCACATTTGCCACCTGAAGGACTGCCTGGCTCTGAATCTCCACGCTCGCTCTTATAATTGCAGCTTTGCCTGTAACATACAATTTCCCAACCTAAAACCTTGGATTTTGTAACATTTTAATTTCAGGCTGCAGCAGGGAGGGAGGAGGGAGGACAGAAATAACTGAAAGAAAAGGAAGAGCAAGGCAGGAGCAGAACGCTTGCTTGCTCCATTCTCCACGGCTGCCTCCACACTTTCTATTTCAGGCTCCTCTTCAACTCCTCTTCTGCCCATGCTGTTGCCAGAGTTCCAGGTTTCCTCTGCAGAGGTGCACCCTGTTCGGCTGGAGATGCAGTTTGCTCAAGCTTCATCAGCTCTGAAAGCCAGGGATGGGGGAAGAAGGGAGAGTTTGCATCCGGGGAAAGCACTGGAGTGATGTACTTCAGGCCTCAGCTCTCCAGAGGATTCTGTTGCTGTGGGGGGATCAATTACCTCATTTGGGTTGCAATTCAGAGCTCTGCCCAAAGACATGCACAAGGCTTTCCAAGCATTTTCACAGATGAGTTATCCCTACCCTGAACAAGCTAGTTCAAAGGGAGGCATTACAGTTCACATTTATTTTCAGATCCAACACTGTCGGGACCCAGCAGAATGCCAATCAGTGGGGTATTTGGTCATTGTTCTCACCATATATAAATGGGGAGGTTGTGCATCTGCTGGGAGAAGGTAGTTAACAAGAACAAGTGAGCAGCAAGCTTCATGTACCCCATGGCTGGGTTCAGACATGATAACCCCCACGCAGGGTTTGGATATGGGCGGAGTGTGGGTTGTTATTGAACCATGAGTTCTTGTGTCATCAGTTCTTGTTTAAACAGGGGTTATCATGTTGTCTAAACCCAGCTGCAAATACAACCACAAACAATCTTTGAAGAGAAACCATGGTTTATTGTTGGGTTGTGAGCTTTGAATTGCTCATAGTTAACAAACTATGGCTTGTTATTAAGGCTGGGTTCAACAACGCAACTCAACCCATAACAACCCACACTTAATCCATCCTTAACCCTTGAGTGTGAGTTACTCTGCTATCTAACCCAGTCAATGACTGGGTTTACTCACCATGACAAGCCATCCTGAGTTGCTACCTATGATGGTTTGTTAGATTGTGCAAACCCAACCTGATTCTTGAGAGTGGTCATAAAGGGAGGCCAATCCAAATGATTGTTTGAGGACAACAATCCAGAACCCATGACTTATTTTAGTGCCTAGTATTCTCTCAGTGGGTTGTCCCATTGTCTGAACCCAGGTCACCAACTCCCTCCTGGGTGCAGGGAATTGGTTGCTGACTTACTGGGCAAGAACAGCCAAAAATGCTTTCATGATCCATGTTTTGACAGTGGCCAACTAGTCCTTCAACGTTCCCTAAGGGTACCTTAGAGGGTCTATCCATGGTTGTCAAACTCCTTTTTTAATTAGTCCCCCTCTAATATTTGCAAATATTTGCAATTTTTATTTTTGTTTTGTACTTGCAATTGTGTAACTGCAAAAATTGGAAGGCTCCAGTGGTCAGTATGTGTGTGGAGGGTGCCTGCTGGCAAGATTGAACACGTCCCCACACTGAGCATTGTCAGGCAGAGACAAGTTTAGTTTCCCCTGTGGTTCCATTTGACAGCTATCAAAAGGCAAGCTGTCAAATGTACCCAAAGGTGCAAGTGACCCTAGTTACGAAAAGCTGGCTGATCCCCGTGCATAGCAAGATGCTCATGTTGGGGTTTGGGGTTTTTTGGATACATGTGTCCCAGAGGTGTCCTCACTTTTGCACTTGTTCTTCAGAGTCTACCACCTCAAAACATGCAAAAGTTCATTTTACAAAAGTAGGTACTTTTGACAGCATTCAAATGTAAGGCTCCTTTTTAAAAATGGGATTTAGAAAGAGGTTTTTTTTTAAAGACCAGGAAATTATACAAGTGAATAAACTGTATGCATTTGTAGAGCCTCCTAGAGAGCTTGTTTTCTCCAAGCCCCTCAACATGTTTATCTGATTAAAAACTTTTCTAGGCAATTGAAAAGGGGGAGAAGGCTTCATTCCAGATATAAGGAAGTAACAAGCCAATCAGCAGTGTGCACGGCCCTTTCTGAGAAAGAATGGTGGTGGAACACCTCCTTACAACCTATGGAAGGGTTAGCCACTCTCGGTACTGTGCAGATGTCACTTCTGCCAAGAACCAGAACAACAGACATCCCTGGAGCTGGGTCTTCAGGAGAAGACTGCCCACCTGTCCCCAATGTGGTGCCTCCACTTGCACTACAAGCTCATTGTAAAACTGTATATACACTCCCCATCTGGCTGGGGTGCAAGCCCACATCAGGGAATGCCCTGCCCCCGCACTGGTTGGCCTATGCTGACTGTGCAGAACGAAACTGTACCTGTGTCACACGGATGCTTATCCTGCCTCTCCTCAGCTCAGGATGCGCCATTGTTCTCACCTCCTCACAGGCATTCTGATCATGAACGAAACTTCGCACAATGCTCTTGCCAAGCACTCCCTCGTCTACTTGCTGGCATTCCTTTCCTTTGGCAGACTCTCTCTTCCCTGGCTCCCTGTCCCTCCTAGACACCTGGGGTGTGAGATGCTCTCTCTGCAACAGTTCAGTCGTCTGATGGGACCTAGCAAAAGGTAGGAAAACACGGGGCAAGTGGGATCTACCTTGCCGATTTACTCAAAGCCTGAGGTCCACTGACCTGGACCAGGTGCAACACAGTGGCTAAGGAAGGGTGTTGGAGACCTTCTCTTAGAATGAAGAAACAAGGGGCCTCTGGGAACATGCTTAGCCCTGGGAATTTTTTTTCAGTAGCTGAATGAAACTCTAGTTAGAAGTGGAGGAAAAGCCTTTCTGGTGCTGTAAAAACCCCCTACTTCTTGAGGTAGCTCAGTGCAGCCTCCTAGAACATCTGATAAGCCCACACTGGGTTGTGTGACCTGAATAGGCTTGTCACACTGTCTTGTCCCTCACATGCAACCAAAACCATGCACATGCACTCTTTTTTTGCATAGGCTGACCGACTGACATACCAATGGCATGATACATGTGTGAGTCTACTTGGGCTACTGAAATGTGAGTTTATCATTGTTAAGAAGATGGCTCCAACCACTAAGTAACTTTCTGAGCTGCTGGCTACCGGTGTAAAAGACATAGACTGTCATGTTATTTGATGAGACAGCTATCCCTTGCTGCTAAGCGGATGGCTTTGACTGAGCTGGAACCCCTTAGCTCACTCTTGAGAGCTTTCACAGCCAGCATTTAACACTATCTAAGAGCAGGCCAAGATGATCTCTCTCAGACTGTCTTCTCTTCAATTCCCTTTTTTCCATATTATGAGCATTTGGCTTAGTATTGGTAAAAGGGAAATCTCACCTTGGTCTTTCCCACATGAAAGACCAAATGGTTACAAAGCTATTTCTTGTGCTTTTAGAATGTTTTAAAAGGAGTTTGTTCTGTGTTTCTTGGCTTTGGGAAATACAGTCCAGAGCACCTCTCTTTTCTTTTGAAGAAAGACATCCTTAGCGATCGGGCTCATAAATTCCAGAAACAGTTGCATCGACAGATAGCTTCAGGCATGTCAGAAGGTTGGTCCTGAGTGGGGGGTAACTATTAGGAATTATTTTTGCTGAGGAACCATTGTAAAAGGGATCTACTGGGAGAAAAGTCATAATCCCTCCCAGTCCAGTATATCAATGGCATTATACATGTGTGAGTCTACTACAAATCATCCAGAGAAGAATGGATCCTCATCTACCTTCTGCCCATTCCTTTATTAGAACCTCTTACAGGCTGGGCTCTGGATAGAAGAACTAATACCATTTCCAATTTGTATGTCCCTAAATACAGGCTATGATTCTAGATGCTGCTCAGGTTGTTTGTTAAAATTGAAAGTATGAATTTATGAAGTTGCATGATGGGCTTTTTAAAAAGTACCGCTAGTTTTGGTTTGTGCTCAAAATACAACCTGGCATCCACAACATTCATACAGCAGATGGAATAGAAGCCTAATGGAGCATAACACCAAAAGTTAATGGTGCCTCAAATGTTCAGTGACCTCCAATTCATCAGAAGGTGGGTTTAAATGTGTCATTGGGGAATATTTGTAATATATGAAGCAGCTTTTTTGTTGTTCCATAGGCTTCAAGTTCAAAAAAACATTGAAAATATTTATAAATTATAATATAGTGAAAGAAGAGTCAAGCGGGAGAAAAGCAGCCCAAGATTTTGATCTATGTTTGTCAACATTTCTCATAATGTTGTTGCGGGAAATAATGAATAGATTAATTAATCTATGTCACTTTTGATCTCTGTTGGCCTAAATGCTGGTATGTTGCTGTTCTAAAATCTGAACGCCCACACAGAAGAGTGTGTGCTACATTATCCCATAACCAACCACAGCTCGGAATTTTGCAGCCTTTCTTAATATTAGGATTGTTTCTGGTTCAGAAGGGTTGACGCACATTACCAGGACACGCATACGATTACATTTGGCAGATTCAACAACCATGTTGAGCAGACAAAGGAAGTTGTGGGTGGCTCACAATAGACTGAATTAGCAGCCTTGTAACATACTGTATGCTCTTTGAATCGCGAGGAAGAACAAGCCGATGTAGGAGGACATTGTTCATCTTGGGTTTGCAGATTATCATATAGGAACCAGGGCACTTCACCTACCTGTGAGCGGATTTTTGATATCTGGATCAAGCATATAAATCTGTCAAGTTCTTCAGTCAGGGCAACAAGTGAGTGCCGGGTACTTTTCCCCAAACTTGTTAAAACCTGCACAATTTTGGCGTTGTGTTCCAAGAATTCACTGACATGGGCTGCCTCCCTCTTGGTGCAAAGCTTCCACTAACAATTCATCCAGTGATTGCATCACTACCATTCCCCCTCCTTGTTTTGTCCCACATGCTTAGGCCATGTGTACTTGTCACTTTTATATTTCTTCTGTTAACAGTGGCATTCTTGAAGCAATGCTTCGGGTATAGTTGAACCACCCCAAATTTATCATCTCCGTCTGGGGATTGAATGACAGCTTCAGCACCCATATCAATCATCCTTGCATGAGAATGCTTTCGATAGTTGTGCCTGTGCATACCACAATTTTCAAGGGATCATTGTTTGGACCTGGTCATCACTTGCTAGCCAGATATTCAGACAGTTTTGCCATTAGTATGCACTTGCAGTTCTTTCAAGGAAAAGTGATGTATTCAATGTTTGCTCCGAAATGCTACAGTGTATTCCTTTCTCTACACCTCATTTCATCTGCAGCTTTCCCTTCATAGAATATTGAAACAAATGTCAGCCTAATTGCATCGTAAGGTATGCCTTTTGACCTTTTCATTTTATTTATTTATTTTATTGAGAAATACGAAGTTATTGCAAATTAATATTTTGGATATTGTTCTACATCAAGGCTTGACATCAGCAATTACCATGTTACATGTCAGTTGATGCCTTTTGGGTTACATTCCCAATCACATATCCAGGTCAGCAGGTCTATTTGCATGTAATGGCAGCAAATTCTGGGTTACATGCTGCATGCAAACCGTTTCCAATTGAATATGTAACTGCTGATCGGCCTGTTGATCGGTTGCTTTGTGACATGTGAACGCTGACACTATGGGTTATTCGTATGTTGAACAACACGCAGTTAACCAAAGTAGTAATCATAGCTTAAGTCTGAGTTGCTTACCCTGTGAACAACCCAAATGATCTGGGGTTGGTCCAGCTGTACAGGGTCATAGCCACCCTACAGCTGGACCATGGGAACTGAATATTCCTACTGGAAGTGGCTTGTATACAGCATACAATCTGCATGTAAAATGTGGATTAATTAACCCATGATTTGCCACCATTATGTGTGCACTGTGTATGTATAGTCATTTGCTGCCCCCAGTCTGTAATTTTTATGAAGTATGTTCATTTATTCTATTTGTATTTTGTTTGAATATTTTCATGTCTATTGTGCACCATCTTGGAATCCATTAGATAAAGGGCAGTTTAGAATACTTTACATACATTAATAAAAATCATTTGTGCCATGCTTCCCTGTGGCGTCTAATATTTTGCTTATTTGATTTATATTCTGCCTTTCTTTTAAAAGAACTCAAAGCATCTTACACCATTCACCTCCTGCTGCTCTCAATCTTGTCCCTGCAACAACAGCCCTGTAAGGTAGGTTGGGCTTACAGTCTGACTGGCCCAGAGTCACCCATGGCTGATCAGGGACTAAAACCCCCATCACCTGAGTCCCAGTCCCATGCTCTTAAGCACTACGCCACACTGGTGCTTTGGTTTTGCTAAAAGAACAATGCATAGGAGGCCCATACAGGTTGAGAAATTATGTCAGGTGCATACCCCCTGGTGCATCCTTTTAGATGACATTCAGAATAGGTTCTTGCTACAAGAATAGTTTCAGCAGTCTTGGGGCACAACCATATGGCTAGTAGTCTGGCTGGACCCAGTAAAAGGCAGAATCCCCAACATGACCTCAGAAAAGCCTCATCCCCTCCCTCTTGCCCCCCTCCCAGCTGGCACAGTGCTTTCTGCGTGGGCCCAGCTGCCAAGCAGGAAGGGGGCAAGAGCGCTAGTTTTCACCAAACCCAGGGGGTATTCAGTCTCTCCTCCTCGCAGAGAATGGGAAAACATTAAGATGCCCCAAATTGGCCATTTAAAGGTTTTGGAGGGTGAGGGGAGTGTGGAAGCAATCCTGGCTTCTGGCTTCCGACTTCCTCCTGTCCTTGATTGGATTCCTGCAATTTTCTGCATTTGCACAGGATTGCATCCTTATTCTTATATTACGCAATGATCTCAGTGCCTACAGAGATGGCCCTTTAAGCATTTGCTTGCATGAACGTCTCCGGCTTCACTCATGTGTTGTGATCTACATATAAACAATCCCTGAAGACATTTTCAAGAAATGCCTGCCACAAGCTAACACAATTTAGAATGTCATTTGTTGCTTTTTCAAGCATCACTTATTTAGTCAGCAGCACATTGCGTACGTTTGCTGTGGTGTCTGTGTGCCATGTACGACAACAGCATCTTTCATTTTTGCAACATTGCACATGGTCCTTTTGAACATGCTCCCTTGCAGTGTCGTTCTATTGACTTCTTGCAGTACTGCAGGTACACTGCATGTTCCTCAGGTCATAGGATGAGGGAGGGCAACTCGGGTGCAATTGAAAACGACCCATCAAGGGTTTTGTCATTCTTTCCCTCCCACAATCTCTCCAAGCATCTTCAGTTTCTAATTTACGTCTTCACTGAAAAACATCAGATGACCGCGTTGTGAAAGACATTGTTTCGTTCGCAATAACAACATTTCAATCCAGAAATTCTTGCCAGATTGTTTCTCCCCCCTGGGTGCTATATGAAAGTCAAATACAATGGCAGCAAGTGAGCACCATTGTGAAGACTGTGTGCAGATAAATGCTTCATGACAATCTCCGTGCTTGCCAGCTGGGTTTCTATTTTCTCTTATTGTGGAAAGTCTATGGAAGCGTCTCAGCCGTAATGAAGTGATCAGCAGACAGGCCTTTGGGCAAGCCCCCCCCCCCCCAACACATACACCTGGTGCACTCCTGATTATTGGACAGCAACACATCTGCTTTGAGAGGATCGCAATGGTAGTCCAACACATCTGGAGGGCACCTGCTTGGAAAAGGCCACTGCAGGAGACAGGTCAGCATGGCGCACGATGCCGTTTGGTCCAATAAGCCATGCAATGCAGCCGCTTTGCAGGGGTGTTTGACAGGCAGTAGCTTCCCCTGGGCTTGTAGTTTCCCCATGTAAGGTGTGGGGTGTGGGTGGCAGGCAGCTATGGCTGGGATGCGGCGACGAGGGCACAGGTGCAGGGTGGAGTCCTGCCGCGGGTTTGGAGGGCCAGAGGCAAGGAGCCGCTTGTTTAATGGTCCTGAGTCAAAACCAAAAAGACAGCAGATGCAAGGCTGCACAACCCAAGTCCAAAGGCCACACTCTGGAAAGACAGGCATGCTCCAGAGCAAGGTTAGGCCAGGGAGGATGGGGGCAGAAACCTGAGAAGCCAGGGAGACAAGGGCGCAAACAGGAACAGGCTGGAACATGCAGGAACTGGGCAGGAGACAGGCGAGGCGAGGCGGGAGGCCAGGGCATGGGGGCGCCCCCGGCACAGCCTGTGTTGCTGTGGCAAAGAGCAGCGGTGCAGGGAAGCCTCTGGTGCAGCTCTCCAGGGCCTGCAGCTGCGCTGCAGAATTGCTCCTCGGCTGCTCCCTGCAAGACTGGCAAAGACGCTCCTAGTTCTGCAGGCGCTTGCAAGGTCGCTCAGGCCCTGATCCGGACACCCCACTCCCACCCTCAGACCACCAGCGCATAGCAGCATGTATCCGAACATCACCAGCTTTTCCCTCCTTGGTCTGTTGCAGCGACATCGCTTGCCTTTTTCCCATGGCTCCACCTTGCAGCCAGAGCATATTTATGCTTCCTCCCAGTTTCCCTCCCGCTCACCATTTCCTGCCAGCCCAGTCCGTGCAACCCAGCTCCACATAACCCTCCTTACAAGCAACTGTCTCTCACTCTGCTCAGTCCTCTCGCTCACAGCTTCCGCTCGCTCAGGTGTGGGCTGCAGCCAGGCCCCGCCAATGCCACTCAGTTCCCTCCCCTGGGCCCTTCCCTTCCCTTCCCATCTTCCCAGGAAGCAGCACTCAAGAAGCCCCAGACCTCCCTGGAGCAACGGAACGTTTTTGTATTCTTTCTCCAGGCCCCATTGCCCTCCCTCGCAGGCCACCCGCCTGCCCCTCCTTTCCTGTTTGCAGCCTCATCCCCACCAGCAAAGTGCTGCTCTAAGAAACACACGCCAATGGATAAAAAGAGCCGTCAGACTGCATCTCCCAAGCAGCCTGATTTCAAGGGCATCCTTGGGGTACTAGGCGTAGGGTGGGTGGAGGAACAGGCTATCACTGGGAAGGACTACTGTGGGCCTTGGAAATGGTGTGAAAACGTGGCGGCACCGACACAAGGAGGCATGGGAGGAAGGTTACGATGCGTGGCAAAGGCGGCAGCATTGCTACTGAGTCCTTGCAGGGGGGGGGGGCTGAGGCAGTGGGGTGGCCCAGCAAGCTGTCAGGGCAACATAGAGCATGCCCAGTGCTCATTTGCATGGCGGTAGCAGCACAGCACACGGGGCTGCTGCTCAAAAGGGCGCCCCAGCAGGGTTTCAGAGTGGGGGGAAGATGGAGAGTGATGCACCGGCGGAGATAAAAGGAGATAGGGGAGGCCAGACCCGATTAGAGGCACTTCTGCCTTCTCCCTCGAGTTGAGCCCACCCACTGGCAGATGCTGCACAGGTCAAAGCACACCTTTCGAGCTCTGGCTGGTGACCTGAATGCTTGAACACTCACCATGTGCTTATTCCATGCCCCTCTTCCCAGAAGTGAGAGCCAGTCCTATCCCCCTCCACACACACATCATCCAGGCATCCCGGGTTGCAGCTGCTTCCTGTTAGCATCCTGGAAAACACACCTGGCAAAGCATCTCCGACTCTAATTTCACTAACAAGGGAAGAGAAACCTTCCAGGAGGGACAGGCAGCAAATGCTGAGAAAAAGTGGGTGGTTTGTTTAGCTCATTTTGATGCCACCCAATAGCCAGGATAGAGCAGGGCACTTCATCAGCACTGGCACCATTCTCAGCTCAGCTCCCTGGGGGGCGGAGGGGGGGCTGCAGCAGGCCATACTGGGCACCAGCTGGATCCTTTTCCGGAGTCAGCTGCAGACTAGGCCCTGGCGTGCCAACTGAGCCCTGAAAGTGCAGCTCAAAGCAGAGTGGTCACATGAGAGGAGGCCCAGTGTGGGTTAGAGGGCAAGTTGGTGCTGCAGTGGCACATGGGCACAGGGCAGGTATGGAAGCATGGCCTGATGCCCATGAAGTGCTGGTTGCAGGGTCAGGCTCAATCTTCCAAGCATGCCTTTCTGCTTGCCAGTGGTGGTGGTGTGGGTATTGTAAAGGAATCCTGATTTCTCAGCTCACAAGAATGTGTGCTCAGATCCACTGGGAGATACACATTTCTAGGACATATACAGAGTGTTTTATAGGTTTCTAGTCACATCTCACAGGAGATCAACCCTGACTGCTCTTTAGAAGGCCAAATACTGAAGATCAAACTCAAATACTTTGGCCACCTAATGAGAAGGAAGGACTCCCTGGAGAAGAGCCTGATGCTGGGAACAACAGATGGCAAAAGAAGAAGGGGACAGCAGAGGATGAGGTGGCTGGGTGGAGTCACTGAGGCAGTTGGTGTGAGCGTGAGTGGACTCCAGGGGATGGTGGAGGACAGGAAGGCCTGGAGGAATGTTGTCCATGGGGTTGTGATGGGTCGGACACGACTTCACAACTAACAACAACAACAATATGGTATTTTGAATAGAACTGCATTAAAGGGAGTTCCTGATGTAACAACATTCATTTCTGCTTTACTTGGATGGGTCGGACACAACTTCACAACTAGCAAGCAACCAAGCAGTCACACACACAGGAACAGGCCAGATGATGAGGAAAGAATAGCTACATACCAACAGATACTAGAAACATAGAAAAAAATCGAGTCAGACCCCCAGCTCCAGCCGGCTCCACTCAAGTAATTTCCAGTGTATATGAATACACTGAATATAGAATATATTAGTGAACAAAACAATATGAAGAAACTGCAGAGGAGTCATGACATAATGGTACAGTAAATATCAGTGAATAGAGTATTGATGTGGCAAAGAGAAAGGCATACAAGAGAACTGGTCTGCTGCAGCCCTCCAGGTAACAGAATAAAAGCCTTAATGCAGTGAAATGCGGAAGCTAACAATGTAACAAGTTTAACTGTGCCACAACCTTGCTTCCATATCACACAAGAGGAGGGCCGCAGTGAAATGCACATTTTATCAGCCTTTGTAACTTGTGCTGTAAGTTAACAACACAATGCAGACAGTACAGAGTTCTTGCAGTTATAGTTAAGCATATACATGCAGAGTATGAGGTTGGCAGGCACCATCTCAGAATTCAGAAATATAGCACCATGTCTGAAAGTCAACGATTTATTTCATTCTCTAAAAAGTACATTTTTGCTGTTCAACCTGAGTGGGATAACTACCATTTAGCAATTCGACCTATATTATTTTATGGGTGCAATTAAGCCCTTGTTTGAGTTCCTTTCCCAACCGAAGCAAACAGTGCGGCAAAATACAAGTAGCTGTGGTGTGGCACTTCTTGGGGCATTTTTGGACCCCATTGGGCAGCTGGCAAAAGTTCTTTCCAGAAGAGTGCTTGCAACCTCGGGTGGGGGGGTATTTCTGTGGGAAGGGGCAAATATATTTCTGTGGCAGGGCAACGAGTCATACAGCAAGGTTCAAATGTCTCTTCTTTATGATTAAATTGCGAAAAACATTTGGGTGTGAATGAGGGAATTTGATAATGTGAGTTGACTTCTTTATACCTCATCATAAATAGCAGTAAGCATGTTCTTGATGGATATCCACCTATGCTTTGAAACATCAACTGCTTACAGCAGACCAAAGAGGCTAAGCGACCCATCAGGGGCTGCCGGGTCAATATCATCCAAATACCTGTCTGGGTGTTTACACTATTAACGATGCAAAAGGACCAGGGGAGACTCGTTGCGAAGGGCCAAAGAGGCAGCGCCTTATCTAACCTGCCCTGCCTAACCTTGCCTGCTGCCCAGACCTTATTTCCTTCTTAGGATGCAGGGCGGCGGCGGCAATACAGCACTCCGTTCTTCGCGCATCTCTGCTTGCGCTAGAGGAAACCTGGCACGGCGGTGAAGCTCGCCCCGGGCAACACGTTTCGCTCGGTGCAAACGCATCCTGGGGAGGCGCCAGACTGGCCCGTCCCTTCCTCCCGCCAAAAGCCTGGGTGCCTCAGGCGCGCCCCCTGGCCGTAGGCCAGAAGGCAAAGACTCGCCGGGGGCTCTCGCCGCCTTGGTCCAGCTCAGGGCTGCAGGGCGGGGAGCGGGCGCTGCACTCAGCCAACCAGGGCGCCTCCGTCTCGCCCCGGGGCGCGCCTGGCGCCGGAGCAGTGCGCGCGGAGCGGAGCTGCGGCGTCGCGGCCGGTCGCGGGCAGCAGCGGCTTCTGGGTGGCCTCATGGTGAGAGGAGGAGGAGGAGGAGAGAAGGGTGCGAAAGACGCGCTTGGCGTGGTGATGCCGCAGGTGGCTTCTCGCGTCCACGGCGCTTCCCAGGCCCCGCTGCGGCGACGCTGGGAGGCCCGTGGCTGCCGCTTGCACTGGAACCCCTTCCATGGCTCCAGGTGTGCCCCCCAGGCGCTCCTGTGGCCTGGAAGGGAGAACTCCTCGCCTGGCCCTTTCTGCGTGCCGCCTCGGTGCTGTTCCGTTGTGGCTGTTGCCACGTGCTCCTGCGGGGCTGGGCGTCTTGCTCTGGAAGGAGCTTAGCAGAGAGGGAGCAAGTCACTCGCGACCGGAGCACAATAAAATGCGGCTTGTGTGAGACGGCGCACAATCTGTTTGCTGGGCACCGCCACCGCTCACCTCCGATTCAAGCACCGCCCAGAACGGTCTTTACGTGGCATTAATTTCCATTCTTTTCCTTTTGTGGCTGCTTCCAGTTGCACCGTGCAATCCCAGACATGTCTACTCAGAAGTAAGCTGCATTGACTTCAATAGGGCTTACTCCCAGGTATGTAGGTAGAGGGTTGAAGTATTAAAAATGGATACAGGATGGCAGTTAAAATAAGCCATCGTTTCAGGCTTGCAATGCTTTCACATTTTTTCTGCACTAAAAATGCTGGAAACAAAAATTAATGTTTTTAGTGGGTGTGTTTGATGTGGTATGTAACTGTGTGAAGCATATTCGGTGAGACACAATTAAATTAAAACAGTTCACTCTTAATTTCAGCATTCTCAGTGGAATACTTTAGAATGTGCTGAAATAGGCATGCTGGGGCCCACCAAGCTTGCTGCTGGTTGCTGTTGCCTTTTCCCATTTTCGTTTTCTTTATTACAAAGTCTGGAAGCAGCCAGCAGGGCATGTAGATGGTTATAGACACTCGCCTTTCTATTTTTTTAAAATATTTGTTTAAAACTTTTATTTATTTAGTTAGTTAATGCAGGGTATTTTGATCATACTCCTTAGCCAGAAAGACTCTTGGAACAGCTTATAAGTACTCCATAAAGGAAGACACTCCTTGTCCACAAGCTTACAGTCTAAGCAAACACAATACACAAGAAAAAGGAATAGGGGTGGATGAGGAAACAGTTAAAGATGCAGTCTTGCAGTCTGCAAGGGGGAAGGCTGTGTGCAAACAGTGGGTTTTCCCCTGTGACCTCCCGCTCCACCCAGCTCTGCCTTTGCTGACCTCCTGTCTTCCCCACAAGTAGAATTGCCCATGAGCTGCTATGGACTAGTAACTAACCTCGGAAGTGACCGATCAGGGCCCTCAAGCCTGCACTTGGAATTGCCCATGGTACAAAACGGCAAAGTCTTCATAACACTTCTAGAATGTATGAGGGGACAGGACACAGTGACTTTCTTAATTAACACATTGTTCAAGCCCAACGCTGTTCCAAAGGGGTAGTTTAGCAACCACCTCAGCTGCCCATGCCTTGTTTTAGGGGGTAATTGAACCCCTGTGGGTTGACATGTCATCCAAATCTGGTCAAGCTGAAAACCAAGTGCCAGGCGAACCCACAGCCAAGTTAAAACAACACGTCCCTTGGCCCAAGGAGAAAAACAGTGTTACAGCCACAGAAGGGGGCTCTGCCAGCTGCCATCCCTTTCACCCAGGTTCCTGCTGATGCAGAGGAGACCCGCCGGGTTGCACGACATGCTGCTTCCTTAGGTTCCATGCAGGGTCTGTGGGGGGGGGGCACGTCAGAAGAACAGCCACTTGGGAGTGCTTCTTCTCAGGGAAGTGAGGCCAAGCAGCTGGACCCTGCCTGCAGCCCCCGGCTCTGCGGCAGTGGCAGTGGCACAGCGGGAGGAAGGCAAGCGGAGTGGCTGGGCACCAGCAGGGAAAGGGGGAATGGGGCCAGAGGCGGGCCCACCTCCTGAGCAGGATTTCAGAAGGGGTGCAAAGCATCAGCAGCCCCTTTGCCCCCAGGTGGTGCAGCACCCACAGGCACCAAGACATCCGAGGGCAACTTGGGTGGGGAACTGTGGACCACAGCAGTGTGGGCAGGCAGGCCTCCATTCGGGCAGACCGAGCCAAACATGACCCCTGTGACTTGCCAGCTTGTCAGCCGTGGCACATGGGCAAGGGACACAGGTGGCCTCCATGCAGCTCAGCTTGAGGCCAGTGCAAAGTGGCCCTTTCCTTCTTGCTCCCCACTCCAGGTTCACTACCCAGGGCCCCTACTGTTGCCAGCAAAGCAGAACTGCTCACGAGTTATCCATACCTGCCAGCACAGGTAGGAACACTGGTTGGGGGAGCAGATGACATTGGCTGATATTTCCAACTTGGGCTGCTGTTACCCTGTTTTTCCTGGTGGTCCTGCAGTGCCCCTGGGAGGGTGAAGGATAGGAAGAGGGGGAAAGGAGGAACTCAACCCTCCACTGAGCCTGATCATCTGTCAAGCATGGGGGAAATTTACTCATAGCACATGGGTACAATTCCCAGGGAGGTTAATGTGTTGGGTGAACCCAGCCAGTATTAGAGATGCTAAATACAGCTGCACAGAAATGAAAAACGTTAAATAAGCTAATACGGACACACTTCATAATTTGAACAACAGGCTAGCTATGGAAATCAATTTCATTACAAATTGCATTTAAGGGAAAAATTAAAAGACCATCATGCTTAAAGAATATAAAAGCTGTGAAGTCAAACACTCACAGGTTTGCAATTATAACAACTGAAGCTGTTTGTTCAACCTTACTTCTGCCACATTTGGCACTTGGTAGGCTCTTTAATTATATTATCACCTTCTATTTCTGCAAAGAACCCAACCTCATTTAGAGCTAAAGGTGGAAGGAGCTGAATGAATAGATAGCTCTTCAGTTTTCTCTCCCACACTTTAAATTGTATACTTGGCCCCAGGCCTTATTTATCATACACCATGAAATGAGTGCACTGAATTCAAATAATTCATTGCCTCATATTCTTTTATGTACCAACCTCTGATGTGCTTATGCTTTTTACTGAGGCATCTTAGATCATAACAGTGTTTGGGGAAATGGCCTGGAGGGGGACCCTAATCTTGCTAAAATGTTTTTGTCCTCTCTCAAATCTCCATTATTTTACCATCAGGGGCCATTGAAGGGAGAGGCTTCTTTCCTCTCATATCCAAGGGGTCTCTCTTGGATTTTGAAGGGCCAAAATTTCAATTGATTCAGAGCTCGCTCCCTCTCCCTCTCCCTCCACCCCCATATGTCTAGGTCCCTCAGGGAAAAATTGGTGTGTCTGTTATTAGGAAGTTACTAGTATTTCATTTATGTGTCACTGAACTTTGCATACCTAACATTAGACACTGGATTAATCAGTGGCAGAAGGCAGGCAAGGCCTACATCTTGCCAATGAGACAAAAGAGACTGTGAGAAACTTTAAATGTTGATACTTTGTGCTCCTCAGTAGATCTTGTAAATTGGCATAACGCTTAGGTGCCTACACAGATTTCCTCTTCTTCCCAGATATGCATCCAGTGTTAAGTTCCTATAAATAATAAGCTATGTAATTCAACCAGCTGCTTCTTGAAATGTATGTTTAAGTTTATTATAAAGGTGGGTCCCACTAATGTTCTGATTTGCTTACTAAAATAGTAATATCAGAATTAAAGGTATCAAACAATTGCTGCATATTCTCTTAAACAATACCAGAAAACTTGAATTTATGTGGACGTGCTTATGAGTAAGAATGTGGAATTGAGGAACATACCGAAAGTCGGCATGGTATGATTGGTTTGGGAAACTAGGAGATCCAGATTCTAGTCCCCACTCAGCTACAAAGCTCACTGGGCCAGTCATTGACTCTCAGCCCAACCTATCTCACAGGGCTGTCATTTATGGATACAATGGAGCTATGTGAGCCACCTGGGGTACCTCACAAGAGGAAAAAAGGTGGGATATAAATGCAATATAATAATAATAATAATAATAATAATAATAATATAATTTTCCATAAATATGGAACATTAATATAACTTTACCTTTGGGTTGTCTTCTCTTGATTGCTGCATTGGAGGCATGTTAAAATAAAGGTTGAAATTAATACCATATTTTCAGCCTAGTAAATTTTTGGAGTCATTGTTTAATTTTTAATTATGATAAGCATGCACAGTTTTAGGAAGATAAGACACAGGGCTTGTGCACAGTGAAACGTCTGTTCAGTCACTTAGAACCAAAAAGTAGATTTCAGTTAAAAGAACAATTATGGGTAATTAAAACCAGCTGGTTCCAGTTGGCCCAAAATACATATTTTACCTCAGTTCCTGAAGTGACTGTGCAGAATCTATGGCTTCTGACTAAGTCTGAATCCTTCTGATAGTAATTAATCCCAACCCAAGAGGACTGGGCTCACAAATATACAAAGTGTTTATAGAAATATAAACAGTCAGTCCTAGTCAGCATAGCAAATGGCAAGGGTTCATTGGACTTGTGGTTTTTAAGTTATTAAGATACTAAGTTGTCACCCCAATCTAATTAGAGGTCAAAATGGGGAGCCCTACTTGGACCATGATCTGCTAAGTGTCTGCAGTCAAAGTGTGAATCAGTTTGTGTTCTTCACTTTGCACTCTTTTGACAGCTGTCAAAAGGGAAGCTGTCAAAAGAAAGCAAAGACACAAGCAATCTTTGCTTGTGGAAGAGGATGGCAATTACAGTAACCTTTTCACAACAAGATCCTCTGGTTTGTTTGCTTGTTTTCTTTTAAGTTTGACCTGACTGTTTGCAATGTCCTGCATCTTTTCCATCTTTTCTAGAGAATCTAGTGTGAGCCACTTGACAATAAACCCTGCTTAACTCTGTCCAGAAGCCTATTCTAAGAAGAAGCCTGAACTTTGACAGCTTCTGTCAAAATGGATAGCTCCTGTAAATGAGATAGCTCTCACTTTTTCACCTTTCCAAGCCGCTAGAGTCTCAGGAAAGAATGGAGGAACCTGAGAACAGTCAAATGCAACTAAAAATCTAGAGGATCTCATCACAAATCATTCCCTTTGGTGAACAAAGATAATTTGAGTCTTTGCCTTTCCTTTAACAGCTCACTTATTGCACTTACATTTTTTTAAAGGTGTCATAGCAGTGACAGCCCTTTAATGTGCTGTTGAGAACTGTAGGGGGGCTGTCACCTTGGAGATTGAAAAAAGTGATCTTCAAAAAATGTGGGGGGAACCTTAGGAAAAAATGGCTTGCAACTGCAGCTGGGGACACCAAGCATGTTGCTTGGGCACTGGTGGGGCAGCTGTTACTGGCAATGGCCTGGGGAAACCCAAACAGCTTGCTCACCATGTCCCTATATCCATGAAGTGGTCAGTCACTTGGGTTTGAATGATACCAAAACCCATTGTAGAAACAACAATCTCAAGAAAAAGCCATGGTTTGTTAGGGTGGCTTGCCACCCACAAGCAAGCCCCTTTGTAGAAAGTGGTCTGGGTTTGCATGACACAACCACCAAGGTTTGTGAGCCATAATGGGTTGTTCTGTCATGTGAATCCAGTCCAAATAAGATCTTAAGGAGCTGGTCATTCAGTGGCCCACCTTTTATATTAAAGAACTTCAGGATAGCTCATATTGCTTCAATGAGAATCTCAGCAGTGGGTCTTCCAAGAGGAAATGGCTTCCAAAAACATCCATGGATTAATAATGGTCTAACCAGTTGAATGGGCTACTTACATTATGGAAATTTGTGGATTTACATACGAATCAGCATATACAATGTTCATTCAAATTACCAGTCAGAGGTAGCCTTTTTAGAGCAGTCGGGCCATGCAGCGTGTCTTTCCTCTGATTAGTCCAAAAGTCCCTACTAATTTCTATGGTCACGTTCAGGGTTAGGAAAAAAAATGTTATCACTTGTAGAAGGACAATTCTAGCAATGCAAAATAATTTTAGGGGGGAAATCAATTCAGACAGAAGTTACGTGGAGGAAGGATTGGTTTTCTCCATAACTCATAAGTGCTTTTAAGGAGAAAAATGGCTCTTTAGTTTGCTTTTATCAACACACCAACACCCCGAAATGGTATTTTCAGAAAGCAGTTTTGGACTAGCTTGAAGCATTAGTCATGGGCTCACCATAGGCAACCAAATACACAAGACCTGAAGTGACTTCCAGCAGAAGAGAAACCAAAGTTGAATGTTGGAACTTGAACTGAGACAGTCAATTGCAAGTCAAGGTAAGCAAACTAACTGGGAGGTATAGAAATGAAATTCATTGTCATCACTGGGACAGCAAATACTAGGAAAAACAAACCCCAAGCTCAGCCACAGGCCAGATTGCCACGGGACACAATCCTAGTAGCAACTGCTGTCAAGAAGACAGCCACAGTCTGGGTTAAAGAGAGCCAAGTGGACAGGGAGGGAGGGAGGGAGAGGGACAGAACACAGGTTGGCAAACTGTCTGAGCTGGTGCATGTACAGTCAAGCCTAAGGAGGGCAGGGAAAAGGAGGAAAGGGTAAAGGCAAGCCTAAAGACAGGTATCCTTTTTGCTCAGACAAGCAGGGGAATTGCACTTGCTTAGACAAAGACCTTGACTTAACCTTGGATTATATATAGGCAGGCCAAATCAGAGCAGATGGAGCCAAGGAGTTACCTGGGCAGTGGGGAGAAGCCCTGTTGGACATTGGCAGAACAATACTCTTCTTCAAGCAACTCTCCCCCAGGGACACCAATGCACATATCACAGGGTTCTCAATTTGAATATTCGTCCATCCTGCTGAGGGCCTGCCTTTGATTTCTTGAGTTGCATTCCTTCTTTTCCCATGAAACTCAGATGCAGCCACATAACTAGAAGGAGAGACTGGTCAGAAGTCCAGTACTGGAAGAATCCAGTCATCCTCTCTGCAGCAGTGAAGTCATCAGATTAGCTTCATACTTGGTTTCTGCTGCCTCTTCTGCTGTGTCCTGATGTTGGAAAAGAAATGTCACCTCCAAGGTTGAGCTATCAAGTACAGGAATAAATTACAGTAGATGAAGAGTGGGAAAGTGATGAGATGTCATGAATATTCAGAAGGTTATTCAACCAACTCCAATTAACAAGGATATTAATTATTAGAGTGATTGAGGCTGCTAGTTCCTTTTATTTAAATGCATCAACAATTGTGTCCACGTGATCCATTTCACTGGGGGAAGGAGATGATGCAGGAGAAATGAAGTCCCATAATCGTTTGTCTGTGGGAACAGACAGAGGGTGTATAATGACTGCACCAGCTACACAGGGTGAGGTCATCTGCAGCAAATTTGGCCTCGCTGTTAGAGATGCAACAGGTAAATAATTCAATGTGAAACTATATTTTTGCCACCACGGTGGGGCTTTCTGCCTCAGCATAAGCACGTTTTGGGGTATCTCTGGTCAGATCTCTCAAGCTATGCTAAGCTGTGTTCTCTCACTAGAGCATTTCATGGAGGGCCATGCTCTCAAATAGCTACTGGTCATGTTAACTACATCCTACACACAGGATCAAGGCAACATATCCCCAAATATCAGTCTCTGCGAATCAACAGGAGGGGAGAGCTACCACCCTTGTGTCTTGCTTGAGGGCTTCCCATGGACATCTGACTGGCCACAGTGGACAGAAGAAAGCTGGCCAAGATAGAGCTCTGGTCCAAACCGGTGCACGTTTCTTACCATCTTACTTGTCCCACCATGGGACAGGTCACTGAGATCCACCTAGCACCAATGAGGTCATCCTTTCAGGGCCATATTAAGGCGTTCTCCTAAGCATTTAATGGTATGTAAGGCCATATGATGGGGATGGGGGAATTTATGCCATCTGGATTTTTCATATATCTAGTACTGAATTTTTCAGCTTTCTAAAGTTTTAAATTTGGTATATTATTATTTATTAAATTTGTATAAAAGCCACCCTATTAGCATTATTTTCTCTGGGTGGCTATAACAAAATCAATAATAACAATAAATACAGTTTAAAGTTACATTAAATAAACACAATAAGGCACAATACATACAATCAACAAAATGTAAATTAATAAAATTAAAACTGAAATCAGTGCTGTCAATAAATGGACATATGATACAGTAGTTTATTATTTGCATTTGTTCTTTGCAACTTTTATGAATTTTTGAGCTTCAGTTAACTACTCAGAACTTCAGTTATTGCAGGGTACAGAAATGAAACTAATGTGGAGGAGGAAAACTATGTAGGAGGTGTAGTGGCGCCTTTCAGTTGTTATACAGTTATACAGAGAATTATACTGAATTATAGAGAATTATATCTATAATATATTTGTATCTTTAGTCAACTAGGCTATTTTTATATAAAATTTATTTATTTCCACCTTTTTTCTTTTCAAGGAAGTCAAGGTTTCTTAGATAATTCTCTTCCTCTCAGTCTTAACCTCACAACTACCTAACATGTGAGGTATGTTTGGCCGAGAGTCTGTGACTGCCCAAATTCACCCAGTTGGCTTCATGACTGGGGATTAGAATTCAAGTCACTGGAATCCCATTCCTGCCCTCTTATCCACAAAAACATACTGTTATTTACACAAAATGGAGTGCAAATATATGCAACATGAAGAGAGATTTAAAATACCAAATTTGAGTTTAATTTTGTATTTCAATTTCTTTTAAAGAGAACCAAAAACCCAGATTAAATTACATCATTAAATGTATAATTCCAGAATTGGCCCAAAATGGAGGATGTCTGGAAAAAACCATTTTGAGTTGTGTAATTTTTCTTAATCTTTATTATTACTACATTGCATTTTTATCTCCTTAAATCTATTGATACTTAATATCAGTTTAGCCATTATACTATGTTTCTCCAATTGTATGAAATGGATATTTTGGCCTTTGATTGTAAATTAATTAGAAGTTCAGTATTGGCAAGTATGTCTCTGGATTGCCATGTGAAGGTGGAGGGAAGAAGTCAGGCTTAGTTTACACAGGAAAAATGCTCTTGAGATAACATCACTATGCACACAAAAATTATGAGAGAAAAGGCCATTGGGTTGAAACTTCACTTTGTAAGATCAAGCTCTTTTTTCAACAAAAATGTTTGATCTAAAAGTTGAGGACCATTGATGACAACATCATTTTTAATATTATTACCATCATAGATTGGATACAGATTTAGGGCTGGCTGAAGTGGACTTTCCTTCCTTCCAGCATCCTGAAAATGCTCGATAAAAGTTGGTTTGTCATGTGCAGAGAAAAATCCCCCAAATTTTAGGAGGCACCTTTGTGAATGGAGTTATTTTATCTGTTGAAGGCAGATCTTGGATCCAGCCCATTAGCAGAGGAGTTGAAACAACATTGTGTTTGTATACAAAATGAGGGGGAAATAATTGCTTTAGTCAATCACATTCAGTTTGCCCTCTATTAGGAAAAGTAGGAAATGCATTCATTTTTTATTATCTTCCCATTATGAAACACTGGTCAGGCAGCCTAGTCCTTTAGACAGATTCCCCATATTTGGGACAATTTAGCTTGGGAAAAAATACAATTCTAATAGGGTGTGAGTAGGTATAAAATTGTGAATGGTGTGGACTGTCAGTTTTTTTCATCTTCATAATATTAGATCACAGGCCTATGAAGAAGATGGAACCGCACTGAAAGTCAGGCCTTCTGGAGGCCCTCCCTGTATGTTAAATGAAGAAATAGAAAAATGGTTACAAAAATGATTTGTTTTCATTTAAGAAATTAAAGCTTTTAACCCAAAATGATACAAAAATTTGTAATGACTATTCCCTTTAACACATGCCTTTTTCTGTACTGATCCACTAACTATGCTAATGATAGCCCTGTTTATAGCACTAATGTCTGAGAGAAAGGGTGGTGGTACACAGTAGTGCAGGAAGCAGCTATGGTTGGAACCCTCCTCACCTGGAGGCATCCGAAGGAATTTTGACATCCGTTCCAGCTGCTCATAAACCTTGACTGAAGGGCAAACTTACACCCAGATAGATTTATTACGCCTTCTTCTCCAGTACCATGGTTTAGGAATGGGATAATTCTTAGTATAACATCACACTTCCGTTTCTAGGTTTCTCTGGATGGAGCTACAACAGGATATAAAACAAATTATCAATTTGTAGTGCAGATATGCCCCCAAGTGGTTTTTGTTCAAAAAAGATATAATGAAAGTGACATTGTCCTTGCTTTACACAGATCTTTTCTGAAAGAAGGTCACACAGATGAGTAATGTGACCCATTTTTAAAAGTACATTCTTCCATGAGAAGAATTTCAAACATAATCAGCGGGATTAAAATTGTATATTGATTGGTTGTGTCATCTCAGGATGTGCTTACATGTGTAGGGCAGCTCCATGTCATAAATTTCCATAATCTCATACACAAATGATGAAGAAAGAGAACTGCATCAAGATGTCAGCTGTATTGGAGTAGGTTACTGCATAAGATATGGTGGTGGTTCTATGTGTCACCTATTAGCTTCCATTGCCCAGGCTAGCCCTTTAGGAGTTGGAATTTCTCCTTCCCTTTGTCTCTGGGTCGTGTTCTGCCCTATTTCACCCTGCTGGAGGGTTTTCTTTCAGTCAGCCTCAGCCTGCACTCAGAATATTCTGCTAAGCCTCTCTCCACCTCTGGCTGCTAGTGTGGGCCTGGCTAGCTTCCACCTCTGTGCACCGTAGGACCTTCTCTCTCCAGCTCCCCTCTGCTCTCTCAACTCCTCCCCTTCCTCCATTTACTTCCAGACAGACTTTCTCCTTCCCTGGGCTATGTTATCCTTTTTTGGCTTCTGAGTCCACTGGCCCTGCCTCTCTCTCAGACCTTCAGACTCGTCTCTTGCAAGAGTTGCAAGCCAGGGCTGACTCTCCCATGGGGTGGGATGAAGCCTCACATTGCAGCACTCCCCCCTCCTCCAAATGCTCTGGAAAACCCTGCCAGCTATTCTCCCACTTTTGCTGCAGTGGAAGAGAATGCTGTCTGCAGGGCTCCCCAGAGTGACAAATCTCTTAAGCAGCATGCATGGGTGCCCTGGGGAATACCCCACCACCACCACCACTACCCCATTATGGCAAAGGCCAGCCTGCACACCCACAGCACAAACTCGACAGACCATCTCCTGGGACATTCCATGCCTGGCACTGAGAAAGGACAGCCTCAGAGCAGCCATGTTGGCCTGGCTAGCTCTCTGCAGAGCCTGTCTGCCCTCCGATGTGGGGAAATGCAGTACCAGGAAGGGAGAGGGTGCAATGTGGTGCCAGGAAGAGGGTGGGGCATGAGGTGCAGGCACTGGGCTCCAGAAACAGAACAATTGCTTTCCTACTTCAGGGGGTGGGAAAGCATATGCTGAGTGTTGCTAGCCTCCTACAGCTCTTCCTGTTCTGGGCCATCTTCCTCTCCACAGACTCATTCCCACGTCTCTCACAAATTAACAATACAGGTGGAGGCTGCTGTTGCATTTGCTGCTGATAGTATCCTAATAATTCTCCTAGCACTTCTCCCTCTGCTTTCAATTGTCAGAATCCCGGAATCTCAATTTGAGAAGAGGAAATAAAACTTGGGTTTGTGGGAAAGATCAAGCCTCCAGACCATCTTGGCTTTATTGCATTACCCAGGTTCCCTGCAGGTCCACACTCACAATAATGCATTACTGAGCAGGCAGAGGTAAACTCTGCTGCAAAGCTTCAATACCATTACAGGGCATTTATACCCTGCCAGGTACAGGGCAATTGATGACAGAATGCAGACATTACAATAAGGTGCTGAGGTCATCACATACAGAACAGCTAAAGGAATGTCAGTCAATCATACAGAGACAATGAGATTACAATATTTCTAATTGCAGTGTATTGACACTTTAGCTGAGTAACTTGAACCCATCTCCAGGTCTGCTTAGACATGTAAATTCAAGCTACTGAGAAACTATTCATGATAAGCTCAGACCCTTATCTAGACTCTAGACATTCTGAATGACCAGGGCACATGAAGCCCTCTGGGCTAGGAAGATATTTCCTGGTAAACTGAATTCCAATGCCATTTTAAACAGTGACTTGGTTTTGAGAAGGAGTACGGGATTTGATCCCACAATGCAAAAGCACACAGAAGTAATGCTTTTCAGACAGGATTTATCCAAATTTTCCCAACATGGTAGAGGAATCCTATACTCACATTATGCTGAAACTGAAAATACATTACCATCAGGCAAATCCCAACAGGTTCACTTGGGGAAGGTTCTTTTGCTCATTACTAAGAGGCTGCTCTGCTTAATTTTGCAAGATCCACAGATAACCAGTAACATTTTTCTTTGCTTCTTTTGCTCCTCCATCTCACCCTACAACTAATTAATTTATTCCTCTTTCACTTTCTTCCCCCAGTGCCTCTCCCTCACCCCCATCCCCATAAATCTCCTCTAGCAGCCCTGATCATTAGTAGTCATCCCACTGCTAATACGAACAAGAGGGTAAAGCTAGCAAGACTTAATAAGAAGGAGCAACTACTGCAGAGACAAAGAGTGAGTGAATGAGAACTGGAGTGCTGCAGCTGAAGCAATTGGAGCCACCAGTGGCCCTTGAGCCTGGCAGAGAAAAGCACTGCCCTTCACAACTTGGGTCTATGCTGTTTGAAGAAGTGCAGTCTACCATATGAACCTGTTCAGGTTTTAAGTTCTTTGGAGCGCTTCTCTTGCCATCAGAGGTATAACTATCAGGAAAGTGAGCGGTCTTCTCAGTGGTTGCTCCCAGCCAAGTGATGACGAGTTAGCACCATTTTATTGTCCTTCTGTCAGCAGACAATGGCATTTGTATTCTGACAAGGTTTTGGTTTTTAAACCAATTTGTTTGCTGACATTGGTTTTAACCAGTGTATACCTTTTTTTTTTAATGTTACTAATATATTTTTACTATGTTGTTGTTTCACAATTAGTATTTTTTGTATTTTACTGTTCTTAGCTGCGCTGAGCAAAATTTAGTGGAAAGACAGGATAAAGATTCATTACATAAATAAATAACATATGCATGCATGTGTGTGTTTGTCTAAGGGGAAGTTGAGGTATTCTTCCCCATGTTCAGCATGGAACCATTCAAGAGCAGCACTTAAAAGTACCCAGCAGCAGCAGCAGCAGCAATATCTTTGTTTTATTAAGTCTTGCTGCCTTTTAAACAAAATCTTGTTTATTATTATGTATCAATTTCCACTTACAGTCAACCACCTTGGAAGCCTTTAGTCAGGAAAGCAAAACAGGTTGGCTACACAACGCTTAAACCAGGAGTGCACCACTGGCAGGCTGTATGCAATTCTGGGCTCACAGAAATCCTGCCCACATTTCTCTGCAGAATTGAATGCTATTTGCCCATGCAGACAGCAAGTCCAGAACAGTGATCTTAATCCGGATTGGTGGGCCAGAGAGGAAGCTTCATCCTTCCCCTCCTCATTAACCCCAAAGCAGTCGCTGCCTTCCTGAAGTTAATGGCTGCAGGGAAGGAAATGCCCAGCTGGCATTACTGGGGATGAGAAGAGAAGAGAGGAAACTTTAGCCTCATTGAATTTGAAGCAGCCTCTCTCCACTCTAGCAATCTCCTGCAGAGTTTCTGCAGTGCAAGTCAGGTTAAAGCATCTCCAGTAATCCTGAGCAGGATCACTGTGATCAAGGTGGGAAGGATACAGACATACTTACATATGCCCTGTGGCAAAAATTTTCTTTTTTTGTAGAAATGACTATATGATTTCTGTACGTTAAAATATGCTTATGTTAAATCGGGATGGTTGTCTTTTTTGGCCCAAGGGGCGACAATGCCTTGTGGCTAACCTTCCCGGGACTGAATCCTAGAAATGGGCAGGGCTGCCACGAAGTGTTTGCACGCTCCTAGCAAGAAAAGTTGTGGTGAGGAAGTGTGAAACAGCCAGAATCTAGATATAAATGCGAAGAACTATTTAATTGCATTCAACACCAGCAACGTCTTTTTAAAGTGTCCTCGAATTGTTCATAGCAGAAAGTAGGATGTCATTTGCTTCTCACCGAGCACCTAGGCAGAAGTGTTACCAGCACGTTTTTTCTCACATCTACGTTTGATAGTCGCTAAACTGACAGCAGAACACTCAGGGGAGAGCCTTAAAGATCTCTGAGAAAGAGGGAGCTCAGTAAAGCCGCTACAGCTGCAGCCCAGCTCTGAGGAAGCATCCCGCAGGACACAACGTCATGACCAAGGATTTCGTGAAGGAGCTGGAGAGGCCCCGGAAAGAGGCGACTCTTTCCGTCTGATCCGCCTTTACTGGCACGGCAGTGCCAGCTGCGCGTCTTCCTCAGTTGTGGCCGCTGCGGCGCGCCGTCAGCGGCCTCTCGCTTCGCGCGCTCAGCTCGGCTCGCTCAGTTTTCGAAATCCTATTTTTGGCCGCCAATCACATCGCTTCCTGTCTGAGCACAAGCACCCTTTCGGCTGCTACCAGCTGGGCGCCCCGGAAGTGTTAACGCAAACCCCGCCTCTTGAACCCAGAAGTGACTTCCCGTTCCTTTTTCCGGTGAGGAGGAGGCTGCCGTTACCGCCACTTGGGCCAGAGCCGGGGGGCTGTCTCCGGGGGCCGGGAGGGGCTGGGTAATGGGCAGCGGGCGGGAGAACATGAGTGGCTTTCCCCGACAAGGAGCACTTCCGGGGTTAAGTCACCCGGAAGCGGAAGACAAGGGTTGTCTGCTGTCCGCCTGGCTGTCCGGGGGAGCGGCGGCGGGAGGCGGAGGCGGGAGCAGCAGCAGCAGCAACAGTACCAGCAGCAACAGTACCAGCAGTAGCAACAGTGGCGGCGGCGGCGGCGGCACTGGCGGCGGCTCTGGGTCTGCTTCATCTCAGCTGGTGGCCCGTGTGCCGCTGGATTCCGCGTCGGCTCGGCCGCTGTTTCCTGCCTCGGCCCGGGCGGGCCGGAGAGTGAGGGGCCGCGGGCGGGGTCAGTGCCAATAAAAGCACGTGGTGTTCCTACGAAGGGGTGGGTGGGTGGAGTTGGGGACCCCTCAATATGGCCCAGTCAGGAAGCAAGGGATGGCCCTGGCTTCCCTTCCTTCCTTCCTTCTGATGTTCATGTCTCTGTTAATTTAGATGTGGTTCCTCAAAAGCAGGGCTTGGGGTGTTCAGCTTGATAAAACTGGATGGCAGGTGGTTTAGGATTGAGAAGAAAAAGAAGTCGTTCTTTCCATAAGGCAGGCTTAATTTATAGACTTTACAGTGTGCGGTGGTATACGTTAGTATACGTGGGTTGAAGAGCACCTTCATGGAGGATAAGACTAGCAGTAACAATTGGCTGTGGCAGGTACATGAAACTTGCCTGTTCTAAGGCAGCGCTTCTGGATACTGGAGGAAAACAATAGGACTGGTGCCTTCATGATCTTTTTGTGGGGTTCCTTGGAACATCTGGCTAGATTATGTGGAACCATGCTCTGATACAATTGAGCTTCTCTGAGTGCTAAATTCTTCGCCCCATAGGATATTCTCCCCTCCACATGCACACTAAATTATACTTGCTTTTAGTATATTGTTTTTATGCTAGGCAGCATTGTGGACTACATTGGGGATGGTGATCAGACCTTGTTTGACTTTCTTCCTCAAAGCACAAGCTTTGTAACTGATGAGGGCCCATAGATTGGGGTTTGGGGATACATGGAAGGTTGAACATAGCGTTCCGGAAAAAGAGAGAATCTTGCAACAGGGAGATCTGTGTAAGTTTTCAGAGATCATCTGCTTCTTATTATCTGAATCACTAGCAGAATGTTTGGTGCATTTCTATCATCAGCTTGACAACTTTATCCTGCCATGTACCTAAAAATACTTCGCACTGGGCTCTTTAAGATTTCTAGGGTTTTGATCCTAGTTCAAAAACTGTACTCTCATGTATTTAGCCAGTTCTTATTTACTGAAATATGGTTCATGCAGTTTATACTATATCTAAACCAGTTTTGGAAATAAGGTACTGTCCCTTCTTGGTGGGTTGTTGCATTGCCTTGAATACTTCATGTTCAAACCTCAAGCATGCTTTAATATATTTGTGTTTGCGTGAACATGTTAGTGCAACTAAGAATGCTTATTTTTTTAATGGTTGCATTACTTCCTGTTTATCTTTAGGCAGAAATCAGGTTCCTTGTGAGCTTTATCAAGAGCTAGTGATTAATGAAATTTAAATATGTGACAGTAATTTGTATATTCTCATTTTTTTCCTTGTGTATTTGGTATTGGATGTAGTTCCTTACTGGCATCCATATTGCATCTAGGTTGAATCAGATTTGTAGCCCCTTGAAATGCAAAATTTGAAATGGGAAATATTCATTATTTGGTACAACTATTTGGTAAGTGCATAGGGGTTGTGGTATGGAAGTTGTTCTTTTTAAAGCTGCAGAAGTTTCTTGATAATTGACCTGATGTGAGAAGAACATTTTTTGGTTTTTCAGTAGAATGTTAAGTGTTCTCAAGATGAAGACATCCCATGCTTGGTATAGTCCTTCCTAACCATGCATGCTTGGAGGTGACTGCTACTGAGCCTACTACCAAGAAAGTATGAATGAAATTACAGCCATTATTTTTTACAAGTTATTGGGAGGCTTGAATTAAAATTTCCATTGTGGAAGTCATGTATGAGAACTAGCACAGCAGTTAGAGTGTTGGATTGGGACTGAGAAAATCTTAGTTCCCCCCCCCCCCCCCCACAATCATGACGCTCACTGTGTGGTATTGGACCGATCATGGACCGATCATGAACTTACAGCACAGGGTTGTTGAGAGGATAAAATGGAAAGGAGGAGAACCTTATAAGCTGTCTTCATTTCCTTGCAAAAGGAAGAAAGGCAAGGTATAAATGTAATATAATGATTTAATACCTCATCTGTTCTCCATGTTTTTTGGGAATATTCTGTAAAGTGGGTTGGCAGAAAGTGGATCTCCAACTGTTTTAGAACTTACTTGCAAGCTTGAAGACCATTGACTATGTAGGCAGGGGCTTCTGGAACTTCAAGTATAAAACATCTGGAAATCTGCCAGTGCCTGCTGTAAAACACTGCCCTTTCTTAGCTGTAGTCCCTATTTGGTATAAAGGCCAGCTGGCTTTTCCAGGGAAAATCTTCATTAGCATGTGTTTTAGTCAGATGATGGTGAATTATTGTAGATGGACATGGTTTTTGATAGATATGTTGCTGATATTTCTGTTGTGCTTTATAAAGTCTGTAACATGGAACATGAGGTGTTCTCAGCCTTGTAGCATGCTTTCCTACCCAAAAGACTATGGGCTAAAGTAATGTTGCATAACAATTTTCCCTTGCACCATTGATATTAGAGTTTCTTTGAGTTCTTCTCTGCCAATGGGAAGATATTTTGAGCTTTTCTAAAAGTTTACTCAGACTGAAAAATAGATACTGCATGGCACTAATCGATACAGGTTTAGAGAGGTATGTGTGGATCTTGACTGAAGGGAGGCTGGATCAGTACTGTGCCAATCTGTTGTCACATTTGGAAGGGGAGAAAGGTATATGTCATATTGAGTATAAGGAGGATCAGAACTTAAAGAAGGTTGATTTGGGCTGGACAAGCTTTCAGCAAATCATTTGAGCCATGCATGGTACCACCTCGTTGCATCTCATTGAGTTGAAGCAAATGCAAACTCTGTATTCAGCAGTCATTAATAGACCAGAATGACTAAATCTAGGGTTCTGGGCTGTTAAAGGATTGCTATGTAGCTACATCAGAAAGTTCTGCACCAATGAAGGTGCAACTGCTTATTTTATTCAAATGGAGATTTAACACTAGTAACTTTGTGCAGTTGCATGCACTTTTGCAAGATCCTCTTCAATATTTGTTTGGCATTGTTTCAAGAAGAGACAGAACATGAGGTTCCTTGTGTTCCTGCCATCTTTGATTTGAATTATGAAGGATTGTTGACTTTCTGTAAATCTCAAAACCCAGTTCTTACCTAGCAGCAAATATGGGTTAATTAACCCATAATTTACTGGGCACAATAAGTTTCTTAGTTTAATACTGAGTTGTTTAACTCCTAAACAATGTGGAGTGCCCTGGTGTGGATGTCACAAGAGCAAGCTACAATTGGGATGCTTGCAAGTGGTGCAATGGAAGTGGCAAGCACACCAAAGGCAGCATGCTCACTGGCTCCTGTTTGTGCTTGGAAAATTGTGGTTTACTGGTACATGCAGTGCCTCTCCTTTTCTAGAGAATGACCAAGAAATTTTGTGACATCTTAGGCTTCTGAAGTTTTGAAACATGTTCAACAGGTTGATGGAATAATAATAATAATATCATCAAAGTAATTTGGTCTGACATCAAGCCTTCTCTCTTTGCCCTTCAGCTAGAATGGAAGAATCTCACTTCAACTCCACCCCATATTTCTGGCCAGCAGTGCCCACAGTCTCAGGACAGGTAAGGAATATTTAAGCTATAACATGGTTTATACAAACCTCTGTCCACAGCTATTAAAAAATTATCTTCCACTTTCCTCCTCTCATTCTAGATTGACAACAGTATGTTCATTAACAAGATGAAGGAGCAACTGTTGCCCTCAGAGAAAGGCTGTACTCTGGCTCCCCCTCACTATCCTACCTTACTGACTGTACCCACCTCTGTGGCCCTTCCCACCAACATTTCTATGGATTCTGACACCAAGCCAGAGCAGCTGACCCCTCACAGCCAAGCTTCTGTGACACAGAACATCACTGTGGTACCTGTGCAGTCTGCTGGCCTCATGACAACAGGTGAGAAGATGTGGAGTGTGCCGTGTGTGTTGCCAGTGGTACAGCATAGCTGATGGAACAGGTTGATCTGTTCTTGGTAAAGGGATGTGGTTCGTTGTCTTAGATATGAGGAAAAGATTTTAGCCAAATGCCCAGTATTTCCTGAATGCTGCTGCACCATAAAACTACCTACCTACTTAGTGAGCCGGTTCATGCACAAGTGGGAGTGAGGAAGGGTGCTGCCTCCTGTGTGCTCCTCTCTACTTTTAACCATCAACCTGCCATTGATGGGTTATGAGTATGATGTGGGAACTCAGAGCACTTGTTTGTTTAGGGGTTAAACAGCTTGGCACGTGCTTCATGGTTTATTGTCGAGCAAACACTGGGCAGTTTAGCCCTTAAACAACCTAGTGCTCTGTGTTTGCACCTCATATCCACAACCTATGATCTGGCTGATCATAGGTTGTTGATTAAAAGAGAAAACAAGGAATGTATGAGGGGTGATGTGCTTGGACAGCAAATAATGGTTAATCACTGTCTAAATTAGAGGTGTGCAGCTTAAGATTTCCTGGATGTTTCATAGTACAGCTCTTCTCAGCAAGAGAAGATAAGAGCTGTGGACCAAAAGATCTAGAGGACAACAGGTTGCCGATTCCTGATTTAGACAAATATGTCAGATATTTCAGTTTGGTAGATTCAAATATCTGTATATACTTAGTTATTAGATTTTTATCCAGCTGCATTAGCCATGTTGCTCTTTCATTCTATTCTAAGGACTTCAGAGTTGCGTATACGCAGGGATATTCAATTTTTAGTAAGTTTTGCTGTCCAAGCCAAAAACTGTTGTTGCCAAACTCTCTCACATCATCCTCATTCTCATCATTAACATTGATACCTACATTTCTTGCCTGGTCCTCTTCTCCATTTTATTCTCACAGCTACCCTGTGGAATAGATCAGGCTCAAAGTCACCCAGTGAGTTTCATGGCTGTGTGGGGACTAGAACCCACATCTCTTGAATTAGAGTGTAATGGTTAGAATCCAACCACTAAAACACACTGCTTCTTGTTTCCCTGATGGAGGTTTGGATAGGGAATATGTGTCATGGTGTGCAGTCGTTTAACAGGATCTACTCTGTTTTTAGGCAGCTGCAACTTATCATTCCTCCAGCCTTGCCCAGGGTGACAACTACATGTGGAGCACGCACTATGCCTTTGCATGGTAGTGTTAAACTTATTCACTCCTGCTGTGAAGCAGCAAAGGCCTGCAGGGGTCGGGTCTGTCAGTTTGATCCTTTGTAGCCAAGGCTCTGGACATGCAGCTGCTTGAACACTCCTAAGCCTTCCGCCCAGTTTTAGACTTACTTTGACATGGGCAAAGTATTCTGCCCACCTCTGCAACTTGGATTGGAAGGTTGGCTGCTCATTATGCTCACCAGAGGGTGGCACCACAGTTCCCATGCTGGATAATTTTTTTGACATGGCTATTCCTCCCTTCCATTTTATTTTCACAATAATTCTGTGAAATAAGCTAGACTGAGAGATTGGCCCAAGGTGAGGTTCATGTCTGGAGCCTCAAATCTGGGTAAATACTAATTACATGCAATTTGAGGGACATTTTTTCCTTCCCCCTATATCTTGAAAGATAAATACTCCTTATGGGGTTAATATCTGCCTCTCCTTTTTATTTTCACTGTAGGGCCTGGTCTGGTGATCACATCTCCCTCAGGGTCTCTGGTGACCACAGCATCTTCCGTGCAAACCTTTCCCATCTCAGCACCCATGATTGTCTCGGCACTTCCCCCTGGTTCTCAGGCGGCTCTCCAACTAGTCCCTGACCTCTCCAAAAAGGGGGCTACCACTCTCTCAGACAGTGGAGCAGTCAGTGGTGCTGGAGGTATAGCCCCCAAAGCTCCTCGTGGTCGTAAAAAGAAGAGGCTGCAGGAATCTGGCCTGCCAGAGATGAGTGATCCTTTTGTATTACCAAATGAGGATGATGAAGAACAGCACAAAGATGGCAAGACGTACAGGTGGGAATATAGGATTTGAAATTATATATGCACAGCTACTGCTTGCTTTGAATTGCAGGCAAACTGTTTTCTTCCACTGTATGGTATTCTTACTCACTGGCCTTGGATTCTGGTTTAATCGTGATCTGGGCAGGAGGAAGCCTACAGTTGTGTTAGACCTTGGTTAGAGATATTAAAGAGAGCCCCTGGCTGTTTAGACTTGAGTTTGACATAGCACTGTTGACCCAGAAGAAGGTGGAGTCAAAGCACTAACTTGTGTAACATTATGATTTCTCACTAAATTGCTAATATTGCCAGTAGTAGAGTTATGTAACTGCAGCAAAGTTTGCCCCAGCTGTACAGGGTGCATTATAATCCCTTCCAGAAGAATTGGAATTTCTCTAAGCATGGTTCTGTGACCATAACCTTGCAATGCTAGATTGGTCTTCTCTTTGCCAGCCAAGGTGCTAGGACAAGCTTCTCATTTCCTGTTTCCAAGAATTTGTTCTAGTGTTAATTCCTTTTTGGTGAGCGCATTAGACTTCTGAGAAACTGGTGAAGGGTCATAGATGGTTAGATGGTTAAATGCTATACTCACATGCTGATGATAATTTTGTGTTTGCTGAATTGGATCATCCAGCAAACACAAAAGTACTGGAGAGTACTACAAGTACTGGAGATTGGATCATCATGCTTTCCACATAGCATGGTGGATTCTAGATCTTTGATGTCCAAAGTTTCAACATATGCCTTTTTTCTGTAATTTTGAAGAATGTATGTCTTAAATGACAACTCTAGTGGTTCTCTGTGCTGAGCTTGGTAATATTTGATGTGGCTGAACTGGTTGGACTTGCAAGGGTCCCCTTGCTGCAATATTCTTCTCCACTTTAACAGAACTATCTCAGACAAAAGTAGCCTGAAACAGTTTATCCAAATCTATTGTCTTTTTGGTGCAAGGCAGTTACTTTACCTTGATCTGGTGATTTTGCACTTATGGTGATAAAATGTCATGATTCATTTGAAATATCCATGTCCTTTCCCTGTGATTAGATTTGAAACAAGTTTTTTTTTCTGCCGGCCCACTTTCCCAGATTGGTTCTGCTTAGTTTAGGTATGGAGTGGTGGTACTGCTTGGATTCCACATGTGTATTTTTCCCGGTTTGTGAGGTTGTCTCTGTCTCTTATATTGTTGTGTCTCATGCTTTTGCATTTTGGGGTCAGACCCCACCTGCTTTGTGTTCAGTTTTTTAGCCAGTTATTTCTTTGAGCTTTGTTAGTTTGCCTTCTGTGAAATGGGTACTGTAGCAGAACACTGTGAGCTCAAGATCAGTTTTATGTTTCAGAGCTCAGACCTCATCCTGGCATAGAATCATAGAATGGTAGAGTTGGAAGGGGCCATGAAGGCCATTGGGTCCTTGCTGTTGAAGGACACCAATTTGCACCATCCCACTCAGATGACTGTCCAGTTTCCCCTTGAATGCCTCTAGTGTGGGAGAGCCCACCACCTCTCTGGGCAGCTGGTTCCACTGTCATTGCTTTGACAGCAAAGAAGCTTTTCCTGATGTCCAATCTGAATCTGGGTTGTCACAACTTCATTTGGTTAAAGGCGCATAACTGAATGCATTAAAGTGTCTTTACTCTGCTGCATTTTGTCTCGTCCCCAGCTGTTTGAGGTTCATTGGTTGGAGGAAGGAATGGAGTCAAAGTAATTATTCATATTTGTTTGGAACACACTTCCAGTCACCACTGAATGCTGGTATGTGATCTCTATGGGCTCCAATACTATTTAATGAAGGTGACCTAGGCACCTGTTAACATTTTTGGCTATTGGCATTAATGCTACAGTAAGTTTGGCATATATGAAGCTGCCCTAACTTGGATTGAACACTGATCCTCTTGACTGGTGTTGACTGTCTAAACTTTTAAGTAGAGATCATTCTCAGCCCTGCTTGTAGTTGAACTTGAGACTTTCTGCATGTAATGCGTTTATTTACTTGTGTTAGAATTTTCAGAAGGAGGTGTGTCTTTGAGTGTTTCAGTCCAAATGACCTATGGATTTAACTGACCTATGTTTTAACTTGTATAACACAGATTTATTCCTTGAAGTTTTCAAACCCTGCTGCTCCTCAATTTAGTATGTGCAACCAGGGCATCTAAAGGATTGTTTTATTTATTCACTTATTTTGTATGTATATGCTTCTCTTCAATCCAGTAACTTCCATGACAGTTCATAAACGGATGAAATAAGATGTAGGGATTGGGCCTGCTTCTCCCAAAATTCAGCATTCCAAGTTAGAGATTTCAGACTCTGAATCTGAACTAGAAGAAGAGATGGGGGGTGGGGTCAGTGTTCTTAGCTGAAATACCAAGGCCAACACATTGTGATAAGCCACTTGGTGAGAAATAGACTTACCTCTGGTTCAGGGAGGACACTATGGAAAAGGGAGGTCAGAGGAGGAGGGGTGTGACTTTCTCAGACCTGTGGTTCAATGTCAAGTCTAACAAGTGGACCAATTAAGTAATGTCCAGGCGTTCCTGTCTCTTGGCCCACAAGCTTCACAATCCTCCCTGAGGGTGGAGCCTGCTCTATTTGGTGAGGAAGGGAGGAAGAGAATTCAGTTTGGAATCAATTCCTGTTATCATCAATGACTAACTGAACAATTGGAGGGTTTTAACTTGGTAGATGCCAATTGCTAAAAATCTGTATATTACTCCCTCTGTATCACAGGTTCGTCCTGACTGGCCAGCTTTAACGTAATAAAAACTGTAGTTAGAAGCCTCATCATGATTAACAACAAAGGGGCAGGAGGAGCGAGTGAGAGAGGCCACCCCACAACAATAAAATCAAGAATGGTTTGAAAATCATGCGATACAAAATTATAGAAGTTGAATCCTGCCCATCTTGTTTTTGTGGTTGCAAGCTTTAATTGGATACAAAACACCTTTTCCCAATATACATTTGGAGAATGAGTAGGTTTATTGTTGCTATCTTTCTTACATCAAGGAGTTGAAAATGCAGTTAGATACCTGGAAAAGCCTCTCTCTGTCCCTGAGTAACCTGCAAGAAGTCTATGGTGATGGCTTTGTCTTCATGCTTTACCTTTCTCTTGCATTAAGCCTTGTTGCTGCCACTGAGTTCAACCAGTGTCAGACCAGCCTGCTTGAGTGTCCTGAGTACATTTGCACTTTCTGTTTTGCATGCCAGATTGTATGAATAAGGTTTGCAGAGGGGGGTTCAAATGGAGATACATTCATTAAGGAATATGGGTTGCAGAATATAGAACTATAGAAGAACATATGAGTTGTGTTCAATCAGACCAAGGGCCCATCTAGTCCAGCATTCTGTTCCCACAATAGCTAGCCAGATGCACCAAAGTGAGACCCGCTTTGCATGAGTCTCTATACTTTCTGTACTAGAGTTGAAGCAGGTTCCTTAAATCCAAACAAGTGCATGTAGTAATGCAATGGATTACATCTGTAGGATGAAATGCTTTTCTTTTGTTCCTTGATAATTGGCTTCCATACAGCCTGAAGTGCCTGTCCTGCCTAATATTGGAAGTGAAGCAGGGTTGGGCCAGATTGAAGTCTGGATGGGTTTGAGTCCTGCATTGAACAGGCAGTTGGAATTGATGGCCTGCTAGACCCCTTCTAACTGTATGATTTTATTGCCTAATTGCCTAAGAAACACTTTAATTTTATAAGATAACCTTTCCATGACTCTTATAGTGGATCTTTTTTCTTCCAGTTTTAATGTGGATACAGTGAATGGGATTTCTTCACTTCACTTAAGAATCTGGGGTGACAGTTGTTTTTAGAAAACTATTTTGAGAACTGCACAAAGCATTATAAATGGTGAAGGAAGAAAACTGGAGTTTGAAAAATCAGTTTTATTTAGTGAAGTGGTGGACTTCAGACAAAATCTCTAGTTCTGGTCTATAAGCTTGTCCACATCTTGAATAATCCCTGTACAAAATTACATCCATACCAGTTTATTTTAGCTGCTCCTTAGGGCTCAAAGAGGGGAAATATGTTTGCCACTTAGTTACAACAAGAATTCTCCATAGAAAATCCAGTTTTAAAATCTTTGCACTCAAACCTGCATTTCAAATAGTTTTCCATGTGAGTGTAGAGTCTCTCTTGTCTCTCTCCCTCTGCTTAATCAGAACTAGCTCTTGATTTTACTGGACACCACAGAGAGAATGTTTCTTCTACATACTCAACCTAGTTTAGCCTTCTGTGCTGGTGACAGTTGTATTTGGGGCATGGAGGCAATTGCAGACAACCTTATGTGTGTGGGCAGCTCTGCTTTAACTACATGGGAAGGGCAAAACATGTCAGTTAGAAGATGTTAAAGTATTTCAGCTATGTAAAAGACAAGAAGTACGTACAGTTGGCAGAGTAAAATAAAGAATTTTATTAATGCCATATGTCCATACTTTGAATACACTGCCATTCCAATTGTATCCTCTTAAATTATCTGGAAGAAGGGTATATTATATATACCTACTAACTCAATGGTACCATAACATTGTATTTATCACAAGAGAAAATAATTAAATATTTAGACAGGAAATATGCAGCTGGTGTGGAAAAATAAAGCTGGGAAATGCATGAAACTTTAAAAATGAATTGTAACTGTGTAGTCCATGTTTCAAAAAAATCAAGTTCTTCAGTATAAAAATTGTTTTCAGTATAGGCTTGCTCGAGCGTTTAACAAACTGATTCAGCTATCTCTTTGCTTCTGAAGCTTTAGTTGATATTGGCCACATACTTCAGAACAGGGGTCCTCAAAATTTTCCACCAGGGGGCCAGGTGAAAGCTGCCAGTGCAGGGTGCGGGCCAGAAAGGTGGTGCTGGCGGTGCGCACGGGCTGGGGCGGGGGTGCTGTGTGCGGGCACATGCGCTGAGGCGGGGGTGGAGTGCGTGGCGAGACAAGGTGAGGCGCAGGCGGGTGCACGCAGCGGCTTGCTTTTTTGGAGATCGTTTTCTCTGAGCGAGCAACCTGCTGCCTACCTGTGCGTGGGGCGAGGTGGGTGGCGGTGGGTCCAAATGGGCATGGCGGGCCAGATAAATGGGCATGGTGGGCTGGATCCGGCCCCCGGGCCATAGTTTGAGGACCCTGCTTCGGAGTATTCTAAGGGCAGGGCATTCACAGACACATTAGTTAGAACTTAGCTTGGACTGAGAATAGAGGAACACAGGGACCCACTGAACTGCAAGGATTGATGGTTGGGGTGGAGACTCAAACACATTTTTTTTTCTACAAAGGCAGGTGTTCTCTCCTATATAAAGGTAAAGGTTTCCCCTTGACGTTACGTCCAGTCATGCCTGACTCTAGGGGGCGGTGCTCATCTCCGTTTCCTAGCCGAGGGAGCCAGCATTTGTCCGCAGACAGTCTCCGTGGTCATGTGGCCGGCATGACTAAACATCGAAGTGCATGGAACGCTGTTACCTGCCCACCAAAGTGGTACCTTTTTATCTACTTGCATTTGCATGCTTTCGAACTGCAAGGTTGGCAGGAGCTGGGACGGCACACGGGAGCTCACCCTGTGTGCAGATTCAAACCGGCAACCTTTCGATCAACCAGCACAGCGGTTTAAACCACTGCGCCACCTGCAGTCCCTTCTCTCCTATATATCCAATCTCTATTTTTATTTGATGTCATACCAGTGTATAAATTCTGATGACCAAAATTTCCTTGATTTGCCTTGTTTTAGCCTTTCTGTTAAGCAGAGCATTTTACTCAATTACTCCTGCATTCCCCCCACACACAAACACTGGCTTTGCTATCAACCTCTCATATCACACGTTCACCTCTTCACATGTTATTGGGCCAGAGAAAAAAGTGTAAAGATGAAATTAGTAAGCAGACTGAAGGACACAGCTTGCTGAGGAGAAATTTTCATGGTTTCCACAAAGTTCTCACTAACTTTTCAGAGTTCCTTGAGAATGTCAGTAAACATCTAGGCAGGTGTTACTCAATAGACAGTCCTTACTTGAACTTTCAAAGGGCTTACTGAGCAAACTTAGCAGTCATGGAATAAGAGGAGAGGTCTCCTATGGATCAGTAACTGGTTAAAGAACAGAAAGCAAGGAATGGGAAAAATGATAAAATCTCTTCATGGAGAGATGTAAACTGTGAAGTATCTGTATTGAGACCACTGCTTGTCCACTTATTCATAAACTGGCACTATGAGCGAATAGTTTGCCAAGTTTTCTGATGTCAGAAATGGTTTATGATAGTTAAAACTAAAAGATGGTGATGACATCCAAAAGGATATTTACAAACTGGGAGAAATGGAATCAACTGGCAAATGTAGTTCAGTGTAAACAAATGTAAAGTAATGCATGTTGGGACAGAAAAATCCCAACTTCAAATATAAGCTGATTGGATCTGAACTAGCAGTGAAGGACCAAGAAAAGGGATCTTGGTGTGGACAGCTCAGTGAAAATGACAGTCCACTGTGTGACTGCTGTGTACTGCAAATTCAGTGTGAGGCATAATTAGGAAAAGAACCGAAAATAAAACTGCCAAGACCACATACCACCCTTATACAAATCTACAGTACAGCTACATTTAGAATACTCTGTACAGTTTGGGTCTGCATACCTTAAAGGGATATTGTAGAGTCGGAAGAAGAGCAAAAAAAGGGCAACTAAAATGATCAAGGGCCTACAGCAACTCTCCTACAATGAAGAGTTATAAACTCTGGGAATGTTAGCTTACAAGAAAGGTTAATAAGTGGAAACAGAATTATGAATAATGTGGAAAAAGTGGATAGGAAGCTCTATCTCCCTCTCATAATGCTAAAACATGGCATCATCCTGGGAAACTGATTGATTTGAATTCAGGACAGAAAAAAACTCCACGCAGCACATACTTGAAATATGGAATTCACTTCTTTAAGATTTAGTAACAAACACCAATTTGGAGGGCCTTTAAAAAGGGGTGGGATACATTCATGGAGGAGAAGCCTATCAGTGACTACTAGTTCTGTGGGCTACTCTAGTATGGGGGCAGTATGTCTGTGTGCACCAGTGGCTGGGGAACATGAGCAGGAAGGTGCTGTTGGGATCATAGCCTGGTCTTGAGTTTCTTGTGGCCAGCTGGTTGGCCACTGTGTGATGGTCAGGATGGACCCTTGCCTGGTACAGCATGATTCTTAGGTCCCTCTGCACATTTTAAATGTCTGAATACACAGTAGCCTTCAGGAAAGGGCAAGTCAGTTTCAATGAGAAAATGAAAACCAAAGTTAAAGTTTTCATCTTCCAATGACTAGAAATTGCTTGTTGATCTAGCTTGCATCCATGGTAGGAGCTTCATTCACTATAACATGTGACATGCCTGCATTGTGCTAACAAGGTAGCTTTCTGATAACTTGCAGATGTACTATAATTATACAATAAGGCATGTTTTAAAAAATGACACAGGTGCTTCCTACTAGATTTGCAGTCTGATTTAAACAGAAGTTTTAAATAATGGAGTAGAAGGCCAAAACTGTGGATGTTGTTTAATTGGAGTAAAGTGAGTTTTAAAGCATTTTTAAAAGAAAGAGAATCTGATGAAGAGTTCAATACATCCACAGCCATAAAGGAGAAAAATACAAAGTTGAGAAGCAACAAAAAAAGAAAAAAAGAAAAAGAAAAAATTGGGAATGAGAGAAATAAAAGAAGTGCGACCAGGAGAGTGTAATTAATATATTAGGAAGTTGTAATTGTTACTTGTTATCTCCAACTTACGGTGACCTTATGAATGAATGCCCTCCAAATGACCTGTCTTTGACAGCCCTGCTTAACTCTTAGAAACTCAAGGCTGCGGCTTCCTTTATACAATAATCCATGGGTCCTCAAGTACGGCCTGGGGGCCGGATCCTGTCCACCATGCCCATTTGGGTCTGCCACGCCCATGCCCGCCACTGCCCGCCTCACCCCGCATGCGGGGAGGCAGCAGTTTGCTCAGTTTGCTTGCTCAGAGAAGACTGTCTCCAAGTGAGCAAGCTGCTGCCTCATGTGCCCGCCTTGTGGCATGTGCCCGCACATGCTGCCCCCGCCCCCTTGCCAGCCCACACAATCCGCCAGCACCACCTTTCCGGCCTCTGCCCAGAACCAGCACCTTTCAACTGGCTCCTTGGTTAAAAAGTTTGAGGACCCCTGCAATAATCCATTTCACAGTTGGTCTTTCTCATGTGCTCTCTACTTTCCCTAGTATTACTGTCTTCCCAGAGAGCCTTGCCTTTTCATGTTGTGTCCAAAGTAGGACAGCCTCTGTGTTGTCATTTTTTTGCTTCTAGGGAAAGTTCTAATTGATTTGATCTAGAACTGACTTGTTTGTCTTTTTGTCAGTCCAGGGTTTTCACAGACCTCCTCCAGCATCATGGTTGGAATACATCGGTTTTCTTTCTGTCAGTTTGCTTCACTGTCCACCTTTTACATTTATACATAGTGAATGGAAACACAGTTGTGTGGATGATCTTGGCCTCAGTCCCCAGTGAAACATCTTTATACTTGGTGATCTTTTCTAGTTTGTTCATTGTTGCTCCTCCAAGTCTCAGTCCTCTAATTTCTTGGTTGTAAACTGTGTGTGAATTGATGATTGAGCCAAGGTACGCAGAATCTTTTACAATTTCAGTTTCTTCATTGTTGGTGGTATGGTTGTGCAGTGCTTCTATTGCTTCACTCTTTCTAGTTTGTCTTGATTCATATTTCTCTCATTCCATTTTCCAGTTGTATGTGTCATGCAGCACTGGACTTTCCTTGTGCCTTTGTGCATGTCAGTCACGAAACTTCCTTTTGGCTTTGATCAAGTTATATCATTAGCAACAGCACTATCTGTACACGACCTCTGCTCTTCCCCAGTAGCTGGTTGAGTGACTTAATGTTTCATTTTGGATTGTTTCATCACAGGGCTTTCAAGTTGAGATGATTCAGAAGTGGCTTACCATTGCCTCCTTCTGTGCAATACTCACCAGAGTTAGTTTGAGTGTCACTGCTGTTGTCTGTGAAGGACCCTCCTCCACCAGTGCCATCTTCAGCAACTGCAGCTGCCTTCAAAAGTTTCTCCACCCCTTCACTGTTAGAGATATCCATTTTGTACTGCTGATGTGACTGTTACTCCTGAAGAGTAATATCCTAGTCTAGTGTCTCAGTTTTGACCATCTGCCTTGGGTCACCCTGCTAGAGAAGACCAGTGAGAGAATTTGGCTTTCTGGTGGCGCTGCTCTTGGCTTCACTGACATTTTCAAACCCCTTCACCACATTAAGGCATGTACCCAAGAGGGAAGCATATCAAAGTACCAACTGACAGTTAATGTGAAAAAGTTTCCAGTGCTAAATTGCTATAACTCTCAAACTGCTGTAATGTTCATATTCCTGTTTTGTTACCACTGGTAAAGTGTTACAGTAAAAGAAGGTCTGGAGTAAGGGTGACCAAAAGGAACTCTCTAGAAGCCCCTTGCAGCATATATAGCAGTCAGGTATACAGCGGTACCTTGGCTCACAAACTTAATCTGTTCCAGGACTCTGGTTGTGACCCAAACTGGTCATGAGCCAAGTCAAATTTCCCCATAAGGGTCAATGTAAATTAGGTTAATCCATTCGGTAACCTTTTTTTTTAAATCAGAACAATTTGAAGCAAAATGACAAAGAACAACAAAGATCATGGCCATCTCCACCCCGCACCCCCAGTATGAGCATGGTTGCAGCCATAGACGGGTGCACTTGCAGGCACGCTGAGGGGGGGAGACGAGTGCAATCATGCTGGGGGAGGGGGAGATGGCCAGGATCACGGTTGCGCTCGTGCAGGAAAGATGGGCATGATCATGGGCGGGTAAGACGGGTGTGATCTCAGCCATCTCCTCTCCCCCCCCCCCCAGCACGATTGCGATCACGCCTGTCTTCCCTGCACGAGTGCAACCGCGATCATGGCCATCTCCCCACTCAAGGGTGGGGAGACAGCTGTGATTGCAGTCACCACCCAATGCAGAGTTTGCAATTGAGTCAAATTTTTATGAAATTTTTGTTCATGACCCAATTTGGTCGTGAACTGAGGCATTTGTGAGCCAAGGTACCACTGTACTGGGAACTGTGAAGTCCAAAGATCCAGAGATCTCTTTTATGCCTACCCCTGCTCTACAGGTTCCTATTTAAAAGTGGAATGTTTCATACTAGACCTGAAATCATATTTATGATCACTGTCAGATAAGGTGTGCTTGAGATCCCAAATCCACTTTGTTTTTCCTATAGAAAGCAAAATAGGAAGGAAATTCTTGCTTGCACTACTTCACTGAACATGACACATCTGTGAGGAATAGATACTTACAAATAAAGTGTATTTTTGTCATCTTGTAGTGGCATCCCTTGTTTGACTCTTGCTGTTAGCTCACTGCGTGAATTTAGTTAATCCATTATCTTAGCCTCCAGCCCTTATCTACAATATTGGGGTTACATTGATTTGCCTTGCAGGTTTTTGTTGCAGTTATCCAGGAGGGTCATTATACTCTGAACACATTTATACACATCACCATATAAATGTGAAGATATGACATGCCTAATTCATGCCTTTGTTCATGCCGGTGTAAACTAGTGAAATTGCTGCAGACGTATATAAGGTTAGAGTACACATAAATCTTACATTATGAATAACAATGAATAGCATGCTTATTGCCTAGTGCTATAGTGTGCTCCTTTTAAAGCAAGCATGGATTCAATCTATGGGGCTCCCATGGCTTCCACGACCTCGCGACCTCCTCCCAGATAGTGAAAGGGCCCTTATTTCTTATCCACAGTTGACTGGAGAGGAGACATTTCAACCCCATCTTTGCATATTGGGTTTAAACTTCCCCATCCAGTGATGAAGCTGAAAATGACCCCTCTTTAGCTGATCCTACATCAGTTGAGTTTAGGACTAGCTTACATATAGAGCATCATCAGATGTTACAGCTTTTTCTAGGGTGTACAGATTCAGCGTGCAAGTTGGGGTTGTGTGCATGATTGAATGCTTCACCACTAAGGAAAAAACCTATAATGTAATGGAGAAGGCTCAAGCCTGGCCTTCTCTCTGACACGCCATATTTTCATGTATAGGGAGTCTCATTCTGTGACAGTCCAGTCCAGTATCACATGCAGTATCAAGTGTCCAATTCAGTATCACATGCTTTCTTCATTAGCTAGCTCTTGATTGAGGTCAGTTGTACACTTCATAAAGACTACCATTATATTCACAACTCCATTTCCCTTAAGCATCTCTGTTACATGGGAGACGCGGTATGGGAAAAAGGATTGTTTCCCCATTTATTCTCTCTGATTTTAATAGTATTAATGCTGAAACTCACAAATACAGATTTCCAAATTCTCTTATTGACAGTACATCTTTCCTCTACCCTTTATCACTGCAGTTCTAGCTGCTATTAGTAAATGAATGAACTTTTCCTGATCTTACTTCCTCCATTATAAATCCAAAAAGAATAGATCATGTCAGATTATATGCTATCGTATTCCAATAACCTTTTTCAAGAGATCTTAATATTTGGACAGTACTAGATGTGTACTAGCTACATAATCACTTGCAATTTGAGCATATGTCCTTTGTACAATATCTAGGGACCACAGTATTGCTCCAGCCTCAGAGCTGGGAATCCATGTTCAGACCTCTTCTTCCCCACTGTTGCAGCTGTCACAGGAAGAACTGTGCCAGCTGTTTCTCCAGGTTTGTGAAATAGCCTCAGAGAAGGAGTTTAATGGGATTTCTGGGTGGCAGGGGGAAAGGAGACAAGCGCCACCAAGGTATGATGTATGCATGGGTCATCTCAGCCTCCTTTCCTCCCATTCTGAATTTCTGCAGTTAGTAGCTGAAATTGCCTGTCTACCTGTTTTGCAGGATGGGAGAGGCATGCAGGCTTCTGTGTTTCTCCCTTCACAAGATTGTTGTGAAGATTGGCAGGTTATGGGTATCCCCATAGAATTGTGCCATAAGCCTCTTTTGTTTTTATTCCAATGATGATAAACTTTTCCCAAGGAACTCTGACTCCATTTAGCTGGAATGAATTTCTTGAATTCATAATACTTAGAGGTCCATGCCTGATCTAGAAATAGGTCAGGTAATAAGATAAGATAGCTTGTAAAATAAGATAGCTTGTATCTCCCCATCACTATAGAAATATTCTGCCTTTATTATTCCATTTTGAACCATATCCTCAGTTCTTCTAATAACTCTGCCTTTCCACATCTCAGTGTTGCTCATAGGTTATCTGTTCTGTATCTCTTTCTTATAAAATATTGCAGTCATTTGTGAGAAGCCTGGAAATCATTTTCTTTTACTGCCTGGTCGTATTGTATACAGATTCTGTATAATGGGATTATACTTCTTTTTCTTATTTTTATACTGCTATATCATATTTTGCAATGAGCTATTTATTTCCTGTTATTCTAATAGTAGCTCTTTATCCTGCATAGACCAAGCATTCAGATGAATTAATGTGCCTGCATGATAATTTTTTTCATATGGGGAAAGCCCAATCCACTTGTTTGATTGTACTGTATTAGCAGCTTTACATGGTTTTTCCCTGACCATAAAAGACAAGCAGGAACTTCTGCTAGATACTGAACTTTGTCAAAGAAGCAAACAAAAAGGAATATTTAAGAAAAGAAGGAATTGTAATTTTTTTAGCTAAGTTTTTTTTTTTAAATTGGGCCATCTCACTAATTCCCTTTTCACTTCACAAAATAAGCAGTTATGATTCACTTTTACTAATTTTCACATTGTATTAATAATGTTAATCCCTATTTGATATGACTCCATTCAAGATAGCAAGTATTTCTTTGATATTTGATCTTTAAACTTTCTTCTACATCAAAACCCATTCTTTGGGAGTTCAACAAATGAAGGGAGCAATGCTACAACACCCTGGGCCAGTGGGGCCAGTCTATGGCATGCATGACACAGTGGGCACAGAGAGCCCTCTCTGTCGGCACACAAGCAAAGTCGCCCCAGCATCGCCCCAGCAGCTGAGCATTGGATAACAGTGCACATAGGGGCCATGCGCATGCTCGGAAAGGAGTGGTGCCAGACGATGATGTCACAGGCCGCGACTCATTAGCCATGACTCGTCCGAACTTTCACATGGCCAGTCAGTCCAAGAGAGGGGTGTTTGTGTGTGCATGCATGCTTGGACTGGCTGTGAAGCGTTTTGGGTTTTTTTTTCCTAAACTCAAACCTCATTTTTCACATTTTATTGTAGTGTTGGCATTTTGTGATAAATAAGTGGGTTTTGGTTGTAGTTTGGGCACTTGGTCTCTAAAAGGTTCACCATCACTGGGTTAGGGCTAGAAAAACAAGGTGTCCTGGCATGATATTGATGGTTGGAATGTGTTTAGAATGGGCAGAAATGTTGAGCTGTGCAGAAATAGCTACTCGAGGAAGGCTTTTTGGAAATCACCCTCTTTTCAAAGGAACATTTGCCCTATATTAGGGTTAGGGGATTGCACCAAGGTATGGTTAGGCCAGTTGTGGTGAGCATATGGCACATGTTCCACAGCGGGCATGCAGGGCCCTCTCTGTCTGCATGTGAGCCAAGTTGCCCAGCATTGCCGCAGCAGCCAGTGCATCAGATAACAGTGCACATAGGGGCCGTGCCCATGTTCAGAAAGGAGTCGCGGCACCAGGCAATGATGTCACAGACTGCGACTCATTAGCCACGACTCATCCGACCTTTTGCATGGCCTGTCAGTGCACTGCCAAGGATATAGATACATTTGCTCGGACTGACTTTGGGGTGTTTTGTCTAAACTAAAACCTCAGTTACCAGGTTTTATTGTAGTGTTGGCACTTTGCAATAAATAAGTGGATTTTGAGTGCAGTTTGGGCACTTAGTCTCTAAAAGGTTTGCCATCGCTGCTCTAGCATCGTATGAGGAGCCATAAGATATTGGGGATTCCCTCCGTGAAGTCCAGCTTCGGAAGGGGGCATCAGAGATCTGGGCCCTGCTCCCTCACAGCCAACATAGACAGAACTTCACCACTGGGTTCAAAAACTGAGCTAAGGGAGAGTGAGAAAAGTAATTCTTGTGTGTGGGCAGACCAGAGAAGCCAGGATATGAGCCTCTTTGAACTTCCTACCTTCCCCTCTGAGGTGCTGAGGGCAAAACACCCATCTAACCCCTCTCCAAAAAAGTGATAGAGGATGCGGGAGACAAAGATCAGTTCTACTCCCTTTTCTTCCCTGCTTGCTTCAGTTCAGTGACTTCTGCCTCAGAAGGGCACAACCTGCAGGACTACCTTAAACTTGTATCCTGGAACCATATCCAGTTCTTTTAATATTATTCGGTCTTTTGGACATAAAGCAACACCATTGCTCTATAGGCTGCCATTAACTGGTTGTCTCCTTCCTCAGTTATTTTAATTCTATTTTAAACTCACTGTTTGTGCAGTTAGTTCAGAAGGCAAAGCAAAAATCAATGGTGTTAAGGACCAACTTTGCAACTGCATAAAATTAAACTGAGTGCCATGTACTGAAATAATTTATGTAGGTTGCTTGAAAATTATCTCCCCAGTTGCAAAGTTATTCTAACATTTTAGGCTTTAGTACTGAACATAATTCTACTTACTTATTGTTAACATATATGTGCCCCCTCATCTGCAAAAAAAAAAAAAAATCAAGTGGTGTACAAGAATTTCAAATCATAAAACAAGAATGTTAAAGATGGTAAGAAACACTAAGGTCACAATTCTGTGACATCTCCCCATTGTCCAGGGAGCATAGCATTTTTCAGAATCTTTTCCTTGATGGGACATGGGAGACTGAGCCACCACCCCACCCCACTTTGAGCCAGCATGGAAAGAGCAATACTGGCTGCCTCTCTGGGAATGCAAATGTGCCTTGAAGAGACAGAACAGGTGTGTGCTGGGGGACAGGAGATTGGGGCTGAGTCTCCACATTCACTTGCATTGGTGCCCCAGGTGCTTTCATTTCCCTTCCCAGGCATTTTGTCTAGACATTGCCATCACCACATTGCTAAAGTAATTGGGTGCATACAAGCCTCTGAGTTCATCACATTGTGCTCTAACTATACAGTTTAAAAGGCTCAATTGAAAAGATGTGTCTTACGCCCTTTCAACAAGCCAAGAGATTGGGGGCCAGTCATAGTTCTTGAGGGAACCTATTCCATCGGTTGGGGCAATAAAAAGAATGCCTGACAGATGAATTTCTGCTGATAATGGCACACCCTAAAGGCCCTCTATTGCAAATCTTAATACCCAGAGATCATGGAATGGGTAATCCCTTAGATAGTCAGGCCCACCTGACTAGGCTTCAAAGTTTAAAACTAATACAATGAGTTGAGCCCGGAAAGCAATTGGTAACAAGTGCAGGGCTTTCCAGACAGGTGTCAGATGATCCTGATGCCACGCACTAGCTATCACCCTTTCAATCTACTGCAGGCACTCTTCAGGGTCACCCCAGGAGAGCACATTGCAATGGCAGTCAGGCTGCGCTAAACCATCGAACACATGTTGTGTGTTTAAGAATAAGACAGCAGTTAGAATTTTAGTTCTGTTTCTATAATATTATATATGTTCATAGACAGTTTCCTTGATTTAATAAAATAAGATTGGCCTGATGATGCATAATTTCCTGTAATCGATTGGCAATGTGTTTGAAAGATCATCACTTGTGTACATCTCCCTTTTATCTGGGGGTGAGGGAATCTGCAAGCGTCTTTCTGTGGTATTGTGCATGATAGCTCTCCATTCAGTTTTGTTCACTTTTATTTTAATTGGTTGCTCCACAAATGTAGTCAGTTTTAATTGGCATTTGCTGACACCATCCTGAGAATGAAATAGAGTGGCTGCAAGCAAAAATTATCCTTCAACAGAAGGGGAAATTTAGTAATTGTGCAATATGCTAAAACCCGGTACCAGACGAGACTGCCAACTTTTGAAGGTTGCATCTATTCTTTTTCCCAGTATAATTTTGTGCATCATTTGCTCCTGTATATTTGGTACAATTTAATCCAGTTAGCCTGCAAAAGGGCTTCTTGCCTATTGAAAGCGAGGCTTGTCCTCTCTTCTCTTCCTTCTGCTCTTATTAACATAGAGTTGGAGGAGTAAGATCCCTGTGAAATTCAGATGTGTCACACACCACATATATACTGTGCCATATCTCTTCAGAAACAGCAGCCATCTAGGAACACTGAAGTTCCAAAAGCATTATCTACATTTAGGCTGCAATCCTATACATGCTTACCTGGAAGCAAGACCCATTGCAGTGAGTGGCTCTTATTTCTGAGCAGATGTGCATAGGTCACACTATTAAATACTGGTGGCCAAGCACATGGGAGTAGAAAAGGAACAGTTTGCAAAACTGAATTGCAATTTTTCTCTTCCTTTTAAAATTATTACTATTTCCTTCTGAAAAAGAGTGGAGGGCTGGGCAGGTGATAGCAGTCTTCAGATAATGATAATTTGAAATGCTTGTACAATGTTGGAAATAGAACAGAGAGGAGTTCCTTAGCTGGGAAATAGGTATATGCCCTTACTTCTTGTAGGCTAGCCTTCCTAAAACAAGTGTTCTCCAAGGATGTTGACCCTTGCGTTGATGGAAAGTGTAGTCCCATGCATATTGGGGAAAGCTGCTTAAGGGTATCAGGATTTTTTGCTTATAACCAGTCTACATTATAGCTGTTCTCGGCCTTTTTTTTTTTTTTTTTTTTGCTGTGTATCTCTCATCGGAACGTGTGCAGAAAATTGAGGGTGTGAATTCCCTCGATCAGCTGTGGATGATACTGGGAACTTTGGTCGTTTGGCCACTGTTGTGTGATGCTGTCTCTTTCCCCCTCATCCTGGTCTCAGGTGCCGGATGTGTTCCCTGACATTTTACTCCAAGTCGGAGATGCAGATCCACTCCAAGTCCCACACTGAGGCCAAGCCGCACAAGTGCCCTCACTGCTCCAAGAGCTTCGCCAACAGCTCCTACCTGGCCCAGCACATACGCATTCATTCGGGGGCCAAGCCCTACACCTGCAGCTATTGCCAGAAGGCCTTCCGCCAGCTCTCCCATCTACAGCAGCACACACGGTAAGGGCCAAGGAGGCTGTGGTGGGGAGGCATCCATGATGCATGCTGCCAGCATCTTAGCATGATGCGAGTGCCCTTGGGGAGTCTGCTCAAGGCAGCGCTGCCATGTACTGCCAGCGGCTCCACATTTTGATCATGCAGTAAGCAAAGGTGCCCCTCTGTGTGCGCTATCTGGTCCTCTGCGGAAGGACAATCTGTGATGACGAACTGTTTAGCCACTGGGGATTCATATTATCTGCGGGAGACTGAAGTCTGTAGCTGCAGGACCGATAGCCTCCCTACACTGCCAAAACCTTTGCTGAGCTCTCCATCTCCACCCCTACCCCACCACTGCTTCAGCCCTCCGCTTGTCATACACACATACACTTCTGCCCCCACAAATTCATCTCTCTGGCCTCCTGGTGTAGCTAGGTCTTGGTCTTTCACTCCCTCTTGTGGAGTTCAGGGCAAGATTTCCACTTGGTTTTCCTCCACTGTAGCCAGACAGCATGGTGCCATTCCTCATGTTGTCATTGCTAGCCAGCTGACGGTCATGTCCAACTGCTGCCCCTGCTCCTCCTCTTCGGCAGGATCCACTCCAAGCTCCACACGGCGATTGTCAAGCCGCACAAGTGCCCTCACTGCTCCAAGAGCTTCGCCAACACGTCCTACCTGGCCCAGCACCTCCGCATCCATTCGGGGGTCAAACCCTACACGTGCCGTTACTGCCAGAAGGCGTTCCGCCAGCTCTCCCACCTACAGCAGCACACACGGTAAGGGCCAAGGAGGCTGGGGGCCCAGCCTGGCCCCCCGTACTGTCAGCATGCACCTTTTTGGAGCACACATGCCCAGCATGTAGGGGGTGGGTTGGGGATGTGACCAGTCATGTTAATTGGAAAACCATGGTCCACCAGAGAGGATGGAGTGGGGGCTGCAGAGGAGACACTGACCGTGCCAGGGTAAAGGTTGGGGGGCATGTTCTGGCCCTGGAGAAATCGTTTTTCACACCCCTTCCCACCCAGGGCTCACACAGAGAACAAGAAAGAGAGGTGGGGGCAGACATAGGCTACTGGGATCCCCATCTACAGGGAAATAGAAGGGTTGTGAAATTTGGAAATGGAGTGTGTGGAAGTCACCTTTGGTGTTCCAGGGGATATAAAAGTACACAATTTTCTCAAGCAAGTTTGGCTAGGCATTTTGTATGTGTGTGCTTTGAGGAGGGAAGGCAGATTAATGGATCTGTAGAATCATCCTTTGGCACTGCAGAGGGCAGAATAAAGGACCTGTAGACTTCAGTTGGGAGAACGATCTTGCTCTCTAGTCCTTTGCCCTGGCACTGCCACAGGTGACTGCAGTACCCGTGAGTTTGCCTTTCGCCCGTGAGCTGCTTGTCTCTCTCCTTTTGTTCTTGCATGATCTTGCGCGCTTCCCTTTCTCACTTGCCTAAGTTGGGCTAGAAAGAAGGTGGCAAATAAATTAATAACTATGTCCGGTGGAGGGTGGTGCATGTCTTGGTTTTCTAGAGTGAATCTTCAGACCATCTGGGAGTGGGGCTCTGTTTGATGTTTCTCCTGCTAATCTTTCTTTTGTGCTGTTCCTTTTTGTGGTAGGATCCATACTGGAGACCGGCCCTATAAATGTGCTCATCCTGGGTGTGAGAAGGCTTTCACACAGCTTTCCAACCTGCAGGTAAGGCTGTCCATTTGCCCCACAATGACCTCTGAAATAGGGAAATGATACGTTCCCTCACCTCTTCCCCAGAGCAGATTGATAGAAAAAGGTCATGGTTGAAGAGTACCAGCAGCCTAATATTGGTGTTAGCACCAGCCTAATATTTAAGACACAGCTGGTAGCCACTTCTGTTAATTCAGAGTGGCAAAGGTGCCCTGCACAGGCCGCTCTGTCACCTCCAATTAGGCTAGTGACGTTTTTATTGTCGTTGCCCTGTTTTGTGCAAGCTAGTGATTTTTACAGGCTGTTTACAAGGCTGTGTTAACAGAGGGCGGCTTGCCTTGCTACTCATCACCCAGTGCACAAGCAGTATCACTGTGGCCTTTGGATGTCGGCAGAAACAGAACTGAGATCTGCAAATAAATAACCAGAATTGTGTGGAGACACTTGGATGGGCAAGGAATTGCAATGAACCTGTTCACACATAGCAGTGGCAGATTGTAGTTAATCCGCAGCTTGTGTGGTGTGAGCAACCTGTTTCAGACTTGAATACACAGCTGCCCGTTAGCCTGAACATAGGTTGCCTTGTGACATGTCAACCAACCCAGAGACTGTGGGTTATTCATGGATTAAGTACATCAAATTTAACCTAAAAATAAATCATAGGTCAACTTTCGGTTTGTTTAACACACAAATAACCCATAATGCCTGGATTCATACATCAAGCTGAACAGGAGATACATACTGAAATCAGAAGCAGCTTACAACCTAGCAGATGCAAGGTAATTCTCCCACAGCTTGCCACTGTTATGTGCAAACTGAGTCATTGTGTTAGAATAAGCTGATCGGGGTTTAATGGCTAATTGCATAGTAACGATCTAACTGTAAGTAAGTTCCGCCCCAAATTATTCCATTTGCAAATAGTTCAGGTCAGTATTCAATATTAACTATCTAAAATCTAGAACCAACAAAGTGGGCCTAAAAAAAGAACTTGTTTATTTTTCATAAAATGTTTGAATGAAATCGTATATGAATTGCCTTTATCATAAGAAAAGGTGTTCACCATGAAACCTCAAGCTGTCTACTTTGCATCTAATATCTGGTTGCACCAAAATATAGGCAGATGTAGGTGTTCGGTTGATACGATCAATTATACATATGGTGAAAGTCATAAGCGCTAATATGCAAATTGTGACATCTAAGCAACATCAGATACATTTTGTTTTTCACTCTCAACATTATTGTTTAATCCTGTTCTTCATTGCTTAGAATTGTTAATCCATCTTTGCAGTTGCTGCTACTACTGTACTTACAAACCACAGCACAAGCAAGATCATAAAGTCAGCATGCACATCCTCTACTGCAAGTTCTGTCAACTGATTTGGCAAATCAGTTCAGCAAATCAGGTCCAGCAAATTGTCTTCATTAATTTATAGATGCTGGTTCTTTATTTCATGTGGCTGTTGGCTGAAGAGATCCATGTAAACCTTGCCATCACTATTGTTCTGGGAACACATTGTAAGCTCCAAGTGTTTTCCATATAGAGCACTCAAAATTAACAGTGTGCAGATGGCAGTCAGCACCATCAACACTTGCAAGGATCTATGCAATATCAGGTTTTCTAGAAGGAGTTTTTAAACTTACTTCACTACATGCTTCATAGGATTTGTTGACTTTCCATCATCTCCCCCGTTCAATGTCAGCTCTACTTGGGCTTTTGATGATTGCATGAGCATTTGTTCTATGACCGTATCAGTCCATACCCCAGTCCACATTGTGTTTTGGCACCTTAATACGAACCTACTTTTCTGGAATGTCTGTCTATTTCTACACACAAGTTCTGTTGTCTGCAGACTAATTTAAATTAAATTTCAGTAATTTAAAAGCAGCTTCAATAATGTGGAATTTCTTGGTCTCTGGATCATCTGGTTTTCCAAGCATAGTATAATTAAACACGATTTCAGGGACTGATTTTCCAAGCAGATGCATCTGTATGAAGGTGTTCCATGCATCTCCTCTTGTGTTATGCATTTCTTTGAGTATTTCTCCAGTTTACATGATTCTGACTGTAGTACAGATGCACTCCTCTTTTTTTCTCTTTTGTCCATCATAACATAATCTCAGAACAATCAGCTGTTCTTTTTAATTAAACCAAGTTACTTCTGAGTATCCCCATGTGCACATGATCATTTTTTCCAAGAAATGTGTGCCATTTTTGTTGGTGTTGGTATATAGCATGCTCTGTGATGTTTCATAAGTCTCTCAACAATATTGCCACTTCTCTCCTGATGTCTCGCATGCCTCTTTGCTAAATAACCACACAGCTGTAACTATCTTCACATAATACAAACAATGCTCAATATTCATCATTGTCACATTTATTGAAATGAGAAAGCAGAACTGATAGCTACATTAGTTCACAGTCAGCATTTTGTGACTTAAATTAAAACATACTGCGTGTAGAAATTGCAGAATTTATATAAATACAAAAAAGATAGCATCAGGAGAACAGGAAAGCACTAGATTTGTTTTAATTTTGGTGTTTGCTCAAATAGTGTCGAGAAAGGAAAAGATGTTTGGAGTAGAGTTTTTTGCAGTCAACAACTAAAAGGTTAAATTCCTTGGAACAGGAAAAATGAAACCTTAGGCTAAACATAGACTAACTTTATTTAGTTCTCACTGATTTCAGTGGGGCGGATGTTCAACTGCTAATTTAGTCTGGATCCAGCCTAATATTCTAATTAGCAATAACTCAGCATAAATATTCATTGTTGATAATGTGTTTACTTGATATTGTACATTACAGAAAATAGATCAGGCTTGTTTCAGACTTGTTATAGTACAAAAGAAGTAGCTTAAAAGACCTACCACAGAAAATCAGAAGTTGTTATAGTTGTTGCAGAACAAAGGAAGAGCGCTTGTTTATGTGGGAGGCATATAGTTACTAAGGTGTAGCTTCAGTGGTTGTTCACTATTATTACTGCCACTATTACTATTTTATTACAGCATGTAGGTATTGCTAACTGCTGCAAAGAATAAGAAATATCCAAATGCCTACAAAAATTAGTTTGTCTTCACGGGGCACCAAAAAATGGAAGAGTGGCTGGTGTGGGACACATATGTTGCCTTTAACTTAGAATCTGTGTATCTCACAAATGTAAATACAAATATTGGTTTTACATCAGCTTTGGGTGCCTTCAGTACAAAGGCAATTAAATGTGAGACCTGTCTCTTTGTTACAAAGTCTATTGTCATAAGTCTGGTCACTACCAATTCAGTATGTGGAACCAAGGGCAAAATAGCAAATGTATGTGCTTTTAGACACCTTTCACAGTATGAGAGTAGGGGTTGAAGGGAAATCTTTAGGCCTAAATTGAATTCACTCCCCTTCTTTCTTACCCTTCCACCTCTGTAGTCCCACAGACGGCAGCACAACAAAGACAAACCATTCAAGTGCCACAATTGCCACCGTGCGTACACGGATGCCACCTCGTTAGAGGTTCATCTGGCCACCCATACAGTGAAGCATGCCAAAATCTACAACTGCTCCATGTGCAATCGGGCCTACACCTCGGTAAGCACGAGCCTTGGGCGGGTGAGAGGCAGCCAGAGGGCCAGGTGCACACAGCCAAGTTAGTGCAACGCCCCGAAACAGCTTCCTCTGCTCCTGCTCACCCCATTTGCTGGAATACAGACAGCCTGTCTGCCGGTCCCTGTTCTTCTGATTGTCTTTTTTCCTCTCTGTTCCACTACAGGAGACCTACCTGATGAAACATATGCGGAAACACAACATCCCTGACTCGCAACAGCAGGTGGCCGTTGTCCAGGCTCAAGTGCAAGCCCAAGTCCAGGCTCAAACACAAGCATCACAGCAGCAGCAGCAGCACTTCCAGTCCCAGGGTGGTGGGGCAGCAGGGGGCCCATCCGGAGACAACCCTTCAAACCCCCCACCCCAGTGTTCTTTTGACCTTACACCTTACAAGACTTCAGAGCATCATAAGGACATCTGTCTCACGGTTAGCACCAGCACGATCCAAGTGGAGCATCTTTCTAGCTCCTAGAGACCTTGAGGAAGGGGAGTGGAAAACTTCTCATGCCTAATCTGTGCCCCAGGGCATTTCTTGTGTGATGGCCTCTCCTCATGCAGCAGCCTCTGGCCTCTTCCACTACAGCTTCCCTTTGGGGAGGGGAAAGGGGGTTATATCTTTGTAAGGGCCACTACTTGGCTTCACCATGCGTGCCTCCAGAGGCACAACATCATGCTCTACTGGGGAGAAGCGCTCCCTTCTCGTGGGAGGGGCCTCCCCCTTCTGCAAGCACCATTGGTTTATCAAGGGAACGCCCCCATTTCTGTCTCATTTTGTATGGTGCAAGGAACACCCTCTGGTGCCTAGCAAGCCGATGGGAAATGAGGAGATGCTCGTGGGTGTCAGGGCTTCAGATCGACGGGGAGCACACAGTGAGGAGGTTTCTGTTTGTGTGGAGGGTGGAGAATTTGCTCTCTCTGCCTCCCTCCCTGATCCTGTGTGTTGGGGAGGAAGAATGGTTGCCCTAATGTTAGGCATCGTACATGCAACCATGGGGTGTTGCTGGGGCTTGACTTGCACCAACCTAATCCAATGTGATAGATGGCTGTGTGAGGGCTTGCTCCTGTTCTGTCAGCCAAACTGCAGGAGGAAGTGGGGAGCAGGCTGGGTGGGGGCTGCAGCTCACAGCCGTTTCAGCGCGTAACCTCCGCCACCATGATTGTGGCCTGCTGCAGGCATAAATAGAAAGTCTGAACCAAAAAAGCCGCTAGTGGGAAGAGTGCCAAAATAAACGTGTTCCCCCTCACCCAGAGAGTGGGGCGGAGAAGGCGGTCCTTCCATCTTGCTCACCCTGAAAGCACAGGCTACGACCCCAGATGAAGAGGAGACACTTTCGAGGGGCCAGTGGGAAAGGGAATTGTTGAGCTGCTGTTCTCTGCACATCATCCGGATGCTCTTTTCACGCTCTTCATTGCCAAGGCAGACTGGAATGAGGTGGCTGTGGTGGTGCTACTTGGAGAGCAAGAATCAGAGGAATCTTCCAGAGGGGGGACAAAGGAGAAGATAGGGTGGAGCCAACCACCCCTGCACAGAGTGACCAATGAGAAGGGAGAAATTCCCAGGAATAGACTCAAGCCACCTCCCCCATTGAATTTATATATAAATATAAATAAATAAATATATATAAATATATATATATATATATATATACAGATAGATAGATATATCTATTCACAACCCAACCCCATCCAGCCTGCTCTGTCCTTGCTGTAACTGTTTCTATCTGTGTTTATAAAATGCATTATCCTTGCACACTTCTATTTTCAATCTTTGGTTTTTACCCCTCTTATTCAATTGCATTCTTCATTTTCAAATTATTTCTCCATTTACTTCTTCCCCCTTTCCCTTCTCTTTAATCTTGTGGCTTCCTATGCCTTCATTTCAATGTTCTGGTTATCATTGGGATCACAGAGACAGAAAAGGAGGCACAAAAAACGCTAATTGAGATTTTCGTGATAAAACAATCCCTCGCGGCCATGCAGATTTTTCAGGAAGGGTGGATGGGTGGGGGTTTGCAAGGACTGGCTTTTTAAAATGCTGGTGCATACAAATAAATTGGTTCAGATGCCTTTCTATACAAATGAAAGTACTGGCAGTTATTGGCAGTCGTTCTGTGTCCAGGGCAAGGACATAAGGATTGCATGTTCTTCCCTCGTTCCTGAGAAAGCCATTCCAAGGAGGAATATTGCAGGCCACATTGTTTGCTAACACTTCTACTTCCCTGAGTTCAGAAAACAACTGTTGCGTGAAGAAAAACTCATGAGTGACCTGATAATCCTGCCCACTTGGGATGGATCAGGACTGACGGACATTTCCTTCCTCTCCCGCCCCCCCCCCCCCCGCTTCCCCTGGACCACACACAGCTCCAGTAAAATCAGATAGAATCTCAAGGTGGTGGTTTGGCTCCAGGGACTCTGGTAAATTTGAGAGCAAGTGTGCTGTTTCTGTGTCAGGCATGAGTATGAACTTTGTGTGTGCATGTGTCCCTGCATTTCATGCATGCCGGTCTGGCAGAATCCTGCACTTCTCTCCCCTCAGGGTGTGAATATTTGGGCCTGGTAATACATGTGTTACATGTGTAATCATTGTTGCAAGTATTGTAAAAACAGGAGTTGTATTTGCCTTTTCTTTGCACCAGGCTGAAATGGAACAATAGAGAGTGAATTTCTTGAGAACTGTGTACCAAGCATCATGTCCCAAACACAATTTTGAGTGTTAACTCAACTTGTCATAATTCTAATGTCAATTTGGCCTGTTGTGTATTTCCAGTGCCTCCCACTTGTATACATATAGCAGCAGATTCTCCTGTCCATGAGAGCCACCAGTTTGGGGTCGGGTAGGGTGGGAGGCGCTTGCCAGCTTCAAGACCAAAGACCTCCCTTTCCTATTGCAAGATGGATCGATTATTTGATGAACCATAAAGAATGCAGTAGTGGTGGTCTTTTCCTAGCAGGTTAGTGCAGAGTCTAAGGTGTGTACAAGTGGTAGCTATGTCATAAACCTGGAAGTGTTTTGTGAGAATACAGCTGATGCCTTTGGTACATAAGGCCCCACTCCTAATTCTGTTGAGCCTGCCTTTTATGCCTTGTGTTTCTTCTGTCTATTTATGGCCTACAGACAAGTTTCTGAATGTGCAGAAGATGTTTAACCACAGAGGGGCAGGAAAGAATATGTACTGGCATTTGGTGTCAGTGGGGCTTGCATTAATACCTCTCAGGTCTTTGAAGATGTGCTGTTTCTGTACTGTTTCAGTATTTCAGTATGGGTGCGCAAGCTGTGGTGTGTGGGCCACATGTAGTCCCCCAGGTCTAATTTTGGCCTCCTATGAGAACAGCAGCCTTCCTGACTCCAAACACTCTCCCAGCAATTCTGATATGTATCAAGATTCCATGTGTATGTGTGTGCATGTGTGCCTGGATATCCCATACAGTTGTGACTGAGAATGGCACACCCCTGATGCAGAGATTAGTAAAAGTGTGCACTGTGACTTGGGGATGGGCAACAGGAGAGTAAGGAGATGTGAGAATGCAAACTCTTATATGTTCTAAGCCTTAAGGAGCTGGGTGGAACTGTGAGCTCCCTGCCTCTCACTGGGATGAAACATAAGCAGCTGCATTGGGTATAAGTTGAGGAATATGTGCTCCAAGCAGACACACTCAAGTCTGCCATATGTGGCACAGGCCAGTTGGCTTAGGTGCTGTGGCCTTGTTGTGCTTAATGGGGTTGAGAGCCACCTGTGGCCCTAAACATTGAACCCTGAAGGAAGATACAAGAATTACATCTGCCTGTTAGCACTTGAAGTTGGAATGTAGGAGTGCTACAGTCCATCAGGCTGAACAGGTGTGGACTATAGAAACAGTTTGTCTCTGTACAAAGCATCTCCCTTTGCTGACACCTCTTCTGCCATTCCCTGCCTTGCCTGAAATAAGCATCCTTGCCTCTGAGTTACATTAGAGAGAGGAGAGATTGTGGAAAATGGATTGTGGGAACTGAGGTGAGAGAACATAAGATTCTTTATGTTGAATGTAGAGCACTTCTCCACAGATGCAGTGCTAAAGTAGCCAATGAAAACACAACAAGCCAAGAAAGCAGTAAGGCACTGCTCAGTGTTTGTGCTTTACTTGAATTTTTTCCATCTTCAGTGCAGAGAAGAGCACCAGGTTATTGAATATTAAGAGGACTGTTTCCTATTTGTTCATACCTTTTTAAATTACCACATCAGTTCAGTGTGGGTAACTTTCAGCTAAGAGCCTTTCATATTTGCATTTCCCAGAGGGAGAGGGGTATTTTAAATTTCCAACATTAATATTGCATTAGAACTTTTTGTATTTAATTTCATTACTTTTTTAAAAAAGAATAAATTCCAAAAGCCCTCTTAACCTTCATGGAACTGCGTTTTTGTGTGGTTAAATTTTCTTTGACAACTGAGCATGGCTGGATGGGTGTTACAATCAAAGCATCCTCTTGCTTTAGTACAGACCAAAAGGCACAAGAAGAATCAAATGCTTTTGAAATTATGCTGTTCAGGTCCACATGTGTTCCTGAACATTAGATTGGCAGTGTGTTCATACATATTCCTGGCCACTTCTAGGTTGTCATACTACTCCATGTCAGATGAACATAGCAGGGCTCCCTCTACCATCTGTCATCTACATTATGCTGTTGCCATGTATGGATTCTTGATAAAAACCAGGTCTTCCAGTCTCTCTCCTGCAAGGGCGTATGTCTTGATGCTTTTCCTCACTTTTTAATGGAAATCTTTTGCACACACCAAAGCAGTAATTATTGGGTCTGTTGCTGGTTTCATAGGGATTTGCATCTTGTTAAGAAGTATTCAAGTTTGTGTGGTAGGTAGCATTCTATGCCTGGGCAACCTAAACATTGCAGAGAATAGTTCAATTCATTTTTTAAAATATACTTGACTAATTGATTTAGCTCCTTCTGGGATGCTCTCCTTAATGTGATGAGGGGGTTTGAGAGTGTTAGATAAGCTGAGGGCAATGCTGCCAGTAGGCCAAACTGTCTCACTGGGCTCATCTAGCGGGGTCACCCAAGGCTGCATGGTCAAGCTGAGGCACCACCCTCGGAGAGGCATCCACCCTCTTCAGGGAGAACAGTCGCTTCAGCAGAAGAGAATAGAGATCTCTAATGGTGGTGGGGGCAGTGACTGGGCAGCACTGATAGCTGAAGGCGGCCCAGGCAGAGGATTCTTCACAGACGGTGGTGGTGATGCTCAGAAGAAGGCAATGGTAGACCACTTCTGAGTCTTCTGGCCTTGAAAACCCTGGGATGAAACAATCCAGATTGGAAGGCACTCAAGAAGCTCCTGGGGAAGAGCAAAGGACAAGTACGAAGACCACAGTTACTTGCCATTCAGCTGGATCAAAGCTGAAAGGAAGTCTAGTGGCTGACATGCACCGAGGTGAAAGGAAAGGTCCTTTGCTGCACAACATACACTATTGGAACATGAAACGTATGAACCAAAGCAAATCGAAAACCATAAAACAGGAAATAGAAAGCTTAAACGTTGCAGCACTCCGTGTGATTGAACTGAACGTCGGGTGCACACAGCATGCCAGGTTGCATGAGAACTCAAGCTCAGTGGAGATGAGGTTGTTGTGGAATCCCAGCATGTCCAAACAGTAAACCAAGGTTAGGGTGTTTCTGGGAAGATGGGGGGAGGAATTGACAGTTTGGCCTGATGGGAGCCCAGGTCAAGCCACCTATGGGAATGCGGAAATAGAGGAAGAAGAAGAAGGATTGACCGTTCAGGCTGATGGGAGCCCCAGTTACCAATCTGTGCAGAAGAGGTAGAGCCGGAGGGTGGGCATGTCTCACAGCAGGGGAGAGGGGATAGAGTTCAGTAGTTTGTGGGACACACAAGTCCCTCCTGAAGAGGTGGTACCAGTTGCCAAGCAACAGCACCAGTGGGTGGTTCAACTGGGTGAGAAATGGGAAGAGCGCAGGGAGCATGATTTCACCGGGCTCTGCCCTCAGGAGCAAGATGCTGAAGAGGTTATGAAGAAGCAAGGGAATGATGGATTTCAAAGAGGGATCAACATTTTACTCTGGGTGAACTCAAAGGCATGTAACAATAACGTTTATTGGAAAAGGAGTTCTGGAGAAGCATGTTTACTCAGGAGGACACCACAGCTCATGACAGTGGACTGGAAAATGGGACAATTTTGATCAGACACACACCAAGTGTTTTACTCTGGAAATGACAAACTCAGAAGAAACAGAGTGGTTCTAATACTGGGACAAGACAGCACAGGCAGCAGCACAGGCATGCAAAATCCAACTGAATAATACCACTCAAAATTTGCAGAAACCCTATCAACATATAACCATCATTCAAGTATATGCTGCAACAACAGAGGCTGAAGAAATAAAAAAGTTTACACAGGTGTTACAAACGTTGCACAAGACATGATGCTAATCCTAATTGAACGGAATGCAAAAGTACGAAACAAACGTAGGGCAATTTGGCCTAAGGGTAAGAGACAAAGCAGGAGAATAATTCATAGAATTCTATGAAGCCAATGATCTGTTTATACTAAATGCATACTTCAATCGGTAAGCTGGACAACTTTATGCATGGATGTCACCAATGGTCAATACAGTAATAAAATAGACTATGTAATTGGAAACAGGAGATGGAAAAGCTGTATTCTCACTGCCAAAACAAGGCCAGGAGCAGATTGCATTACTGACCATGAACTCTTAATATCAAAAATCATGTTTGATATAAAGTAAAGCTGCAAAAAGATCACCAAAAGAAATATAATGCCAAAGTACAACTTAAATAATATTCCTGAGGAATTTAAAGTCCACAGAAATAATAGATTTGCACGATTCAGCTTAACTGACCATGTGCAAGAACAGCTGTGAACTGATACCAGCGAGAGTATTAGGAAAGAATGCCAAAATGCAATTCCTGTACCAAATGAAAGAGAAGGTCTAGATCAGTGATGGCGAACCTTTTAGAGACCGAGTGCCCAGAGGGCAACCCAGAACCCATTTATTTATTGCAAAGTGTCAACATTGCAATAAAACCTGAATACTGAGGTTTTAGTTTAGAAAAAACTCTTTTTGTCATAAAAGAAAAACACAACAACAGAGAGAAGGAGCCATGTTCACGTTCAGCGCCCCCAAGTCGGGGGACGCTGGACTTGCTTGCCCCTGGGGGCGCGCAATCCCTCCCTCCCTCCCTCCTTCCTCACCCCCAAACCAGCCATTGGGAATGCCGCAGAAGCTTCAGTGGTGCTTGACAGTTTACCGGAGGGGCGGAATGGGGGGAGAGAGACCTAAACTAAGGGTGAGGAGAAGCTATTGCTGATCCCTTCCATACTTCCTTTGGGATCTTCCTTGAGGTGCCGCCACGGCGCTGCCAAGCCTTGGCGAGTGGGGTCGGCTGGGGAGGGGCGTCCCCGCCACGCAGCCGCTCCTCTCGCTTCGCGGCAGTTCCAGCCTCCACTTTTCCTCGTTTTGGGCTCTCTCCCCAGGAAGCGCCATATCTATCCCTGGTGCTCTCTCTCCTCCTCCTCCTCGCTCCAGCTGCTGCTGCTGCTGCTGCTGCTCTGCCGCCTCAACTCCGTCGCAGGCAGGCAGGCGCTTGGCTGCCTGGCTGCCCCTGTGGCTACCGAGTCGGTAGGATCCCACCACTGCACCAGTAGGGCGGCTTGGGCAGCCGCTCACACGCTGCGGGCTGGGAGGAGGAAGAGGAGGCAGGAGGAGGGTGCCTCTGCCAGCACTCGACATGCCCACTTGCTGCTCGCCTGCTGCCTTCCTGGCACACCCACCGCGGCTGTTGCACCTGCCTCTGGTCACCTGTTTGGCACTGCCTCTTGCGGCGAGTTGCGGCTAATGAGTGACGTCTTGCCTGGTGCTGTTACTCTTTCCGAATATGTGCATGGCTGCTGGGGCGACTTGGCTCATGTGCCAACAGAGAGGGCTCTGTGTGCTGGCTGTGGCACGTGTGCCATAGGTTTGCCATCACTGGTCTAGATGGATGACGTTACACCCGCAATTGCTAAGGACAGGTGAGTAGCGAAAGGTGGCAGAAATTGGGCCAAAATCCTGAATGCAACTTTTCAGTGATTATCTTGTAGGAACAAAATGTACTATTAAAATGGCCAGTGCAAAGAAATGGAGCTGAACAGCAAAAGAAGACAAAAAAATCCATGTAATCAAAGGGAAATTCAGACCTAGACTAAGAACGCTGAAAGACCAACAGAAGTAAGTACTATCTGACCAGCAGAAAATAAAGATAAGATTGAAAGAATGTACAGAAGAACAATACAGAAGAAATGAAAGGAAATAGACTTCTTCAAAGAGGAATTCTATGAAAAGAGCTTGCAATATAGATAGGTTTTAAATAGTTTGTTGTATTTTTTATATGTTGTGAGCCACCCCGAAGCTTTGTTGCAATGGGGCGGCATAGAAATGTTTAAATGAATGAATGAATGAATGAATGATAAATATTAGAAAGAATGAAAGCAAATAAAGGCAGATGTTTCCCTAGAAGCAAAAATGACAAAACTGTGGCTGCCATACTTTGGGCACATCATGAGAAGGCAAGATGCACAGAAGAAGGCAACTGTGTTATAGAGAGTCAAAGGGAGAGGGAGAAAAGGAAGATCAGATGTGAAATGGATTGAATCCATAATGGAAATCATAGCCATGAACTTAGAAGAGCTGAGCAGGGTTGTCCTGCACATGACATTTTGGAGGGCTTTCATGCATAGGGTCACCAAGGTACAAAGTCCTACAACTCCCATCATTGCCCAGCCAGCATGTAGGACTGAAATTTGTAGGACTATCTTCTGCCTAAACATGCATAGGATTGCAGCCATATTAAACTTTTATCTCCTCATTTCACACAAAGTGGGGCTCAAGTCAGCTAATAGTAATAATGTACAGATGAAAATAAAATATTGGTTAAAATAACATAAAATCAAATCAATTAAGCACAATGAGGTATGGCAGTAGAATAATCCATAGAATAGACCAAAAGAAATACAGCTGAGCTGATCTAATTCCAAGTCACAGGAATAAGGTTCTCCCCAAGTTACATAGCAATTGTTAACTTCTGATGCTGATTTGTTGCTTCATCTGAACAGGCAACAGTTTGTGCAACACAAAAGAAAACCCTGAGAGAGAGAAGGGAATGCATAAACCCAGACGTCCTTGGTGCTTTTTCTCATAATGACAAACTATGGTTTGGTTTTATTTTAATGAACCCATAGGTATCATGGAATTCATTGCCACAGTTGATGGAGCCAACACCCCTCTCCTATACCCCAGCATCCTAACTTCAGTGGAATACTTCTGCATCAAGTACTTCTAAGTTCAGGGACAGTGTACCTCTGCATTTAAATTACTGGACGTATACAATGGAGGAGTGCCACGTCAGGTAAGCCTTAGATCTGTGGAGAGTGTTCCAAAGGCAGGTGTCACAACTGAAAAGGGCGTCTCCTTGGTTGCTCTCTGCCTAACCTCAGGAGGTGGGCCCACCTTAATAAAGTCTTCTGAAATGCTATCTGTATACCAGAAAGTTCATACGTGGTAAAATACTTTTTCAGGTCCCAAACCATCCTAAATGGTGAGGTTGACTTGGGAGCTGGTTTCACAGAAAACTGCAAACCCATTATCATCATCGGGTTCCAGCAAGCCCCTTTGAACAGCCTGTAGCTCCCAAGCAGTCTTCAAAGGCAGCTTGTTGGTGGCCTGAGCATGGATGACTCTTACAGTGTGGAGAACTGCTGGAAACGACTTCATGCCACATACGAAGCTCAAGCTTTGTCTCAGGAGGCCCATTAGGATGCCCAAGCTGTGGGCCGGGTTGCTTAAAGCTAGGGTGGGGAATGTGTGGTCTTCCAGATGTAGCTGGATTGCAAATCCTATCAACCTTCTCCACTGGTCATGCTAGCTAGGCTGATGAGACTTGTAGTCCAAGCCAGTTGGGAGGGCCATGTGTTCCCCACCGTCGCTTGTGGCAGTCTGCAGCCATATCCAGGTTGAGCTCCATCCCAGGCAGGCTCTTGACAGAACTGAGCTTCAGTTTATTGACCTCCCTTCCGTCTTTTACCATACACTGATTCAGCACTTCTCCTCCTCCCTTGAATCTGATGAAAAAGAGAGGGCTATCGGTGTAGGGATGGCGTCATGCAAATGATCTCCTTGAAAAGTTTCATATTAGATACTAAGTCATGAGACCCACGGAAATAAGTCCACAGGACACAGTGCTAATCTCCCAAAGAAATGGCAGTTCAGCTAACAGCGGAACCACTCGACTGCAGTGCCCCAAATTTCTAGCTATTGTGATCAGTAGCAATGAAAGCTGTCAAGAGCTCCAGGAGAATCAAGGTCATTCTTCTGCTTTGTCAGACCAGCTAATGGAAGCTATTTTAAGGCCACAACCCGCCCTCCATGGCTTCAGGCAGGGGTTTGGCCAGCCCTCCCTGGAAACACTGGGAACTGGATGTAGGACCTTCTGTGTGCAGAAATAGGTGCTTTTCCGTTGAACAGCATCCTAGCCTCCTCTGATAGTGCTCGGTGACAACAGGCTCAAAAATATTGCCCCCGGAGGGGGAAACCTGCCCCTGACTGATGATGGATGTTGGGGGAAGGGTCCTTGAGAAGTGGCCTTAGAACTGCCTCTTTCAAGGAGCTGGGACAACATGCTCACACAAAACATTGTTTCCTGGGCCTATCCACTTGGGTTTATTTGCAAAAAACCACAGGCCACCCAGAGGGCACAGGTTCATCACATTCAAAGATGCATTCTGGGACTAAGGATCCCCATACATTGGACCCTGTTTTATATCATTCATATTTAATCTGTTGGGCTACAAGAGCAAACACAGAGGCCTAATGTGTAATATTTGGCCCTATCACCAAACAGGTGACAGATCCTTTTCCTTAAGGATCAAGAAAGGAGGCGTCTCAGGCTTCTCTTTCAGAAACCTATTTCTAAGGTAACTGGACAGATAACAATGGGATAACATGCATGATGGAGCACAATCTTTCACCTCTTTCTTGGTACCAAAGTATACATGATAGTTTACTGGTGTTCCTCATACATGCCCTCAAGCTGTGCTGTGGGCATCATTGGCTGTGAAAGTTGGACCATAAGGAAGGCTGAGCACCAAAGAATTGAGGCCTTTGAATTGTGGTGCTGGAGGAGACTCCTGCGAGTCCCTTGGACCACAAGGTGATCAAACCAGTCAGTCCTAGAGGAGATCAACCCTGACTGCTCTTTAGAAGGCCAGATGCTGAAGATGAAACTCAAATACATTGGCCACCTAATGAGAAGGAAGAACTCCCTGGAGAAGAGCCTAATGCTGGGAACAATTGACGGCAAAAGAAGGAGGGGATGGCAGAGGATGAGGTGGCTAGATGGAGTCACTGAGGCGTTTGGTGTGAGCTTGAGTGGACTCCGGGCGATGGTGGAAGACAGGAAGGCCTGGAGGAATGTTGTCCATGGGGTCGTGGTGGGTTGGACACGACTTCGTGACTAACATAAGATGATACCAAGTAATTTTATTTGCGCTTTCTAGCTGTATATTTAACAATAAACTGACCAAACAAAATGATGAGTTCCCTTTACAAAATCCAGCCTGTCCTAACACAATAATAATTGTTTATTATATCAATTGCAGCTTTTACATACCACATCCACCTAACTTATAGGGTGATCATTCATTGGAATACTCTTGTAGTCCTCCTTACGTCTAAATACTATACAACTAGATCATCATCCAGATGGAATCTTACCGCAACCAATTATGAAACATCGATGGTTACTCTTACTATCAGGATCATTGATGAACATAAAAAGCATTGCAAGTATTGGTCTACCAATCAACATACTGTTCATAAATTTGGGGAGGGCAGCATGTCCTCATCTGGGCCATTTTTAGTAACGCTCTTAGATCAGCTTTCTAACATCATCCTCTGAAGTCAAAGGCCACGAAGATGTATTTTTGAGATTGTAAATTGTTACTGTTGGGTATTTTATTACCAAGCTATTGCAAGAATAGTTAATTATATAGCAAAAATTATCTTGCTGTTGTATGCCTGGCACCTGTGATTAAATATCAGTTTCGCTCATTCTATACAATATGATAATGTAAAATATAGTGGAATTTTTCTCCATTGGTGCACAACCTAATTCCTTTCAAAACTCAAGGAGAAAATTCTCTTTCTTTTAAACCAAGTTCTTATGGACTCTTCATTCTGCAGTTAGTACCTACAATGCCATTGGAGACTATCTTTCAAAAAACTGATTTTTTAAAAAACATATTTAGCCCTCCTACAAACAGAATCAAATCAGCAACTATTAAACTATTTCACTGTTTGGGAAGAGTTAGACTGCAAAAGAACTGAGTTTAATGTCTTTAGCATATCAGTAAAACTATGCAAAGTAATTAAAATATCCTTAACTTTAGCTAAGCTACAATCTTGAAAGAAATCAACATTCTTTGAAGAACACTGGTGTCTTGTCAGGGTCATCTTAACAGCATTATGAGCCCTGGGCAAAGCAGTGTACTGGGGTCCCTACGACAACTACAACTACTGTTAATTTTGGAAGTTTTCTAATTTTCCAAGGGTTAACATACACAGATTAGTATGGGGCCCACGGACAAGTGCCCATCAGGCCAATGCGTTAAGACGACCCTGTGTCTTGTACATCTAGTATTTTGGATAGTATAGCTAATATTGAGGATGTTTCTCAGACTTATCTGAGCAATAAAAAATAAGTCTAGTTGGAATGATGGTTTTCCAGTCTACAATAAAATGATTAAATAATGGAACAGCTGCCCTAGAAGAAGTATGTAATCAATAAGACTTCTTTCCTGGACAAGACCTTCTGAATCTCTTTTACCTCTTCCAATTCATCTGCTGATAACAAGTTTTTAAAAGTCCAGCTTTTGGAAGAGTCCAAATCCTGCAAAATTATTTGTGAGTAAAGAATGAAATCGTCAGTTTGGAGGCCTCTTTTCATTTTGTTACAAGTAACTATTCATCCTGTCTTATTTTGGCATTAAAATCACCAGCACTAAATATGTAAGGGTCTAACAATCATAGTATAGATTTCAGATGCATTTTACTGAAGTGTTTACAAAAACCTTTCCCACAATACTCAGATGCTTCAGGGGGAATGTAAACAATACCAAAAAAGAAAAGAAAAAAAGCACTAAAGCCCAAAGTAAGGAAAATTCCTCTGAATTTGGGAACCCAACGCTCCCTTGCTCGTCCTGAGGCCGTGCCATCATTTTGACCTTCTTTTCCTTCTTTCTCATCCTCTCTTCGCGCATACACTTTCTGAGCCTCTCTCAACAAATCTTCCAACGTCCTTGCTTCCCATCCATCCAACTTCTGCCATTTCTGCCTAATATCCTCCCATGCCTTCCCTGCAAACTGATCCTTCAGCAATATCAGATGGCCTGGATTTCCCTAATTCAGATGCCCATTTTTCTGCATCTGCACCTTCAGTCCCTTCACACACTCTGATGGAGCTTCATCTTTCTTTTGATCCAAACACAAAGTCTTGTGTGCATTAAGAGACTGAGGTACTGCTTCTTTAATTCCCTTGACCATATACTGGCGATATACTCTAATAATTCCTAAATAATTCTGACTGGAGTGTATTTTGGCCGTACAAATACACAGGAGTGCTTCATTTCCTCCTTTTCCAGTCCTCTCCCCAGGGAAGACTATCCCAGAACCTGAACACTCTCCCCAGAGGAGTCCGATCTGGGATGTCAGGGGCTTTCCCTCACTCCCTGCCTGTAGGGGCATCCGTCCCCCTTTTCAGACCCTCTATTCCCCATCACTCCCCTTGAGTGTTCGGCTCCAGTCCCAGCCAGTGTTCCTGGGGCGTCACTCTGTGGGAGTCGCTGAACAAAGTCTCGGGTCTCCGATTGCGCCCACCCCGAACAGACAGCCTCCCCCAGGGCCCACCAAAATCGGCAGGGTGTGCACTCCCTCAGTAGGCTGCCGGATGAGTCGACGACGGCGGATCTGTCACAAGCCCCCGGACAAGCCCCCACGCCTCTTATGCAGAAAAGTGCAAAAGAACTGCCCCCAATTTAAATAACTGAGACTGCCAACAGAGTGGGGTAATCTCTTCGCTTATTGGAACAGACGGGGAGAGCCCAGTCTATCGGAACCTCTCTGAAGTGCAAGCACACAAAGCAGCTCCTTTTCCTCCTCCATCAGTCACCACAGCCCTCCCCATTTCCCTCACTGGGTGAGGAACTAGGAAGTGCCCATCTCTCCATCCGCCTACTACATATTTCCCCTCTCATCCCACTCAATACATCCACATACATTACATGTGCACTATCATTAGCCCATTGTCTATTCAAGGTGTGTGAGTTAATATTCATCGACCTAGTGTGCTTATGCTCATAACCAGAGGTTCACTAGCTCACTCCTCTCTAGCTTCACCTTGCCCTATGACCCCCGCCTCCTAAAACTACTGGGAGGGTGAGATAGGTAGTCAGACACCTTCTCTCAAGCCAAATACCATATTTTTCGCTCTGTAAGACACGCCTGACCATAAGACACACCTAGAGGAGGAAAACAAGAAAAAAATATATTCTGAATCAAATGGGCACATAATCACAGGCACATTCCCCATCCCTTCCCCATGGGCTGCACATCTGACAGACTTACTGCACACACATATTCGCTCTATAAGATGCACAGACATTTCCCCTTACTTTTGGGGGGGGGAAGTGAGTCTTATAGAGCAAAAAACACGGTATCTCTTTCACCCCTCCACATTCCTTCATGACTTGGTTATTATCTTCTCTGCTTCTCAGGCACTGTGTTGCTTCCTTCGCTAGCAGCCCTCGCTATTCTCCGTTCGTTTCCTGCTTTACTTTCCTGATGCTGTCCCTGCAACTGCTTGCTGCTCTCTGTTCAGGCTCTTCCTCCATGGCCTGGCCCTGCTTCCACTTCCTGTCCATGGTCTGGTTTTCTTCCGGGCTGCCACGCAATTCTTTGTGGGGCCACGTGGGCTTCCTCTCTTGCCTGCCACACTCTGAAACGTGCCTGGATGGTCCTGCCTGCGGGAGTTCTCTGAATAGCCACAGACCCCCCCCCCCTTTTGCACACGAGGCAAGGCTGCCGAGAGCCCCCTCTTGGGGCCCACACTTGGCAGGAGCGGCCAGGCAGGCAGGCTGAGGGCGCTGCCCATCCCAGTCCGTGGGCAGCACGTGGGACGGCTGCTCCTGGGTCTCCACTCCATGCCCCCAAACGTGCATCAAAGACCCTCTCCTTAGTCACAGCATTCTGGCTGCTTTGCCTTGCAGTGATCCAAAATGGTTGCCTTGCAGCACGCACCCCCTGGCCACTGACCCAGGCAGGCTGCAAAGAGCTTTCTTGTATTGGGGTTGTTCGGCTTTGTTATTCCACCTTCTGAGGATATCTCCTCTTCTGAGGAATGAAAATGGCTTACATATTTCCTTGGATCCTAACAACAACCCTGTGAGGTAGGCACAGCCAAGAGTGAGCTGTGGCTGAAAGTCACCCAGTGAGCCGTGAAGGGACATGCTGGAGAGAAAAGGATCCAGTGAGCACGAGGAGGGGACTGAACAAGAAAGTGACAGAGAGAGGGAGAGAGGGAGGGAGAGAGAAGGAGGGGCAATGAACTGGAGAATTTGTTGCATGTTTGTGTGTGTGTCTGGTGTGGCGAAGACCAGAAATCACCACCCTTCCAAATGTTTTTAAAGAGCCCTCCTGCTTCCCTTCCCTGGAAGCCATCTTCCCTTCCCACGACAGGCCCGATCCTCTTTCTGGATCTACCATCTAAAGCAAAACCAGCTTCTATAAAACAACATTCAAATGTTTGCCATTCAAATTTTAAAACCACTTGTAAAATGCATACAACTTTCCAATAAAGTAAGGTAAAGCTTGGGGCCTGTTAAGCAGCCAACAAAGCTCCGCTAAATGAATGCAATGTCCCCTGGTAGGGGAAGGGCCTCAGAGACAGAGGCCGGAGGGACAGAGAGGTTGGCAAGGGGGTCTTGCTGGGCTGCCCATTCCAGGACTGGGGGGCCACCACTGAGCAGGACTTCAGAGCAGGGCACGTGCCACCCGAGCGGAATGCAAGGGGGCGCAACCCCTCCAAGTCCTCTGTGGGTTTGCAAAGCACCTCTAGGCCCCACGCTACCAGGAGCACCTTGCAGGAAGGCTGAATGCCGCTTGTTGCTATGGCAGCTGCTTGCCTGGGCCAGGTTCTGGCTGGCCAATGGTGGCCACTGGTGCGGGTGCGAGCGGAGGCCAGCTGCCTCTGCTCGAGGACATTGCAGCCTTTCAGTGGAGTTGAAGCTGTGCCCGGTGTCATGATCCGAGACTCTTGGCCCCAATGGAGTTTCTCACCTCCACAGTGATAATCAGGAAGCGGGAAGTTCTCCTTTCTCTTTCTCTTCTCTTCCCCGTCCAGGCCTGCACTCAAGAGCACCCTCATGTGGGGAGGCGCCTGGCCAGCCCCCCACTCACCCCTCTGTCCTGCAACTCGCGAAGCAGCCTTCCCCTCAGACAAGAGGCCGTGGGGGCCGCCTGCTGCAGCTGCCCTGCTGCCAACCCACAACAAGGGGGAGCGGATGCAGCCCCACACGCCTCTGGCCAGCTCCATCCTCCTTTGGACTGCACCCTGCAGAGACACGTGATCCTCAGAGTGGGCGTATCCTGTCGAGAGGACCCTGAGGCAAGCCGCTTGAAGGGCCCCCATGAGCTCCCCCCACTCTCCCCACTAGGCAACATGGGACTCCTGAAGTGGTTCTGGGACCATCTGTGTTGCTGCTGCTGCCGCTCCTCTGCATGGACTGGGAGGATCAGGGAGAGGAAGCCAGAGGAAGACTTGAGTGAGTTCTCGCTTTAGAGAAATGGGGAAAGGCTGACGGGAGGAAGAGGCCTCTCCCAAGTCCGGATTCTTCCACCCAGGAGATGCCAGCCCTGTCTCCTTTCCCATAGGTCCAGGCCCTGCTGGAGCAGAAGACCCTCTGGAGCCCAGGTAAGAAGGACCCTCCAGCATGATGCACACGCACATTCGATCCCTCCCATCTGGAAAGGGCCACGATATGCCAGGCATTCAGTAGCGCTGCTCTCTGTTGCTGATCAGAGAGGACACCGCTCACAGTGGAAGACTTCCAATTCCTGGCAGTCTTGGACCACGGCGGGTTTAGAAAGGTGAGGGACCCAGAGACCCCTGGAGCCGTTTTGGGATGCCAGGAGGAAGGAAGCCTGGACTAAGGCCTTCCCCTCTCTTTCAGGTCTTGCTGGCCGAGTACAAGCCCAAGAAGTCACTCTTGGCCGTGAATAGTGTACGCAAGGCTGACCTGGAGCATGTGCACCAGTAAGTGGGAAGAGAAGGAAATGCCAGAGGCGTCCTCACTGCACTGAGGTGGGAACCGAAGTGGCTCGGCCCCATGGATCCCCTGAGGGGTTGTGCAGAGGATCAGTCTGATGGGTGCCACCCCCCCTTGGGCGAAGCAAGCCCGTTGCCAGGCTGAGGCTGAGGGCAGCGGGTGGTGCTGGCTCCCAGCCACGGGTTGCTCGGGCAGATCTGCTTCCTTGACATGGAGATGAGAGCCACTCTGCCTGAGTCCCGTCTCTCTGCCAGTCTCACTGCTTTCTGTACCTGGTCTTTTCAGGCTCGAAACAGAGAAGAGTGTGTTGCAGCTCAATACCAAGAGGAAGCACCCATTTGTCGTCAAGCCTTCTGGGAGCTTCCAAACAGCAACACACGTCAGCCTGGCGATGGAGCACGCTCCCGCGGGTGAGCTCCTCGACTACCGGCTCAGCCTTGGGTCAGGTGCATGTCTTTCTGGCCACCCCGTTCTGTGTGTGTGGTGGGGGCAGCTCTTTCCCCCACCGACCCCCAGCACTGCAATCACGAGGCCGGAGAGGCCTTTCCCTGTGCCGCTCACACTGCTCCAGGATGCCCGGCCTCGCCGGTTCTCAATGTCACGGCCCCCACACCTCGCCTGCCCCTGCAGGGCTGCCCTGGTCCCCTGATCCTCTCACCTGCCATGTCCCCAACCCCACATTCCCCGGTGGAGGTGTGGGGGACAGGACGGGGCACTTTTCCCAGTGCAAGTATGAAGCTCGGTTCTCCCATGCGCTGCATCTCGCTTGATGTTCCCTGCATGGAAGTGCACTGGCCACCTGAGTGTGCAGACCACATCTGGAGCTCTCCACCATTCCCTTCTGGGTCCCCACCTCCTTGATTGGTGACATCTGTGGATGTGGCCACGAGTAGTTCTACTCATGCACGAACAAGCTCAATAGGCTGGTCCTTACGGGGAACCCCAAGAAGGGACAATGGCACATTCGCGTCTCTCTGTCTTTTCCGAAAGGTTCTGTGGAGGCTGCGTCACTCTCAGGCTGGAACCCCCCCCATTTGGCCAAGATGAGTGCACAGAGTTCCCCCCCTTGCACCGCTGGAGACCCCCCACCCCTTGCTCCTCCTTTTCTCACTTGGCCTGTTCTTCAGGGATCTCAAGCTGGAGAACCTGCTGGTTGATCATCATGGTTATGTGAAGATAATGGACTTTAGGCTTTGCAAGGTAGGTAATGGCTGCGGAAGGGCTCCCCACAGCCCCCTGCCCAGCTGCACAGCCCAGGCACTGCCTGCCTCTAGGGGGTGGCCTGAGGGCCCTCCCAACCCATAACTTCCTGCACGGCTCCTTCCAGGGATTGGCTATGGGGACACATGGCATGCTGCAAACCACGGCCCCAGAGATCATCCACGGGAAGCCATACACGCACTCGGTGGACTCCTGGAGCTTCGGGGTCGTCCTCTACCAGCTGTTCATGGGAAGGGTGAGTCCAGCACAGGTGGCCCCATGGAGGCAGCAACAAAGCCCCAGGGAGCTCAGTTGGAGGAGCCGTTTTGCAGTGCGGCAACGCTTGTGTCTACTGGGGCCCGAGGGGAGCCCAGGGAGTCGCCTCCCCTTCCTGCCCATGCCTGGCCCAGGCTCCCATGCAGGGGACTTGGAGGCCCTGTGCCTGGCAGCCAGGGCTGAGCGCTGCTTTGCCTGCTTCTCAATTTCAGCAGGCCTTTCTTGGAGAGACACTTGCCCTGATGAACAGCATCCTGACCGCCGAGGTCAGATACCCAGCCGCCCTGTCCCAGTAGGCGCTTTCCATGATGTCTCAGGTGAGGAGAGAAGTCTTTTGTCCTTCATGCCGATTCTTTTCTGGTGCCTGCTCCAAGTGGCCCTGGAGCCCCCAGCAGGCAATGCAGCCCCTGAAGCACTCCCAGAGGGGTTCTGCAACCCCAATGGGGAGTCACAGAGGTCAGCTGTACTTTGGGAAAACATCCAGCAGGTATGGCAGAGGAGGCCTGCCTTCTCTCTCCCTTTGCATGATGTGAAGGCCTCTCTGAGTAAACAAAGTTCTGGAAGCAGGTGAGAAGAGATGGAATCGAGGTGCTGCTAGCTACCGAAAACATCTGGGACTCCAAAGCAAATGCACAAAACTGCATTCACCAATTCACACATGGTGTAAAGTCAATGTGTGAGTCTGTGTGTCTGTGTCCTTAAAGTCTCCTGCCTCCAAGCAGCCTTTCTGTGAAAAGTGATGCATGGAGGGGAAAAGCAAGTAACCTCCTTTTGCAAAGCATGGTGCTGTGCTTAGGAGATGCTTTGCTCTTCCCTGTCGCACTTCATCATTTGCCTTACCTTTTGTTGAAGCCTGTGGCACTCTGGCATTCTGATGCCAGGCCGGTCTCATGCTTGCTGCACCTTCACTAAGAGTATGTTGGTGCTGGGAATGACATCTTCTGGCTTCACAAATGCAAGAGGACACAGCTGTCATGGAACCACTTTGCGCCAGGCTGGCACGGGGCAAGGCCAGGCACGCAGTGGAAGGGCCCTTCTCTGGGGCCAAAGGAAAGGGCTGCCGCCTCACCCACTGGGGCGCCACTGGCTACAGCGCCTCACATGGCTTTCAGGGCCCAAGGGGAGAGGCGGGAGGTGAGCTGTGACTTTTCCTCGCTGAGCCCTTCTGCGAAAGCAGGGCCACCTGCCCGATCCTTCCCTCCTACTCAGATACTGAAAATGCACAACTCCATTTGCCCTCTCCATCTGGATACTGTGTGTCCACGTGCACAATCCCCGTTCACTTCAATGGGCTTGTTTACATAGAAGTACACTAGAAATGTAGCCTTAACTTGGTAGTTCTGAAGTTCTCATAGAATCATAGAATTGGAAGGGGCCATGAAGGCCTCAACCATGTCCCTCGGAAGTACTTCCTGACATCCAACCTGAAGCCTGGTTCCTTGAGCTTTGCTTCTTTGGAATATGTCCTGCCCTCCACTGCAGGGAAGAACAGTCACCACCCTCTTCCACATGGCATCCCCTCACATACCTAGAAGTTGCTAAAGGATCCCCTCCGAGTCTCTTCTTCTCCAGGCTGAAAAGACCCAGTTCCCTCAATCTCTCTTCATACATCATCCCTCCCAACTTGACTATCATTCTTTGTGGCTCTGTGCTGAACTGATGCTACCCTAGGTATGTCTCTCCTATAATGTGGAGCTTCACCTTCGGCCTGCTCTCGACCAGAACCCCGAGATCCCTGTCACAAGTGCTGCTCTCCAGCCACGCGTCCCCCATGTGGTACCTGTGACACCAATTCCTGTATCCCAAGTTCAAGGCCTTGTACTCTATACATTGAATGCCATCCTGTTGTCCACCGTCCACTTGCATAGTCTGTCCAGACCCTTAGATTTGGAGTACCTGTTCCTCAGTTGTGGCCACCACCCCCATTTTAATGTCATCTGTGAATTTAATCAGCCGAAGATGTGGAGAATAACACAACCTCTCCAAGCTTCTCCTTTCTTTGCCCATTTTGCCCCCTGCCCATTACCTCCTTCTGAGGTTGCTTTTCCACCCTCAAGTTCAGCTGGCATGGTTCGTCCTTTACTGGCCATGAGAGGGGAGGGAGGATTGATCTCCAACTCCTTCTTCTGAGGTTGGAGTGCCTGATAATCACTGTCCTAAAGCCTATAATATGCGAACCATAGATTTTTACCCTAAGTTGTTTTTCTGCCTCTTTCAATGCCCCCAGCTCCTGGGTAAATCAAGGGGATTCTCCTCTATTCAAAAGGAAGGAGATAATGGGACTGATATCTGCTGACAGAAATCCACAGAGTGACCAAAGCGCTAGTTAGGCCAACTGAAAACTCCTTGAGGGGCTCTCAAGGATCCCTCAGTTTGTATCAGCATCCAAAGACAGACCATTTTAATTGGGCTGCTACTTCCTGTGGAAGGCAGCAGTTACTGCCAGCTAAGTCTTATGGGGAAGTGATTACCCCGTAACGGTGCAGCAAAAATAAGCACTTCCTCTCCAAGATCATCAGACCCATCCAGAATCCCAGATCATAGTCCCATGACTGTAATCTGGCTGAGATGCCACAAGAGATGGCCTGAGTATCCTTTAGAGCTTGCCCAGCGGTATCACATCGTTCAATACAGGGAGGGATAAGAAGCTGTCCCACTGCCAATCTTGCTCAGGCACCAACTTCTGAGGTTCTAGCAGACATTGCCACACATCCTGAAGCATGTATTTGGAAGTCCAAGTACCAGAATCTTCTGGGTTTTTTTCTTTTTAGCTGAAATTCTGTACTAGTAAGCCACTCTATCTTTTTCCCACAGCCATTCAGGCAGCTCTAGGAATACTTTAGACAAATAGCAAACAAACCTAGAAATTTATGTGGTGTAGACTAGGGTGCCTATGAGCTGTATTCTGTTCCTTGCAGTGAATGTGTACACATGTAATTTGATTATTTTCCTTGTCCCTTTTTAAAATGACAAAACTGTTAGTGTTTGTACCGATGTCTGTGAGAGTGGCGGGTCCTTTGAGCAAATGGGACACTGTCTGCTCATTCAGGTTCAGCTGGTACTAGCCCTCTGCTTCCTTACTTGCCACTGTCAGTCGAGAAGATGTCTTGAGCCGCCAACCTCCACCAAGTCTCAGCCTTACCTTTGTAGAACTGGCAAAGCGAAATTATTTCCCACAAAACCTACAGGCCCCACCTACTGTGTTTCCCCTTAAAGATACAGGAAAGCTCTCCATGGGAATAAGTGCTAATCTTTACATGTAAAGCAAGAGTGGAGGGCAGGAAGATGAACAAGCCTGGATTTTCATGGAATGCATTGGCCAGTTAGTGATTCAGAGAGGTACTGGGGCCTTCATCCTCTGGCCAGTGAACTAGCATGGTGGTGTCTAGTAGGCGTGAATTAGGGTTCCCCAAGGCTTCTGCTGGTTTTGCTTCCTGCATAAAGAGCAACTCCTTTTCGCTTGACTACAAATCCTATGTGTGCCTACGTACATAGGTTGCTGGTAAACATATGCAGAAGGGGGCTGTTGCACTCATATCAAGCCACTGTGTGAAGAGAATGCAGGGCTGGATGGATCCTTCACCTGATTCGGTGGTGCTTGTCTTATGTTGTCATGGTCTTCTGCTGTAAGTACATGGTAAGGTGGCGGGGAGAGAAATGTGTGGTTTATTTGTTCAGTGAAGTTCAGGGTGCATGAAAACCTTTTAACTTATGGTATAGGGGGCAACCCTTTGAGAGAAATACTTTGCTGAGGTAGCTTAAAAAGTGTGGGTGTGTATATATACTTAATGACCATTTAAAATGGATGAACTAGCTTTTGCCATACAGGATCTCTGAAGCATGCTGGGAAATGTAGTCCCTCATGTTTCAGAGGCCTAAGGACATGGGAGACCATAAGGGAATGGCACAGTGCTCCATTCACCAAGAAATCCTGGATTTGTGGGAGTATTCTACTGAGATGGTGCATGAAAATCATTTTGAACACTTTAAACTTCCTGTATGAGTGCAAAACAGTAGTTTTACTTCTAGTCTTCCACCTCACAGCCTGATTGGATCAAGAGAGCCAAGAAAATGAAAAGGAACTCAACTGCATGCCACAATAAATTGTGACACTTCTCACAGTGGGAGCAACTCTCCTACTTTTCCCCCATGCCTGAATGTTATTCATGTGGAAAAAAACAGGCATGTGGTCTAGCCAAGGTAGTTTAAGATTTATTTTAGGGACTAATGTAAAGCGGTGGTGATTGTAAGGCTCTCACAAAAAACATTAACGGTTTTTCAAAGTTAAGTCACAGTAATATTCTTACACAGTAAAAAATGTAGCAATTGAATAAAATAAGGCATTGAAGTTCACATAGCCAGTTCACACACCCACTGGCTTTCAACTGGAGGAAAACGTGGGCTGAGCTGCGATTCTAGAGAATGCATAAACTTGACAAATAAATGAACACCGTACCTCAGCTTGTGTTTCTGATCAAAGAGAAAATTCAAGCAGCAGTAATCACATAATACCTTTCTTAGCAGCAACATAATGAGCTACGTTTTGCATTTCACAGAGCTCTTTTTCAGGCTGGCAGTGAAATAATGAGTGGAGCAAAGAAGTTGGCTTGGCACAGAGAAGGGCTGACTGCAATCTGTGACAGCCAGTCCTAAGATTGTGATTCAGAGAGAGAAAGAGAGACTAATTCAATGAATTTATGCTCAGAAAATGAATTTCAGGTTGCCCAGAGGCATATTAGCACTAAAGAGCAATGGAGAGTATTCTTTTGAAAATATAAAAGCCAGCATTTACTTGCAGTTGCCGGAGCACTAATCAGTAACATGGGTAAAGAGCAGAAGAAAAACATGCTAATAAAGCCAGAGATCATATCTAATGCATAATCTATAATTACATTTATTGTGTGAACTGCCCTGAGAACTTTACTAGAGGGGTACATTTAATTAAATAAATAATTAAATTAATAGAAATCAAATTGGGTGATTGCTTTCCGATCTGATAAAAAAAAAAAAATCTCAACATTAGGTGGTAGATCTTTCTCTAGTTCTAGGATTTCTCTCTGGACAGTTAAATTGTCTGCTTTGATCAAAGGCAGTTTCATAATAGAGAGATATCTTGCCTTAAGCCTACTTCTCCCAGTTGTTTGATACTATCAGATCCTTTCTAGCTTTCTCAAAATCTGAATAGCATAGAATCAAACCAGCTTCTGGGTATTCTGTGCAGCACCAGCACAGGCTGAAGGGCCTGCAGCTGAGGCAGGCACCATGATTCACCCAATGTCAATTGTTGTCACCCGGAAGCCGCCATGCCTTGGAGCAGGTCTTCAGGAATTGTGCTTGGAGCTGGACCATACAGACTGATTGGGGATGCTGCTGATGTACCCGCCCAGCGCTGCCCAGCATCTTCTCTGATAGGCTGGCAAGGTGGTCTCAAATGCGGTATCAAAGAGATTTGGATCCTGGGTGACTTCAATTTCCATTGCCTCCATGACATCCATGGTGTTGGGAGCAAGTGGGATGCCTGGGCTCAAGCAAACGTTTCCACCAGATACGCACTGTGCCAAATGTGATTTTTCTAGTTTGGAAAAGGAGTATCTTGATGCGATTGTAGTACTTTGCTCAAGGCCCTGGGATACAGCGGGGAGTGGAGATGCCAGCAATTAGTACAAGGGCAGGTGAGGCACACTTGCTTTCACAGTGTGCCTCCCCGAGGGTTGGGTCGCAAGTCAGTTCATAAGGACAGTTTTGTGACATAATTGCTAGGTTGGGTCCTTGCAAACAGCTTTGTGCAAGCTCAGAGGCTTGACTGGGTGATTTATGTGTAGAAACAAAGAGGGTTTTACTGAGAATGGCTCACATCTGGTGATTGTTGGAGGAAGAAACATGCCTCACACCACAGGGGTCTGTCTCAGCTTGTTGTCAGCCCAGTTCATGAAGCAGGGCATATCCTTGATTTGGTCTTTACCCCAAGCCATGACATTAGTAATTTTAAAATGGGGGAGGGGTAATCCCACTGTCAAGGCCAGAACATTTCCTGCTGAAGTCTGAATTCACAACATTACTTTGCTCCTACAGCCCCCCCGCCCCCCGCACCCTTCAAACAGTCCACCTCAAGAACCTGATGGAATCTAATGGATTTCTGAATGCTCTTGGAGATTTCCTAGCGGACAGAGTGGGTGATCCAGCTGAGGCCCTAGTCTCTCTGGAATGGCAAGCTGTGCAGGGCCATGGACTCACTTGCACCTGAGTACCATCTCCAGTGCTGTACAGGCTGCTCTCCTCCTGTGGTGGATGAAACAAGCTTGACATCAGCTAGAACTCAACTGGTATAAGACTCAAAGATGGCCAAACACCTGGGGCACACAAGCACGCCTACTGCAAGACAGTGCAGGCAGCAAGGAAGCATGACTTTGCTGCCTTTGTTGCATCCTCAAGTAGCTATCCAGCAGAGCATTTCTGGGTGGTCTGGGAACTATTAACACTTGCCCTGGCCTCCTCAAAGACACTTTGAGGATAAAATCACTGGTCTCTGCAGTGAATTTGTTGCTGCTGTTAGTACAGCTCCAGTAAGTTGTCTGACATCACCATGTGCCTGATTTTGTGAGGCCAGTTTCATTAATTACAGGCTACAACTTTGTGGAGGAATTGTGGCAAGTTCAAAGAGATACTGGACCATCTTATTTGTCTCTTGAGACACCTATATGTAGGTCAAGAAGCAACAGTGAGAACTGGACACAAACCACTGATTGGTTCAAAATTGAGAAAGGAGTTCGGCAAGGCTGTACACTGTTGCCCTGCCTATTTAACTTATATGCAGAGCACATCCTGAGAAAGGCAGGGCTAGATGAATCACAAATTGGCATTAAGATTGCTGGGAGAAATATCAACAACCTCAGATATGCAGATGATACCACTCCAATGGCAGGAAGTGAAGAGGACCCAAAGAGCCTCTTGAGGCGGGTGAAGGAGGAAAGCACAAAAGTTGGCCTGAAACTCAACATTAAGAAAACTAAGATCATGGCATCCGGTCCTATCACTTCCTGGCAAATAGATGGAGAAGAAATGGAGGTAGTGACAGACTTTATTTTCCTGGGCTCCAAGATCATCACAGATTGATTGATTGATTGATTGATTTTATTTGCACATTTCTATGCCGCCCCATCGCTGAAGCCTTGGGGCGGCTCACACACACAAGATGGGAACTGCAGCCAAGAAATTAAAAGACACTTGCTCCTGGGGAGGAAAGCTATGGCAAATCTAGACAGCATGCTAAGAAGAAGAGACATCACCCTGCAGACAAAAGTGCTTATAGTTAAGGCTATTGTTTTCCCAGTTACAATGTATGGCTGTGAAAGTTGGACCATAAGGAAGTCTGAGCGCAAAAGGATTGAGGCCTTTGAATTGTGGTGCTGGAGAAGACTCCTGCAAATCCCTTGGACCGCAAGGCGATCAAACCAGTCAATCCTAGAGGAGATCAACCCTGACTGCTCTTTAGAAGGCCAGATCCTGAGGATGAAACTCAATTACTTTGGCCTCCTAATGAGAAGGACAGACTCACTGGAAAAGAGCCTAATGCTGGGAACAATAGATGGCAAAAGAAGAAGGGGACGGCAGAGGATGAGGTGGCTAAATGGAGTCACTGAAGCAGTTGGTGCGAGCTTGAGTGGACTCCGGGAGATGGTGGAGGACAGGAAGGCCTGGAGGAATGTTGTCCATGGGGTCGCGATGGGTCAGACACGAGTTCGTGACTAACAACAACAACCTTGTGGACAAGGTGCTTGCAGTGGTGCAACCAATCATGTGCTCTCACAATCCTTGCACTTCTTGGATGCACTAATGGACCGAAAGATGGTCAAGGAACTAAGGATGAATCCTGGGAGGACAAAAGTCCTGTGAGCGAGTGGTTCCTGAGGTTAATTACCTGTTCTGATACTTCCCCTGAAAGATCAGCCTTGCAGCCTGGGATTAGTCTTAGATCCATCAGTGTTGCTGCAGTCCCAAGCGATCGCAGTGGCCCAGAGTCCCTTTATTCTTTCCAGTTGGCTTGGCAGCTACAGCAGTTCCTGGGCAAGAACAGGCCACAGACATGCAGGCACTAGGCCGCAATAATGCAGCACGGCCACAATGATACAAAAGCTAATTTGTAATAGTTGAGGATTAACAAAAATCAAGTTACATTCTCTAGCTCCTGCCTTGGCTAAAAGTCATGGCAAAACATTAGGACAGATATGAAATATCCCATTTAAAACTCTAGTTAAAATCCAGTTAAACAACTGACATTGACATATTCTGTCTTGCTCTTCCTCCTATCCAGCATGACTTACAATACTTCCTCTTCCAAATGCTGGAGCGTGACAGGAAAGCATTCTATTTTCCAGGTGGCTGTGCCTTACCTTTTTTTCCCCAAAGTTTTGGAGAAAGTTTAGGGTTAAGAGGTCAAATATCATTTAAGTCTGAATGTTCTCAAAATGCTGATGGAAGGCACCCTCAGAATTTGTACTACAGGCATATGAGCATGGGGGGATACCCAGAAATTATGCCCCTGAAATTCATTTTTATTTTTCATATTGAAAGTAGTGGGACAACTAATTGCATTTATCACATCTGAATTACAGGCCCTAGAATGTTGTCATAGCAACCTTTTTACTGCTGCTGAGTCTTGTAGCTGCAGGTGATGGGGTCAGAAAAAGGGTTGGCAGAGACACAGAAGGATTGTTGGAAATGGAAATTTCATCCCACCTAAATGAGGGTGCCTGCAGAGAGTAGAAACAAAGCCGTTCACAAGGAACAAATGAAGATGAACAAGGTGAACTTTGGAAAAACATGGATGCTGTAATAAGTAAGCAGTGTGACCAAGCTTTTCTCTATAAAGTACTCTCCTTTTCTAACCAGGTGCATCCCCCTGTACTTAGGAGTCACAGAAGGCTAGTCCACCTAGGCACAGATTGCAAATATTTAGGCCCCTGTTTGCTACTTTCACTAGGATGGTTGTTCAGGATGCTGGAAAGGATAGAAAGCAAGTTTCTGATCTTGGAGTCTGGTGCTGCACTTGAGATTAGGTCTGGCATTTCCCTTCAACTCCTCTTCCTTGCTATATGCAATCCTCTCTCCTCATTCTCCCCTTGTTTTCCTCTGCAAATTTTGCTCTTCTCTCTTTTATGCATTATTCTGATCTCCACACAATTTTGTCTTCCCACTGAATATTTTCCCCATTTATTTGCTCTTAACCAGTTTTAGGCTTGTCACTTCCCTTTGTCTATGTACCCTTTTCCTCCTATTTCTTCAACAGGAGCAGGAGTCAGGCATTTTCAAAGCACAGCTCTGGGACCCCTATCGAAGCTTTCAAAGACAGATTCTAGTTAAGTTATAGTAATAAGAAGATCCTTATTCGGTATATTGACTGCTTATATTGACATATGTATTTGAAATGGAAGTGTTAAATCCCTCTTTCCCTATCTCTCCTCAGACACATAATTATTGTGTGTGGATCTATTTTATGGCATGTTCTTTCTTCTCCTTCCCTTTCTTTTGTCTTTTGTGGTTCTCTGCCTTTTTGCTTGTTATTGCTGTGTTTCCAAATACATTTTTTTAAAAATGTGACAATGAGTATTTGTGGCATGCTTTCCTTTGACCGCTCTATAATAAATAAATACCAGCAGTCACTCTTTGGAGGATGGGTTCTCTATATCCTACATTAGAGGGTACAACTTTTAGGTAGTGGGAGGAGAGAGGCATCCATTGGGTTGCATGGCCAAGAAAAAGCATTCTCGCTGGCACTGCAGATGTTTGCTTTTTCCTTCTACATGTCTTGAAAAAGAATTCAGATAAAATAAACATTTCATTTAAGAACATCCAGAGCCCCCTGCTGGTCTTAGAGCAAGGCCATTCTGTTTAGAAGTAAACCACTCTGAATTAGTTAAAAGATGAGCTACATCCAAATAAAATTATAATGATAATATTGTAGGAATAGGGAACCTTTTTCAGGCTAAGGACAGAATTCCATCTCGGGAAAGCTCTTGGGAACCACCATCTAGTTGTGAGGGCAAAAGGGATAAGATCAGGAATATAAAACATGTTGTAGCTTAAAGCTCTTATTGCCTATAATTAAGACTCAGGAGAGGTGCTCTGGCCTCTGAAAATGGGAAAAGAAATTGTGTAAAAGCAGAGAAACATTGGTAGATGGGGAGAAAGGGAGGGGGGAATGGGCCATGGGAAGGAGGTGTGGCCACCTGGCCAGATTTGGACACTGGCCTTGAGGTTCCTCACCCCTGTGCTCTATCCACTGGCCTCATGCGCCATGCTAGCTCTGTGGTGGTCTTTCCCACACTCTTGGTTCTAAGATAAAGCTGAGCACCATTCAGACGTCAGCATATCTACATATTGTTCACTTTAATGGGTGTGTTAAGAACCGGGGAGGGGATTAAAATGGACCCAATAGCGTTCAGTGGGTATGAATTTTTTTTAAAAGGTGCTGCCCGGTGCACCAAAGTTTTTGTTATGCTCTTCCTTTAATAGCCACTCTTAAGAATATATGAGCCATAGATAGATTTGAGGGTGTCCCAAGTGTAAGAGCATCATCTGCTGGATACAATTGAGATGGCACTTGGGACCTTTTTTAACAAGAAATGCAGGAGAAGTTCCACTGCAGCTCTCATGAAGTGCTCCCAGGTGGACTCAAAATGCCACCCCCACACACCTTTTTAATCCTGCTTATCTGTAGCTTGCCATTTGGGAAAAACAAAATGTGGATTTAGATGCTGTTCGTGTTCTCCTCTGGAGGTTCTGTGATTTAGGATTTACCGTTTTGTTTTAAGCAGAGCCTTAAAGGACAGAAAAGAAATATTTCTTCACATGGCACAACTATGGAATTCACTGCCACAGGAAATAGTAACGGCCACCAATTTGGATGGCTTTAGAAGGGGACTGGACAAATTCAGGAAGGCTATCAGTGGCTACTCCCTTTATTGGCTATTTGCTACCTCCATTATCGGAAGCGGTATGCCTGTGGACAGCTACTGCTGAGGAGCTTGGGCAGGCAGATCTCTTCTGCATGACCTCCTTGAGAGATCCTGTGGCCAGTCGGTTTGCCACCATGTGAATAAAGTGCTGTTTTGGATGGACCACTGGTCTGATCCAGCATGGCTTTTATGTTCTCATACACCTCTGCCTGTGAAACTCATATAGCTCACTTAGACCTTATTTTAAGGAGATCCAATACTTTCAAGCTCTTGGGCACAAACATGGGTGGAGGGAGCAGAGGCGCATGGGAGGAGAAAAGGCCTTCCAAGCTTTGGAAGCTATTTCAACTAAGAGCTACAGGAGTGGATTTTAAGACAGGCTGGCTCTACTTAATTATTTTAAAGGGTGAGCTCTACTTTCCTAGCTATTATATTGGGATCTCTCAAATCCATATGAAAATAGAAGCAGACTTAAAATAAATTTGCATGCATTTTAAATATAACTTGTTTGTGGACTGTGTGAGCCTTGTGAGTCAGGAACATCATTTCTCATACAGCTGCCCTGCTGGGAATCTTTCCCTTTCTCAGCAGTCCTGCCTTTTTTGGTAGGAGGGTTGGAGAAGCAAATGGAGGCTCTGGGTCCTGGATGGAAGAAGAGTTTGGCTTAGAGAAGTCAGTTATCCCATTGGACTCTTCCTTTAGTATTTTAAGAGCCTGCTTTAAAGGCAACTTTAAAGTCCGATCTTGTAAGATTTATTGCTTTTTGCAAAGTCTAAGCCTAGATGACAATCTAAGGGTTGATTAGGGATTAGTGCTTGCCCATAAGGAAACCACTGAGGGAACCTGGTTCCAGCATTGTGCAAAAACTCCTGATGGCAATCACTACTCTCTTGCTACAAATGCAAGCTAAAAAAATTGTGTCCCTGCATAATTTTATAGTGGACAAACTAATATAACAACACCAACAGTTCATTCACAGCTAAACCTTGCTTTTAATGGGATTGGTGCAGGCTGTCCTGATTCCTGGTCTGTTGTTGTCCATTTTCCTTCAGCCAGAAGTAAAAGACAAAGGCAGCCTGCTCCAGAAATTTATGCTAAGAAGGAATTTGTTTTTAAACATGTAGTTCTGAACATTTTGAGAGACATTTTAAATGCCAAATTACTTTAAATTGCAAGTATTTTCTATTAAAATACATGTTGCATGAATACTTTTAAAATAAATGTGTTTAATTATTTAAAATGAAATTAAAATCCTATTTTATATGATTCAAAAACAACCTTTGAGTCCCCATCCGCATCCCCTGCATAAAAATATATATTTTTAAATGACACCTGTCTCTGCTAGTTTGCTCCTTTTGGGCAGAATTTGAGGTGTCCTTTAGTTCAGTGCATAGTATGTGAATAAAGTGTATTAGCTTCTTTTCATGTAACTACCAACTCAGTATCATTTTGACTCAGTATCATTAGTTCACTATCATTTTGATGCTGAACTACCAAATCAGTATCATTACAGAATTTTGTTATTCTGTAACAAAATCCCCCCAAAGCCAGGCGCCCCTGCAAGATGAGAAAAATCTGCTGTTAATTACAGAACTCACTGAGGTCAGTTTACTAATACAGGGACTTCAAAAGCTAGTGTGGGACAAACAAATGCCCCAGCTAGCAGGTGGAGAGGAGCTTTTTCAGCAAGGCCTCAAAGCAGATTCTATCTTGGGAATCGTTGGAAAATAAAACTGCCAATAGCATACTGCCTCTGTACAAACGGATGGTGTGTCCATACCTGGAATACTGTGTACAGTACTGGTCACTGCACCTCAACGCAGCTATTTTCGAGCAGGAAGTACTGCAGTTATTCAAGGAGAAAAAGAGCGGACATGATGGATGGGTGCTTATGCATGGCTTGGGCTCTAACACCAGAGCCCAAGGTCATCAAACGGTGGGGTGGCTGATTCAGCACAGATGCAATGAAACGTTTCTTCAGACAGCAAGCAGTTAAGACTGGCACCCTCTGCCATGAGATGTGGTGAGGCTAATAGGGAACGTAAGTAGCTGCTGCACCCAGGCTCTGCTTTGTGGCCAGCTCACCAGCCCCCACGGGGAGTGCAGCACACGGTACTGATGAAATGTGCAGCTCCAATCTACTGAGTAGTACATATTTGTAGGAAGAGCTGAGGGGCTGCAATTATTCATCTTTTTGTGAATGTGGGCAATACAGAACTGTCCAGGGGCCTTTCCTTAGGGGGCATGAGCCTACTTGACCCCCATCAGCCAGCCAAGTCTACGCCCCTTTGTACCCAGAGATTCCTTGGCATTCGCTCCCTTTTGCTGTCTCACTCACAGTAGCCACAAAACAGCTTCATGGTAAGGCTCAATTTCTACTGCTTTCCACCAGTCTCCCTCCATTTTCTAACAGATCCTTTGCCTCAGCTAATTAAAAAAAGTAGACTCAACATACAGCATATCCTTACACTGAGTCAAACTGTTGGTTTGTTCATCCCACAACTGCTTAATCTAACTGGCAACAGTTCTTTAAAGCCTGAGCCAGTGAGCTTTAAGTCTTTAAGCTTTAAGTCTAGGGAGGAGGTGGGGGGGCTAAACCAGGCTCAGGGGCTTTCAGTGAGCTACTCTAAAAAGCAAACTCTAGGAATTCTATAGTTACTCTCTTTGTAGGAGTCGTGTGAGACAATGGCTATCTTCTTTATCATTTTATAAAACAGTGGCTGAGTGAGAGATTTTGCCTTTTGGGCCAGTTTGCTCAGCTGTGTATCTCCTGCTATTGAGAAAGGAAGCACTTTTTCTAGCTCCTAATTCCCGCCCTCCCCGCCCTGCAGAGGGCTGCCTTACATTGCCTTGGCAACCCTTCAAAGCTTGGTGGAAGGCTGGGGGCTCTGTATTGCCCATAGAGCTGTGTTGACATTTGAAATCCGAAGCGCAGACACAACACACAACACACACACCCCTTCCTGAAGACAGACGCACACAGGCCAGCTGTCTGGGTCTAATCTCATTTCCATCTCAATAGGCTCCTCTCCCTGGTCCCTCTCCCTATTCACCCTGCCCCAGGCTCTCCCTTGCCTCTTTATCCCCCACCCCAAAGGAGCAGCTGGCCAGCCGAGAGACCCCTTTTGAAATTCCCTCCTGGCCCCCTCCTCCTCTGCTGGTTGGAGCCCAGGGCAGCCTCTTGCACACAGCCACACGCCTCCCACGGAAAGCGCCCCGCAGCTGTTCATTGGCTGCCCGTCTTGGGGGGAAGGATTTGCTGATGAAGTGACAGCTGTACCAGGGGTGTCCTATAAATTAGAGGAGGAGGGACAGAAGGAGGGAAATTTGAAAATATACTTGGAGAACAAGACAATGAGCCTTCAGAGAGTGGGCAGCAAAACTCTGCTGACCGGGACACCAGCGCCAAGGGCAGGGAGCTGCAGGAAGTCTCATCTGGAACAGCCCAAACGTCTGGTGTACAAAAAGGTACGTGTGTTATTATTTAAAAAAAACCCACTACTGCTGGTAATAGGAGTGGGGGGAAAGGGGCTAGGGTGGTTTGGCCAGAGAGGTGTAATGAGAAGTAAGCTGAGATAAGTGCACTGGTGAAGATGAATAGCATCTAAACAGTTTGATATTACTTTATCTATACAGGCTACAAAGATGCAGTCATTCAGCAATAGGGTACTTGTCCAAATTGTTTCACCGGTTCTTGGTTTTTGGTGTGATACATCTCCTATTTGGCTGGTTTACTGCACAAGTGGCCTTACAGTGATGCACTGCAACAAGCAGTAGGTTTGGGGAACTATTATGGCCTGCAGAATGGGAGACAGAGTTGTGACCCAGGAGGCACAAGCCCATGGGATGTTCACCTGTGCAACCGCCACTGAAATGAACAGAAGTTGTGCAAGGGCAAGGCCATCCCTGTTCATTTCAGAGGGTGGAGGGGGGCAGGTTTCTCAAGAGAACCTCCCACTGGATTATGCTCCATATCGATTCGCAGGGGCCAACATGGAATGACACTTGGACTTCCTGAGTTGGGCACAAGCCTGTTTAGCTATTCCCCTGTTGTCTTTTCCCATTGTTCTTGTCCAACATGATGAACAGCTTCCCAGCCAATTCTTCTATTAATAAAGACATTTTTCACATGCAGATTATCAAACCACTGATGGAGAAGAAGCGAAGGGATCGAATTGCCCGCTCTCTGAATCAGCTGAAGGTTCTCTTGCTAGGTGACCCCAACCAGGGAAACAAGGTAAGGACCTTGGTGGCACCCCAGCACCATGATGTTGCCTTCCATTTGGCATGAGAGGTTTTTCTGAAATCAAACGTCCTTCTCTCCCCTGTCCATAGATTCCCTTTTACAAATAGGGGTGTCCTTGGGAGGCAGGGTGCTTTAAAGACACAGGTTGTACATTGTCCTGTAGGCCTGAGCCCTGGATCTTTTTTTCTTTTTGGCACCTAGCATTGGCCCTGCTTTTGTGGGAGCTGCAACAGTTCAACAGATACTGATACAAGCTTCCCTATTCGGCCAGCCAGCAGCTACACAAGAGGATGTTAATCTTTTCAGGCCTGGAGACAACTAACTTTGTTGAGTATAGTGCTAAGAGACAGCTGCCTGTATAGTAAAAAGTAGATCCCAAGAGTCTGATGGGCAGAACAAAAATCTCTCTGCCTCTCTCGGCTCCATCCTTCACCCTATCAGGTGTGTGAGCAAATAGTGAATCAGGAAGGTAGGAAGACTCACCTGCCATTTGCTTCTACTCCCTCTCAGCAGCCTGATTACAGTTTTGGAGGAAGAACTACAATACAAACTATTTATGATTTCCAGCACAGTCAACCTTTTTCCTATTGAGTTGCATGTCTGGTTTTTACGTACATATCCAACAGTACATGGTAGGCCTTGCCCTTGCTCTCCTCTCTCTTGTAATCCCCCACATGCTTTCCAACTCTTCATTGGTGGGTCCTTCAGTTATGGGGAGCACAATTTGCTGCAGGGAGTGGGGTGGGAAAAAGCATTCCACAAGCAGTTTCCATTCCACTGGTGTGGATTAAATCCCATGATCCTTGATGGAGGTTTTCAAAAGGAGCTGAAATGCACCCAAACCAGTAACTTGATCCAACATGGCAGCTTCCAACTTTGTGATTGCCACTATGTTCTGTATAGGGTTCCCCCCTTTCCCTAATCAGTATTTATCAATGAACATACTCAGTGGTCACTTGGTAAAGAGCTAGGAAACACGCTCCAGCACTGCAGTCTGCAATCCTACCTTCTGAGAATTGTTGGCTAATACGCACTCAAAGAGCTTAGTGTTCATGCACACACTTGCCAAAAAATAGCCCTGCTTCATTCTGCAGTACTGGAGACATCTGCACCGCTTGGTTCGACTACAATGGCTTCCTCCAAGAATCCTAGGAATTGCAGTTTTGTGGGTGAGCTAGTTTCTTATCAAGGATGCCTAGCCTCTTCACTGAGGACTTATAGTGCCACCTGCTGGGGACTTGTGAAATCCATTTGTAAACTTGTGTCATTTTGCAACACAGACATGCCCCAGTGCTCACTGGATGTCAACAGTCTGTTCACCGAGAACATTTCTTGTCGCTGCTGTTTGTGATTCCCCCTCCCTCTATATACAAGCATTCACAGGCACACAGGTTGGATCCAAGCCAAACCGATGTACTACTTTTGTTCCCCTCTTTAGCCTCTTCCTCATTCTCGCATGGACAAGGCAGCACTCCTGGAAATGACTGTGCAGCGGATACAGACACTGCAGGTAGCAGGTGAGGGCGATAGCTGGGAATGGATTGCATTACTGGATGCCATAGCAAAGTCATGCAGTGATGGGGACTTCTGAGGTCCAGGTTTTAGCCTCTACTCAGTCACAAAGGTCACAAGAGGCTGCCTTTGAACCAGTCGCAGAGAGCTTTTCTGCATGAATCACTTATTATGTGCTTGGGATTCCTCTTCCACGGGAGTTTCCAGGTGGATGATGTCCTCACCCACTAGGGTGTCTCCCCTTCCTTGCAGAAAGTATAGTGGGGTAGGGATTCTAAAGAGAAAATTCTAGCATTTCCTGGAATGGTGGGAGGAAACTGCCCATGTATTCATTTAATTCTGCTATATTGCAGTGTCACCTAGTGGTTATGTAATGCAACATATTTAAAAGCCAGAGAATAACTGCCAAAGGAATATGTAAAAAAGTGAGATCCTAACCTCTCAGAGAATCCAGAAGCAGAAGCCTGGTGCCTGAAATTTCAGCAGGCACTTCTAAAAATATTTTCCCAGTAGACTAACATTCTGTGTTGGTCTCTTGTACCAAAAAACACACAGAACTCTGGTATTTTAAAAAAATAATTAGTTCAGAGTACCATTCAATATAGCCCCCTGTGACCCTCTGAACTCAGAGGATCCCATGAAAGGTGAGAAGAACATGAAGGCTAGGATCATCCCAGCACTCCTCAGGATCATCCCAGCACTCCTCAAAACACCCAGACAGCCAGTTTCAGCCATCTCAATATTGCTTTGCTCTTTGCAAGGAGGAAGGCTGGGGCCTCTGCAGGATTCCTTGGAGTGCGAGATCTTTGCTCCTCCCATCTCCAGTGCCTGGAACACCTCCCTCTTGTTCCAGTTCTAAACAGCATCTTCCATCTTTGGAGCCCACCTGGAGTGGGAAGAACCATACTGGCAGAGGGCAGAGAGTGCCCCTCTAGGACTAGAATCCCAGCTACGACTTCAGAAGGCATTTCCAAGATCCTGACTGGGATTCCAATCTACCCTATGGTGCCCCAGTCGATGTTGGGAGACCACAATATTGTATACCTATAAACATTTGTGAACTGGTGGCTGAAACATCACTCATCTGTTGGCAGGTTTATAATCTGAAATTGGGGTTGTCACAACATAATGATGCGTCCATCAGCTTTGTGTGCACAGTATCTGCAGGCGGACTGACAAGCCCAACTCTAAAGGGAAGGTTGCATGTCTCCTTAAAATATGGTGTGCTTTTATAGCCCCCTCCCTCTTCAAATTATGTTGGGATGTACTCTATGATAGTCAGAAAGCTGAATGGTGTGGTCTTTATTTATAAAATGCCACATAAAATAAGTTATAGATGTTTTGCAACAATGGTAAAATACAAATAGTCAGAATATAAAATTAATAGACATGCCAACACTGCATATACAATTCTATGTTGCAGGGGCTAGGATAATAAAGCACAAAAATACTAAAAATGTTAAGTCTGGGAGAATAAGAAAGCCTTAGCCTACACCAGAAGGATAGTAGGCTGGGTACCAGGCAAACTTCCCTTGGGAAAGGAGGTATCTCATCCTGTGTGTGTGTGTTTTGGATTTCCATGAAACTGAGGCACACACCCAAGTCTTCCTATGAGTTTCTCTGGCTTCCATTTTCTTGAACTTGCTTGAGCTACTGGGACCTGCTTCACTCCTCCCTGTATTCTCCTTCCTCCAGTTCTGCCCATCAACTACCCCCAGTGTGTTCTGCTTTGAACCAAAACAGGAGATGCTAGAAATTTGGAAAAGCAAACAAATCCAGTTTAGGCATGTTAGAGGGATGCATGATGGAAGTTCTCTTTTCCTAAGATTTCTGAAAGTGCTTTGCATGTGCTCTTTCTACCTGCAGTGGCAGAGGACAGGGGCTTTCAAACGGGATACTCCTACTGTGCCTCTCTTGTTCGAGCATTCTTCATATCAGAGAGACAGCGGTATCTAGAGGCTCCCGCTCCATCCAACACTGCAGCCAAACCTACCTGTGAGGCCATCTCATTAGCAACTCTCCCATCTGCCTCTACACTGTTGAAGATCTCAAGATGGAGTGATATGCATCTAGCTTCCCACAGCCTCCGACACTTTGAAAGAGCTGCGCCTTCTGTGATCCTAAGCAGAACAGGGTCTCAGGTCTTCTGGAGACCCTGGTCTACCTGAGCTTTTCAGTCATACTTGAGAGGTGGGAGTGTAGAAAGTATCCTGTGAGTACTATAGTCTAATTTATTTGGCACTATGAAAAAAACAAAAACAGAAAATGTTGTATGCCTGTATTTGTCCTCCTGTTTTTGTCTTCTCTCCTGTCTTATAATTCATGACTTGTGCATCTGGTAAGTTTTGCTTTGCTTTCTTGTATGGTACTACTTCATGCTATACTTAGCATTGCTCATGTGTTACTAAAAATGTTTGTAAAAATGGGGCATTATTTGTAAAGTTGTTCAAAATTGTATAATATACAAGAACTTTCAATATGTTTGACCCTCTCATCAATGGGATAAAAGTGCTCTAAATAATCCACAAGCACCTTTTTCGGGAGGAGCTTTGCATGTGGCATTGACATAAAGAGTGAAAGCACTTATTCAATATGCTTCCTAATATCTGGCATTTCCTTCTCATCCAAAAATAAAGTTTTTGCTTCCTATCATTTCCTCCAGAAAATGTGGAGGTTCCCAAAGAGAAATAGCATGCACATCTGCTAGATGAAAAAGTTTGTATGAACCACTGATGTGGGAGGAATGGGAAGTATAAGGCACTGTTACATCCTGTTTCCTTTGCATCACTGGGCTTCTCTACACAAGGCATTTAATGTACACTCATGGAAGTATGTGGGGCCTTCTCAGGATATCATCTTCCTTCAGTGCCTCTCCCAAGTTTCTAGTCATTATTGCAGATTTTGGGGGGAAGCGGTTGAGTGAGGATGTCTGGTGTTTTCTCAGACACCACTATTATACACTACAGAAGTCAAATAAAATTTCACAATTCACAGTGTCACCTTGCATTGTGTAATATATGTAGGAGCATAGAGAAAGGCAGAGCGGAGAAGCCTCACCCAGGGTAGGGGAAGGGCAGACCTCATGTGAAGGACACAAAGAAAGCAGAAAAAGAAGCTTCAGTTAAGCACCGGATTGTCCATCTTATGTAGACAAGCTCACTGTCACAGTCAGAGTACCTTGTAGGGCACATCTTCACCCAAGGCTTAAACTGGTTTAACAGTTTTCACTCACATCCAGAGAACTGCAGTTCTATGAAGAATTCTCTGCATTCTCACCAAACAGCAGTTTTCAGAATTCTCTGTGGGAAACAAGGCCAGGCAAACAGGCATAAAACCAATTCAGCCCTGCTGAATGATGAGCATTTCCTTCATCACTGGAAATATGGTGACAAACATGTGAAATGGCCACTCTTAGATTTGTGGCTTGGCATTTGTTTCCCCAAGCAACTGGCTTCCACAAAGTGAGCTCCACCACAGTGGAGGTCTAAAGGCTTACTGCTGCAGCAGCAGTAAAAGTTTAACTTCTTAAATGCTATTGAGAAGAGTCCTGAGCTCTGGTCCCAGATGGTTACCACTGTTAGTTAGAAGCCGTCCATATAACCTTACAAACGGCTTAGCCTGACTTCTGGGATGAGCTCACATGACACAGCCCCAGTTTAGCACAGGAAAGGATGTGTTGTTACTTGGAAATGCTTATTTTAAAAACTACTCTGCTGGACTCATGCAGCACCGCATTAGCCACAGGGGTTATAATCATATATATGCCTGCTCTTAGCAGTTATTTTAGTTAACAACTGATGTGTTTTACTGACCATGAGTATGAACTAAGAGCTGAAGATTTCCAGTTAAAGAGAAAGTGGCCATTCACGAACTGCCAAAATGATATCTATGAAACACATGGTCTTGATGCACACTATATTGTGGCTGCTAATAGTGCTCCGATGGTGAGCACCAACGGGACTGTAGGCAGAATGGATTCATTAAGAAATAAGTGGGAAGTTACCAGGCTGCTCATGGGAACCTCAACTTTAAAAATCTTACAGGACAAAAAAGCCAGATGCATTTCTGAGTCTGAAGAGAAGCAGAATGCCCCATTTGAAGGGAATAGCTACCTGACACCCGGAGCAGGAATACAGTTGGGATGGAGAATACACTGCTAAATTTGATTGGCACTCCCACTGAGAACAAACTGGATGGCCTATCAATTCGGAGAAATATATATACTTTTAAATTAAGACTTTTTAAAAGTGCTGAATTTTTAAAAGCACTTTTAAAAGACTCACAGAATTGTGCGACCAGTACACTTCCTGGTTGTATGAAATGCTGAAGTGTCAGCTAAGGAAGTTAAAAAAGCAAGGAGCGTATGGAGTGCCTACTTTTAAAAGAGAACCTAGACAGAGTGGGCATTACAGAAATCTGTAGAATGGAGAGAACCAGTGGGCTATGGTTGTCTCTGGATATAAACTGAGAATGACAGGGAAGGGCAAACTTGAGTGATTTTGCTCTGTACATCAAAGAGGACATAGAGTCCTGCAGACTTGAAAATGTGAAAGGTACAGACAATACCTGGCTCCAAAACTAATTTAGTCTTAGGAGCATGTAATTGTCCTATAGGTTACATTGCTCAGGGTGATCTTGTGCTGGAAAATGAAATCAGGGAGACCTTGAAACAAGGAGGTAATGTAATAATGGGTGACTTCCACTACCTCCTTGTTTGTTTGTTTGTTTATTTGGAACATTTATATGCTGCCCCATTCGCAAAAAGCCTCGGGCACATGTTGACAGGATGTTCCAGTTCTGACAAAGAGGTTAAATTTCTCAGTGTTCTAAGTGACTGTGCCCTAGGTAGGCTTGTCCAGGACCTACTGTGAGATGTAAATGTTGTTAAGCCAGTTGGAAATGGTGACCATAACATGATGAGATTACTATCCATTTAAGTAAAGGGTTGCCAGAGAGGGCCAGCACAGTCACTTTTGCCTCCAAAAATAAGAAAGACAGACAAATGAAAGGAAGGCCGGCCGGCCGGCCGGACACAAGCAAGCAAGCAAGCAAGCTGCTCTAGCATGAGGGGACTAGTGAAAGGAAGTTGAAAGGGAAGTCAAGAGGTCACCAGGATGGTTAACAAGCAGTGTCAAGGGAGCTAATAGAGAAAAGAAGGCTTCTTCAGAAAACAAGTCCTGCACAAATGAGGAAAACAAAAGGGAGCATGGACTTGCACAAGGGAGATGCAAGCAGACAATGCACAAAAAAAGCATTTTAAGGCACATACCATGAACAACATCAAAGCCCATAAAAAAATTCTTTAATATACCAGAAGGAGATGACCAGTTAGGGAGACAGTTGGACCACTTGATTATAATGGAGTAAAGGAGGACTAAAGGCGAACAAAGAGAGAGTGGAGAAGCTGAATGCATATTGTTCATCTGTCTTCACTGCAGGTGATACAGGACAGATACTTGCACCTGAACTGATCTATTCAGTCTGAGGGTCTAAGGCTAATAGTGGTTACAAAAGATAACATGCTCAACCTTACTGACAAACTGAAAATTAAAAATCAACGGACCCAGATGGTATCCAACCTACAGCTCTCAAAGAACTCAAATATAAAATTGCTGACTTCTTACAAAAATAGATGACATGTCCACAAGATCAGTACACCAGAGGACTGAAGAATGGCCAACATTGCACCATTTTTTTTAAAAAAAGGGATCCAGGAGAAACCTAAGAAATGATATGCCAGGTAGCTTAATGTCTGTTGCAGGTGAATTGATTGAAAGCCATTATTGGAGAAAAAACAACCCCTGCTAAGAAATAATCTACATTGCTTCTGTGAAGGTACATTCTGTCTCACTAATCTTTTAGAATTTTTTGAGAATGTCAGTAAACATGTAGCCAAGAGTGATCCTCTGGACACTGTTGGCTTAGAAATCCAAAAGGCTTTTGACATCCCTGACCCAAGACTCCTGAGGCCAACTTAGCAGTCATGGAATAAGAGGGCAACTCTTTTTACATATCAGTAACTAGTTAAGGACCAGAAAGCAGAGAGTAGGAATTAATGGTAAATGCTTCCAATTGAGGGATGTAACAGTGGGGTACCACAGGGATCCATATTGAGTCCAACATCTCTCCACTTATTAAAAGTGGAGTGTAAGTTAACCAACCTTAATGATGTTACCAAGTTATTTAGGATAGTTAAAACAAAGAGAGATGGTGGGGAAATCCCAAAGAATACTCACAAACTGGAAGGAGAGGCATCAAATGGCAAATGCAAGTGTAACTGTTGGGAGTGAGGAAGGAGGCTACTTTGGGTACTCTTTTCAAGGACTGTTGGCTTGAAAAGAATCAGAATATGAAGCAGAACCAGTGGAAGCCCAGGAATGTGGGTCAAGCCAAAACTCTGAGATGAGAGAAACAGAGATGCTTATCTGAAGGCCAGACTCCCCAGGCAATTCCTAGGAATAACCAAGCTGGCAGAAGGGGACCTGGAGCAGGGGAATTTCTCAAACACAGACCAGACAGTGCCAGCTCTTGACTGCATGATGTGGCATCAGCAAAGGAAGGCAGCAGAATTAAAGGATCAGCGTGCAAAGAGGAGATGTGCTCACTTTGAGAAGGCCCCTCTGAAAGGAAGGGAGCCCAGGCATGCTCAAAAGGAGAATTCTTGGAGGTGATTACTAGATTGGGTTCAACAAACTGCCCTATGCATGTTCACAGATTCGTTCTGGGCATTTTGTACTTTTTGGTCAATAAAGAACACTTTGCAAGGAAAATGATTAGTGGCTTTTGAATGCATGAAGGAGGAATAATGACATGAATAATATAAGAGCACCTCGATATAAGCAAGTGTAAAATAATGTACCTTGAACAGAAAAATCCCAACTTCAGGTATAAGGTGACAGAAATCTGAGCTAGCAGTGACTAACCCAGAAAGGGATCTTGGGATTGTGGTGGACAGTTCAATGAGAATGTTGACCCAGTGTGCAGCTGCTCTGAATTAGACATAACTAGGAAAGGAACTGAAAATAAAGCTGCCAGTATCATGCTACCGTTATACAAATCTATGGTAAAAGCACACTTAGAATAGTGTGTACAGTTCTGGTTGCTGTACATAAAAAAGATGTTGTACAGTTAAACAGGACAGGGCAGTGAAAATGATCAAGGGCTTGGTGTATGAAGGAAGGCTGGAAAAACTGAGATTGTTTGCCTCTGAAACATGGTGAGTAAAGGGAGATATCATTTTTATGCATTGTGTGGCGAAAGTGGAGAGACAGTTTTCTCCCTCTCCTGTAATACTAGATGCCAGGGTCATCTCATGAAGCTGACTGGTGGGAGATTCAAGACAGGTGAAAGGAAGTACTTCTTCACACAGTGCATAGTTCATGGATCCTCAAACTAAGGCCCATGGGCTGGATTTGGCCAGCCATGCCCAGTTAACTGGCCCGCCCCACAGGTTTTGCACTTGCCAGGCACACGTGCGGGCATTTGGCTTGCTCACGAGGAGGTCGTTTTGGTCTAGCTCAGAGAAAACAATCTCCTCATGAGCAAGCCGGTGCCTCGCCACCCAGCGGCAGCTTGCTCTCGGAGAGATCATTTTGGACTCAGTCGGAGAAAATGATCTCCTCGCAAGCAAGCCAACGCTTCGCCGTGCACGCACCCGGTGGCGGTTTGCTCACAAGGAGGTCATTTTGGACTTGATCTCCTCACAAGCAAGCTGGCACATCGCCCCCATGTGCCCCCCCTCCCAGCCTCGCGTGCAGGCACGTGCCCTGCCCCCTCACCGGCCCCCCCACCACTGGCACCGTCTTGGCGGCCCACATTCACCGCTGGCACCTGTCAACTGGCCCCTTTAGAAAAAGTTTGAGGACCCCTGGCATAGTTAAACTTTAAATATGATTTTATTTCCATAACATGCAGCAACTGCCATCAATTTGGATGGCTTTAAAGGGGGATTGGACAAATTGGAGAGGAGAAAGCTATCAGTGGCTACTGGTCAGGATGGCTACATGCTACTTCTGGTAGCAGAGGCAGTACTAGGCTGTATACACCCTTTGCTTGGGAATTCAGTCGAGAAAGTGCTGTTGTGCTCTTATCCTGCTTGTGGGATCTTTGCCACTGGGTAGCAGAATGCTGGACTACATGGTCTGATCCAGCACAGCTTTTCTTGTGTCTTTATGTCTATATCCTGGAAGTGGGGGAGGGATGTGTCCTGTAAAGTGGGAAATACCTCTCCCTGAAACTATAGAGGGGTATGTCAGGAGCAGAAGACATTCCAGCTCTCCAGACCTATGTCACCCGCTGCCAATATAGGGCATACAGTTCTGTGCAAGAACATAGAACGCTTCCTTCCACCAGATCAGCCTGCTTATACATTGAGCACAGATCTCTCTACTTCTGTCATTGGTAGTGGCTGCCCACAGTCTCAATTGCACTCTTTCACATCACCCCCTATACCATTTATGAGTACCTTTTTAAAAATTCTAACAAAGCACTGATCTACATGCCATAAACTTTTCCTGGGTGCACTGAAGCTGAAGTCAACCTGAAATATCCTTAAATAGAAGGCATACAGGAGGAACCTTTTGCAGTAGCTTCTCCTGGACTCTGGAACTCTAAAACACGTGAGGCCAGGGTAGCTTCGTCTTTGTTGTCGTTCTGCCAACAGGCAAAACCATGGGTATTTAAATAAGTTTGAACTGGTAAGTGCTATTTCTCTCTTTTTTTAATCTGTCCTTAAGTGATGCATTTTTATATTTTATTATATGTTTATGTTTCGTTATTGTTAGTCACACGGAGCGGTATTTTAGTGGAAAGGCAGGATATACTTCTCACAAGCGGAGAAAAGTACTATTTTGCTTGATCACTCAACACAAACATATGGCTTCCTGCACAGCCTCTCCCCCTTTTATTTTCAGAAATGTTGGTTCCTTAAGCAGAATGCCTCTGAGCATATGCAAAATACCTCTTCCTTCAGAACAGAGAACAGAATTAAAGAACTCTGTTCTTTGTAATATGCTCAAAGTGCTATTTTTGAAGGTGGCCTTTTCTTTTAAAAACGAAAGTAAACTAGTCCAAATTAAAGAAATTAGACAACACGGTCACTACCTCCACTTTCTCGGTTTTACATTCCTCCACTGGAGGAGGACAGTAAATTCCCTCCTATATTGGTAGCATCTCCGCACCTTCCCACAGTCTCATTTTCCCAGCGGCGAAACAAAAACCGGGCGGAAGTGATTTCGAACGCGGTGAAAAAGCCGTTGTCGGCAACGGGAAGTTGTTCTATTAAGGGCGGAAGTGATGCCAGGGTGGGCGGGGCTGTGGAAGAAGAGGAGTCCGTCGGCTTGGCTGCAACCCAACATGGCGGCGGGGATGTACTTGGAACACTATTTGGATAGTAAGACCGGGCGCGGGATGCGGGCGGTGTTGCTCTTTTCACGAGAAGCTATAATAACCAGCAGTCGCCTCTCTCTGGCGTAGTTGTGGGTCGTGCGAGGGGAGGAGCGCGTGTGTTTCTCTTTCGTGGGCCAATTCATACGTTATAATAGAGCTACAAACCTGGTTTTGACGCGATTGTTCGTGTCAGGGGCTGCAGCTAGTCAAGGCCCTGTGTCGTCTGTATCTGTATGTGTGCTTGCAAACACCTGTGTATTACCATTCCCACCTTTCTTTTCTGTCAAGGTGCTTCAGATAATAAGGTTTGTGTCTCTTAAAACTTGTGTAATGTAAAATACTATATCTCCATCTAGCAATGTACATAATATATTTAGTTTTATCACATGTATTCACCTTGCCTCTCTCTTGTGGGAGAGGAAGGAGTATTGTGGTGGAAATAGAGGACTTTAGTAACGTATTGTTTAATACTGTCTTTAATAAAACTTAAATTGAGAATTTTTAGGGCTACCAGAATGTTTGTAAATCTCTACCTCTACTCTGCAGTTTGGCTTAGGGTTAGGCTAATTAGTTCAGTACACTCCAGTGCAAGTGTGTGCATATTCCAGCTTGTGTTTAAAAATATAACCCACAGTATCATGATTTGTTTGGTGAAATCTGTGTAGAAATGAGAAAAGGGATGTGTGAAGTATACTTAGTAGACACTTCATATGTAATAGGTATCTGAGGTGTATTTCTAATGTAATTTAATTATGCCAAATACATTTATCATGCAGATATGTTAGTCAAGAAAGCACAGCTTGCTTGGGGTACCTTGTTGAGTGTATAGTTGGTGGAAAAATAGATTTGCTGCCACAAAATGTGTGAGCCAGCACTTTTTATCTTTAATCCCACAATAATTGAATTGTAGGAAATTATTTCTGTGGTTCTTCAGTCAGTATGGCATTAATATTGACCATACAGTAGAAAGCATGAATGATGATATAGGAAAAAAGATAACATGGGCAAGATCCTACATGGCTGGTTATCTTATCTGTTTCTCCCTCTTTCTCTAGGCATTGAAAATTTGCCATTTGAACTACAGAGAAACTTCCAGCTTATGCGAGACCTTGATCAACGAACAGAAGGTGAGTTGAAGGTAAAACCAAGAGTAAGACTTCAACTGATTCAAATTGACTGTGGTGTGGTTTTGCAACACTTTGGTGATCATTGCCATTGCCCTTCATGATCCTTTTGGTTTCACTCTGATAATCATGTCAGAGTAGCATTTATTATAACACTTTGCTTTACCTTTTGTTTCAGACCTTAAATCAGAGATTGATAAATTGGCCACTGAATACATCAGCAATGCACGGACACTGTCTTCAGAGGAAAAACTGGGACTTCTCAAGCAAATCCAAGAAGCATATGGGAAGTGCAAAGAGTTTGGGGATGATAAAGTACAGCTGGCTATGCAGACATATGAGATGGTATGAGACACAGCAAGGAGGGATTCAGAAACCTGATGAGATGGGATTGATGGGTGTTCTTCCCATCCATGAAAAAAAGCTAGAATTTCGTGTTTAAATTTCTGAATTATATGAAAATTCTTCAATCTTGGCCTGCCTGAATTCCTCCTGTTCTTGTGGGGATTTTCTGTTACCATTTTCTTTGCCTTCTCTTGTTTGCAGGTAGATAAGCATATTCGGCGGTTGGACACAGATCTCGCCCGCTTTGAGGCTGACTTGAAAGAGAAACAGATTGAGTCAAGTGATTACGACAGTTCATCGAGCAAGGGCAAGAAGAGTAAGTTTTGACTTCTCATGAGATGAATAGGCTTGGGTACCAGGGTGGAAGAGGTCCAGCAGCAATGAGGGTAGGAAAACCTTTCTCAACTGGGTGCCCTCTAGACATGTAAGCCTACAAGGCCTCCTGCATTGGCCATGTTAAGTTCTCCTGATGAGAGTGTGACTCGTAATGAGAACTGATAGAGCACTTGTCTTGACAATTTGTCTTCAAATCTCCCCTCCTACATGATATTCATTAGGTAATTGTAGACCAGTTACCAATTGTATTTATTCTACCTTGTTAAACTTGTGAAGAGAAACTGAAGTAGTGGTGGGGCATGTCAGCAGTATTGAATTCTTTGGCAGAAGAGCACAATAGAAATGTTCTAATGCATGGTACCCAACTTCCTGAAGCAGGCAAGAGTCTGCTCTGCATTTACTGTATTACAGGACTATTGTTAATATTCTCTGCATACAACATCCACCCTTTCCAAAAGAGATCTCTGCCATGAATCCTATAAAAAAGAGTGCAAGAGCAATTAAAAGAACATTTAGGAGAAAGTATCTGGTTTGGAGTCATTCTTAAATTATGGATGATGACGATGATCCAGGTCCATGTAAAAGAACACAGGATAAAAATACAGTAAATAGGTCCACTCACTGTACTGCTTGAAATTTAGTACCTATCAGTGTAGGTACCTATTTAGTACCTTTCTCTTCCTGTGTTGTGTTTATAGAAGGCCGGGCCCAAAAAGAGAAGAAAGCAGCTCGTGCTCGTTCCAAGGGGAAGAATTCTGATGAGGAAGCACCAAAGACAGCCCAGAAGAAGCTGAAATTGGTCCGCATGTGAGTGTTGGGGAAGAAGGAGCAGACTTAGGCACTAGTCTGTTAGTAAATATAGCCTGATCTCAGACCAAATGATGTTTGCTTCACTCCATACTAGCTACATACTAGATGTCTGCTTTGCTCCGTACTACATGGTAATAGTTGTGCCAGGAAACTCTGGCAAATTTGGAGGTCATCTTTTGTGAGAAATGCTATACTGGCACGTTCTTCTTAGCTAGGAGAGGTCAAGGTAGGAGATCCTGATGTGAAGTGAGAGGGAAGGAAGGGTTTTTAACTGCAGGGATTTCTTTCAGGAGATGGAGAAAACCCATTGGCGGTGGTCATCCTAATTGGTTTTTTTCCCCTTGAAGGAGCACTGAGTATGGAATGCCTTCGGTTACTTTTGGAAACGTGCACCCCTCTGATGTGCTGGACATGCCTGTGGATCCCAATGAGCCCACCTACTGCCTCTGCCACCAGGTCTCCTATGGAGAGATGATTGGTTGTGACAACCCAGATGTAAGAAAATGTCCTGAAATAGAGGGCGGAGAATTAGGGGAACTGTTCAGATCGGCTTGGCAAACGTTTTTCCTCTTAATTTGGACAATGTAAAGGTTGCATTTGCATTTAGAGATTTAGAGAGCCTTATGAGATGCTTTTTGAAATCAAGATTCTGCAACTTGAATCTTTATTATAGCCATGATTCAGTTTGGCAGTGTAATGCATTAATATACAGATGGCTGGATCCAGGATCTGCCTTCCATGGACAGAATTTGGCATTATCTCAAAATGGCTGCCTGTGGGTCCCCATGACACCTAGAGTTTGTTTATTTTTATTTATTTATTTTTTGATTTATATCCTGCCTTTTTCCTACAAAGGGCTCAAGGCAGCTTACATCATTCTCCATCTTATCCCCACAACAACCCTGTGAGGTAGGCTGGGCTGAGAGTCTGTGACTTGCCCAAAGTCACCCAGTTAGCTCCATGGCTGAGCAGGGACTTGAACCCAGATCGTCTGGGGCCCAGTCCCATGCTCTTAAGCACTACACCACACTGGCTCTCACACTGGAGTTGTTGCATGAAAAAATGTACATGCTTGAAGCTAGAAAGAGACTCTAAGAACAAGATTTTGGATCTGGCCTCTGTCCTGTCTCCTTTGAACCCAGCATCTCTCTCAGTGCCTTTTGGTTGGTTTGACCCACTTCTAGCTATCCAAATATTCTTTTATTTTTTAAAGAATTATTTCCTACATATGTGCATGCTTTCTTTTAGATCTTCATCAACTAGCCCTTTTGTTTTTTCCAATGCAAAGAATAAACATTCATAGAAACAATTTCTGTTAAGGTTTTTGTGCAAGTGAGCAGGATTGGTGCATCACTTAGAGCAGGAGTAGACGATCCGTTTGGATCTGCCTTTGTGGGGCAGCAATAGTTGGGTGCATTTGCCCGCCTTCCTGGAACCTGCCTGCAACCACAGCACTCCTGCCCCCAAATGTGGCCAATCACCTCCCTGCTTTGTTGCACACATGATGCTGCTTCTGTTCCCCTCAGTGTAAGGAAGTGGGAAGCTGGCATATTGGGAAGCAATTCTGCCAACTTCTTAACGTCCTCGCTACAGAGGTGAGCACTGAGTAATCCATTATGGGGAGGTGGGGAAGGAAGTGAAGTTCTTGTGGATGCCATCACCTTTTAGAGCCCTGATTTGGTGGTCTCCATGGAAGGCCAGCCCTCTTTTCCCCAGTTCTGTGCCATCAAGTTCTGCACTGGACTGCTCAGTTCTGTGTTAGAGTATAGATGCTGCATTTTCTTTATATATTTATACAAACCTTTAAAGGTGGGTGTGTATGTGCGTGCGTGTGAGAGAGAGGGAGGGAGGGGAGACCCTGCAGAGGAGGAGTTCTGTTATGGATGGATGAGTAGATACTGAATTGGGAGCAGGGTGCTGGGTGGGGAGCTTTATAATGGGGTAACAATGAGTAATTCTGTACAAAGCTAATGAGGGCAAATTGCCAGGGAGATACTGACTTGCATTTCTGTGCTATTCTCTACCAGTGCTCCATTGAGTGGTTCCATTTTGCTTGTGTGGGTTTGACGACAAAACCAAGAGGGAAATGGTGAGTGGCGCTCTCTATTTATTTGTACTTACATCCTTGTTTCTTTATCAAAGAACTCAAAGTGGCTTATATAATTCTGCACCTCCTCAGTCTTGTCCTCACAGCAACATCCCTGTGAGGTAGGTTGGGCTGAGAGTATGACTGGCCCGAAGTCACCCAGTCAGCTTAATGGCCGAGTGGAGACTAGAATTCAGATCGCCTGACTCCCAGTTCTGTACTCCCAACCACTACCCCACACTGGCTGTCTATAGTTCCTCATAAATCTCTGTGCCCAGACCACTGCTTTGTGACAGACTTGAGGCACTGAAATGTTTGACATCGCCAGAGGAAAATCGATTTGGAGTATCTCTTAGCTCAAAGATGACCAGCTTGCATCCTGCTGCGGCAACATGTGCAGCCCCACTTGATCCTTGGTACTGCCCCCTCCAAAGCCTCAGTGACCGCTCTCTGTGTGGCAGACTACCAGGCACACCATTCTGCAGGGAAGCAAGGCCTGTGCTGCTCCTGTGTCTTGTTTCCTGGTGGATGCACTGGAATTCCAGTGACGGCTGCTTTCTGCAGTAAGAGGCTGCTGCCTCCACAGAGCACTAGGCAGTGGTAGCGTGGCCATCTTTGTGCTAAGTAGTCATTAGAAAAGCCTGGCAAAGTGCACAGGTGGATGGCCGTAGAAGGTCGTTCAACCTCGTAGGTCTTGCTCTCACTGCGGAGTAAAGGGCAGCCATTCACTCACATGGGAGAAAGTAATGGGGTGCATTTGGAGGAAAGGGTGGTGGGGTGACCTAGTTATGGAGAACCATTCCTGTTCTTATATGTGTGGTCCCTCCTCTTTATCTGTATAGCCTGTGGTAGGTTGTGTGGTGCCTGTAGGTGCCAGTGCTTCCCTGGGCACTTTGTTTGCTCCCAGCCAGGTACCCTACCACATTACCCCCCCCCCTTTTTTTAAAATACATTTTCTTACCAAAAGCTGGAATTGTTATGAAATGGTTTTCTGTTGGCACTGAGAACTGAGTTTAATGGGCACAGTGTGTGAGACTCAGGCAGCACTACTTGTACTCAGTCTTCTGAGCAAGTTACTTACCTTTTGCCACACATCGCATGACAACCATTGTTTGGTGGTGCCCAAAGTTGATTAGATGTGTCCGTGACCCAGAAAAGTTGCCTATCCTTTGTGTGGCCCCAATTCAGGATCTGCTTTTTGGTCATACTGGACTTCAATGCTGTGGCCAGAGTCAAATCTCCTCTTAAACCAAGTGTCATGCACCTACATGCAGCCAGTTTGCTCCTCCCTTCCCACGAGGAGGGATGAAGACTATGAAGCCATAGTTATCCATAGCTTTTCATTACATTGAAACTGGGAACTATGATTAATAAAATAGCTTCATAGAAGAAAACCTTATGCTATGGCTTCATATCTGGCTTGTTTAGAAGTCATTAGAAATCTGGTTACGATGTGCAGTTCATTGTCAGGCCTTTAGATGTTTGTATGGCTGTAGTCCTGCAATAATGGCTGTTACCCCAATTTCTGGTGCCATACTTGGTGATTTTTTCACCCTGCCCTAGAGGGAAAACATGTTGTGCCTTCTCAGTTGCCATACGTTTTAAAAGATGGTAATTTGTGTCTTTCAAATGCTGATATTCACAGAGAGTGTGCTCTGCAAAGCACAGGCCTTATTCTCGTCCTCTTGTTGTATTTTTCCTTGTAGACAGACAGACAGACAGATAGAAACGTCTATGCCTTGGGGCGGCTCACAGTCATAAATATATAAAACAGTATAATTTAAAAATAAGTCGCCCTGGCCAAAAGATAAAATAACATTAAACAATTAAAATAACACTTGAATAAAAAGGTCTTCGCCTGGCGCCGAAAAGCAAATAACGACGGCGCCAGGCGGACCTCTCTGGGGAGCGCATTCCATAGATTGGGCGCCACCGCAGAGAAAGCCCTCCTCTGAATATTTACCCTCCTAATTTCCTTCACGGAGGGTTCCCAGAGAAGGGCCTCTCCCACTGATCTCAAGGGGCAGGCATATATGGACTTTTGCTTCAAATGATAGACTTTTGCTTCAAAATGTTTCACACAACCCTTATGATATTTCAGCGCCCTTTGTAAAAATCAAAGTGCCACCTATTCATACTTCTTCCCTAAAAGAACAGGAGTAATTTGTACCACACTGGTAGACAATGGATTGTGCCCCATGGGTTAGACATGACTGCCTTCTATGTAGCTCATACCTTGTTGTCTTACCTCAATTCATAGTTAGGCCATCTTCTGTGAATGACTGTACTTGCCTAGTATAGTCAAGTTATACAAAAACCAAGTTATATTCCTTGGCTTTCCATTTGCAGAGTTGGGAATTTCTGAATATACAATTCTAGATGCCTTTTTTCCAAGTACTATTTGTCTCCCATTTACTGCTTTGCCTTGTCTTCCTGCTACAGGTTCTGTCCTCGTTGTTCCCAGGAGAGGAAGAAGAAGTAAATTTATATCTTCTGAGGTCCAGATACTGTTGCCAGAACACAAAACCCTGTTCTTGGGCTTCAGTATTCCTCTCCCAGTTCCTGGGGCCTCATAGTTAGGGGGTCTCACCCTGGGTGAGCAGAGCTACCTGTGAATGGTTTGTATCCGTATGATGGTTCCCGTGTGTACTGAAACACTCGCTGCTTGCTGTTGAGAGGGAGATGGAGTTAAGCCCTCTTTTTCCCTACAGCCCTTTACTCTCCATAGGTTTCAAAGCCTGTATCCGCTTAAAGAAACCCAGACTTGTTGGTGGGAGAAGGAATGACACCTGAATAACTAATAGAAGAAACAAAATCTGCCCTCCAGATTTCCTAATATGTGTCCCAGAAGAGGGGCAATCAGGCCAGCCTTTTATCCAGTAAGTGATCTGAGAAGAGTGGCTTTTTACTCCTTCTCTTTCCTCACAACATTCCATTTTTCAAAGGGAGAGGAACCATTTAGAGCCTGCTGGAATATACCCCATTTTCTTCATGGGCGAAACCCTCTGCAAGGTGAGACTGTCCCCCTCCCCACCTGCTGAAAGAGGTGATCATGGATTTTGTTGCAGAGGACAGCCAGGCTCCATTCCTCTCTTGGTGGTGCTTGTTTTGTTTTACAACCCCATGTTGTAAAATATGGCATTAAATAAAGTAAATTCAACAAACTCTGGAGTGATTTCAGTTCTGAGTACAGGGTGAGATTAACTGGTTAGCAGCCATTTCTTCTAGCTTTGGTGCTTTAAAGCTTTGATTTGTCATTTGACATTGATCCAGTATTTCTGTGAGAATGTTTGTCCATTTGCCTGGTGCCATAATGGAAAGCTATCAGAATAAGAGTCTGAAGAATAAAAAAGGAAGGGAAAAAAGCAGCTAGGTGCAAATTAATAGCTATGCAGGATAGAACCTTACACAAGAAGGAACTAGAAGGTATGTAGCAAGAGGTGTACTCGCTAATTTTTAGATATGAAGGACCTGATGTATAAAGAATGTCTGTTAGAGGTCTTTGACTGCTTTTTCTGCAATCCCACCATTGAAAAGAAATTCTACAAATTGTTTAATTTTTTTTTTTTTTACAATCAATCATTGATTCCTGGGTAGTATTACCCAACAAGCAATAAAATATGGAACAGTATACAATAATTATAGGCAGGTCTTACAAAAGTACTTAAAAGGTTTGGGAGGATAATAAGCCTTTGTCTGAAAGATATGGTAACCTTGAACTGGATTTAGAGACAAACCAGCAACTACCAGAGATCTTTTCTTCATTGAAACATGTGGCAGGAAGTGAAGTGGAATTCATGCCTGATTAAGATGATGTACAATGACTAGCTGCTTCACCTATTTTGCTTATCAAACTGTCTAAAATATTCTTGATAAGCCATTTACACTAAAACCAAAGGTATTTATCTGCAGAGGGTGACCATGTTAGTCTAGTGTAGCAAAAACAGCAGTCTTGGGACATAAGCTTTCATGAATTGTGCTGCATTTTATCAAACTTGTACAAAAAGTTTCATCTTACAATAGGGGGTGGGATGGAAGGGGCAAAGATTTTAGTATTTACTCAATTAGAAGGTCTAATGCTGTTTTGTTACAGATTTTAATGTTACCAACAAAACATTAGGGGTTCATTCTCTTGCACAACATCTTTTAATGCCATCTTCTGTTACCAAAGCACTTCAGATTTGTAAATGGGTTAAATGGACTAATTTCTGGAAAGCAAATACATGGATTTGGATGTTGACATCAGAAATGTGCCCTGCTTCATTTTGTACTCCAAGGCCAAACTTGCCTGTTATTCCGGTTATCTTTTGGCTTCCTACTTTAGCATTCCAATCCCCCATGATGATAAGGACATCATTTTTTGGAGTTAATTCTAGAAGGTGTTGGTCAACTTCAGCCTCTTCAGCACCAGTGGTTGGGGCATAGACTTGGACTAATGTGATGTTGAATGGTTTGCCTTGGATTCGAACTGAGATCATTCTGTCATTTTGGAGATTGTATCCCAGTACTGCTTTTCCTACTCTTTTATTGACTATGAAGGCTACTCCATTTCTTCTGAGGGATTCTTGCCTGCAGTAGTATACCTGATGGTCATCTGAACTAAATTCAGATGGACCCAAAATGGACCCATTCCTGTCCATTTTAGTTCACTGGTTCCTAAGATGTCGATGTTCAGTCTTGTCATCTCTTGTTTGACCACATCCATGATCCTTGATTCATGGATCTTACATTCCAGGTTCCTATGGAGTATAGATCTTTGCAGCATCGAACTCTCACCACCAGATACATCAGCAACTGAGTGTCCTTTCGGCTTTTACCCAGTCGCTTCATTCTTTCTGGCGCTACTAGTACTAGCCCTCCGCTCTTCCCCAGTAGCATATTGGACACCTTCCGACCTGAGGGGCTCATCTTCCAGTGTCATATCTTTTTGCCTTTTGGTACTGTCCATGGGGTTTTCATGGCAGAGATACTGGAGTGGGTTGCCATTTCCTTCTCCAGTGGATCACATTTTGTCAGAGCTCTCTGCTATGACCCGTCTGTCTTGGGTGACCCTGCACGGCATAGCTCATAGCTTCATTGAGCTACACAAGCCCCTTCGCCACGACAAGGCAGTGATCCATGAAGGAGAACCCTATATAAATCTGGAACTTTCTGTAGCACTCCACGGATATAATGATATGGGCTACAGTCCACAAAAAGCAATGTCAGAATGTTAAGTTTTTAAGGTGCCACAACTCTACATCCATTAAAGAAAGGAAAAAGTGGATTCTCAGCTATACTGGTGAACACATTGTTGCTTGAAGTTGAATTCAGGTATGTTGAACTCAGTCATTCAAATGGCAGCACCACCTTTGTTCAGGCATGCAAACAGCCAGGGATTATGTAATTTATATAATTTTTCCTAGCATATTGATGGATACTCAGATCATAGTATAAGGCAGTCTCCCGGCTGCCACTTTACTGTGAGTGCCGATATTTGTATGTGAAAACTGAGCCGTAAATGGCATGTGAGAGAAGAAAGCACAAACCTAAATCTTAGCTGATCCCATTTGGAAAGTGGTTGTTTTACAGAAAACTAAAGTATTAATATGAAGTAAAAAAAACTTTAGAATGGCAAATGTTCTACAATAGTATAACTTAAAGTTGCAACAACCCAGATTCAGGCTGGACATCAGGAAAAGCTTCTTCACTGTCAGAGCAATACGACAGTGGAACCAGCTGCCTAGAGAGGTGGTGGGCTCTCCCACACTAGAGACATTCAGAAAGAAACTGGGCAGCCATCTGAGTGGGATGGTGTAATGTGTCCTGCAACAGCAGGGGGTTGGACTTGATGGCCTTCATGGCCCCTTCCAACTCTATTATGATTCTCTTGTTGATGAGCAAGCCATTTGCTACTATTCTCTCAATGGAGATTGCATAGATTTTCCCATCAGAGTGCTCATGATTAGTTAGATCTGCCTTCCATTGTTAATGACAGCCAACACCTAGTTCCTAAGATAGGTCTACCTTGCCTCTGTGGCCTTTCCTCAGGGCATAGTCTCTCACTACTCCGCTTCCCCCTTTCTTAGCTCACCTCGGCTTCCATTCCTCTTGCTGTCCTGCAATGGCTCCAACTGTGAGGTCATCACGTTCTCATTCCACCAGCTTCTGGCCTGATTAGCCTTTGAAATGGGCAGTGTATCAGTGGGAAGTGGGAAGTGGGGAGGGCTGCCATACAGGCAAAATGACGGCGCTGAAGCTAAAGTCTCCACCATGGGCCTTCCTGGTGGGTGAGTGACTGGTGTGTTTGTATTCCAAAAGCAACTTGCTTTCCCATCAAGTTTGGCTGAGCCCTGTAACTGCCATTGCCTGACTAGCTTGCTGTGTGTTCTAGACCTTCGCTGCTCTTGCAAGGGCTCCACTAATGTGGGGTGTCCAACTTCAGGCAGTGGGCCATTTTCCCAACATGGCCCACTGTTCTGATTGCTACTGTATTTCCTACATATTACTTCGGGAACAAGTAGGAAGGCAAAGGGGTCAACTATCATGCTGCAAGCTGGAGGCAGAACTGACTGTCTTGGTCTAAAATGGAGCCTAGGTAATTTCTGATGGGGGAATTTGCCCTTCCATTTTAGTGTGACACCCCTGTTGTAATACTGCTGTCAAAGATGAAGATTCTACAGAAAGTTTTTCCCCTCTCCCAGTTTATAAGGCTACCACCTGACAGAGGCTTTCCATCTTTAACACCTGCCTGGAAAAAAAACAGGATGGATTGAATGTTAATTATTTTAAAAATCCTCTTGATACCACTAGTTCACACTGAACAGTGAAATTAAGTTAATTCTGTTTATAGGAACGTTAGGTTTTAAATCCATATAGCATAAATTTGGGTGGTGAGGTGGGGCCAGTGACATCAGAATATTCAGAAACGTTGCATCAGTTTTGGACAATAGGTGGCCCTCTTCTACATTATGTAAATGGCAAGTGGTTATTCAGAAGAAGAAAGAACAAATCACAGCAGAACTGCTGTCTATGTTGTTATACGGGAACCTACAGGCATTACCTTTTTTTGAAAGCTGCCACTTAGTAAAGAAAAATAGCTTTTGAGAAAGAAGACCAACGGGGCAATCCTCTGCATATGTACTGAGAATCAGATGTTCCATGAGACTTACCCCAGGGAAGTGGGCATAGTGAGACTAGTTACTTCTAGTGCCCCACTTCCAGAATGCCATCTGCCATTAAAAAGAGCATATCTTGTGCTGGTGTTGCCTCTGGCAGTTAATACCAATGCCTTTAAAAGATCTTAGTGCAGTTATGAATAGCCACTTGATATTGTTTGCCGCCTGTCCTCTGATTAATATTTTCTCTTGCTTGTGCTACTTTTTCCTTCAGGCTTTCCAGTCTTTCTGACGCAGTTGTTCCCAAGTACTTTGAGCTCAGAGCCAGGCAGCCCCCTCACAATGGAGGAGTATAAGGTCTTTTTCTCTTCCCTGAGGCCCACATGGAAGGCAACCTTGGTGTGCCAGATCCGACGTAACAAGGGTTGCCACAATCTTCAAATAATGCAGCTGGATCAGCATGAAAATCATGGCCAGATCCCTGAGGGTATGTGCAGATCGCCAGGGTGGGGGGTGCTTCAGATTCCCTCCAGCACCTGTTTGTGGTGAGAAACTCTGGTTGCACTTATGTTTCCTATACATATATAATTTCATACCCTTTTTGTGGATGAACAAATTTCCCAGATGCCCACATCGGTCTTAATAACAATAGTCTTCAGCCTTTCCAAACCAAGGGTTATCCATTGACCCCAGTGTTCTCTATTAGATCCAGTTTTGATTGTCTCTCCCCTTTTCTTCCTCATTTTATGCCTTTCTTGGGTCGTTTCTACACTACATACTGGTTTTACATTAATTTGTTTTCTCTTAGGAACCCTAGGAGTTGTAGTTCTGTGAGGGTAGGGTGATTACTAACAAAAGAACTCAAGCACCTTTAGGTTAATATGATAGCTTAGCACAAAACTGGTCTATAAGATCTTCCTTCCCAGTGGATTGTTGTCCCTTCATTCTTTCACTGCCTGCCCCAGAAGCGTAACTATTTCTTGTATTTGCAGGTACGTATCAACGCCCCCAATCCACCTTGGGAATGGGCTCCCATCTTCATTCATCTGCACTTCCTAACATTTTTGTGACTTGGAAACAAAATGTGGCAAGAGTGTTATTCTATCTCTTACTGTATTTAAGATAATACATTATAAGAAAAAAAAAAGTCCAGTAGTATAGACACAGGCTTAATGGAAATTAATGTGGGTGGAACATTACTGTAGAATGGTCTTCATTCCCAATTCAAAAGCCATTGTTCTGATTTGCCTCTGTTCAGTGTTGGATGGTATCTACTTTTCCCTGCTTTTCTTCCATGGTAAATTTTTTCCTACATCGTTTGCTTCCAGGTCCCATCTGTGCTGACCTTCCAGAAGTCTCACGTTTTGAGACATTTTGCTTATTTGCACAGTTTCGGTGCTTAAATCAAAAGTTCTACACCAAGGTGAGGAGAAAGGCATTATGATGGTGTCAGTAAATGCTCAAATTACAGAGAGACCAGAAGGTTCCTGCCCCTCCCCATCTTGTCATTCATAGATGATGGGGGAATGGCTTGGCCAAAATTAGGTGGGAGCCAAGAAGAGACATTTGTGGATTTCATTAAGGGCCTCTCATAATTTACCTAGACTGTGTCACTTGCACCCTTTAGGAGGGTAAACCCAAAGGCATGGCCAGGCACAGAACAGGGTCCAAGCCGAGATGCCATTCAGACGAGAGCTGAGATAAGAATGCTGGCAAGGAGAGATTCCTGAAGCACAACAGGGAGTACCCAGAGGAGGCTTTTATTGTGTGATCTGCCCTGCTTCATTTATGGAACTTTATGAGGAACTAGACAACATTGCCCTCCATTTGCAGCACCTGCCCCCAAAAGTTGCTGTTTTCTTAGTAGACTCCTTTCCAACTGATATGATTTTTTACAATGAATATTGAGACATTCCAACTGGATAAGAGCTGTTGAGCATTAGAATTGATGGTGGATTTGATGTCATTCTTGCACAGTGAACTTTTAAACAAATGCATCCCAGTGGTCCATCACTGTACCTTAAATTTACAAGGCAAGAGTGCATAGTCCAGATCTTATGGAATTAACACACAGCAGACTCTGACTAAAGGTCCAGCTAGTTCAGTGTTCTTTGCAACAGTCCCAGCAACCAGCAGAAACTAGAAACTCCACTGGAATTGGCTAACAATTTCACAGTGGACCATGATCTACCCTGTTAAAATGTATTAGATCACCCTCCATGAGTAGCCGTGAATTACATCGACAATTTAAATGAATAACAAAGAGGCCAGAATAAGTTCCCTCTGCCATTATGATCTTGTTTTTGTGAATACTATACCAATAGATGCTGTAAAATTACTAAGTTCCTCATTTAAATACACCTGGCAAGCATAACATCTACAAGTCCCTTATATGCACACCTGCCAGCACCTCCACTGCTGAGAGAAAGGCATACTGGGGGTTTACACAGGGCAGGGAGCTTTTGCTTGATGCACTCCTATTTGTAGTTCAACATGTGTCTGGATAGCTGCAATGACCACCTTTCCACAGGCTGGGCTACAAGCAGCGATCATGAGGCAGGGGTAGTCCCTAGGTGCTGATATTGGCCACCCCCGTCATCATTTCCTTATACACTGACTGATTTGCTCAAAGCTGGTAACAAACTGACTGGGCTCAGACAATACGACCCAGTAACAACCCAATTGTTTGTTTTCATAAGTGGGTTGTCGTGTCATGTGAACGCTCATGGGCTGATGTAGAGTTATGTTCAGTGTCTTAACAGGCACAGCACACCCCACCATAGGTGAGAAACTGATGCCAGCAAGCCACTTGTTTAGTGGCAAAATTCCTTTTCTGCACTTGCCAAACAGCGATCTCCTTCGTGACTGCCTTTGCCGGCTGCCCCCAGAGGGCCCAATCAGCCCTTGGAGGCAGCTGGTTATAGGCTTCCCTCCCTCCTGCTGAGATCACTAGTTCTGCAGGTAGTTAAGGGAACTAGTTCTGCAGGTAGTTACAGGAAAAAAAATGCATTGGACCAGTTATGAACTGTGAAGAAGCAAAGATCTCCTAAACACATATAAAGGGTAAATAAGGATCCTTCTTGGAGAGTGTACCACTTGGAGAGTAATGCACTTGAGGTAATGAGTTGGAGTGGACTCCGGGGGATGGTGGAGAACAGGAATGCCTGGAGGAGTGTTCTCCATGGGGTTGCGATGGGTTGGACATGACTTTGCAACTAACAACAACAACGAGTTGGAGTCACATTTGTGGGAAAGAAGAGGAGTGGCGGGGATTCGACATGCAAGATACTGTAAGCCTAATTCCTCCAATTCTCCCCTTTCCCCCCCGAACAGCGGATCCATTGTCCCAACGAGCCGCTTGTTGAGGAGACCGATGTCCTCCCTTCCCCTCCAAGCACGAAGCATTCCACAGCCCCAATGGAAGTTTCCCTACCATCCCCTGACAACCGCCTCCGCTCCAGCATCGAGGCCATTTTGAAATACTCCTTTGCTGTCTCAGGTCAGGATCCCATGCCAAGGAGCCACTTCCCAGCCCCCCACAATGACTGGGAAGTCCTCCAAACCCCTGAGCAGCCAGACCACTCAAACGCCAAGCATACCACATCCAATTCTGAAACCTCTGACTTAGACGCCAAAAAGCTAAAAGCCACAGAGAGGCTCAAAGACCAGTATCTCCACCAAAGCATCAACCATCTTATTAGCACAGCCTTCTCGCTGGAGCACTTGCTGAATTCAAAGAACACAGAAGCTGCTGGAGACACTGACTCAGATCTGAATGCCCAGGAAGAGATTTCAGGAACCAATTTCAAGGGCAGGTAAGAACAAAACGTACTTTGGAGGCTAGTAGATTAACTGAGATCATCACTCCTGGCATACATGCAATCACACAGCAGCAAAGGCTGGCATGCACGGACAGCCTTGCTCCCAGGTGAGGAGCAGAGACAGAAGGATGGCCAAATTAAGACTGGCATTCTTGAATTATTCTTAGTTGAATAAAGACCATTTGCTAGAGAAACAGCACAGAGTAGAGGATCTGGAGGTAAATGGCTGATGCCACCGGATTATCCTTGTTGGTCCTTCTCATTATAGTCTCATTTACCAGAAATAAAACAAATGACAACACATCAAGCACGACCCAGACAAAACTGATGTGTTTTTAATTCCTTGATTTTAATGGGACAGTTAAGCTTTCACTTAAAGGCTCATCCTGAAAGCAGTGGGACATAAATATGATTAATGTGGGCTGGGCCATGCTTGTAAGGTATTATGCTCCAAATAAAAGCAAGTTAAACAAAAATCTTGAGATGCAGGACTCCGTAATGTTAAATAGTGCATTTAAAAAGCTGGGTGCTTGAAGGCTAACATCCATGCTCACCCACACATTCAACTTTCTCAGTCACGGTTACTCCAGACACTCAGTACAAACTAGAACCATGGACTTCACAAGGCAAAATGCTCTAGAGAGGAAGTGACACCACCTAGATCTCAGCTTCACTTTCTGCAGTTGGATCCTCATTTTTCAGTGCCAGGAATCATCTGTCCTAGGATGGAATAAATACAATTACCAATTCCCTGAATGATGAGAAGTTCCAGGGCCAATGCTGCAGGAAGGCTTAGCTTTCTTCCGACGCTGCACTACTGGAGATAAATGGTGTCTTTCTAATATTTGATTTTTAAAAAACAGACTATTGGAAGTAAGCAGACTCCTTTCTGTGTACATGTAGCCTCCCACCCTTTTCTTCCAACTGCATTTCCAGCTTAAAGCTAAGTCTAGTCACAACTTTCCAAGCCTTTTTCCTCTCTCCGCCCCTTCCAATTCCACACTGCTGCTTCTCAGGTCCAAACTCCACACCACTGACTTCGTAACGGTCTGATTCAGAGCAGGGCCCAGAAGGAGGGAGTTTCCACACTTTGCCACCGCAAGATTTCAGTCCTGCTCAGGCTCCCACATCTGCCCTTTCTGTCTTCAAAAGGTTTCCTTCATGTACAGGAGAGATTTTCTCAAGGCCAAAAAGCATTCTGATTGGGACCACAGCAGGGGTGGGAATGCAAAATTATTGAAGCCCCTTCCTCCACCAGAGTCCCAAGCTGGATCAGGGTCTGTGATACACTTAAAGACACCGTTCACACAGTGGCTAGTTGTGTGAATGGCGTCTCATCAAGTGCGGCCCTTAGTCAGAACACCTGCAGTGCATCATCTTAATTCCCTACCCAGTAGAAAACTTGCCTATTCCATAGAATGATCTATGACCAGTAGAAACCCCCAACATTCTTTCATAAGAGCCTGACCACCCACACTGATCAAGCCAACCACACTCGCTATGGGATTAACAGAAAGAGAACATGCTGCTGCTCAGGTCTGCATTGTTAGGTAATCGCAAGCAATGAGTTTTACGGAACTGTCAGTTCATCTGTAGGTTTTTGATCACCTACCTTCCCTTGCATATACATTCCTTCCTTCCCCCCTAGGCAGGCCCTTGAGACGCTTAAATAGCAATACAGTATTATAAAATGTTTTACAGCATTTCCCAGAAGAGTAGCCATGTTAATCTGTTTTGCAATGGTGTTGTGACACGGTAAAAGCAAACATGTTTTTTCTGGTATCAGGTTTCATGGACACTGCCCACTACATTGGACACATTTGAGGCGTTACTCTCAAACTGGCAAATTTATATCCACATGCTGTGGGGCAAGGGACTGTCGCCATGAAATGAAAGTGTACAGATAGTAATCTTCATTTACTTTTGTTAATGAAGATTGCTATCTTCATTAACATTTGTCTTCCTTCACCAACCATAATTCTAATCTGTGACTTCTGTTTCACACAAGCAAGTTCTCACTTGATGAGTTCTGGGAGATGAAGAAATATGCACAAGTTTGTCAGTCCTTAGATGTGGTGAATTTATATTTGCCTATAGACTCATGTGGGACTGCAGGTGGCGCAGTGGTTTAAACCGCTGTGCTGCTGGGCTTGGTTGATCGAAAGGTCGCCAGTTCGAATCTGCACACGGGGTGAGCTCCTGTGCGCGGTCCCAGCTCCTGCCCACCTTGCAGTTCGAAAGCATGCAAATGCAAGGAGATAAAAAGGTACCACTTTGGTGGGCAGGTAACAGCGTTCCATGCACTTCGGTGTTTAGTCATGCCGGCCACATGACCACGGAGACTGTCTGCGGACAAACGCTGGCTCCCTCGGCTAGGAAATGGAGATGAGCACCGCCCCCTAGAGTCAGGCATGACTGGACATAACGTCAAGGGGAAACCTTTACCTTTTATAGACTCATGTGCAGATATAATGGTCAATGACTTGCACCCTTTGGTGTCTTGTCTAACCTGCAATAGGCACTGCTGGCAGAATGTGTTTTCCCTGCCACAAACCCACTCAAATCTGCCCTATTGGGAAAACCCTTCCCAGTAGATGTGGTTTTGCAAGGAAGGAAAAGTGGAAGGGGCATTCATACACACTGGAAGGAGACCTCTGTGGAGAGCTATTTACAGGTCCCTTTGAGGCACATGTTTCTTTCTTCACACAGTTTTATACAGCTGAGATAAATTATTTCATGAAGTTCTGTATACACCCAGACCCCCAGTTACGAATTCCAAGTTAAGAACAACCCCTACAAGCAAACCAACTGAGGAGAGGGAGGGAAAAATAGAAAGGGGAGAAAGGAAGGAGGGAAAGGGAAGGAGGAGGGAAAAAGCAGCGAAATCAGAACTAGTTCCACGGTGGAAGCAGAACTACAGTAGTTTATCATGCTCATGAAAAACTAGGATATCCAAGCCAGTATGTTTCAGATCATGTGGCATTTGTGTTGCTTTCGGTAACTTTGTATTGTATTTGGTTTGTAACCGTGCCTCCAAAGCATAAATCTAATGCGAGTGCAGGGGATGCATTGAAGGAAAGAAAAGCAATCCCAATTGAAACTGAAGTGAAAATAAAGCTATCAGAGAAAGTCAAGACACCATTAGTCATTGAGAAAGCATTGGGCTTTAGCCATTCAACAATCAGATTCTCTCTCTCTCTCTTCAGTACCTGGAGTTACTTTATTATTACCATATTATTATCATTATTAAAATGCTGTATTGTGCTTAAGGTGCTTTAGTGTGTACGGAAGTATTTCTTAAGTGTATTATATGCTTTGATATATGTGATACGACTTGCATAGAAATTCAACTTAAAGATGATCTCAGGAATGGAACTCATTCTTAACCTGGGGATTGGGTATAGCTGTAAAAGGCTGTAGTCTTGTGGATTTAAATACGGACCATTCTGAGGTTCAAACGAGACATTCAATACGTATTTACCATAAGCAACAGCATGTCTAGTTCTTCACAGTCTCCCTGCAGCACATTTACAGGCTTGTGCCTGCACAGAGCCTTAATTGGGAACCTCCTAGACCTCAGAGGCTTTGGGAAAGCTGACCAAAGGCCGTGGCTCCTACCTTTTGTCTCTCAGAGCACTGCAGCAACAATGCCTGACATCCACACGTACCCCTCCTCTCACAGCTTGGTGTATGATTTCCCCCCAACTCTGGCATCGCTCCCTCAGGAGCTCTTGGATGCAGCCAGGATGCCAGCTGCTCAGGAAGAGATTTCAGGGGTAGGCCAGTTTGCAATTTATGGACACTACTAACTGACACTTCCACTGTGTAAAACTGCAGTCTGTTTCCTCATTGCAAGTTCATCTTGCTCCCGTGTCAGCATTTCATATACCAGTGTAGGGTTTTTCACTTTGGTTATGAAACTCTTCAGAGGTCTAAAAAATTAACGCACAAATACACAACCAGTGTTGATTGCATTTATGGCTCAACCATTTGAGCCTATTGTTACATACAACTGAGTCACTATCTTCAAAGTTGTGTTTTGTATGACTTCTGCTTTCACCTGGTTGTACTACTGAGATAAGTGTCATAGCAGTCAATGTACCCTACCTCTTTCTTCACAAGGAGAAGACAGTCCATTGGCTTCTACAGCTTTTCCCCCAAAGAATGTTCTCCAGAACTTGAACCTGATGACTTGGCTGGAAACATCCATCCGCACTCTCAGGGCATGGTGGACACACACCTTGTATATGGGCAGGAGAGCAGTTTTTCAAAAAACCCACTGCCAGTCCCTCAACTTACCAACTTACCATCTGTGTATTCAGGCAGTCCATGCTTAGTCCCCTCTGCCCATGCTCGTTTGCCTTCCTCTCAGCAACTGAGAGGAAAGTTAGGAGTTGCATCCCTTGGCTGGGGTGAGCTTTCCCACCTAAATTCTTGACTCTGCAAGGTTCCCCATGAGAGCTCTGCACAAGTGCCAGCCCAGGTTGTGAAAGCAGTCATTTGACTGGTAACAGAAGCAACCTGTCACCTCCCCTTGGCCTTGCTAGTCATCCAGTTTAGAGAAACTGCGCACATGCTTTTCTGTAAAACTTCCCACAGCAGCAAAGATGCCACAGTCACATTTTCCTAACTAGTCATCATGTGCTAGTGGGGATGGGGTGGCAGATAGATGCAAGGTTGCTGTTTTCATCAGCAAAATACACAGTTTCTATAAAGCACAGCTTTAACCTGAGATGATAACTCAGGTAGATAATAGCTTCAGCATCAGAGCTGCCTCTAAATTGGGGAAAAGAACAAAACCAGTGTGGTCCTTCTCTGCTCTAACAGTTTGCTTTTCTCCATCTCTCCTTTGTTGCATTAGCCTCTTAGACCTTAGCAAGGATGAAGCTCTGGTGATCCTCTGCTACGCAGTGCTCCAGGACATCTGCTTATCCTCAGCTGTTAGCAAGGCCTGGAAAGAAGTGGAGGCCAACACTTTAGGCTATGGGGATGTGGTAAGTCTCCATGCTGGGTGTGCCATCCTTTTCCAGCAGAGTCCAGACCTTGACAAACTTGGGACATATGCAACCCCACACGAAAGACCTGTGCTTTTTTCTTCTTAGGAGGCATTTAGATTGGACCATTTTGGGGTTCAAGCCTGGAATAATGTGAAGATCAGAACAGGCATAAAGTGATTGTGAGAACTGGCACACTGGGAAAGACGATATTTATTTATTTATTTATTTATTTATTTAGCACATTTCTATGCCGCCCCATTGCCGAAGCCTCGGGGCGGCTCACATACACTTCCCCCAACAATGACTTGTCACATGGCTCAGAATAGCCTAGGTAGACCATTCCAAAAATCTGAACTTTGTTCTGTTCCTTCTCGTTACTCTGTCATTCTCTAGATATGCGATAACCTTGGCCGACGCCATACAGATCTGTGCCCTGAGTGTGCATTCTGCTCCCTGAAGACGGAGCAGTGCCAAGGGGCCTCTGATCTGAGACGGATCCACTGTGATGATGGCATATTCACAAACTATATCAACCCTGGGATTTTGGCCCAGCACCAGGCCATGGACTTCCCGGTAAGATAAAGAGTTAGGTTGTTAAGATACTGAAGAAAACTTCCTCTGAGGACAAGTTCTCTTGTGTCAAGTCTCCTCTTTCCCTATGTCAATCCGCAGGACTCCCCAGTCACAGGAGAGTATTATGGGACGGAAACATATGGGGGCTTGCGTGCAGAGTATTGGTGTGGTCGCTTGGCAACTCATGGCTGTGACGATTTTCGTGTAGCGCTTTGGTTGCATTCAGAATATTCCCTCTTTCAAGGGGGTGATTTTCCAGACAAAGTAAGCATGAACAGAAAGCCCGCCCCACCCTTATCAAATTTTTTTTGTCATTCATTCTCCCACTTCTGTCATTCCTTCCAGATTTGTGATTCGACAGGAGTTCAACATCCTACTTACTGTGCATTCAAGAGCAATCAATGTCTGACATACAACCTCAGTAATAAGAAGGTGAGGACTCATTCTTTTTCCCCAGAAACACTAAAGCTTTTCAGTAAATTTTTTTTTTTTTTTAGGGAGGAATCCATCTATTTGATTTCAGAGTTCACCATGCCCTGTTTTTTACTCTTCCATGCTGTGCTCTCGTTCCTCTTCAGAAATCATAGAAACAGAGAAACAGAGCGAGTCAGAAGGGGCCTCCTGGGCCATCTAGTCTGACCTCCGCCACCAGCTGGCTCCGCTCACGACATGCCCACCATGTGGACGTCCAGCCTATCCTTGAACACCCGCACCAATGGGGCCTCAACGACCTCCCGTGGAAGCCCATTCCACACCCTCGGGGTCCTGACTGTCAGGAAGTGCTTCCTGGCATCCAAATGGAACCTGGGTTCCCTGAGCTTTGCTCCGTTGGAGTGTGTCCTGCCTTCCTCTGCAGGGGAGAACAGGTCTCTACCCATCTCCATGTGACATCCCCTCACATACCTGTATGTTGCCAACATATCCCCTCTGAGTCTCCTCTTCTCCAGGCTGAAGAGACCCAGTTCCCTCAGTCTCTCCTCATATGGCTTCCCCTGCAAACTGGCCACCATCCTTGTGGCCCTACGCTGCACTGACTCCAACCTGGCTATATCCTTTCTGTAATGAGGGGCCCAAAACTGAACACAATACTCCAGTTGCGGGCGCACCAGAGTCGTGTAGAGTGGTAGTAATACCTCTCTCGATCTAGAAGCCATACTTCTGGCTATGCAACCAAGGGTGGCATTTGCCCTCTTGACCACCGCATCACACTGCTGACTCATGTTCATCCTGCAGTCAACCAGCACCCTGAGGTCCCTTTCACAAGTGCTGCTCTCCAGCCACTTGTCACCTAACCTGTACTTATGACAGTTATTCCTATGCCCCAAGTGCAAGACCTTGCACTTATCCACATTGAATGCCATCCTGTTGTCTCCTGCCCACTTCCATAGTCTGTCCAGATCCTTTTGGATCTGGAGTACCTGCTCCTCAGTTGTGGCCACTGCTCCAGTTTTAGTGTCATCTGCGAATTTGATCAGCAGACTGTTCACCCCTTCCTCCATGTCGTTAATGAAAAGATTAAACAGGATCGGCCCCAGGACAGAGCCCTGGGGGACCCAGCTTGTCACTGGCCACCATCCCGATGATTCCCTGCTAATGGTTACCTTCTGCTTTCGGTCAGTCAACCATGCCCTAATCCACTGGACAGTGCTTTGGTGTATCCCAAAGCTCCTCAATTTCTCCACCAGGATATCATGGGGCACTTTGTCAAAGGCCTTGCTGAAATCCAGGTATACCACATCCACTGCATCCCTTCCATTTAGCCATCTTGAAACCTTGTCATAGAATTCCACAAGGTTTGTCTGGCAGGACCTGTATTTGTGGAAGTCGTGTTGTGTGGCTGTCAGTCTCCCTTCCCTATCTAGCATCACTAGATCTCTCTCTATTATGAGCCTTTCCATTGTTTTTCCTACAATGGATGTAAGGCTAACAGGTCTATAATTCCCCATGTCCTTTCTACTGCCCTTTTTGAAAATTGTGACCACTGATGCCACCCTCCAGTCCTCTGGAACTTCACCCGTTCTCCACGAGGTCTCAAAAATGGAGGCCAGTGGGTGTGAGAGAATCCCTGCTAACTCTCTAAGTACTCTCGGGTGTAACCCGTCAGGCCCTGGCGCCTTTGTAATGTCCAATGCCCTGAGGAGCCCCTCGACTTCAAGGGGGGTGACTCTAATCTGTGCCCCTAAGTCCCCAGCCTCATCTAATCTCCTATGCAGATATCCCCAGTCCTGCTTTGAGAACACAGAGGCAAAATAGTCATTTAGCATCTGTGCCTGTTCCCTCATGTCAGTCACTGGATCTCCTTCCTCCTTATTTAGTGGCCCCACCACTTGTCTCCCCTTCCTCTTCCTATTTACATGCACATCTTGGTTGTGGTGCAAAATATGTTTTTTCAAGAATCAAAAGCATCTGTTGGATATTATATAAGATCAAGCATGGCCACAGGAAGGGGAAGGGGGCAGTTGCCCCCATCTATGGGTCACTATCTCCAGATCCCTAGCTTTCATTAAAAAAGCAAGATTCGTTTAAAAAATTCATTAAAAGTGTGTGTGTGTGGGGGGATCCCTGTAGAACCTGAGATATGAAGGAAAATGGGCAGCCACTAATCTGCCTTTTTGTGAGAAACTAGCATGTTCAGTCATTCAGTGTTTTAGTCAATGCATGCAGCAACAGCCGCTATCTAAATAAGGGACTTCCTGGTTCATTTTAAAGTCTTTTTGTAGTTTTCCCTGCTAAGTAATTGTACTCTTATCATCATGAGTAAAAATTCAGAAGTTTAGTGGTGCTGAGATTAGACAGTAGTGTATCTACCAAAATCAAAAGGTGATAGGAAGGATTGGAGTTCATGATTGGTCTGACTCAAGTCCTGCGTTCCTTTCTTTGTTTCTGAATGTATAAACATTAAAACGAATTACCAATGTGTGTACATAAAGCAGACATGGGAGGAGTAAATTTGGTACACAAATTGCTCAGCTAGACAGGGTGCCCAAGGTTTGTTACTTCTCACCAGATTTACCAGAAATGATGACTTGTTCTCTAATGCTATCAAGGTGTTTTTTTTTTAATGTGCTGCCAGGAAGGAAAACAGGTAGTTCCCAGAAATACAGGCAGTTCCAGGTAAACATTGCTGCAGTTCAAAGTTCAATCCATGTAGTATTAGCTGCTGTACAAAATGGCTGATAATGAACTACAAATAAAGTGAGTGGTCCAGACTCCTCTAGAACCTTAAACCCTGATCAAGCCTGCCCATTTCACCTCCTAGTGCTAAAGACACCCCCTACAGGTGTGGCTGCTGCTGTCTAGCATTCCCTTACCCAACCTGGTGCCCTTCCGATGTTTCAGATTCTGATTTCCACAGCCCCAGCTAGCATGGCCAATGCTCAGGAATGCTGGGAATTCTTCTGACACCAAATCCAGTTCTCCTTATGTTCTGTGTACAAACTGAACAGATAGGGAAATAAAATGCAGCCTTGTCTGACACCTTTGCTGATAGGAAGCCCTTCTGTTTCTTCATAATCTGTCCGAACCCTCGTTTCTTGTCCGCAGTACAGGTTATGCATCAAGACAACCAAGTGCAGAGGCACACCCATTTTTTTCCAGAACCATCCACAGCGTCTCCTGATCCACACAGTCAAAAGCTTTGCTGTGGTCTGGAAAGCAAAGACTGGTCCTTTGAAATTCTTTGGTTTTCCCCAGTGCCCAATATACATTTATGATATAATCTCAAGTTCCTCTTTGTTTTCTGCATTCAGCTTGAGCATCAGTCATTTATCACTCTATACAGGGCACAATTCTCTGTTGCAAAACCTTGAGCATCACTGTACTTGCACAGGAAATTAGCCCAATGGTCCGATGGTTGCTGCACTCCTTTCCCTCACCCTTCTTGGGAATTGGAATGTTAAGTGAACATTTCCAGTCTGTGGGTCTTTGTTCTGTTTTCCATATTTGTGGGCATATTCTTGTTAGGATGTGGACCAATACAGTCTCTGTAGCTTGGAACAATCCTTCTGCTGTTCTGCTAACACGCCACGTGTGCTATCACTTCCCAGCATGTTCAGAGAGGTTTTCATTACACTTTCTTTCTGCAGGTTCTTCCTTATAGGATTCCTCTCTGAAGGAGTCTGTCATCCTTCTCTATAGTTGTTTAGTATATTGTTTCCACCTTCTCTTTATTTTATCCTGGTCAGACTGTATGTTCCCTGTTGGTCTTCCAGCATTCCTAGTCTAGGTTTAAATTTCCCTTTGTTTTCTTGGATCTTCTAGAAGAGGTCTCTTATTTTTCTTCTTTTATTGTTCTCTTCAATTTCTTTGCACTGGCCACTGTAATAACACTTTTTGTCTGTACATGCTAGTCACTGAAAAGTTGCATTCAGGATTCTGGCCCTATCTCTATTACTTTTGCTTCTCACCTTTCCTTTGTAACTGTGAAGCCTTCTTTGGTCATCCATCTAGGCTTTCTTTTGTTTTTGCTACAGAAGTTGTCTGTTGGCATTCTTCCCTACTATCCCCTAATGTCTCTGGTTTCAGTCCACTGCACTTCTGGTTCATGACCAATTGAGTTCAGTAATGTAAAGCTGTTCTTTTTGTGGACATAAATTCCTCATAAATATTATTTAAATTGTATTTTCACACCATGCTTCTGTCAGTGATCTTTCTCTGCTTCACTTTGATTTTTGATATTTATTATATTAGTCTGCCTCTAATCTTGCTTTGGCAGCAAGAACAGACATTGTCCACCTCCTACCTCCAATTACATAATCTACCTGAATTCTGTATTGGCCAGATGTGCATACATACAGTTCTTTGATTGGCTACCTGAAGTATGTATGGCTTCACACAAATTCATGAGTAATTTTTCTGCTTTGTTTCTAACACCTAGGCCAAATTTGCCCACAGCATTGGATTCTGCTCTGCTTCCTACTTTTTCATTCCAGTCACCAATAATTATCAACATGTGTTATCAATTTTCTCTTGGATACTTGCATAAAAGTTTTCAATTTCTTCTTCTTTAGCATCTCTTGTTGGAGTGTAGACTTGAATTATCTTTACAGTTATAGGTTTTCCACAAATTCCAATTGACACAACTCAAACAGACTTTGCATTATAGCCTGTGACTGCCAGTGCTACATCTTACCATAGAGACACTCTACTTCTTCTGAGTTTATTTCCAGAGTAAAACACTTGGATATTGATCAATTCCCAGGAACTTCTATTACTCTGCTTAGGCTTCTAGATGACTTGGAATGTGGCACTGAGCAGCAAAACACACAAAGAAAGGAAAATGCACAACAACAGGTGCACACTGTGTACATTAAGTAGAGCCACAAGTATAGACCCCTGTCCCCCTGGGGGAAATTCCTCTGGATTCCCATGTATGAGATGCTCTGTCTGTCTACTGAACCGTAGATAGATAGATAGATAGAGCGAGTCTCATTCAAATAACTTGGTAGCTGTGAATTCCCTTGCTATCTTTAGTTGAAAAGAACAGAGCAGCATGGGCTGAGTGCTGAACTAGGACTCTGGGGATCCAGGTTCTAGTCCCCATTTGGCCATGAAGCTCCCTGGGTGGGCCTGGAACAGTCACTGACCTACATCAGAGGGTTGTTGTTGTGCAGATAAAATGGAAAGGAAAGATAACTTGTAAGCCACTTTGGGTTCCTTGCAAGAGGAGAAAAAGGCAAAGTGTGGTGGTGGCGGCAGTGGCAGCTACCTTACTTTTGTTGGATCATGCTCTATGAGTGCTTCCAGACACCTCTGCCTTGTCTCATTCAACCCAATTTTATTAGGTGTGGTCCAGATGTTATCATCTTCTGCTTTTAATCTCCTGTGTTTCCCCACTGTGTTCTCTCTTTTTTTCCTTAATCTGAAAAACATGGGGGGGGGGTGGAGATAAACATCTGAATGATTCCTTCTAGCTGTTAATGCTAGAACCCCTAAATCTGGAAGCATCCTTAACCTCTCTGCCATTCACCTTTAGCCCATCATCACCTCTGTCTTCCCACCTGCAATGCCTCTCTTTTCTTCCAGAGTGTCCAATTTCAACCACAGCCCCAGAAGAATTCAAGCAGATTCTGGGTTTCACTAGGCCAATTTGGGAACAGGTGGTTCTTCAGGAGTGAAGCAGTCAGCCATAATGTTCTGTTCTATTTCTTCCACACTTTGTCCTCAGGTGTTACGCGCTGGCTGCTTAAGAAATGAGACATACCAGGTGCTGAGCAAGGAGGAAGGGGAAGATGAAGTACTGCTTTGGAGCCAGAAGTTTTTGAGCTTTGGTGATGGGTGAATGAATTAAAGAGCACAAAGGAGTAATTTTGACGAAGAAGAGTGGGAGTGGGAAGGACAGAGGAACAGCAGCCTGGTGTGTGGCTCTCACCTTGAGGAAATTCTCTATTGCACAGTCTCTGCTGCTTACCTACTTAGAGCCCTTTCTGCAGATGGCTTGGTGTTAATTTAACTGTGAATATCCTGCTGCTAAATCTTCTTCACAGCCCACATGCAACAACTGCTATTTACCCAATCCTGCAGGCTCCTCTGAAACTCTTCGGTTAGGAATATAATCCAAGAGAGAAAAGCAGTTGATGAGAAGTCCTAGTTTCCTCTCCAGTGATCCTCCCTCTCATGCCTGGAAGCAAATTCATACACGAACCTCTGCTATGCGATATGCTTTGTATTCTTATTCATAAAGAGCCTTTTCATTGCACAGTTAGCACTTGCTTTTGTCCAGCTCTGTGCCATTCCTCCCATTGTTGTGTCTTAGTATTTTAATACATTTTAGTATCATCCTTTGCACACTTTATTTTCTGTGTTAACCCTTCACATTTCCAAGGCTTGTGTGCATGTTCACATAAGCTAGAATGTAGCAGTGGTCAAATCTACCCATGTGATGTTTGGTTGCCTGATTTTCATCTTGCTTCTTTGTTCCAAACAGGAATTAGCTTGTTATTTTCAACCATTAGGAGGAACTTGCCCCACTTCTGCTTTTCAAAATGTCGTGAAGGAAAGGGATTGAGCTGGCTTGGCTTTGCTCCAGGAGGTTCTCCCATTCGGGGAGGGTGAGGAGCCAGCTCTGCTTGGATGCAGGGGTGTGCATGGAAGCTCTCCCAGCCAAGGCACAGGGTCGATCATCCACCCAGTTGTTTAGCTGGGGCACCTTCACCTGCCTTCTGCCTTCTCCACTGGGAGAACACGGGAAGGCAAAGCCACGTCAGCTCAGTCCTCTTTGCTTTTCGTTCCAGTGGGGAGGACACGGAACCAACCCAGTCCCCTTCAGCTTTGCTCCTGGCATGTGTGCAAAGGTGGCTTCCCCAGCCTGAGGAAGCATGCATGCAGCAGGGCCCCCAGCCCACTTGCTGTGCCCCCCCACATTTGCATAACTTCCTTGGCAAGGGAAGCCACCCTTCTGCCACCTCCCCTCCTGCCAGCAACGATGCATTTTTGCCAGACAGCGGCATCGCCCGCTCTTGACTGAGCAGTGCCTCTCCAGTATCTGCCTGAGCTGTGTGGAAGCCATGTCCGCAAAGGGGCATCTCACAGACATCCATGGCAGGGGGCATCCTGTTGCACTGGCCTCCTGAGGTGCTAAAGATACCTCCGTGTGAGTCCTAGTTGCAGAAATCTGGACTGGTGACCAAATAGAGTAAGTCATGAGTGCCAAGATGCTTGAAGTGTGAACTCTTTGGCACCAGCCGCTTTCAGGATTCTACACATTTCAGATGCACTTCTGTAGCAGTCTCAAATGTTTCCTTCAGGATGCTGTCCACTTGGTGGAACAGGGGCATGCCCTCAGCATGCACGGACATTGCAGGACCCTGACACCCATGACACTTGCGTGCCACCTCCATGTGGGACAGGATGGCCTAGAAAAGCAAGAGCAAAGATTCTTACAGTACTAACAAAATGTCTGTGGCATAAACTTTTGTGGGTCATCACTCTCTCGGATGCATGGAGAGGATACTGCATTATAAGAAAAAGAGTTTATTATGCTACGCTCCCAAATGATTTCAAGAGAGCCTCCTAAGTAAAGGCACTGATATAATTTGCCAGCACATTCTGTAAAGGACTGTGACTCAGCAAGGACATAGTTGTGGATTGCATAGTAATGTGTTACACCTGCTGTGATCGGCCCTGGGAGGCCAAGCAAGGGGGAAGCGTGCTCCGGCTTCTTTCATCAGCCAGGGGAGCAAAGGCCACTGGGATGCTGCAGCCACCATAGCCAGCCCTTCCCTGAGCCCAGAGGAACCCCTCGGCTCAGCAGACTGGGAGAGGCCTTTTGCCCATGCGCTGCTCCTGCAGATCTGGCTGCCCCTCTTTCTGCATCCAGGAGATGGAAATACCATGGTAGGGCTGGCACAGACCAGGGAGGTGCCACTGCCAAGGAGCACGGCAAGGCTGCCACGTGATCATGGTGGCTTACGTACGATTTACGACTGGAGAGCTTGATGTTGAATTCAAACAGCTTGTGTTTGTGTTTGTTTTGTGAGTCCTGGTGCTACTTGGGCTCTAGGACATGGAACAATGAACTTGAACCACAAGACACCAAGTGCAGGCTAGACACAAGGAAGAAATTCCTAACTGTCAGAGCAAAACGACAGTGGGACCGGCTGCCAAGAGAGGTTGGGCTTGGTGGCTTTCTTGGCCTCTTCCACCCCAAGTATTCTATGATTGTGTGATTCATTCCCCAAGGTGAGGAAGGATCCCCATGTCACCAGATAGAATCCTCTTTTGGAGCAAGATGCTGGGGGGCAGGACAGCCCCAGTTTGTCTGTTGGAGGGCCAGCACTCCTACAGCACCAGAAAACTTGGAAAAAGCAGCAGTGGTAGCATGCAACATGGAGACAGAAGATTGACGCTCCATGGGGAGAAGGTAGATGGCACTTGGTGGTCTCCTCCAGGTGAAAGATTGTCTTCTGGCAGCTCTGGCTCCTATAAAGGGGCAAAGGGAAGCCCAGTTTGGCCCATCAGCCTGAGCAAGAGCAACTAGTGGCATTTCCACAGACAGAAAAAGTGCTGCACTAGCTGCTATGTGTTTTTGGACCTCAGTTAGCTATTAGACGTAGATCCTGCCTCTGTATGTCTTACTTTTAAGAAGTCAAAGTGGCTTACATCATTCTTCTCCTCCTGCTCCCCTCAACAACAGCCCTGCACAGTAGGTTGGGCTGAAAGTCTGTGCCTGGCCCAAAGTCACCCTGTTGGCCCCATGGTTGAGTGGGGACTAGAACACAGATCACCAAGCTCTTACCCTCTGCACCACACTGAGTCGCTATTGTGGCCCAGCCTCTGCAACTGGCACAGAAAAGCGCAACTTATGGCCCTCCAGATACGCTGTGGCCTACAACTCCCACCAGCCCTAGCCAGCATAGCTAATGGGGAGGGTTGATGGCAGTTGTAAGCCAAAGCAGCTGAAGGGCCAGGAGTTGCCCACCTATGAGCTGGAGGAACAAGGGCTGCTGAGTCTGCTTATCTATCCAAGCAAGACCACCAGTAAAGGGGGACATAAGGACACAGCAAGAGCCCTGCTGGATCAGACCAAGGGTCCATCTCATCCAGCATTCTGCCCAACTGTGGCCACCCAATTACCACATGATACCACAAGCAAGACATGAGTACAGTGGTACCCTCCCATCCAAGTTCCCCAGCAACTGGTGTGCACAGGCCTGGTGCACACAATATTCCAGCTGTGGCCACACCTCCAATTTGTATAAGCAAAGTATTTACCAGCAATTCCATGGTAACAGGACATTTGGCTTTTTCACAACAGCTGCACATTGAGTCAACATTGCCATTGAGCTGTCCTCCAAAATGCCAAGATCCCTTCCTTGGTCAGTCACTGCCAGCTCCATTCCCACCAGTTGCTACATGAAGTTGGGGTTTTTAGTTCCACTTTTATACTTGCAAACACTGAACCACATATGAATGCCTGGTTGCAACTTGCCACTTTATTCTGGATTTGTTAAACCGATTTCCTTCCTCTACATTCCTCCTCCTTTTATTCCCCCTTGTGTGCTTTGTCTTTCTAGTATAGCCTCTAATGGGCTACAACTTTCCACATTGCTTGCTGGGAGTCAGCAGCTCCCATCCTTTGGGGAGCACTACTCTGGGGAAGGCTGCTTTAGTGTGTGAACCTATGGACAGAGCCTCGGTCAAATTGTTTTCTAACTGATGTGAGCTGCTTTGGGAGACAATTGCTGGAGTAACAAGCCACCGTGAGATGTGGGTGGAGAAATACATGTCCAGACATTTTGAACCACGGGGCGGGGGGGGGGGGGACGACACATCTTTCCTGGGGCAGGTTCAGAAAAAAACATACATTTTAGAGCACGCTTTGCAGAGCTAAAGTCACTTGGGGCACAATCCTCTAGCTTCCCAACATCGTCCAGGAGCAGTATGATTATTTGGCATTCTGGCTCAGCAGGCCTCTCTCTGCCCTCCTCACAGCTGCTGCAGAAAGACTGCACTGGCTGCCGGCCTGAGGTCCAAAATCAACCTCAGGGAGGGCTACAGGGGTGTCCCGGGGATGGAGAGGGGAGGAAACTGGGACTGAAGGTTTCCACATGTCCAAACAGAGCACCACCCTCCTTCCCTTCCCTTCCCTTCATGGAGCTTCATCAAGGTGGTCAAAAATGGCTGCTCAGCTGAAAAACAGGGCATGAAGTGATGGAAACCACGCATCTCTCCTTGCAATGAATGTATTCGGAGAAGTTGTGCATCACAGGCAAACCACATAGAATTTTGCCCTTGGTTACTTTAGCAACAGAGCGTGCATTCTGTCTAACGTGGTTTTCTCCTAGTATAATTAAAATTGAAAACAAAAGTAAACTAAATAAAGTTGTAATTGTCTGAATGAAGTGTACTTTTAAATTTAATATACGAAACATGACAATTCTGGAGCGACACACAATTCATTTAGGTCTTCTGTTTTATACTTGGCAAGGAGGAACTTCAGCAAATAGTCCCTGTAATGTCTAAATCATTCCAACAGGCAGAAGAAAGAGGAAGAGGTGACAGCAGGGGAAGACTGGCGTGCAGCATTGTTTGGACCAAGGCCCAGTTCAGTGGAACTGCACACGCTCTGCATGCAAGAGGCTACAGGCTCGTCTTGAACATCTCCAGGTAAGGATGGAAAAACAGCTGAATACCCTGAAGCTGCATCTGTTCAGCATGCACAGTGCTGGGCTGGAGGGATGCAATCCGAGCAGCCACCCCTGCTCCTGTGCGAGGCAGGAAAGTTCCTGAGAGTTTGTCTAACTGGGAAAGATGCTTTCACCTTTCCGGTAAATGTTAATAAAGCATTTTATTTACAAGCCTTTCCTTCTGTTACCTATTATTCAAAGAGTGACACTTGATTCCTTTTTTGTAAATACTAAAAACACTTAATTTCTGTTCTGTTGGAAAGGTTCTCCCTAAGCAATGGTGGTAATCCCCATGTCTACACCATGCAAACAAGGCTAGTGAAGATCTTAGTAGCGGCGGCAGCATTAATGTTGTTAGGCATAAGGGGGTTGATTTTGGTGAAAGTGGTTAAAGGTTTCATAGCTGAAGCAGCACTTCCTACTGCTGAGGTCGCACTGGGAAACTTCGCAAAAACTGGTGGCAGTGACTTGATCCTCATAAGTTGTTGGGCTTCTGTTCCTATTTTTAAAAGAAGCGTAAGTGAGATGACCACGAATTGTTGCATTGCATGTGGTGGCACTGGCTGGATAACCTGCCGTGCTTCTCTCACATGTGGGTTTTAGAACTACTGTATTTTTCACTCTATAAGACGCGCCTGACCATAAGACGCACCTAGTTTTTAGAGGAGGAAAACAAGAAAAAAAATATTCTGAATCAAATGGGCACATAATCACAGGCACATTCCCCATCACTTCCCCATGGGCTGCACATCTGACAGCCTTACTGCACACACATATTCACTCTATAAGATGCACAGACATTTCCCCTTACTTTTGAGGGGGAAAAAAGTGAGTCTTATAGAGCAAAAAATACGGTACATTCACTGGCCGCAACAGCATTTCACTGCAACAAGTCCAGAAACACAGGACCCAAATAGTCAAGAATGTGCATTTTCTCCATAAATTATCCTATCTGGGGACTCTTAGTCATATGCTGGAAAACAGCATGACTTGGAGCACCCCTAAGTCCTGGTTCACAAGGCATGACAAGTAGCCATGGTTGATTGAACGCACACTGTTTTTTGCAGGAGGCTCGCTTTTCAAACAGTGGGCTTTCTTCGGGGCTCATTCACCCTTGATGGCTAATCAGGTTGCCCAACTTCAGATGACTGAGCTGACTGTGGGTAAAATGAAGCAATCAGTGCAGCACAAAGCAAGAGTGCCAAAAACACTCTTGCTGCTCTGAGTGATATTGTCCATGTTACTGCCATTGACAGTCCCTTCAAAGTGTCAAATGGCACAAAGAAGGGTGTCAGGATCTGCAAAGTGATGCAGCTCCCCTGGTGGCCTAATGAAGTAGCCTGGTTTGCCTTGCAAGTTCTTGCAGGACTAGTTTTAGACCTGTTCGTGCTTGCAGAATTAGAACCAGTGTGATCTGTGGAACCGGCTGCCTAGGCAGGTCATGGGCTCTCCCACACTAGAGACATTTAGAAAGAAACTGAACAGCCATTAAGTGGGATGGTGTAAAGTGGTGTCCTACAAAGGCTGGGGGTTGGACCCGATGGCCTTCACGGCCCCTTCCAACTCTACTATTCTCCAATTCTATGAGAACTTCAGAACTACCAAAGGCCTTCCTGAAATCCAGGTAAACCACATTTGACAGAGAGATGGGACCCAGCCCCACCTGCTGCCCTCAGCCTCTGACTGGCAACGCATTAGGTTCGCCAAAGGCAGGCGGCACCCCTCAGACTGACCCTCTGCACAACCCCCCAGGGGATCCATGGGGCCGAACCCCTCTTGTCCCCAGCTCAGTGAAGTGAGGACCCCCCTGCAGTCCCTTCCCACTTACTGTTGCACATGCTCCAGGTCAGCCATGTGGACACTCTTCACAGCCAAGAGTGTCTTTTCGGGTTTGTACTCGGGCAGCAAGACCTGAAAGAGAGGGGAAGGCCTTAGTCCAGGCTTCCCTCCTCCTGGCATCCCAAAACAGTTCTGGGGCTCTCTGGGTCCCTCACCTTTCCAAGCCCACCTTGACCCAGGACCACCAGGAAATGGAAGTCTTCCTCTTTGAATGCTACTGAACACCTGGCAAATCGTGGCCCTTTCCAGATGAGGAGGGACCACAAGTGCGTGTGAATCACGCTGGGGGGGTCCTTCTTACCTGCTTTCCAGAGGGACTTCTGTTCCAGCAGGGCCTGGACCTACGGGAAAGGAGACAGGGCTGGCATCTCCTGGGTGGAAGAATCCAGACTCAGGAGAGGCCTCTTCCTCCCCTCAGCCTTTCCCTGTTTCTCTAAAGTGAGAACTCACTCAAGTCTTCCTCTGGCTTCGTCTTCCTGGACTTCCGCCTCCAGCAAGAAGAGAGGCAGTAGCACCAACAGAGATGCTCACAGACCCACTTCAGCAGTCGCATGTTGCCTAGTGAAGACAGTTGGGGGGAGCTCGTGGGGACCCTTCAAGAGGCTCACTTGAGGGCCCTCTCTGGCAGCCTGTCGGCCTGGCCAGGGCAGGCTCAGGGTGCCCTCTGCTGCAGAGCTGTTCCTGGGAGACCCGCATCAATGGCCTTTTCCCAAACTGCAGGACAGAGGGGTGAGTGAGGGCCCGGGGAGCCGGCCAGGTGCCTGACCACACGAGGGCACTCTTGAGCACAGGGCTGGACGGAGGCAGAGAAAGAGGGAGACCTGATCATCACTGTGGAGGTAAGAAGCTCCACTATGGCCAGTAGTCTCAGACGGCGGGACTGGGCACGGCACGACCTCAAGCTAAGGCAGCACGCCCCCACTCGCACCCGTGCCACTGGCCACAATGAGGCGGCCAGAGCCTGGCCCGGGCAAGCAGCGGCCACGGCAACGAGCACCATTCAGTCTCCCTGCGAGAGGCTCCTGGCAATGCGGGGCTCGGAGGTGCTTTTTGACCTCAAAGACTTGGAGGGCTTCAGCTCTGATGGGTTCCCAAGCATGGGGCGCCAGCTGCAAAGCCTGCTAGGCCTATTTTCCATGCCAGGCCTTCTCTGCTCAGTTCAGAGGGGATGCAATAAAAGTTGCCCCTTAATGGTGTTATGCCCCACTCAGGTGCAGCACATGCCCCTCTCTGAAGTCCTGCTCATTTGTGGCCCCCCAATCCTAAAATGAGCCCCCCCCTCCTGGGCCCCGCGGTGCCAACCTCACTGTCTTTCCAGGAGATGGTGAGGCCCTTCCACTACCACAGGTTGTTTGGTTAATTTAGCAGTGCTTTGTTGGCTGCTTAACTGGCCCCAAGCCTTACCTTACCTTCTTGGAAAGTTGTATGTGTTTTACATGTAGATCTAAACTTTGAATGGCAAACATTTTAATTATGTTTTATAGAAGCTGGTTTTATTTTAGATGGTATATCCCAAAAGAGGATCAGGCCTGCTGAGGGCCCTCAGCCTATGCTGGAAGGGAAGATGGCTTCCAGGAAAGGGAAGCTGGAGGGCTCTTTAAAAACATTTGGAAGGGTGGTGATTTCCAGTCCTAAGTCACCACACACACACACACACCAAGTTCCTCAGTTCATTGCCTTTTCTTCTCCCTCCCTCCCTCCCTCCCTCCCTCTGGCTCCTCTTTCTGCCACTTTTTGTTCAGTTTTCCCTCCTCATGCTCGCTGGATCCTTTTCTCTCCCATGTGTTCCTTCCTGGCTCACTGGGTGACTTTCAGCCACAGCTCACTCTCCACAAAAAATTACATGACAGGTCGGAAGAAAACAAGAACATGTACAGGAAGTGGAAGCAGGGCCAAGCCACAAAGGAAGAGTATAAACAAATAGCAAGGAGTTGCAGGGACAGCATCAGGAAGGCTAAAACAGGAAACCAACTGAGAATAGCAAGGGATGACAAGATCAATAAGAAACCCTTCTTTGGATCCAGCCAGAGCAAAGGACATGAGAAAGAGAAGGGCGTCCACCTACTTAAAGTGGATGGAAGAACAATGACAGACAAGGAAAAGGCAGAGGCACTCAATTCCTACTTGGCCTCAGTCTTCTCCCACAAGGAAATCTACAACCGGGAACCAGGAGGAAGTATAAGCTGAAGGTGAGAGATGGCAGCCCAAGATTGACAGACAAATTGTCAAGGAATACCAAGATGGAATAAACTCCTTCAAATCTACCCGGGCTGATGACCTCCATCCCAGAGTCCTAAAAGAGCTAGCAGAGGAACTCTCAGAACCACTGGCTGTTCTCTTTGATAAATCTTGCAAAAGAGGAGAAGTGCCAGACGATTGGAGAAGTGCTAACATTGACCCTATCTTCAAAAAGGGGGAAAAGAGATGAACCAGGGAACTACGGACCAGTTAGTCTGACATCAAACTGTGGAAAAGTTCTAGAGAAAATTATTTTAAAAGCAGCCTGCAAGCATCTTGAAGAATGTGCAGTGATTAATAGAAGCCAACATGGGTTTATCAAAAATAATTCCTTTCAGACTAATTTAACCTCATTTTTTTGACTGGGTAACCTCACAAATGGACAGAGGGAACACGGTGGACATCATCTACCTAGTCTTTAGTGAAGCTTTCAACATAGTGTCCCACAACATTCTGATAAGAAGATTTCAAAAACTGGACTAGATGAAAAATTATTAGGTGGATCCAAAATAGGCTACTAAATTGGAAGCAAAGAGTGCTCATCAATGACACCTTCTCAAATTGGATGGATGTAACTAGTTCCGTCCTGAGTCCAGAGCTCTTCAACATCTTTTGTAATGATTCACATGAGGAAGTACAATGAAAGATAATCAAATCTACACATGATACAAAACTGGTTGTAATAGAAAACACCCTAGAAGAACAGAATGAAGATCCAGGGTGATCTTGATCAACTTGAATGCTGGGCTAAAAGCACCAGAATGAGATTCAGGAAGGACAAGTGTCAAGTCATCCACCTAGGAAAAATGCATCGATACAAGATGGGGAATATTTGGTTCCATAGAACTTAAAAAGAAAAAAAAATCTCAGAGTAATTGTGGACAATATGCTAAATAAGAGGCAACAATGCAATGTAGCCACCAAAAGGTCAAATGCTATTTTGGGATGCTTTAACGGAAGTATTACTTCCAAATCTTGAGAAATAGTAGTTCCCCTATGCTCCTCACTAGTCAGGCCTCATCTGGAATACTGTGTCCATTACTGGGCACCAAGATTTAAGAAAGATGCAGAGAAACTAGAAAGGGTCCAGCGGAGGGCAACAAAAATGATCCCGGGTTTGGAAACCCTGCCCTCTGAGGAGAGACAGAGAGACCTGGGCATGTTCAGCCTTGAGAATAGAAGACTGAGGGGGGGCATGGTATCCCTCTATAAGTACCTGAAAGGTTGTCTCAAAGAGGAAAGTCAATATCTCTCCTCACTGATAGCAGAGGGTAGGAAATGGAAAAATCAAGCCAAGTTGTGACAACCCAGATTCAGGCTGGACATCAGGAAAAGCTTCCAGTCAGAGCAATACGACAGTGGAACCAGCTGCCTAGAGAGGTGGTGGGCTCACCCACACTAGAGACATTCAGAAAGAAACTGGACAGCCATCTGAGTGGGATGGTGTAAATTGGTATTGTGCAACAGCAGTGGGTTGGACCTGATGGCCTTCCTGGCCCCTTCCAACTTTATTCTTCTATGATTTTTTGAATCATGCAGACCCACTGGAGCTACAGGAAGCTCTATGAAGGCTTTTCAGTCCTGTTCATTTCTGCTGCAGCCATATGAGTCTTTCTGGTGGATGCCTCTTTCTGGTGGTTTCTGCAGCTTCTGTCACCAGCCTTGCAATGTCTTCTTTTGTCTTAAATCTTGTCTGTTCATGATCTTGCCTTGCCTCTGGTCTTGCCACAGCTTGTTGGTACCTGACCCTCACTTGCTCCTGACTCAGCCTTTGCTCCTGCTAGTCCTTTGCTGATATTGGACACGTGCTTGTTTCTGACTCAGACTTTGCCTCCAGCCCTAGCGTGCCTTGCCAAGTGTCCAACATTTGCCTGGGTAAGCCTCAGTTCTCCCTTCAGCTGCAACATCCCTGGCTCCATTTCCATTCAAGGTTGCCTGCTGCTCATGTTCTGGCACTGACAAAGGTGCATCCCTGGTTCACCACCATTTTCGTTTGTACCCCAAATATGTGCAACATTTTTCAATCGATCTTTGTTCAAGCTGGATGTGTGCAACTGTGGAAGTGTGCACTTTCCTGGGCCTGAAAAGGAGAAATTTTACTTGGGTGCTGTTGGGGAGGGCACCTGCTATCAAAATGCAACCCAGGACATTGATCCAAAGGGACCAGAAACAGATTTTTTAAAACTCTGCTTTCCCTCAACAGCTGTCAAAAAGGCTCCCCTGCTCTCTGCCCACAGGGGGTGATCTCCAATTCCTTCCTGCCCCTGCCATCTGGTTCAGGCCAGTGGCCTCTGCCTTGGTACCCTTTCAGAGTGTAGCATGGCAGTAGGCAGTGCAGATCCCTACTGTGCTGTTATAAGCCCCCAAAGGGGTTTGGCATAGCAGAGAGTCCCACAGAACACTGCAGCCCATTTGTGGCTCAGTTTCTGCAGTCTCTGCTACGCTGCAGCCTTGTGACCCCTGCCAGAAAAAGCATATGAATAAAATGCATTGAGTCTCTTGCAAGAGCTGATGCAAATAGTGGGCCTCTTTCAGCAAGACAGAAGTTAAAGACTCTACCCCCACCCCCACCCCCCATCACCCATCCCAAGCACGGGCGTCACAATGCTTGAATACAGCTGTGGGCAAGAGGCAAAGCCATGCTTCCAGCCAGCTCCTTGCAAAGTGGCCACATGCAGGAAAAGCAAGGTTCTGAGGCAGGCGTCTCTGGGAAATGACATTCCATAGCATAGGGCAACAGGTCGCTGTCCTTGGACTAGAAAAGAACCTGTTCTTTCTGGGAGCACTAAAAGCACTTGCCATGCCGGAGCAGAATCTTCTTTGCATTCTGCTGAAAATTCTGCAGAGATTATACTGCACACATGAATGCCAGGAAGGAGGAACTGCTGACGGGCTTTCTCCATCATTTTTTATCCTTCCATCTCTCTCTTCCCCTAGCAGTAGTGGTGTGTGGAGAAGGAACCTAAGTCAGGGACTTCTTTCGAAACTGGAATGATGACGACATCTGGGTGAGCACCTACATGATTGGCAGCAGCTCCTCCCACTGGCAAGTGATAATAAGGCTTTCAGGTTTTATTACTTCATGTGAAGGAACGGCATACAGGAAGTCCGAGGAAAATTATTAAGCTGAAGCAGGTTGGTTCTTTCCTTTGATAGGATTCCACTTTCCACCACCTCTTCACATGGTAACATTCCTTTGTAAGATTGTTTGCATTTTTAATGAAATGTGAAGGTTGCAATTTGAAGTTTTGTTCAAGTTCAATGTGTTTTACATGTTTGAACTATGCAGTCAGAAGTAAATACTATGGAGTTTAATGGAGCTTACTCCCAGGAGTGCAGTCATATCCCATAACTCATGATCCCATATCATGAGATTTTATTAGCAGTTTGTTTGTTTTGGATGTCTGCTTTATTATGGAGTTGTTAACCAGTGTGGCAGTGTAAGAGAAGATTACACAATGAAAATGTCTGGTTGTTGAATAGTTTTGGGAGAACAAGTGGGGTTCAGCTTAGACAAGCCAGCTTAGACAGTGGCTTGTTGGTGCCACTAAAGGCAACAAAGAGAGAGATGGATAGATCTGAGTTCTGTTGTGCATGTCCCATAGATTATGGATTGCATGAGATGATTTCCCAAGGCACTGCTATTTGAGTATTGCACCAAAATGTGAGTTGGGCCAGGTTGCCTACAGTTTATTTATTTATTTATTAGAAAAATTTCTATGCCGCCCCTTGCCAGCTAGCCTCGGGGTGGCTTACAGCAGGTCCATATAATACAAAATACAACATAAAATTGAAACACAAAACGACCTACCGAATTCCAATAAAAACTAAAATTGGCCCATCTCATAGTCCCAATTAAAACTAACAAAAACTAAGATTCAAAACTAATAAATAATAAAATTAATAAATTAATAATTAAATCAACAATTAAAATATTTCTTAAATAAAAAGGTCTTCACCTTTAAAGTTCCATTTTAAAGTTAATTCTTCCCAGTTTCCTTGAAATCTACAGAGATGAAGTATGGTCTTCTCATTCCACCCCACCCTTTCCCTTATGAGGTTTGGCAATGGAAGAACACATGAAAGAGCAGGAGGCCCCAAAACCAGTATGCAGCACATGTGGAGCCTTTCCATTTTCCACTGGCCAAGCCCTCCTTGCGTCCACTTTGCCTTTGTCCTCTTCCCAGTTCTGCTGAAGGGTTATTCCAAGAGCAATCTGGCTGGAAGGCAGATGTTTGTGGCTGGCTGACTACCCCTGGGTGACGGTCAGCAGGTATCTCATGCCTGGGGAAAGGAATTGCCCCAGATTAGCACCACCAGGGCATCTCTGTGGGCACCTTCCTTGCAAAAACAAGAAGCTGCCATTGTAAGGTCCTGAGCCAGGAGCAACATCCAGTCGCCAACAAAGGGACTGCGTAGCTGACCTTAGCCTGCGGCCCAGCAATCTGTTAAGTAGGTTCTTTTAAGTGCTTTTTTGGGATAGATGCTTTCAATTTTTTTCATGTTCTCTCTTCTTCAGTTCCACTCCAGTGGTTCATTCCATACACCCCATGGGCAGAGTGTGCCAACAGGTGGGCTTCTCAGCACCCCAAACCCTCACCAGCAACCCCTGACTTCATGACCCCTCAGGGGAGCTTGCTTCTCCACTCAGCTTGGCCCAGTTCAGCTCTTCAGCTCTCTCCCCCATCAAGCCACCAACCTGCTAACACCCTCAAGCAATGCTCTAGAGCTGGTTTCAGCCAGGTAAGAAGAGTTTGGTCTGCTCCAGGCCTGGCTGTGCTGTTTGGCTCCCTTGGGGCAGCTCTCCTGCCTGGCAACTCTGCATGGGAGATGCCATTTTGCTATCTTACAGCCCTCCCGGTGACAGCAAACATGCACAGATCTGCCTGCTCTCTCTGGGGTCCTGCTGCTCCTTCCCTGTCAATTCCTCACAGCCCCTCCTAAAATGTCAGATTTGGATACAGAAGCAGCTCTGGGAGACAAGATTTGACACCTCAGCTAAAGCCAACCCTTTGCAGAAATTGTCTCTTTCTGAATTGTTCTACTCTCCTCCTAATCAAAGACTGGGAACACTTGTATCACTGGGGAGAATTTAGCTCCTGGAAGGGTGTCTTGACAGAAATTATTTCCCTGGGGAAATAGTAATCCTCCTTTTTGCCACTCAAGGAAAGCTTTTATATTCAGTTATAACTGCAAGTAGTCTCTCCCAAGAGGCATGGCCGATCTATCTCTTTTTTTCTGGCAGAATTTGTTCCACCCTCAACCACCAAGCCTTCTCTCACCACTTCACACACGCCCTGGCCATCCCGAGCAGATTACAGTGTATGGAATGTGACAAGTCCACTTTTCCTGTTTTTACTAATCATACACAAAGCTGCCTGAGATGGAAGACAAGATGTCTCTGTCCGGCACCATCAGACACTGTTGAATTTCACTTCTGTACTGCAAAGTGAACAGGACCCAAAGCTGACAGGTTAACTGAGGCCTTGTAATGAAGGCCAGAGTTCTGCCCTCCACATGTTTGACTGCTGCTTGCTCACAGCATTGCTTGCTGCCTGCCCGGACAATGAATGTGTTGCGATTTGGGAGCAGTCGCTGCCAGCTACCTCCTGTAGGCAAAGCCAAGCCAGGGTGTTTGCAATGCTTGCTGGAGGATATGGCCTGGACTGGTTGCCTCTATGCCTATTGGTTTGGTCTTCGTCTTTCCCAACAGTGCTGGGAGGTACTGGACACCCAGGTGACCCAGTCTGGCAACAAAGAAAGTATTACTAATTTGTCTACGAAGAACAGAGACAGCGAGGCAAAAAAACTCATGAGGAACAGACAGCAATCCCAGAAACTGCATTTTAATTCAGTCAATAGATCAGAGCTAATCTTATTTGCACTATTCATGTAACATTATTTCAACTAATTAGCTCTAGCCATAACAACAATAGGCTATAATAAAAATGTGATTCAGAAGGGAATAAAAACATAGTACTCACAATGCATCTTTCTGGATAGGTGATATTAGACTTGACAAAACCTTATATGCAAGTGGAAATGTTATATATAGGCAGGTTTCAGTCATTACACAAAAACACACATTTCAAATTGATTAGGCAATATTCAGTCCTCCTAAGCAGCAGAACAAAACATGCTTGCTTGATATTTATGCACTGTATATTTTGTAGCTTTAGGCAGTTTTGTTCCTTGCATGCATTCTTCCAACACCTCTGTGATCAAATAGCACAATTTCTTTCTTTATTTATTTATACTATTCATACACTGCTAAATATTTAAGAACTAGCTAAGCAGTTTCCATAAAAAATATTAACATAGTAATTAAAATCACGTTTCAAATACCATTTTTAAAAACAATACGATACAACGTAATTACAGTAATAATGTTGCAGAGAATACAGGCATAGTGATATAAAGCAGCACAATGAACTTAATTACAGCCCTTTTCATGTTTCCTGGTGGTGAATGGAAAACGCGCAAGTAGCTTGCACTCCCGCAGGTTTTATTCAGCTGCTTCTGCAGAAAACGTTTGCTTTTTATCCCTGGGGACACTGAGGTGCTGGCACACCTTCTTACTCCCCTGTCCTTGGCTAACCATGAAGGCTGCTGCAGTTTTGGCTTCGAAGTTGGTGGACATTCCAACAGACTCTGCCTTATAAGCAAGTCTCCAAGCTTTATTTAAACGAAGGCTTTGCAACCAAGTGCCTGCTCAGGGTGCAGCTGCTCTTGGCCACTTCCTGCTCTCTACAGGAAGCAAACCACATCTGGACCAAATCCTGTAGGCCTTTCAAGTAATGCCTCTTTCTGAGGTTTTTTCCCCATATCTTCTTAAATGGTCCAAAGGTCCCTATGTCTCAACGTATAGATGCCTTTGAAATCTGGCAAGTGTGAACCAGTAGAGCAATTCCTCTTCCTCTGGTCTCAGCCCTTCCCAGGGGCTGCAGTCTGCAAACATCAGAGAGGGACAGGAAGGAAAGTCTTGGTCTGGTGCACATTCATGCAGCAACATGTGCATGAATGTGAAAGCACCGTGTGGTGCTCATCCTGCCACTTCACATCCTGCATTTAGGTTTATTTCAAATGGACACAAACAGTATTCTGATGCAGGACTGTCTGTGTCGGAGCAGCAAGCATGCTGTGGGGAAAAGCCTCCAACGAGGGGAACAGGTGGGTCCTATATGGACAAAGCAACTATCTCTATTTGTGTCAGATAAAGTAGGAGGGTATATCCCATTATAAGTTAGGGCAGTGGATTAGTATTATTTTTAAGATATCCGGAACACCTAGTCCCAGAGACATGTTGGGATCCGTAGCTCCTAACACACCCTGACACACCTCAGTAGTCTGGTTTTACCTGCTGCCAGATCAGGAAAGGGTTGAGGAAACTTATACACTCTTTCTGCTTTCCCTAAGATGTTAAGACAGGACACAGTGTGGCAGTTTTTTTGCTACTTCACCAGCAGCCCAGGACTGAGGGAACCAAGTAAGAGGTAGGTAAATCTTAATTCTGAATTCACAGCACACTGTCAAGAGCCTCCTCCAGCAAAGCTCATGGTCGCAGCAAAACTGTGTGGGCCTTTGTTATCGTTCACCTTTGTGGGACTCTGAGCAGGCCTAATTTAAAATTTGGAGGGTTGGAGCACTGTTCGTGAGTGCCATTTTATTCCCAAAGGTCAGAACTTAACTTCTTGTTGGCATGCTGCATCATTTCTTTTAAATATTTCCTTTTGGAAGCCATGCAGTAAGTTCCTCTTGGCAAATGGTGTAGTTTTGTGGCTAAGAGTGGAAGCAAGAAGACTGGACATCCTAGGTTCAAATCTAGTCCCATTTAGCTTAGGGGGCAACGAGTCTATAAAATTACGGAAGTTGTGGAGATAATTTTTTCTCCCTCTCAAAAAAATAGAGAAAAGTCATCCAATGAAATATGTTGGTAACAGCCTGGGTTCAGGACAGACAAAAGGAAGCATTTTTTTTTAAATGCTAGTTCGTGGAATTAGCTGCTACAAGATGTGATGTTGATCACTTTCTTAGATGGTTTTTAGAAAAGGTGAAAATTTTAGAAAATTTTAGAAAAGAAAATTCATACACATGAATGTAGGCTTGGTCTGACAGGGAATATTAGTCATAATGGAGCATCAGTGATCAAAAGCAGTTGCTGCAGGGAAGGAACAAAATGGGAAGGGGCTCATTTCTGCTTGTGAGGCATCAGTATAAGAAGCAGATTGCTAGATGACATGGACTCTTGTTCTGACCCAGCAGGGATATTTGCACATTCTTGAGGGTTTCTGAGATCATGCATGCACTTTGATCACCTGAAATGTAGTACATAAATGCATCAGCAGCAGCATCAGGCTTCGATAGCCTGCACCACATGCTGCCCATCCCTGGGGTAGAATAATGGACATCTTCATTGCAGTTCCATGCTTGAAGTCCCTGGCCCTGTTAGACCATCTGCTCCCTCGTTCCTCAGAGCCTTAACCTTCACCTCATCAGTGCCTAGAAATATAAACGGGGCCTTGTTCTTGTAACAGAGGTTGCGTGCTCCATCATTCTGGCAAGGCAGAAACAGGCTGAGAGGTCACCTCCAAGTCAGTGCTTAGGAATAGTGCTTCCACCTGCACCTGCACCCTAAAAGCCACCTGGGTCTGGGGGAGGAGGAACTCCTAGAGTTCTGGTGTTTAGTTCCCTGAGACCAGGAATATTATTAGACACTTCCAGTGAATGACAGAAATCAAGAGGCCAGTCTGCTGTGCTCTCCCCGAACAAGGGCTAAAGCAAGTGGGTGACACAGACAGAGCAACTGCAGGCTTCTGACTTAAAAGAGGTTTTTTTTTTTAATTAAAGGCCTCAGATTAGTATGTTGTATAAACAACAAAGGATAAGCAAGATTGTCTTACACTGGACATAGATGCTAAAATCAGTCCCAGTAACTAGCTTACACCCAGAAGTGAGGCATCCTTGGTCCTAGAGAAATAAATGAGCCAGGAATTGCCATTATGTGCAAACTGGCTCACTGAGCACATTATAATCCATTCTAGAATGTTTCCACATGTTGATGTCTGATCAGCTGGTCTATAATTACCCTATACTTCTGGAATGTGCCCTCTTCTGCTACCTTACCCATTTCTTAGAGATGATAGGGTAAAGTACTAGAAGAGGGCAAATTACAAAATTATAAGTCCATCTGCTAGCTCATTCAGCACCCTGGGATGTAGTTCATCTAGAACTGGGGACTTGAATGTATTTAAAGTGATTAGATATTCCCTGACCATTGCTGTCAGCCTGAAGCTGCACTTCTATCCTTTTGGCCTGTTTGTCACATACTTTCCACAGATCCTCTTTTGGGAGAAGAATGAGTCACAACAGGAATTGAACAATTCTTCCTCTTTTGGGTCACCTGTCATCATGTTGCCATCTTTACTAGGTAGCTGGTCTATTATTATATTTTGTCCTTTTTTTGAAGAAGTTCGTTATGTTATTTTTAACAGCCCTGCACCCCAGCTCAGTCTAATCTGTGTTTTAGCCTTCCTGACACCAAAGCCAGTTTGCATGACATGACCATATCATCTTGAATTATTTAATTCATAATGAGTGACAGCATATGCCTACTACTCATTTAGGGTTATGCAAGGGTCATTTAACCCATAATACCAGGGTTTGCACAACTGAACAATCCCTGATAGCCTTCATTGGGTTTTGCAGTTTCAAAATGGCTGGCTGTGTCATACAAATCAGGTCCATCTTTGCAATTCCAGGCTTTTTTCTCTCCTTAGCAACCTGTCCCTCCTTCTTCCATATCTTATAGGCATCCATTTATATTTTCAGATAGTTACTTTCTTGTGTAGTTATGCTAACATCTTCTGTAGCCTTCTACTTTCCCCCATTGGGATTTAGTATCTCCTTTAGTTTGTCTCTTTTTATGAAATGCTATTCCACTTGAACTCTTCGTTTCAGGTTTTCCACCAATGGGATCCTACTGATAGTTACTCTGACTTTATTAACATTAAATTTCCTGAAGTTTCTGGCATAAATTTAACCACACTCAGCTGTCCTTAAAATCAAGAACTTGAGAATTACACGGTTCCCCCACAGTCCTTGCTACTTTCATCTCTTTAACTATGGATAAAATCCTATGGCCTCCCGACATTGTCTGTGGGGGTGCAGGATTATTCTGCCAACCTTGGAATTGCACTGGCTGCCTTTTCAACATTTCGAAAAGCAGGCAAAAGGGTGTGCTGGAGCAAGATGGAGAGGAGGCTGAGATTGTTGTCTTATGCCAGATCCTATCACTACCCCAGCCTCCTTCTCTCCTGCTCCATGGTGCTTTATCTAGACATCAAAAAATGGACATCTAGATGAAATGCAGGGTGCCATAGGGGTGAGGATTGCTGCTGCTATGCATTATGCTATACACTGGATGCATCAGGGACTATCATGCAACCAGTGCAGAGGACACTGGCTTGCACCTTAACTCTTGGCCAAAATCAAGTGTATGTAGTTATTCCCCTCCTTCCTTCCTTCCTTCCCTCCCTCTCTGAAGGAGAATGTCGTCAGCAAGGCAAGTTAGTAATTGTCTGTTCTTTTACCTTCACATCTTCTACTAGGTTAGGGAATTTAAGAACTCAAACCATTTACATGGGACAGCATGTATGCAGCATGACAGTACTTAGTCCGTGAAAAGAGACGCTGAAAACCTGAGAAGTCTTTTGTCCCTCCTTCCCGCCCAGACATTGTGTGTGCATGCAGTGTCTCCCAGTGAAGTTTTTATTATGCAGTAGCACTGCCTCCTACACAGACTTTTACATGGAGTCCAGACAATGTCATCTCCTCGTAATCATCCTATGCTTTCCCATAAATGTTTCCATCTTTCTTTAGGTCAGGGCAATTCAAAGGTTTGCAGGAGCAGAGTTTTTAGGAAAGAAAGAATAAAAATACTAAGATGGGGTACCGAAGAGCACAATGAGGACTGAGCCTGCTCAGTGGGCATGGAATGCTGAATAACTGTTTGGTGGCCGGTGTGTGGGAGAAGAGAAAAGAGGGAGCTTGATTACGGATTATGGAGAAGGGCATGGCTGGCTGGAACCCAGAGCAGGTGGAGCCTTCCACACTGCAACGTTTTGTAACAGCAGGTCCCGCTTCTGACAACAAACGCGAATGTCTAGATGGATTTATTTGTAGAGGTATGAATAAAACATACAGCGCAAAGGCACTGGGTTGACTGACAAGGATTTAGGTGCTTATTTTTAAATTGTTTGAACTGAAATATATTAGGCTACCTGCATTCGGGTACCGAGTGTTCCACACTGATTCAGCCTCCCTGCCCATTGTATCTCCCGACTGCCAAAATGTCTGGCTTGGAACCTATTCACAGGGGCAGCACTAAAAGCACCTCCCTGCATGTCCTTGCCATTTGCTCTTGGTGTGCAGATGGAATGAGCAACAAGGCATTCCTGACAAGGCCAGCCAAGTAATAGCGGGACAGAGGTGTCCTGCTTTGTCAATTTATTTATCTCTCACCCTTCAGAGAGCTTGGGGGAGCATGTGTGGCCACCCTCCTGCAGACGCACATGCACTTTTAGCCTCATGACAACTTCTGTGGGAGAGTAGCCTGAGAGACTGCAACTAGCCAAGCTCTGTCGGTGAATGGGGATATGAGCCCAGGTGCTCTGCTGTACTGCACTGGCTCTTAGTACCACTATTCGGACTGCTCTCTCAGGCACCATCATGCTTCGGGCCACCTCTAGCTCAGTCTCAGCTGAATATGTGGCAGTGGGTGGGAAGGCAGGCAGGCAGGCAGTCTGTAAGATACTCCATACCCAAAACTTGGCAGATTTAGGGTCAAAAGCACCACCTTTTAAGCATATTTGGAAAATCTTAAAGAGCTGAGCCAGAATGATTGCTGGAGGCTTAGAGTAACATGCTCAGCATGACCCCCCCCCCCCCCACCGCCCCAAACATTCTGATATCTTTCAGGATAATGACTGATTTCTCTAATGTAGTCTGTGTTCCTTTTTACTATTTGCAAAGCAAGTAGATGTCTACAGGAAGTGCAAAGAACTAGTTCATTTCCTTATTTGTCATATTCACAACACAAAACCGTTTCAGCAAGCAAAGGATGTTGCTGCTTCTCCACTCTTGCACTTGCTTTTACATTTATGAGGTGCCTAGTGTGGCTTATCAGCTCTTGAAACCAAAGTTCATGTCTTGTCAGTGCCAAGTTGTATCACAGAGAGACAATGGAAACACGGGGTGGAAGAAACAGCGACAGCAATACCCCTCGAGGGAGAAATGGAAACCATCAGAGTGAATGAAAGCAGGAGTCTGGACGGACCTCTGTGGCTGCTAGATTCCTGCCTCATCTATGCAGCTTCCGATCTGTTGCTGTTGAGCCGGAATCCCTTCAGTTGTCATAACTGTTAAGCAGAGGACTCTAGACGCTTGTAACGCCGCCAAATCTATGGAAGGACAGAGGTAAAACAGATGGAATGGATGGAGGATGGAGACAGGATTAGATTCTGGTGCTGGGAAATGGTAGTTGTGGCAAATCTCTGATATCTCAATGTGACTGCCAAGAGATCAGGGGCTGGGGGGGTGGCTCTAAAATACATAAAACTAAAAACCTAACCAGGGGAAAACTGGCTTGGTCTGCTAGCATGATCATATTTAACCCCATGATCTGAAGAACTTTGCTTGCTAATTTCAAGCTGCTATTGAAGGCTAAAGGGCAGATATGAGTAAATGAGATTAGCAACGCTAGATGTCTGCCGGTTGTAGATGCACTGGGACGAGTGCAATGCGCACAGGAGTTAATTTACAGGATGAAATGTGGCTAAACTCATGTTTGCCTTAGAGTACCACAGACTAAAAGGGTTAGGGTTAGGGATTGGGAAAGTGAGCTGTGAAGATTGCTCAATGACCTGGTTTGCACTGACGCAACAGCCCTTCATGGATAACTAAATGGCCATGCTGGATTGTTGTGTTTTCCAAACTCAGACTGCTTCCAGCAGAATGGCTTATTTTTCAGCAACAAACCACCTAGACAATCCATGGCTTATCCTTATGACTGTTTGATCCACAAAGGGTTGGTGTTATTGTCCAAACCCAGAGAAACATTGCATGAAAATGTCTGCTCCTGTGAAGAAGGCAAACTCCGTGCTAGGCATAGCTAGGAACAGAACAGAAATAGAACTGCCAAAATCTTACTTCCTTTATACAATTCTTTGGTGGACAATACTCTTGGAATATTGTGTTCAGTTCTGGTTGCCTTACCTCAAAAGGGACGTTACTGAGTTGGAAAAAGAAAGGTAACAAAATCGAGGGGCAGGAGAAGCTCCCTTATGAAGAGTGGCTACAACAGGGACTCTTCAGCTTAGAAAAAAGGCAAGTTAGAGGGAGACATGATAGAGATGTTAAAATAATGGATGGTGTGGAGGAAGTAGAGAGGGAGACTTTTCTCTCTCTCGCCCATAACAATTGTACCTGGGGCATCCCATAAAGTTGACTGGTGGGAGGTTTAGGATAGATAAAAGGACATACTTATTCACACAATAAGTATAGTTTTATAGTTAAACTATAAAATCTGCCGTCACAGGAAGCAGTGATGGCTGCCAATCTGGAGGGCTTTTAAAAGGGATTAGACAGATTCATGAGGGAGGCGGCTATCAATGGCTACTAGCCTTGCTGTCCGTGTGCTGCCTCCTTTACCAGCAGTGGCCTGCCTGCATACACTAATGGCTGAGGAGCTTGAGCAGGTGGAGGTCTTGCATGAATCCTGTTTGTGGGGTCCTGTGAGCAGCTGGTTTGCCACCATGTGTACAGAACATTGGACTAGATGAACCTTGGTGTGATCCAGCGTGGCTTTTCCTATGTTCTTATGCTCTTACGTCCAAGTGGCACTTCCATCACTAGTGTGCCACCATTATGTTTCATCGCTTGAAAATTGTTCATTTCTGTTCATAGTTGTTGTTATTGTTGCCATTGTTCTTTCACAAATGTGCAAATGCATTCTTACAGCTGTCCATGAAATCATAGCAGTAACAGAGCAGGGAGTGAAAGTACTTCAAAAGGGAAGTACACAAAAACAGGAAGAAATTCATATTTTTTATTTCTAGGATAGCTGAAGACTCATGTGGCTGCTCATGTTATGTGAAGGCATTTGTTCCCCTTGGTCATGAGGAGTGCCTTTCCTGAAGCAATTGGGTGCCTCTCATGGAGTTGTGGGTGCATCTTTCAATAGGCGCCTCTTTCATGTCCTGTTCCTTCTCTCAAAAATCAGGGAGAAAACATGACAAAGAAGCTTGCTTTGGCTTTCATCCTCCCAGCTTGTCTAATTAAAAACTCCCTGCATCATCTGATGAAGAAACCCCATGACTCACTTCTTGATCAACACCATACAAATTAGTAAAATTAGTAAAGAGGTTCTCCTGAGCAAACCTTGCAGCTTTAGGTATAATCTTATATTTTAAACATTTGTCCTTCCACTGAATTGGCGCCATTCTACAGCTGCATTCCATTTTACACACACATACACACCAGTTCACATGACTTCTGATTATCATCTAATTTTACTCTAGGAAAAACGGCTAGACTGTGGGTCCTTTGACCTGATGACAGATAAGGCTATGGATCAGAGGCATCATTCTAACCCTCAGCTGCTACAGTGTAAGCATTATTTGCTTGTTACCGGCACTCTCATTTAATTTCATATCAGAAATATCAATCAGGACTCCATCTGGGATGAAAGCCTTTGGTTAAACAATTCCATTGCAGAAATACGGCACCCAGCATTCCCTGGGAAAGGGGCTGTTACTAAATCAGGCTAAGTCTTGTAGACCTAATCACTGGAAAGTCAAAGGAACATGGGAAACTCAAGAAAATTATCTTACCTTTACCAAATGTCAGTGCTAATGCTGTTATGTTTTGAAATATTTTCTGTTTATTTTTCAATGTGTAAAATACTATTTGAGTGAGGACATATCGGATCACAGAAAGTACCTTCCTAACAAGAGGGAACAATACATTGTGTAATTTTCCTAGCCAAAGAAGTGGCTGTTCCAGACATTTATGTGTTACCAGCTGAGATGTTATGCTGCTTGTACGTGTGGAATAGGGGTATGGTTAGGCACTTTTTGCCTCTGAATCTGATGGTCTTACAGGGGTAGCCTCTTTAGATTATAACACTACCATTATTCAAAATATGTGAATATCTTCAGCCTCCCCCTGCCCCAAACTCACCAGGGCCTCCTCTTTGCAGCAAGAAAAGGCCAGAGAGATTTCCCTCTCCAGATGGGCAAGGCAGAAAGACCTGCTTTGGTGGCCTCCCTCTCTCCCTTTTGCTTCCTCTCTCTCTGTGGTAATGACAATTTTCTGCAGTACTTTAAAAATATTAATAGGCTTTATGGCCATTCATTTGTAAGTACAGGTTGTTCGTAACTCAGACATTTGTAACTTGGAGACTGCCTGTATTTAAATTCTGTTTCCTTTGCATTTATCATTTTCTTCTGCCAGGGTACTTCCATGCACCCCAAAATTCCTGACTGTAGGGCTCATTAGTGCATAATGCAGGGTTGAAGAACTTGTGGCCCTCTAGGTGTTGCAGGACTCCAACTTCTATGAACCTCAGCCAGCACTGATAATGGTAGGGGTAAAGTTCAGCAGGCAACTTGCACACCCCAGTACAATGTGCCATTAGCTCCTTACAGTAATTAATGGCAGAGTAAGAAAGCAGTGCTTCATTTAAGACAGAGCTGTTCAAGTTTGGACCAGTGGACCTTTTAGAGAATTTGAGAATCTTCTGGGCACCACCACAAAATGATTCCCACAGAGGATGCCCTTACTCATATAATGACTGCTGTGTGTTTGGGGGTTGGCAAGTAAACAGTAATTCACCAAGAAACTGGAGTGTAAGCAGAGGAATGGTTGCAACTCTAAAGCCAGTCCATTTATTTGACCCTGGAGAAGCACAACAAAATAACCTTTTAAGGTTGCCATCCTATGCATACTTAAATGGAACTCACTGGAAATGACTTCTGAGCCAGACTGCTCAGAATACCCTGCTGTCCCTTGCTCAATGGCAATGTGGAAGAGAATTTCTTCAAGTGCAGCTTGTCATCCCGGGTGTGGAAACCCACCAACAAAATTCTATGTCCGCATAAAAAGTAGTTAGCCATGTCTTCTCTGGAATTGGTTTAGCTACCCTAGCGCTGCTGCATAAACATATATACAACAACAACAACATCAAGAGCTTTGTATCATCGGGAGCCTCCCCCCCACCAACCCCACAGGATAGAAGAAAGGGTGGAGCTGTTTATTGTGCAAAGCCTCAAAAAGCTGGCTCAAAATGTGTCAGCCTTAGAGAGACATAACTGAGATTTTTGAAATATCTTCCTTAATTTAAGTGGATGGCTCAGCCTTAGTAATAGATGGTTTCTAAAAGGCCCAGCTTAGATCTCTGACATATCTACTGGGAGCTAGGAATACCTTCTTTCCAGAAGCCCTGCAGAGTTGCTGCCACCCTGGGCTAGCAGGCCTAGGCTAGCTGAGCCAAGGGCCTGACTAACAGCACGCAGAGCATAGGGTTTCTGTTTAATTCCCTCCCCCCCCCCTCCACCCACCCTCTCTGCGTGGGTGTTAACTTAAGCCGCATTTTGTCTTTGTGGCCTAGGAAAATTATCTGAAAATGTGCAGACTGTGTTCAAAAGAGCTGCAGCTTTCAGGTCTGTTCCCTGTATTACTCAGGGCTCCTCATCACCTGAAAGCAGGGCCTTTTCTAGGGCAGGTTTTCACTCAATGGGGTGCTGTAGCTAAACACACCTCTCTGACCAGTGTAACTGCATTGTCATGCTTGCCACATTTAGTTATATATTTATGTTAAATACTTTTTAGGGTGTTGACTTGAAATTTCACAGGGAAGCACTTATGAAATGTAAGGTCTGAAGCAGCCTCTGTGAAAGGAGCCACATTTTCCTGCCTTTACATATTGATTGCTTCTCATTAAGACACAGAGGAATCACACCATTTTAATTTTTATAAAAGCCTTTTAAAATAAGTTCACTGTGTATTAATCTTTTCATACAGAAAGCAAAGACCAAACAACAACAAACAGGAAATGACATGACAAAGAATATTAAAACACTGCCATCCACTCCCTGCAGCCTAGAAGCTTCAGCTTTTTCTTTATATTCTGCTTTACATCTGCAGAAGACAGAAGCTGCTTCACAAGTAGGTTGTCCCTTTGTGAATTCTTAGCGTGCTTCTTTATAAAATTACTTTTTATTCAAAGTTCTGGCTGCCAAATCAACTCTTGTTAGTGAAAAATGCTAAAAGGAACAGCAACATGCAGTATTTAAAGCTGCGCATCAAAAGGAAACAGCCAGGCAGCTAGCCTACAGACAAGGATCCCAAAGCCAGGATGACTCTTGACATTGTGCCACTACCAGGTTCCAGGGGTTATAAAAGCTGTTCCGTACAGAATGGTTTCTAAAGGGCCCCACAGACTTGGCTAGAAAAGGCAGTCTTCTTAGGCTGGGAATTCCACAGGTAGGATAACAGAACTGAAAACATTTTTTCTACAAAAGTTTAATGAGAAGCACAGAAGAGAGCTAGCCACCCCACCCAGGTCTTTTCTCTGTTCAAATCCAGTCCCTCTAAAAACTGTATTGTTTTTGTTAATGTATATAAGATGTAGTTCTTCTATGAGTGGAAAAATACAGGAAATACAGGAAAATCTGAAGAAACTTATATATTTTTCTTAATATTTAGTAACTGTTATACTCTGCTATTTTGACATGTTTGCTATCTGTTGCCTTTTCCTCCCTTCCTGTAAGCATTTTGCCCCCACTCATTGGTCCCCCCTTCCCTCCCTCCCTCCGGTTGCATTTCTCATTGTCTTCGTGAGTATGCTACAATTAAAAACTGACTTTTCTAATTTCCCTCTAGGTTTATTATTCAGTGATCAAGAATAGCACAGACACTTAAATTTTCACATCTTCTATGGTTTCCGAAGCCTGGAGGTACAAGTAGGAATCTAACAGCAGCTGGATTAAAAAGTGAATTAAGAAATGAAGTGATGCGCACCAGTCAGGAGATGCAGGAGATGCCCCTCTCCTTCCTCTGTTTCTCCTCGCATTCTGGATGGCACTGCTGAAGACCTCAAGTGATTCACAGGCATGTCAGGGGCCAATGCTAGTTTCAATTCATGCAAGGATCACAGTGCCAATCACCGGCTGCATCTGGTTGGGTACAGCCTGATCTTTACAGCAGGTTTGCTACTCAATATTGCTGCACTTTGGATTTTCCTGAAGTACCTAAAACTCAAGTCAGTGGTGAGCATCTACATGTTCAATTTGGCTGTGAGTGACTTCCTCTTCACAGTGTCTTTGCCCCTCCGTATTTACTTCTACTCCAGAGGGGAGTGGCCCTTTGGAACCCTTCTTTGCCAGGTCTCTGGCTCTGTCTTCCAGATAAACATGTATGGTAGCTGCCTCTTCCTAATGTGCATCAACCTGGACCGCTTCGTTGCTATTGTCTATCCACTACGCTGCCGTCACTTCCGACGCCCCAAGGTGGCCCGGCTGCTGTGCCTTGTGGTCTGGGTGCTTATTTTGATCGGCTCCATTCCAGTTGCTGGTGTCCACAAAACGACTTCTTGTAGCAAACAAAATAAGAACATCACTCTGTGCTTTGAAAGCTTCAGTGATGGCCTGTGGAAGAATGGGCTTTTCCCTCTTGTCATTCTGGCAGAAATCCTTGGTTTTCTCCTGCCTCTGACCTCTGTGACATACTGCTCAGTCCGAATTTTTCAGAAGCTGTGCCAGTCTTCTGGGACGCAGACGCTGCGCCAGAAGAAGACAATCCGTATGCTTGTGGTCAACCTGGTCATCTTTATTATCTGCTTTGTACCTTATAACATCATACTGGCAGTGTATGGAATGATAAAAGCCAACGTGATCAGTACTACCCCATTCATGCGGGATTCCGTGCGCCAGGCCCTTGTTGTCACTGTGCTGTTGGCCAGTATGAACTGCACCCTGGACCCTCTGATCTACTACTTCAACACAGAGGGCTTCCGAAATACTTTAAAGAAGCTGAGCAAGGGGCAAGCGTGGGACTCTGAAACGGGAACAATCCAGACTCGGGTAACGGGAAACAAACCTTACCAGGTGTCACGTGTGAAGCCAGGAGCCAAACAGTCACCAAATCAGAACTTCATCCTCCCTTGTGAAGGTTTGCCCTTTGCCTCCTCTAAGGTATATTTGAACAACTCCATTCAAGACTCTGAAATATAATAATTGTTGATCTATTGGACTAGCAACTTTGCGAACTAACAGACATTATTAAAAGTACATGTGAGGAATTTTGAATAGTAAGCAGAGTAAAAAAGAGATGAAACCGAGATGTATCAAGGATTTTAGAACAAAGAAAAGTGAGAATGATTCCATACTATTGAAAAGCATTTCAGACATTTTGACTTTTTCCCATCTTTGGAAATAATATGATCATAGGAATGATACAGCAATGCATGTATCATTTCTATGCCCTGGCAAATTCCTAGTCATATACCTTAACCCTCCCCCAAATAAGGAAAGGTCCATAGAGCTACAGATGGTTAGATAGACCTTTAACTGTAATGTTGCTGAAATGCAAAGTACTGAGCAATGCTCAGACAATTCCCTTTCCTCAGTACGGTCATGCAAAATAGGAGCAGCTCCCTGGCTGCTGTTGTCTAATGTATGGAGTGGAGTGGATGTTGGCTTCCTTTTTTAACCAGAACTATAAGTTCCATTAACTGGGGCCTATACATTTAAAATAAAGGAATTCTTAGAGCAGAGTTCGAACTGAACTGAAATCCAATTCTTCCTTTCAAAAACTTCACTCCTGGTTACCCCAAACTCTCTTCTTTTCAGTAGTGTAATTTACAGTGAGGGTAAGACTTGTTAGATACTTGTTAGTACATCCCATTCTATCTTTTGCCCATCCCTAAGGTGCTTCCAGGCAAGTCTTTGTATCTTGTAGTCACCCTGCCTTATTTATGGAATTTTACAGTCATCTTCCCTTAGTGACCCTCTTGGGGTTATCTACCACCTTCCTTCCTCCCTCCCTCCCTCCCTTCCTCAACAAAAATCTGTTAAAGAGAGGTGGCACGGTGACACTGCACTTTTGAGTGGGAGCCCTAGAAGCTGCTCCATAGCCTAATGTCACAGGTTTGGGGTTTTCTCCTATGTTTATATGCTTTGTTGTTGTTTCCTTATGCTCCCCCTTTGAACTTTGCAACCTATTTAGTTTAAATATCTGAAACAAGGCCAGCCCCTGGGGGGGCATGTGAGAAGTGCCGGGGGCCATGCGAGCATGCACGCACCCACACATATGTGCATCCACACCCGTACCCATAGACCGACTCACACCATCAGGGTTCCAGATCACTGGGAGAAGAAGGTCTTATTCTCACCCTCTTAATGTGATTCTCTTCACATGCCCTATTTTCTAGCATAAGCTGATACTGCTGGGAAATTGATGTGCAAGGAGAGTCTTCATTCCGGACACAATTGGGTTCCCTTAGGCTGGTGTGCATTTGATTCTGTGTGCCTGGTGTAGTGGAGGTGGCAGTGCACTGCAAGATGCCCACCCCCAAACTTAAAAAAAAAAAAAAAAGCCTGCCAAAAAACAACCCTCTGCACTAGCATATAAGCTTCTGTATAACCTGAAGTGCCTGATTCAGGTTATACATATAAGCTTCTGTATAACCTGAAGTGCCTGACTCAAGCCTAATCTTGGAGGCTAAGCAGGGCTGAGCCGGGCTGAAGTGTGGATGGGTGACTTAAATGCTGTGAACCACCCAGAGAGCTTTGGCCATGGGCGGTACAGAAATGCAATGTAATGATGATGATAATTAGGATGCTTCAAGACCAGGCTGCAGAATTGCTGTGCTCCAGGCATTTACATTTACGAGGGGTCGATAGTCATTCTCCTGAAACCTCCTTGTGTTTTCCCAGTCCTGTGTCCATTGTTTTACTTAACATAGAAAATCTGTTAAGGAGGTAAAAAGCAGAATACTGTAAAATCTCTGGAAAGGAAAATGAATGATTGAAGCACTGTGGGAGGAACTGTCCATGGGGAAGCTGGATGACAAGTTGCAGATGCTGTTCCTTTTTTGACTGCTGGCCTTGCATTTACAACTGCAACATTTTGTGTCCTGAAGACTTTAGCCAAACCTTTTGGCTTTTATCCACAGTAAGCTTTGCAAACCATTTGCTTGTGCTTTAAAATAAAATGCACATGAATGCATTGCTTGGTTTGAAATGGCTCTGCTTCTGCCTCTCTGCTTTGAGGATTGTTGTGAAGTGCCAGCAAGTTGTTTCCAACTTATGGTGACCCTGTGAATGAAAGCCTTCCAAAATGGCCCACCCATGACAGCCCTGAGCATTGCCTGCCCCTGAATTCATTGTTTCCTATATTTATTAACTTAGGGTGCCTAGCAGGTAAGTCAGCTACTGAAATATAGGATCCACCTATGCTCCTTTACCTTTTATAGCTATTATCTTATCTCAATGTTGAGGCAACAGAATTGCATTTACACTGGGCTGAGGAACTCTCTCAGCCCAAGGGCAGCGTCTCTTTGTGGGCAACCAGCTAAGCAGTGGGAAGGAGAGGGAGATCATACAATCCTGGGAGCTCCACTGAAACCGCAGCAGAAGCACAGCTGTGGGGAGGCTGGAGGCCACACTGACAGAATCCATAGGCCATTCCCAGCCTGTGGGGTGGAGGTTCTCCTTCCTTGATACACAGAAATCCCTTGACATTTGGGGTGCCATAGAATTATCCAGAGCCCCAGTTCTGAGGTTCTGCAACCTTGGAGAGGAGCACGTGGAACATGTAGGGCACATGGCAGGAGGAGGCTGGGACTGACAACTGACTCTCTCCAAAGGGTTCCCCAGCCTCCCTACCACCACATGCTGCTTCATCCACTCAGCCAAAAGCAACCAGCTAGACCAAGTGCGGGATACGAGGCCCCTGCACCTCAGAGCTCAGAGGCTTCCATGCACTGATGCTGGCGGGGCATGGGATTGCACCCTTAGTGAGAAGTGCTGCGCAAGGAAAGGGGCTCACAGGCCAACAAGGATTTGTACCCCACAGGCTACGTACTTTTGAAAGACCCCCATAAACGTCCATGTCTTCCTAATAATTATGAAGATGATGCACGTTGCCAGCTTATGTCATGGTAAAACTGAGGGAGATAAACACATGGTGGCTATTCTTTTATTGCAGCATTGCTGCAAATGGGGATGTGGGACTGGGCATGATCCTCCCTTGAAGGCTGGATATGCTGAACATCATCCATGAGGGAGATGGCAGAAAAGCCCAGTGTCAGGAGCCATGAGCGTGAGCAAAAGCACATGCTGCTCCTTCCGCTGCACACAGCAGTGGATGAGGACTAAGCGGATGAAAGGATGATTTGAAAAAGGAAACAAGAAGAATAAAAATGTAACGAAGAAAATTCCTTAGTCATAGGAAAGAGGGCCTGGGATCAGATAACAGGAGGAAATTTGTCAAGTGGGCCCTTGCTCAATGACCTAACAACTATTAACAAACACACCCTGCATAGGAAATTAGCTCATTACAATTCACCTGGGAGGGACCAAGTGGGAGGGAAGAGCAGGTATCAAGAGTGGCACAGGATAGGGTTAGGGTAGGCGGACGGAAAAGATTTGCAACCTCCCAGTACCCTGTCCAATGTGGGAAAAGAGGTGGGCAAAATGGCTGGGATCAGGGCATAAAAATGGGGTGTGAACATGTGCTTGGCGAGCTGGATAGGGGAAGGAAACTCTCCATTCCCTGTATTGCAATAAAGTTTCAAAAATAACTCTCTGCTTGCCTCGAATATTTTTCTCTTTCCAAGAAAAGGAAAGAGTGTTTCTAACAGGGGATGACATCAACTGGGGCTCAAAGCGATGGGAAAAGTAGTACCAAGGAGATGTTCCAAGAGGGAACTGCAGGCACCAGGACTGTGAAGGGTGCCATAATTTAAGAGGCCCTTGGGCAACTGAGGAGGCAGAGGCTTTCTAAACACAATTTCTCATTCTCATTTTCAGTCCTCTGACTGATCGTGATAAAATAGATGATGCCTTAATCACAAGCAGATTTTTCAGGGTGATATCAAGGACTATCTAACATGCAAGTTTTCCACTCATGATTTGTGGGGGGCAAAGTACATCCGCCTATTTTTCTCAGAAACCTGCTTTGCTTGTTTGTGCTGGTGGTGCCACTTCCCTTACACTGGCCCAGTTTACTACATTTATTCCATGTGTGTGTATGTGTGATATTTTAAAAAGTATTTCCACACAGTTCCTTTTAAAGCCAGAAAAGAGAATGTTCTTGGCTTTTGTTTTTCAAGGGAAGCCACCTTAGGCTTTTCATTTTAGTTGAAAAGCAGTATAAAATGTCATAAATAAATTGCTGCATTCCAAGGCACTCCATTGTGGGAACCAACTGCTGTGAATGACAAGGCCACCACGTCTGACTTTCTAGGTACGGGAAGGAACAGTAGGCAGATGGGGCAGTGGACGGGATCACTTTTGTCAATCAACTGTTCCTTGGGTTCAGGATGCATGGCCCTCCTGCTACACCCACGGGTCTCTCTTTAAAACTCACATCTTCTTGGAAAGGAAGCTGTGGCTCAGTGTTTGCCATGATAGTTTTTGTCAAAATAGAGAGTAAAAGAGGTCAATGGTAGTCATGTAAAAATATTCTTGAACATACCCAGGGTGGCAGAAGGGAAGGGTGAAGCAGCCTGCACAAGCAAACTGGGTCCAGAGCAGAATCAGTTCAGATGTACGAATGCAAACAATCGCCAGAGCTTGCTTGGCATTCAAGCCTCTGTTCCTAGTTTCTAACGCGACCTTAAGAGCACAGGTGGCTTCAGTACTAGAGCCATTTCATGCTGCAGTCGGATGGGAGCTAAAAGTGGGATCTGCATCATCCTCCAATGCCCATTCCAATACCAAGTATGCCCTTTGAGCTAAACACTGCATGAAACATCAGAAATGTTGTCATCTGTTCTAATGCGTCTTGTTCGATAGAGCTGAGAGACTGACACTGGTCTTCCTCATAATTGGCCAGCTTTTGCTCTTTGTGTGCCTGTGCATGTACAGAGGGGAGCAGGGCTTAATTGGTTTACATTTTTACTTTCTATACCTTTTATAGTGAGATAATATTTTTGTTGTAGAAAGAAAGACAGTAAAAATAGTACAAGGATACCCACACACAGGTGAGGAACAAATGCAGACTAATTAAAGAGCAATTAAGGGAGAATTCAGCCTTAATTACTCCCCCCCCAAAAAAAACAGCACTTTAAACAGGACACTTTAATCACAGACACAGCTGTAGTCACATTCCTAAGTATGTTTTTACCTGTCCATCCCATACTACAGCCTTCTCTGCACCTGCCAGATAGTTAAGATGGCAATTTCTAGCTTTCTTGCTAGCTGGGGTAATAGGTCTCAAAGTCCAAAATCTGTGGCAGGTGCGGGGTTGAAGAGAAGGCTGCTTCAAATACAAAAGCATTCATGACAGAGTTCCTTTCAAAACATCATTTTCTGCTGCCACATAGAAAGGGTTGCTCTGGAGCTGTTTGCGCATAGGGATTCTGTCTCAGACATCCACACTCAAAGGGTGGATAGTCCCGGGATATAATCTCAGAGGTGTGGACAGCCCCTCTTGCACCTCAGCACATGAGTGCCCTACATGCACGTAATGTGTAAACAGAGCTATTATCTGGAAGATGGGACCTCTGCTCCCTGAGACCTGGGATTTAATGGCACCATAACTAAAGTCAAAGGTGGGAAGGAGGCCTCCCTTTGTCTGAAGGGATCCCAGCTCCCTCCATTTCTTCTGCTCCAAAGAATGCTGTTGTGCAAAGAGAGAAAGAAGAGCTCCTAATTATTTTTAAAATTACACCCACAATGTGAGTTAAAAATCATATGTCCCTGTCAAAATAACACCCTTTCCTCTATCAAACCTTAATTTTAAAGAAGAAGGGGAGAGTTTTGAAAGCTAGTTATCAAAGCTCCTATTTTTTCCCTGGGAAGGGGATAGGATGCAATTTTGCATTTTACTGAGTAGTTAGAGGATTGGCTAAAAATGCAAAATTTCCAGGTACCCAGAAGCTAGTTAGAGCAAAATAAGACAAAAATCAGAATCTTGCCATGAAAGGAGCGAAAATCTCATCAATCCCGTTTTAGGAGCAAAAATCCCTCATGCCCCCACTTTGCCTTGACAGCTCATCCTTTGATAGATGTCAAGAGAAACTAAAGGAACGAAAATCCTATCTGGATCCTCCGTGAGGCAGCGCACCGGGCTGGCAGCTCCTGCACTGTGACCATTGACCAGGCTTCCAAGTTCCGCACTCGCAGCACTGGGCACCTCTGCAACTCATCAAGACAAACGAAGAATGAAAAGGGAGGCGCACACTGTGGATGCGGCCGATTTAAAAAAACGCTGGGCAACCAATGGTAACCCTCCAATGTGCTGCTGGGGCGGGCTGGCTGCCTGCCACAAGGGAGGTTGTGCAAACGCCTGGCAAGCCAGAGGTTGGCCACCATCACCCTGGCCTCCCAAAAGGAAGATGATCAAAAGGCACGGTGAGCAGGCAGTGCTATTTCCAAAACCAAGGGGGAAATGCACCCCTATGCCACAAGGGACACCTAGGCGTGTGTTTAGCCTCCACTGGTTCAGATCAAGCAGCTCACCCCTCTTCCCCTGCCACCATGTGCCTGCCAAAACCCTACTTGTCTCCCCCCTTCCAGTGTTGTGTGTTGAGGTTTCCATTGCTACTTTCACCACCCTCCGCTCTCGGAGATGGCTGTTGCAGCCACAGGCAGCACCCACCCATCACAGCCCACAGGCGTGCACACGCCAGATCTGTCAAAGCCGCTTGCCCGGCTCTGCTGTTGCCACCGCCACCGCCAACACCACAGCATGCACCCCACCCCCACCCCTGGCTCAGCAGAGAAGCCTCATTTCCTCAAACTCTCTTCTGTGCCTCCGCCCTCCACTCGCATTCCGAGTTATGGAACCATCTTTCTGGTGAAAGCGCCCTTCTTCCCCCTGACACCCCTCCTGCTCAGAACCACCCACAACCACACCAGACTGTTTCCCCCAAAGAGCTCCACTGTAGTTTGTAAAGAAGTTTGCTAAGAAATAGCCATTTTGGTGGCTTCTGATGCTGCTTCCAGAACAGAAAATCAGCTTTCTTTGGATGGCATTCTATCCATGGTGCTGGTCGGTGGATTTCTGCTCCAAATGAGAGTGCAAAGTTCTCTTGCTTTTGGGGTAGCGGGTGCAGTGATATAAAGGAAGTTCATGAGATATTATGTAGGGGAGAGAGCCTTGAGCTAGGAATGTTATGCTTCAGCAGAGGCTGAAATGGAAGGAATGTGTACATGTACATATGGCATCTGGGAGGTTGGAGAGCCCACAGTATTCTGCCTTTTGCTAACAGGTATGCAAGAAGCTGTAAGAGGGACCTCTGCAGGTATAAGACCTTCTTGGTGGCATACGCATGTGGTTAATGGGTCCAGCTCTACTGAGTGATAGTAATTGTTCTTGCTTCCTTCCAAGTCACTTCTTCGGATGTTGGCTTACTGGGAAATGGGGGGACCCATCTTCTTGCCCATCAGTGGGAATAGCATCATTCTCTGCCCCAGTCCGGTACCTCTGGTTTGTGTCTCACCTGGACTCACAGATGTTGTGATAGGTACAATCACATCTTGAATGAGGTCTCCTTCCACATCCAAAAGTGTGTAGAAAGAATGCCACTGTCCCTTTAGGTACCCAACATAGGCTCCACACTCACTGTTACATGTAAGCAGTAGTAGCTGAAGTTCTTTTCCTTTGTATTCCTTGGTGGCCAGAAGGGTGCAAAAGCTACAGATGAGGGCAAAGACCTCATTCATGAGGCTGAGGGGATGCATGGGGAGACCAGTGATCATACTGAGGATCGGGGCAGGACCAGTAAAGAACCTGCCAGGTGTTCGCCTGCTTTCTAAAAGTAAGTGTCAAAAGATAGTCATGTCGTGTTTTCTCCCCAAAAGCTCTGCACATAAATCTCCTTTTAGAATCCACAAGCGCCCAGATTGCCATGCTGCAAAAGCATATGCAGTTGTAGAACTGCTCACCCACCCAGGAGTAGCTAAAATGTGCATGTGTAAAGAATGCAAGGCTCCGGCAGCCCTGGGAAACCCCCACTCATAAAAACGCGGTGTGTTCTTCCTCTCATCCACCATCTTAATGACACTGGTAAGGCAGAGTTCATTCAAAACACCCACACTCTCTGAAGATTTTGCACAGACTTCCCCTCTCTGAAGATATTGCAAAGGGGAAGGTAGGCAATGCTGAAAGCAAGTTTGTAAGGGTCAGTCCAAGCCTTTGTCTCACATATGGATTTATGCATTACTGTGTGTGAATGATGAATGGTAAGGCCAGTCTCCACGCTTCTATCCCGATGTGGCACAGGATATGCAGCAAGTGCTGTGAAATCTGGCATCATCCCAAGCACCCACTTCCAGCATCAAGAACCACATGCCCTCAATGTGTGGGTGGGAGTGCCCACCTGTGGATAGTACATTGGTGCACAGGGTGTTCTTCTACCGTGCCAGCAAGAAACGAAGCATTGTCGTCTCCTTCCACAGTGGCAGACATTATCATCCCCTATAGACCACAGAACTGTCCCAGCCCTGGCTGGAGAGGGCTTCCCAGTGAGCCTTGCTCTGCCCCTTTGCATCTACCTATAGCATGTCAATGTAGAAGAACAGGTAGGGACCCTGGTGCATCAGTGCCCAAGGACCTGCTCGTCGTGGTGATAGGTGGCTGCTTTTAGAGTGGTGTCAATCACGGCACAAATAAGGGGAAAACACACTGTGACTTGCCATCTATGCCCCAGAGTGTTCTCTCACACCGATTCAACTGCCAAGAGGCAGGAACAGCACAAGCAGAAGTGGAAGGGAGGCAGCAGAGGTATGGAAATACGCTGTTCTCCATATGGGAGAACAGCATATTTCCATGGGAGGCATTTTTCACAGTAGGCTTTGGGGAGCAGAAGAGGGAATTTTCACAATAGGCTTTGGGGAGCAGAAGAGGGGATTGTAAATATTGAAAGTTAGTTAGAGGAGAAGGGGAAGTGGTGGGAGTGAAGACGGTGCAGATGGAAAACCACGCTTTCCTGTCTGAGAACCCTAGGGGTTGCTCAAAGAAGGGCTTGGGTTGCAAACCATGCCGCACATGCTGTGGAGCAGCCAGAATAGCCTCTTACAAATGCAGACTGCAGTAGTGTGTAGCCTGAGGGTTAGCAGGGTGCAGGCAGACCATAGAAGCGGGAGACAGAGAAGGAATGAATAAAAGAAACAGAAGTTGTATGAGCACAGCCTGTTAGCTCCCTGCGCCCTAGGGACGCACACACACAATGCAGCCCTGCAATCGCACCACAGCTGCAAAGCACCTTTCTCTTAAGATATCGTGTGTGTTGGTGATGGCAAGTGACCTGGACCTGTAGGCCAGCAACCACCGTTTGAATTCCACTCAGAGTCCATGTTTCCAGGAATAAAACAGACCATCACAAACACCCCCCTGAGGTGCCCAGTGCTCAGCGCTAATCTCTGGGCTCGCAACACTATTTCATTCTACTGTCTGCAAGTGTCCCTGAATGCCTAGCTGACACAGCAAAGTTATCCAACTTTCTGTTAAGATGGAAAGTGTACAGGAAGAAGCAAAGGATTAAGGGCAGGAAAAAGCAGATGCAGTTTGAGTGCAGCTAGATCCTGATGGCATGATAACCCACATTTTGACAATTCATGGTTCAACAACAACCTACATTCAGCCAATGCTTGATCCATCTCTGAACCTGCTCAAGGAAACAAGTGTAAAGTGATGCACATTGGGGCAAAAATCCCTCTAGTGTATACATGAAGTTGGGATCTCAGCTGGTGGCAACTGGCCAAGAAAGAGATGTTGGAATTGCAGTGGACAGCTTAATGAAAATGTCAGCCCAGTGGATCAGCTGTGAAAATGGCAAAATTCATGTTAGGTATGATTACAAAAGGAACTGCAAATAAAACCACTGAGATTATAATCTCTTTATACAAATCTATGATGTAACCACAACCAACATAAAGTGCATGATTCTGCTCAGTGCACTTGAAAAAGGAAAATTAGGACAGATGCAGCAAAGGGCAAGTAACATGATCAAGGACCCAGAGCAATTCCCCCATGAGGAAAAATTTACAGCATCTTGAACTGTTTATCTTAGGAAAGAGGGAAATAATTTTGTTCACACGATAGAGGTATACAAAATGATGCATAATGTGGAGAAAGTTGGAAAGGGGGCATTTGTCTTACTCTCCCATAATATGAGGACCTGCAGTCATCTCATGAAACTGATTGGTGGGAGATTCAGGATAGAGAAATGGAGGCACTTCACACAGTGTGCAGTTCAAGGTGGAATTCGCTTCTACAAGATATAGGATGGCCACCAATTTGGACAGCTTTAAAAAGAGATTGGAGGAGAAGGCTATCAATGGTTACTGGTCTTGATGGGTGTATGCTAGCTACAGTATCAAAGGCAGTGGGCCCATATACACCAGTTGCTGGGGAACTTGGGCAGGAGGACCTATTGCATTCATGTCCTGCTTGTGGGTTTTCCAGACAGCTAGAGTAGGTGGACCTCGATCTGATATGGCATGGCTCTTCTTATGTCTTTGGATCTCCACTTCCCAAGTAGGCTCTGCGCAAAGGGATCCTGCAAACAGAGAGCAACTGGGCATCCCTCCACCTGTAGCATTGCCTGGTGTCTGAGAGAATGGTACAATCCTAGTCTGTTCCTCTGCTGCCACCTGGTGTCTGGTGGAAATAGCAATGTGCATTCTAGGACAAAGTAGATGCTTTGTTCATTAGGAGCATGTTGCAAATTAACAAGTCCATCCTGTTAGAATACAATTTCAGGCACCACAAAAAAGCAATAAAGCAAAAAAAGCAATCTCCACGTTTCTCTGGTGTTGCCCATGTGCCTCTAAAAAAGTGTCCTTTTACAGTAAAACACAAATAATTTGTTTAATTTTGGCTCCAAGTCCAGACTTTGCCCTTACTTTCTGCTTGCTGTTATTGACTATCTTTTTATCTAAGTAGTAGTAACCAGAAGAAGGAGATACAGAACAAGACATTGTGCAGGGCAGTGTTCAAAGGGCTCCTTACTTTCCTGCCTTCCATGTCTGAAATTCAAACCAATGACCATGGGAGGAGTGCCATTTTGAATTATTGCTTCAGGCACAATATTGTTAAAGGTGGGCACACAAGTGAAAGAATGTAAAAGTCTGCTTTTCTGGGAGGCAGGAAGTTCCAGAGGCACTCATCTTATAGGGTGGGTTCCCTTGGGAGAAAAAAGTAAGAGACTTGCGAGGCTTTTTTCAATAAGCTATTTATTCACTATTGTGTACAGGTTGAACAGATGAAAAGCAAGCATGCATGTGCATGTTTGCACAGATGATACATCAGTCCAGTATCCCAATGTGCTGACAAGCTTTAGGAAGATAAAAGAGACGGTAGGAAAACATGGTGGGGGGGATTACAAATTGAAGACAAGGACAACTGGACCGTTCATAAAATGTTGTCCATGAGGCAAGGCGAATGGTCTGTGAAAGCCTCATTTTGAAGCACTGCTGGTCTCTAGATCAAGGGGGAGCTTTCTCTGCAAGATGAAGACATGAAAAGAGTCACCACAAGCTGAAAACAATGGAAAGAAATCATAAATAGTGGTTTATGATAGAGAGCCAGTGTGGTGTAGTGGTTAAGAGCATGGGACTGGGACTCAGGCGATCCGGGTTCAAGTCCCCGCTCAGCCACGGAGCCAACTGGGTGACTTTGGGCCAGCCACAGACTCTCAGCCCAACCTACCTCACAGGGTTGTTGTTGTGGGGATAAGATGGAGGAGGAGACTGATGTAAGCTGCCTTGAGCCCTTTGTAGGAAAAAGGCAGGATATAAATCAAAAAATAAATAAATAAATAAATAAATAAATAGGGGCTCTGAACTCCCTTGTTTTCATTTTGGAATGAGTAGCCAAGTAAGCAACTGACATAATCGTGAGCCACGACAAAGTGGGGGAGATGCACTCAGGCCAAATTTCCCTTCTGTGCAAGGGCATCCTCCATGTTTTTTCTCCCAGATTCAGAAAGAATGAGATTTAGAGACAGAGCTGAACACCAACTGCCCACTGCTTATTCCCCTCAACACACCTTGCTGGGATTTCTTGTACCGGCAGATAAGGACTCCTTAAACCACCACGAAGGGCACAACTGTGTGCAACACAGTTGTCCAATGTACAGGTTCTGTATTTTAAAGGAATCGTAAATAGAGGCCATGTGAAAGTTAATTCGATCAGGACCATGAATGGCACAATGGGGCAGGGCTTAACATGTTCTCTCCTGTGCTGTGTCCAGATCTAATTCTGAACTCCACCCCACCCCTTGGAAAAGGGAGTCAGATGAAGCAAAGTGCAGGAAAAAGAACCTTTCCAGAACTTTATAGTCTCAAGTCTGCTTTTCCCTAGATTTTAGCTTTGAAGAAATGGCGAAATCTAGTCACAGAAACCTCCTCTTGTCCAGATTGCTTCCAGAATAGAGATCGCTTGTGCTGCTGCGGCATTTGTTTGTTTACTAGCTGGCAGCAAAATTAAAGAGTATTTTCTCACTACACAAGTTAGCACCATATTATCCAGTAATGCCCTTTCCCATTGCCAAGATTGTTTGATAGCGTTTAACTCACAGGCAAATTTCCTTCAGCTCCTGTCCAACATTAATTAAAAGTTTCCTGTTTGCAAGATCTTCCTTTTTTATTGCTTTCTTTTGATCACAGGTAAGGAACTACTGATGAATAGTCTCTTCTCAGGGCTGAGCCAAAGGCAGCAAGAGCCAATAGCTGTGCCAAAGCGGAGAACAACACCAGAGCCAAGAAGACTCTGGTGCAAAAGCGATGTCCCAACCCAAACAGGAAGCCCTTTATAGCTCTTCCTGTCTAGGAGGGTGAATGGCCGGCTTGGGTGAATGGAGCCAGTCCAGAGAATTAGAACAACTGCCCAGGAAGATTCTGCTGGGCAGGATTCTGCTTCTAATACCACAGAATGTCAAGATACAGATATGAGCTGCAAATATCGATGGCAAACTCAGAAAAGCATCAGATATGTTTTCAGAGAAGGTATGGCAGGTGACACTCAACAACAGGATGCCCTTTGCATTGTTACTTGTTAAATGTATTTTCTTTTGGTTTCATTGTTGTACCAGCACCACATCCAAGATTATTCCACGTAAAACACATCAGAGAATTTTAGTCCACAAAGGCATGAATGATAGATGCTAGGGCCAACATTAGACAACTAAAGTAAGATAACAACATGAAATTAAACTATCAAATTCTTCATAGTTATTTAGAAAGGGTGCCATCCCCTGCCTCATTCATGGACTCTTACAGATTTGAATGGTCCAGAAGGCATTGTCCACTCCTCATAGCACTTGTGTTTTTGCACTTTTCTGACTCTTTTCTTGCTACGGAAACTCCATAAATTAAAAAGAAGTAACAACAACATTAGAAGGCAGCATGGCTACACAATGCCTTCTGATTGGTAGTGCTCAGAGCCCCCTGTCAGGAAGCACCCTTGGCATTTCGGTCACAAATGTGGGAGAAAAATGAAAAGATTAAAATATTATAGAGCAGGTGTGGAGCTAAAAAATAATGTGTTGGTACAAGGAGAAAGACAAGACAAAAGAGAGGCAGATTAAATGCAGGGAAGATGGCTTTACAGACTGAAAAGGGAAATGGTAAGGAGAGACATGAAAATCCAGGAAAGGTGGAAAGTGGAACAAGATATCTCAGCCCATGTCCAGGTTTTATGCTCACTGGAAGCAGAAAGCACAGGCCCTGCCAGAAATATCTACAACCGAGCTGGCTTAGCTGGCTGGGGTTTGGCCCACGGGGTCAGGCCTCTGGCAATATTATGGGATGGTGAGGCTTTATGCGACAGAGGAAAGCGAATGAGTATTATGGGATGGAAAAGTAGCAAGGGCTTATGCGACCAGAGATGGGGAGGGAGGAAAGGTGGGTGGTGGAGAGAGTATTGTGGGATGTGGTGGCTGCTGCAGCTGGTGAGAGTATTATGGGATGCTGTCCCATGAGAGGCCAGGACTATTATGGGCTAGGATGGTAAGGCAGGCAGCGGGGGTGGGGTGGGGTGTTGCAAGCCTCTGTTCGGCGCGTATTATGGGATGTCTCGGCGGCTCAGCCAGCGCACGTGACTTTATGGGATGTGGCTGGCCTCTCTGAATTACTATGAGAGCGAGCGAGCGAGAGAGAGAGAGAGAGAGAGAGAGAGAGAGACTGGGAGGGAGGAAAGGGGATTATTATGGGATGGCCGCGCCACCGGCGTGCCTGGCTGTCTGCGCTGGGACTCTGCCCAAGCGGCTGCCCTTCTCGCTCCCTCTGGTTCAGCCAGCGCCACTACGCCCCCTCCCTCTGCCGCCGGCCGCCTGCTCCCAGCCCTGCCCAGCCCAGCCCCCCTACGCTTAATCTCCTCTGTTTCAACTGTCAGAACCTGTAAAGCCGGCGTGCTATTATGGGATGGCCGCTCTGCACGGTGGGGGTGTGGGCTGTTGCTAGGGAATGTCTCCTGTCAGAGATATTCTGGGATGTGCCCAGTTTTGCTGGGTGGGGCTGCCCAGGAGGTTTGCTCAGGGACCTTCATGGCATGAAAATGGAAAAAGCGGAGAAGAGGGATTGGAGGGAAAGAGGACGGGCTGCTTGTCAACACGGAGATGATTTCCTTTGGCCTCTTATTTCAGAGCGCTGCCCAGTTGACCAAGCCCTGCAAATCCAGTATATATAAAACGGAGAGAGCGAGAGACAGACTGCCAGTGTCACTACTTCTGGCCTGACATTGTGCTCTTAGCAGCAACATGACATGCAAAAATTAAACATGATGAAGCATGGAAATACGCGTTCCCGGGGAACATTTCCCTTGCCTAATTGATGCACATTGAAGGCACATGTTAAAGGAGCAAGAGCAGCCCTGGAAAAAGCAAATCAAGGCTCACAAGTTACGGGCTCCTCACTCCCAGGGTGGTATGGTAGTTGGAATGTCAAAGCGGTGGGCAGACCCAGTTTCCAGGCAAATGAGGCTGCCTGGATGACTTTGGACCAGCTGCTCTCTCTCCTCAGGCTAACCTACCTCGCAGATTGGTTGTGGGGCTCAGACAGGTAAGGATAATCAGCTCCTTGGAGGAAAGGTGAGGTAGAGAAATAAACAATACCCTGCTGCAAAGCATCTTCACTTAGCTTTTGACAATGATACATATTGTCATTACCATGCAGGATAGAAATTATGAACACTTTTAAATGGTAGCAATTCCATTTCGGTGCAAGAGTGCACAGCAAAGTTAAAGGGGGAAAGTTAATAGAACATTAAAGAGTCCTTTCCCACTGAATACTGAGAGGCTGAGACAGTTTTATGATTTTCCCCCATCCATACTAGGATACATGAATGATTTTGCACCATTCAGGCAAGGTACCATAGGCAAGATGTGTATGTGTCAGATGCTCATAACTAGTTATGTTACAGTAGGACTTGGGCCTTGTCCTAAATGGGGTTGCACTCCCTCTGAGGGACAGGGTTCGCAGCTTGGGAGTGCTCCTCAACCCTGAGCTGTCATTGGAAGCTCAGGTGACGGCGGTGGCAAGGAGCGCCTTCCCTCAGCTTTGGCTGATCCATCAGCTGCGTCCCTACCTGGAGAATGATTGCCTGGCAACAGTGACCCACGCATTGGTAACTTCCTGGCTAGACTTCTGTAATGCGCTCTATGTGGGGCTACCCTTGAAGACGAACCGGATACTTCAATTGGTGCAGAATAGAGCTGCCAGGGTGCTTACAGGGACTGGGCGTGGTTCTCATATCACCCCAGTTCTCTGTCAGCTTCACTGGCTCCCGATTGAAGTCCGGGCCCAATTCAAGGTGTTGGTTATGACCTATAAAGCCCTTAACGGCTTGGGACCTGGTTATCTAAAGGAACGTCTGCATCCATATATGCCCTCCCACCCCTACAATCGGCAGCGGATGTCCTTCTCCGGGAACGATATTAGCTGTATATCCCAGTATAACCCTCCATGAATGTACTTCCCGGAGAGGTCCGCCTGGCACCATCATTATTTGCTTTTCGGCGCCAGGCAAAGACCTTTTTATTTAAAAGTTATTTTAACTGTTAATTTATTATTATTGTATTTATAGATTTTAATATATATAGCCGAGATGGTACCAGTTTTTAACTTATTAATTGTGTGTATATATATATATATATATATTTTATGAATGTTGTGAGCCGCCCTGAGGCTTTGTTGCGATGGGGGCGGCATAGAAATGTTTTAAATTAATAAATAAGACACACTCTTGCAATCACATTCCAAAGAAGAATATCCTAACAGAAACACTAGTATGAGTTGGCTGAGGATTGTATTTTCCCAGCAGTAAAATACTGGGAAGAAAATAAAGATTTGACACAACAGAAATTCTAACTTGTTCAGGCAAATATTTATTTATTTTGTGTACCCCCCCCCCCCAGTAGCTGAAAATGTTCCGATCCCCTTGCAATAACTGAGTCACAAGGGCACAGTTATTTATGTATTACATGATCAACTGGAAAACTCACAGACTGTATCCTGGGAAATATCCTGCTTCTGCGAATCACACATTTATTCTGATTTTGACTGACAAAAAGGATGGAGTTATGAGAAGCGTCACATGCCACTATTGGATATGGCTTGCAGTGAGTGTCTCCTTAGCTGCTCATTCTGAGGAGAAAGGAGGGTCATATATTTTGAAAAAGGAACATAAAGCGACATAAAGAGGGACTAATGGTGTTCCATTTTCTGAGATATATATATATATATATATGATTTGTAGGATGCTCTGTAACTCAAGCACAGGAATGCTCATCTAATATTTTTTCATGAGTAGTGATTAGTGATAAAACTTTACTCATCCTAACTGTCAACCAGTTAAAGAGTTTAAATGATTGAGCATCTGCCTTCTTGATCAGTTAATTGCTTAAACTAATTTGCATATTTCACAGGCTTTGAGAACCAACTGCCGGTCATTTACTCCTATTCATTGTGTATGAATTGGTGGTGTGCACCTACGTCATCTCCATCTTAATCCAATTATTTTCTGGAACTGCCATCCTTGGTTGCTCACAGAAAATCTCACAGAAGTTCTTGACAAATCCTTGTACGCCAGTATTTTCCATATTGTTTCCATACTGATTAACCCTTAGTTGCATCTAACTAGTCAACTTGTTCCTGCAAGTGTGGATGGGTAGTTTGGTGCACAAAGCAGGCTGGCTGCTTCGAGCACATTACTCCAGAGCTGTGGCAATTACAGTCATTGCTATTTGGTTTCTGGGCCTGATTCAACATGTTGGTGCTGTCCTTTGAAGGCACAAATTGCTTAGGACCAGCCTACCTGGAGGACTACATCCTTGCACGTTTCTGTCCAATTGTTCAGATTTTCTCCATAGGCGCTTCTCTGAGTCCCATCACCCACAACTGTGACTGGTGCAGCTTTCTCTGTAGTAGCCCTAGCCTGGGGAATGCCCTTCCCAGGGAGAGCTCCATGGAGCCCTCATTGTGTACACTTAGATGCTGCTGCATTCATTTAGACTTTAAGCAAGTATTTAATCTTTAAATGGTTACTTGATTACTAATTTCATTGCTGGATCATAAATGTTTTTAATATTAAATGTTTAATATTGTATTTTGATATTCTGTTGCTGAATCTTATTGTTGGTCTTTGATTTCTGCAGATTGCCCCCAAGGGCATTTGTCAGTTGGGCAGTATATAAATCTAATAAATAAATGCAGTAATACACTGAGGTGCTCCTTCATTATTTTTTAGGGGAGAACTAGCACTGTTTTGCTATGTTTTAAAAAGAAAAAATTAAAAAACAGTAATTGAAGCCTGCCCCTCCAGAAGTCACAGAAGTTAAACAATATGATCTTTGTGTATGTACGTATTATTGCAGGCATCATCTTAGAAGAGGCATCCTTCCTGCACAGGAGCACTGCTAGGTACAGAAAGGAGCTGTGATTCAAGCCCTGGGGACCTAAATAATAAATAAATAAATGTATATACCAATTTACATATGCTCTGAACTCTGTCTGTGGATGTGTCTTTAAGGGACCCTGTCTCCTAAGAACACCTATATTTGTAAAGAAAGGGATGTATGGACAAGGTTTGAGGCATTTGATGGGGCGGGGGGGAACTTGGGCAGAAAAATTCAAAGGATGGTTGTAGTAAAAGGTGAAGCACATGAGGGCAAAAAGTCAGCTAATCCAGGGAGATCAAACGCAACGGGGCCCTTGTACCTTCCTTTCAGCGAATGCCCACGGACTGCAGGGTGGATTCCCAGGGATTCAGAGCCTTAGTGGCCTTCCTCTTAAAAGTGCCTCTGCTCCTGTGTGAAAAAGGAAGAGTTCTTCACAAAGGTGGCACTTGCTGCCTGCGTATTTTATAAATATTTGAATTAAAACATAGTTTGCATTACAAAATTCTGCTGGCTTATCTAGGGGTGGGGGTATTGTTCAACAATTCGACACTGTTTGATCTAATAAATTTAAGTTGGAGGCCAAACTGAATTTCTAGGTTGCTTTGCAGCCATAGACACTCAAAACAAGAGTACAACAGACTACAGTCAGTCTGCCATATTTGTGGGGGTTGTGGCACAGGACCCCCACAAAAGTGGTAAAAAAATGTGAATATCTCTAGCCCCTCCCAAACCTTCACTCTTAATACTGTTGACTCTACATGTATTGGATTGCCTCTCCCTCTCCCTCTCTCCCTCTCTCCCTCTCTCTCTCTCTCTCAGCCTACATTGTTAATACATACATCTAGTTATCAACATAAGATACACAGCACACTGAGAGACAAAACATGTGAGTGAGGCTGGCTAGTACTGGGACAAAGACCATGGCATTCCCAAACAAATTGCGTAGTCTACAGTTCTTTAGCACACTGAAACTTTTTACAAAATTTAACTTTTTATAATAAATTTGTGTATATATTTATGGTAGTAAATGAAAAAATAAATTAATACTACATATATTTTATGTATTTATGACTTACTAAACTTTTAAAACTTTTATTTACATATTCTAGTCTATGCATATCATCTGTGATTGTCCCCAGTAGGCCATAAAACTAAAAAAACAAACCATTTAATTATTGATGGCAAATTTGCAAATGATCAAATTTGCAAAAGTTAAACCTGCAAAAAGCAAGGTTCAACCGTATTAAAAACAGCAACGAATAATTCTGCCATGTTGGCAATTAGCTTGTGCCACTGTAAATCAGTATGACTTAATTACAACTCCAAACAGAGAAGTGTTAAAGATCGTCACAGCAGTATGAGCACCACCAAACACAACATATGCAGCTATAATACCGCTGGCATACTCCAACTATGAAATGGTATGGTGATGATCCCCACAGGGCTAGAGGGAAATCGTTCTGTAATATAACGCTACCTTACTTACAACCCACTAGACGCAGGGACAGATCAGTACCATCCACTAAACAAGGCAATGTGGCATCAGGAGCAAGAATCTAGCACCTGAAAAACTCCTGAATCCTTGCACACCAGAATTGGAATCTCCTTATACCATTCACAAATAGGCTGCTAAGACTCACCACTTTGACTACACAATACAAAGAGAAGGAAGGACATGCACTTTAGTTGTTCTACCAAGATGGCTCAGCTGGGAGGGCAGCGATCACATGGGCCTTGCCAGGGCAACAGTTCAAGTCCTCATGAAAGAAAAGGAGTATCTTGTCAGGAAGGAAAAGGAGGCATAGAACAAGCAACTAGGGAAGTCCCAAGTTGCTTCATTCTTACAGCAGCCATCTTGAGCTAACTGTACAAAGCACAAGCGTGAGCAGCGCAGAAGGTCACCTTGAGACCGAGCAGTAGAAAGAAGGTCACATCATGCAGCATTTCTTTTCTTGCAGCAACCAGAATTAGCAGCTTTTGCCAGGACCAAAAGGACTGCATAAGAAGCCCTAGTCTTACGGAACAGCATAGCTTTCACATGCAGGGAATTCAATCCTAGGCTGAAATTCTAAATGTGATCTCCCAAAAGATAAGACTGGAAGAAGTGCATTAGTGAAAATGTAGGGAATTACATGGGTAGCCAACGCACATTGGGAGTTTTGATCCAACACGGGTTGAGAAGGCCTCCTGTACAGTATTATGGGGAATATTTCAGTTGCCTTTTGTACCTCATAACCCCTGCCATTACATCTAACCACAATTCTTCCCATGCTCATTTCTTTGATTGACAGGGTTTAACACTAATTGTTGGAGCAGACTTTGTTATCCTTTCTCACATACTCACTGGCTTGGATATCACACTAAATGAGATGAGAATTAGCCTCCTCTTGGGATTTCATACTTCTCCTCTCTGCCTTTATTTATTTATTTATTTATTTATTTATTTGACAGATTTCTATGCCACCCCCTTGCCAACTAGCCTCTGGAGTTCAGAAGACTGTGCTTCCACTTTTATTTGTTTATTTAAAACATTTCTATCCTGACAGCGTCTCAGGATGGCTTACAAGCTTAAAATCAACAACAATAATAAAAACAATAACACAATAGACAATAATAAATAGTAATAATAAATAAAAGGTAAAGGTTTCCCCTTGACGTTATGTCCAGTCATGCCTGACTCTAGGGGGCGGTGCTCATCTCCGTTTCCTAGCCGAGGGAGCCAGCGTTTGTCCACAGACAGTCTCCGTGGTCATGTGGCCGGCATGACTAAACACCGAAGTGCACGGAACGCTGTTACCTGCCCACCGAAGTGGTACCTTTTTATCTACTTGCATTTGCATGCTTTCGAACTGCAAGGTTGGCAGGAGCTGGGACGAAGCAACGGGAACTCACTCTGTTGTGCAGATTCGAACCGGCAACCTTTCAATCAACCAGCCCAGCAGCACAGCGGTTTAAACCACTACGCCACCTGCAGTCCCTTAGTAATAAATACAATCAATAATAATAAAATACTGTCGGAGTTAAAAATGAGTAAATCACATTCAAAAGAGAGAAAAAATATAAATAATTAAGATTGTAAAAAAGTGACTGTTAACTTCTAAAATCCTAATTCTTAAAATGACATTCAAATAAAAAGGTTTTCACCTGGCACCAAAAAGACTATAGGCTCAGTGCCAGGTGAACCTCTCTGGGGAGCGCATTCCACTGTCTGGGTGCCACAGCAGAGAAGGCCCTACTCTGAGTAGACATTCTCTTTACCTCCTTCAGGGAGGGTTCCCAGAGCAGGGCCTCTCCTGCAGATCTTAAGGGGCATGAGGGCATATAAGGAAGGAGGCGTTCCTTCAGGTATCCTGGTCCCAAGCTGTTTAGGGCTTTATAGGTTAATACCAGCACCTTGAATTGGGCCCAGACTTCAACTGGAAACCAGTGGAGCTGGTAGAGGACTAGCATTATATGAGAATAATGATGGGTCCCCATCAGCAACCTGGCAACTCTATTTTGTATCAATTGAAGTATCCAGACCATTTACAAAGGCAGCCCCACATACAGCGCGTTACAGTAATCCAACCAGGAAGTTACCAGGACATGTATCACCATTGCTAGGCAGTGCTCGTCCAGGTAAGGACGCAGCTGATGGACCAGCCGAAGCTGGAGGAAGGCACTCCTCGCCACCACCATCACCTGGGTCTCCAGGGACAGCTCTGGCTTGAGGAGCACTCCTAAGCTGTGGACCCTGTCCTTTAGAGGGAGTGTGTCTCCATCCAGAACAGGATCAAAATCACTTACCTGAAAACCCGAACCACCCACCAACAGGACCTCTGTCTTATCTGGATTGAGATTCAGTTTATTGACCCTCACCCAGCCCATAACCTCAGCCAAGTACCGATTCAAGACAGCCACTGCCCCACCTGAAATAGATGTAAACAAGAGGAAGAGCTAGGTATCATCAGCATACTGATGGTTCTGCAGCCCAAACCTCCTGATGACTTCTCTCAGTGGTTTCATGTAGATGTTAAAGAGCATGGGGGACAAAGTAGAGCCCTTTGGTACCCCATGGCAAAGCTGCCATGGCACAGAGCTATTGTCTCCTAGCACCACCTTCTGGAATTGGCCAGCCAGGTAGGAACGGGACCACCGCCATGCAAAGCCTCCTACTCCTAACCCGGTCAGCCTATCCAGAAGTATACCATGGTTGATGGTAACAAAAGTTGCAGAGAGGTCCAGGAGAACAAACAGGGACACACACCCCGTCCCTCTCCCTGCACGGGTCATCATACAGGGGAACCAAGACGAATTCAGTACCATAACCGGGTCTGAAGCGGGACTGAAATGGGTCCAGATAATCCATTTCATCCAAGAGTGCTTGGAGTTGTCCTGCCACCACCTGTTCCAACACCTTGCCCAAAAACTGGATGTTGGCTACCGATCTATAATTGGCGGCCACTTCTGGGTCCAGGGATGCCTTTTTCAGGACAGGTCAGATCACCACTTCCTTTAAAGGGGCAGGGATCCGGCCCTCCCTCAAAGGGGCGTTGATAACCTCCTGGACCCAGGTGCCAGTCCCGTGACTGGTTTTCATATGTAGCCAAGAAGGGCAAGGGTCAAGCAAACAGGTGGTAGGGCGTGCCATCCCAAGCACCTTGTCCACATCCAACTGAAAATCATCCAATAATGATGGACCTGATGGCACTCTGGACACTTCCCGTTCTGGAGTCATATCAACTGTGGAGTCCAGTTCGTGGTGAATCTGAGTGATTTTTTCCTTGAAGTGCTGGGCAAAGTCGTCACAGCAAGCTGTCAATGGTGTCACCACATCTTTTTCCTGGCCAGAGTGTATCAGGCCACGCACCACTCAAAAAAGCTCCACTGGACGGCACTGTGAGGAAGCAATAGAAGCAGAGAAGAATTGCCTCTTCGCCGCCCTCACCACCAACCACAGCACAGGCTTGATAATGAGCATGTAGGTGTGTTCAGTCAGTTCGTCCCGAGATTTCCTCCACCTGTGCTCTAACCATCTCTCAGCCTGTTTCTTCGCCTGCAACTCAGGCATATACCATGGTGCCAAGCGGGCTTTGTTAGGTGGGAGAGGATGCTTAGGAGCGATCGTATCAATTGCCCTGATCATTTCCCCATTCCACAAATTAACCAGGGCATCAACAGGCATGCCAGCTTTATCCACCGGAAAATCCCCCAGAGCCCTCAGGTAGCCATCTGGATCCATAAGACTTTGGAGGCGGACCATCTTAACGGGGTCGACACCCTTCCAGAGAGAGAGATCAGCCCCAAGCTCAAACCTCACGAGGAAGTGGTCTCACCATGACAAAGGAGTTAAGATCAGATGCCTCACTTCCAGATCACCCTCTTCCTGCCCTGTTGAGAAAACCAGTGTGACCTCTTTCATGGGTTGGGCCAGTGACATGTTGAGACAGCCCCATGGCTGCCATGGCAGCCATGAAGTCCTGAGCCACCCCGGGCAGAACCACCTCGGCATGGAAGTTGAAGTTCCCCATGACCAACATCCTGTGGGTCCTCAACACCAGGTGCGAGACAATCTCTGTCAGCTCAGGCAGGGAGTCTGCTGTGCAAGAGGGTGCATGGTATACCAGCAGAATCCCTAATCTGTCTCAATTGCCCAACACCAGGTACAAACACTTGAGGCCTGATTTCGAAGGAACAGGAAGCTCTGTGAGGGAGATTGAGTCTTGGTAAACCAGGGAGACCCCCTGCTCCTTCCCTCTGGGCATGGCCAGTGCTGCATCAGATACTCGGGCGGGCATAGTTGAGTGAGGGAGACATCTCCTCCTTCTCCTGCCCAGGTCTCGGTAATACATGCCAGGTCAGCCCCCTCATCCACAATTAAGTAATGTATGAGCAATGTTTTATTATAGACCGACTTGGTGTTCAATAGCAGCACTCTCAGGCCCAAGGGCTGGTTGATATTACTGCTAGGAACCTTCCGGTTGGGAGAATAACCAGAAGAGAGGACAGATATCAAACATAGTCTCTCCTTCTCCTATGCTGGCCTGTTAGACCCCCAGCGCCATATCTTCCCTTGTCCATCATCACCCCAATGGTGGCTCTCGCACACTCCCCAGGTACATCCATCCTGAATTAAAACTAAATAATAAAACACAGTTGCATAGAAAACAAAATACATAAAGTAAAATAAAATTTTGATCAGAGCCCCTGGCCCAGCCCAGCCCTTCTTGGCCCCAAATGGCTCTGCCCTTTGGCTGTCACCCTTCGGCTACTGGCCCAAAGCCACTGGCCTTGGCCACGTCCAGCAATAAGAGGGCTCTGCTGTGGCCCCTCCCCTGCAATCGCCGCAATCGGTGCCTGCTCACCCCTCTGACACAGCTCCCACCTGTGCCGAGGGCGAAGGCAGCAAAGGCAGTGAGGGCAGGGCCCGTGGAGGCCTTGCCAGCAGTGTGATCAGCGGCGGCAGCATTCCAGCCCTGCAGCGTGGCTAGGCAGCAGCAGATCGGCAGGCAGGCGATAGACAAGACAGTGGTAGGTCCCGGGGTCCCTGGCCTACCACAACGATAGTTGTGTTGTTTGAACCCAGAAAACTGTGGTTAATTTTACTGTAACTTTACTGTAGTCAGCTTAAACAAGCCAGCTTTGTAAGTCATGGTCTGAAGTTGGCCTGTTGGAAACCAGCCATAGTTACAGTTGTCAGAATCCTGGAATCTCAATTTGAGAAGAGGAAATAAAACTTAGGTTCGTGGGAAAGATCAAGCGTCCAGACCATCTTGGCTTTATGCATTACCCAGGTTCCCACGGTACACTCACGATAATGCATTACCGGGCAGGCAGAGGTAAACTCTGCTGCAAAGCTTCAACACCATTACAGGCCATTTATACCCTCCCAGGTACAGGGCAATTGATGACAGAATGCAGACATTATAGTTAGAACAGATCACATACAGAACAGATAAAGGAATGTCAGTCAATCATACTGTGACAATGAGATTACAATATTTCTAATCGCAGTGTATTGACACTTTAGTTGAGCAACTTGAACCCATCTCCAGGTCTGCTTAGACATGTAAATTCAAGCTACTGAGAAACTATTCATGAACTCAAGACTCTTATCTAGATTCTAGACATTCTGAATGACCAGGGCACATGAAGCCCTCTGGGCTATCAAAAGATACTTCCTTGTAAACTGAATTCCAATGCCATTTTAAACAGTGACTTAGTTTGGTTTTGAGAAGGAGTACAGGATTTGATCCCACAATGCAAAAGCACACAGAAGTAATGTTTTTCTGACAGGATTTATCCAAATTTTCCCAACACAGTTCATCACGTTTCTAGGTTTGCAAGACATGCCAACCTGTGCTTAATCAAAATGTAAGCAAAAGCTTCTCTGGCAATGCAAGAGAAGGAGGGAAAAGCTTGCTAGCCACACAAAAGACTAGAATTGTTCATGTCTGTACTGTATGTTAGGGCATGGGGGCACATTTTTGACCCTGCAAACAGCATTGGGTATCAGCTGGCAGGGCAGACACAGCATGCATGGACATGGACGCAATGGGGATGGACTGTGAGTAGGGAGAAAGTGGCAGTTTCAGTGGCTAAAGGTTGGCTGGGGGAGGGGGAAATCTATAGTCACCTGTGTAACCTTGCCTGGTATTATAGTTTTGGTCTGCTAATACTGAAAATAACTGGGTGGGGTACCTACAGGTTCTGTGGGCTGCAGGTAGCATATCTCAGGGGTGTGTGCCTCTGGTTTAGCAAGATGTCTAAATGCAGCCACTCCACTCTCACACTCTGAAAGACTACATGGTTTCTCATACTAGCAGCAAGGAAGCTTCTGAGCTGCTATGCTCCTTCTCCTTACCCTCACTGTAGAATTTGGAGAAATTGCAAATCCTGAGCCCTTTTAACAGTGCAATCCCAGGGCCCACCTCTCATTCTTAGTCCATTCAAAGCTCTGCTGTGGCCCAGTAGGAGAATGAAGAAACTCTTAGCTGCCAAACTCCATCAGTGAAGACAAAACTGATGTTCAAAATGTGGAAGTTTTTTTACTGAACAGCATGAGAGGGAAAGAGGCTGCTTCCAGATGCAGGACTCCTAGCGTTAGGAAACAGAAGGCATCATGAAGCTATTCTGACTTTTTTTCTCTTAATGGATTTTCTACTGGAGAAAGAAAGACAGAAGTAATGAGAAAACAGAGAAAGGCTACTTGTTATCAGAACGCCCTGTAAAATCCCATGGATGAGGCAGAGTGATTGTGTGCTATCTTAGCACCCTCAGGTATAGGAGTGAAGGGGGAGTTGCTGAGGGGGATGGTGTGTGGAGTTCTGAAGCAGAGTACTTGTAAAGGTTAGGAAAAGACAATGGTTAGCAATCTCCTCTCCCAACCTTAGCTTTGGGGGCCAGGTTGTTTGTGCAACATGCTCCTTTTTTGTGCAAAGGGAGAACACAAAATCCACCAGTGATGTGCCATACTGTGAGCATAGAATTGCTTCCAATAATACAGTTAAAATATACAAACATTGAAATTAGAATAGCAGTTTGAAAATTAAGATCCGAACCCCAAGAAAACACTGGTAGTCTGAAAAAGCAAACATTTTTCTGTTACTCATGTGTGCATGTATGTGTGTACACACTCATGTGAATTTTCAAACGGTGCACAATATGAAGTCAAATACCTTATCATCTGATTAATAGGATTCCTAGCAGGGTTTTATAGTCTTGTGAATGTATTGGTTGGCTGCAAAGTTAGTAAAAAATTGCAGATGTCATTGTGGTAGTGTAGGCAGACAAGAGCATGCACTGAGTGTATTTTTGCTCATCATTGAGATCAACAGGTATATTTGGACTTATATTGCCTTTCTTGATGGCATAATGCCAGAAAGAAGGACTGAAGGAGTTTAGGGTTTAAACTAAACCTGCTACTCTCTGCTATCTCCTTGAAATCCATTTTCTGCCCCTCTACTAGTGGAATTGCACCAGTGATGGCGATATATCAACATAACCTTGACATTACATTGGCATTGGATCCACAGTAGTAGTATATTTCCATGACTGGTCTGCGCAGGAAACTTACAGAAATATGTCTAGCTTAAATATTTTGAGCATAGAATTGCACCCTAAAATATAGGATTTAAAAGATAGGATAGCAGCTTGAAAAAAAAAATCCAAACCTCAAGAGATCACATGAGGTCTGGATCAAATTTTTTAGGCCTTACACATTTAAAACCAGCTACTTATCCTGATTCTTACATCTGTGAGCTATGTCAAATGGAATTAACTGAAGTACCTCAACTCTAGGAAGTGTCCACAATATACCCTTCCAGACTATTTTGTGAATAGTTTTAGTAAGAACAAAAGATGGATTATAATAATGGGGGGGAATGTGTGCTTGACAATTAGGGGATGGACAAATGCAATAAATATATAACCTTTGCTAGGCTAGAAGGGCACAGGCCTGCAGCTGGGTGGTGGCCACATGTGGAAGTGGGGCAGCGGGTTGAACCCAATGGCCTTGTAGGCCCCTTCTGACTCTAGTCCTTTAAAAAAAAAATGCTGCTGCACAACCTCCCTTCATCGATGAATAGCTTTCAGTCCACAGCAACAGTGGAGAACTTGGGGTCAGTGTGTTGGATGTATATTAACACTCTTCTGGGGCTAGTGCTAGGGTGCGTCTATGTCAAAACAGTTAGCATTACAGAATATGTACCTAAGTGAGAACAGCTTTGTGGAATGCCAGTACAGAAATATTGAACAGATAATATGATTATCAGATTAAAAGGAGTTGGTTATAGAGTAGTTTATATTTGGTTATAAAATAATTTATATTTTAATGTGTTATTGGTTTGTATTGTGTTTGGTTTTCATCTTGTGGTTGCGAGCCGCCTAGAGGTGCTGTGGCACAATTGGGCAGCGTACACATGTTTAAATAATACGTAAGTAATAATATTTTGGGATATGCTATGTATACATAAGGATAGTATATTTGATATGAACATTTTGAAATGATGGCTGGCCTATGTTTTATAAGTGAAGGGGATCTAATTATCAGAGGTCCAGGCACGGAAAAAGTAGAATGAGTATTTGTTGGATGGTCATGTATGTGACTGCCACTGAAGCACATATTAGCATAACGAGATTGTGTGTGCATGATCATTACCGATCAAGCTACCTCCCAAATATCTGGGAATGTCATGCCGAATTCCTGCACTGTCAATCTGTGTGAGGACTGTGGGAAACTATGGAGAGGTGAAGTCTGCTTAGAGGCCTTATAGTTTGACTATAAGGGTCAGTCCCCCAATGTCTGTATGAAACATTATGGGATTTGCCGAGTCCGCTTCATCCGAAGGAAGAATAGAGAATCCTGGCAGGCTTTGCCAGAGTATTATGGGATGTGCCATTGGCCTTATGCCCCCAGTGGTTATTATGGTCTATATGTTTAGCGGGGGAGGGGGGGTTGCATTCATAAGATGTATGCCCAGTGCTTTCTTGGGAGAGTTCGTGAGGAAATACCGATCTGCACGGGTTATTGGGTGTTGTGAACTGCTCAGAAGGGTCCTCTCCTCTTTCTGCTTTGGCTGGACTAGGGAGGAACAGAGTGACCGTGATTATTATGGGCTGTGTGAAAGGGGAGAGAGATGCAGTAAGTGCTAGCATTGTAGGCTGTGGCTAAGAGTTGCTGGTAGTATTATGGGATGTCTCACTGGACGGGGATTATTATGGGATGCTAGTCCGAGGGGGGAGGAAAGAGGTAGGAATGGCTAATATTATGGGATGTTTTGGGTGTGACTATTATGGGATGTTGTGGGGGCTCTTATGGAATATTTCAGTGAGGCAGGGTTAGAAAGGGAGGAGTGCTTGTTATGGGATGCCAGACTTGGCAACGAGTGTGTGCTTATTATGGGATGTGTCAGTCAGTCAGTCAGTCAGGGATGGGGGGGATTATTATGAGTTGGTTGGAAGAGCAAGAGAAGGGGATGAGGTTAGGTAGATTATTATGGGATGTTCAGGGCAGTGAGACGGTGCCTGTGGGAGGGGGGTAGGAGGAGGAAGGGGGGGAAGAGAGAATGCGCTTATTATGGGATGTCTCGATGGGGGCAGGGTGACTATTGTGGCATGTATGAGTAAGGGCGAGTATTATGGGATGTTTCCGCATGGGGGGAGTGTGTATTACTGGACGGTCCCCCGCAAGGACTATTATGGGATGTTTTGGAAACCGGGGGGGGGTGATTATTATGGGATGCAAGGCCGGGCTCAGAGCGAGGAGTTTTGTGGACAGGGGAAGTATTATGGGATGCCTTAGTTGAGGGGGGGTTACTGAGGTGACGGAGGTGGGACCCGTCGCCAAGGTACCGGGGTATATTATGGGATGGAGGCGGGAGTGTGGGGGAGAGGGGGAGGGGCCTAGCCGGGGCTTTTTTTTTCTTCTTTAAGAGGCGGCGCTGGAGCCGGAGCCATTTTCCCTTCAGCGGCGTCGAGAAATAAGAAGCCGGGGCGCCCTGAGTCGGGTGAGGGCGGGGTACGCAGCGGGGATGAGGCTGGGGTGACACGGGGGGGAGGCGGCGGCGCGGCGGCGGCTCCCCGGCTCCCCGGGCTCGAGTGCGGCACCATCCCGCACGGAGACAGCCCGCCGCCCGCCGCCGCCGCCGCCGCCTGAGGGGAGCGGGTGCCCCACCTCGGCACCCGCACGCCGCCCAGCCCGCTGGAGCCCTCCCGCCGCGGCCTCCTGGGAGGGGGCGAGCGGGGCCTCTGCCTCTCCGGGGCGCCCTCCGCGCACTGCTCGCCGACCCGGGGCTTGACACACGTGTCAGGCGCTCGCCCCGCGGTCGCGCGTTTCGCCCCGCGGGCGCCCCATTTTCTGTCCAGCCCCCCCTCACGCGGGAAGGGGGAGGAAAGAGACCTCCCCCCTCCCCTCCCCTCCCTCCCTCCCCGCCCCATCTCCCAAACATCGCGCTGCACCCCTCCCCCACCCCATTTCCTTGCCAAGTTCTCCCCCCGCAAGAATTGTTTCCTCCCATATTCTTCGGCCGCCTGTTTTTTCTCCCCCCCCCACCTCCACCTCCACTAATTGCTACGAGTGGGGCAGGCGAAGCAACTTTCTCGGCTTCCCTTTGAGCGCGTTGTGCCTTCTGTTTGCTGGGTTATTTCGGTTAAATTGATCTAAATGTTTCCTACTGTGCTTTCCCTCTGACTGGACGTTTTGATCATAACTTAAAATGTGAAAGCTGAATTCGTAGGCGGCGTGTAAATGTAACTTTTTAAAGAGGGACGCACTCAACAGACATTACATTTAGAAGGTACAGAGAAATAGGCTGTGCCAGGGTTTTGCTTTCTTGCCCACAGGTTCTGTCTGACTACAGATTTAACTGAATTGCAAATTCCAAAGTTGACAATCTTGTCTGTCTACTTATAATGGGATAGTGACTCGAACTAATTTGACATTGCCCTCAAGGCTGTCTTAAATGGGTACTAGGGCCAGCTTGTTAGCTAATTGCTTGGCCCTTTCTGGCAGTGCCTTTCTCCACCATGCCCTACAGGGAATCAAACCTCTTTGGGTTTTTGGTATAACTTGTGACATTGTTTTAACACCACCATAACACTTATGACTTATTTTTCTCCCTTTGTAAAATAGCACCTTACTGTTAATAGTAAGGAGGTGCCAAGCGAGCAGGAGCTATTTGAGCCCCAGAATTTTCCTTTGAACTGGAGGACATGGCGTCGGGCATAGGATCCCCATCACCCTGCTCTGCTCCCAGCGATGAGGAGGAGATGGAGATTCTGTTGAACAACAGTATCCATCAACATCAAGGTACATGTCTAGACTGGCATGATATAGTTGACTTCTTTTGTGATGCTAGGATGGCATTTTCTTGAGCTATGTAATGAAAAAATGCTTCAGTTGTATATTTGAAACAGGGCTTTATCCCCTCCCTGCGGACTGGGGAACCCAAGGTACTGGACTTAATCTGTAGCTTCACTTAAAATGGATTTGACTTGGAGGTAACAGTTGCACTCCATGGAGTCATCGCTGCTGTATGATAACTATGCTATGCAGCGCTGTAATGGTGAGAGAACTTAGGAGTTAGGACCTGGGGGATGAACATTTTCAGAACTCTTCGGCTTCAGATTAACCACTGGCTGCTATTGCTGCTAACGTATTGGATGACTTAACGTGCTTGCCTCTTTCCACTGCTTGCTGCTGACACCTCCTACTTCTCTGCCTGAAAAGGGCTTCCTGTAGATTTCTCTCACCCATTCTGAATATTTGGCTTGTCATGCTAGATTTGTTTTTGAATGAATATGAATAGTAGATCCCAACAAAAAATATGAGAGTGGGAAAGTTCTGTTTACCTATGTGACTTGTATCAGGTATTTCCAAAATGCATCACTTTTTCTAGATATATGGTGGAATTAACTTCTTTGGCCTGTTTAGGGTGGAAAAATCTTGCATTAAGGGAAGTGATGGGGAAGGGCATGCATGGTGGTTACTATCAAAAGCCTATTTCAGGGCACACTGAAGGAAATATGAGATAGAATAGTGTCTGGCTTTCTTTCTCTTGCCTGCTTGAGAACTCAGAAATGTCTGTGTCCAAAATGATCTGTGCTCTGGGCTATTACATGACCCACTTTTCTTCCCATTGTAGCCACACCCAATGTAGTTTATTTCACAGCTGCTCACCTTAGTGCTGGTTATTATATTGTCCATGACCTGCAGAATATAGTGAGGAGATGTAAGTGATGCACTTTGTCAAACATCTTTTCCTTTGGTTATTTTCAGAAGAGTTATACAAAGTGATGCTCAGTAGTTTTATATGGAGGTATCACCTAATTAGGTGGGTTGAGATAGCAGTAGAGCTGTAGGAATACAATGCAGATCTCTTTGCTTCTGAAGTATACATAGTACTTGGAGAAACTGAAAACTATCACTTGGTTAAGGTTCAATGTAGCAAGGATTAGTAGGGAAAAGAAGGATGGACAATGTTTCATTGTTAGTTTGAGCCAAAAGGCTAAAGCAGGAGATTGCTTTTGTTAGAGTACTAAGGCCTAGAGGAAAAGGGTGGAGAGGATGCTTAGGTTAGAGCATTTGGGGAGCTAAGATTTAAGCCTGCCTGTGGTGTGTAGAGAGGCAGGAGGATAGAAAGCCATATTGGAGGAAGGAAAGCAAGGAAAATACATCTGGCACAGGATATAGTTTGTTAGTTTGGGAATGTAGGACTCCACCCGGAGCAGTTTCCCCTCTGCTGCTTGTCTTCCAGTTGCAGCAACTGCTGTGACCTGTGGCTTCCCTCATCCTGCCCAGTGCTTGTGGTTTGGAGGCCATTTTCCCTTGGAGGGAGAGCTAGTGACTCTGGCTTCATGTAATGGGCGGGGGTGGCTGATGAAGGGGGAGGGGAAGGAGAATGGCTGGGTTACTGTGGATCTTGTCACAAAGGAAGCTGCTGGCTGGCTTTGCCCCTCTGGGCTTTTGGGGGTGGGAGGGTTGAAAGAACAGATGGGAGTGTGATCTGTGGGGCGAGGAGTGACATGTGCTGTGTGTGTGAGTGCGTGCGTGCGGGTGCATGTGAAAGCACACGGTGTGGGGAGAGGGAACCAGTTAATACTTGCATTTGCATAGAAGGGAGGGGATTGTGAGTTGGAGGAAGGCTGGCACCTGAGTAAGCACCTGGTAATTGAAATGGAAGCTATGAGTAGTGGCAATCTTGGTAGGATGAAGGAGTCCAAGTTGTTTTCTGTTTGTTATAATGGAAGTATAAAGGTTAATTTGGGAAATTCTGAGACCGTGAGGAAGGAAGTGCCTATTGTACCTTGATCATTATTTAGCAGGTACAATAGGAGATTTTTCTTGTTTGCAGATTTAGATTTGCATTGGAAGGGCTGTGGGCAGAGGAGGAGGAGGACAGTTCTTTACTGATGAATTGCCATAATAAATTCAGTACTTTTATATTCTGTATCCTGCTCTATTGCCTGGACTAAATAAATACCTGTAACCCATATAGAACAACTTAGCTTCAGCAAGGGATGAGGTAGAAAGATGCATAAAATTAGTTGACTGCATCACAGTAGTTTGCATACTTGCAGGTGCAAGATACCTGAAAGGCAGTTCCAGAGAATAGGATACTGAGGCAGCTAGTACCTTCTTCCCCCACTAGCCAAGATCTGAGTAGATTAAATGCCCCTGGGCAAAGGACCCTCAATGAAATGTATTGGATGTGTGTAAGTGACTATATCTGCACTGCTCTTTCACCTCAAGTTGATTTCAGAAAAGAGTTGCTTATTCCTTCTAATGAAGGCTGTTTGTGTATAACTTTCAGAGCAGATCAGGTATGCCTTACTCTTCAATGCTAGCAAGACTCATACTTCAGTCCACAGTTCTTTAGCATCAAGAGTCTATAGAAGTGTATGTGTGAATTTCATTCATAGAACAGACAAATGGTGGCAGCTTTGTGTGTGGGATGCTGAGTGGGGTGGCAGGGAAGTGCAGGATAGAAGGAGTTCAGAAATGGTGTGAAGTTTTTAAAACTCTGAAAGAAGAGGATCTGCTTATGGCCTCACTTGACACAGTGATGTGGCAGCATCGGGTAAGTTCTGGTATAGTATGGTTTGTGGCAATGGGAGTGTAGTGGCATGTGATATAAGCAGTAGGCCTTGGAAATGAATTGTTATCTCCTGCTGCCTTTATAACTTTGCTTAGAGCCTGAGGAAGAACCAGAGGAAGAGCTTTTATCAGAGGCAGAGATGCCAAAAATTAAGAAGAAGAAGAAACCTAAGAAGCTAAAGGAACCTAAAGTGCCCAAGCTCAGTAAGCGCCAGAAAAAAGAGGTAAGCAATAAGAGCTGGACTTGTGGAGGCAAAAAGCTGCCTGCTGTACAGATGGATCTGCATGCTGATTGCATTAAAATCTGGTACCCTTTTGGAAAGAGTGCTTTTGTGCTGAGTGCATGCCTAAATTCTTCTATCCCAGCTTGGAGACAGCTCCGGTGAGGGAAATGAATTTGTAGAGGAGGAAGAGGAGGTGCTGCTCCGCTCGGACAGTGAGGGAAGTGATTATACCCCTGGCAAAAAGAAGAAGAAGAAACTTGGGCCTAAGAAGGAGAAGAAGAGTAAAGCCAAGCGTAAAGAGGAGGAGGAAGAGGAGGATGAAGATGATGACTCCAAGGTGAAGTGGGAAGCATCTAAAATGTCACACTGAACTGTTTACTGCATGCTTTCCCCACTTCTCTTCCTTGCTTGTGTACCTATTTTAGGTTTAGGGATAGAGTGAACTTGGTAAAATAGAAAGCACAGCTAGAGGGAGGTCATTTTTTTCTTGGAGCTTAAAGAAATGTTCAGTTCTGCTTTTGTGTACTTGGTGTGTGGCTCATATACCTCTTTTGTTCTGTCCTCCAAGTCTTCATTCGGATTTTTAAAGCAAATACTTTGTTCAGGATTCAGAAAGTCCTTGTTGCAGTAACACCTCATTGACTAAATTACCTTTTTGTTCCCCTTGCCAGGAACCTAAGTCTTCTGCCCAGCTTCTAGAAGATTGGGGCATGGAGGATATTGATCATGTTTTCACAGAGGAAGATTATCGTACTCTTACCAATTACAAAGCTTTCAGTCAGTTTGTCAGGTACATCTGTTTGCATTTTGTATCTCAACACATGCTTAAAAAAGATTAATAATCCAAGAGCAGATGTGCTGTTGAGTTCATCAGCATGAGCTGGAAGGGTCAGCTTTAGTTGTTACAAGTTGGCAAGAAATAAGCTCCTTGTTTTTTGCAGTAGGGGGTAATAATGCTACCTAGCTTGGAGTGCTTGTTAAACAAGTACAGACATACGTGAAATACTGTGAATAGTATGAGAAAATACTACGTAAATTAGAGCATCCTATAATTGAGAATTTGGCACTGTAGATATGTTGGATGACTCTAGAAAAGGGATTAGCTATTATCCACAATAGGGGGTAATAATGAAATAGTGTGTTAAGCCTGTAAGTCTTCTACTTGGGACCTCAGAATAGTCTAAGCTTTCTTCATGCTTAACTTACCAGAAAGCGTTCTCCCCCCCCACCCTCCATGTGTTGACTGGTTTTGGTGGTAATGAGAATGGTGTGGCTAGTGGTCTTGTGGAGAGATTAAGTAGAGCTTCCTAGAAGTCCAGAGTGTCCAGAATGTTCTTTTTGCTTCTTCCTGCTCTCCTCTACAGGCCGCTTATTGCTGCCAAGAATCCCAAAATTGCTGTCTCAAAAATGATGATGGTTCTGGGGGCCAAATGGAGAGAGTTCAGCACAAACAATCCCTTCAAAGGGAGTTCCGGGGCTTCGGTTGCAGCTGCCGCTGCAGCTGCTGTGGCTGTGGTGGAGAGCATGGTGGCTAATGTGGATGCAGTCCTTCCTCAGCCTCCGGTTGAAGTGCCACTTCGGAAGGCCAAGACCAAGGAAGGCAAAGGTGAAGGGAACATGTGGGGCTTGTTCGGGTGGGTATTGTTTTCATAAGGACTTGACTTCATTCTAGCAACTCTGATGAACTATAGTTCAAAGCAAGCATCAAAATACTTCTAATAATCCTCTTGCAAAGTTTTGGCAAAACCCTTGTTTTGTGTTCCACTTTCACAATGCTGAGCACAGTTGGGATCTGGGTGCTAATTACTAATGGGAGGTGATGATGTGTCTCGTAGGCCCTAATGCCCGTAAAAAACCCAAGGCCAGTCCTCGTGTTCCTGAGATCAAAAAACCTAAAACTAAGAAGGTGGCACCTTTGAAAATCAAGCTGGGAGGATTTGGCTCCAAGCGTAAAAGATCATCTGTGAGTTTTTCTTTTTCTGGTAAGAGGGTGCAGGAGGTGGGAGTTTGCACCTGCCCACTTGGTCTTTTGCAGGTTACGGTGTGTGAGGGTTGCATCTCTGTGACATGTCTTCATCTTTTTTCTGTTTTTTCCTCAGAGTGAGGAGGATGACTTGGATGTCGAGTCAGACTTTGATGATGCAAGCATCAATAGCTACTCAGTGTCAGATGGATCCACGAGTCGCAGTAGTCGCAGCCGCAAGAAACTAAAAGCTGGAAAGAGGAAAAAGAAAGGTGCTGAATTCTGTTCAGTTTAAAAGAGAGCTATTTGTTCAGTGGGGAGAATTTCATGATTGCAAGTGTCTGTGGGATTGAGACCAAGTGTATTAAGAGAAATTGATGCTGTTCAGCTGTTATTGAATTAAAATTCTGTAATTTGGAATTATGTGGGTTTTCTCATAGAATATCTGCTGTGAGACTGATGCTCTGAGGAAATTTTTGCCAACTAGATAGTGCTTTGTGTTACTTGTTCTTGTTTGAAAAGCCCACTGCTCACATTACAGTTAAACACTTTCCCACCATTCTACTGAACTAGGAGAAGAGGATTCGGCTGCAACTGTTGATGGCTATGAAACAGACCACCAGGACTACTGTGAGGTGTGCCAACAGGGGGGAGAGATCATCCTGTGTGACACTTGCCCTCGTGCCTATCACATGGTATGTCTGGATCCAGATATGGAGAAAGCGCCAGAGGGCAAGTGGAGCTGCCCACACTGTGTGAGTTTTGGGTTCTGTTATGTAGTTAGAGGACTGGGAAGGTGATGCCAGGAAAAGTGGTAGGACTGTCAGATCTTGATCTAACAGCTTCCTTCTCCTCTAGGAGAAAGAAGGTATTCAATGGGAGGCCAAAGACGATAACTCTGAGGGTGAGGAGATCATGGAGGATGCTGTGGGCGATGCAGAAGAGGAGGATGATCACCACATGGAATTCTGCCGTGTCTGCAAAGATGGAGGAGAGCTGCTCTGCTGTGATGCCTGCCCTTCTTCTTATCACATCCACTGTTTGAATCCCCCTTTGCCAGAAATTCCAAATGGAGAGTGGCTTTGCCCACGCTGTACTGTGAGTAGCTGTCGTCTTTCCTAAATGGGGAATTTAAGCTGTGTTGGTAACTGAATGCCATGAGTAAAATAGCTTTGACCCATGTGTCTTTACTTTGAAGTCCTGTATTTGGCTGGAGTTTTTGGGAACACACTGTGGGCAGATAAAACTTTTGTGATTAAAACTAAGATACGGTTGTCTTTGTCTCCTGTAATGACTGTGTTTTACAAACTAATAATAATAAAAAAGCAACTTTTCCCTCCTGGATGTGAACTGCTAGATGCCTGTGGGCTAGATCTTTAAAACCCAGATGTTGAGATGTAGCCAGGAAACACTACCTGGTGCACAATTTTTTTGATTTTGAGGAATATAAGCTAGAATTGGGCTGTTCATACTGGAATATGGGACAACTATTCATATTGTAAGCCTTCAGATCAGGATGTATATTAAGTTTAACATCCCCAACACCATCCTGAGAAGAAAAACCCAGAAAACCTTTACTACTCTGTTTCTTAAAATGATTCATCAGTTGTAAGCAGTCTTGGCTTTTTGTAATACATTTTCTTTAGTCAGGTCCCAGTAATCTGAACATGGGGTGTCTTCTCAGTTCAGAAGGAAACAGGTGGTTCTTCAGAAATAGCCAGGGTGGGAGTTAATTTGGAGGGCACCTTCCATTTCCTTCCCAAAGCTGATCTTTCTTTTGTCTTTATAGCAGATACTTACAAATACTTGGCCTTACATTCACTGTTGATTCACATAATTGGAGATATCAGAGATGTAATAAGCCTTTATTTTTTGCTGGGGTTCTTTTGATTATACTTTCTTCTTGAGATGGATTTTGAAAAAGAATGTTAATTTAAGCTGCAAAAGCTGGAGCCCTTGGGGCGTTCTTCCCTGACACTGTTGGCTGGCAATGAAAATACTTGGAAATACCACCAAACAGAAAGGGTGGGAGCAAAGAGGAATAATTTTTTTTGAGAAAGGAGTAATTTCTAAATTTTGACCCATTTTCTTCAGTGCCCACCCCTGAAAGGCAAGGTGCAGAAGATCCTTACTTGGAAATGGGGACAACCCCCACTGCCTACCCCAGTACCACGGCCAGCTGATTCAGACCCAAATGCGCCTTCTCCTAAGCCCCTGGAGGGAAGACCTGAGCGACAGTTCTTTGTTAAATGGCAAGGCATGTCTTACTGGCACTGCTCCTGGGTGTCTGAGTTGCAGGTAAGCAAAGGGGATCTTAACCAAGTCAAAGCGAAGATGCTAGCTAGCCCTATATCAAGATCATATATAACTCTATCTATTCATACTTCAGCTGGAACTGCATTGCCAAGTAATGTTTCGTAATTACCAACGTAAAAATGATATGGATGAGCCCCCTTCAGGAGATTTTGGGGGGGAAGAAGAGAAAAGCCGTAAACGCAAGAACAAAGATCCCAAATTTGCAGAGATGGAAGAACGTTTTTACCGTTATGGTATCAAGCCAGAATGGATGATGATCCATCGGATTCTTAATCACAGGTAAGGAAAAAAAAAGATTACTTGGAGAAAGGCTAGCAAAATGCTTTCCCAAAATGTGAAATTTGTGTTCTTTTCAGAAGACAGGTACAGGTAGAACTCTTTTGGACCTTCTTGGGGAGCTCATTCCAAAGCTTTGAGGGCACAATAGGGAGGCTTTGATTCTTGTGGCTTCATCTAACTCCCATGCGCATATGCTCATGGGAAAGGGAAGGCTTTGAACTGTGTTCCTATCACAGTCCCTTTTTACGCAGTAGAGGCAAAAGATACACATGTGCATTGTGTGGTTCCATTCTTTGAGTACTTTTTAGAAAGAGATGGAAAAAAGGCCCAGTTCATCATTTAGCTTTTATAAGTAGACTTATTTAAATCTCTCTCTGTTCTTCTTCCAGTGTGGATAAGAAGGGGAATGTTCACTACCTTATTAAATGGAGGGATTTGCCATATGATCAGGCTTCTTGGGAGAATGAGGAGGCAGAGGTGCAGGATTATGACATCTACAAGCAGGCTTACTGGAACCACAGGTAAGAGTGTGATTTACCTAGTTGCTAAATAAAGGAATGAGAAAGGGAAAGTCTAGCCAACCTCTACTGGTTGATAATGTGAATGAGTCATGGGTATCCTGCTTACTTTCTGAAATGAGTGGAACTTTTTACAGCTTTGTGACTATTGCTCTGGGAAGGAATCTTGTTTTCCATCTTAAGGGCTCTTGTTCAGAATCTACTCAGCTTCTGTGGTACTGTTTTGTACAGGGAGTTGATGAGGGGTGAAGAAGGAAGACCTGGCAAGAAGATAAAGAAGGTGAAGCTGCGGAAATTAGAAAGGCCCCCAGAAACACCAACAGTAGATGTAAGTTAATCTTATCAGAGGTCAGGGATGGGGGAAACAGGAGAGGGAAGAGGACATAGTGAGTCTGTAGTGTATATTATCAAAGTTGGAGAGAACATGTTCTACATATTCTGCAGCTGAAGTGAGAAATTGTATTTCTATAGAAGGAAGTACTGATCCAAGCATACTTCAGTTTGTTCAGCTTCAGCTAAGATTGTTACTTTGCTGCAACTTTGTGCCAACAAAAGTTATTCAAAGTCAGATTTCTTCTTAAAGCACAGAAATTACAAGGGCTTGTAATGGTGGTCACAGTTACTGCAGAAATATAGTTTTAGCATAGCAAGGAAGGACTGTGGAAAAAAGAGGGAGTGATGCTCCCTCTGACAGTTATTTGAAAGACCTTTTGCTGGTAATGGAAGAGGGGGAAATGTAGGTGCAGGGCCCATTTACTGGCCTTCTGTGAAGTAGAATCTACTTCTCTACAAGAGTGAACAGGATCTTGCCAAAACAGGAAATCTCATCTACTGAGGCCTTAGTTTCTACCAGCAGTTCACCAAGTCTTGTCCAGAACCTGGAATTCTCACACTTCCTTCCTATGGAATTGCTCTAACTCTTTTCCCAGCTGCAGTTAATCTTGTTCATCATCCATAGTGTCAGTGTTTCTGTGGTTTAACATCTTGTTAACATCCCCATCATAATGCTTTCCTGATTCACATATCCAATTCTTAGCAAACAAATTTCACAAACATGGGGCATAGGCATATTTAAATGAAACATTTTGTGCTTCTGTGTAGGTTGATTGGCTGTACATCTGCAGATGCATTAGTATAGACGTGGAATTTGTGCATAAGGCTACAAATGTGTTTCATACACAGCCTGGTTAAAAAGGGGATACTGAGCATGTGGAGCCCTGTTTGGCTAAGGGCTTTTCTTCCCCTTTTATTGAAGCAGGTTTTACATCACTCTGTCTGTTTAAAAAAAATAGGGTATTGAAGGAAATACTTAAATTAAGACTGTCTCAGGATCTAAAGCTGTAGCAGCAAATTATAAAAAACAAGTTTGCATGTTTACCCAGTAGGGCAAACTTTCTCCCAGTATTGATAGGCAGAAATAAGACCTTTTCAGTTGCTTCTCTATATCTTTGCAGCCTACAGTTAAGTATGATAGACAACCTGATTATCTGGATGTGACTGGAGGAACCCTGCATCCTTACCAGCTAGAGGGCCTGAATTGGCTACGTTTCTCCTGGGCTCAAGGCACAGACACCATCCTGGCTGATGAAATGGGACTGGGAAAGACTGTACAAACTGCTGTGTTTCTATATTCTCTTTACAAGGAGGTGAGGTTCCAGTAGGCCTTGAAGCTTATATATATAACATTGATGAAGTCAATTTCCTGCTGTCTTATATCAAGAAGTGTGTCTGCTCATAGGGACACTCTAAAGGACCTTTCTTGGTGAGTGCTCCATTGTCTACCATCATCAACTGGGAGAGAGAATTTGAAATGTGGGCCCCTGACATGTATGTGGTGACCTATGTTGGGGACAAAGACAGCCGGGCCATCATCCGTGAGAATGAATTTTCCTTTGAAGACAATGCTATACGTGGGGGGAAGAAGGCCTCCAGGATGAAGGTATTATGGCAAACTAACTTGAATCAGCATTTATGTGAGAATTGTTTCCTAGAGTTTGGAAAGTCTGGTTTGGGCCTGGGCCCCTCACCTTCTGTTCATTTTCCTTGAAAGACTAATTTGTCCTTCTGATCCTTGCAGAAAGAGGCATCTGTGAAATTCCATGTGTTGCTCACGTCCTATGAGTTAATCACTATTGATATGGCTATTCTGGGCTCCATTGACTGGGCCTGCCTTATAGTGGATGAAGCACACAGACTGAAGAATAATCAGTCCAAGGTAAGGTGCTTCCCATCTATTTCTTTTATGAATAGTAATATTTATATCTCAGATCACAGAACTTTCTCTGGATAAAGGTATTTCTCTTTTTCTTACTTTCTATTTAGTGTATGGTGGTAGAACAATTAGCCAGGAGTCTACAATGCTATGCAGAGTAGATGTTTGGCTGCCTGTAATTGCTAGTTTGTTCTGTTTGCACTCATGCACTTATCTAGTGTGCATTGCAGGGGGTGAACTAGCTTCACACTCATGCAGACCAACTTTTTTTTTTACTGAATTGCCATCACTGACCAGCCTTTCAGGCAACGCTTGTCACCTGCAACCATTTTATACTCTGTGTGTGTGTGTGTGTGTGTGTGTGTGTGTGTGCGCACACATTCTAGTTTAGACTATGGCAGCTGTGTGAACTTGTGATAGTTTGTTGTGTGCTGGACAGCTCTTGAGTTTTATGGATTATTACTACAATTTTCCAGACTCTGTGACACAAGCACAGTTGCCATTCAAGCAAAAAGTGAAATAACTATATTATTGGAAGAGTCTTGGCTTTTTAATAATTTGTATTTTGTCCCATGTTTGCCATTTTCTAGGACACTGCTATTCAAACTGCTATTAATGCATATTTCTTAAAATGTTGGATTATTGTAGCTTTGCACAAATCAAGAAGTTACTTGAAAAATTGAAGTGGGATTTGAATTACATTGGATAACACAATCTTTTTGTCTTTCTTACTTTCTTATACTCCCTTCAGTTTTTCCGGGTGCTGAATGGCTACTCCCTTCAGCACAAGCTGCTGCTTACAGGGACCCCTCTGCAGAACAATCTGGAGGAGCTGTTCCACCTCCTTAACTTCTTGACACCTGAAAGATTTCAGTAAGTTGTATTGTGTGCATGTGAGCATTGCTTGCCTCTTGGCTTACAGTTCTCAGGTTTCTTCCCCACTAGCTTCCTAAGTATCTCTCTGAATTCTTTCATAGCAATCTGGAGGGCTTCCTGGAGGAGTTTGCAGATATTGCCAAGGAGGATCAGATCAAAAAGCTTCATGATATGCTGGGCCCACATATGCTGAGGCGGCTGAAGGCCGATGTCTTCAAGAACATGCCTTCCAAGACAGAGCTTATTGTCAGAGTGGAACTAAGCCCGATGCAGAAGTGAGTGTAGGAGGGTGGTCCTCTTCCTCTTGGACTGGGACTAAGTACCCTTTTGTTGAGCATGCTGCAGTTCATAAGGTCGAGTCTAATGCCTTCCTCCAATGTTGCATGATTCAGAGGGCTGGTTTAGAATTAAGTTTTTGATATTCTCAGTTTCCTGTAGTGAGTCTTGTCTCTGTTGCTGGTCAGCTGCATAAAACCAGATCCTTACTTGTCCTCCTTGGATCATGAGTGGGTTGAGAATATAGAGAGCTTTGCCTCAGTATGTAATTCTAAGGTAGATGCTAAATGTCTGCAGCAGGAATATCCTTTGTGAAAAGAAGGGGTGAGCAATGTGAATGTGTTGTTATTCTTACAGAAAGTACTACAAATATATCCTGACAAGGAATTTTGAAGCACTGAATGCCCGGGGTGGTGGCAACCAAGTTTCTCTGCTCAATGTGGTTATGGATTTGAAAAAGTGCTGCAACCACCCATATCTCTTCCCTGTAGCTGCTATGGTAGGTTCCTGTTCCCTTGGATTCTGTTTGAAAATACATGCAAGTGAGTGAGCTTGTGTGCATGCACAACCCAAAGCTTGAAGTTGTTCTAGATAACAGCTTTTATTTCTCACTGTGTTTCCCAATTCATAGAGCTTTGGGGGCTTTCCTATAGGCAAAGTTATAGGAATTCTGTAATTGCAAAAAGCACCAAAGGAGCATAGGTAATTTTAACTAGAATTGAAACAATACATAAGACTTCTGGCACACTAGAGCATAAGCAAAGTGGTCTGCATTTGTCAGTAATACCCTAGCTAAAACCAGTAATTTGAAGAATCCCCCTACTCTTCCCCTTACCTCCTTCTTACATCCAGGAAGCACCAAAGATGCCCAATGGAATGTATGATGGCAGCGCTCTAATCCGGGCCTCTGGGAAACTGCTTCTGCTCCAGAAAATGTTGAAGAATCTCAAGGAGGGGGGCCACAGGGTGCTGATTTTCTCTCAGGTAATAAAGAGCAGCAGTACCTTTCTGTAAGTAGGACATTGTCAGTATGGGGGAAGCCACGCTGATAGTGATAGGTAAGCTGAATACATGTTGTGCATCTTCGCTTTAGTTAATTTCTTTGCCCTTTTTTAGATGACTAAGATGTTGGACCTGTTGGAAGATTTCCTGGAGCATGAAGGATATAAGTATGAGAGAATTGATGGTGGAATCACAGGAAATATGCGCCAAGAAGCCATTGATCGCTTCAACGGTATGAATGTGTATGGATGAACAGTATTACGAATTCAGTTAGCTTGGCATGAACTGGGATTCTTCTTTCCACCTCAGCTTTGCTAATATACAGTCTGTCCTTTATAGTAACCTTAGTCTACCTGGAGAACTTAAGAAAATGAAAATCTGGGTATTCCAAACCTAAGACATCAAACTGTGCCACTTTCTCTTCTTTCTAGCTCCTGGTGCCCCACAGTTCTGTTTCCTACTTTCTACCAGAGCTGGGGGCCTCGGCATCAACCTTGCCACTGCAGACACTGTGATAATCTATGACTCTGACTGGAATCCACACAATGACATCCAGGTAGGCTTGAACAACAAGATCAATCTCCAAATTAAATCTCAGAAGACAATAGCTCTCTTTAGCTATTTGTTTTCTATATACAGTCAATACCAGTGTATGATGGGAGGAAGGGCCCTAAGCCTTACCCCCCAGCAATGGTCTGCTGCAGGAGAGTCCTCTCTGTCCATGGAGGCCAATGCACATAATCCAGGATCCTGATTTTCCAGCACTCTGGAGCTTTTCAGGAGCTCTGATGCAGCGGATTCTCCTGTTCAGTTGCCACTCTTGGATAAAAGGTAATGTTTTGAGGGAGAATAGAAGATGAAAGAGATGTGGGTCATGGAAAGAAAATTGAAAGAGGGAGGAAAATGTAATGAGTTGTGGAAGACCTTGTTTCATATCCCCCTGCTCCCTTTTCTTTCAGGCCTTCAGCCGTGCTCACCGAATTGGGCAAAATAAGAAGGTGATGATTTACCGCTTTGTCACCCGAGCCTCTGTGGAAGAGCGAATCACACAAGTGGCTAAGAAGAAAATGATGTTGACACATTTGGTTGTGCGGCCAGGGTTGGGCTCCAAGACTGGTTCCATGTCAAAACAGGAACTGGACGACATTCTCAAATTTGGTACTGAAGAACTTTTCAAAGATGAGGCTACAGAAGGTGGTAAGAATCTACTTAATGTTGCACAGAGTGATCAAAGCAATTGGGAGATTGCTTTTGCTCTTGTCTCTGCTCACCTACTCCGTACCACTTCAATTACAGCCAAGTCTATGCTTCCCTTTAGGTGATAACAAAGAAGGTGAAGACAGCAGTGTCATTCATTATGATGATAAGGCAATCGAACGTTTGCTGGACCGGAACCAGGATGAGACCGAGGATGCTGAGCTTCAGGGCATGAATGAATACCTGAGTTCCTTCAAGGTGGCCCAGTATGTGGTGCGTGAAGAGGAAATGGGGGTAAGTGTGAACTGACTGTTTCAACTGTCATCTTCATTGATGCAGGAATTACGTCTACTTACGGAAGAGTAAGATACATTTTAATTCACTGGGGATTCCCTTTGAATAAATAAGCACAGCATTGAGTTGTTTTTAATTTGTGGATGTTTCTCTGGAAGGAGGAGGAAGAAGTTGAACGGGAGATTATCAAGCAAGAGGAGTCAGTAGATCCAGATTATTGGGAAAAACTACTTCGCCACCATTATGAGCAGCAGCAGGAAGACCTGGCCAGGAATCTAGGGAAGGGCAAGCGCATCCGCAAGCAGGTCAACTACAATGATGGGTCACAGGAAGACAGAGGTAGTTGTGTGTGTGTGCGTGCGCCCTTGTGCACACATCTGAGTGTGTGTTAAAGAAAAAGTGGGAGTAGGGTGGTTTAAAGGGAGCAGGCTTTACTTACCTGGACATTTTGTGTCTCCAGACTGGCAAGATGATCAGTCAGATAATCAGTCTGATTATTCTGTGGCCTCTGAAGAAGGGGATGAAGATTTTGATGAAAGGTCGGAAGGTATGTTATGATGATACACTGTGCACTTCATTATGCTATATGATTCTAGAAAAAAATCAAAAGGAAGATGAGAGGAAGTAAAGCCAGTGTGGTGATTAGCATGTCAGATTAGAAGTGGTAAAGTCTAGATTCAAATTCTCATGAATTACCTTGGATGGAGCTATATTGCCATCTCAGCCTCAGCTGAGCCAGTGTGGTGAGGGTTGGACTTGGGTGTTGGGAGATCTGAGTTCTAGTCCCCACTTGTCCATCAATTTGGGCCAGTCACAGACTCTCATTTCCATCTAAGAGGGTGGTGGTTGTGAAGATGAAATGAAGCTGTGCAAAGCCACCTTGGGTTCCTCACAAGAGGAGATAAATGCAATCTAATAATAGCAGCAGCAACAGTAAGAACCTACTTCAGACAGTCGTGAGGACGAAAGGTGCTAATGTACACTCTTTTGGCCACCTTGGAGTAAAGACAGGCTACACAGAATGAATAGAAGAAACAGGATGGTAGTTCTTATGACTGTACCAGTCTCCATGTGGTTTTGATGTATTTTCCTGGGTTTAGTTGTGCTGCTCTTACCGATACTTTCATCTTGCCAGCTGCTCGCCGGCCTAGCCGCAAAGGCCTAAGGAATGATAAAGATAAGCCTCTTCCTCCACTTCTTGCCCGCGTGGGAGGCAACATTGAGGTAATTGTGTGCTGCTCTAAAGAGTTTTAAACTGAAGGGTGGCATAGAACTTTTCCAAATAAAATTAATTCCCTGGAGGATGACCGTGTTTGCTTATGCAGTGCAAGCTGAATCTAAGAGTTTTCTCCCCTGACTCTCCCTTTGCAGGTATTGGGCTTCAACGCTCGCCAGCGAAAGGCCTTCCTTAATGCCATCATGCGTTATGGGATGCCCCCTCAGGATGCCTTTACTACCCAGTGGTTGGTGCGGGACCTCCGGGGAAAGTCGGAAAAGGAATTCAAGTGAGTCTGTGCAAGGATGGGGGCAGAAAAAGAGCAGTGTGGAATGATAGCAACAATTTCTGCTGACTCATGAATGACAGTAGGAAAGTGACATGACAGAATGTCACAAGCAGACCAAGGAGGCAGCCGGTGACGGGGCAAAGCAGGATTGCTGCTCAACAACTTCCACTAGACACCTTTGGCTGTTGCTGGGGGAGAACTTGAATGTGATGGTGGTGCTGCTACAGCCTCCAAACAGCTTGATGGAAGCTGGCACTGAGGCTTTTCCCATTTCCCGTCCACAGAGCCTATGTCTCTCTCTTCATGCGTCACTTGTGTGAGCCGGGAGCAGATGGTGCAGAAACATTTGCTGATGGGGTCCCGCGTGAGGGTCTGTCCCGACAGCATGTTCTCACTCGAATAGGAGTCATGTCTCTCATACGAAAGAAGGTGAGTACTAAGGCAACTTCCCCATCTATTTTGTTAGAAACAAGGAAGCTATTAGATAGTTCTAAGCCCCTGATATGCATGCAATGGATTGATGGACTATTCCTTTTCCTTCCACCTTTTCTTTTGAGTCCAGAAACTTAAATATGGGTTTCATTAGTTCTGATCTGAAGGAACAAAAGGGCTTTTGTTGTTTATTGTCTTCTTAGGTGCAAGAATTTGAACATGTGAATGGTCGCTGGAGTATGCCTGAGCTAGCAGAGATAGAGGAGAACAAGAAGCTTTTGCAGCCCAGCTCACCTTCCCCCAAAACCCCAACTCCATCTACACCTGGAGATACACAGCCCAATACCCCTGCCCCTGCTCCTCCACTTGGTGAGAGCCTTAAGTTTATCTCAATAAGCCCCGTCCAGCCTTCAGTTCCAGCTCCTCTTGCCAAAACTGTGCTAGAGGACTTGGGGCGGACGTAGATTAAACCATCTCTTAAATTAGGAGGGCTTCTTTGAGTGTTGAGCTGTCCTCAAAGGCGCAAGAGGACATCCATATGGGATGTTTGTATGGGAAGGGAAGGGTTGGTTCTGCCACAGTACCGGTGTCTTTGGAGCACAGAGATTAGGTATGGAGAAACCCAAGGACCCTGAGGGTTTGAGAGGAAGAGTTTACTGATTCCTCCCCCCCCTCCCCTGTGCTAATTATAGAGGAGGGAGTGAAAGTGGAAGAGGGAGCTTGTACCAAGGATCAAGGGGAAACTATAGAACCTGAGAAGGAGGCCAGTCCCTCTGCTGCTGCTGCATCAGAAAATGACATCCCAGTTGAGGTGAGTGTTAAGTATTGTTACAAATACACATTCCTTCTCTTTGTCTTCTAACACTCTGTTGATGCTGGAAGTTCTCCAATTTTCAGGTGTTGATCTCTCCTGGCCATATTGTGTCCATTGCCTTTATACGAAAAAATATGGCTATCATTCAGCAGTCAGTAGTGTGCAAAGATGAAGAGAGCTAATTCTTGTGGCTGGACTTCCTATAAAATCTGACAATGCAGTGTTGGTTTTAATTTTTTAGATACCATTGAGCTAAACTTTTTTCCTTTTCCCATCTCATTCCCTCCCTCTTAGCAGGGTCCACCTCCAACAGAGACCCAGTCACAGGAGGTTAAATCCCCTGTGAATGCAGTTGAAACTGAAGAGAAGAAACCAGATGAACCAGAAGTAAAAGAGGAGCCAATGGAAACAGAAAGTAAAGGTATGAATGTGCCTCATAGATGTTTGCTACATGCTGGAGAGGTATGGAAACTAGTTCCTTGGTGTACATGCACATGCCTGTTAAAATAAACCTGGTTTGGGAGTATTTAGCTACTAATCACAGATCTGAATGTTGTTTATTGTTGTAATTATTTCACACCTTTTTTCCACAAGGAACCCAAGGTGGTCTTCTTCCCCTCTCTTTCATCAATGTTATCGTCTCATTCATTAAGCACAGCGCCACAATGTCTTTCAAACTGGATGTCCTGTTTTTAAAATATTTCTCTCCTACAGCTGATATAGAGAAGGTAGAAGAGAAGACTCCTGCAGAGCCACCTGCTGAGCCCCCAACAATCAACCTCGATGAGAAAGGTAAGTATGCCAAGGCATGGCTGGTACACAACAATGGTCTTTGATATCCATAGTGACAACGTCTTTGGCAAAGTTTGATCAGCAGTGAGTTCTTCTCTTTCTTTGCAGAAGAGAAGAAAGAAGATGAAAAGAAAGATGTTGTGATGCTGCAGAATGGGGAAACACCTAAAGACCCTACTGATGATCGGCACAAAAAGGCCATGAAGCAGCGATTCATGTTTAACATTGCAGATGGAGGCTTCACTGGTACTTTGGGGACCAGAGAACAGCTGTTTGGGACATGTGGTCTCCTCAGCTGTAGGAAATATTTTCTGACATAATTTCCTTTTTTGCAGAGTTGCATTCCTTGTGGCAAAATGAAGAGCGAGCAGCTACTGTGACCAAGAAGACCTATGAGATCTGGCACCGGCGCCATGACTACTGGCTTCTGGCAGGCATCATTAAGTATCCTTTGCTTAGAATCTTCAGGGTTAGCCTAACCCTAGATTATTAACATGGCTTCATGCAAAGGGTTTCACACGTTTGCCACATCTGCTTGTTTCTTTATATCCTGCTCCTCCTCCAAGTAGCATAGGATACAGTTCATAAGATTACCTTGCTTTATTCTTACAACAAGTTTCATAAGAAAATGCTAAGTGTGCAACAATGTTACACAGCACGGTTATCAGATTTAGATACAGGTCTTCCCAGGTTTAAAACCAGCACTCTTAATGTGAATGAATTCTGCACATTGTGGTTCATGTACTCTGTTGTATGTGTATGTACTGTTTCTGGCATGAATGTACTATTGTGTGTTTGTCTGCTGGCTTCTGGTGGATTTCCATATGCCCTGGTTTACCCTCTTGCTGTAATTGTTGCTGTTCCTATGTCCTCATCAATAACTGTGACAATTTTTTCAGCACTGGCTTACCCACTGCTACCAAACTGGATCCAAGCAAAAGTGCTGTAGCTCCAAGAGACTATGCTTCAGCAAATTTTGCAACAGTGACTTGGCAGGAGGAGCAGTGAAATTAGGAGAAATTACTTAGGCCAGTGAGCATCTGCGGGAAGTGCTCTTGATTAGTGGATCTGAGGCACTGGGAACTGACTTAAGCTCTAGACTATGACTTGCATATTTGAAAAAGCTACCTGTTTTGAGGGTGCAAATAAGACTGTATGCTAGAAGGATATACTTTGCTGTATAAAAAGAACACTGTCCTAGTACTATCCCTCTCACCACAGTACCATACACTTCCCAAGTTATTTCTTCTGAGCTTGGTCAATTTCAGCCATGGTTACGCTCGGTGGCAAGATATCCAGAATGATCCTCGTTACGCCATCCTCAATGAACCATTCAAGGGTGAAATGAACAGAGGCAACTTCCTGGAAATAAAGAACAAATTCTTAGCCCGGAGGTTTAAGGTGAGAACCTCTTTGTAATAAAAACTCCTGGTTGTATGGTACAAAACTTTGGATTTCCTTTGGCAGTGTAGTTTATTTCTCCTCTTTAGGCACCTGATAATTAGGAAGAGACTATTCTGTGTAGATTGAAGTGAAAGCTGTAGCAAGTAAATGAGATTTTCCTCAATTTATTTTATGGGGCATTGTGGTAGTGTTCCTAACCAGTACTTGAAATAAGTCAAAAGGCAGAATGCTCGCATTCTAGTCTGGTAAGAATGGGATTGGGGGTCCTGTAGATCCCAAGAACACAGTGGTCATTCTCACAGCCCAAATAGTTTTGAGTCGAAAGTACCTTGAAGCAGGATTTTGTGTGTTCTAAAATGTTCCAGATACGATGTGGTGGTCACACTGCAGAAGTCATAAGGGTGAATTCTTCATTTAGCACTTCTGCAGCAACTAAGACTGGTCCTTCTCAATGTTGGACATGGTTATCCTTTCAGCTAGAGTGGAGTGTACCTTAAGATAAAGAGTGGAGTTGGGACAAGATAAGGCCAGTAAGTCCACATAGGTTTGCCGTAAACATTTTGTGGTGGTATACACTTTGAGGGAGCTGAAGTTTTTTACAAACATGGGTTTGAATGTGCTGCATAACAAGACTTCTCCCACATGCATCGGGAACATCCCATTCCAGAACTGTTTAGAAATCTTTTTTGGCACTGTGGAAACTGAAAGTAAATCACCAGCTTAGGCAAGTATTTCTTCTTTGGTGATGATATAATAATAAATAATGGACTGAGAGAAAACTGTGTAGTCTGAGCCTGTCTTAGAATGGAAAAAGATCTTTGGTGCAGCACTTTGAAGAGATGCTCAGCCTCTTCTGCCTTAAACCCCGTTTTCCAGCTTCTGGAACAGGCACTGGTAATCGAAGAGCAGCTACGAAGAGCTGCCTACCTGAACATGTCTGAAGATCCATCCCATCCTTCTATGGCCCTGAACACACGTTTTGCTGAGGTGGAGTGCCTAGCTGAGAGCCACCAGCATCTATCCAAGGAGTCTATGGCTGGGAATAAACCAGCTAATGCGGTGCTTCACAAAGGTGAGAAGTCAGCAGGAGACCATCCTGAGCGAGGGCAGATTTGTAACGTATGCCACTGGCCCCTTCCCCCCATCTCCACCCCACACACACTGCCTCATTTCCCTCTACATGTGTGTACTTTTTTCCTCTCTGAGGGAGGAAAGCAGCTAGTATTGGTGGTGGTGAGGAAGCCGCTCTTTCAGATCAGGAAGGCAGATCCCAACTTTAAAATGAGGAGACAAAGCCTTATTGCCTTGCTCCCTTTATGTCTTGTGTTGGCTGGGTGACACTGACTTCCGGAGGACTTGGTAGTCTTGCAAATATGCAAAGCAACACAAAGTAACAACCCCCGCCCCCAAAGGCAAAACTTTGTCACAAGGAGCACATACAGCAGGAGTTAAAATGAATTTTGCTATCCAGTTAACCTCTGATCCAACCTACCCTATTTAAAGAATCTGAAGGGAAATTTTTTCCCTCCAGCTGCTTCCAGCAAGTGTGGCAGTAGAGTACATTGGGGTTGCTTCCATCACAAAGATACCTTCACCAGGACAGCCTATTTTTCACACTATATTTCTCCCCTTCACATTCCTTACCTGAAAGGGGGAGGTGGAATAGTGAAAGTGAATAGTGAATCAGTGAAAGAGCACAAACAGCTCTGGAAATAAAGTCCAGGCAACACCCAAGGAAGTCCCTAGTGCAGAACTTGTTTTCAAGAAGTAAAATCCCATGACAAGTGACTGATAAGAAAAGGAGTCCAAGAGGGTTGGGAACTTTTAAAAAGGAAAATGCTAAAATTACAGTTTCAACAAGGAAAAGGGGGAGAAAACAACAGAAGAAGTCCGCGTGGCTTTACAAAATATTTAGAGGTGATCTGAAAACAAAAAAAGGACATGTATAAGTGGAAGGAAAGCCAGGTTACAAAGGAAGACTACAGACAGGTAGCATGGAATTACAGGGATAGCGTCAGGAAGGTTAAAAAGCTAGAAATGAACTATCAAGAGATGCTAAAAGGAACAGAAAACCTTCAGATATGTCCAGAATAAAAGACAGAGGGAAGAAATGGGGGTTCAACTACTCAGTGTGGATGGCAAGGTGATAACAGATGACAAAGAAAAGGCAGAAGTGCTTGATTCCTACTTTGGCTCAGATTTCTCCCAAAAGATTTGTTACCTTCCTGATGGAGGGGAAGTACAAGCTTGAAGGAACAAGATGGAAGCTCAAGATTGATAGGTGAACCATCAAGGAACACCTAACTTCTTTGAATCAGTTCAAATCTCCAGGGACTGAAATTCCATCCTAGAGTCATAAAGGAGCTGACAGAAGAACTCTCAGAACCACTGTCTGTTGTCTTTGAGAAATCACGGAGGACAGGGGAAGTGCCAGACGACTAGAGAAGGGCTAATATGTTGTTCCTATTTTCAAGAAAGGTAAAAAAAAGAACCTGGGAACTATAGACCAACCAGTATGACATCGATCCCTGCGAAAATTTTGGGGAAGATTATAAAGCAGTCAGTCTGCAAACACCTTGATGGACATAGTATACCTGACCTCTGCAAAGCTTTTGACAAAAGGACTCCATTATGTCCTGATGGGCAAACTAGCTAAAAGTGGACTAGATGGAACAGCTATCGGATGGATCCACAGTTGACTACAGAATTAGACTCTGAGTGCTCATCAGTGGCACCTTCTCAAACTGGGGAGAGGTGACGTGGGGTGCTGTGGAGTTCTGTCCTAGCCCAGTCAGCTTCAATATTTTTTATTAACAATTTGGATTATGAGGTGTATGAAAGGATTATCAGATTCGCAGATGACACAGAACCGTGTGGGACACCTAATACCGTGAAGGACAGAAAAAATACTCAAGGTGATATTGATAGGCTAGAGCACTGTACTGGAAACAACAGAATAAAATTCAGTAGAGACAAATGCCAAGTTCTGCACCTAGGAAAATGAAACTAAATGCATGGTTCCAAGATGGAAAATACTTGGCTCAACAATACTGCAAATGAGAAGGATCTTGGAATTGTTATAGCTCAGAAGCTGAATGTGAGTCAACAATGTGCTGTGGCAGCAAAAAGGAAAATGCTGTTTCAAATAGAAGTATCACTTCCAAATCCTGTGAAGTGCTAGTTCTTTACTTAGCACTGGTTAGGCCTCATCTGGAGTATTGTGCTTAGGGCACCACAGTTTAAGAAAGAAGCAGACAAGCTGGAAATGGTTCAAAGGAGGGCTACAGGGATGATCCAGGAACTGGAGACAGTGCCCTTTGAGGAGAGAGTGAAAGAACTGGGCATGTTTAGCCTTGAGAAGAGCAGACTGCGGGGAGATGGATAGCACTCTGAAAGGACTTGAAAGGCTGTCACAAACAGGAAGGACAACCTCTTGATCATCCCAGAGTGCAGTGAAATTTTGTACTACTTCTGGGGATATAATTTTTGTTTTCTTGATATTCATTTGTACTTTATGCTTTCATTTTTATCAGGAGTCATTTCAAGTCATTGCTGCTTTCTCCCAGTAGTATGACATCATTTCTGTTACTGATGTTTCTTCCACTAATTTTCACTTCTTTCTCTGATTCTAGTTCAGCTTTGCTTATGATATGTTTTGTGCACGGATTGAACAGATAAGGGAGATTTTAAAAACCTTTGCCTGATTAAAAAAAATCTTTGCCCATTAGAAACCTGTCTGTTTCCCCCATTCTGTCCTAATTGTAGCTTTAAGTATAGCGTAAGTATAGCTTCTTGCCCATGATACAGATTATGCATCAGAACAATCAAGTGCGGAGGCACACCCAATTCTTTCAGGACCTTCCATAGCTTCTTGTGAACCACACAAGGCTTGCTTTAGTCTATAAAGCATAGACTGAAAATTCTGAAATTCTTTGGTGTGTTGCGGTAGCCAACATGTATTTGCAATATGATTTCTAGTGCATTTTCCTTTTTAGAATCCGGCTTGGATGTCTGGCATTTCTCGCTCCATATAGGGTAGTAGTCTTTGTAACAACACTTTGAGCATCACTTTGCTTGTGTGAGAGAGTAATGCAACAGCCTTATGGCTTCTGCACTGTTTTGCATTTCATTTCTTGGGGATTAGAATATGTATCAAATGTTTCCAGTCTGAGTCAGTGTTTTGTTTTCCATATTTTTTGTCATGTTTGTTAGAATTTGGACTGATTCTTTTTCTGCAATTTGAAATAGTTCTGCTGATGTCCTATCTACTCCAGGTGCTTTATCGTTTGCAAGCTGTTTTCTGAGCAGCTTTAACATTGCTTTGTAAAATTGCAGGTTCTTCTTCATAGGATTCTTCTTCAAAGAAGTCGGTCATCCTTTCACCTTTTCTGTATAGTTCTTCTGTATATTCTGTTCATCTTCTCTTATTTTCTCCTGGTCAGATAGTATGTTTCCTTGTTTGTATTTTAGCATTTTTAATCTAAGTTTGAATTTCCATTTGATTTCTTGGATCTCCTGGAAGAGGTCTCTTACTTCCCCCTTTTGTTGTTCTCTTATATTTCTTTGCACTGATAATTGTAATAGTTCTTTTTTGTCTTTCTCTGATAGTTGCTGAAATCTTACACTCAGATTACACTTCTGACTCTGTTTCTGTCACCTTTTGCTTCACATCTGTTCTTTGCAACAGTTTTTCTTCTACCATCCATGTATGCTGCCTGCAGCAACAAGAAAGAAAAAGCCTATAACAATAATTATTATTAAAGTAGTCAACACAGTAAAAAAAAAGTCCAGTACTTTAAAAATGTTTGATAACTTGGGTTAAAGTAACTTGGTTATCTTTTAAATTGGAACAAGTCATGCTTCCTTGAGTTAAAAGTAGTTTCTAAGAACAGAAATCCCTTTTTCCATAGAAGTGAAAGTCCTCTTTTGTCATGATTATTCCAGAAGTGAGAGGCTTCATGCCCTCTCCTCAGAGCTGGTCTAGCTTGTGCTTTTGTGATTGCCTAATTACTGGCACTGGCACCATGTGCAAGACTCTTCTCTCCCACCTGGGAGATCTGTTGTCTATTGAAAACACCATACAAGACTGATTATTCCAAAACTGATGCCACTACAGCCATCAAAGCCATCACTTCAAAGCCATCATTCCAAGCTGAAGCTGGGAAGCTGTTGAAAGATGAGCTCTGCCACAGTGCCAAAGCTGCAAGACCTAGAAAGTTGGATTTGTCATCTGTGGGTTCTGAGAGCATCTTCCACATTTTTCGTTCTTATTATAGAGAGATTGTTGCATAAGTCAGTGATCATTTTAAACAGAGATGGCCTGAATAAATGTGTTACCTATATCTACAGAACTGTCCTTCCTAACACATGCTTAGATGCTGTTGAGCTGCCCAGAGAAATCTGTTGCTACACAACTGACTTGGAAATAACAGCGCTAAGGCAAACCTAGTTAGCGTTTCATTCCTGGACTGCAAGCTCTTCTGGTACTGTTTGGAAACTGTCTTTAGTAGGCATGGAAGTTGCTTCATCTGTCACAAAGAAAATAGTGCTTCCAAACAATGTTGTTCCTTTTTTATTTCATAAAGGGGACATTATGACTGAATAAAAACAAAAGCAGAAGAGATCCAAGCCCAGCAGTTCCTCAGAATTCTGCAACAAAATCTAAACAACATACATACATGGTGCCCTCCTCTCTCCTTCAAACAAGAGGGTATAACTATTCATGTTCCACTTTTGGGCTTCCACAGTCAGCTGATTGGTTACTGTGAAGAGAATGCTGGAGTAGATACGCCTTTGATCATGACTCTTAAGCTCTTATCCTGTTAGTTGAAAGTCACTTGACAGAATTTTTGGATTTCTGGAAAAGCCTCACCAGTGGATAATGGAATTAGTTTCCAAAAGTTATGCCACGGAATTCTCCAGAAAGCTGAGACAAAGATTTTTCTTGGTTCCTTTAGCCAACAGTCCCTCCAAATATTGCAGGATTTCCAAAGTTTTGCTGGAAATGGAGGTCATCATATCAATTCCTGTCCTAGAAATACGAAAGACTACTTTCTAACATTTTCAGAGAAACTAATGAAATACCAGCTAGCCTACATCGAAAGCACAACAATCAATTTCTGGTAAAGTCCAAGTTTCACTTCATCTTTCCTTGCCTGATCTGAGACTACCTAGCCTCACATCCTGCCCTCACACTGAAATCAGGAACAAATACTGCAGGTTAATCTGTGCCAATCTTCTTTGTTTCCATTGAGATCCTGCTGGTCTTGAGGCAGGATGGGATGATCTGCTGGTTGTGCTTTCTTTGGGACAATACCAAGGAGCTGTGGCAGCCACAATTGCAAAGATGTCGATTTCTAGTCAACTGAATTAAACACTTATCGGATCATTCCCTAGTTGGAAGCAAATGTCCCTATAAACTGGCTTTTCCCCCAGTAGACAAATTTCTGTAAGCATACTAGAGACACTAGTGTGCTACTGTCCCAGGTCTACCTCCAGTACATGGAATGATTTCCTTCTCGGCTTGTATCCCTTGCTAACCTACTAATACTAGCTGCCCTCCTCCCCACAAATGGGGAGACAAGGAAAATCTGGACTTGGCTGTGAATTTCTGTTCTCAAGGAAAGAAGGGCAGCTAGGGCTTGCATTACATGGGGCCATTTTCTAAGGTAATGCAACATTTTAGGAGATAATTGCTTTTTGGAAGACTGGTGCCACCACATACAGCTGTGAAGGGAACAAGTGATGCAATAGTTATTTGCAGCTGGTTGCACCTGTTGGTTATAGTTACAATTTAGGCATGGGAGCATTCTGCGCTTCAGTGTTAGGGCAGTGGCCCTTCCTTCTCCAGTTTGAAATTGGAGCCTGCCTTCCTGGCCACAGACCTTTCTGAACACTAGCTGCCCTCCCCTCCTTAAGAAGAACAAATTCACAGGTAAGTCCAGAATTTCCTTTTTTCTTCCAGTGCTGAAGCAGCTGGAGGAGTTACTGAGCGACATGAAGGCCGATGTGACACGGCTGCCTGCCACAATTGCCCGCATTCCTCCAGTGGCTGTGCGTCTCCAGATGTCGGAGCGCAACATCCTCAGCCGCTTGGCAAACCGTAGCAGTGAACCTCCTCCACCGCCACCACCCCAGCAGGTAAGCCTTTAGGCCTGCACCTCTCCCTCTCCACCCTAACCCTGGCCATGAACTGGAGGGAGGGGGCCCATGGCGACTGCCCAGCTGGGTGGGTTGTGTATTGTGTAAACTGTACTAAGTTTCTCTCTCTCTCTCTCTCTCTCTCTCTGTGTGTGTGTAGGTGGCTCAGCAGCAATGAAATGCTTGTCCACTGCTACCAACCCAGTGATTCAGCTAAAGTGACATATACACACCCTTATATGACCTGCAACCCCCCCTGCCCCCCGGCCTGGCACTCCTGATCAGATTAGGTCCTCTCCGTATGGGAGAATATGGCTGGAGAGAGGAGGAAGTACACTCTTCCATAAGCTGCCAGTTGCACTTGGATTGTGCTTGGGTGAGAGGGGACATTGGATGGACTTTGTACATAGTGACTGGAGGCTGCAGTTCCACATCTGTTACACAGACCTGGCTGCAATGCTCATCACCTTGGCTCTCACTTTCTTGATTTTAATTTTATTTTGAGTTTGTTTACCAAGACGAGTGCAAGCAAAAGTCAGGACAGACACAGCTACCTCCATCAAGATCCTTTTAATACAAAAACTGACTGGACTTGTCCTCTGAAACAGCTGGAAAAAAAGACAAAAAATCTTGATAAAATTAAAAAAATAAAGGTTTCCTTGTATTTTATTTGGCTCTGTCAGAATATTTGGGCTTTTCACCTACAGTTTTAGGTTTTGTTTGGCTTGGCAAAGAACCTACTTTTGTACGCAGCAGGCATTTTTCATTTTCAGCACAAGTTCAGGCAGATCCTAGACTGGTCTTGGGGATTAAAAATGACATACTAGATTGACTGGAGGAGAGGTTTCAAAAAATCAAATAGTAATTTTTCATTTAAAGCTACATTGCACCTTATACTGTCCATGCAAGCCAATTTAAAGCTGTGGAGCAGCTTCTAATCAATAGATTGCAAGATCAGCCTATGTTTTGCTTCACCCATCACAGCCCAAAAAAAGGAATCAAAAGTTCTTACTTGGCTTTTCTAAGCTTACTCTGGTCAAACTTCCAAACTGGCAAAGTTGGATTTCTAAGTGTATGTGCTTGGTTACTTTTTGTAATGATTTACTTTCAGAGTGGTATTAGTGTGAAGTCATGTAACCTCATTTTCTGTGTGCACGCTATTGCGCTTTTGGAGAGCCAAAATTATAGCATATGCATGTTCCTAAAAACTAACTTAGTTGAACATAGAATTTTCTTAAGAAAGCAGCTTCCCTAAAGAGACTTCCTCTTATTTTCAATTGGAATCTCTACAACATTAAGTACATGTTTCTAGTCTCCTTTCACCAGCTGCTAGGAAGTGCTTTTTTAATACAAACATTGGGGTTAGGTATATAAACAGGAAATGCAACATTTTGTGACACTTGGGTTGAACATGATGATGAAAAGGCTACATTCATACAGCTTGAGTGTAGCCTTGCATGAATGTAGCCTTGATGCAAAGGCTACATTCATGCAGCTACGACCTACTTTTACTAAGGCACAGCAATTGAGGAAGAATAGCAGTCTGATTACCTGGACTCATGGCAGTTTAACATCCTATTGGCATCGTGTTAAAATTAGCACCTTTGAAATCACTGAAGCTATGCTTTCCAAGTACCTGTTGAAATGAAGTACTGCTGAAGAGCAGGAGCTCATTGTTAAAGTCACCTCTACACACAACAAAAGTTTGCCATGGGGTACAAATCAAAAACCAAGGTGTAAAGGGGGAAAAGCCAAAGCAGAATCCAAACTTCTAATAAACTGTGATCGTCACGGCGCTCTAATTACACTGTAACATCCGAACCCATCAGGGAAATATTTGATCACCTGGGTTGAGCGGAGACCCGCTGCGGAAAAGGTGGGAAAGTGAAACTCAAAGCATTGCGGCTTTTAAGATTTGGACCTATCTGCATGAATACATGAACTGGAAGCATGACACTGCGGAGACTTAAGATTATACACCCCCTACTTTCATAAGAATACTTTTCCTTATATTTAACCGCAAACTACTAAATGGAGTGACCCTTAAGTGGAAGCGGCTGACCTCTGCCGGTTGATTGGTTGCAGCAGACGGAAGAGGTTGGTCAAATCACGAGGAAGCTCCATGCAGACAGAGATAAGAAAGTTAAAAGAAGAATATAACATGAACATCTTTTTGAATTCCCTTTCTCCGAGGGAAGAACCCTTTAAAACCTCGGAATTAACCGTTGCTATGACTTAAGAATAGCACGCCAGCTATTCTTGGTTCAGTCGTGATTCATTTCAAGGGAGAATGTTATTTGCGGGCTTAAAGAAGCTCACCAGAACTCAGTGAGGCTCAGTTTTGAATAGCTGTGAATAGGGTTGTACTGTTCAGTTTTAAACTTGACTGCATGCCATTCAATGGCTGTGGCAGGGATAGTGCCTCATAATAGCTCTGCAATATAGGGTACCCTAATAATGTAGATCAAGGAAAACAATAGAACCCTCAAGTTGCAGCCAAGTTCAGTTTCCTCCGATTCTTTCCTAGCACGGAGTCGCATGCAAAAAAGACTCGTGTTCCACCACTATACATATAAACAGGTTGAAACATGTCTAAACATGCCTAAGAATGAAAATCGGCCTACGGGGGGGGTTTTTTGGGGGGGAGCGCATTTGTAAAATGGGAACCCCTTTCGTGTGGCTACTTTTGGCTCAGAATGGACTCGCTCGTGCTTAACCGCAGCTGCGATAAATTTATTTTATTTATTAAAACATTTCTATGCCTCCCCATCGCAACAAAGCCTCGGGGCGGCTTACCACAGTAAAATTATAACAACAATAAATTTATAACGATTATAAAATTTAAATTCTTGCGCTTCGCAGAATAGCGCTGACTTCCGCCACTGGGGTGAAGAAAGGGGAAGGAGCAAGGCTTTGGTTGAAACCTGAATAACTTTGTGGCCTGCTCTATACGTTTTAGAAGTCTATATGCCAAGCACTCCAGCCAATCACAAGACCTCAAAGCGAGAGGGGAGGGAGTGGACCAATCGGAGCCCACGGGGAGTGAGCGGAAGGAAGCGTGGGCCGCGGAGGGGCTGCCCACGTGCGGGACTCGCTGCGTCGCGCCGAGCTGGGGCGGCCTAGGCCATGGGGCGCAAGTTGGACCCGACCCGTAAGGTGAAGCGAGGCCCCGGACGCAAGGCCCGCAAGCAGCGGGGCGCTGAAGAGGAGCTCGCCCGTTTCCTGCCGTCTGGTACGTTGCTGCTGCGCGTCAGGCTCGCCCACGGGGATGTGCGCTGGCTGAGGATTAGTTTGGCCGCTGCCTCGCTGCTTGTTACAAAGAGCTCAGGCAACCGCTGAAGTCTGTATAGTATATATTCATGAATGAGAGAGTAAGAGCGCATTCTCGGGGCGCCGAACAGTTGAAACGTAGCTACTGCGCGTTATGTGATCCTGAGGTTGCTGCCCCGCCAAAGCCCGTGTGGGGTACTCGACTGGACCAGCCCGGTGTTTTCCTTGCGCGATGTGCTTTGCCAGAATGCTAGTAACCAACTGCCGGGCATTAGCTAATCACTGGAAACTGGCCAGTGGTCCACCAGTGACAGGATTCTATTCACCTTGATGTAGTGCCTGAGAAGGCAATTTTTTGTTTAGTAGGTTCTGCTGGATTTGGTCGGATTGAATTCTGAATGTATGTAGCCAGTTAGTATTAATCGAACTTATTGTTAGGAAAATACCTCGTGGAAATCTCATCTCTGCCGTAAAGTTGGTAGCTGGCCTTTGGCAAGTCACGTGGTTTAATTTCCACATTTGCAAAAGAGGCATACTAACACTAGTGCAGCTTTCAGGGTGGTTGTGAAGGCTACGCAGGACACCGTAAGTGAAATGCCTTTAAGGTTTGATAATGATGTATGCTAGAGCTTTAGTGGAGCACATGTTTGTTCATTCCTTGCAGTATCATGAAGAATCGGTGTATTTTGAATTATTTCTAGCATGTCAAATGTAGTGGGGTAGAATGAAGCAGTGGAAGAAGCAATGGCTTTTTCTTTCTGTTGTTTTTAGGGCAAAATGAATATATACAATAATTCTTACCAAATCTGAAATTATTTTTATGGCACTGGCAGCATAAAATACATCAGCATACTTAGCATATATAGTTGTACTACTTGTCCTGTTTATAAAATCTGTGGTACAGTCCTTTGCATGTTTGTTCAGAAAACCATGTTTGTGGTGCTTAGTCCCATGTAAATGCGCACAGAACTACAGCTTCAAAACCAAAGCCTTAATTTTTACAAGTAAAATTGCGAATGTACCTGATACTTTGAAGATACCTGATGGTTTTGCTCAAGATCGAAGCACCCACTGGCAGCAGAGGCAGAACAAGCCTTTACTCCCTCCAGCTGAACAGTTGGAGAGCAAGTATAAATGTAATTTAATAACAGAAATTCTGCCATCTCTATCCATTCCTATACTGGCTGGGGATGATGGATGAATAGAGTTGGCAGAGGCTGTTCTGGAACAAGGATTATGAGCCTCACTGCACACTTCATTTGTTACGTGAGAACCACCCTTGCTCTATATATCCCTTTGCTGTTCAGGTATAGTGCCAAAGACATAGTGTTAGGAGAATGAATCTGGGGCTTTGGTTTTCTCTACCAGTTGCACACATTGACTGATAACTTCTGATCCATATTTGTAGCAAGCCATAATTTACTCCTTTTTATGGACAGGCAAAACATGAGTTGCCCTAAGGAGAAGGTAATGGGAAAGGAAGGTAGAAAGCCTTTCTTCTGCATGAAATTTCTATCTTCTCTGGTTTCTTTGCCTATTTTGGCTCCCTTTCCCCACCAACACCCCCCCACTCTTTTGTCACATTGGGGGCACAAGGCTTGGGTTTTGGAACTTTATTTCATTTATTACATTTTTGTAGCACCCAGCTAAAACTCTCTGGGCAGTTTACAGTGATTAAAAACCTTTAAAATACATTATTATGCATAATATAAAGTAGTTTAGCTATATATGACACATAACAGAACATGCACAATTAATATCCCATAACCTGATTAAAATAATGTTCATTATTATCTTAGATGCAACCAGGATGCTTTCCTGTTCTTGCTTACTATGCTGCTGAACTAAGAATTTCTTCTTTTTTTTTCTAGAACCGGATGAGAACACAAGGAAGCTTTCTGCTCATGCTCGGCGAAGGTTTGTTGCAGAGCCAATTTATCTGTTTTTAATCACTTAAGGCACAATCCACTGAGGATGCCAGTAATCCTCTAAACTTGGACAACTGTGGACATCCTATGTGGGATGGGAGATGCCCAAAAACCATGTATAATCACAGTGCAGCTGCTGCCCTGCAAGTCTGTTGGGCCACCAGTTTTGGTCATCTTGCTTCAGTACTTCAGACACAGGGAAGAAGGCTGGAGCACCAGCTGCAGGTGTTTCCCTGTAGAACACTCCCTTTACCCCATCCCCAGGATGCTTGTGATCTTGGAGCAGCAGCTGATGCAGTTCCTTCTGTGCTAGCTGTGAGGGAGGGGAAGATCTAGGAATCAGCAGAATCCTGTGGCTCCCCAGATTCTGTCATAAGATTGTTCTGTTATTGATATTAAATTTGTAAGCATATTATTGAAACCTCCGTGTAGGTACTGATGCTATTAAAAAGAAATGCAAATGTTTATAATTTAATTGGCAGAGATTGCTTATCATTGTTAGACCATCTTTAATGAGATTTACAAGTGAAGATGTGACTGAGTTGTTTTGTTTTGACCATTGGTGTGGGTTTGTATCCAGACAGCCTGGCCACAGTTACACATGCACTGGTAACACCCAGGTTAGATTATGATAACGTGCTCTGTGCAGGGCTGCCTTTGAAGAGGGTGTGTAGACTTCAACTGCTTTAGAATCAGGCCCCACAATTAGTATCTGGTGCCAGCACATGGTCCACTATAACTCCAATTTTGTATGAACTACATTAATTGCCAGTTGAAATCCAGATCCAATTTAAAGTGCTTGTTCTAATGTAAAAAGCCCTAAATGGCTTGGGACCTGGCTACCTGAAGGACCACCTCCTTCCGTACATGCCTATCCGACCATTAAGACCTGGGTAAGAGGCCTTTCTGAAACAGCCATTGCTCAAGGATGGTAAATAGAAGGGGCTTTTTGGTGGCTGCCCACAACCCATGGAATACATTCCCCAGAAAAGTTCACCTGGTGCCAACTCTACTTTCATTTTAGTACCAGAAGAAAACATTTCTCCATCCAGTTAAATAATCTTAATAATTGATTTTAATTATTGCTTTTAAATGATTATTAATTTTATCGGGATTTTAGTAAATTAGTATGGCTGTCTGTCTCACCTTGATGTGTTTGAATGATCCTTGTAAAATTACTATTGTTAATAATTTGCTATTTATAATTTAATGACTGTTTTTAATGTTTTGTTGTATAGTTGTAATTTTCTGCTTGCACACGGTCTAGAACAGGGGTCCTCAAACTTTTTAAACAGGGGGCCAGTTCACTGTCCCTCAGACTGTTGTGGGGCCAGACTCAGCAGGGGAGGGGAGACTGGAGCGCTTGCGGGCGTGCTGGGGGGGCATACTGGTGCAATCGCGGGAGCGCTTGTGCAGGGAAGGCGGGCGTGATCGCACCCATCTCCTCCCCCCCAGCATGACCACAATCACACCCATCTTCCCTGCATGAGTGCTCCTGCATTCGCAGCCACTTCCCCACTGAGTTCGCTTGTGCCGGTTCAGAGCTTTTGGACTCGCTCAGAGATAGCTTTTGGACTTGCTCGGAGAAAACTCTGAGGCGAGCCAGATAAATCGTGGGCCATAGTTTGAGGATCCATGGTCTAGAAAGTCTTTCTGAACTGCTTGGCAGCTTATGAATACAAAAATAAATAAATAAATAACATTGTCGGGAATGTATCCTGCTGCTTCCCCGGAAAGATTTCTTTTAACATATTCAAATAATGGAGGTTAGGCTTGAGAGCATGCCCAGTATGTAAGTCGCAACACTTTGCCAAGCCTCAAGTCTTGATTGGTTGGTATTGAACAGCAGAAGCTGAATGTGCTATCAGTTTTGTGGAACTTTTGTGTTCCATAAGACACATCAGTTAAGACTTGTAACAGAAGCTTTTGTATGTTTATAGGTAATATTAATGGTATTAGGAAACCACATTGTAAATTCTAATATTATCTTTTTAAGTACATGTTTGACCATTTTCCAAAAAATAGGCAGCTTTGCATTGTTATGTGACTTTTCTCCCCCGGAACAGAACCAAAATGTATTAAAAAGAAAACGTGTCTTTAAACTGTAATTTAACTGAGTAGCTTTGCTATAGATACAATGCATATAGCCCTACTTGTTTTTACTATATTAGTCATAGTTGCTGTTTGCTCCTCTTTTTGTCTGGTTTTAGAGCTGCAAAGAGACGGATCAAAGCTGTAAAACCCCAGACAGTCAAGAATGCGCTTGATCTCCAGGCATTGACAGGTAAAGGGTTAGGCGGAGCAGATGGGGGTATGCTGGCATCTCAGTCATTCACAGGGGTCTCTTCAAAGCGGGTGGGAGGACTCCGCAGCTGTTCGGTGCCTAGTGCCGATTATTATACGGCATGGTAGAACCTCTGGGGCCGTCCTCCAAGTGCCAGCCCCGTGGGAAGCTCGGCTAGTGGCCACATGGAGGAGGGCCTTCTCTGGTGGCCTCCCATCTTCCTGCTGCTGCCCACCTGGTTCCAGACTTGCCACTTTTTGGGCACCAGATCGAAACAGCCCTTTATGTGCAGGCCTTTAAAGATTTAATTGGTTACCCAGGGATCTGAGGGGATTATCCAGGTGATATTTTTTTCTTTGTAGGGCCATTTTTACTGTATCTTTTTTAGCCATTTTAAATTTATCTTAACATTGTTCTGTTTGTATGGCATAGTTTGTTTTATGCGCCATTGTAAACCAGTGAGAGGGCTTCGGCTGTGGGGCAGGACAGAAATGAAAGAAATAGAATCATAGAATGGTAGAGTTGGAAGGGTTCGATAAAGCCATCAAGTCCCAATTCCTTGTTCATTGCAAGTTAAAGCATCCCTGAGAGATGACTGGTCAACTGCCTCTTGAAAGCCTCCGATGCAGGAAAGCACACAACCTCCCTAGGTCATTGGCTTCATTGCCGCACTGCTCTAACAATCGGGACGTTTTTCCTGATGTTCAGCTGGGATTTAGTTACTGTAACTTAAGCCCATTATTCTGTGTCTGCACTCTGGAATGACTGAGAAGAGATCTTGACCCTCCTCAGTGTGACAGCCTTTCAAGTATTGAAAAAGTGCTCTCTCTGCTCGGGCTTCTCCAGACTAAACATGCCTATTTCTTTTAATCCCTCTTCGAAGAGCTTTGATTCGAGTCTGTGTGCATCTTTCTTAAACTGTGGTGCCCAGAACATGACGCAACAGTCAAGATGGGACCAAACTAGTGCTGCATATAGAGGGAACCAGTACATCACAAGATTCAGAAGCCGGGCTTCTACTGATGCAGCCCAATATAGCGTTTGCTTTTTTTGCAGCCACATGGCATTGTTGGTTCATATTCAACTTGTAGGGTACAACAATCACAAGATCCTCCTATTGCTGAGCAAACTATCTCCTGCCTTGTAATGATGCATCTGATTCCCTTTTCCTAGATGTGGAACTCAGCATTTGTCCCTGTCAAATTTAATTCTGCTGCTTCTAGCTTACCAAAATCACTTTTCTGCCTTCCAGGATATTAGCTTTCCCACACAATTTTGTGTCATGTGCAAATTTTATTGGCATCCGCTGTACCTATTTGTCAAATCATTAATAAAAATGTTGAACACTGGTCCCTGGAGTGAATCGTGTGGTACCCTGCTCAGTACCTCTTCCCAGTCTTGAAGTCACCAAGAAATACTCTTTGAGTCCAATTCTGTAGCCTGTTATGGATCCACCTGAACATTGTTCCATCTAGCCCACTTTTAGCTAGTTTCTTGATCAGAATGTCATGGGGCACCTTGTCAAAAGCTTTGCTGAAGTCAAGATTATGTCCACAGTATTTGCACAGTCCACAAGGGAAGTTAGCAAATAAAAAATGAATTCAGGTTAGTCTGGCAAGACTTGTTCATGATAAGCCCATGCTGGCTTCTAGTAATTACTGCACTGTCTTCGACATGCTTACAGATTGACCTCTGCATTCTCTGTTCCAGAATTTTCCCTGGGATTGATGTCAAACTTTCTTCTTAATCCTACATGTTGATACTGAGACAGGAAATTACAAAAAAGACATTTTCTGCTTATCAGGTTCTGCTTTAAAGCCAGAAAGTTTTATGCCCTTTACTTTCAGTCTTAGACTATATTTGCTCTCCCTACTTGTTCAACCACTGTTTAGTTGATAAACTGATTAAAGCTTACAGGCTTATTCCAAATGGGAACTCAGTGAATCTCAAGCTGTGTAGGGCGTGTTTCAAGGGATGGAAGATGGTTCTGGTCTTTTCTGTTTCCTCGCAGGAAGATGTGGTCAGGATTATTGATAATTGGGTCCAACTGCTTACTCCTTGGATAAAACCTTTGGCTTCCTTGAACATGTGGCAAACCTACAAGCATTTTCACACTCATGCTACAAAAAGTGTGTTACTTGTTGTTTTCATATGACTTCCTTCCTGAAAGAAAATGCATCACATTTATATAGTGGGAGCTTTTCTCCAAGGACTTCAGGTTTGTGGGTTTGCCTCCAGTCCCTTTCATGCACTTATCTCATGTTTTACAACAACTTTTTCTGAAATGCCTAAATGCCCAAACTGAATTAGGTGCTTCAAAGACTGGGATTTTTCTTGTGGAAACTGACGTATGAAGTACTCTTTAGAACAAGCTCAGGAGCTGATGGTTAAGAGAACAGCCGCTTTTCTCAGGCTTATTTCCAAGGGTTCCTTTCTCTTGCAGCTGCAAAGTCACTGGAGGGTGAGAGAGCAACGCCGCCTGATGGCCGCCGAGCTGGTTTCAGTGATGACAATGCTACGTGGCTCACTCCTTCTACTTCTGAGGAAAAGGGGTCCAGACTTGAAGGCAGTGATGAGGAGGAAAGCAATGCTCTCGAAGGCAGTGATGGGAGTGAGGGTCCCTGGGACGGAAGTGAAGATGGGATGGTGGATGACTATGGAGCACTGTCTTCTGGTGATGAAGAAGAGGTAAGAACACCAGGCAGCTTGTTTTGGTCCGTATTGTTACACATGGATACAAATATTTCTTGCATGTTGAGCTGCAAATTGACATGTCCCCAGTTTGAATCTTCTGCCTGCCCTGAACTCGTGAGTCCTTTATGCTAAGCCTCCGTAAGAATTTGGTCTCTGGCATTCCCAGCAGCAGGCTGAGTTCAGACTGGCTCTTCACCTGCTTCCTACCCACACACTCATGTGTGCCATGATCTCCAAGGGGACAGTCAGCATTTCAGCCTGAATGCTCTCCTCACCTGCTACCCCCTTGTCCCCTCCCTCCCTCTATTGGGCTGTTTTCCCCACAGATGCAGCTCTGCATTTCCAGCACAGAGCCGTTCCTTCATTTTTATATCTGTTGTATCTTGTAAGTGGCCATCATTATGCAGCTCTTCACATGTTTATGGTGAAATCCTGATTAGTTGCATGTTATGCAGGCAATTCTTGGCACCAAGAGAACAGTCCTGGCCAATGTAAAATAGCTTGGGGAAGCTCTAGGAGGGGTGTGAATGTCACACACTACAGACTATGATCATATGTGGAGTGCTATCACAGGTGGTGGGATGGGTGGTGTGTAAGTGAGGTATCCCAAGGAGTATGAGGATGAGGTGTGTTTTCATGAAAAGTGAGGTATCCTATATACTATAGTATTATGCTAATAATGCGTGTGAGGGGTTTGCACAGGGTGGAAAGCTTACATGGCTGAGGCTTATGGGCCAAGGACGCTTGTGGTAGGTAGGATTGCCATGACATCAGGGCGAGGCTTCCCTCCTGCATTGCAGCTACTATAACAGTCCCGGGCAGAATAGTTAATTTTTCTGTCCCAGGACTGTTACAGGAGTCGCACAGTCCCTGTGCATGGTGCACGTGTGGGTAATGGTCCCAGATCCACGGGGGAAGAGCTGTGTGGACATTGCATGCTTCACAGTGGGCCCCTGCTGCTGACGGTGGATTCAGCGGGCAGGGTGGGGTTGCCTTGGTGATCGCTGAAAGCAGAACCCCCCCCCCCCCTGCTTTGCAAATGCTGTGCAGGATGCAGCGAGCAGCGGAGGCATCTGGGGCAAGGCCTTCCGCCACATCCGGAGAGGCGTCAGGGGAGCACCGCCTTGATTTTTAGCGGCCCCAAGTGCATTCTGCAGGGAGGCTAGCAGAGCAGCTTCAACAGAGCCTGCCGTTCTGCCAAGTTAATGATTGTGGGGCTCTATTTCCGCTGCGCTCGGCATCATCTCAAGTGTCCACATCCAGCCTCCACGTCCAAATGGCTTCATTTGGCAGCACTGCCCAGTGCTACGGCAGGAGTGATCATGGCAAAGACACTTCCAGTCACTGCAGACCGCTGAACCATCTGTGGACCTCTTGACAGCGGGTTCTCCTCTAGCCCTGTTGCTCCTCGCCCTTCATCTGCCGCCTGGAGGTGCAGCAGAGCCGCTGTAGAACCTGCGCTGGGCATCCTGTGGATGGCACTGGGAGAGCTCGCACTGGTCACTGTGGGCTTCTGCTTCTGCCATCACCAAGTTCCTGGCCTTTTCCAAGGCAACGTCCAGTGATGGAGGTACTTCATCATGCGACAGGAACACCTCAGCAGAGCAGTGGAATGGCCACAGCCAGGCTTCACAGTATTAGTAGTGCTGTAGGGAAGGGGAAGGGTCACTCTGCCAGAGCATTATGGAGCAAGCCCCTGTGGCAGCTTCCCTTGGAAAACCCTGCTCTCCAGCTTGCGTGGCCTCCAGGCAACAGCAGGGAGATCTTGGTTTGTCTACCCAGTTCTTGCTTGTTTTGCTGTGAATATCTGCAGGTCAGTAGGGTGGCACCTTTCACATAGGAGAACTGGGGGTGTGGGGGTGATAATCATGGATAAGGGAGTGGGAAAGCAGAAATAAAGACAGAAGAAATGGAAAGAAACAGCTTTGCATGTGTGGTGATCAGTCCCCAAATCCCCCAAAACATTAAACATCAGCCAGCTGCTAACACCCATGGAGGGAATGCACCTTTTTGCCTAAGGCAACAGATGCTCTGTGACAGCAGCCATCAGCTTTAAACGAGCAACTCCACATTCTGGACTTTACAGGCTTCCATAGTTCCAGCAGTGACAGTGATGCATCCCCACCGCCCCTTTCTCTCGAGGAAATGCCCAGCCTCACAACAGAACATGGTTGTACATTGCAGGTGCAGGCGTCCTTGGAAGCACACTGGGGCAGTCTCTTTATTGTGGAGGGAGGATGGGGAATTAAGGCCGTCGAGTTGTGATAGGATGGTGTTGTTGCAGAGCGGCAGCAGGAGAGCAAGCTGCAGTGTGGTGTTCAGATTTGCCTGGTTGGAGCGTGCCCTCATTGGGCTTGTCCTAATGGTTGCCAGGCTACCCCCGGAATGCCAGTGGCATCCATTTGTCAGTGCTGGCAATTCCTCCCCGCATCGCCTCAGAGGTGAAGTCTGAGACAGTCACACCTTCATGCAATGGTGCATCTGGAGAGTGAGAGTGAGGAGGCTGTGAGGTTTGATTTGATGTGCCTGGAGTCATGGAGGAGCAATCATGAGTCGGAGACTGGCAGAGTCTTCTGGGATCTTCATGACATGGTCAAGACTGACTTTCTGAGGTTGTTACAAGGCAATCCTGCCGCCAGTGGCATACCAGGCACCTGGCCCCTCTGCGTGGCCCCAGAGTGTCTCTCCTCAGTTAAGAGTTCCTTAAACTTTTTCTTCAGCCCATGGGTTTTTTCTGTGCACCGCATAGGAGAGCACATGAATTCTTGTGATAACATCTGCTCTGGTAGTCAGGGGGAAAGCTGACTGGGCCTCGTGCTTCGCAGATATTCGTGTGCCTCTGGATTTATCCAAGATCTATGAATATGCCAGGCTCCTCCTCATTCCAGAAATGTGCCTGCTCACTCCAGTACTGCTGGGCTGCTTCCACACTCAGAAGCTCTGGATGCATTGGGGGCCCACTCTTGCGAAGCTTGCATTGAGGGCTCAGGAGTGGGTGAGGATTGCACGAGGCTCAGTGTTCTCCTCCGCTATGGGATGGGGTGAAGACTGCAGAATACAGTGGTACCTCGGCTCACAAGCACCTCAGTTCACAACCAAATTGAGTCGTGAACAAAAATTTCATAAGAATTTTGACTCAGGTCGCGAACTCCACATCGGGTGACAACTGCGATTGTGGCCATCTCCCCCCCCCCCCACCTGAGTGGGGAGATGGCCATGATCATGCTGGGGGCGGAGGGGAGATGGTCGAGATGGCGCCCATCTTTCCTGCATGACCGCGTCCAAGATTGTGCCCATCTTTCCTGCACGAGTGCAACCGCAATCTTGGCCATCTCCCCCCACCAACACGATCACGCCCGTCTCCCTGCCCCAAGCACACCCACTTTCACACCCGTCTCTACCCCCCCGGTGCGCCCACATTTGTGCCCGTCTCCCCCCTGAGCGCGCCCATTTCTCCCCACCCCCAGTGCGCCAGGATGATGGGCGCATGCAGGGATGATGGGTGCGATCATGGTTGTGCTGGGGGGGCAGGGAGATGGCCGTGCTTGGGGGGGTGGGGGAGATGGCCACGATCTTTGTTGTTCTTTGTCACTCTGCTTCACATTTTTCTGGTTTAAAAAAAAAAATAGTTACAGAACAGATTAACCTTATTTATGTTGAACCTTATGGGGAAATTTGACTTGGCTCATGACCAATTTGGGTCGCGACCAGAGTCCTGGAACGGATTATGTTTGTGAGCCAAGGTACCGCTGTACTGTGGTCCAGCTGTGTCTTGTGCAGTATGTGCAATGAATGCCACACTGGTTCTGGGTTTCTCTGTTGCCATCCTGGGGGACAGGTGATGGGTCATGTGCAGACACAGGCCCTGGTGAAGAGGGTAAATTCCGGCTCTGTTTAGTAAAAAGAGGAGGCAAGCAACCTGGGGAAAGAGTTTGCGAAAGAGGGATGCAATTTTACGTGCTAGATGATGGTGATGATTTTTTACATGCTAGAATATTGTAGCGGATTGTACATTGCTTCTTTTTGAAGAACTACTGGCCACTTTTCTGGGAGTCTTCTAGTGACCTTTGGGTAGGTGTGCGATGAAGACAAAGCTAACCTTGTCAGAACTGCGGGCTCCTTCTAGTTGGCTGCGTAGACCTCATGCAGCCAGCTCGTGCTGGAAGGAACGGTGGCTGACAAGTGAAGCACCGAAGCGACATTGGCAGAGGGGGAAGAATGCCGAGGAACATGGTAGCCAGGCGGGGTTCCGGAAGGAAGACCTCGCAAGGAGCCGTGCACTCTTGGCAAGCGAGTCTGTAGCCCTTTTCCAACGTGTTAGCTGGGTTGGGACAAACCATGACGGGTACACATGTTATAGCGGTGAGCCACTAAAGCCCTTTCTTAGTGGTGTGCCTCTCTCTGTGTGGCTGTGAGTGGAAGTGTCTGAAAGGACTGTAGGACTGAAAGAGAAATGGCAAAGTTACTGGGTAGATGGGGTAGATGGTCCTTGGAGAAACTCCTCCGGGACTTAGTATAATATACACCTGGAATCAGTTCAGAAGGAATTGTGGAAATCTGCCTGTGTGGCCAAATTAAGAAATGATTTGCTTTTAAAGATGAGAACTAGACTTGTGGCAGGAATTCCAGGTCTGAAAACCTGCGTCACTAAGAGGCAGCTGCAAACTATTGGTGTGTAGGGCAGGGTTTGCACATGCAGTCAGCAGCACTGAGTTTGCTGAGTTGTGGTGGAAAGCAGAGCGTCAGGCAAGGAGTTGCTTTCACTTTCTCATCACTCTTCTCGGCTGCGGATTGGGCTGTCCCTCTCTCCACCCAGACTTTGGAGTACTGATGACCCAGATTCTGTCACTGAATGCCAACGAAACTTTTCTAAAATAATAGAATGGGAATAATGATGAAAGTACACAGCAGAAGAAGCTGCTGCTTATAAGGGATTCTTGGTACATCTTTGAAATTTTCTGCATGCTATGTGTCATATATTAAATATACGAACATACATATGGAAAGCAGAAACATATTAGCTATTTATGACAGAAAATGCAAGCATGTCAAAATGTGCCATTAACTCATCAATCTTCTCACATTCCGTCGTGCATTTGCATTATCTATCTAGGGTGGGAGGCACGGGGTATCTCTGGCCTCGGATTAAGCCGCTTCTTTTCTTTATACATGTTTGTTTCTGAAATCAGCTCCTGCCTATTGAACAAGCTGCCAAGAAAGCGAAGTTGGAGGGGTGAGTAATCCACAAGGTTATGTTCTGTTGGTTGATGAGACAAGGGATGAAAGAGCTCCACTGCTCTACTTGTCCCACCGTTTTGTAGACTCTCCTGCCAAATGCTTTCCTTCTCGGATGCAGGCAGAGTTTCAGCGAGGATGACAGTGAGGATGAGGAGACCCCGTCTCACAAGCCAGAAGGGGAGCAGCAGGAAAGCAACGAAGTCCTGCAGCTCAACGTGGAGACTGACGAGAGCTTTGTGCTTCCCAGTGGGCAAGAGATAGAGAAAGAAGATATCCTTCCTTCTGGTGATTGCTCAGCATATGCTGAGATGGGGTGCTAGCAGTCACATGCCTCCTGGCACAGCTTTCATTTGCTGTCCCATCTCGCCTTCTGCAGCAAGCCCCACAAACGCATAACCCGTGCAATCTGGGAATCCCTGTCTCAGCCCTTGGGAACTCTTTAGGCACTCCAGTCTAGCCCCTCCCTTGTTTCCGTCCAACTCTGTTGGCCCTTGTTGTTGTTGTTGTTGTTAGTCGCGAAGTCGAGTCCGACCCATCGCGACCCCATGGACAACATTCCTCCAGGCCCTCCTGTCCTCCACCATCCCCCGGAGTCCACTCAAGCTCACACCAACCACCTCAGTGACTCCATCCAGCCACCTCATCCTCTGCCGTCCCCTTCTTCTTTTGCCATCTATTGTTCCCAGCATTAGGCTCTTCTCCAGGGAGTCCTTCCTTCTCATTAGGTGGCCAAAGTATTTGAGTTTCATCTTCACTATCTGGCCTTCTAAAGAGCAGTCAGGGTTGATCTCCTCTAGGACTGACCGGTTTGATCGCCTTGCGGTCCTAAAGAGGTGGAAATCCTAGCTTCCTATCTCAAACCCTTTTTATATACACACGTGCAGCTCTTTGAACACTTACTGTTTATCTGGCACCACTCCCAAAGCATGTCCTGATGCCTGTCTTGCGCAGCCCTAGCATGGCACTCCATCCTGGTGAGGTTGCTTCTCAAGTAGCAGATCCACAGTGGTCTTTGTGCAAAGTGTGATTGAGCTTCCAGTCCAGCTCCTTTCCCACGTGCCGCAGTTGAGCGTGAGGACTAGCAATGATTGAAGTAGTTGTAGCTCAGTGGCCCCTGGTTGGTGCTCCAATCCTGAGGTGCTCTGGAGACGGTGTATGGCCCCACTCCAGGCTTGATACGAGGCAGCTTCATATGCTCATGGATGTCCTTGACTACCTGATCACCTGCTCAGCCGCCTGACCTGCAGCTCATTCATCAGCGCATAAAGGACAACATAGAGGTGCTTCAGGACTTCGCCACCAAGCGCGAGGAGGGTCGCTCCCGGCAGGAGTATCTGAGCCTTCTGCATCTGGACCTTGCCTCCTACTACTCTTACAGCGGCTTCCTGATTGGGAAGATGATGGACCTCTTCCCTCTTGCTGAGGTACTGTTTCCTGGGACCCTGACAGATTTTTTTATCCAGCTAATTCCTTTCTAGGGATGCCCATCCTTTACACCACGTTGAACAACAAGCAGTCACAGTATTAAAATAACAATCCAAGCAGTCCACAAGATGTTTGCTGTTCTAGGCTGGGCAGGCAGATGATTCTGCATGACTCTGAATGCCTTGGAAATGCCAAAATACAGCCCAGGTGCATGCATCTGACCACTGCACCTCGCTGGCCCAGGTGGGTCTTCAAAGGTTAACGTGACCTTTACGCTTGGAGAAGGTGGCATTGGGGGCATTCAGAGGAAAGTGTGGATGCGCTCAGTTCGTCGCCAAGCCAACCTGAGCAAGCAGGTGAAAGCTGAAAGTACTACTTGCGCTTTCTAACGAAGTGGCAGGCTGCAGTTTCGAGCTGAAGGTCTGACTCCTTTGGCTTTCCAGCTGCTCGGCTCCCTCAGTGCACCCTGACTCATTAATGCCGTGGCTTCTTCCTGGAGGAACAGGATGTTAAACTGAGTGGGTCTTCGGTCTGACCCAGCAAAGCCTGCTGTTGTCCTATGTGAGAATCCCAGCCTTTCACTAGCTGAATGTTAGATTATATTAGAAAAGGTTCTTCACCATATAAACTTCACTTCACTTATAAAAAATGGTAAAAGGGGGAGTCTCTCTAAGATGGCTCCTACTGTCACCTACGCATGCTTGGATAATCTAAAAACAACAGTTGCAAGGGAATAGTAGGTACAGCAGCTCTTTCAACCAGACTCTGGAGGTAGGAAAAAGAGCTTGTTTTGTTCCCTGCCGAGTTCTTTACTCGCCTTCACTAGGAGAGGGAGGTTCTCTGGCAGCTTCTCTGTCCAAAGGCAGGAATGTCTAATCACAGATTAAGTCTCAAAGACCCAAATTCCATTTCAGAGGAGCCCCTGGGGAGCAAATTTTAGTAGCAAGCAGGGCTGAAGAATTGCCCCCTCCAAGTCCCAGTGTTGCCAGTTCTGCTGACTGCACAGATGTCATCCCCGGAAAGCTCAGTGCCAGGAATACTTATGCAGAACTGAGTCACTGGAACCACAGAGCCATGCGAAAGCGTCAGTGCCCTGGAATATTTCTGCAGTGTTTTAAAATCCAACACGTTCGTCTCGTTTTGGCCGTCTTACACTTCCCACAGTGCAACGTGCACCTATCCATAAGGAAGCCACAGGGGGAGTTCAGCTCATTGCAACACAAAAGCATCGAAAGCAAGAGGGAGATTTTTACAGTTCAGGCATCCATTGAATATCTGCCCAGCCAGTTATATCGGTCTCGCAGCCAGGGAGCGAGTGTGCTGGCATGCCTAACCCACCCTGCGCTGGCCTGATCCCAGAGCAAAAGCCTGCAGGGACCGGCAGAAGGGCGCTGCTGCAGTGCAACCTTTTTCTTTGCACACTGCTGCTCCCTGAGATCAAAGGCTGGCTGAGCCCTCCAGGCCACTTTCCTGGGAGAACTACATAGCCCATCAGGTACTGCAGTGGTTCTTGGACAAGACCAGCAGATAGGCCAAAACATCCCCTTGCTTTGCACATCTTTTTCTAGATTTTATTAAGGTATGTTGGTGTTAAAAGACCAGTGATGTACTTTTTTATTGACTTTTTCCTTAATATTTCAGTGAGGATATCGTTGCATTGTATTTGTATCCCACCTTTTGTTCCTCTTGTGAGGAGCCCAAATGCTTGCATTGTTCTCCAGTCCTCCACTCATCCTCACAACAACAACCCTGTGAGGTAGGTTAGGCTGAGTGTGAGTGACTGCCCCAAAGTCACCCAGTGAGCCTCATGGCTGAGTGGGGACTAGAATGCAGATCGCCTGGGTCCCAGTCCTGCACTCTCCCCATCGCAGAACACTGGCAAGGTTGAGCTTTATTTTTTATCAAATTGCCACATGGTTGCAAATATTACTTTTCAAAACATTTCCCCATTTATTCAGAATGCTATTTTCCTATATATAGGTGTGTGTCTGTATGTTTAATTGATCAGCACATAAAATTCATACCATTAGCTCGGCAGCAGCCCTAAAGCCTCTCTTTCCAGGGATGCAGCTGTAGCTCCAAAGTTACTCTTCCTTGATTGCAGAGAATGCTCTCATTCAGATTTCTGCTTTCGCGGGGGGCTTGTTTTGCTTTTAGCTGGTGGAATTTTTGGAGTCGAACGAGGTCCCGCGGCCCGTGACCCTCCGCACGAACACACTGAAGACACGGCGACGCGACCTGGCACAGGTGTGTGGTGGTGCACTCCACGCTTTCTTTGCCTCACCCCTGCCTTGGTTGAAACCCTCACTCTCCCCACTTCTTCCCACAGGCCTTAATTAATCGTGGAGTGAATCTAGATCCATTAGGGAAGTGGTCAAAAACTGGACTTGTGGTCTATGACTCTTCTGTGCCCATAGGTGAGCAAGCGGCAGCCTTCTGCCTCTTCCCTTTCCCTCCCCAGGCATCCTTCTGCGGTTTGTCAGAGGCCTGCTTGCTTCTCACTGCTTCCTTTGTGTGTTCCCTCTGTGCTGCTAGGTGCCACTCCAGAATACTTGGCTGGGCAGTACATGCTGCAAGGGGCATCCAGCCTCCTCCCCGTCATGGCTCTTGCTCCCCAGGAGAACGAGCGCATCTTGGACATGTGCTGCGCCCCGGGAGGAAAGACCAGCTACATAGGTACCAGCAGAGAGTTGAGATGGGCTGCTGAACTGTGCCCACGTTCTCCCTCCTTGCCGTCTTCCGGGGGTCCAACTAGGGTGTTCTGATGCAGTGAAGAGCGATTCCGCGGGACCTGGAGGAGGAGGTTCTGCCCGCTTCCCCCGCAGGACCTGGCTCTGCTGCAGGCTGCCAGTCTGCACCGCTGTCTAGTCTGCAGGAAGAGAGGAGAGAAGTCAGGCGGCAGGAGCAAGCACCGAACCTTGTGGGGCTGAGCTCGCTCCTGCCCCATGGCTCCTGCGGGGGCCTCATTTGTTCTCACACTCCTGCGCAGCAGGTTCAGAGCAGCACAGAGGAGAAGTTCCCTGACCCTGCTCGGTGGGCCCTCTGGTGCAGGGTGGCCTTCCTCCTCTTGGAGGAATGTACAACTGGCTTCAGGGAGGAAATAGCAGCAACTCCCTTGGCTGAGCTTCTTCAAAGAATTTGCCTCCTAGTGGCTGTAGAGAAGGGCACCACAGTATTTTGACCACTCCTCAAAGAGCAAATAGGAGAACCCAAACTCAGGTGATGCAAACTCAGGTCTGTTCTGTGGGGAAGGGCAGGAGTGGACACAGGGTTCTCTGAGGAGAGAGGAAAGGTGGGGGAGGGCGGGGAGAAGGCCTTTGTGGTCAGGACTGGGGAGGCGTAGGTGGGCCATCTGACAGTGCTGACCTCTCCTTTGGTGTTCCACCCTGGCAGCCCAACTGATGAAGAACACAGGTGTGATACTAGCCAATGACAGCAACGCCGAGCGATTGCGCAGTGTGGTGGGAAACCTGCATCGCTTAGGAGTCACAAACACGGTTGTGAGCCACTGTGATGGGCGCCAGTTCCCCAAGGTATACGGCTGAGGGGCAGTGGAGGGGGTGACGCATGGACCTCCCTGTGTGGGCGGGGAGCATGTTTACCAGCCCAGTCTCCAGGGGCATCCCTTCCAGTCCTGTGGTGCAGCAGGGGAAAGGCGGGTATGTTGCAGCTTCTACTTGGTTCCATCATCCACACCATTCTCCCACCGCCGGGCAGGGGGGACTCCGGCATGCAGCAGGCAAGGGAGGTGTGCAGCTAGCAGGGGCCAGGACTGGCAGGAACAGCGCCCCCTACTGTGTATCTGAAAGCACTGCAAGAAATACTCCTGGTTTCCAGGCAGCAACCCACGAGATAAGAGGTGCCTCTTTCTGAACGCATTTCTCTTCTCTTCTCTCCTAGGTACTGGGTGGCTTTGACAGGGTCCTGCTCGATGCTCCCTGCAGTGGCACAGGGGTTATTTCGAAGGACCCCACAGTTAAAACCAATAAGGTGAGTTGAGCCAGGAGTCCTGCAGTAGCACTGTAGGATCTGGATTAGGAGGGAGGAGCTATGCAAGGGGTGCTGGAAGAGAGGAGCCCTGTGCTGCTCTTTGGCTCCCTCCTTTGTGCAAGTCACCAAAACCTTCGTGTGGGTGTCTTTGGAGGCAATTTTAAGGAAGGGAGAGGGACTGTGTGGGCTTCTCGACTGGGGACTTGCTTGCCTGGCTGGGAGACTGCACTTCTTTCTACAGTAAATGAGTGTGTCTTAGACCAATTGGTCATGAAACCCCTGTGGGGTCTAGAACAGTGCCCATGTGCTGCATGGTCCGAACTGAGTGGAAGCAGCCCTGTGCTATCAGATTGTGTGTGTGTGTGTGTGTGTGTGTGTGTGTGTGAGAGAGAGAGAGAGAGAGAGAGAGAGAGAGAGAGAGAGAGAGAGAAGAAAGCCTGTGTTCACACTTTGCTCCAAAAAGAGAGCTTGCTATAAATGGAGGGATCCAAACAAGCTGAAACGAGTGGGAGGTAGGAAGGCCAGAACTTCCCTGGATGTATGGTGGCCAAAGTCCGGCTAGAAAGTATATCACAGGTTAGGGAAAAACTGGCAAGTCCAGGAAGATGCTAGCATGCTTAATGAGCAGAGTCAGGAAACCATGAAGGAGACGGCAAGCTATCATGGGTCAGACAAACCCAACCACAAGCCATGGGTTGTCAGGTTAGCTTAGAACCCCAAGACCCTAGCAGGGTCATGCAACATATTTTCATTCATTCATTCATTCACTTATTTTCTAAAAGATGATTGTCATAGGTTATATAATCTAGGCTGGGTTGTCATGCTATGTCTTTCAGCCTCAGTGCCCCACATCCCGGGGATGTTGTGGGGTGTGTGTGGGGTGACAGATTGTTGACTACTGGATAATCTAACTGAAGCACTTTGAATGCTCAAAGCATTGTATTTATTCCTGATACTTCTTATACAGCTTAATAGAGCAAAATCGCTAAATGGTTCACATAGAAATCTTTAGTACTGTATTTTAAATGAAATTTTAAAACAGTTCCAAACACAGTAATAATACAGAACAGTAAGATGGAACAGCATGATTAATTGAAACACCAGCTGCGAGAACAAGCAGGCTTGCAAGATGCATACCACTTTTTTGTCTCTAAACTGCTTAGGGAACAGTTTTCCACAGGACTGGCACCACCGCGAAGAAGGCCTTCATTGAGAAGTTACTTGTCCAGATTCTATTAGTTTGGAAATGACCAGCAAGGCCGCTTCTGACATTCTTAAAAGTTAACTGGCTGTATAACGGGAAAGCACCATTTTAAGCATTGTGATTACAGTGCTTCTACCTTTCTTTTTCAGGATGAGAAAGATATTTTGCGCTGTGCTCACCTACAAAAAGAACTCATCCTCAGTGCGATTGACTCAGTTAACGCTGCCTCAGAAACTGGGGGCTACATTGTGTACTGCACGTGTTCGGTCATGGTGAGTTTCTCCCCTCTTGCTGCCTCCTCTGACCTGGGTACCGAAGCAGCCCTGCTTTGTGGGGGACTGGGAGGAATCTGACCGCCTTTGCCATGTTTTGGTAGGTAGAGGAAAATGAGTGGGTTGTGGATTACGCTCTGAAGAAGCGTAATGTTCGCTTGGTGCCGACAGGTCTGGACTTCGGCAAAGAGGGATTTACCAGGTATGTATAATGAATCCTAAAATTGGAATGTAAGAGCGAACCATTATTCTGATGCTTTTGCCCTTGGAAATGCAACGTGCTTTCTGTATGTTCACCTAGGTTTAAAGAGCGTCGTTTCCACCCTTCTTTGAAATCCACACGACGTTTCTATCCTCACACCCACAACATGGATGGGTTTTTTGTTGCGAAACTCAAGAAGTTTTCCAATGCTCTTCCCAAGGAAGTGAAAGGTACTGGACTAGAGTTGTTGCCTGATCAGGAAGCTTATTTGCTGCCAAACAGAATTCTGCAGTCTGGAAAGCCGGATCCATTTGTTTCTCAAGCACAGTCGTGTCTGTAAATGCCGAAGGCTTAGTTTTACTGAATTGTTCAGTATGAAACCATTAATCTGGTAGCCACAGATGTTGCTTAGCATTAGCCAGGTGTTAATGTTGTAGTTTATGGTGATAATGAATGACAAATGTTTTTAACTGGAAGTAAGGGCCAGATAAGCCTCATCTTCCCTTTTTAGAGTTTACTTGCTTTGAGGTAAGCTTAGCTAGAATCAGACTATGCAGCATTGGCTGGCAGGCCTGGAAGTCAATGTTACAGCCATCTTTTTTTCTAAAGATGTTGGTACTGGCATTAATATAATCAGGGGAAAGGATATTTTTAAATTGCCATTCCATCTAATAGTAGTAGTTTTTAGTTCAGTATCTCAAAAAGGCAGCTACACTAATATGTAGTTATGCACATACGTACGTATGTACATACATACATTTATTTAAAGCTTTTATAGACTGTCCATCTACTGGTGTCTCAGGATGGTTTGCAACAAGCAACAAGTAAAATAGGAAATAAAATGGCACAGCATCTGATAGTGCAGTGATGGCGATGCTTTAAGAGACCAAGTGCCCAAACTGCAACCCAAAACCCACTTATTTATTGCAAAGTGCCAACACTGCAATAAAACCTGAATACTGGGGATTTAGTTTAGAAAAAACAACTCATACATTAACATCTTTTGTCTTAAAATCAAAAAACAATAACAGAGCTTTCAATGATGCAAACAGCTTTTTATTGAAAAGTAAAGTTTGCCTTTGATGTAAAGCTTGCCTTTGGCGTGCTTTTGCACAATTAATGTGATCTTTGTTGTTGTATGCATGCTGGTTCCACTGACCACCAGCTTTTGGCCTGCTCTGAAAAAGGCATCTGAGTGCATTCCCTACTTGGGCGCTCCTGCTAAAATCACAGCCAGTCCAAGCACATATATATACCCTTGCTCTTGTTTTCATGAATTCTTCACAAACAACTCAATATGATGCTTCAGATTCAAATATGCTAGGGGGACAGCACAACAGTAAAAGAATCTTCATCTCTTAATTATAACATCTCTTTGCTAAATCTTAGCTATTAAATTGCATTTTTTTCATAAGAAAACTCAAGAGTTAAAATCTTGTGTTAATAAAAATGAATGTATTAAAACTCACAGCCAATCCAAGCAAATATCCTTGGCAGCGCACTGACTGGCCATGCGAAAGCTCAGACGAGTTGCGGCTAATGAGTCGCGGCTCATGACATCATTGCCTGGCGCCGCTACTCCTTTCCAAGCATACGCATGGCCCCTATGTGTGCTGTTATCTGATGCTCAGCTGCTGGGACGACTTGGCTCATGTGTCAACAGAGAGGGCTCTGTGTGCCCACTGGCAGGCATGCCATAGGTTCGCCACCACTGCGATAGTGCAACAATATAAAACCACATTAAAACCAATTAAACATTAAAATAATGGGAAAATAAGTTTCGCCTGGCACCGAAAAGAAAAAAGTGTTGGTGCCAGGTGAACCTCTCTGGGAAGCATATTCCATAATTGGGGTGACACTGCAGAGAAGGCCCTCCTCCAAGTAACCACTCTCCTAATCTTCAAGAGGAGCTCCTGGAGAAGTAGTTCTTCCTCAGATCTCAAGGGGCAGGCAGGCACATAGAGAAGAAGGCGCTCCTTCAGGTATCCAGAACCCGAGCCATTTAGGGCTGCATAGGTCATCACCAACACCTTCAATTGGACCCAGACTTCAAATATCTTTCAGTTTGAGTCATCTTTTGCAGTGGATGAGGTAACAGCATTCTTATAATGGGTAGCTCGAAGTAGCTTGTCTTAACTGCAATCAGGAAGAAGCAATTGGAGTAATGACATGAATAAGCCAGAATGGGGTTTAGAATCTATCCTATCTCAACGCTTTTTTTCAGAAACAATGGCCAGAAATTTCCTCTAATATTCAATCATTACAAACTGAAATGCTCAAGAATTTCCCCCTGGGTCATCCTGGGGACCTCCTTGGAAGCCAGATGCTGTACTTCGCAGCACCGTTCCAATAGTAAGATGTTTTTGTCCCTTGACAAAATAGGATGCTCTTCCTATATTGGCTGTGCTCTTTGGCTACTCTTTGTGCTTTCTTTCCTGCTCAGTGCAGTGTTGCTCTACTGTTCTGGTCTAACTCTTGGTTCCCTTTTCAGAGGAAGAACCTAATGCGGAGGCAGCTTCACAGACAGCAGAAGAGGATTCTGCTCCAGCAGTTGCTGAGCCTCTGCCTAAAAGGAAAAAACGTGCACAGTTGAAAGCTGTTAAGAAGCAAAGTGCAAAAGAGGAACTTTCTGCAGCGAAAGAAGCCAAGAAGCAGCCTAAAGGAGAGTTAAAAGCTGATAAGAAGAAATGGCACTCGGTGTCACGGAAAGTCTCCTTTCAGAAGCAGTCCAGGCCCGTGAAGCCTGCTCGGCCCTCTCCTGGAAATCTTAGGGCTCCATCAGCCACCAGGAAGAAGCGCAGGCTGCACTGAAGTTACCAGCAAGTTGGTGACATTGCATTGCTTAATGCTTCTTTGACAACTGCTGGCCAGTGCAAGTAAGACTGGTGAGAGGCCGTCAAAGCACTTGTCTCAGTGCGCCATGCGCAGGCACTCTCCTCTAACGTTGGGGCAAAGTTCAAATATTTTATTTAATTTTCCGCCCTGCTCAAGGGCAGAGGTTCTCTGAATGGGGCCTAACAGTTATTAAAAAATTTCTACCTGGTTACATTCTGATTGTGTCTGGAAAATATTCCTGCTATTAACTGCCAGTGTCCTTCAGTCTTTGCTTTTTGTATGTGAGGGGTTCTTTTTGGAGTCTCTTCCTCATCAATGAGACCCCACCCCCAACCAGTCTCTCTGTCCTTCTGTCTTCATTATATGCAATCTTTGGATAGAGAAGTTTTCTTTCAAGTGAGCACTTATTTGGAAGGCTCTTGGGCTTTGTCTTTTGGACATGAGGGTTAATGTTGGTAGAAAGGGCTTTCTATGCTTGCAACCAAGGGATGTTGGCAGATCAAACGGGGGAAACAGTGGTGTTAGAAGTCAGGCTGGTTTGTGCTGTAAATGGATCAGCCCCCAAAGGAGCACAGAGCAGATGTGAGCGTGCAGTCTTTTTTCAGTGATAGAGCTTGCCATGGTGCCTTCTTTTCCCACCCCATGTATAAAAAGCAGCCCTTTTAGCATAATAATGTTTATCTAAACCTGCCCCGAAACCTATGGCCAGTGAGAAAAGCAGAGTGGCATAGCAGTTAAGAGTGTTGGGCCAGGATTCAAGGTGTTCAGGTTTGCGCCCGCATTCAGCCATGAGGCTCAGTGAGCAACTTTGGACTACTCACTGTCTCTCATCCTAGCCAACTTCGCAGGGGTGTTGTGAGGATAAAATGGAGAGGAGTGGGAGGTCTGTGTAGATTGCCTTGGGTTCGATGCAAGAAGAAAGGAGGCATATAAATATAATTAGTTAATAAAATAGCTTGTTTTAGGGTTTCAGATAGTTTATAAACCAGCTCCAGCCATTCACAAAGGCTTATGCCTGGTGAAGATAATTATGCAAATTAGGTTCGTGTAGCTTATTTTCCATCTGTGGTAGTGTGAACCTGCCATTCTGTATGTGCATGCATATTCTTTCTGTGCAGACCACCAGTGACACAACATGTCTTGTTTCAGAACCCATTTCAAAGGCATTAAATGGCTTGGGACCCTGGTAACTGAAGGGAACGTTTTCTCCCACCTTAAATTCTCTGTTCCAGGAGGCCAGTCAGTTTCCTGTTTGCTCTTGTATACCTGCTCACTGCTGCTTTTAGGCATATATGGAAGTTCCTTTGGAATCCAACACATGGCATCAGTTGGGTAGCTGGTTGTTACATAATTGGGGGGAATCAAATCTAGCTAATTGTTTTTGGAGGAAATAGAAATATACTGTTGGTTTTCCTAAGTGAGAAGGGATGTGTGCATGCATGCTGCAGTTCCATGGAAACCCATAAAAGTATGGAATAATTTAGTTTCCAGTACTGTCAGTTTTAATTCCAGTTCATATGTTTGAAGTTGTATCTGATATTGTTTCCAGACCTGTTAAATGAGTTCTCCTGTGGTCAGAAAGTGGGACTTCAGCATTCTGGATAGCTTCTTCTTCCTTCTCATGAACAAGCAGAATGCATAAATTAATGTGCAATTAATAGAAATGTATCATTATGCCTATTAAGTTTTGCAAGACTACAATCCTTGAACAGACTGCAAAATTTGGGTTACCTCAGTGCAGAACCTTGATTTTCTTTAGCACAGAGAACTCAGACATTAAAATGTCTGCACAGCTTCCTGCTGCAAAAAGAAATCTTAAAGCAACTTACAATACAGAAGTGCATGATTAATACAACAGAGAAACTCCTCAAAATCAATATAAACTGCAGTTGTTACTAACAAAAGCATCTTAGAATATGAAATGTGTTAATCCACAGTATGCACAATCTTTCTTACTCATAGCCTATACTGGACACTATAGAAGCAGCCCACATCAAATGGGTTGTAACTAATGCCCAAATTCCTTGAAAGATGAGCATGACTTTGCTTGGCACCAAAAAGATGAGTGTCAACACTAGGTGAACTTCTTCAGGACACTGTCCCAGAAACATGGGACTATCCCAGAAAGGGCCATACCTACATTGCCACTAGCATCCTGAGCATTTCTCAGAGAAGGACACACAAAACATGGCATCCAAAGTTGACCTCAGGGACAGATTAACTTTTTGCCAGGAGAGGCAGCCCTTGAGAAATTGGTGTCTCAAGCCATGTAAAGCTTTATAAGTTTAAGCTAGGCCTGAAACAAATGGGCGACTAGTTCAGGCAAGTCAAGATAGGACTTAAATGCTTATATTGCCTAGTCAGCATTGCCCAGCCAACAACCTGGCCCTTGAATTCTGTGCGACCTGCTTTTTTAACCATCTTCAAAGTCAGCCCAACATACAATTGCACTTCAGTAACATAAATTAGAAGTTACCAGATCAAAGATCACTGATGTTGAGTTATCCTCATCCAGATAGGGTTGCAGTTTGGTTGCCAGCTAAAAGGCACTGCATTCCATGGAGGCCACCTGAACCTCCAGTGATAAAGATGCTCTTGTGCACCCACAGGATCCACCTTGGCTCCTTCAGGAGGAATGTGACTGCAGTTACAGCCAGCTGAATTTTCTTGATCTGGGTGGAGGAACCACCCCCCAGTAACTTCTCTGTCTTGACTGGACTGGTTGAGCACATCCATTGCCACACCCAGCTGGCATGAAAAGGAGGAGAAACAGCTGTGTCACAGCAGATAGATGATCCGACAAACAACAAAAGTTTGGGGACCCCCACATGACGATTTCATGTAGATGTTAATATGGGGGAGCAAATCAGCTGCTGCAAATCCATACTAGAGATTGCATGGGACAGAGCAATAGCCTCCAAATACGACCCTGTGGAAACATAGAAACATAGAAACAGAGCGAGTCAGAAGGGGCCTCCTGGGCCATCTAGTCTGACCTCCGGCACCAGCCGGCTCCGCTCATGACATGCCCACCATGTACATGTCCAGCCTATCTTTGAACACCCTCACCGATGGGGCCTCAACGACCTCCCGTGGAAGCCCATTCCACGCCCTCGGGGTCCTAACTGTCAGGAAGTGCTTCCTGGCATTCAAATTGAACCTTGGCTCCCTGAGCTTTGCTCCATTGGAGCGCGTCCTGCTTTCCTCTGCAGGGGAGAACAGGCCTCTCCCCATCTCCATGTGACACCCCCTCACATACCTGTATGTTGCCAATGAAATGGCCCTCCAGGTCAGAACAAACCCATCACAAATGAATGCCATAGCTTGCACAGCCATTTCAAGTGGATACCATGACCTGAGCACCCCTTGCAGGATCAAGGAGCATCAACTGGGACAGATTTCTCCATCAGTCTCCCAACACAGGTCATCATAACGGGTAACTAAGACACCCTCATTACCCAGATTTGGCCCTGAATGCTGGCTGACATGGGAGAAAATCAGTTTCATCCAAGAGTGCCTGAATCTGCTCAAGGACTTTGCCTGCAAAAGGCATGTGAGTATTGAGCCTAAGATTGTTCAGATCTTCCGGATCACCAGCAGTAGTCTTGCCACCGCCTCTTTCAGGATTTGCAATGTGTTGTGAAGCTAATACATGAAGGGTTTTTCTATGGTAACCTTCATCCTCAAGGGCATGAGGGTGGGGATGCTTTTGTACTTAACATTTATATATTTGTAAACTTCAAAAAGCTCTTTATACTGATAAATATTGTGCAGACTGTTGATTTGCTTTTTCCATAAAAGGAAAACTGTATGGCTTCAAGCTATTTTTTCATAAATGAGCTTCAGAAGCTGCTTATGTTAAAAATGCAATCCCAGGAAGGTATAACTAGGAGAATTTGTTCTGTTGTTTAATGCAGGAATTTTCCAAAGAACTTGACATGTAAAAAAACAAACCCTTCTTTGTATCTAAACCAGTCCTGGGCACATCATCTGTGCTTCGGAACGGCAGTGTCAGGTCTATTAGTATCAGCATCCCTGCTCTTGCCAACACTTGGGAAAAGCCCTACTGGAAGAGGGCATGGCTAGAACCTGGGACATGAGATGAGCTTACAGTACAACACTTCCCAGTGATTCCCGCTAGTGATCTCCAGTGTCAACTGATTACATTTTGTCCATTTGGCATCATGTCCCTTAAGGTTCAGGTGAGCCGTTAAGGCCTTTTTATTTCATCTGGCTTTTAATGTGGGCTTTTTTTTCTACTTTTGATTGTGTATTGATTTTCTAAATGCTGCACAGAGATTTATTGTGCTTCTTGATGAATTTTAGTGGGTGTTCACTGTATGCTGCATTATTAGAGGTGAAAAGTGCAGAACCCCATCCTCTCTGAACGTATCTAGTATGCATCGAGATCCTGTGTCAGTGAATTTCCAAGACCATTCATGGTATGTAGAAGAGATGTCCTAAATCTCTTCTAACTGGTTTCATTAGATGGCCACGTTCTGGTATTCATTATTTAAAACATCTATAGTCCATCTATACCAAAATAGGTCTCAAGATTGCTCACAACAGTAACAGCACAATTAAAATACAATGTAAAATACATAATAAAAATCCCATCCTGAGATGCTATCAAACCTTAAAATAATGGGTGAATAAAAAGGGTTTGGCCTGGCACCAAACGGAATAAAGTGTCAACACCAGGTGTGCCTCCCTGAGAAACGGTTCTAGAGCCAAGAAGGCTCTTCTCCAGGTAGCCTACCAGCAGAACCTCCATCTTACCTGCATTAAGTCTCAATTTGTTGGCCTTCATCCAAACCATCACACCGTCCAGACACTAATTCAAAACTCTCACTGCCTCACCTGGATTAGATGAGAGAGGTAGACCTTGATGTCATCAGCCTACTTGTGACACTGCAGCCCAAACCACCAGATGTCCCCTCCCAGTGGTTCGATATAGATATTAAATAGCATGGGAGATAATAGCATGGAATCCTGTGGGACTTCATAACATAATTGCCATGGCGCAGAACTGCAATCCTTCAGCATCACCTTCTGAAATCAGCCAGAGAATCTCCTGTTTGCTTTATGCCATGCAAAATTGTACAATTCTCTGCTGTTTCTTTCTTAAACTGAGACACAAACTTCCTCATACAGGAATCTCCTGATTCATTTTGATTGCTGCCTCCTATATATTCTGTTGAGATCTCTAATATCCTTTTTGAGATGGGACAACTAGTTCACCATGTGCAAAGGTGTTGAAGTGTTAGCGATACCAATACAATTATCCTATTATCAAACACTGACTTGCTGCCTGATGGTTTGGCCCTGGCGCAGAGATGTCTGAGGTCATCTTAGGATTCTGGCACCCTGAGTAATGTGATGTCATGTGGAAACCTAGGCACTTCCCTTCTAACTCCAGAAGATTTACCAACAAATTCAATAATACCAGTTTGGATCCGTGGTTGATCTTCTGTTTACTTTGCAACTGCCTACTAATGTATGAAACTAAGGCTTCCTTCATTCGTTTAGAACACGTAGATTATCTGGCCTGCCAACCAGTCGTTGTAGAATTTGAACCTGAACCCACAAACTTGACATTTAATTGCTGTCTTGGTTCAAGGGCCCATCATGAGGGCAGGGATAAAATGAAGTGCCCTGAAGGTAAGGAACACCGCTTAAGATATATGATTTTTAAGGAGAAGTGATAGGAGGAGCAACTGCAACCAGCTGCATGGCCGACTGGCCCCCGGCGCGCTGGAAAATGCTTCTGGAGATGAGAGCCAAGGCGAGCAGTGGCTTCGCTGGGCTGCCCGCGCTCCAGGGGCCCCGTCCCCGCTGGCTCCGGGAAGGTCTGCGCGGCCGGGCGGGCACCGCTTTCCCCGGCAGGAAGAGCGCCGCCGCCGCGCCGAGGCCACTTAGCGCAGCCCGCCGTGCGCACAGGGGCAGCCGCGGGGCCTCGCGGGCTGCGGGCGCCTCGAGCACAGGCACGCCGCGACCGGGAGCCGCGGGCAGCGCAGCGCCAACCACGGGGCGGCTGCTCGCCCCTGCCGGAGCCACCTGGGTGGCCGCGTCCTCGGCTGGCCCCGGCAGGACGTGCGGCGCGCCTCGGCTCGGCGGGCCCCGCATCGCCCGGCGCCGCCGCCGCGGCTCCCAGCTCGCCGCGCCCGCCCCGCCCCGCCCCGCTGGCCCGGCCCCGCCCCGCCCGCCGCGCCGCACTGCCGCCCTGCGCCCGCCCCTTCTGTGCCAACCGGGCCGCGGCCGCGGCCGCGATTGGCTGGGCCGGCCGGCTCTGCCCTCCTCCCCGCCGCTTCCCTGCCCCGTCGCAGCCCCAGGTCGGCAGCCGCAGCCATGAACCCGTTATTCGGGCCCAACCTCTTCCTCCTGCAGCAAGAGCAGCAGGGCTTGGCCGCCGCCGCGGATCCCGAGCCGCCGCCGCTCCCGCCGCTCCTCCTGCTGCCCCGCGAGCCCCAGGGGGACAGCCTCGACGGGGAGCTGGCCCCGCCGGCCTCCCTCGCCGCCGGGTCTCCCTTCCCGGCCCCACCGGCCGCCATGGCCCTCCGCAACGACCTGGGCTCCAACATCAACGTCCTGAAGACCCTCAACCTGCGCTTCCGATGCTTCCTGGCCAAGGTGCACGAGCTGGAGCGCCGCAACCGGCAGCTGGAAAAGCAGCTGCAGCAGGCCCTGGAGGAAGCCGGGGCCCGTCGGGGCAGCCTGCAGCGCCGAGACCAAGCCGTCCAGACGGGCTTCATCAGCCCCATCCGCCCGCTGGGGCTCGCGCTGGCCGCCGGCGGCAGCGGCGCTAGTAGCCGGCCTGTGGGACTGAGCACCCCGTCGAGGGCGCTGAGCTCCCCCAGCTGCCACCACCCCGGGGCGCCGCTCACCCCCACCTCCTCGCAGTCTCCGTCCTTGCCCGGCAGCGTGTTCTCGTCCTCTTCCCGCTTCTTGCCGGGCACCATCTGGTCCTTCTCGCAGGCTCGCCGCCTGGGGCCCGGCCTGGAGACCACCCTGGTGCAGGGGCCCGGCGTCTCCTGGGTCCACCCGGACGGGGTGGGGGTGCAGATCGACACCATCACCCCCGAGATCCGGGCTCTCTACAACGTGCTGGCCAAGGTGAAGAGGGAGCGCGATGAGTACAAGCGCAGGTGAGGCGCGCAGCGACCCGGGGCTGTGAGCTCGGGAAAGGGGCCAGCTGCGGCACCCCCTGCCGGGAAGGCGGCAGCGGCCTCGAGGCGCAGAGCCTCGGCTTTTGCCCGCGCAGGAGCCCCTGGCTTTGCTGCGGCGACTCCTTTCCGCTCCTGGTCGGATGGGCCCCCAAAAGTGCTCAGCTGGCCCCCGCCAGCCTGCTGCTCTTGGGCAGGGTCCGGCTGGTTGCCAGGGTGGGAGCCAAGGGGAGAGGGGCTCACACTCCCAAACAAGGCGATGACCGATGACGGTGAGGAGCAGCTTCTCTGTTCCCTGTGAAAGCCCAGACAGATGTTATGAGTGGGAGATTTTAGACTCCTGGCCCGTGAAGATGAGAGTGAACTGCCAAGGGACAACCTCTTTTACTTTCGAGCTTCTCTGAATTTGTATATTGCCAAATGTTATGCAATGGAAACTCATAATCCCCTTTGTGCAGATTCCATGACGGGGGTCCACAGCAGCTGCATGGCCTGGTGTAAAGTGGAAAGGTGCCAGTGGGTGATGGTGGAGGGATTAAGCCTGAAGTGTGGCTGAGAACCATCACTTGGTGCTGCCTCTGAGCCCTTACACTTCCTCTTCTGCTCCCCTCTGCCTGATTTCTGCCCCTGTCTTGAGCCTGTTTGGTGCCCTTTACGGTATCAGTTTGCACCTTCCCCTATCTTTGATGGAAGTGCCATACTGTACAAGTTTGATGTGAGCTCCCTGCTGCTGGCAGACGCTGGCTCAGCCAGTTTGGAAGCAGGAGGCAGGATGGAAGGTACAGAAACCCAACCCTTTGAAAGAGCTGTGTGTGCAAAATTATTAGTATTTGTAGTCACAACGTATTATTTATATAGTGCTGTCCACGCACATAAGCAAGAGACAGGCTCTTGGCATGAGGTACTTACTGTCCACATATAGATAGTTGCAAGAAGGAAAAAGGGATAGATGGACAGGTGTATTTTCATGTCCCTTTGGTTCATTTCTCCTAGAGAGGAGAGCTAAGGGCCATATGTACCCCCCCTCCGACTTTTCATTAAACAAGAGCAGCATCAAGGTGGCTGATAACCAGAGATAAGGAGTTCTCTCCAGCTAGGAATGCTCATCCTGGGCTTACCTGTCATTCATTTTGCCACCAGGTGAATCTGGAAGTTTTACTTATTTTATGGTGCAAGGATGTTGAACTTTTTTATTATTTATTAAACTTTTATATAAACAGTTGTTTTTGAGAGTACATTTGGCTAAAATAGCTTATCAAATCCTTATTGGAACATAAATAGAAACGTGAGGGTGGGGGGAAGGAGGAAGAGCTGCAGTGTCCGCAAAGTTCAAAGCTGATTAAATATACCACCACCACAACTGCCTTCACTAGTGTTGGGCTTTGGTGAAGATAGCCAGGCTATGGAGGTCTGAAGTAGGTCTGAAGTACTTTTCAGATCATCCTGTCAAGGCTGGTAAAAGTCCAAGATCATGCAGAAAAATCCTTAACTCACAAAACACCTTAAATAATGAAATGGATAAAGCATGAACAGCTGCCAAGAAATACATTTTTCATGAGGCTGTTGCTAACTAAACTGATTTGAGCAAGAGGAACGCCGGAGTGACTTCATATCTACAAATGAGCAAATTCACCCAACTTTTTTTCCCCATACTGTTCATTCAGATAACCCAGGTAACCCACATTCAAAAACTGAGTATGGATGGGTCACTGTTGAACCATGGATTGTTAATGAAACATGGGTTATCATGTCACTCCAACAAATCATGGTTTGTTAATTACAAAGAAGTCATTTACCACCAAGCAGCCTAGAGGTTTTCTTCACGGGTTGTTTTCTTTGTTTGTCTTGTTTATTTTTTCATACCCTTTTATATTCCTAGGGAACAAACAATGGTTTGTTATTGTAGCTGCTTTCAGACAGCACAATAACTGGTTCTGCAACCAGTTCAGTGACAACTCTTGAGTGTGGTCTAAACTCAAGAGAGTCCTTGTGATGCCCCTGTATGCCTAGGTAGGAGATGGGCTCCCCACTGCATACAGTGCTCAGCAGATGCCAGTTCCCTTTTTTTGCATGTTTCACAAGCAGTATGAGAAGTTGCATATGTGTTTTTGCTGCCAGTACTCCCTTGTAACATGCAAAATTACTCTTGTAACACTTGTTACTAAGCCATAATCACTGAATAGAGAGGCTGAGCTACAGATACGCAAGGGTTGTTAGCATTGCTCTGCTGCTTGGGTTAGGCATTGGATCCTGGCAATCTTAACTTTTGAAGCAGAATTACATGAACGTTGCCAGGTTGGGGGTGGAGTGAATTCCCAGTAGTGGGCTTGATTGTGCTGTGTACTCATTGGGCCTCAATGATGAGTAGAGATGGAAAAGGTGCAAGAAAGAGAAGCCAATATGACAGTACAATTGGAGCACCTTTGCAACGAGGATTAAGTCTATGGAATTCGTTTTGAAAAAAGACTGTTGAAAGTCTTTAACAGATATGATGTGGGAGATTCGTAACTTGCTCTCTTTTGAACTTTAGAAACTGTAGGAGAAGGGGCTAGGGGAGACAGTCTAGCGGAAGAGCTGGTTAAAATCATCCCACTCATTGCCACGGTTGTTCATCTCCAGAGAAAATGAATGGGCATGAATTCAGGATAAACAATAGGAAGGATTTTAGCATGTAATTAAGGTACACTGCACCAGAATGTGATGGTCACAGACTGTGAAAGGGACTTGGCAATTAAATAGGATTTATTTATTTATTTATTTATTATTAGCGCTTTTGCATTCCATTCGCACTACCCAAATAGTTTACTATAAAAATTAACAAAAACCAAATACAATAAAACAGTACAACATAATATACATATTAAATATACACCATAGCATGCCAGTCCTAAGCCAAAATAAAATACATAATTGAATAACAATAAACAACAAACAACCCATGGCAATCCAATGACAGATACAGTATAAAATTGCAGAAATTTCCTTGTTAACAGTTAAAATACTTGGCAAACAAGGTTTTAGCCTGGCGCCAAAAACAGAAAGACTTGGTGCCAGGCATACCTCCCTGGGGAGCTGATTCCAAAATTGGGTGCCACTACAGAGAAGGCCCTTCCCCTGGTGGACAGCCTCCTTATATCTTTTAAAGGTGGCTCCTGAAGAAGGACCTCAGTGAAAGATCTTAAGGTCCAGGTAGACATGTATGGCAGGAGATGCTAGAGCTATCGGTGACAGTTAAACATGATCACTGAAGGGAAACATCTTGTTCACCAGCTGTAAGCTGCTGACCACCAGTTGCTGGGGTGGGGGCAAACAATAGGAGAGGGCTTTTCCATTCATTCTCTGAAAAAGAGCTGCTCCCACAAAATACCCCAGCGAATTGCAAACTTTGGTTTGAAGGGCCCAAGTTATGCATAGGTAAATGATGGCAGGACCTGTGTGTGTCCTTCAGTGATTGTGCCAACGTTGATTCATCCTGCTTCTTAGAACTGTTGTAAGAGTTTGTTCATCCTCTTGTGGCGAGGGTCTCCCCAGCACCGTCTCTTCCCACTTTATTATTTGTTGCATTTGTATGCCGCCCCATAGCCTGACGGCTCTCTGGGTGGCTCACAACACAAACCATTTCCAGGTATGAAAAGCACAAGAAGGAAGATCACTCTTAGCATAGCTGCATCATAGGGGTGAGCAACCTGTAGCCTGCCACATGTTTCAGCTTACAACTCTCATCGCCTTTGGCCATTGAGACAGCTGGCCAGGGCCAAAGAGAATCATGGTCCCAAATCCCCAGCAGGCTGCATGTTCCCTTCCCTTGCTGTATCCGAACCAAGTGCTTTGACGGGTAGATTCCCACCCACTGAGCCCACGTGGCTTCTGGCAGAGGCCCCCTGAGAGCATGGTGCATTTTGCCAATAGCCATGTTCATTAGATCTGGCAACCTGACTTTACAGCTGTTGTTGAAAGAAAGGCAGCATTTAAAAATGCACCAGTGTGCATGGAAGGAGAACAGCTTGGAGAGTTCAGAGCAGAAATGGTGCTGTTGCTTAATCCTTTCCCCACCTGCTGCCTCTCTGCTCCAGAGGTCCCCTTTGGGGCACTAAATGCATGTTTACGCTCCCAAACACATTGCTTGGAGCACGGCTGTGCGCGTGAGAGAGATTTGAAGGGGGAAAGTAGCAGATGAGACAAGGCTCGAGCGGCACAAGTGGCACCCCATTTCTCCCCCACTCCAGATCACACCTTGTGGGGCATTCACACTGTTTTGCATTCCGTATAAAGTTAGCCACTGTCCCTGCAGCATCTGGATCCAGAAGCCCCTTATGTGGTGCCTGTGGCAGAAAATCACAATTCTCCGTCCCCCTTCCTTTCACAGCAAAATCTCCCCAAATATGTTCTTTCATGAGAGAGAGAAAAATCCAAGGAGGGGCACAGTATGCTGACCCTGTCACTGCGTCCTTCAGAGCCGCCTGGCATACCATAATCGGGTGGGTGAAGCTTTTCCTGGTATGGAAAGAAACTGTTGGGAATCATTTTGCCTGTGCCTCGCTATTGTTAAAAGCACAGGGAGGGGGCTGGTACAAAACAAAACCTGCCAATCGGGTATCCGAAATATTTTGATGCCCGTCCCATCTGTGTGCCCAGAGAAAGTATATCTGTGGTGTACAAGGCTGGCACCTATCGTGGCTCCAAAGATTGCTAAGATGTTGCCTGCAAAGATTTTTATGCGATTCGGGAAAGGGCTAAATAAATGTTAAGTATGTTCATTGACATGTGCACGTGACCATTTCAGGGCCAAGTAGTTACTGAAAGAGAAAGAGCGTGAACCACCAGCCTGGGGATGCTCTCCCCTCCCCTCCCCTCCCCTCCTTCAGTTAACTCCTCAGTCGCAGCATCCTGAGGGAACCCTGAGCCCAAGTGGCATTTGGCGATCTCGGAGAGGGTGCTCGAATTCTTAAAAATGGCAGGCACACAGACAAGATGACTGTGCTGTTTTTTCAGTACAGTGAATGTCTGCAGAAAATACAGTTTTTGGGCCAGATTCACAACGCCATCTACTTGGTCTCCCTGAGTGGAAACTGTGCCTGACGCAGGTCAATGCTCTACGGCACAGGTTCTGATGGCTCGTATGCTCCCTGCGGCAGCCCCTGGGCTTATGAGAGTTGCCTCTGTGCGGTCTCTGCAGCACAGAGAGCCCATTCAGCAGAGGCCCTCTCCCCATGCTCCGCCGTGCCTTCGCCTTCGGGGAGCGGAGGAGCCGCCATGGGCCAGAGGGAGGAATGAAGTTTGCCTCTGCCAAGCCCGCGTGCACGCCTCATTCGCGACCCATCCTGCGGGGTTTTGAAAACTTGGCCTCTCTTTGATGCAGGCAGCCTGTTATCTTGAGGACATGCCAGCAGTGCAGAGAAGTCAGTCCTCTGCCCAGCAACCCTGCCCTGTCAATGGAAGATGCATCTGCTCTGCCAGTGCATACTGGTTTTGTTCCAGTTCAGGGCTTCTCTACATGCAGAGTTTAGGGTACACTTCCGGGCCTTCACTCATGGAACTCTGCGGGGCCTTTCACGGCATCCTCATCCTCCAGGGCTTCACCCAAGATTTCCTCCTCCTCTTGCCACATTTTTAGAACAAGGAAGGTCTGGTATTTTCCTAAATAGCACCATTATTCGCTGCAGAAGCCTTGTCTATTTTCGCCCTTCTGCTCTATCCCACAACACCACCTCGTGTTGTGTAGGGGAGCACGTAGAGAGAGTGAGGAGAAAACCGCTGCTCACGTGAAGGGCGTTCTATTCCTCTTGCACAGCAACTGCAAGTCTGAATAAGGCACTGGCCTGCAGATAAGCCCTCGCTGCTGTGGCTTCCTCCAAAGCATCTTGGGAATTGCAATTTGGTGAGGGCCCTGTGAATCATCAACACCCCTGCCCTGATAGACCTGCTCAGTTGTCCTGGGGAATTAGTACACTAGTAAGCTTGTAGTGCAAATGTGGCTTGGGAGGTGTCTGCTTTTCCTTGCCCTCCCCCTGAGTGGATCTGGTAAATATCAGGTGCTGAGGACAAACTAGCTAGAGTTGTTGCTTTCACACTCTGCTCGTGAGCTACTCTCAGGCATCTGCTGGAAACAGGATAGTAGAGCATTGTATGATGTTCCCAAAGTTGTTTTAGCACATGCATGTGAGGACCACAACAGGAATCTAGGGAAGGTGTGTGTTCTTGCATGCCCTGTATAGACAACTTTAACTCTGTACGTATCTATTACATGATTATCATCACAGTCCCAAAATTATCCCTCTGAAATTTGGTACTCCAAGAGTTCCCATTAAAAGTATATCAAACTCAATAAGAGGACCGGAGATGTGCTGAGATGAGTCTTTTATTGTGTAATCACCCTGCTTCATTCAGGGAATTTTGTGGGAGGCATGCCAGGGAGTTGTCGATTTCCATTTGGAGCGTCTTGTGTTTTTCCACTGCTGCCTCTGTACATTTGAATTTTCACAAAACATGACTAAACACAAAAAGAGAGAATATCTTCCAGTATCTTTGAAGTGGTACTGCTAAGAAGCAGTTAATTTGGGAACATCCAGAGACTCAACATACTGAAGGGGCTTTAGAAGGCCTTTGGGATTCCCATTGAGGGAAGTCTCATCTCTTGGGGTCGCTTACCCCAAGGAACGAATGGCAGGAGGATTGCCAGTGGTCTGTCGCTGCTTCAATGGCTAAGTTCACGCAAAACAACAACCCAAGGATATGGATTGAGTATGGGTTGTTAAGGATTGCTCTTGAATCATGGGTGGTGTTGAATCATGGACTGATGTTATGTGCAGACCCTACACGATGGTTAATAACCCAAAGGTAAAACATAAACAACCCTGGAAGGCAGCCCATTGTTTTTTGTGGGGCTGTGAGCCCTGGATTGTTCATGGCTAGCAATCCATAGTTAAACCATGGTATAGCCCTGATTCAACAACTGCCCATGATTTAACAGCCATCCGTTTTCAAACCATACCTTGGTTGCTGTTACAGGCAAACCGGGCAGAAACTTGGACTCTTGGGTGATTGGTTTACAGCACTGTTCCCCTTCTCGCCCTTCCATGTAGTCTGCAGCTGAAAAGCGGCTTCTTGGGAAGGCATGAGCTGTGGGTCACTCAAGGAAACTGGTGTGCTAGATGCTCTCAGCTTGCCTGGGCTGTGCAAAGTGAGAAGGAGGAGGGACTGTTGCAGTGAGACTATTATTAGGAAATGGTGCATTGCAGATGAGAATGCGGATCTGCTGGGATGGGGTGGGGCAAAGAGAAGGCAGCATGTAGAAGCGGATGGGTCGGGCCTTGGGCTTTCTTCTAATTTTAGTGGCCCACTGTCAGATGGGAGTTGCTCCCTGATCTGGGCTGAGTCCATTTTCACCATTTAGTAAGAAAGGAAGCTGAAGATACAATTCATAGGTTAGGAAGGAACACAATGTGTATATTTTCTTGCCAGAGTTGAAAGGAATGAAGGGGAGTTGCACCGTTGAAGGTTTGGAACAGGGTCAAAACAGAGCCATATGTTTAAAAGCCAGTTGCGAGCATTTTGTGGCTCTGCATTGTAACCGAAGGACAGAACCCGGGAAGGGGCTCTATGGGTAAGAACAGGAACAACTCCATGGCTGGAGTCATTGTCTATGGGGAGGAAGCGCCAACCCCACTGGTGTCCCTGAATGCACTGATGTCCTCCCCTTGCCCCATAAGCATCCCCTTCTACAGGGATGCCCCTCTTCTGCAATGTCCAGTCACATCCTTCGGTGACCAAGAAAGAGATCCCAGGGCAGGATTACACAGGCAGGGTTGGTTTGGCTCTCCGTGGGACCAGCCTGCCCTGGGCCCTGACCAACTGGCTGTCTGTTCTCTGCCACCTCAGACACAATGGAGAAGGTGTGACACTGGTGTGACACTGGGATCTCCAAGGGCAGCCTTAACCCAGACCACTCTCTCGCCCCCACCAATGGATGACATTTTGCAGGGAAGAGGAAAATGTTGCTTTGGAGGCCATGTTACAGTGGGGCAGCACCTTAGCCCAGGGCTGAGCAACTTGTGGCCCTCCAGAGGTTTTAATCCACAACTCCCATCGACCCTAACCAGAGTTCAATGGGGGACCATGGGAACTGTAATCCAAATTTTTCCGAGGGGTCAGTTCAGTTTGGCAATGTGCTTTGTCTGAGCCAGTGGCTGGAAGGAAGATGAGAGGAAAGGCTGAAATTCTGCATCCCTTCAGCTCTTCCACTGACGGCAGACAATATTCATTTTCAACCCTTTTAAAACATGTTGACTTTGAGTGTTGTGTTACATAGAAACAGAGCGAGTCAGAAGGGGTCTCCCAGGCCATCTAGTCTGACCTCCGGCACCAGCTGGCTCCGCTCATGACATGCCCACCATGTGGATGTCCAGCCTATCCTTGAACACCCTCACCGATGGGGCCTCAACGACCTCCCGTGGAAGCCCATTCCACACCCTCGGGGTCAGGAAGTACTTCCTGGCATCCAAATGGAACCTTGGCTCCCTGAGCTTTGCTCCGTTGGAGCGCGTCCTGCCCTCCTCTGCAGGGGAGAACAGATCTCTACCCACCTCCATGTGACACCCCCTCAAGGAAGCAGAATTAAAATATGGGTAATTTCTAGAATATGTAACCAATTTTAAGAACATCAGAAAAGCCATACTGGGTCAGACCAAAGGTCCATCTAGTCCAGCACTCTGCACACATGATGGCAGACCAGCTGCCCGCAGGATCCCTCAAGCAGGATGGGGGCAAGGCCAAGCTCCTCACCAACTCCTGTGTGTGCAGGCAAAAGGAGGTAGCCACTGATAAGCCTCCTCCTGCTCCACTGCAAATGATATGCAACATATTGTTGGTTTGAATAACTACAGATGCACATCATTTATGTCAAGCTGCACTGGGACCTTTAGAAGAAGTTGATTAACAAGCGCAAAAGGGAGAACACAAATGTCGCGATAACCTAGCGTGGGTTGGTTGTTCTTTAAACAACGCACAGTGCATCTGACAGACAATTGGGCCTACCTTGGTTTCTTTGCACTCACAATACATTCAGGGTCTTTTGTTTTACATTTTTGCAGCAGTTGTGCAACTGCAGGGCTTCTGAGATCCATAACCAGTACAGCACTTGGAAGCCTGGACTGAGTCAGTGTCCAGGGGGTGCCTGCCATCCTAGCACAGCGGATATGAATCCTGGACATTGGCCCAATGAGGTTCCAAATAGGTTGGTTCTTCCTTTTGGTTTCATGTGACAGCTGTCAGAGACAAACGTCATGAAAAAGTGGAAATCGTCATTGCTCATGAAAAAGAGGTGGTAAGATTAATAGCAAGACCTCCCCTCCACCCCTCAAATTAATGCTAATCTCAGGGGCTAATGGGAACGCAGAACAGTGCAAGATGTTATTGTTGTTAGTCACAAAGTCATGTCTGACCCATCGCGACCCCGTGGACAACATTCCTCCAGGCCTTCCTGTCCTCCTCCATCCCCCGGAGTCCACTTAAGCTCACACCAACTGCCTCAGTGACTCCATCTAGCCACCTCATCCTCTGCCATCCCCTTCTTCTTTTGCCATCTATTGTTCCCAGCATTAGACTCTTCTCCAGGGAGTCCTTCCTTCTCATTAGGTGGCCAAAGTATTTGAGTTTCATCTTGCATATCTGGCCTTCTAAAGAGCAGTCAGGGTTGATCTCCTCTAGCAGAAGGAGAAGGAAATGTCAACCCACTCCAGTATCTTTGCCATGAAAACCCCACGGACAGTACTAAAAAAAGTACAAGATACCCCCTTTTTAAAAAGTGTTCCTTTGTCAGGGCCCCCTGAGTTTTCTTGACAGAGAAATATGCAATCACAGAAACCATAATAAGTCCTGTTGGTAAAACCGTTTTAAAGGGAAGCAGAGTTTTGACCAGTAAGTATCATGTTATGGCGCTATAATACTTTTTTTTTTTAAGTGGCGGAGAAAGCTCTTTTTGTTTATCACCATTTTAGCCATTTTTTTGGTAAACAAGCCCTCCTAAAATACACCCCTTTTTCATTAAGACTGCAAATCTGCACATGTGACGGGGGATTCAGCCCCACTGAAAGCAGCAGGACTTCTTTCTGAGCAGACTGCAAAGTGTTAGTTTTAACACTTCATGGATAGTATTGGATAATCTTATTATATGACTAAATGCTTAGTGCTAAATAAATAATTAGTGAAGTGGAGTTAAGGGCTGCTTGATCGTTTTTAATGGCCTGTGCACGTAAACTGAACCTCCTCTCCTCCAGACAGCTTCCCAGTGAATGCATGGAATTTAGCAGGAAGATTGTACAGGAAAAGTGCAGTATCTGTAACAGTAGGGAAAGTCAACTGGAATTCTGTTTGTTGGGTACAGTGGAAAAGCCAAGAGGCATTAGTGTCAGGGGCCACTGGCCCAGAAGTGGCCTTAAGGGTTGGATGTCAAAGTCTGGCACTTTACTAAGCTCTGGCCTCTCGGGATCAGATTAGTCATAGGATTGCATTGTAATTGTAATGGTTAATTCCTTAGTTATGATGCCTGATCTTGCAAAACAGCTAGTTATGATGCATGATCTTGCAAAGCAGTTTGTTTATTTGTTTGACTTCCCCGGCAAGGAGAGGGCACTTCAAGCATTGCTTGCAGAAGTGACATGTTGTCTTCTCTAGAAATGTCCACTTTCAGGGTGCCCCTCCTTCCTCATGCCCGCAGCCTGAGTCATTCTTTCTCAGACTCTGCCTGCTTTTCTGTGTTTTTTCCCAAACTATGAGTAATCACTAATTTGTTCTTGTCCTGCTGGAGTGGGCGAGCAGGCGGCGTCTTCTGGCAAGAAGTGTGCTTGGCCTGAGGTTTGCCGGAGGAGAAAAATCCCTGTAATTCCAGCAAAGCAAGACGGCTTCTGCAACCAAGGGAGGGGGCTTTTTAAGACGGAGCTTGTTCTGTGCTGCAAGGCCTGGGGGGTGGGGAGAATCCCCACACTGGCTGCCTCATGCCACAGCGCTGCCCGGGCTCTTACTCAGCCAGAACCCTACCCAGCACTGAGCCACACTGGGCAGGCCGCAGCCAGGTCTGCTTCCCTCCACGGGGGTCTCTTGCAGGCGAAGCATCAAGGAGAGCTTGCTTGGAAGGCCGCAAGCCTGTCTGGCACTCTGGGCCCTGGCTGGAAATGCGATGGGTCAGAATGCTCTTCACTTAACGGAGGCAGAAGAGCACTCTGGGTCTTTACTACTCAGCTTTGTCCTCGCAGTTTTTTCTCTTTTTTTGGGGGGGGGGGTTACTACAGCTCGATATGACAAGGATCACTCAAGCCCTGCTGTGCGTATAACTTGCTGAGTGTTAGCAAAGGAGCACATCTGCCAGGAGCTAGCATATCGCTGCTGCAGCAACAGCCCACAGCAGAGCAGAGTGTCTCATTTAATGTATCCTGCCCTTCAGTTTACAGCAGAATCCCAAGAAGGTTCTTCTGTGGTATAACATGGCTTGGTGGGGCAACTGTCCCCCCTGACAGTAGCCCGCAGTACTGCGTAAACAACAGGTAGGCAACCTCTTTTGGGCTGTGGGCACCTTTGGCTATTTGACAAGCTGTCCTGGGCACTGCCACAAAATGGCCACCATGGGAGGTGTGGCAAAGGAGAAGTAGCCAGCCCCACGCACTGGGTACAAAGCAGAGGCGGGGTCTGAGCACCACACACGGTTCCACTTCATGGAACCCACCATTTTCAGAACCAACAGAAACCTGTCTCTCAGCTACTGGTGAGAAAATGTGCTATGCGCTTCTTTACTAGGGCTGCCATGGAAGGTGTCCGGGATTCTGTAGCAGCCACTGAATAACTAAGGCTAACATCTATGCGGGAGGTCATAAAATTTTGTTTTCCTGATGCTTCATCTGACTGCCCCGAAAGGAAATGATGTAGAGCTAGTGACATGAAATTGTTGCTGGACATTCTAGTAGTACACGGTATACATTTATACCCAAACAATATTATGCTATGGAAATCTTCAGAGTCAGACATGAATATGTTAAGGAACCACAAACAAGGCGACATAAAAATCTGTACCAAGGTAGCACACATTCCGCAGCAAGGAAAGCAAAGTTCTGCAACCTGGATCACTAACGTTACATATTTCCATATACTTATTCGAGTTGTTTTTGTTGTTTTTGCTAGCTGAAGCCTATATAGGTCTATCCCCATTTAGGAACATCAGCTGCTTGACTTCTGGAAATCTTCATCAGCACTCCGCTTCTAAGATTATACCAGCCATACAAGTCCATTATCGCTCTGTTAAAGATTAGAAACTTGGCTCGTATTTCCGCTGGTCTGTTTGTGGGTGGGAAACTGTGATTATTTTAAGGGGCTGAATGCTGTGCCCTGTATCAGCTTTTGCCCTTGGTCATGAAGTCAGAGAATACCCACAGCGAAGGAGAGGCATTGCCTCATCTCTTCCATGACGGGAATGTAAATTTTTTTAAACCTGTGCCTGACTTAGCACTTGCAAAGGTTTTTTCCCTAATAGGATCTAAGCCAGCCCTGCATCCCTTTGCTGAGCTGCTTCTGGCTGCACTGCAGTGCCCTCTGTCCATGCCACGCCATGATAGTACACACCACGGCAGGCAGGTTGGTGGAATGGCTTGGACGAGAACAGTGGCAAAGGCCGTTCTCGCAACTTTAGTGGCCTCTGGAGAGGAGGAGAGCAGCTGAGCAGAGTTTGAGGAGCTCTCTGGCCAGGGTCAAATGCTAGCCCAGAGGGAATGCCAGCTCGGGCTGCCCCAGAACTGATGGGCTTAGACATACCCCTTGGCCAGCATACCAGGGTGGAGAGCAGCAGTCGTTTGTCAGAGCAGTTTATTCTGGGGCAGGGAGCATGCGGCAGTCGCTAAACATAGTCTGTGGTTACTCTTCCTGGTCAAATGTGAAGAAGCGCTTTGCATGTGAAAAGAAGGCTGTGTGGCACTGTCCCCAGCTGTTGCTGCAACAAGACCCATGCCCGGGGGGGGGGGGATGGGGGGCTGCTTCCCCACCCATGCCTCTTGAACAGCAGGGGTCCCACTAAAGCTGTTGGTGCCCAACCAGAAGGAGGGATCCACCCAAATTCCACTTCCATGCATTTCATGATACGTCCTTGCTCTCTTTGTCTTGCCAGGTGGGAAGAGGAGTACACGTTGCGTGTGCAGCTGCAAGACCGAGTGAGCGAGCTGCACGAGGTGAGGCCCCTCCCGTCCCCTCTGCCCCCCGCACTTGCTCCTGCACCTCCTCTGGCGCTGACTTGAATGTCTGACTCCCAACTAGGAGGCCCAAGAGGCAGAAGCCTGTCAAGAGGAGCTGGCGATGAAGGTGGAGCAGCTCAAAGCAGAGCTGGTGGTTTTCAAGGGGCTGATGAGCAATGTGAGTGTATGTGCTGTTCTCGCCGCATGCATGCGCACACCTGCCGACTTCCTTCAGGGCCAGGCAGGTGGCAAGTGAGTCTCTGTGGTCTGGCTTCGGAGCTGGAGGTTAATCTAGTGCCTGCCTTTAAAATACGGTGTCCAGCCCGGAATGCCTCCACCCCCAGGAGATCTCTGAGTAGCGTGATTTGGCTGGAGGCGTCAAGAGGCCTTCTCAGATTTCTCTCTCTTCCTTTCCTTTCCGCTGGGCCAGAACCTTACTGAGTTGGATACCAAGATCCAAGAGAAGGCCATGAAAGTGGACATGGACATCTGTCGGCGCATAGATATCACCGCCAAACTGTGCGACGTGGCCCAGCAGCGCAACTGTGAGGACATGATCAAAATGTTTCAGGTGAGAACCACCAGATGCCCTTTCCATGTGCTGGGAGGAATCCAAACACTCCCCTTCCAAGCAAAATCGATCCTGCTGCTCCAACCTCATGCCATGAATCCACCTCTGTCACATGGGAGAAACTGGCCAGCGGTCTGAGTTTGAGGGCGGCCTCTGCGAGGCCCCCATGAGGCAGTGGTGAGCCAGCCCCACAGCATCTCTTCAGCCGGAGGCCGGTGGGCCCTGCTGGGGGAGCAGCTGCTGAAGAGGGAGACCTGGTGCGAAGCGTGGCTGTGTCTCTAACACCGTCTCTCTGCTCTCCTCCCCACCCCCTTCTCTCTCTCTCTCTCTTTGTCTTATTCACTTGCTCTCTCGCACTCGCTCTCACTCTTTTCTCTGGCTTCCCCTATAGAAGCAGTTGGTTAGTTTTTTTTCATTGAGCTGGAAAAATATGCAAGTTAGAAGCTTCTCTGTAAAATACAACGTAACTGTAAATCCTGGCATTTTTCTCCCTCTCCGTAATTCTTCTGTCTTGCTCTGTCTTCCCACCTCCATCTCTGGTGTGTGATTTGAGTTCCCTTACTGTGAACCTTCATCTGAATCCATCCTCAGCTGCTTAGTTTTTAATTTAAAAATAGAGATTTCTAAAATTGCATTTTAGCCATCGCACCATCTTTAACCTGGTCATAATAAGCCCGTCTCTCTCTCTCCCTCCCTCTCTCTCTTTCTCTCTCTCTCTCTCTCTTTCTTTCTCTCTCTCTCTTTCTTTCTCTCTCTCCCCCCCTTCCTTCTTTCCTCCCCCTTCTCTCTCTGTCTGTCTGTCTTTCCATGCCATCCTACTCCATCCCATTTTCCCTCCCTTCTCACCTGCCTACTTCTGACCTCCAACCCGACCTCGTTCTGTAGTCTCTGCACTTGTCTCCCATTAAGGTCCCAGCTACTGTGGGGCGGAAGCGGGAGCGAAAGCTGGTCAGTGATGAGGATACCTCCCTGTCTGAGAGTGAGACCTCCAAAAAACTGGAAGAGGAGGAAGAGGATGAGACCACGGCCATGAGCATCAACGAAGAGATGCAGAGGATGCTGAACCAGTTGTGAGTGGGGCCTGCTTTGTGGCAGAGGGAGAGATCAGCTGCTTGTGGGGCCACTGCCAGTCCAGCTGCCTCCTCAGAGGAGCACGGCCTGCTCTTCAGTGGCTCAAACAAAACTGGAATAATTTTCACGCTCGGCTTTCGCTTGCCTTGGTTTTGTAAATCAAAGAATCCTGTGAGTCTCTGTACAGCATTGCAGAGTTGTTTCGTGTGTGTTCTGGAAAAGCAAAAGAGTCTCCAGTTCGCCAAATGAGGGGACCTCTCTGGAATCCTACTCACCTTATTGCGGTGTGGGCTTACTACTTAAGTGAAGCCAATGTTTGTATGTAGGCTGGCTGCCTACCTGCTGGCCTGCCTCTGGGAGAGGCCCCTTTGTCCCGGCCCCAGGAATGCAAAAGCCAGCGTCCCTGAATCTTGGGCCTGCTGTGTCCCAGCAGGACACGGGGATGGACACCCAGCGCAGTGGCTGCTGCTCTCAGCACCTGGCCCATTTGCTTGCAAGGGCAGCCCTTCCAGCTTCCCTCTGCTGATAAATGACCCCCTTGCCCACAGGAGGGAGTACGATTTTGAAGATGACTGCGACAGCCTCACCTGGGAGGAGACAGAAGAAACATTGCTGCTGTGGGAGGATTTCTCTGGCTACGCCATCGCTGCAGCCGAGGCCCAGGGCGAGGTAATGGAAAGGGGCCTCGTTGCGTGCCGTGTGCCCGCGGCCACCTCCCCTCTTCTTTTGCGGGGCTCTTCTGCCCTTGGATACCTTTTGAGCCTGCACGTGTAAGGGAGGCGTTCGGGGTTACACATCCAGTGTGCTCAGAAGAAGCAAAACGGATCAGTCGAACGTCTGAGCCGAGAATTCCTGGAGGCCCTTTCGCGGTAGAATAAGTCCTGGCAAGAGCATTGAGCCTGGCTTGCAGGCCGCTGGCCATCGCCTGGCAGGAGGGACTGCGCTCCACCCCTCAAAGCCGGCCTGCACAGCTGCGGTGCAACAAAGCCGGAGCCGCCCCGTGCAGGCAGCACGTGCTGTCCTGGAGAGCAGCTGCCATGTTTCTACTCTTCTGGTTGAACAGAGTGCAGCCTGCCTGAGGTCGTGACATGACAAATGAGGGGCTCGGAGCTGTACTGGGCATCGTAGGGCTGCCATTTTGGACTTCAGCTCCCATCAACCCTGCCAGTGGGGACAAAAGTCAGGGATGCTGAGGTTGCAGTCTAAAATGTCCGGATGGCGCCAGCAGGGGGAAGGTTTTGCAGTGGAACAAGTGGGACCTGAAGGAGAACGCTGCCTGCCAAGGGGCGTGTGCCTGTCTGCTTCCAGCCGGTTGTGCCTCATGGGGCTCCTTGGGCCATGCGGAGGGAAGAGGTTCCAAAGGCTGTTTTCCCGCTTGCCCCTTGTCTCATCTTGCCTTGCCTTGCCTTGCCTTGCCTTGCCTTGTCTCGTCTTGCTAGAGGGCTGCCAGCCCCAGACCAGAGTGCTTTAGGGTATATACAGCAAGGTAAGCCATTCTGGAAACGAAAGCATCCCCACGCCCTGCTTCCAGGCTGCTTACGCTATGACATCAGGAGCTCGTCCTGGCATGTGTCCTCTCGTCCCCTGCCCCCTCTGCCAGCCAGCCGCCCCTGGGAAACATGCTGCTCTCGGCCATGCAGCAATCCATAGATTCTGCCTGAAGTGCCTTCCCTGCATCTCGCTCATCTCCCCTTGTGGGTTCAGCCGGCATACACATTCCTGAATCTCACAACTGCTGAGGCAGTTCTGGTGCTTTGTAAAAAGTGTAATGATCCTTTCATGCAAAAACTCCTGGATATCATTCTCCTCTGCACATAGTACCAGGGAGGTTTTTCCAGGCAGAGATGCAAGAAGAAGAAGAAAAAACCAAATTGCATATTGATCCACCTGTATTGTATTAAGTTTGATGGATCAGAAGCTTCGACACCTGAATAGGCTGCGGTAAGGGCCCCAAATTTGGCTTTTAGGAGGAAACTCTCCATGTGCGGAACTGTTACAGCCAGTACAAACTCCATTGGCTTTCATGTGCTTGCGTGGAGCCGCAGAACGTCTGTCCTAGTCATGGCTAGAGTAGTGAGGATGGTCAAGCAAGAACTGAGGCCATGTCCCCACCCGCCTGTGATCGTGGCGCAGCTGCGCTCACTCTTGGCTTAACTTCAGTTACAGGCAGTTGCAAGGGTAAGAGGATAGTGTAGCTGAGTGGCAGCTAAATCCAAGAGTGTGGCTTGTCTGAAGTCACCCAGTGAGACCATGGCGTGCAGGAAGATCCCAGCCGCAGCCCTCCTGACTTGCAGCCCAGCCTCCACCGCCTTGCTTGCATGAGCTCTCAGCTTAGGATGTGCTCTAATCACCTCTCTCTCGCCCCAGCCTGGTAACCTCTGTTTTCTGATGGATGACACCTGTTTTCTTTCCTCCTGGGGCACTGCATTTCCCTTGCCAGCAGCCGGACGATAGCTTGGAGAAAGTGATCAAGGACACCGAGTCACTTTTCAAAAGCAGAGAAAAGGAATATCAAGAAACCATTGACCAAATAGAGGTAGGAACAGAAGACACAGAAACCTGTCCAACAATAGAATATTCACGGTTGGGTCCAGGGTCTGCCTGCTATAGTGGGAAAGGACCCTGTCCTGCTTCTGCCTGATTCGGGGGAATCCCTTCAGCTCTCACACCAGAGCTCACCCTGTTCTGCAGGATCTGCTAATCTTCTGATAGCATTTTCAGGGGTCTGGAGAAATTGCTTTGGAAGCAGGGTCAAAGTTTGCAAACTGCAGGATATCAGCTTGCTCAAATCAATATTTGGGCTTTGCGGGATCCTTTTAAGGCAGTCGTGTGCATCCTGCATTGTGGCTTCATTTCTCTCTCCTCTCCTCTCGCTGCTTTTGTGCCACTCACGGTCAGGCCTGGCCTCCCCTCAGCTCTAGCAGTCTTGTGTGTGGGTGTTTGTAGGCGTGCTCAGATGCAACCCCAGGCCTGCTGGCCGTACCCAAGGTGATCCCCAGGGCCAGGCAGGTTATATGTTCCTGTCTCTGTATCACCACAACTAGAAATTAGTTGGGAGGGGGGTGTTTGGGGGAAGCCCCTGGGAATCCAAGGGAGCAGTGAAAACTATCCGAAAGAAGCCCTTTCCTGAATTTCCCAGACAGACAGCAAGTTTAGTCCCACAACACAGTGCTTTGTCCCTCCCACCCCCCAGGAATGGCCTGTAGCCTTTTGCCGCTGTGAGAGACAGTGCTGGGCCCTCTGGGCCCGCTGATTTCCACGCCCCTAACCTGAGTCTGTCTCTCAGTCACACCGGAGTTTCAGCAGCTGGCTCCTGTGTGTGGCAGGCGGCAGGGAGGGTTGCAAACCCCGCAGGCAGCCCCAGGTGCTCCACGAGCGGTGATGCACCAGGCGGGGGCAAGCGGGAGATTGGCTTGGGGCAGCAAGGTTGCTGGAGGTGGCCTCGCAGTGGGCGGCACGGCTAACAAGGGCCCCTCCCTGCTCCCCTCTCGCACAGCTGGAGCTTGCAACAGCCAAGAATGACATGAACCGGCACCTTCACGAGTACATGGAGATGTGCAGCATGAAGCGTGGGCTGGACGTGCAGATGGAGACCTGTCGCCGGCTCATCACCCAGTCTGGCGACAGGTGAGCACGGTTGTGGGGGGCTTGCTGGGTTCCCAGCCTGGCTCGGGGGAGGCAGGGCAGCTTCAGTCTGTTTGGGTCCTCTTGCTTGCACCGGGAAGGCCAGCAGGATCTCGGGGTGAGAGATGCAGGCTGTTAACCAGGGCTGCCGGGGAGGGGAGGGGAGGGGAGTGTGTGCCTTACTGGGGAGGGGTGACAAAGTTGGGCTGGATTCTGAGTGATTGGTTGTAACCCCCCCCTTGCAGACTTGCAGGAGTTGTGTTTCGTGCCATGTGTGTCTAGAAGGTGTTGCAGTTTTGACAGATGCAACCGCTGTCGAAAGACAACTTCTACCGGACAAAAGAAGCATCGCTGACCTGCTGGGCTTTTTCACTAGCTTATGGGACAATGAATGCAGAGGAGCGCTGGGCTGGGGGGTATACCTGCCTGCCCCCTCCTCATGCCCCTGCAACCCTGGGCATGGCAAGGCCCCACGGAAGTCTCCTTGCCCTCCTCAGAATCCCTCCCACAGGGCCCAGCGTAGCCGCCAAGTCGCCCCGCCAGTTCGCAATGCCCTGCTTCGAGCACCGGGTCCTGCCGCTTCTCTGCCCCGCCAGCCTCGCATTCGCCCCCCAGATCTGCCTCCCCCTCCCTCAGCCCCAGTGCCCGTGTGACCCCCGCCCTTTTTTTCTTTCAGAAAGTCTCCTGCTTTCACTCCAGTACCGAACAGTGACTCGGCCCCAAACGAGGAGACGGAGGAGTCCGATCATGACCTCCCAAGTGACGCCTCCATAAGATAATGGGGGAGGCTCTCCCCCTCTGCACCTCCCTCTCCTGGCCTGTGGGGGGAGCCCACTTCTAGCTGGGGCTGTGCGAGGCGGCGGGGGCAAAGCGCCACCGTTAGCATTCTGCCCCTTGGCCTCTCCACCCGTGGAGGCAAAGCGCGGTACAGTTGCCCCTGGGGACCTGGCCTCCTGCCTTTTTCCCCCTCTGACCACCTCCTTTCCCTCCCCTTGCTCCCTGTCCCTTCCCTCTCCTGGTACGTCGGTGGGCTTTGGTGGGGAGGCTCCCACCTTATTGTAGCTGCTCCGCCCCAGGTTTGCCTTACGAAGCACCGTCTTTCTCGTCGCCTCCTAGCATATGTGACTCTCTTCCTCATGCTACACATAAGCAGAACTGGATCGGTTTATGTCTGCAAACCTGAACTTTCCCTTGGTGCCAATTGGGCTGTAGGCGGGATGCCACCGTTCTGCCTGTAAACTTCTGTACCCTCCGGGCCACCTTGAAAACCGTAGTGAGAGCCTCTCCTTGCGGGGATGAAGAATGAGCCACAGTCTCCCTCACCTCAGCCCCGTCCCTGCATTTTGCTTAGTTGTGCACTCTTTGGCACAAACGTTGTATGTGATGTGCTCTGTCTGTAACTAAGAGTATTAAATGGAGAACGTGCTTTTGTACCACTTGTCTGCGTGAGATGCTTTTTCTGAAGCGTGCCTCATGGTGGGAGCCCCTGACAAGAAGCTCTCTGTACACGTCTCCTGCTGTCCTGAGCAGTCCAGTGGCCCAGTTTTCAGGAGCCACCTAATTATTCACCCCCATGTTGTGTGCTTAGGGAATCTATCTCATAGCATTCTCTCCCTCAGAAACTCACTGACACTCAGAAACTCACTGGAAACTCATGTTTTCACACAACAATTGCACCGGTTGCCATAGTGCAGTTTTGTTACCAAGACAGACAGTACGACAGACTAACAATGGTAAAAAAATCCACCATGACTTGTGTTGCCTGAACCCTGTACGCGGGTGCAAAAAGCACAGGTTTGCTAAAGCTTTCAGTAGCTAAGCACCTAATTTTAGGGGCTATTTGCTAAATGAAGGTTCACAGCATTGTCTGAAGTGCCTGATCCTGCCCCATCTTGGAAGCTTAAGCAGGGTCAGGCCTGGCTGAAATCTGGATGGATGACTTAGATGTTGTGAACTGCCCTGAGAGCTTTGGCCATGGGCAGTGCAGAAATGTAACAACGGTAAGACGTGTATGCATGGGGGGAAGTTCTCCCTCCACTGTCGCATCCAGGAATTCCCTGCCCTGCCCTAACAACTTTCTCCATTTATCATCCCACGACAACTTTTGTTTCTCCCACTCCTGCTGTGATAGACAGCAACTAACACAATTACAAAAAAATGCGGTTGAACTATGCAAAATCAAGGTCAAGCACAAACAAATGTCGAGGCAGCAGTCTTCCGCACGAGCTACATGGGCGTAAAAGAGCCCACCTCAACAAAGCTGCCTTAAGTGGCCAACGGAGCCCACAATGAAAGCTCCTTGTGCGGCTCAGAGGCAATGTGGGGAAAAATGGGGTCGCTTTTGTTTTACAGATTGATTTGAGATGGTGTATCACATAGAGAGGCCTTCACTCCTAGTTGTTATGGAATACCAATTCCAACACTCCTGAATGTTGAGACTCATGGAAAGAACGCAATAAAATCTAAATTGGATAGAATAGCCTAGTGGTTAGAGGACACGTTGGCAAAGTTCCATAACTATATGATTGAAAATATCAACTTTTTTGTCTGTTTGCTGAGCTTTTCAACTCGGCTTCTATGAGTGGCATCCATAAGAGCACTTGCTGCAAACTTTACATGTCTGATGAACAGACTTATATTGAACCATTCAATCATGTAGAACTCAGTCTGCTTTTCAATCACTTGATTAATCTGAATTACAACTATGGAGAAAACGTCTTTTCCTTCGAGTGACCTTTTGGACAGACTGGTGGTCTCTTTAAGCCAAGCCTCCAGACAAAACTACGAGTTTGCGACCGCTGCTGCACCCTGGTTGCCTGAATGAGACTGTCCTGGAAGAGGCTGGTCAGCAGGAATTCTGTCCTTCCTTGCACTGGTGTTCAGGCTGAGCTAGCAATGTTTTCCATGAAGTTCTTTTAATAACTTAAAACAATTGTATGCTGTACAGAAACTGAAATGCAGTGATTTGCTCACTCTTGGTGCATAAACCACACTTATGTAACAGATTTTTGTTGTTAATGGGAAAAATTCATTTTTCCCCTGGGCAGCATAGGAAGTCCACTGCCAGTGCTGGTGGAATGTGGTTATACAAATATCACAAGTGCTGGAAAAATATTGCTTGTGTCATCACCAAAGCCAGACAGGACCATTATTCATTCTCTCTCTCTCTCTCTCTCTCTCTCTCTCTCACACACACACACACACATGGGGGGGGGAGTGAACGAGTGCACCCCCACACCACCATTTTGTGACCTGGCTTGTAACCTTTTTTACTGAGCTGTTTTCTAAAAACAGAGCAAAATGTTATAAAAGTCCAGCTAATTGTCACCCTTGCTGCTCCATCTCTGAGGCTAAACCACCTAAGTCAGATCCCACATATAACAGGTTAATTTAAGACTGTTAAAATAAGCATTTACAGCAACATGGTTTTAGTTCCTTGAAGTCCCTACCATTCTCTGCTGGACAGAATGCTCATTTTGCCTTTATTTTGAAGCTAAAAATACGATCTGTTTTGAGAGGAGCGAGCACATCTGCTTTTTGCTTTGGAGCTCCCCCAGACCCAGGGGCTAAATTCTTTCCCATCCTAGAAGCAAACCTATGTACAGCTGAAGCCCTTCCATCTTTAACCAAGCTTGAGGGGTGCACCCCTCAGTCCAAAATCTGGGGAGCACTGCAGCCAAGAGGGTTGTTCTCAGGAGGCAACAGCTGGAGCCTGACACTTCTGGCACCAAACTCCTTCAGGCTCTCTAGCCCTAAAAATGCATCGCTGTGACAGAATTCCATTGTGATGTCTCAAGCGGCAGACTTGGGGAGTGGATTCGGCCACTGTCGGCATCTTCTTGGTGGGAAGTTTTGAGAAAAAACTAGGCCTGTGAAAATATTTATTTTGCCGGAGGCAAAAAAGCTCAGGAATGTTACAGGAAGGCCTGAACGTGCCAAGGCCTCTCAGAACGAAACCGTGTCGCTTCGGAGCCACCTAATGGCCGCTGACAGCACGGACATGTTCGGGCAGTTGCCGCTGGCTCTGGGATTTAGCAGTAGCCTGGTACCCTGGTAAGTGGGTGACTGCAGCGCCCCATGCAGGCTGGGGGCAACATAGCACCCCAAGCTAGTCCGAGTTTATAGACAGACGTTTTCCAAAGGAGTGGAAACCATTTACTTTTCACTGATTTCAAGGAACAAAGAGCAAATCCTGTTCCATGTTAGATTGACTTTGAAAATGCATCTATAGCTTTCTGAGCTGACCATTAGGAGAATTCTGTGAAGCCCTTCGGCCTTTAGTGTCTGCATTTTTGCAGCTTTTATTGTAACTTTTAACAATATGAATGCTTAAAATAATAGAAATCTTGCAAATAACTGGGGAGGATTCTACTGACCCTTCTCAAAGTGTTCCCCATATCTGCAGCTTACTATGTTCCACTGCAGAAAAATGTTACATGCTAGAACTGCAGTGATGTTAAGGTCACATAAAATTTACTACCTGCTTAACAAAACACAGCTTAACACTGCTCATAATCTACTCCTGTAGTGACAGTCAAGAGAACCAGGGTGGGTGGGGTAAGCGAAGAACGAGTATAAAGAGCAATTCTTGTCTATACTGTTATGTCTTTACAGTGAGCAGCCAAAACTGGTCCTGCATCAAAAAAGGAGTTTTGTTATGTCAGGGAGTCCAGCTTCCCCAAAGTAGTCTTGTTTATCCCCACATAGTTTAGTGGCCAAGACCAAAAAAAATGGGAACTCCTCTTCACTAAGTGGAGAAGCTCCAGAAGGCAGTTTCCCTGCTAGGTCAGACAGGCGTCTCCTTCTGCACCTGTTAGTGGTACCCCATGGATATGATCAAGCAGGTGTTCTTAAGCAACTGTGGACATAGCTCGGGGAGGAATAGCCCAGCTAGGGTGCAGAGCGTGTGTACCAAATACACAGGTAAGATGCTGTCACTCACTCCATTTTTAGCAGGAGAGCTGGTGAATAGAATGCTGCCTATTCAGAGGGGATGGCAGTGACTGTGGGGGATTTAACTCTACACCCCACAGCTGTCACCCAAGAACAAAGAGCTGAGTGCTCCATTTGAAAGGCATAGGAAGTGCAGCTGCTGCTTGGAGTCAAAGGCTGGGCTGCAGGGCTACTCTTTAGAATGAAACTCAAAAACTGGCTATTCATCTTTTGTAGGAAAAGCTTCATGGTATCTGCCAGCATCTTATTAAAAGTTAAGACAGATATTCTGGCTTACAGTTTGGTATTGGAGATGTACCAAGATCTTCCACAGAACTGTCTCCTGGATTACTGCATACGGCTCTGAAAAGTGGGCTTTTTAAGATGCTTTCAAAATATGTTGGATAGCTTCCAAAATCTTGGTCCAGAGTGAGGGAGTCCCAATTAAAATCAAGGCAGAACTTTTCCTAGAAGCGACAAGAAAGCTGAAGCTGCCATGCTTTGGGCAGTGAGCGAGCAGATAGGGAAAGATGGAAGGCAGAAGGGGAAGATATGAGATGGATCAATGTCATAAAGGAAACCAGCCTTGAGTTTGCGAGAGCTGAGCAAGGTTGCCAAGGACAGAGCGCTTTGGAGTGCTCTCATTCATAGGACTGACTTAAGTCACAGGCAACTTGATGCAGCAGGCACACCTGCAGACCCTGCACCATAAACTTCAGTCCCACTAGGGATGAGGCTAAACTCAGTTCCACACGCACCAAGGCATCAAAGACAACCCCTTCTACTGAGCAAAAGTGAAGGCTGTGATAGCACAAGACTGTGCCTGCTCTCAAGTGATCCAATAGTTCAGGTATTTGTGAACACACAGCTGAGTTTTCTAGTGACTGCTTGCTTCATAGAAAGCATTACAGGAGGAGCGCTCTAGCCAGAGGTGCTCTTGGCCAGGTTTCCACACTATTGCATCAGTCTCCACCTTGTTCTAGGTATGACTGTTCTTTACAGACAGGTTCAGGTTATTACCCAATAAAACTGCAACCAAGAACTGCTTTTTATGAACTCGGTTGCTTAAAAATTAGAGGCATTTTAAGCACTTGGTCTAGACAGACGCTTTCCACCAATCCATACCGCTGGAAGAATCCCCAGGCTGGACGAAGCGCAAGGAGCCATTGAAACACTTACAGGAGGCAGTGCAGCATCCCACCTCAGCAATGAACTTGCCCAGAGGTCTTCCACAGAGCAGCAGCAAGCTGTCACTGAGCAATGCCACAAGTGGCAGCATTGAAGCTGTGTATGTAGAAACTGGCCTTCTCCCTCAACAGTCCCCCTTTCCCCCAAACAAGAGAAAGACCAGAATATTTGAGACAGTGATGACTTTTATTGAGAGGGGAGATGTTACTGAAACGTCAAAAGTTTCTTCCAGCCTCTCCACTTCCTCAGAGGCTGATGGAACAAGGGAGCCTCTAACTGCAAGGTACAGAGCCAAGTTGTATGAAAAAAGGGTGTTCTGTCTTTACTCCTTAGATGCCATGTGAACCAACAAGTCTACCACACGGTTGCTGTAGCCAAACTCATTGTCATACCTGGAAAAGAAACCAGGGAAAAAATGTTGGATCTCCCTATTTCTTATCGGAAGATAGTATTGGAAGGGAAAACAGAAAGAAACTCTTATTACTCAAGTGCTATTTCATCTCCCAAGCCAATTAGCCACTCATTGCTGGATGACCAGAATTATTCAAATTCTGAATTATTCAAATGCTAGGATTTCCCCCATTTCTCCAGACAAATCAACCAGCCTAAATCTCTTACCAGGAGATCAGCTTGACGAAGTGATCATTGAGTGCAATGCCAGCAGCTGCATCAAAGGTGGAAGAGTGGTTATCACCATTGAAGTCAGAGGAAACAACCTTTGGGAAGAGCAGAAGCAGCACTTACAATGCATACTGAGGCTGAGTATCATGACCTCCACCTGGAACACCCCCACATTCATCCATGGCCAGGCACACATGAGGGACAAAGGGAAGTGTTATATGGCTACATTCAGGCATGCACACAACACTTGGCAGGGCCTTTGAAATGGTCAGAACAGAAATTGTACAAAAATCCAGCATACCTGGTCCTCTGTGTAACCCAGGATACCCTTCATGGGGCCCTCAGAAGCAGCCTTCACAACCTTCTTAATGTCATCATATTTGGCCTGTGGGGAAGAGAACCAAGTGAGTCCAACTTCTGCATTTGGGTGTGCCTATGTAGCAACTTATGTTAAAAGTCCCTTCGTACAGCCCAAGTCACATGCCAGAGCAGAGGCTTGGCACAGTAACAGCAGCCAAGAGACATAGCTCTCCTCCCCATTTCCCAAGCTACTCTGCTGAAAGGGCCTGGAGTCAATTCGTTTTACTGTTGTAGAAAAACGCATGAAGCCAGCATTGGGCAGATCCAAACAATCCCTGCAGTCTGCAGGACAGAGGACATTAGAGCTGGAAATGAGTGGGAATCAGTCCTACAGATAAACATGTATGGAGGTTACATGGCAGAGAGCGCACAAACCTGAGACCCACTATTGAGTGGGGCGATTCAGCACTGGCAGGTACTGCTCAGACCTACAGTGTTCCACACTAGAGACCCAGAAGAAAAGGTACCCCAAGATACTCACTGGTTTCTCCAGGCGGCATGTTAAGTCCACAACAGAAACATTTGGAGTTGGGACACGGAAAGCCATTCCTGTGAGTTTTCTGTGGGCATGGGACACTTTGGTTAGGGCACACATCCTCCTCCCTTTGACAGCCCCTCCCATCTCCCGTCATCATGAAGACTTACCCATTTAGCTCAGGAATGACCTTGCCAACAGCCTTAGCTGCACCTGTGGATGCCGGGATGATGTTCTGAGCAGCTCCTCGGCCATCTCTCCACAGCTTGCCAGAAGGTCCATCCACAGTCTTCTGTGTGGCTGTGATGGCATGGACTGTGGTCTGGAGCAGAAAGAACAGGAGCACTGAGGTCATGTTTTGGGAGCTGCTATCTCCATCACCTCCTTCTAACCCGCCTCTCACCTTTATGGCCCAACTTTGAACACAGTGTGTAGAGAAAAAGGACGGCCCTGCCCAGCTGTACATAATCAGCACTGCACCCAAAATTTACTGTGTCGAGGAGATTGAAGGGGTCAAAGAATCCTCGCAGGACAGCCACAACAAGAATATAAAGCTGGTTATTTAGGTGTGTTTCTTCTTGATGACCGATAGGACGGAACATGTCAGGCATTGTATGCTACTTGTGGAGTTCTAAGCAGGGGGCTTGGTGCTAATGCCAGTGCTGCTCCAGGGTCTTGACAGGAGAGCCAAGGGTGCGAGTGAACAAGAAACTGGGACAGTCAGGAGCACGCAGTTCACCTACCATAAGGCCTTCTACAATGCCATAGTTGTCATGGATGACCTTGGCCAGGGGAGCCAGGCAGTTGGTGGTACAAGACGCATTGCTGCGGAGAAATGAGTGATTGGATGGGTTGGCACACTGCCTTCACCCCTTCTGGAAGGCTCCCCGGTCCCATTTCAGTGAGAGCAGCACTCTGCTCTGGCTGCAGCCACCACCATTGCTCTTGCATGCTTACCTGACAATTTTGAGGGAGTTGTCATATTTCTCATGATTGACCCCCATCACAAACATGGGAGCATCAGCTGAGGGGGCAGAAATTACAACACGCTTCGCACCACCCTTCAAGTGAGCCTGGAAGGAGGAAGAAAGCAACTTGCTTTAGCATTCTTCAAAGTGTAGAGAGAATGCGTTCGTTACGGACACAAAGCCAACCAGGGCAGGGCCTGCCCAGAAGAACCCTGCCACTTAAAGAGCCCCTTCAAAGGTGACTGTGGCAGTGTGGAAGCCGCAGTTCTATGAATTTGTCCTGAACAGTGACTTCTGGAAGCTGTCAGACCTGATCATTGCCCAGTGGGGGAGAGACTTGGTGGAAACAAACAGAAAAAGGATTGTGCCACCATGGGAAGATAGGAAGTGGGCCCCCGAGAGATGTTTACTTGAAACATCTGAACCAAGTCCCCCTCATACAAGTGTCGGCATCATTAGACTCACACCGCTTCACCAGGCTGTTATATTGCACGCTGAACAAAAGACTGATTTTTACTTCTTTCCATTTGATGCAGGTGCCCCTTCAGCTTCCCCTCCACATCGGGAAATGCCCACAGCCTCCACTTACACTGGCTTTCTCGGTGGTGGTGAAGACACCGGTGGACTCCACAACGTACTGTGCACCAGCATCACCCCACTTAATGTTGGCGGGGTCGCGCCTGCCGAAAGAAAAGAGAGGGGCCATTTACAATCGGTGGGGCCACCTTCTGCCCAGCAGGGGAAGGCAGCGTGGACTGAGCATTACTCACTCTTGGAAGATTGTGATGGCATGTCCATTAATCACGAGTTTCCCATTCTCGGCTTTGACAGTGCCATGGAAACGGCCATGAGTGGAGTCATATTTAAACATGTAGACCTGAAATTGAGATACAACATTAATTCTGCTCCTCCTCGCCAGAATTCCATTTAAGTCCTCTTCAGCCTTCTCCAAAACACATTTTTCTTCTTTCCAAGCTGCTCACACATACAACTCCATCATTTATCCAGTGCCAGGAAAGAGTGCTCCCTATGACTGGGCATGTAATCAACTCTAAATTGTATATTGGGGGCATTCTGTTAGCTGCCTTCTGTTCTACTTTGTATTAGCTATGACAGCTGTTTGAATTAAGTAGTGAATCTGGATTTTAAAATTTGCAGTGTATTTTAATGACTTTTTTACATGTTCTCTGTATTTTATATCACACTTTTACTGTAACTCATGTGCTGCTGCTGTGAACTGCCTAGAGAGCTTCAGCTATGAGGGGACAGTATAGAACTAAAACTACAGCTGTGTCCACAGAAAGTGCTGAAGGTTGTCCACGTATTGCTTCACACAGTATTTTCTCCAGACAATCCTGGACATGCATTTATGAAGAAATTTGGATGGTGAACAAATATTAACCTACCGTGTGGCTAGCAAAGACCTAATTAAAGACATAACTGAAACTGACATTTTAACCAGTTCCGTAATTTATAATATTTGCTTTATTGGGATCTTATATGAGCATTTCATATTGTTATTAGTAGCATGTAACTATACTGCATATAACTGGGTCTCTGTGGATGCTTGTGGTGAGCCATTAGAGTCTACTTCTTCATTGTTTTCAAATGGCATTTCGTTTATACAGGGATTGCATGATTTTGGCCATATGCATTTGGCTCAGTCTCTGCTGTCACCAATGAAGGGCCCTTTACTCTTTAAGAGGCTTCGCCCTGCCACACCCAGCTCTGCCTGCAAACTTGCCTTATTGACACAGTAGTACCGTATTTCTGGAAAATACTGGAGGTTTATTTAATGACATAAGGAAGCTTGCAAGGCATTCAGTCTTGCACTAAGTAGCAGGAAATCTCAGGCCTGCCGAAAGTCAGGGTCTTTCCGTGTTCTCACCATGTAGTTCAGATCAATGAAGGGGTCATTGATCGCCACAACCTCAACTTTTCCAGAGATGAAGGCAGCTCTGGTGACCAGACGGCCAATACGGCCAAATCTAGAGAAATAAAGACAACAGCGTCATCATCCTCAGAACGGATTCACAATCATCCTCATTTTCACTACTCTGTGGGTAGGAGTCAGCAGAATACTTTGAGGCATTATCCAGGATCAGGTATGTCACAAGGCTGCTTGCAATCAAAATGCTATTATCCTGCAATCAGATGACAAAGCCAAGCATAGCCCAGAGGGTCTGACTCCAGTCTGGGCAAAGCAATTGTGCTATCAGCAAACTGCCTGCTTCAGGCACCAAGATCTCTCACTATCTCCCCCCCCCCCCAGTAATTAAGTTAGCACTGGGCACAATGGTGCAATGCAGAACTCATTTTGAAATGCAGCTTGCAGCCAAGTCCTCCCCAAAGGATTGTGTTCTACATGTTGCACCTGTACCACTCTCATGTGCCACTACTAGAAGTGCCCAAAATCTTGCATCTGAAGCAAAAATCCCATCTTGCCTCACAAAGAGGCTACCCTCTTAGAACCACCAGATTCTGGTGGCTGATATGAGTTCTGGGAGAAGAGCACAGGAAAGGGCCATTCCCCCCGCCCCCTCTTTCTAGCTGTGCTCAGGGCCTGGGCAGGTAACTGCAGCCATAAATACCATCTCATCTGTGCTCAGAGTTGCAAATCTTGCAGAGTCCTACAACAGTCTAGCCTGGGATACCCTGACCATCTTTCTTGGATAACAAGGTGAAGCCTTTGTGTTTGAGACAAAGGGAATCCTTCCATGAAAGTGAACAACATTCTCTTGCTCCACAGTGACTTTTCCAGTCACTCTCCTTTTAAGCTCTTAAAATTTTAATCTTATCCTCCAAAATGGTTGGAACTGAGAACAACCCAGCACTGGCATCTGTATGTAGGCCAGGGGGACTTCAGTTGTCCTATTCAAGCTACAAAGATCACTTTAAGTAAGGGCAGTGTCTTAAAGTTACTGTCTTCTGCTAGTCTGTTTTCAGGGCTGCTCTGAGGCTAAAGTCCAGCAAGAGTTAAACCCCCTGTACAAAGAAAAGTTTTGTGATCACACGAAGCCGCCTTGAGGCATGCTCACCCAGCTCACACCATGCAGCTCCTCACTATCCTTTCAAGCCCTGCAACCTGAGATGCTGGAGAGCAGCAACAGACCCCAAAGCATTTTATGAGTAAGTAGCCTTTCAGCCACTTATCTGGGGACCCCGGACATGAATTCTCATGGAAACTTTCTTTGGCAACCCTTGGGTTGAGAAGGGCACTGGTCCCCTTTCTGGGTAATACCACTTACAACTTTTCTTCTCTGCACCCCATCCTGCCTCAAAAAGGTCAGGCACTAACTTTAGAGACAGTTCGCTCTCACTTTCTGTCTCGGCTGGAGCAGCAGTTATCTGGTTACAGCCTCCAGCCTCCTAGCGGCTGGGCAGAAGGTCACATTCTTTGTGAGCCCTGCTCTAATCGACAGACACACAATCCTTCCAGTGAAATCCAAGAAAGGCTTGGATTTGTTCTAGGGCACAGGGAGGAGCAGGCGATGGATACAAGAAGCGGGGTGCAGAGGACCACAGAGCTGCAGGCACCCCTCGCTGCTTCCTGCTGGGAGTGACTCAGCAAGCGAGCGAGCAAAGATGGGGGAAGTGAGTCACCAGCACTCCTCCTCTCAAGCCTAGGCACATCCTGGCCCACACTTCCCCCATGTGCTTCTCGCAGCAGAGAAGTCAGAAGGGGCTCCAAAATCTGCTCTGGAGAGAGAGCAGCTGCACCCACAAGAATACAAGCCGATCTTGTGTGAGAGAAACAGCTGCAGGGAGCCACAGATGGGCCAGAGTGACCTTCAGGCGTCCTTGCTGGGAGGAATACTGGGCTAGGTTCTCTCTTCCTTCCCCCCCCCCCGCGCCCGCAGCCCCCAAGAGCTGCGAGAAGCTAGAAGGCAGACAGCAACAGGCATTCAGACGCCAAGAGCTCCCATTGGCCGGAAAGTTCTTCAAGCGCTACCAGGGGCAGAGGAAGGGGCAGCCCCCTCCTTCTCCGAGCAGCCGCGGCCCCCCCTCCCAGGCCCCTCCCTCCCCTGCCATGCTCAGGCAGGCTCGCTGCACGTCCACCCTTCCAAACTCACCCGTTAACTCCAACCTTCACCATCTTTGTCTCTGGAAAAAGTGTTCCTGGAGAAAGAGAAGCCACAGGTTGGTCAACACGCCGAAGAACTTCAAAGGGGGCGCCTCTCCAGCGTTCCCGGCTGCCCCCGACAGCCTTCCGCCAGGCCCTGGGTTGCAACAAGTACGCTTCACACTCGCATTAAGCTAATAGGACCCCTTCTCCGTCCCCAGCCGCGTCCCCCTGCCCTGCACCGGCGCCCCGTCTCCTGACGGTGGAAAAGGGCCGCCCATGCCCGGGAGAGGGAAGCAAAGCGGAAGACTGAAAGGGAAAGTTTTGCGCTGCGGAGGAGGGCGTGCACGCTCGCTTCACGAAGAGGCTGCCGGCCCACGGCTGCTTCCAGCCCCGGGAGAAGCGGCTGCCCTGCCCGGCGCAGGCCAGTCCCGGGAATGCTGCTACCTCGGGGCTCTTCCGCCCCAGCTCGAGCAGCCTCCGCCCTCCGGCCTGCCGGGAGCGCCCCGGCGCTGACCTCCACCCTTCCCATTCGGCCCCACTCGCGCTCACTCGGCGGGGCCGCCTCCCCAGGGAGCACCCACGGGCTGCAAGGGTCCTCTGCGCGTCAGCGTCCGCGTCCACGCCCGCTCCACCAGAGCCCGCTTTACTTTCTGCGCGATGGACGGGACGGGCGCAGCACCAGCTGCAGCAACTTTTGCACTTCGCCTGGGAACTCCGTAGGACCTCCCGCCCGCCTCCCCAGCTTGCACGGCTCCTTGGGCCCTAAGGAGACCGAGACTGAGAACCACACCTTCCCTCCCGGCGGCGGCTGCTTACCAAGGGCTCCCTGACCTAACTCAGCTCCGCAGTGCAGTGAGGAGGTGAGACGGAAGCGCTCCGCGGCTCTTCCCTTTATACCCCCCGGTATGGTAATCACGAGGCCCGGCCCCGAGCGCAGGCACCGAATCAGAGCCGAGGGCGCCCGAGGGGAGGCTACGTGCGGCCCTGCTGGCCGGAGGCCCCCCGCCCCGCCGCCGCCTTCCCGCTCCCCTCCCGGCTTCCTGCCCCCATTCAGTTGAAAAGAGCGCGTGTTCGGCCCCGCCAAGGCGCATTAGCATCGCCGCCCTCATCACTCGTGCCCAGATTTTTTTCTGGACAGCCCCCAGCACAAATTGGATGCCTCGACTGCGCAGAAGTCTCCAAACTGGTTTGCTTTTTGCTGCGGGAGCAGCTTGCATTCATCGCTTGGCCTAGCTGAATGGGGAAAGAATAGGAGGGCGGGCCCTCCCCGCCCCTCCCCGCAGTGAGCAGGAAAATGGACCGGTATCGGTATCCCACTCTGTGAAGCAGGGATGTCACGGACAGGGCATTGCGGAGGGCCTTCATCCCCAGGGAAGCCCCCACTCAGACGACTCGACGGCTCGCAACAGCAGCAAATCCCTCTGCAGTCACGTTCTCCTAGGCAAGGAAAGAACCACAGGCAGGCAAAGGTGGACCCTTCATTTGCAACGTGCCCTTCTTCCCTCCCGTTTAGCCACATCCCTCCCTTTTGCACTTCCAGTGAAGTATTTTCCAGTTGAATTGGGTTCCCACCCTTGTTATTGGAGCTCATTACAGAATTTCCATGCTCAGAGAGTGACTAGGTAGCTCTTAGGGAGGCCAGGGAGAAACGGGGAACGGCCCTCCTCACCTTGGCTGCCTGGCTGTGCACTTCCAGAGGCTTCTCTCCGGAGATGGTGTGCCCATTCAGTGAGACACTTTTATGACAATGGCAAAATGGGACCACCGCCGTCTTTCTCGAAGTAGCCACCTCCCACAGCTGGCAACAGAATGAAGCAACACAATGGCGTTTTTATGGCTGTCCCTCCTTTGACTCTCCCTCCAACTTTTTACATGGAATGTGGTAGAGCTGGTCCTTTCCTCCAAAAAAAAAGTTCCTAAACCAAAAACCCTCCATGCCCAAGTCCCCCCCTCCTCTTTTCTTCTTTTTTAAGTTTTTATTTGGCATCCCTATGATACTGCCTGTGTGATGGTCTAGTCAGCCTGGTCTGTGCTACAGACTTGAGTGGAGGAGGTTGGAGAAAACTGCTCCTTGACAGCACGCTGCCACCAGCAGGGCAGGATACCCGGGCCACTGGGGAGGTCTACCCAACTGGGTCTGTAGGTCCCAAGGTGCTATTTTAGCTGAAAGAAATTAGAAGGAAGTCCCCATTCCTGGGGAGGATTCTCCTGGATGAACCCCAGCCAAGAATGTTCAGGAAACGCATGAGGAGAGGTGAGCAGGCGACCCAGTGGGGAGAGGCAGGGATGGAGGGGATATGGGGTGCCTGGTAGATGGACAATCAAAGCCCTCCCTGTGTGACTCTTGAGAGCCTGTTCAAACATGTGACTTGAGTGTTCTATGTTTGTATAGTGCACAATGGAGTACACTATTGTGCATATAGTGGAGTGCACAATATGTTTGTATATTGTGCACTCCACTGAAAAGCACAAAGGTGTGTGGTAGTAGGTGAGTTGGATTTGTAATTTCTCACCCATACACTCAACTTAATCTCTGTGCATGGCAGAGATCAAGCAATGAATATACCTTTAACAAACCAGTCCTGGGACACCTTCCTTCATCTAAAAAGTCACTCATTCTGTAGAAATTCCACCTGTACCAAAATTAGCAGAAGAATCCACCTGTACCAAATTCCACCTGTACCAAAATTAGCAGGAGAATCCACAACACTTTTGGGTACTCCCAGGTTTGCCTGCCTTCCTCTTTCCTCACTCATCCGTATTAGGAAATGCTTGCATCACAGCTAATACCAAGAAGGGGAGAAAGGCGGAACTGAGCCCTGCAACTGAGGAAGGAGGTGATCAATACCTGCTTCCCTCTTCTCCCTTTCTCCCCAAACCCAAAGGATAACAGAGGGTTTCCAAGGTTAACCGCAGGAATAGCTTGCTTCTGGTTGGAAATTCCTTTTTGTTATTGTTCTTTATGGCATGCCCTTTCTGGACCCTCTTGTAGGCACCCGTTTAAGAGAAGTGCTGATGATAGCATTATAGTGTCTATGGTCTATTTTCTATGGAATGATTCTTAATGTCCAATCCTACTTAGTCAGAACTCTCGTGCAACTGTAATATGGAGGGGATCCTCCCGGGAAGTTGGTGTAGCAAAATGTATCGTTTGTCTTCAGCGGTTTCTTTTTCATGTGTATCTGGACTCAACCCCCTCTGCCTAAACCCAGCAGCCAACAAGGATTTTCAGATCTGATTTCCCGAGTGGCCCATTTCTGTGCAAAGAGGTGCGGGGTGGGAGGAACCCTTCACCCTGTCTTGAATTGTTGCGCCCCACCCCATCCGCAGGTGCGGCAAGCCGGCATTGCAATGGTCCGGAAAAACACGAGCGGCATGTTCAGGGAGAGGCACACGTGTTTCTGACTACCGCGTGGTGCGATGTGCAGGGAAAGCCCCGGCTCAGATCAGTCCCAGCGACGGGGCTGCTGCAACCTCACCGCACCCATCTTTACTCGGAAGTCAGTCCCACGGATTTCAGTAGACCTCCCTCCCAGCTAAACGCGCACAAGCTGCGCGCTCAGCTGCCTAAAAGGAGCCGGCCCGTTGGCAGCTGCTTTTTCTGCCGGTGCCAGTGGAGCAGAGAGCGAGGTCCCGCGCACAATGAGCCAACTTTGCGAGGCGTCCGGGCTCTCCTTCCCCGCAGACAAAAGCCTGTCCGCGCCCCTTTTGGGGGGCCCTTTTCTGCAGGCTCTGCGGCCGCTCGCGCTCCGCTTGCTCACTGACCCGGCAGCGCCGCCCCCGCCCCTCCGCCTCAACGTGAGCAGCATTTCTAACAAGCCCGGGGGCTGCCTCCCGCGGGGTCTACCCGGGGAACGTGACGGCGGAAATCCCGCCTTCGCCTTGCAATTGGGCCGTGCGCGCCCGGCGGGGCCCGGGGCAGAGCCGGCTCCGCCTGGGAGGCCGCCCTTTGCCCGAGGAGAGACGCGGGCTGCGCCTGGGCCCTCGTTGTGGGCTGGGGCTGAGCGGCCTCCGTTGGGCAGCAATGTGCAGATCGCCAGGAAAAGCGCCTCTCTTACAGGATGCACAGGGGCAGAAGCTGCCCGTGGTCATACACTGCCATAGTGAAATGTGCAAAGTCTGAACAGCTCCTCACCAAAAAGGAAGCTGATGCCCAAAGATTACAAAGCGGTGTGGGACAGGGGCGACAGGATGCTGTCAGGTACCAAGGACACCACATCCAGGGAAGGGGGAATATTTAAGGTCAGGACTATGCGGAAGGTGGGCTGCAGTTCATGGAGACGTCCCTGAGCTGGCCTGCCCTTCCCCTGCTTCCCTGCAGTTTGGGGTTTCTCTGCTTTGCCCAGCTGTGCCTCTCCAGAAGTTGTTCCAGCTACTGTCAGGAAGAGCTCTGAGCTAAAATGTACTATTTTTTGTGCTCCTGCCCCTTTCACCCTTCTCCCCTTCTGCTTTTGCCTCCTTGCCCCATGTGGCCTGAGAGCTTCTCTGGACATGAATTTAGCCTTAGGCTGAAAGTGATTTGACATTCTTGCTGCAGCTTTGATCTGCCTGGCGCAGGCTTGGGTTTCATCTTAAGATGGTAGCCCAACATCCTTCTCCTGTGGGCACTTGGGTAAAATTTCTGCACCAGATCAAATGTCCTTTTAACTGTATATGGACCAGGGAATTCGACACCCGCGAAGGCCAAGGAGCACTGGCACAGTCTGACATGGTGTGTTTCAGGTGGCTTGTGACTCCTTAGAAAAAGAGCGCTCTTTCTTGTTCAGTGTTTGTACAACTTTCGCGTGAATAAGACATTTTGCTCCAGGGCATAGCCTTGGCAACAGTGTCATAACAATTCAGAACCACGAGTCTGCCTCTCACAGTAAAATGGATCCAATCAGTAATAATTGTGATCCTTTCAGTGTTGATGGCTGAGAAGTCCCAAGCACCGAATGTGTGGTCCTACTTCCGTGAGAACAGCTCCTCTCTAGGCATCTTTTACTCACTGGGTCAAGTCTCATGATGCAGCCATGCAAGTGTGTGGTATCTAAGCCACATTGAACTGCAGAATGAGCAGGAGGCCTTTCTGAATACACACGCCACAAGTACGGCTTGTCATCATCCAGTGGTGAGGGTGGGTTGTTGGCACGGTTAACAGATCACTTAGAATCCATGGGCTATTTTAGGGTTGTGGGTGGTTTATTAACCACACAAGCAACCAACCTTCACTGGGTTCAGATGACACGATAAGCCAGAGTTGCAGCTCAAGTATTCCAAAGCCACCCAGCATGTGCTTGTAGCCCACCCACCCATCCTTAGCCTGTATAGCTTTGCAAAACCAGACAGAAAAGGCCAAGGAACTGGTGAAGGGAGGCAGGTGGAGGACAGTTTGCACGCTAGATACCAAGAGATTCTGGAGAAAGTTCATTTGGCTCAGGATGTAACTTGATTCTTAACACCCAGCTGCTATTCCCAATACTACTGAGGGACCAAGGTGCTAAGTTTAGCCCTGGCTGAGGTTATAACCTTTAACGAAAGGCCAGAGGGATGGTGTATAACTTGATACTAAAGGATACCAAAAGGGGCTGTAGAGACCCCATTGCTCTCATCCACATCAGAATGATAATTCTTGCATTGTGTGTGGGCTACTATGGGCCACTTGTGACCCCACAAGCCAAGTGTGTGGCCTTACATCGCAGCCTCAGGCAGGAGCAAAATAATGATGTTTATCGAGGCTTCGGCAGGTCGCAGGTTTAATGGCTGCGTGTTGTTCAGGGATACCATAATGTAAAGGGGACAAAGAGTAAAGGGGGAACTCTGAGCCCAGAGCTTTTGCACAATCCAAGTGTGCTCTTTGATGAGTAAACAATTGCCTGCAAGGACAGGGGACAAAGGACAGAGGCACACTGGATGCTAATGTGCTGCTTTTTATACTTTCACTGGGGCAAGGACGCTCACCTTGTGCACCCTGGTATTTTGTGATGAGAATTGCCCGCATGCAAACGCCCTGGGTGGCTCCCCTTTGTTTAGGCACGCAGGACTCAAGCAGTGAACGCTTGGCCCATCTGTGCATCAGATGGCCATGGCTGTCCATGCTTGGTCCAGGGGCCTTTCCCAGCTCTGCCCATTTGCAAAACACCTGCTCAGGTGGCCAGAACAGGCTGCAGGCTTGAAAGAAACATTTAAAATGTTATTGTAAGTATAACTGGAGATTCATGGCACCTGAGAATCTGTTGCCGAAGGAGGGCTGCTTTCCCCTGCCTAGCAGTGCAGTCTTAGCCTAGCATATCAAAATCCTCATGTGGCAGAGAGTCCGCTCAGGCGACTGCACGTTCTCCATCCTCCGCATTCTCAAACATGAACTTCTGTCCCGATTCCATGCCTGAAAACGTATCCATATGGACAAGTATATCAAGGCCTGTCTCATCTCCTTAACTTCCAACACCAATGAAACATGATGCTGTGCAGTAGGTGGGCACATGCAGACTGAAGATTGTACAGATGAGACCCATTCATCAGGCACACGGGTCAGAGAGCTTCCCCCATATGGTTTCCCACCCTTAAACACAGACAGTTGCACAGGGTAAGAGAACAATAAATGCCAAGCTAAAACAATGGGGCTGAAACATCTCTAACCACAAAAAATCAAGTCAGAGGAGTTGCAGGGGGAGTGCAGCTCATTAGAATAAACATAAAGAGTTGCTTTTTCTGTGCTTAGGCAAGATAATGCTCACAGTTTTAGCCTGACAGCAAGACCCTAACTTTAAAAAGTTAAACTAACCTGTTTTTAACCCAGCCAGTCACCCTGAAGCCTAACTGCAGCATTAGGGAACACCTTGGCATTGTTACTTTTGAAACATTGCAAACATTTTTGAATAGAAGAGGGCTGGAAAATGAGAAAAAAACGACCCCTGGGATCTTGCAATATGGGCACATGGCCCTACAATGCTGGCACTATTGCTGCCATCTACTGGCAAGAGCTGGACAGTATTTATTAGAAAAGGCCCACTCAAAAGGAAACACAAAATAGGATCTGCTATCGGTTAATAAGATCTGGAGGGTTGGAATGAAAATATGCCAGAAATGCAGGCAGGATTGTATGCCTGTGAACACAGTGATCTTTACACGGAAGTAAATAAACAGGCCAACCTCACTCTGGAGCAGGGGACTTTTGGTGGCTGCATTTTTCTTCTCCTTGATTTTGGCTGATTCTGATGGATAAGTTCAAGAGGTTTGTTATTCCTGAGACTGGTTTGCTATTTGCTAGTTTTAGGGACTGGTTTTGACAGATTCTTGCTTTTCAATTTGTGAGGAATGAACACTCAGACTCTTGGGGAAGATCTACACACCTGAACTTATGCAGTTTTATTGAATTGGGGCCCCAGTTCTTTCAGTGACTAACAGCATGCTCCCAGATAGAGACAAAGACAACTACAAAATCACAGCCCATGCACGGACACTTTTATAACTTGCTGGTCACATACATCAATACATAGTGTCAAGTTTCCAGATAATGTTGGTACAATAGTATCCTGATGTCTTTAGGCATGACCTGATGCTCTAATCAGAATTACTGGTAACAATAGTATGGAAAATATTACTGCTTGCTTTATTGACATGTCAGTTCGGTAGATTCCTTGCAGTCTGGATCAGCCTCTGTGTCTGTTTAAACATGCAAATGTGTCTGATGAAGGAAACATTCAGGAAAACTGGTTTGACACCTACACTGCACAGGCGCTTGCCTCAGTTGAGCTAGATGATTGAATGGGTCAATTCAGAAACAAATGGACACCTTTTGTCTCAATTGCAGCTGATGGGAACACCAGTATTTCCCCACTGATAGTATTAGTTTATAGCAACTTCTCAGTGCAGCTAAGAATTCCATCATCTTAAAGTAACAGCAGCACTAAACAGTGACCTGGCTTTGAATTCTGCTGTTTTCTGAGAAAGGGCACAGATTTGATTTTATAACAAAGACACATAGAAGCTACCCTTTTCTGCCGGGAATTATCTGAATTTTCCCAACAGATTCTGATTATATTTTTCTTAGGGTTGATTATACTATGTTTATAGTCCGGTTTTTGATTGACTGCATGTTGCTATGAGTGCCTAATAAAGGCAAGAAAAGAAAAGAAAATAATTTTTACATGAATGGTTCCACTGAGCAACAGTGTGGTCTATAAATGGTTATTTAGAGAATGCTATTTTTCACTAATTCACTCCTATATTTAAATTGCTAGGTGCCTATCCTGGGCATTGTCTCAGCCAAGGCATGGAGTCTGTTTCCCGCACCACCTGGCTTTCTCTTGATGGTGCACTGAAGGAAGGAAACCAAGCTATGAGGGAATTATCTTTTTCCGGGAAGGAGGAATGTTGCACTATTGACACATGCTTCTCGGCAAGATCAATTTTTTTCATTTGTCTCCTTTAGTCTCCATTTGGGATCACAGTTTGACCTTTGTCCTGAACCTCTGGAGGTTTGGGAAGGGCTAAAAGTACATCCCTTCCTTTTAAAGCTGGAAACTGGATTGGCATTTGCTGTCAACATGCAGGGTCCTTTTTCGAAAAGATTTCTCAGGCGGGATGGGGATGTTGAACTGGGGCATTGTCAGAGGCATGTCCCAGTCTAAGTCCATCATGTTCCCATTTAAAATCTCCTTTTTGAAGAGACCCTTCAAAGCCACATATGGAACTCAATTTCCCTTTGGGAAAAAATGGCAGGGAGATGCAATTTTAGCAAGCTGGCGGGGGAAGCGAGGGTGTAATGGCAGGAATGGATTTCAAGCCTCATCCGGGGTGATGTCTGGGGTGGGAACTCACTGTTCCTTGGCAGGGGCACTCCCCTACACAGGACCCCAGCTGAGGCTTCAAATGCACCCGCTTGTACTTAACCAAATTGGATTTGTGCTTATGGCATTACAATTTTAAAATATGATTTTTGCACATGTATTTTTGCACAGTTTTTTTTTTAAATGCTGGGCAGCCAAGGGCAGCCCCTCCAACATGGTGCCCAGGCTCCTTCGAGAGAAGCCTTGTGGCTCTCAAAATGAAAAAGAAAATGTAAAGCTAAAAACTGCCAAGTCCACAGTGAACCTGAAACAGCTCGCTGCCTCATTTCCTCCATGCCCTTTTGCTCCAAAGGGTTGCTGGGAGCAGGCCTGGGAGGGGCAGGAGAGGCTCTCTCTCCTACACAGCAAGGTCAGTATCTCATGTGCGTCCCGCATGGGCATCTTGGGCAGTTTCTCCTACCATGTTGGATGCCGTGGTGTCCCAGACTCCTCAAGGGAGGGGATTGCTGCCTGTTGGCCGGGCTGGAATCTAAGCAGGAGGTTCTTCCTCCTTTTCCCCTTCTCTGGAACTGAGGCTGCTTCTGGAGGGCCACACTGTCTGTCACCGTCAGCAGCCTGTCCATCCAGTTTGGGACTCGGGAAGGGACTCCTCTTCAGGGTGGGGAGGAGAGAGTGCTGGCTGGACGATTGGGTCTCTACTCCCCAGTCTCTGGCCTGCAGAGGGGTCACCCTGGTCCCAGAGGGAGTGTTCGGGGAGGGAACGGCTCCCGCATGCGGCGTGGTCTCCTGGCTGAGAGACATACTGGCAAGGTCCTACTGGGCCTCAGCCCCAAAGAGCAAGCAGCCAAGTCCCTGCAGCACCGACTTCCCTTTTCCAGGCCTGGCCTGTGGGAGATGTAGCAATGCCGGGTCAGTCTGCAGCCGTTGCGCATGATTTCTTCCTGGTTGTGAGCCTAGAAAAATGCACAGCCCGATGGCGCAGCTGGTGGAATCTGGCGGCAGTGGCACGGCCTTCCATGTTTGCTTTTGCCTGCAGAAGGAGCAGGAACACATTAGGAAAGCCAGGTGGAGTGGCTGTGTTGCCACAGAAGGCGTGCATGAGATGCTCGTAGTGACAATCCCTCCCATCCTGCTGTTTGGGAAGAGAGAGCAGGAAGTCCAGCCTAGAAGAAAATGCTCACAGGCCGCTCCCAGGGCAGGGGCTCAGGAGCAACAGAGAACACTGTTGCTTAGAAGCAGAGGGAACCCAAAGCCCGGGAGTGCTTCCCCCTCCAGGAAGAATGCCAGGGTTTTTTTAGTCCTGTCTTCTTTGCTGCCTGTTCTCATGACTGAAGATGCAATATGGCACCACAGTCACAATCTTAAATGTAAAAACCTCCCAGAAGAGGGAAGTTGGAAACAGAAGGGCAGAAATTGATTATTTTATGGCAATCAGCAGGATTCAAAAGACAGTGCAAGCTGTGGTTGGTTAAGTGGTTACTAGGACCTAGCAGCTACCCTGAAAAAAAAGGATCAGGTTGTCATTGTGGTCAATATTTCCTGGTTGTGTGTTTTGCAACCTGCCCCTCCCTGCTCATACATCTTCCCATTCTGGCACAGTATCTCCCTTATACTTCCTACAAATACATTAGCTTCTGCTCATCAAATCCAGATTCTAGAGTTATTTTAATGAAGTAATTTACCTTGCATAATAGCTTCTGATCACGGAGTGCCCTGAGTGTTTTGGAGCAGAATACACAGGAATTGAGTGCACTACACGTGATGGAATAAAGTCATGGCAATAGTTCAAATGTCTGTATCTTGCTGAGAATGGAAGGGGCACTTAATACATCTGATAAGCGGACAGATCAGCACACACAGGCTGGATACCAAGGGGAAGCAGAACTGTGTGGGGAGCCAAAGTGGTGTTTGACATTTGGCCAGAAAGTCCAGTTGAGAAGGATCCAGATCCTGATTTTTCATCTTTCTTGCCTGCCTAAAGATCTGCTCTTGACAACCCCACACAGGTCTCCCCCTTTGCCTTCAGCTGGGCCTCTCTGCAAGCTGCTTCCCCAGATCTTTTCCTTTTGTTTTCTGGTCAGCTGAATGGCAGTACTTACTTTGCAATGGCTGAGAAGTTTTGCCTCCTTCCTGTAATGGCCTCAAGCTTTGCATCCCAAGGAACACAATTTCCTGACAGCGATCCTTTCCCCCCTTCCAGTGAAACTGGTTTTGACTACTAGTGGGTGGTTGGAAATTATCATCCTTGTTCTGAAAGAAAGATCTCCTGTGGAGATCTAATGATTTCAGGCAAAGGGTGGTTTAGGAATTCTGCATGATTAGGAAGACTTAAGGTGAGCAAAGATTCACCACAGATAACTAGTATTTTCAGCACCGTTTTTTGGTCCAGAACAGATGTTTGGGTGTCTGGCTTCGTCTCTCCATTTTGAATGGGATGAATTATATTTTCCCTACAAACAAGATTTAAAAAACCTATTTATTTATTTGCAATATTTCTAGCTCGTCCAATCACTTTTGTCTCTGGACAGCTCACAGGAAAACCTACCAAGCTAAATCAGTGTTAAAGTTGAAGGCATAATGTATTTACTATGATTCTGCCATGAACAGCTCAATTTCCCCCATCTTTTAAAACTGTTCACTGTTTCTGAACCATTTGCTTTAGAAACAGTTAGATGTCACCATATAACTTCAAGGAAGTTAATTCCAGCTTGAATCCTATTTATGCTATGGTTGAACCCGTACCAAAAGGGGATTTTTTGTTACATGAGACACCTCACATGTATTGGTGTCTATTAGATTCTTTCTGTATATTTGTTTTCCTACCAGCCCTGGCCCAAAAAATAGATTCAAGTGGTAGGTGATGACAGCTGCTGAAATTAAATGAAGTCTTACTGTGTTTTGCAGACTAATCTATGAAACCCAACTTGGTTTTATACTGCAGCTGTTTTTAAATTATTTATCATTTTTATACCTTGCTATTTTTATACCTTTTCCATCAAACCCAAGGTGATTCACGTAATTCTCTTTTTCCATTTTATACTCACAACAACCCTATGAGGTGTGTTAGGCTAACAGTCAGTGACTCACCCAAAGTCACCCAGTGAACTTTATGACTGAGCAGGGATGAGAATCCAGTTTTCCTGAGTCTGGGTACAACATTAACAAATGCACTGGTTGTATTTCATTCTTTTAGCTCTGATTGGAAACCAGTCAGAGAGCTTGCTTCTTTTGTCATGTTCTGGCCCCACAGAGTTCCCAACAAGAGACAGGCTACTCTATCTCCTAGGCTTGCTGGCCCAGCTGAATTTTCTGATTTGTTTACTCTTTCTTTCTTACAATGAAATTCTTGTGACTAAATCATGGCGGCGAAGTTGCTGTTTGGAAACCAACAGATGATAAAAGCGCACACAGGTTTACCAAGTGGAAGACAACAAAGAAATGGAAAGTTAAGAATGCACCAGTGGCTGTGAATAAAAGGCACTGTGGCATAGTGGTTAGAGTACTGGGCTGAGACTTGAGAGCTCCCACTCAGTCATGAAGCTCAGTGGGCGATTTTGTGTCATTCCTGGACTCCCAGCATAACCTAGCTCAAAGGGTAGTTGTGAGGATAAAATGGAGAGAAGCTTGTATGTTGCTTTGGGTTCCTTGCAAAAGGAAGAAAAGCAGAGTATAATATAAAATAGAATAACAGTAATAATAATTGTTCATCTTAAATTTGAAAACCCCAAGTTTTCCATTTATTCCAGGAAAGAAAGCCTGTCCTGATGTTAGAAATGAGGCTGAACATCAAGTCACTCCAGCATAACTCCGTGGTGTATCCATATTGACAAGCATTGTGTACAGTTCTGGATTGCCTTGTCTCTACATGATGCAGAAAGAAAAAACAACTTAAGGGATGGATCATTCTCATTAGGTGAAAAGGCTTCTGTGCAGTAACTAAAAATAACAGAAGGGAGTAAAATCCTGGATGATCTGTACATGGGGACCAAAGTCCACACTTAGGAAACCAGTGAGCAAGACATACTTCATAGTACGCAACAGCAGAGTCCACTTTGCTGTTCAGAGTTCCAGCTCCCTTAGGTCAAGTGGAAAAGGACATTGCCAGAAAATTCTGCTTGCCATTTGGCTCAGACAAAATCCTGAATTCTGTGGAAAATAGGTATTTATGATTATTGTCCTGTTCTTTAATCAAATCCAGATTGGCCTGTTTTCTTGCACTCCAGAGCAGACCATTGCAAGACTCAGCTGCCCTTCAGCTCAGCTCAGCTCTCTGAGGTGAACAGCTATGCTAGTGGGAAAAATGCATTTTGAGGAAATGTCTTCAGGTCAGTGGCAACCTGAAGTAGGACGTAGCATCAAACGCAGGAATTGCTTGTCATGGCTTTGGAGAGGGATTGTGGTCCCCTTTTCAGCCCAAGGGCTACATTCCCTCAAGGCTAACCCGTCGAGGATTACAAGCCAAAACAAGGATAGGTAGGGCCGCTTAGGCATCCTACCAAAGATGACCCAGGCCATGACATATGCATGAAAACGGTGGCGGGGGGGGGGGGGAGGCTTTTTTTGTCAAGGCTAATGGCGGTGGGGGGCACTATTGTTGAGCTTCCAAGCACAAGAGGATGGATTAGCTTTCCTGCTCAGCGCAGCCTCCACAAAGGCCATTCCCCCCATCCCTCCCTCAAGATGGCATGAGAGAAAGGGAGCAGCCGATTCCGCAGGGCTGAGGGAAAACTGCGGGCTGGAACAGGAAGGCCCGGGACTAGCGGGGAGACGCCAGCGCTGAATAAGGCCCACAGCGCTCGCCGCCCGGCCCAGCTGCTCCTTCCCCGGCCCCATCTGCCACGAGGGGAAAGCTTTGTTCTCCTCCCTGCTTAGGGCAGGGGGGCAGCATGACGGAAGCTGCTGAATGATGCAGTCCTGCTGCTTTCCGAGTAGATGCATGGCGCTTGCCCGCTTCTGGAGACGTGCTTCCTCCTGTGAATGGCGCAGAATGGAAGGGGGCTTTTTCAGCCCCTCCCACCACTGGAAAGCCCCTCCCGAGAGCTTCTGTGAAATGGAGTTTGGCCACCGGGCTGGAGAAGCCTGTCCCCCTTTGCTCTACACCTTCCTACACTCGGTGTGCAAAACTCCTCCTCCTCCTCCCCTCTTGCAGCTGGTTCCAGGCCAGTTTAGGTAACTGAAAACCAGCAGGCAGGACAGACATGCTCCCTGTAGTAGAACCTGTGCATATGCCAGAGCCTCTCTCTAGTCTAGACAATCCCACAAGCAGATGGGCCTCTTCATGAGGACGGTCTGGGTCAGTTCTACAGAACCTGACAAAATCCCACCTGTTGGAGCAGCTTGCCTTTGTCCCTGAAGGCTTCAAGGGGGAGTGGGGGTCTAGGAGGAGCAAAGCAAATACTGGAGTCACTTCACACGCACTGAACTCCAGGGGCCCAGCTCAGCAGAACAAGAGAGAGGTGCCTTGCAGATTAGCAGCTGAGGAGGAACTTTAAGCCTGTTCCCCCACCCAGAGCAATTATCCAGGTATTTATCTACCAGTTTTATCCCGTCCCATTAGCCTCAAGGCTCTGCTTCAGGTGGAAGCTGGTCTGGGCTGCTCCTTCTTTCCCTAGGCTTTCCAGCACCACTGACACTGGGAAAATGATTGCTGCTGCTGCTGCTGCTGCTTCGTTTTTGTTGCCACCAGTTTTCAAAGAGGAGGTTGCTCAACACCAGGAGCCGCAAGCCATTCTCCCCCTCACACAGGATTACAGCTCCGGGGCAGCACAGCAGGTGCCTGGTGGCCCTTATTCTCAGTCAGGGCAGAGTTGCTTGGGGTCAGGCAAGGACTGCTGGGGATGGTGAGCATGTGGGGCGAAGCCAGACAGCAGCCGTCCCTAACTTACAATCACCTTGTGTTTTCCCATGATGTTTTAAAGAAAACGGGGAGCAGCTATAACAGCACGGCTCTCTTGTGCCATAAAAGGGTCTGCTAGGGGACTTTCAGGGGCATTTTTAAGAAGTCAGGACCAGTCTAAATACAGAGATAGTATTGTTTAAGGAATGACACCCATTTCCTTATGTGCTGAGGTCCAGTGCTGCTTTTTGCACTATCTGCTGGTACCTGCAGATAAAACCCATGATCAGAGAGGCTGTGAGATCTCCATTTTGTGATGCAAGCTCTAGCTGACTCCCTCTGCATCCATTTAACATGGACAAAACCAGGAGACATAGTTCTTTAGAAACCCAATGAACTTTATTTCCCATTAACCAGGAGAGTCTTCAGGACAGCAGGATTATCGGCGGCGGGATGATGCACGAGAAATCGGAGTTGTTTTGATAGGTGTCTCCTCCTCTGTCAACTCAGCAGAAAGTTCTGAGAGAGAAAAAAGAGGGATCAGATGGCTTTGGAGGAAAATGGCAAATATGGAAGACAGCACTAGCATCCAAACATCACATGCTATTTTTATTAATTGTATTCATGTATAGCTTGCTCTTCAGTGCAAAACGTTTCTACAGTGGCTAGCAAAACACAGAGCTAATGAAGAAAACACACAGATCAGTCAAGTGTCTCTTTGAAATCAAGCACATAAATTACATCCTTTCAAGGATCTTTCGACCAGTCCAACTTTCAGGCAAACAGAATGTTATTCTCACCCTCCTCTGGGCTGTTCTCCTCATCACTAGAAAAGACAACAGCAATTTTTGGTCTTGAAATCTTTCTGCGGGGTCTGGAATTACAGGGCTCGGGGGTGATGAAGGCAGAGTTGGTATTTCTGTTGGCTGTACGCAGAGGTCGCCGACGTGAACCTGTGAAGGGTAAATGGGCCTTTGAAGTCGCTGCAGAACAGTGGACTTGGATGTACAGATGATTAGCTAAATATGGCTACATACTTCATAAAATGAATGGGACACTTATTTTTCCATCTTTGATTCTTAGGCGGCTCCTTGTGCAAAATCACATGTCGTTTTCTCACTTGTCCTAAAGCTTTTCCAAATGCACCTTACACAAGGGATTATCTGAATGCGGAACTTTATCCAAACCAATCCTGAGTATGCTGACCCATAACTTCATAATTTCTGCTATGTGACATGTAGAAATTTGCACAGCATGTTACATTGCTAAGCCTTTGCAAGGTTTTTCAAAATCCCAAGACTTTTCAACTTTTGCTTTAAAGGAGACACATAGGTTATTCCATTGTTCCAGAAAAAAAGTGGGCATCAATATGCTTTCCTACAAGCCTACAAAAACAAGGAATGAAGGGGAGAATGGGTTTGTTAATGCGCCTATCAGCTCCAAGGCAGACATCCCTCCGTGTGACACTGTGTCTCTTGCTACATTCTCTTTGGCAGCTCAACAGTGTCCCTGGGGGGCATTCCTCTAGTCCCCATTAGTATGGAAATATTTTTAAAAGCAGCCAATGTGAAGAACTGGGCAGTTTAAGGAGTAGCCAAGGAACTTTTAATGCATGCTGCAACTTCAGACATACTGGCTGCTGCTTTCTTCTTTGCTAGCTGGAGCACTGGAGTACAGCTGCCTCCTTCGCCTCCAGGCTCCCTGGGAGCTTCAGTGAGGGAGTCCAGACCCTTGCTGTGGCACATCCGCAGCTTCTGCTCAAATTCTTCAGTCAGGGCCTGAGGAAGGACACCACATGCAGAAGTGAGTGGACATTCCAGGTGAAAGAACACTGCATGCTCAGGAACAACAGCTGATATTTTGTTCTAACAGAAACGTGGCAAATTCTCCCTGCCTGGGGAAAGACATGGACCTCACCTTCACCTCAGGTTTAGTCCCCACTCGGCGGAGCCGGCCCAACGTCGCCAGGAAGCAGCTGTAGACAGCGGTGTCCTGGAGCTTGTCAGCAAAGCAGTCAAAGTTGTCTTGCATCTTACTGAGACCTCGCTCTGTGAGAGGCAGCAAGGTGAGGCAATAAGCCAGATCGTGGTGCTGCCGCTCCGTTCTGCAAAGAGGGAGAAAACCAAGCCGCTCTCAGTTTCAGTGAGAACATAGCCAGCCCAGGGAGCGGGCACTGCTCAAAACCCAGACAAGAGCCTTGCTCTCAATGTGTGTTGCAGGGACCTCAGTGGTGCAACTTGGCCAAGCAGTAGTGACATTGCAAAACAAGCAAATCTTCCAACCTGAGAGCAGACCTGCTAGAATAAAGGCCTCTCTAGCCCAGAGCCCAGCTTCCCACATAAGCCAACAAAATGCCCATGGGAAGCCTAGAGCAGAATGTGATCGTGGCCACTTCGTGTGTTCTGCATAGTCTGTGGCGCAGATTTTGTGCTCCTGCGAACACCTCCTTTTAAGGGCGAATGTTGCTTTGGTACATATCAGTAATTAAGAATGGTCAGCAATCTGAGCAGTTATGGCTATGCTTCTGCACAGGTCCAGATAACTTCAATGGAGAGTACCAAAAAGTGATGTGGAGATTTCCGGATGTGAAATTTCCAGAAATTCACTGGCCTGTGAAGCAGCTGGAACCGTTCAAGGTCAGAAGCACATCAGTTGATCTCTCAGATTGCAGAAAGGTAGAGACATGTGGCCTCAGGTTAAATTTGCACAAGTCAGTTTTGAGAAGGAGGAACAGATGTTTTCAGAAGAGGAAGAGGCAGAGCCATGATGAAAGGAGGGCTGTTGCAAGACATCTGCTTATGAAAAATGGGGTTAAGCTCAGGAGCTGACAAAGCTTGGCTGGCCAAGCAAAACGGGGGGATTGTGCTCCTAGCTGGTGGTGTTCTCCAGCCTGCACCTCTGCCTCCCCTCACTAGCCCGGAGCTGAAGGCTCCAGCAACACTCCCCGCCTGCCAAATCCCAGACCCAACTTTGGAGCTGGGATTCAGGCCCCGTCCTGTGTAGTTAGCTCCAGGGCTTGGAGGAATCTATGGGTTTCTACTGTTCATCAGCTTTTGTCCCTCCCTTTGCCATGGCAAGTTGGGGGGAGAACCAAAATGGCCAAAACCTTCTTTCTGAAATGTAGTTTTCCATCTCTAAGTTGGAATGGTTTCCATCCTGTCAGTTCCATCTGGAGTGTAAAGGGGTACAGTCCAGACCTGGATAGACCACTCAGCCAGAATTAGGCCATTCAGGTAAAGAAACCTAGGAAGCAGACAGCTAAAATCAGGAAGCCAGTAACAGGATAAGAAACATCTGATGCTATTTTCAGTGATGGGCAGTACAAAAGTCATTATCACTGGTAGAATAAGGATTTGTGGTCATTTATGGGAGGTGAAGGCAGAGGAAGATTGATTTTTCAAAATGAACAGAGAAAAACAAAAATGGACGGTGTAGTCTCAGACAAAGTAGCAAAGCTCACTAAAAACCTAATGTTTCCAAAGCTGGGTTGCTTATTCACTTTGATAATAGGAAGCCTTGCAAAAGAGCCTGGCTTGGTGCCTGGCTGAAACTGCTTCCTCAGCTTTCAGGTCAACACTCAAATGAGACAAATCAGACAAATCACTCCTTTTCAAATGATCAATTTGGAAAATGCATAATTTAAAAAAACAAAACAAACCCTTTGCGGATGATGCCGTTTATGTACACGTGTTTTCCTTAACACAAATACGGATACATAGATCCTTTAGGTTTCCCCTCTTAAAACTAGGGCAGCATCCATTTTAAAATCCAGAAAAGGTGCTCAGCTAGCTAGGTTCTGCTGACCCCAAAACAGTCATGGCACAGAATGGCGACGAATACAAAAACAGAATTTGTATTCTGCCCTACCCTCAAAGCTAGCAAATACAGCAATGCTACATTTTTAGAGGTAACACTAGAAAGGGCAGGAAGTTTTTCCCATAACAATCCTAACTGCCAGTCCCCAAACGGGCAAGGAGACTATGCAGCACCCCGAGACGGAGCTCCCAGCTGCACTCCATCAGAAATTGCCTGTCCTCTGCCAAGTGGGAGGGGCATTGCAGGCTCCCAGCAGCTGATGGCAATCGCCCAGGCTCCCGGGCAGCCAAGTGCTCTTGGTTAAGGCTCTTGGCCGTGACAACATGAAAATGAACTTTTGGTCTCCTGGACTCATCCGTGCCATATTTCTGTGAAGTGGACGCACCTCTTCGATCTGATCCTCCTCCACCAAGTTCTACATTCCAAAATTATGGTTTCAATTCCAGCATGGAAGGAACTGAGAGATGTTCCTAGAAATATATATCCCCCCCCCTCCAGTAATTCCTTACTCACTGGGCAGTCCGGAACCTCTGACAAAGCTTTTCCACCAAGCTGTCTGTCTGCTTGTCCTTTGTGATAAAACTGAAGAGCTGCCTGGAAGAGGGTGGGGTGGGGTGGGGTGGGGAGGGAAGAAAGAGGGAGCAAAGAGGAAGTTGTTACTGACCCCCCAATATTAAGTATTTTTGCAGTCTCTCTTACTGCAGTTTCCTTCTCTTCGGGAACAAAACAGGAACCTGCCTGCACTTCCAAAGTCACAAGTTACTATTTGCCAAAGTCAGTTTTACAAAAGCATCACCATCAGGAACAGAAACCCTTCTCTCTGAAATAATTCACCCATGACACAGAAATTTAACGAACGATAAATATCTGTGCTCAAAACACACCTTCACAGCATCTTGCATTCCCATTCCTCCTCTTAACTGGCAGTGTACCACATTTGTCCCACTACATGGACAATGTCATCACCCATGGTTCCCACCCCCCAAGTACTCTAGAAAGCTCTCAGGCCACAGGGAAGAGGCCCTCCTGGTTGCACCACCTCCCTGTGGGGCTTTGCAGAAGGCAAGTAGAGCAAGCCCTTTCTTCAGTCGCTTTCCCCCGTATCGGTGGAAGGATCAAGACTTGTGCTGCTGCCTGCCTTCTTCAAAGCCTCTCCGAGGTGCAATGAGATCCCCTCCCCTCAGTCCCCTGCGGCTGCTGGGGCGACGTGGGGACTCAGCAACTGGACCCTGAGCAATTTATGTTCAGTTTGACTAGAACCTTGTTGCCTGTTTTACCCTCCATCCCCAGCCTAGATCTCTTATCACAGGGGTCCCAACTCCTGAGCTGCAGACTGCTCCTGGTCCGTGGCCTGTTAGGAACCGCACGAGGTGAGCGAAGCTTCATTTGTATCTGCAGCCGCTCCCCAGCGCTAGCATCACTGCTGGGGAGCGGCTGCAAAAACAGATTATCGTTAGGGCCCTTTTGGGTCTTGGGCTCGAAAGGAAGAGGGTGCAGCAGTGGCGGTGGCAGAGCTGGGAGGCAAGTGGAGCGGAAATGCCAGGGAGGGTGCGGGACCGAGGAAGGAGGTGAGGGCTGGGCTGCAGGAGGCTCCCACTGATTCTGCATTATGGTGAGTTGTATAATGATTTCATTCATTATATATTACAGTGCAACAATAATAGAAATAATGTGCACAATAAACATAATGCGCCTGAATCATCCTGAAACCACCCCTGGTCCATGGAAAAACTGCCTTCCACGAAACTGGTCCCCGGTGCCCAAGGGGCTGGGGACTGCTGTGTTATCGGACAGGGTGACTAGAACTGCACAGGATATCCAAGGTGAGAGCCCTATAAGGACATCCCAATGGTGTGTGAAAAATTCTGGACCACAGAGTTTAACACTGATTTTTGTGACTGCTTCAGACATCAAACTGCCACGAAATGTTTAATGAATGACATTATATGAAAACGTTAAATCAGCCAGCCAGCCAGCCAGCCGCTCTGCAAACTGGTTTGTCTGAACAGTACTATACAAATGCTTCAGGTAAATGCATGCTTCTCTTACTGTTTGCCTTCCTAGAAAGTGGCATTTAGAGCTTCACACCAAGGAGGTTCCCATTTACCTGTCTGACACTCGTCTTTCAACATAAGACACAAGCCAGATTTCCCAAGCAGCTCAAAACAGCTATGAGCAAATTTGGCCTGCTTCTTTGTGTCAATTTGAGCACCCAAGAAGTTCTGTCCCTTAGGGCATGTGACCTTAAGGAGAATAAATATCTACAATGAAGGTACCTCATGATGGTACGGAAAGGTTGCTCTTCTATGCCAGATTCTGGATCTGAGAGGCGGCTGATGATGTCCGGGAGCAAATTGTATACAGCATTATCCTGCATGAAGAAGACAAGAGCAAAAGCTGCTATGTCCATGGATAGCACTGCCTGGATTCTGCAGCATTCGGGGTTCTTGGCTAAGCCAAGCCACTAAAACAAAGACATGAAACAGCTGCTTTGTTCTTTACCGCTTGGCATGCAGAGAGAAGTTTCTTAGACACAGAATGCATACGAACAGTTATCTGAAAGCATGTCTAGAAAGGGCAAGATAAAGCGGACTTTCTCTTGAGACAACCAGGCTACACCTTCCGAACAAAATCCAGAAAGGAGGAATAAAAAGCAGCGAGCGTCAACAGGGCTTAGAGCCAGTAGGATGACATGTAGGAAGATTTTTGTAGGAATGCAAAGAATGCCCCTATTATCTATCTTTCTTATCTGAAGATAAGAGTTTCTCACTGAAATGGTAAGCCTGGGTCTTAGCTTTTATCTCATGAGGATGCAACCTCCATGCAAGAAAACCTCACATTTCCCTCTGTGTAGAAAACAAGAGTCAAGAAAAAGGATTCTAAGCCTTGCTCCCTGAAATTACCACACACACACACACACACACACACACTTGTCCTCCTCTTTCTGAAGCGGTAAAGCTCTGTTGCAAGTTTGCCATCATGGTGAGACTCATGCCTGTATTTCTCAGTGGTTCCTCATTGAAGCAAACAGGGTCATTTAGAGTCATAAACTAGTTACTGCACCCACATCCTTACTGCCGTCCCTGGAGGGAAGATGCCCTGTTATCCTCATTAACAATTTGAACAAGGCATTATAACCTTTACCCTGATCTAGGCACCAGTGGAGGAAGTTAAACCATAGGAAAGGTGGTTAACAGCAAAGGAGTGTCCACAGGTGACCAGGCAGCTCCACATAAAAGGGGAGAGGGTCACATTTGCAGATGCTTGTTGAGATGAAGTGCCATTTGCACTTGGACTGACCTGGAGGGGCCAGTCTCAAACCAAACTGGGACAGCCCACTTCCTCAGGGCAGCTCAGCTTTCTGTTCCAAGTTGTTCTGCAATGCTTGAAAAAAAAAATCCTACTGGAATTTTAAAGTAACTGCTATGCTTGGCAATTGGTTTCAAATACCAGCACTTGAAGAATAGCAAAGCAAGATGATCTCCTTTCTTTTCCAGAAATCCCACATGGTGCCTCACCTTGCTAGAGAGTTCAGCAAAGAAGTTCCGAGCCAGCATGACAATTTCCTCCGCAGGATCAGTCAAGAGAGTTGCCATCTCACTCACTTGCCCCTTCACTTTTACCATGTCCTTCAGAATCAGGTGAGTCATTACCAAGGCTGCCGTTTGCCTGACGTGCTTGCAAGGGTCCCGCAGCCTGGGGAACAGAGCCGTTCGGACAGTCGGTGGCCATCCAGACCATACCACCAGGTGCCCCATCAGACTCCCCGAAGGCTTCCCCCTCTAGCGAGGTCCTGCTCCTCCTTTTGTACTGCAGCCTTTTAGGTCCAAGCCCTCCCTCCAATATCCTTCCTATCAAAGCTCTACCTGGCATAGAGATGGGGAGTCCAGGGCTCTATCAAGTTAGGGAAGCGGATGGCCAGGTCTCCGGCTGCGATCATGAGGTTGGCGCGCACACTGGACAGGGTCGATTTTTCCATCATTGTGAAGAAGAGCCGCAAGTGAGAGTCACAAAATTCTGAACTGCAGAGAAACAAGAAACCCTCAACTTCAGGGACATCAGTGAAGAGGTTCCCAGCTGTAGGCTGCCTGGCAGCATCCGCAGCATGTGGGGGGGGGGGGGGAGGCCGGAAGACCACTCAGAATTAGGAGGAAGAACAAAACAGCTCCATACCTGACCATGCAGAGTTTTCCAAGGGCCAAGGCGGCAGCGGCTGAGAGTGCCGGATCGCTGTAGAGTCCTGGATTGCTACAAATCTTGAGCACCAGAGGAGCGAAGCTTGAAAGCATCTGTCTTCCTATACAGTCAGAGATGGAACAGTGGTCCCAGCAGTTCAGCCAAGAGAACATTAAAAATACCCGTTTCCCAGCGGTGTGGGTTAGAAACTACCTCCGCTTCTTCTCTCAAGAAAATTTAAGAAAACTGCGTGGTTAACACGATGGATGCAAAGTATGCAATGTCGACAGGTTTCAGGTAAGCATAACCAAGAAATTATGATTGATCATGTAATTTTAAACATCGAGGGCTAGCTAGAATTGAGCAGGTTTTGACAGCTGAGAAAAAATGGGCTTCTGCAGAAAGTTGCTTAAATATTAGTAGAAAAAGAATGCAGAACTCAACTGTTGAGGTTTCTAATGTGGATGTTGAGTCAAGATGCACAGGATCTGCCCTTTTGACTTCAAAGTGGTAGAAAAAGCTACTTACAAACCAGAATTTGGTTCCCCTGTTCTCACAGGGCGCAGACTTTTTAAAAAATGAAAGTTACCCAGCACGCCTTACATGAATGTGAGCCCAACTCGGATTTCCTGCTGAACAAGACTGCATTGCAGCCATCAGCCTGACAGTCATTGCTGAGAGTTACGTATAATACTCAAAGCACTCCACGTCTAGTACCTGCAATCCTTACATCAATCCTATACATTTTAGCACTCCATATTACATAGGTCGAGAGTATGTAGCTTGGCCAAGGAGGTCCACCATGAAGTCATGGCAGAGGTAAAGTGCAAACCAGGGACTCTGATTGGTCATTTCATGTCTCAGCCACTTTGCTACAGAAGGAATTAGATTACCAAGATGCTTGGCAGAATGGAAGGAACAGGTCAGGAGGAGGAACTGCAGTGTGATTTGCACACTCACCATCCAACAGCTCCGTCTCACAAATGGTGCGGATGAGCTCTGCTTCTGTGTCATCAGCAGAGGCTCCAACCAAGCCCAGGTCTTCTTCCATGGTGGTCTCATTCCCAGTACTCTGTGCAGGGGGAAGGCAGGCACTAGAAATGAACAGCCATGCTCCTGTCCCGCATAGGGTCCACCCAGTTTGAAGCAGGGCAGAATTATGCAGGACAAACTCCAGAGCCCCGCACTTCGTGATTCTAGCTGTGGAAGCACAACAAGGCTCAGTTTCTCTAACGTAGATCAAGGCCAACTGCTAGTCTTTGAAGAAGAACAACCAACAATGAAAGAAGCACTTGGAGTACAAGCCTGTTAATTGCACTTTCAGTAATCAAAATCCCCAGGACTCAGAGGCTCTGTCATTCCAGAACTGGAGGAATGGCGGAGGTGAACTTTGCCAGCTCCCTGCCCTGCATGCAGAGCTAGACAGACTCTTCTGCTGTCCAGCGATGCTGCTTTGGTGGGGGAGGGAAGGTGGCTGGAGAAGCCTAGGGAGAGCCCTGCCCCAGCTTCCCCAGTCTCTCCCCCTCGCTCTTCAAGGTTGCTCTCCCGGTGTTGGAGGACAGCCAGCAGTTCTTCCTGCACCAGCTGCACAGTGTGGGGGAGACCTTGGGCTCCCCCTTCTGAGGTCACAGCACTGTCTCCCCCTCAAAGGGGAACGATCCCCCATACCCAATGGCCCTTCAGATAATACTGAGTGACCACAAGGAGCTTCCCTCAGGGATTATGGCCAAATGTAACTAAAAACAATAGTTTGTAATGAAATGGAGTGGGACAAGAGGGAGGAGACATATAGCTATCTTTTCCATTGCACTGATCAGTCCAACATCAAATCCAGGTAAAAGGATTACAAACTAAACAAAAGAAACAATTAATAGATAGAATAGTGGGATTGTGTGTGGCTAAAAAAAGTATACAAACCCAAGTTTTGAAAATAGGATCTCCCTAGATTAAGCAGCATGCAAATTTCCTTAAGCATATTTAGTATCATGTCAATCCAATTACAATAATATAAAGGACAGCAAATAAAAATAATTCAACAATTCAGGTCATGAGACATTTACACTAGAGGTAATCCCTTGAGATCTTCAAAAGCTCAGGATACATAGGAAAAGGATGTTGCTACTTTGTGTGTTTTTGCAGGACATGGGTTGACAAATGATAGGAGTGAAAGTACAGCGGTACCTTGGCTCACAAACTTAATCTGTTCTAGGGATCTGGTCATGACCCAAAATGGTCTTGAGCCAAGTCAAATTTCCCCATAAGGTTCAATGTAAATAAGGTTAATCCGTTCTGTAACTATTTTTTTTTAATCAGAAAAATGTGAAGCAAAGTGACAAAGAACAACAAAGATCGCAGCCATCTCCCCCCCCCCCACCTAGTGCAGCCATCTCCCCCGCCCCCAGCCACAGCACGACCACAATCGCGCCAGTCATCCTGGCGCACTGGGTGGGTGGGGGGAGACAGGCGCAAACACGGGTGCGCTCGGAGGGAGGGAGACAGGCGCAATCGTGCTGAGGGAGGAGATGGCCAAGATCGCGGTTGCGCTCCTACAGAAAAGACAGGCGCAATCACTGGCGCACTCCTGCAGGAAAGTCAGGCGCGATTGCAGCCATCTTCCCCCCGCCCCCGACACGATCGCGGCCATCGCCCCACTTGGGGGGTGAGTGGGGAGATGGCCGTGATCATGGTCGCCACCCAATGCGGAGTTTGCAACCCGAGTCAAAATTTTTATGACATTTTTGTTCGTGACCCAATTTGGTCGTGAACTGAGGCGTTCGTGAGCCAAGATACCACTGTATACAGAATGATTCAAGTCTCCTGGCTGGAAAGAACCAGTTTTAGGAACTGGATTTAACCAACTGGAATCATTAGTTTCAGGATGAACACCCTGCTTTCTCCACTCCCCACCCCGCAAACAGATAGAGTTGGTGTCAAGCAAGAACTCCCAGGAAGATTTCTACAGAAAGAAAGCCAGACAAGTTTTTTTTAAAGGTTATGAGAACTCAGACATTCACGACCAGATGAGAAATGGGGTCTGCTGCTCTGGGTCACAGTGACAAGACATCAGTGGCTGTGGAAGAAAGAGAAAGAACTCCGGCCCTCACCTTTTCATTCTGGGGCTGTGAATTCTTGGCAGCATGTTCCTTCTCTTCCTGCTCTTCCCCAAGGACTCGGCGCCTGCGAAGCTCATTGCTTACAGACAGCTCCAGATGCTGAAGCTGCTGCAAGGCCACGTCCCCAACAAGGGAGACCAGATGTGTCAACACCAAAGTATCGATTGTGCTCGAGTCACCGGCCATTTCAGATCCAGGCTCTGGAGGGCAAATAGAAGCATCTCTGTAACATGGCTGATGTAGGGATTGGGCCCAATCTATGGTACAGGCTTCAAAGCTGTGGTATCAGCTTCTGACTCAATAGAGGAGGAGGGTCGGGAAGCTATAGCTCACCTGAGAAGGCCGGAGGACCCACAGATAAGCCAAACAGTCCCTGAGAATTGGACAGTTCCAAGTTTTGCAGGGAAGTCTAGTGAGCCACCTGATACAGGGACATGCGAACTAATCTCCATTAGACCAACAGTGCACCATCAGGTTAACAAGGTGGACCAACAGCATCAGGCACTCCAAGGCCAGTGGCCCTTAAGCAGCAGGACCCACCTAAAAAGTCAGCTTTTGCTTTTTGTTTGAACGGGCAGAATCCGCTTCGCATCATTAGGCCACACTCCCCGAATGGCCAGTCGCTTATCTTTACTTGTTTCTTTTGTTACCTGAATTCTGAAATACCTTTCCTGTGTATCACAAGCTTAAAGACTTTGAGGGAGACAGTCTTTGTCCTGATCTGCTTGGAAGGAGGGAGAGCAGACCAGTCACGTCAGTTGCAGGTCACCCCTTCTTTCGGATTTCTGGCCCCACCGCCTCCTGCCTCCATTGCCAACTGCTTCACCCGTCCCCAGGGAGGTTCTGCCAGAAGCAACGGCACTGCTGCTGACTCCCAACTCACCTGCCTCAACCTGACCAGACTGCTGCAGCTTCTCCAGGGCTTGCTGGCTACAACACTGTAGGATCTCAGCACATATTTCCTCGGGCCCTTCTGCCAGGCTGTAGATGAGGGCAACTGCTGTCTCGGTGAAGGGGACCCAGTGTGCGGTTGACGCAGCAAAGCCTAAGGAAAAACAGAAGGAGCAGCTTCTCAGTCAGGCAAGGTCTGAATGCAGGCCTGCCCATCCTTCTGCTCTAGTACCTTACCCCCACTTATGGCCTTGCGCAGGCATTCAAACAGCTGGTGTGACTGTGGAAGTCGGAAAGGAGCATGGCTTTTTTCCAGCTGTAGGGAGGGAGGAAGCAAGATTAGCTTTGTCCAGCAGAACAGTTTGCTATTTCTCTTTTGATTACTATACAGGCATCCCCCAATTTACGAATGAGTTCCTGAAAAAACAGAAATTCATCTTTAAGTTGAATTTGTGTGTTAGTTGGATCACGTGTAGTTGGCTTTCCACATTCGTAGGAGTTAGGGGCACAGGACCCCTGTGAAAATGGAAAAACTGCAAATATCTCTAGCTACCCTACCCAAACCCATCAGTTACTCCTCTTTGTATCAAAGAAAAGCTAGAGATATTTCCTTCTCTAGATGGGTGTGGCAGGAAGGCCTGTTCTGGTGGCCTCTACCCTTTTACTTCCTCTCTCTATGGTGCTGCTTTGAAGGCCCTCCCTCACTCCCCTTTTGCGTCTTCACTCTCTATGGTGATAATTTCATGCAATATTTTTTAAAAGCTTTAGGGCAGCAGAAAGATACAAGTTTAATTTCAATTTATCTTCAATCTCCCTGAAAGACAGGCATGGTCAAATACAGCAGCTTCCAAAGTTGTATAACAAAAAACATAGCTAGGAATTTTAATTTGAAATAGTCACATGTAATCTCATTCATATCATCTCTAATCATTAAATACTACATTTTTGACTTGACTGGGCTATGGCACTGTATAGGAAACTCTAGTTTAGAGGGGCACAATCTTTCCAGCCTCAAGAGCTGCATCAGGACTGCAGGGACCACATGTGCATACACACACACACACACACACACACACACACAGTTTCTTTATTTGGAGAGAGCAGATCTTCCCTTTTGGGCTATGGCACTGTATAGGAAACTCTAGTTTAGAGGGGCACAATCTTTCCAGCCTCAAGAGCTGCATCAGGACTGCAGCGACCACATGTGCATACCCACATATATACGTATATACATACATACATACATATATATATATAGTCTTTTTCTGGCCACAAACAGTTTCTTTATTTGGAGAGAGCAGATCTTCCCTTTTGGGAGAAGTTATAAAGCCCTCCCTCATTAGTGCTGATGCTAACAAGGAAAACTGGGCATAGTACCTTACAGCCTGCGGTCTATGCATTCCTGCTCTAGCTGTGGAACACTGGTCTAGAACAGCAGGGGAAGGCGATAAAGGGGAGCAGCTGCAGCTCTCCCACTTGCCCTCCTTGCAGCCCTGCTGCCAGAGCTTGCTGAGTGGGAAAAGACTCCGCTTCCAAGCGATTGTCCAAGCAATTTCAAACAAATAGGGTTTGAAACCAGAGTGAAGATGCTTGTCCTTCTGAACTATTCTGGTTAGCACTGCCGTAAATATCATGCTATATAAAGATTAAACGAGGGGAAATTTGCACAAGATTGCAGAAAAGGGAAAAGGAACAAATGTGCAAGCTGGCAACATCACCAATGGAGTTGCTGCCTGGGCAAGGGAGCCCTGCTTCGCATGAGCATCACGGCAGTGCTGCCAAGCATTAGCCCAGCAGCCCAGTTCAAGGTGGGGTAGGATGCCTCCTCGAAGCTGCATAGGTCACTCCTGAAAGACCCAAACACCAAAAAGACCCAAAGACACTTTGGAGCTGGAATGCAGTCAAGGGCACTGGGTCGTCACTTAAGACCCAGCTCAGGATGCTTCCTCTGTTGATGCCAATGGAAGGCTAGAACAGGGTTCTGGGTGCCTGGAGGGGATCTGAGAAGCTGTTTGTTTGTTTGTTTGTTTGTATGCCGCCCCTTGCAACAAGCCTCGGGGCGGCTCACAAAAAGAAATAAAACATCCAGAATAACAATATTCAAAACAACATTAAAAACTAACATTAAAAACTGGCCCATCTCGAGGTAAAGATAAAAATACAATAAATAAGATAAATAAACAAATATAAATTAACAATTAAAATAACTTTTAAATAAAAAGGTCTTTGCCTGGCGCTGAAAAACAAATAACGACGGCGGCAGGCGGACCTCTCTGGGGACAGTAAACAGAAAGTCTCTGATTTATAATTGCAAGGGTGAATTAAACAGGTTTGCAAAACTACGACAGCCAGGTTGTTAATTAGGACTTGCCTGGGAAATTCTACGCATTTTCACTAGTTTTTCATCTATTTTGTGGGAAAAAGTCAATGTAGTGCCACAGCCTATAAAACTGAAGTTCAGGCCCATGATACCTGAAGAGCGATCTCATGCATGAACCTGTATAGCAACTGAGATCCTAATCTGAGGAACTTTTCCAGAGAGAGGCTATCTGAGTAGATCTCAGGACAAGGACCCCTTCTGCAGTGCTGCTTCAGTTATGGAACCCTTCCCTTAAATACATGCCTGCCATCACCATTGATTCAATGCCAGCCTAGATTCAAGCTATTTACACAAGCATTGAGGGGCAATAAGATCCTTCTGGTTGTACCTGCTTGTTTGTCTTTATCGCTATTCTGTGATATATCCCTGCTTGTTGCTTGTAGCAGAACTGCCTTTTTAGTTGAATATCTAAAGCTTCAAGAGCTTTTATGGCAGAAAAACAGGACACAATTTTCAATATAAAATCACAATATAAAACTGCCTTCCCAGAGATGGTTAGGATTTTGGGAAGTTGCATCTGCACCAGTTTCAACAGGTCAGCCAGGAAGGTCGGATTCAGTTTGTTTGCATTGCACTACTGGAGCACCCTAAAAGGAAGGACTTGTATTGAGAGCCAGCCACACAGCCTCCAAAAGGTGGGTTGCATTCAGAAAAGATGCTTTAGAACTCGAAGCATGTGAAAGATGGTTATTCGGTTGAGCATTTTACAAATGCAAAGATTAACTGGACAATACATTTTACAAAGAGTAGATGTAGTTGAAAACTGCAGTATACAAAATACTCAGGGTTAGAGTATTAAATTAGGGTTAAAGCTTCCCAAATCCATTTAGTTTGTGGTTTTCCCATGCAAATTTAGTAAATTGGAGATACCCAGAGTGGCAGATTTAAAAAAAAAAAAAACAACTTTTCTGAGATCCAAGCAAGCTCTGACCTTCTGGTTGTTGGCAATATTGGAGATCGCATTACACACTTCCCGAGCAAGGCAATAATCTTCATGCACTCTCTCATCTAGCCCTGCTGTTATCAAAACACCAAGGTTGCTCCCCACAATCTCAGGCTTGCCCCTAGTAATGACAAATGCACACTCCATTAAATCCAAGACACTCCAGAAATCCTGAAACACACTCAAATGATTACAGTGGACAAAACAGGAATTGTGAGCTCTTGGTTACCTCACATAAGCAAAGCAAGAGATTATCCAGTATGCCAAGCTCTAGGTATGCATTGTTCTCAATTAGTGGTGCACAAAGCAAGTCAAAGATTCATAAGGATATTGCAGTAATAAAACCTGCACAAAAAGCAATGGCAGACCTTCTTTATGACTTAAGAAAATGACCAGATTACTGTCAGGACAATACTTTTACTAAGTTGCAAAATACGTGCACACTTTGAAATTCTCCAGAGTTCTTCACAAGGCTAGACGGCAAATGTAGCAGGAGAGTGGGGCTGGCGGAAAGGTGGCAGATGTCGAAAACCAGGCTGAATTACCTAGTCTTAGGAATGAATGTGGGAGGAGGCAGCTGTCATTCAAACCAGGTGCAGTAATGGCTTCAGATGGCACCTACGATTGCCATATTTTTTGCTCTATAAGACTCACTTTTTTCCCCCTCAAAAGTAAGGGGAAATGTCTGTATGTCTTATAGAGCAAATATGTGTGTGCAGTAAGTCTGTCAGATGTGCAGCCCATGGGGAAGCGATGGGGAATGTGCCTGTGATCATGTGCCCATTTGATTCAGAATATTTTTTTTCTTGTTTTCCTCCCTAAAAACTAGGTGCGTCTTATGGTCAGGAGTGTCTCATAGAGCGAAAAATATGGTATTTCTGGGAATCTTGGGATGGTATAACTATCTTAAAGATACAAAATCCAGCTAACACCCAGATTTGTCTCCAGCCTAAGGTGTATTTCGGATTTTTTACTTATGGCCAGGGCAAACTTTCTTCTGTGCACCATGGAGAATACCCAGCAGGATCCTACATTAGAGAAGATCTTATATCACAGAAAGATGGAACTTTATTCTCTGAGGACACATCTCCTCCTTGGCTTCTATTGAGTTTGTTACTAAGTGCACCACCTATCACCATCTCTAGCTTTTCTCTGATTCTGTTTTCCAATTGTCAAGGAGCCTTTGATGGTGGAGGCAGATACCCGATATGGTTATTGTAAGAACCCCATGGTTGATATTGGACTTCTAAAATTCATTGGCTTGGCTGGGTGTCTACAAAATGCAGCGTCTTGAATCTGTGGTGACAATCAGTCAATGATCTTTGGGACAGAAAAGCACCATGGGCTGAATTCTGTCTGCTCATGCAATGGGACCTCTTGGTCCTCTCCCTGCCCTGCAGCCCATCGTCCACAGCCAAGGGTAATGCATGGCACCAAGACTTCTCTTTCCACTGGGGGAACACTGCTTTTGGAAGCGACCCCACATTTATCATTATAGACTCTAATCCATTAGAGCCAGTGTGGTATAGTGGTTAAGAGCATGGGACTGGGACTCAGACGATCTGGGTTCAAGTCCCTGCTCAGCCATGGAGCCAACTGGGTGACTTTGGGCCTGTCAGACTCTCAGTCCAGCCTACCTCACAGGGTTGTTGTTGTGGGGATAAGATGGAGGAGGAGATGTAAGCTGCCTTGAGCCCTTTGTAGGAAAAAGGCAGGATATCAATCGAAATCATCATCATCATCATCATCATCATCATCTATTTATTCCAGCAAAAGCGGGGGGGGGGGGATCCAACTTTATAGCTTTTGGAGGGGGAAATCCCCATTGCAGTACAGAAGACCAGGCTAGACCTGGCAGCAGTCTCCACTAAGGAAAGCTATTGGATTGACACAGTCTTGCCTGTGAAATGCGTGGAAACAGGAACCCACGTCAAGATAGCCTCCTTCACTGTGAGCTACCCTGCCTCATATAGCTCTCCCACTGAATTCCAGAGACCCAGCATCCCTAACACAGTTCCAGAACCCGTGTGCTTATCTCCAGGTTGTGCAACAGCAACTTCACAATCCTGGGAGGGAACAACAAGGGCTCCTGTGCCTTCACAAACGAAAGCACAGGAGAAGGGCTGTGGAGCTTACCTTGGAAAAGCAGAGGCCGAGATCCTTTCCAGGGCCTACTGCACACAGTTTGGCTATCACACAGAAGTTTGTCATGACTCCTAAACCTGTTGCCACGTGCAGAAGGCTGATCTCTGGACTCACCTTGCCATCATCCCCAGAAGCATGACAGCAGCATGACGTTCCAACTTTGAACACGGCGATTTCTCTGTGAATCGTTCCCAGAGCAGCTGGACCACACTAGGTTTAATTTCATCCTTTTTCATAAACTCTGAGATCTAGAAAATCGCAAATGTCATCAGGAAAGGAAAGTGAGTACATGGTCTAAAAAGCAGAGTAAGCAAGCAGACTATTTTCCTCACTTCCCGCAAACAACCCGGGCCAATATGGAGCATACAGAGTAGCTGGGCTAATCCCTACCAACCCTGGCTAGCTAGTATAGAGAGGCAGGACTTCAAAGGACTCCTGGTGTTGATGCTTGCAAAACAGAAACCAGGGTTTCTCTCAACTTGGGGGGATATACATAGCAAATCTGAATGGCCCTGCCTAACCAGGCAAGCAGGAGGATTCAACCATGCAAGGCCCTCTTCTCCCAATGAAGAATTTGTCAGGAGAGACTCGTCCACAAAGTGCACGTGAAGCACTTGTCGGAGAAATCAATATTTTTAAAAGAAATAGGTTTTGGTTTGAGAGACTGGGTTGCCCTGATTTTACTACTGTGTCATAACACATGTTGCTTTTGGGTCTAATGAAGACACACACAGTGGATATTATAATTTAAGGGTCCCGCCAGATTAGACTTAGGTCTGTCTAGGGTAACATTCGAGTACAATGCTTCTGAAAAGCATACAAGCATGGCAGGAAGGTGATCACCCTCCTTCAGCAGTTTGTCCCCACTAGTTGATATTCAGAGCAACACAGCTCTCTGAAAACACTGGTCTCCTTTAGCTAATAGTCAGTGAATGAGTCATATCCCCTTTGAAAAGTACCGTATTTTTCGCTCTATAAGACGCACTTTTTCCCCCCCTCAAAAGTAAGGGGAAATGTCTGTGCATCTTATAGAGCGAATGTGTGTGTGCCCAACGCCCGGGACGCTGCTGGCCCGCCTGCACCACCAGGCCGGCATGTGCTCGGCGAGCCCTGCTCCACCCCGCACTCCGGGAACTGATCACCCCCACCGGGAAGCTCCGCGCCGCCCGCGCTACTGCCTCCGTGCCACCGCGCACTGCTGCCCTGCGCCACTGCCGCCACGCACCGCGTCGCCCCACGCCACCTCCACCGCCGCCCCCCTGCTGCCGCCATGCACCACTGCCCTGCGCCGCTGCCGCCGTGCACCGCCACCCTGTGCCGCCGCACGTGGCCGCGCCACCGCCGCCACGTTGCCCTGTGCCACCGCCGCTGCGCACCACAGCACCGTGCCGCCGTGCGTGGCCGCCCCACGCGCCACCGCAGATGCAGGCACAGATGACACTTTAGAAGCACAATCCTTCTAAAGCCGCCGCTGCCGCACTGCCATCCCGCGCCGATGCAGCCCCGCACCGCCACCCCACCCCCACGCCACTGCCCCGCAGGCACAGATGACACTTTAGAAGCACAATCCTTTTATTAAAGTTTAACAGGTTAAGAAACAGTATACATTGAAGCAGCGTTCTCTTTGAGATGTGAGAGAAGCAATTGACAATGTAAAGAGCTGGATCCAAACTTAAGCTTCCCCTCCTTCCATTCCTTTCAGAAAGAATCCAGCCCTGAAGGTGGCCCCTGCTGCGTGAGGGCTAGACAGCAGGAATGCTGGACACTTCTGAATTGGTCCACTTGTTTAGCCTGTCATATCCTGTTGGTGCCAAGGACACCCCTTCCATCTCCTCCCCACCACTCTGAAATGTCTCCCTCCTTTTCCAAAGAGGGCTGGTTCTCTCTCTTTGCCCTGAGCATCTTCAGTAAATACCCTATAAATTGCCAACTCATCTATTCAGCTCTGCCTCTTCCTCCTCAGAATCAATTGATGACTTTCTTATACAATATGTACATCATGGCCCTAAGATCACTCTCTAGCCATGTACCAGCACTCTAGGACAATTTTTAAAAAGGGATCTGGAAAATTATATGCTTCTTTGCTTTCTGTTGGTTCTGTGTAAATTGGTTGAAAGTGTTATTCAGGATAGATTCAGTTAACATATAGAAGAACTAGCCCTGCTTTAAAAGAAGCAACATGGCTTCTGCAGGGGTAAGCCTGTCTTGCTAATCCAGTAGAATTCTTTGAGAGTGTCACTACTACATGTGGACAGAGCAATCAAATAGACATTGTTTTCTTCCAAAAGCCTTTTGATAAAATCCATCAACAGTCTCTTGAGAAAACCTGGCAGTGATGGAATAAGGGCTGTGTGTGCACACAGATGTTGTCCTATGGATCAGTAACTGATAAAAGAATTGAAAGCCAACATTGAGAATGCATGGTATTCTCACAAGATTCTGCATTAGGATCAGTGCTTTTCAACCTGTTTATAAATGATCTGGAATTAGAAGTGAGCAATAAAGTAGCCAAGTTTGCTGATGATACTAAATAAAACATTTAAAAGGAATGGTGAGGAATTCCAGTGGGATGTCTCCGAGCTGGGAAAAAGGGCATCAGAACAGCAAATGCTGTTCAGTGTAAGCAAGTGTAAAGTTAGCATGCTGGGGGAAAAGAATCTCATCTTCAAGTATAAGCTGATGGAATCTGAACTAGTGCTGACAGACCAAGAAAGGGGTCTTGAGAATGTGGTGGACAGCTTGATGAAAATGTCAAATGTTAGGAGGGAATGCCATAATTAGGAAAGGAATTGAAAATCAAATTTCCAAGATCATATTCCTCTTATACAAATCTTTAATATGACCATACTTAAAGTATTGTGTACAGTGCTGGCCACCACACCTGAAAAATGACATTGTTGGAAAAAGTGCAAAGAAGGGCAACTAAAACAATCAAGGGATTGGAGCAGCTCCCCTATCAGATTTTGTTACAACAACCAGGACTGCTTCTCTTAGGAAAATGATGAGTAATGGGAAGCATGGCAAAGATGTTCAAAATTATGCATGGTGTGAAAAAAGTGGAAAGTGGGACATTTTCCTCCTCTCTGAAAAAAAAAAAAGGATTAATCCCCATGAAAACACCCATCACTCCTTTGTTCTGAAAAAAAAAAAAAAAAGATTCAACAGCAGAAGTGTAGTGAGCTTGAAATACCTTTTGGGAATGGAAGGGAAGTTCCCCACAATTCAGCTTTGTCTTTCAAGGGTTGGGCCTTTTAATACCTCATGGATAATTAACTGGGACTTCTAAATGCTTAACAAAAACAATGTGGATATAAAGTTCCCTTCCCAATTGAGGATACAAGAAACACAATTATTATAGTGATCTCTGCAACTGTGCAAATGTTAGATTTTCATGCCCTTGGCCCAGAGGAGGAAATGACACACAAGAAACCACTGAGTGAGCATTTCTCTCAACTCAAAAGGATGCGTAGATGCAGCCCGACTTTCTTAAGCATCACTTTTAAATATGAAAAAAAAGAGAGAGAAAAGTTGGAGGATTGAATTTAGGTCTCTCCTCATTGCTCACCTTCTCTGTCTAAGACAGAGGCAAGAAAAACCAGAGAGAGCAGGTATGCTGGGGGTGTGCAATCAAAAGAATATTTACAGTTTATTCAGACCTACAGGAAATACATGTGGCATTGAAGGGACTGCAGAGATGGATTCTATACAAGATGTTTTCATCCCCTAACAGTTACATGCAGTCTGCGGGGGATGGGGGGGTCATGCACACAGTATGCTAGAGGCACATGAGAGTAAAGCAACTGGGATTAAGACATCCCAACACATCCCATTCTGTTATAGTTTATTAAATAGTTTAGTAAACCATTTGATTCAGAATATTTTTTTTCTTGTTTTCCTCCTCTAAAAACTAGGTGCGTCTTATGGTCAGGTGCGTCTTATAGAGCAAAAAATACGGTATCTAAGCCAATGACAGCACATTATGTAACATGGGAAGTGCTTTGTCTTTCCCCAAAATACTGCACTTCAGTTTCACTGGGTGTCCAGCCTTGAGTCTTTTTCAATATTGTGAGGATACATGACCTATCATTTTATATTTGATTCTTACATTTTAAAAAATTGTTTTCGCTTCTAAATTAATGAAAAACAAGCTACTGTGTACTTATTGCTGTCCCTGATCGGCATAAACTGCACATTTAGCTAATCTGAAATTGTCTGGCAAAGCTCCTAGGATCATCTGTGTTTAAGTGCCTCAACAGCAGGAAAAAAGTGAAAAAAACCCCCCTAGTATTAATGTTAATACTAGACAGTATTAGAATGTTCTAGATGTTAATACTATCCATTTGGGAGTACAGATTGTGCAATACTCTGGTTTTGAGATCGCTTGAACCAATAAAACAGATTATAGGACTCTGAAGAGTCTTACAAAAAGGCTAAGAGAATCAAGGGTGACTAGGACTTTGAGCCGGTCCATTACAGGGGAAAAACACTCACGATTTTTCCAAGACATTGGATAGTCCCCAGCGAAGCATCTACCATCAGGAGGGAGAGAGACTGCACCAAGTTCTGAGCACGAGTCCTATGTAGATACAGTAAGAGAGCTGGGTTTTTTTTAAAGGTCTGACATTGTGAAATCCCACCTAAGAGCAACTCTCTTGATTGAAAACCTATCAAAATGGTGAACAGGGACTACATCCCAGCAAGCAACTTTAGGTTTGCTGAGACCCAGAGCATTCATTTAGGAAGACAAGGCATCCTGAGGGCATAGGCCAGTTGCTTGTTTGATCTGGATTATTCTTCCATGGGACGAGAGACAGTATAAAGGGAAACCAACTTCAGTCTAGCTAGTCAAGCATGACTAACACATATGCTTGGTCATACAGGAATAGTACAATGGCAACTGCATTTCGTCTACCTGCCCACTCCCAAGGCTCCCAGTTAAACATATGCATAATCCCCCCTACGTGGCTAGTGGAAGAGAGTCAGCCAAACCTTTCTGATTCTCCACTAGGGTTCAGATAGAGCCTCCTGTAGGCATCCAAAACAGCGTCTCTGATTCCTGGTTCCTTGGACCATATGAGTGGAAGCATTCGGCGGACTCCAAGCACAGCCTGAGGGACACCAAACTGAGATACTACCACAAAGAATTCAATAGTTTCTTGCACCACTGGAAAGGAAGGAAATAGTTCAGCTTAGATTGCCTCCAGCACACCTAAAACATTAAACCATAGTCATGTTGCATTTCTGTTAGGTGCATAACAGTCATTCACTAGCCTCAAATCCCACACTGCTGCTTTGGCCACCTCAGGTACCAAGCCCATTTGCGTGCCCTTTGGAGATTTTCTATCTTGTTGTGAAGTTAAATGTAGCATTTGAATCCACCCAATTTTCTACCTCTTGCCTATGGATAGACTAATCAATTCCTATCATTCAGATGTATATCTGTTTAAAGCACACTAAAATGATTTGCTTGAAATGCTTTGTCACCTTTTTAGTTAAGGAAGAGCTGTAGGATTACTAAACTAAGGATTATTTGTGTAATTGAATTACCTGGTACTCAATTTATATTCATTAAAACCAACTGTAGACCACCTTTGTGCCAGAAGGCCGCCAAAGATAAAACTATAAACAATTAACTTACAATAGAAGAATTATTTGAAAGATATGCATTGCTTTCTTTAATGTGACTTTCCTGGTGTTCAAACATATAATGCCTGTTTTGTAAAATTCATTTCTATATATTTAAGATGCTTTTTTAAACACTTCTGGCTATCTAATTATCATAGTCTACTTATTTCCACAGCTGCACATACATCTCAGACTCTCCAGTCAGTCCCCACATGTTCTACTAATATATCTTGTCAGCAAAGAAGCTCCTCCTGTTACAGGCTTGTCAGCCAGGCAGCCATTTGGAAAAACACAACTCACTGTGCGGCACATTTTTACCAAACCTGATAGTTGGGATGCAGACAGAGAAGGTCCCTTTTAAAGGCTGGCATTTAAAAAAATCTAAGTGGAAATCTTGCAGTAATGGATTCCTGTGTTACTCCTGCAATTGCATCAATTCATAGTGTGGATGCTCAAAGACAGACAATGGCATATATGTATAATGTACAGCGTATAGCTGTGCCCTTCATGTTTTTAGGGCTTTCCAGACACAAGCTAATCACACAGAAAAATTGTTCTGACATGCTCTCAACAAGTCCCTTTTGAATAGATTTTATAAGTTAGGTCAAGCATACATGGGGTTCTCAGTACTTCAAGAATTCAACTTATGTCCCTTGCATATAAGCACTAATTTATTTCTAGATAAATCAGCTAAGCTAATTTTCTTAGGGGTGAGGATACAAGCATGAAGCCATGAAATTCCTCACCTATAATCTAAAGAGATGCAGTGTAGGAACAGGCTTTCTGTGTGATGAGCTGTGGGTCTGCAGAGCCTTTAGAAGGTACTGCTGCTTCATGTTTTCAGACATTCCCTTCCACATTTAGTTCTAGACAGAACAACATCTGATGTGTGGTCATCACATTTACCGGAAATGGAGCTTTCATACATCAGTTTCAAGACTAGGCTCAGGGCTTCAGTGATCTTTGCAGAAAAGTCGTAGGCATCCTGTAAGTATTGCACCAGCATCTCCTGCTTTACTAACTCTGCTGGTGGCTCTTCCTCCTCTTGTGCTTGCTCTTCACTCCTGGCATTATCTGTACTATTTGTGGGTTCTTGAACACCACCTTCAGTCTGGGAACCTGCACAGCAAAACAGGGAACACAGATACAATTCCAGTGTTCTGGTCTCATACAGTAGAATCTATTCCAAGTATGTTCTGACTGATATTGCATTAGTGTTTAAGTCACACTGAAAGCAGAATCAGGTTAAAAAAGATTGTTTCCAGACAAACATCCAATGCTGAAGGGAAGGAGGGGCCAATCCAAATATGACCATGGCAACAGCTTTCGTATGATCACGTATAAAGTGGTGAGCAGGTGGGTGATCTGATTTCACCAAAGGAATAGACGTGGTGGTGAAGTGAAATCCTCTGCATCTTACTTCCCTGTGTGTTACTGCCTCAAGGGGCTTTTCAGTCATCCAGGCTTATTTAATTAATGATGTTGCAGCTCGACCAAGAGGAAAAAGGAACTTTGGGTAGCTGATGACAAAGGTTTGGTAAAGGAGAAGAGAAAATTCAGCTCCCCAGCCTACTGGATTTTAACCAGTTAGACCTCTTGTTGTCTGCTTTGTGTGTGAAGGGAAGAGACACAGGATTCAACCAACATAGCTGCTATTGCCCTAGTTTGGTGGTGGGAAAGAGAAGCTTCTGCTTCTCTGAGCACCGAAAGAAACCACCGCAGCACAGGCAGATATTTACCTAAGTAAAACGTCCTCAGTAGGCTCAGGATGATGCCTTCATCACCCTTTCTTCCTGAGCAGCTGAAGAGCTCCAACCCCTGGAGCTGGTGTAGACCTCCTTGTGTCAGGCGGATCGCATCCCTGTATCGAGAGATGGCAGACCAATGCTAAACCCTATGTAGACACGCTTTGCATATCCATTGCAATTACCTTTGGGAAGTGCAGACTATGCCCACAATTGCAAAGAAAACTTCACATTGGGATCAAAAGATCTCACATTCCCCCTGCACCCAATTTTACTTACTTGTAATTGGATTTTTTCAACAGCTGGACAATGCTGTTGACTAACTCTGTTGGGTCCCCCAACTCAAGCTCAGTCGCCTCATTTTCCTGCGACTGTGAGCCAAGAGAACTCAGGGTTTCCTGGAGCTCTGGCTGCATTGCCTCCCATTCTTCCTCTGGGGAGATCAGCACCGCTATGAGGGGAAAGAGAGAATCAGAGACAGTCTTCCATCTCCATGATGATACACAGTTCTGAATGGAGTCTTTGAGCACTACAGCGCACAGCCAGGAAATACTGAGTTCAGCCTGTGACTTGTCTGTCCCAACATCATAGAGTGGAGTTAAAGTAACACTAAGCCTGCTAGGGAGCCTGGGAGACAGGAATTTGGAAATACAACAAATGCTCTTGCTGCAATCTTGCTGTCCTCTTGTAAATCTGTCTCTGTTTCGATTCTACATCGTTCCCCTGCCCACTGACTCAGCTTTAGTTGACCATGCATGCGACTGGTCTTAACTTGCTTTTTAGGTTGAGAACTTGGCACTGGATTCCTGCCAGCTTCTCTAGCCTTAGCTGTGGGAAAGGTAGGTAAAAATAATTTTGACTCCCTCCACCTTAAAAGTTCCAGTTATAGAGTCCCATTAACCTGATTTTAAAAGAAACCTAAACACAATGCAAACTCTCGCTTAACAATGAAGAAACAGTCAAAAAATATTGTTTTGGCCTGTAACTACCACCCCATTTCTGGAAAATGTTGACCACCTATCAGTCTTACATGCCTTTGCTTAGAAGAAGCAACTCAGACTGCCACCACTCCCTTATCCTGTACCTTCTGGCATAAACAGAGGGCTTAGAAGAGAAGCTGGATGTTCTTGTTTGTGCAGGATATAAAGTAACAAACAAGGAGCTCAGAAGGGAATCCTACTGTTTCTTATCTGCTTGAAAAATGAAATGAGATCTGTGGGAGAGCCAGCTTCATTATGCCCATTGTTTCCTGGTGGGATGGCCAAATTTGGCTGGTAGGCCTCAGGTTCCTGGACCTGTTCTATGTGGCGCATTAGGTATCCTGAGCAAAGTCTTTGTTGGAGCTGTAGGTATTGGCTACCTACGTAGGGGTGCCTAGTGGTTCCATTAGAACCTTGAGGGGGATTTTGCTTTCCTCTTGCTCCACTCCTAACATTGGTCCCAGGTTTGCCATTATGTTCTTCCAATCTCCTCTTCATGCCTCCTCCTTCCTCTATCTGGTTTTGACCTCACCACTCAGCCAAACCCACCTCACTTGTCAAGAGCTGTGTTACAGGAAAAAAACCAACATTACCAGCTGTAGTTCTGCAGCGGTTCATCTCCTGTAGTTTTTGCCTCTCCTTCTCAAGCAACTCGATTAAGTCTGTGCAGCTTAGCTATGGATTGGAGGAGAATTCTCATTATTAAATGCAGCCACTTCATCCCTGCCTTGCATCATCAAATGTCATAGCCCAGTCCTCTGAGTTTTTGAGGTGACCCGATTCAAATGCTGGGGAAAAGCTTTATTCCAGAGGATTGCACGGGACACAAAGCTGAACTATGCTCTGATCCCTGTCACCTTTAATGTGTTCAGCATGTTTCTAATGAACGGCCTCTGGCCAGCTGATCAGGTACAGACGAGATTCAAACTTAGGGGAAGCACCAGTGTAAAATGTCTTCAGTAAAATATTAACAAGCAAGAAAATAAAGTGCTTACCTTACAGGAGAAAGGATTGTTGGAAAGGAAGGCAGCCAACAGCTGAATAGCATTCTTCACCACCGTTACAGATTTGTCCTGCAGCCGGCCCACTGCCAGGCTCACAGTGGCCTGAAATTGAGTTAAGGGCAGGGCCTACAGCAAGGAGGGAAAAGATGAGAGACTAATGGTAGAGTGGTAGAAACAGCAAGCAAATATCACTTCTGCAGGATCATCATAGCTTGCTTTGGCAACAGCCCTGTTTCTGCTGGAAGGTGCCCTCCATCTAGGCCTGGATAGGGCAGAGAGGGTGCTTCTCCGTGGGAATGATATGCCTACCCTTTGAATCATGGGGCTGAAGGCTTCCAAACAGTGCTCGACTCATGCTGTCTGCCTCCCCCCGCCTGCAACATTCCCTCAGAACTTACTTTCTGTTGCACAATTCGCGTGAAAAACTGCAGCACACGACTGCGCACAAAGCCATTCACATCACATGTGTGTGCTTGCAGGGTTCCCAGGAACTGATCCCGTGTGTTTTTGGCTGTTTCTTCCAGCTGCTCTCCATTCAGCACCTGCAGAAGTGCCTCTGTCATAGCAGCCAAAATGGCAATGCGCATACCGTAGTTCTGTAGAATGACAAGAATATTTGGAAGGACATTTCTCTTGGCAGTTCCCAAATCTTGCAATCTGAAGAGGAGAAGCTCAGGATGCCAACGCCACCAGAAAGCTTCAAGTGTGAAACAGGTTGATTTGCATCATCTATGCAGCAGCCATAGGCCAAATGCCTACTCTGGCAGCAGCTCTGCACTAGGCTGGGCTTATTTGTCATAGGCTGTCAAATGCTGCAGGGAAAAGGCAATCCGAATTCAGAATCTGCTGATGCAATACTTGGGAGGTACTGGCGAGTCACAACTCGGAAGCACACTCAGAGAATTAAGAAGTCGCTTGCGCCTTTTCTTGAGTAGCTGAAAGGGCATTTTAGTGCTAGCACATCTTCCCCTACCCCATCTGGTGCTCCACAAGCTTATGGCAGACACAAGTCACGTATACTCAAAAGACGTCTCATAGGGACTGAGGTCATATTAACAGAATGTGTCATTAAATGTGATTTACAGAGCTGCCATGTATTTGAGCCGGGCTCTTATTTACAAGAAATCAAGCAGAAGCATCAACTCCCTAAAACCAGCCTCAAAAGGGCCTATTTTCCACTCTAAAGCAGGATGCTGAACGGCAAGATATGGGAAAAGTGAAAATCTGAGCACATATTGCTTTGTTTTGGGGCATACAAGATACTTCCAAGACAGACGGGGGATTCCTGGGAGGGAAGAGGGTGAGCACCACTGACTGTGTCTACTGAGATGCACTAGGAAGGGAGTCATGGCACACAAAGCAGACAAAACACAGAAGACAGCGACATCGCTCTAGCGCATGCAGATGGGTCAGATGGTTCTCTCACTGTCATTATCAGTCCAACCACTAGTTCTCATATGCACATACAAGATCTCAGGTCAAATGAAAGCAGGGAGTTATGTGGTCATGACAAATGCCTTACGGGGCCTCATTCTGTGAGCAGTACCTCTCCGTGCAGGTGATGCAGCAGGATGCTCATGTTCGCCAGCACAGTGGCGGGTGACTGTTCAGCCAGTTCTGTGAGAAAGGCAGAGTAGCCCTTTGCCCCAGAGGCATCTCGGGCCAGCTCCTGGGGGCACTTCTGTCCGATCTCCCTGAAGAGCAAATCAAAAGTCAGTTGCCGAAGCGGCTGAGGTTTGGTAGGAACAGGGGCTGAAGAGCTTTCCTCACCTCAGCAACTCCCCGACAATACTCTTCATGGCATACTCCTTGATCCACACACTCACAGCCTCCACAAACACCGGGGCCACGTGCTCAAAGTGCTGAAGCATCTGTGTGACCTTTAGCGTGGCGCCTACCAAAGACAGCTGGGTAAGAGAAGAGCCATTTTCAACAACAGAGGAGGGAGGAGGGATTAGACTGGCACTTTACGGTGGAGCAGCAGCGAGGACGTGCTGCACCAAATGCTGCAGTGCTTCCAAGAGAGCAGACTTACTGAGCATATGGTCATATCGCAGCAGAGCAACACCCAGCAGATGAATTACTGCCTCTCGTGTAGGCCGATGTCTCTGGAGGCCAATGCTAGGATTTTCCAGCGTGCGGTAACAACAGGCAGTGACTAGACTGGAGAGGAAAACCAGAACAAGAGCTAGAGCAGGTGCATCTTCTACTTGGGAGACTGGAGCAATGGAGAGATTTTAGTTACCAGCAAGCTGCCAGCCTCCAAGAATAACATACTGCCCATTGCTAAAATAACCCCCGCCCTCCGTGCAATTGACTGAGCCCTGTCACTTCCCTCCAGCAGCACAAGGCATGCTTTCAAGGGTCTTGTCTGAAAACAGGCTCCCATCCAACCCCTCCCAGTATGCACACCTGACAAACTCTTCTTCCACGATTAAGCCATTCCATAACCGATGAAGGTCCAGCTGAAGTAACTGCATGAGCAGCTGTAAGACTGCTTGCCTTTCCTCCTCCCAGAGAAAGCCTCCAGCCTGGCTCTTTTTGCTCTGTAAGGCAAGTCCAGAATATCAGCTTCAGGACGGGAGGTGTGTAGGAACATACACACACATACAAACTATCTTCAGAATTTAGGATCCACAGGTTGAAAGAACAGCTGTATCCCCTCCAGGCACTAGAATCTACAGACATTCAGCTGAACATATGCAGGTCCCTTCCTTTAGGCCTTCCACCAAAAATGCAAAGGTCCAGGAACAGAGCTGGCAGGGACAGCAGCACTGTGAATGCGGACATCATGCATCACTTGAAAATGTCTTTTAATATGTGCGGCCTATTTCTGAAAGGGATGGCTTCTTTAGACAATGAGCCATGGGGGGCGGGGGCACTGTTATCCTTAAGTTGCTTCCAGGAAGTCGCAGCCCTCCCAACTCCTTATGCATTTTAGTGCTCAGGATATGACAGAGCACCACGTTCAAAGCAACAAGCTTTCCTGAGACTCTGCCTATCGACTACTTCAGAGCAAGTAGGAAGAGAACTTGGTGGGAACTCCTTGTACCGAAAGGGATGAGGCAAAAGTCACTTTACAGTCCTGCTGTCTGGAACAAGGTGTATGGCTAATCCACCCACTAAAGCAGAGTTTTCTTCCACTAACCTTCCGCTGAAGCAGAATTCTCTCATTAGCAAAGTGGGCCTTGGAGTGAAAGCTCTGATCTAGCAGTATCCTGCCAGGCAGGCCCAGAGAAAGCATTGCCCAAACAATGAAATCAGGCACACAGCATCGTTCATAAGCTGGAAGGACTTAAGTCCTTGCTGCCATTTCACATATAGCTTGGCAGGCTGATATCTGATTTTGGAGCAATTGCCAGCGGGGAGAAAAGCCAACCCAAGCCCAGTAGATTGATGGATTCAGCCTTCTACCTTCTTCTTGGCATCTAGTCCAACCAGGTTGCACTTTCCAGACTCTGTTTCAAAGGCTTCCGCTAGCTGCACTAATATGTAACAGTTCATTTTGAGAGCGTTCAGGTGAAGAGCACGAAGTGAGGATACAAGGTCAGTCTCACACAAGACAGATGCCAAAGTGCTGGAGTGACTGGACACAACTGCCGAGAGAAGGAAGAGATACAATCACCACCACCAGTCTTGGTGCTGACTTGCCCCAGATGCAGATTCAGCGCAGCTTTCAGATTACCAAAGACTTGTGCTCATGCTGCCTCAACGGCTGTAACTCTGGCAGCACCCAGCAACCCGTAACCCAGGCACACTAAGCTTGCCCTGTTCCCACACCCTCACTCACTCCTTGTAAGGCTTTGCAAAGAGATGGGTACCTCCTCCAGATGGGGGAATGGAGGACAGACGGAATGGGACATCCTGTTGGTCTGCCCTTACAGCGAACACACATTACTTTGCGATGACCACCAAGATTACAGACCTTTATAGGGGAACAGGTTGAGGGAACAACCAGCCAGTGAGGTCACATTTGCCTTGATATCATCATGAAGCTGCCAGACAAAAAATCCTACTTCCTTTGACCTCAGGGAGGCGGGGTGCTGGGGGGGGGTCACTTACCTTTCACCATCAATTCCAGAGCATCTTCTTTAATAGCGGAATCCACAGTCCTGAAGTGGCTGCAGGGCAGGTACATGGAGTTAAAAGTTTAACTAGGATTAAGATTACTATGCATGACTGTTAATGCAGATTTGCTTTCTAGTACCCCATAAACACCACACAAAAGCCTTAAATTGTGTTTTTTCAGATGCCATGAGGATTGGGTTAACTTAGGAACTTTCCCCCCTGGAAAAATTTGGAAGTTTCCCTCAACATTTGTAAAGAGTGGAGTTCAAAACTAAACTAAAGAATCATTATTCCCAAAGCAACGATTGGTTAAATCACTGGTTTCAAAAACTATGCAGTTAGTTAAATAGGAACACTAATATGTTAGTTGGCATCTTCAGGTCACATATTCTGTCATTTCATGGCATTCCTAAGAACCGCTTCATTCATGTGTGTGTGTGCTGGGAACTGTTTATTTTGCCACAAAAAATACAGAGTAAGCTGAACTTGAGCAAAGCAGGAAAATTATTTGGTATGAAGCACTCTGCCATATTTTGTAAGGCAGAATCAACCTTGATGCAGTTTTATGCACCTTGCAACCCTTGAACAGATCTGGTTAATAGCCAATATGGGCCGTATTCTTCACATTTAACTAGCATCTTTTGAGGCAACTTGTGAGCAGTTGGAGCACTCCACTGGTCGTACCTACCCAGTCCTCACACTAGCGGAAACAGTAAACTTCTTTGCAGTGCCTCTGCCATTTAAAGATGCACCATGGGAAAACACAATGGCTTCTTTAGCAAGATGACTAAAAAAGTTCAATATTTTGCATTGTTTTTCTACTTTCTTAGGTCCTCTTTTCTTCTTCTGATTTTATTACTACTGGGAAAAGGGACCCAAGCAAGGATTCCCTAGGGCAGTGATGGCGAACCTTTTAGAGACCGAGTGCCCAAACTGTAACCCAAAACCCACATATTTATTGCAAAGTGCCAACACTGCAATAAATCCTGAAAACTGAGGTTTTAGTTTAAAAAAAACTACCTCACAGCCAGTCCAAGCAAGTATATATATATCTCCTTGGCAGTACACTGACCGGTCATGAGAAAGCTCAGAGAAGTTACGGCTAATGAGTCACGGCTTGTGACGTCATCGCCTGGCACTGCTACTCCTTTCCAAGCATGCGCATGGCCCCTGTGTGTGCTGTTATCTGATGCTCGGCTGCTGGGGTGACTTGGCTCGAGTGCCGATAGAGAGGGCTCTGCGTGCCCGCTGAGGCACACATGGCATAGGTTTGCCACCACTGCCCTAGGGCAAGGAACAGAGCTTTTCCCACCAGTATCAGTAGTATATCCGAATGAGCAAACTCACTGTAGGATACTGTACAAAGTATCAAAATGCTGCAAGATAGCAAGAGCTCCTTGTGTGCGGAATACTGCCCGAAATGCTGTAAAGGGAAAAAAGTAAATATGTGAGGACCAGGTTGGAAAAAAGAGATCGGTGGATATAAGTCATGGCAACCCCCTGAAGGTTTCATGACAAGAAGCCATGTAATGAGGGTTGCTGTTTAATATCAGATTATAATAATGTTGAAGGCAAACAAGAGAACAGCAGAGTAGCTAAAAGACTAAACTATGAACCAGTATGCTCCGCATCTGAATTTCACCTAAGCAATGAATTCACTTGGTACCATCAAGCAAGTTATTCTCTCCTACCCTTGGCCCCCTGTATGCCCTGCTAGAAATCTTGGGTATCTTTTAAATGTAGAAAGTAAAGTATAAATATTCTGCTAATGGGAACGACACAATTTACAGGGTGACAATAAGGTGAGGGTGTAGGGCCTCAGTCCTGGGAAACCACCATTGAAATATGACTCCCTGGAGACTTGGCTGTCCCTCAGTTTGAAGGAAGGTCTGCATTCCTTCTGTAAACATGATAGAGAAAGTGCTTTGCACACCCTGAGTGTGCTAAACTACATATAATACGACAAAGAAATTCTCCAAACAGCAGATATTCAGGCAAACAGCAGAGGAAGACCATCATCCACTGCTTTCCTTGCCTATGACCAGAACAGCTACCATCAGAAGAGAAGCCTTAGGTCTTAAAATATGGCCTGCCTTGGCGAGTTGAATACTCTCAGTAGAGATAGCAGGAGCCACTGGCACAATTCTTTTGCCTCCCTCCTCTCCATTTCAATGTCCTGCTTTATGCCACCCTTCTGCAACCTGGTGCTCTCCAGATGCATTGGACAACAGTTCCCAGAATCCCCCAGCCAGGTAGCATACATGGCAGGTATCAGATCATGGAATAGTACAGTTGGAAGGGGCCAGAAGGCCATGGGGTCCAATCCCTTGTGCATTGCAGGACACTAAGGTACACCATCCCATTCAGATGACTGCCCAAATGCTTTTTAAATGTCTCCAGCACCCACAACTACCCCAGGTAATAGGTTCCATTGTTGTACTGCTCTAACAGTCAGGAAATTGTTCCTGGTGTTTAGTCTAAATCCGGTTTCTTTTAACTTAAGTCTGTTATTCCATGTCCTGCACTCTGGAGTGAATGAGAAGAGATTTTGTCCTTCATCTTTGTGACAGTCTTTAAGGTACTTGTATCGTGCTATCATATCTCCTCTCAATCTTCTCGAGGCTGAACATGCCCAGTTCTCAATCTTTCCTCTTAAGACTTTGCCTCCAGTCCCTGAATTATCCTCGCTATCCTCCTCTGTACCATTTTTAGTTTTCATTCTGTTGCTCCCTGCCCAGTGTTCTAACCTACTGAGACCACCCTGTATCTTATCTCTGTCTTCCAGAGTATTAGCTATGCCACCCAGCTTTGTGTCATCTGCAAATTTAAATATCTTTCTTTGTACTTCCTCATCTAAATTGTTAATAGAAAAGTTGACAAGTACTGGTCCCAAGATGGAACCCTACAGCACCCCACTTGTCACCTCTCCCCAGTTTGAGAATGTGCCATCGATGAACACACTTTAGAGTCCGATTTTGCAGCCAATTGTGGATCCATTTAATGATTGCACTACGTAGCCTGCTTCTTGCTAGTTTGGTAATCAGGATGCTGTGGGGTACTTTGTCAAAGGCTTTACTAAAGTCTAGCTAGACTATGTCCACAGCTTTCCCACAGTCCACTTGGGAGGCTACCCAGTCAAAATATGAAATTAGATTAGTGTGGCAGGACCTGTTCTTGAGAAATCCTTGTTGACTTCTATTAATCCAAGGAAGGCCTTGGCAATTATAGGTGGCCTATAAATTTACATAAATAAATAAATACATCATTGCATTGTCTTCAAGGTATTTGCAGACTGTTTTATAATTTGCTCTAGAATTTTTCCCAGGGATTGATATCCAAATAACTGGGCTATAGTTCCCAGGTTCGTCGTTTTTTCGATTCTTGCAGATAGGGACAACATGAGGGGAATCGGGACAACGATTCCTTGTGGTCGGGGTAGGCTGCTTTGCGAAACACCAACTGCCATATTAAGATTATCTACTTTTGCTAGGAATCCCTCCCGCCCGCCCGCCCCCCCCCCCCCCCGTTTCCTAACCCTCTTTTCCTACCAACCTGCCAGTAGCCCTGGGAGCTGTTCGAGGGACAGTACCTCCTGAACCACGTATTGCGAGGGACCTGCACTGCGAAGCAAGTCGGCGGCAGACAGAGGCAAATGGAACTCCCAAGGGGGAGCCAAAAAAGACGAATCGGCCATGCTGCCTCCACTCCACACGCTGAGCAGAAACAGACAGGACCTCAGACACCCCGCGCCACAGATAGTGGAATGCGCGGCTGACCAATCACAGGACGAGCATATCCCGTTCGGCTAATCAGAGAGGCTGAGAAACCGATAGAAAAACCAAGCGGCGCTCACGCCCAATAGAGATTGAGAAAAGGCGCGCCTGCGATTCGAATAATATCCGCTCGCCCAATCAGGCTACTAGTTAAGAGTAGAGCTCGGTAGCCAATCACATTCAGGAAATTCTCTCTCTCTCTCTCTCTCTCTCTCTCTCTCTCTCCCCGCCCCGCGGCCTGTACTCAAATATCACAACGACGACTAGAAGAAAAGGCAATGAGATATAGGAAAAAAATGAAGAGCCACGATCTCATAGCCTGGAGTCTATATAAGGAGATTTTTGGTTCCTTCTGACGTTATTTTCGTTTCTTCCGGCGCAGAAATTGGAGCTTCCAGCGAAAAACACTCAACTATCCAGGAATTTTAAAAGCAGCGGGGAACGCATTTAGAAACAAAGGGACGCAACAAAAACATTTTCTTCTGATGTCTTATTTTGTGTGAAAAAATGATGTTTATTTTATTTGTAAAAATTGGCCTACCAATAGAAACTTTTATTCTGATATTGCAGAGTGAGGGTGCTGCTGTATTAATATAAGTTATAGGAAATGGAAATGATTTTTGTTTTGGATATGCAGCTCTTTCTATCCTGCATATAATACCTATTATATATACGCAGCTGGAAGGTTAGCATTCATAATCTTAACACAAGTGCTTTTTTAAAAAAAAATTTAAAACACTGTAAAATTACGATTCAACGGCCTATACATTAGTGGAACAAGACTTTTGCACAAAATTGAGGAACAGATTTTATTTGAAGGGGAAGCGGGTTAGGTAGAATGACCTTTGCTGAAACTTGAAGAGTATTTTGTAAGGGTTTTAGCAAGAAATTCAGACCAGTTTCAGCCTGTAGACTGCAAAATTAATCGTGGGCTCCACTGTAAACCTACACTTTCCCAGTTGTTGCAAACTGCAGCACCCCAAAATACCCCAAAAATAGTTGGCCAGAGGAAGGCACCAAGAATAGTTGGCCAGAGGGAGGCCACATAGTAAAAACACCAGTTATACTGTCCCAGAAAGGAGGGGGGATAAGAACAAAATGAACTTTGTGTAACCCACAGCTAACAAGTTAGCCTGACAATCAGTGCTTTTTTTGTTAAAAAAAAAAAAAAGTGCCGGAACTCACATCTTGGGGTCATACTTTTACACTAAAAAAGATTTTTAGTGTAAAGCCAGTCACTCTACACATACATAAACATAATGGTCGCCGCTGGCAGTAAGCACTCACTATCAGCACACACAAAAGCAGCACGCAGGCACTATGTTAATGAAGTTTGCTGCTGATCTGCTACGCACGAGTCAAAATCACTTCGTAAAATCCATTGGGAAAAAAAGTGCCGGAACATTGTTCCGGTGCATTCTATGACAAAAAAAAAGCCCTACTGACAATACACTAATCAAAGGGACAGTGGAAACTGGTTATAGCCACCATGAAAATTGCAAATGTGCAGGGAGTAAGAACATGGCAAACCTATGTGAATCTTGAGCAGCTAAGAAATAGACATGGGAAAAGACTCTGTGAAGCTAACAGCAGTGGGAGTGTGGCTACATTGATATATTGATGCATTAGATGTGTATTAGGTGACCTAATAGCTTACCTAGGGTATAAAATGCATGTACTGGGGTGCAACTTTCGAGACACTGCTTTGGGCTGAACATCCCCTTTCGTCTCCCTTTATTCTTTGGTGCACTAGAATAAAGCTGGTTTTGGCTCCAAGTCTCGTCTCAGGCTCCTTTTGACTTGGGTCTGGGGCTCACCCAGGTTTGCCCTAGCTGTTGACTGGCTGAATTCGGTAACACAGTCATAGCAGTCTTAACACGTGTATTTGCATTGAAATGGCATTTTAAAAAAGCTATTACCTTAAAAGATAAAACACCACCCCACCCCACACTCTGAACTAGAAAAAGCATGAATGCCTTGTCATTGTTGCTACTTTTTCACTGGATAGGCTTATCGCAACTATATTAAAATTCTGATGGTTTTCATTATTTTTTTCATTCAGAGCTCACTTCTGCTCTGAACTTGAGAGAGAGAAGTTCAGTTTCCAATATAACCTCGGAAATGTCTCAACTGATCCCTCCCTCCCTCCCTCCCTCCGCGCGCGCGCGCGCGCGCGCGCGTGTGTGTGTGTGTGTGAGAGAGAGAGAGAGAGAGAGAGAGAGAGAGAGAGATCGCACGTCTGTACATTATCTAACCTTTTCTATCTCTACAGTCCTTAGGTCTATTTCCCGTCAAGTACAGCACAACGGCATTCTGGGAAAGTTTCCAGATGGCCGCCTCCTGATCCCGCGCGTGTGCGTGTGCGTGTGCGAGGAGAAAGTGCTTTAGCAAGCTGGGAGCCCGATGGCTGCCACGACGCTCCTACGCACGGTTGCGCGGGGACTCTTCGGCCGCAGCTTTCTCGCCCCCGAAGCTCGGCTGCTGGCCGGTCCGGGTGAGTCGGTGGGGGATACGGGGCAGAGAAGCCGACGGAAGACTTGGGCTGTCGATCTCTCATGACATCACCGAAGTCGGGCTGACCCCCTGCTTGCCTTGAGGAGCGTGTCTGGCTTGCTTGCTTGAATGAAATTTGTTTCTAGATATTTGTTACTTAGAAACAGTTTCTGAATAGCCTGTGTCCCTATTTTGTGTGTTTATTTACTTTAAAGCATTTTTACCATACTTTTCAGTTGAAAGGAGATCAGAGTGACTTTCATTTTAAAAGGAGACAGTTCCTGCTTGTAGATTGGAATTCTTAAAGTGCATGTGCATTTGGTGTCAATGGGACTTATTTATTAGATTTTTATCCTGTCACTTTGACTTCTGAGGAACTCAAGGCAGGTTACATAATTTTTCACCTCCTCTTCACAATCTTATCTTCACAACTACAATCCTATGAGGCAGGTAGACTCCTGAGAGTCTGTGACTGATCTAAAGTTACCCAGTTGGCTCCATGGCTTAATGGGGACAAGAATGGTGCTCCCAGATCCCTAGTCCTGTACTCTTAACCACTGCATTACACTGACTTCTGTGGTTTCCAGCATAAACTTCAGATAAGGACTTCTATGAGAAATATGTAGTGTGACAGCTTGAACTATGAGCACCCAAAGAAAGCATTCTAAAGGTGTGACACATGTGGAAGTCTTGTTAACTGCCTTTTCCTTTTCCAGGAGTTTGTCACTCATTCCATGTGAGGGAGCCCCCCCGCCCCAAAGAAGTTGATCGATGGACAGAGAAGCGAGCACTATTTGGAGTCTATGACAACATTGGAATTCTGGGTAAACATCAAAAACTTACCTGTTAAATGATAAATAAAAAATATCCTTGGGAACTGGATTAATGCCTTGTGCACCTAGTTGAGCAGCCATTTATTAATAGCAGTGAATTGATACTAGCGTTTTGTTTTACAATGAGAGCTAAGAATCCAGATAAAAGCTTGTCAGATTGCTAATGGTGACTCTGAGGCAGTTTGCACAAGAGGATATGAAGAGCACTCTTCAGTTCTGCATTTACTCAACAACCTATGATTGGTTAACTTGAGCAGTCTAGGTTGAACAGTCTAATGGCAACCCTGCAACAAATATGTTAACCAGGTCTCTTCAGTTAAGGTTTGGCAAACTGGGGTGAGGGGGAAGACGGGTCAGTTGTAACCATGTGAAATAGGCAAGCATTTAACCCATGCAACTTTCACATTCCTGCTGCTTTGCTCATTGGTGGTGATTGTGGTGTATTTTAATATTTACAGAATAACTAAAATTGCCTAAGAGGTATATAGATATTACAAGATAAATCAGTCCCTGTCCACTTATTCACAATTTAATAAACATGATACACAAAGAAAGAAATGGAGAGGGAATGGAAAAGCAAGCATTGGAACCATTAGAGCAGCATGACCAATGGATGGGATGAGGTTGGTCTTTCCCTTGCCTTAATTTTCCTATGAGGCAGGGGTGGAGCCTTCCAATGTATCTCCCTTCAGTTCTGCAGTTCCAGGGAAGCAATATGATGTTTGGAAGTTGCGATGCAATTTAAAATTTAAGAGAGCAATAGCAGTCAGATTTGACTGCCACCTTTCTAGTTTGGTAAAGCCACAAAGCCAGTAAACAATCCTTGGATTACATTTGCTGACCTGCCCACCAGATCAGACTTCCTGCCTAATAGCTTGGATCACATTCCACCCCAGTTTGTGCCACAGAGAAGCAAACTACATAAGTCAGCTGCTGCTTTGGTAAATGATATAAGCAAAATCCCCACCTTTTCTTTCTTTAAATGTTGCATATTTCTTTACTTGCATTATTTTTCCTCCTAATTCTAAATTCCCTTTCCCCCTCAAATTTATGTTTTTCATGGCTCACAAACTTCTCCTTCCTCTTAATCTTAGGCATCTTCCCTTTCATCCTCCATTTTATTCAGTTGAGACTGTCTCTTAAATTTCTTCTATTAATACAGTGTGCTTAATAGTACTTTTTCCTTGTTACCTGGCTGTCCTTGTGAACCTTGATTCCAGTCAGCAGGAAGCTAAAGGGACATATTTTCCCCTTCTTTGGAAGTTGGAAGGGAAGAGTGTCATGAGGTGTATGAGTGTTTGCTGTTAGTTAGAAATAGTAAGGGAAAGGTACTGTTACTTATCCAAAGACATTATGATTTTGTTAAGGAGGGGATTCCTTGGAAAATAGATGGGGAGGACATTGGCAACCCAAAAGAATGGCTGGTTAACCTATTCACAATTTCTATATCAAAGTGATGGACCTTAAATCTAACCTCCCTTTTTGCTTTATTGGATCTCTCTATATTTTAGGAGATTTTTTAGCCCACCCTAAGGACCTGATCCAAGGTCCCAAGTGGTTACGCGGCTGGCGTGGGAATGAATTGCAGAGATGCATCCGCAAAAAGAAAATGGTGGGTGATCGAATGTTTATTGAGGATTACCATAACTTGAACAAGAGGATTAAATATTTGTTCAAGCGTTTTAACCGCACTGGAAAGCGTCGCTAAGAATTGCTTCTTGAGAACAAGCATCTGTTTTTAAGAACATCGTCCATTTATGGAAAACATGTCTTCATACTGTGCAGAGACAGCTGCCTGTGAAAATCATACAATTGATCCTAATTTCTGATATGTTTTTGTTGTATATCTTCCATTTCATCTGCTAATATATTCTTCTATAATGTGCTGAAATTCTTTTCCTGGAGGTCTTCTGGTTAATATCTGGAGTTGTACCCCCTCTTCTATTTCAACCATGTTTGTGTTTTTGAATTCACAATAGCTGCTGTATGGTCTCTAATGCTGCACAGCATTTTTCTATACACTTTCATATGTCACGAAACAGCTGTTGTGGTGGAAGGGCTTGCCTATTCACAAAATGGTTGCTTTGAAAGGTGTAGCCAAACATAAAACCCATCCAGTTCTCAGTGGACTCAAGGCTAGGCATAACCTCTGTAGATTAGCATCTCAGCAAACACCGCTTACACAGAAGTCAAAGAGCTACCTGAGCAGTTTTGGTGTTTTACCTGAGCTCCCAAAGAACCCCTTCAACCAAAGGCTGACTGTGCTTCCCATCTCTCCGTTCTCATCCTGTGGTTCAGAGCAGTGGCAGTGATGAACCAAGTAGCGCATGCAGAGATGTCATCATAGTAGCAGCCTGGCTACCAGAAAACCCCTTTGCCCTCCTTTTACTCAGGAGTAAGTGTGCACCAATGAGGAGAAAGAATCAGTAGTAGACACTTGAAAGAGCCAGTTCTCCCCCGCCCCACCACCTGTGCCTTGTGAATCAAGAACAGTCGGTAGATATGCTTTTAATCTCACTACTGAGCTTTGCTGGCCTATTTTTTTTTATTATTATTATATTTTTATACTGCCCATAGCCAAAGCTCTCTAGGCAGTTGACAGCAATAATCATAGAATCATACACTCAAGTCACCCATCCCACTTCTGCCCAGGCCTGATCCTGCTTAGCTTCCAATATTAGGCAGGATCAGGCACTTCAGGCTACATGGAAGCTTTTTTCATGTGCTTTTATTTTTATTTGCTTTTTCCAGCTGTATGCTCAGGACAACATTCATTTCCCAGAAGGCAAACTGGTGAGGCTGAGGGAAGGGCAATCTGCTCTCAAACCTTAGTACAAAGCAGTGGTGGAATGTATGCGCCAACACACAAAATCACTTTTGTGAACCTTTTCTTCCCCAGCACCCATTTCACAAAACACATCTACCACCTGAAATATGCACATAAAAAGCAAATGCAGGCGAAACACACAGTCCTTGCTCTCCCCCCGCTTTTACTCCCAGAAATGCTTCCCCTCCCCAGTCTGTCTATGTATTTTCCCACAGTACTTGATTACAGCAGGCCACCATTTTTCTAAAAATCCCTCTGGGGACCACCTGAGGACCAAAGGCTGAGTTGGCTTCTGTCCACCCAAGCTGTTTTTTAACTGAGGAGCAGGGAGGCTGACAGGTGCCAAGAAAGGTGGCCTCTGGACATAGTGAGGGTCCACCCATGGACATCATGATGTAAATCCCAGAATTGTGTGTGCAGTTTTAAAGCCCAGCAGGGATCACTTAGTCATGGTAATGGCAAAGGCTAGAACCTGGCATTGTTCTGCCAAAGGAACAGGAACCACTGGCAGAACACATTGCTTAATAGACCCAGTTTCTTGAGTCCTCCAAAAATCTGCTCTGGAGGGTTGGGAACCCTCAGAAGCAAATCTGGAGGTTGGAGAAAGGGAGAAAAAGAGGCAAGATCTCCAGTTACATCGGCAGAACGTGCAGTGTTGGAATTTAAACTGAATCAAGTACATTTTCACATCACACTAGTAATATTGCATAAGCATGAACTCTTCAAAAGAGAAGTAATATGCAAGGGAACTGACTGCATATAAAAGGTATTTGATGCACTGGGATTCCAAATGCCAAGCTGAAGCCTCTCTCAGTTATTGTTCTGGACTACTTTGCTGCTTATTTATGAATCCAACATTACTGTAAGTGATCAGCACACACTACTCTGCCACTGTCCAGCCTTCATACCGCTCTTATGGCTATGAAGACCTTTCATGGCAAGAGGGAAGAAATCAACACTGATAATCGGCACGTGTTCAGCTACAGCTTATTGGCCCTTTTGGAGATGAAATTATGTATTAAGCATTTCCATAATTTACACCTTGTGCTTCAACAAGTTTCTAAAGCAGCTTTAAAAGTTAAAGTAACAGTAAAGCATTAAAGCAGCAGAATATGAAAGTATATAAAGATGGGAAAAGGTTTCAAAAACTCACAAAATACTAGGAATTGAATTTTGCTTTTCAAAGTCATTTTTAGTGTCAATATGACATTAAGTTCAAGAGAGTCAGTCTAGACAGGGTAGTGGGGGGGAGGAAGTTCAATAGTTAAGTTGCCCCAACAAGTAAGGCCTTCTCCCCTGCTGCACCTCAAAGAAGGGTCCCTTTTGAAGATCTTGGTGAAGGGCAGCCATATGTGGAAGAGCTGTGCAAGATCAGACCAAAGATCTATCTGGTTCGGCTTACTGCTTGTACTGAGGCCAACCAAATTCCCTGCGGAAGCATACAGCAGGTTATGTGAATACGATAGTGCACCCTGCTTGTACTTCCCAGCAACTAGCATACAGAGGCAGATAATGCATAGCCACCACAGCTATTAGCGACTGATGGCCTTCCCCTCCAGGAATTTGTCCAATCTCTCTTCAGAGCTGCTTAGCTGGTTGCCATCACGTCTTGTGGTAGTGAATTCTGCTATAGGTATGTGCATCTCTTTTTGTCTTGAATCTTCCATCATTCAGCTTTATGGAACAACCCTGAGTTCTAGTACTATGAGAAATGGAGCAAGACATCTCCTTAGCCACTTTCTCCACACCATACATAATTTTGCACACCTTTACTATGTCTTGTCCTACTTCGCCTTTTCTAAACTATAAACCGTCTCAAATGTTGTAACTTTTCCTCGTAGAATCATTCCATCCCCTTAATCATTTTGGTAACTCCTTTTTGCATCTTTCCAAAATGTACAGCACTTGTTCTGAGGTGTGGTGGCTGAGCATTGAATAAGGACATGTATGATACTGGCAGTCATAGTTTGGATTTCCTTCCTAATCAGCTCCTGCTATGGAATTTTTTTTACACTGCGGGATAATCTCTTTACTGGGGCATCTTGGGCCAACTTTGTGATCCTTTCACAGTGCCAGGTTATAACAGCCTGTATGCCAAGGCATTTAAAAGACATCCTGGGATATCTAATTGCTTGATGGGGAGCACCCACATCAGGTGCTTTAACTGATACCCTGCATCAAATAATGGTTTTGATTTCTTCTTCTTTCAATGAACTAAGGTTCTCCTCTCAATCTCATCCTTATGAAAACAACCCCAGGAGGGAGGTTAGGTTAAGAGTCAGTGACTGGCCCAAAGTCACCCAGTGAGCTACATGGCTAAGCAAGGACTAGAACGTGAAACTCCCGCATTCCAGTCCAACACTAACCACTAGACCACACTGGCTGTCTGCAGTGCACATGTAGCCTGTGTACCGCCCACCCCTTGTATACATGAAGTTAGGATTCCCTTTGTTCCCTTGTGCATTACTTGACACTTGCTTACACTGAATTGTATTTTCCAGTTTAATGTTCCTTTTTCCAGTTTGGAGAAATCCTTTTTGGAGTTTGTCACCATCTCTTTTTGTTTTAATGACCCTAAATATTTGGCATCATCACCTCTCTCTAGCTCATTTCTAACTCCAGATCATTTATGTAGAAGTAGAAAAAAAATCCCAGCACAAATCCCATTGTATACAGCCCTCCTTTGTGAGAATGTCCACTTATTCCTACTTTCTAGTTTAATCTGTTTCCTGTTTGTAAGAAGAGTTCTTTTATCCCATGAATATTAAGTTTGTTCAGAAGTTTTGATAAGGAACTTGTCAAAAGCCCTTTGGCAGTCCCAATCCATCTCTACTGGACTACCACTGTCCATGATTACCGACACAGTTAAACATCTTTAAAAATTAATTAGGGAGAACTTAGTTTTGCAGAAGCCACACTGATTATTTTTAATAGGACACAGGCTACTATATGCTTGATGTTATCTTTATTCATGCTTCCTACTATTTTTCCAAAACAGACATTAAGCTCCGAGGCAGATCAGCCTGTAATATCTTGGGTCTCTCTCCCTGCTCTCTATGAATCAGTCATTAGTGTTACATTGGCCACTCTCCAGTCCTCTGATTCAGGGGCTGATCATAGGAAAACATCATGCATTTCTGTTAGAAGATCTGCAATGTTACATTTGAGTTAAGAACGTTCAAATTGATACTATCTGGTGATTTGTTAGCTTTCAATTTGTCAATACCTTTCAGGCATTTGCAGCATATGATGAGGCTCTAATCAGGTCTTGTTGATTATTTAAATTGCTTTTAGATAAATGTTTGTGAATGCTTTCAATCATGTATTAATCTTTGTAAACCAATTCAGAGAGGTCTGCCTGTTGAGTGTAATATAAATGTAATAAATGAATGAATGGACTATGTTTCTTGTTACCACTCTATAGCTCAGTTCCTCAGACTCCTTTCCTGAGAATATTAGTTTGGGCATGGATATCTGCCCTGCACTTTCTGCAGTGAAGGCTGATACAACACATTCATTCTGCTCCTATGCAATCTCTGTTTTGTCATCTGATGCTTCCTTATAGCCTGAAGTATCTGATTCTGCCTAATCTTGGAAGGTAAGCAGGGTCAGGCCTGGATGAAATCTGGATGGTTGACTTAAAATGTTGTGAGTCTCCCAGAGAGCTATGGCTATAGGTGGTAGAGGAATGTGATGATGATGATGATGATGATGCTCCAACTGCCTCCCTACTTTATTTCCACTTTAGCTTTTGGTTAAGTTCTAGTATAGCTTTTGTTTGATTTTTTTTAAAAATTATTGATTTAAAGTTATTAGCAAAATGTTCTCCCAAATGATTTTTGTTTTCCTTTTTGCCTGCTATCTATTATGCAAGTTTGTAGTCCTTTATGAATTCATTGTTAGGGCAAGACTCTGCTTTCTGAAGAAAGCATTCTTTTAGCTTCCTCAAGCTTGCTTGTTAACCATGCTTGTGACCTCTTTGTGCTATGATCAGCAGGATATGCTCTGGCTGAGCTTGTGTTACTGTGCTTTTGAATCACCTCAAAGCATTCAGGAGAGATTTAACCCTCCTGATTTCTCTGTGCAGCTTTCATCTTCCCTGCTCTGTCATTTTAGAGAATTCCACTGTGGAGTTTTTGCAAGGGAAGTTGGAGGACTTTAAAGGTCAACATCAACACCTTTAATTGCACCCAGGAACAAACTGCTGGCCAAGCACAGTTATAAAGGGAACCCAACTGACTGCCTCACTGTTCTCATTTGGATTACCACCCAAGTGTTCATCTGTTGGGCTTCCCTGAATCTCATTTCACCACTGGTGATTTCCTTACTATCTGCATTTGGGGACCCACCAGCTGGGAGACAAACTGTTGTTGCAAAAGGACAGGAAATTGTAAGAGATTTGTATGTCCAAAGTGGCTTTTCAGTTTTATGTAGCTGGGCTCTGAGCCTGCAAAGCAAAAGGAGTCATGAGTGTGCTGCTAGTTGGAATGAAGGCTTGATCTCAGGAGATGTATTCCCTGGTGGTTTCACAGGTGCAGGGTGGGGAGTTACCTGTATGCAGGTTGGCTTGGACAGCCCTCCTCTGTCATTTTGCACAGGTCACAGTTATTCTATGATCTGATTGAGTTGGTGCTACTAGCTGCCATTGGTCATATGACGGTGATGAAAGGAGTGGTGGTCTAGCACATCTGAGGGAAACACATGGGGGAACGCTAGTTTAGCCCATACCACACAGTTTGGTCTATGCATTACCAAATATATAGTGCATGGGGAAATTTGCTGCAATGAGACAGGACCATAGGATTGCTCTGTAAAACCCTGATACTTCAGTCAGACCCCAGGATTTGTGACAACCCTATTGACAATCCAGATTTCATGCCAAGAAGGAAAGTAAACAATTCAGAATATAGCACCTGTCTTGGCAATTTACTTGATGTTGAGAGCAGCAGACAGCATCAGCACCCAACCTATCCAACTATACCTTTACAAGTAAATGGATTACTGTAAGTCTCTAGTCCTCTTCATTTCAAAAGAAAGATATTCTGTAGAACATGCCTTGGATTTCCAGCTGCTTATACAAGGAGCAATAGGAAACCATATGTACTTAGAACACCACTCTTAATATCAATGGGAACTCCAAGAAAGGACACTTCCCACTGCAGTTTGTTCAACCCTATTCTAAAGGTTGCTTTAACTTCAGTTGGGACAAAGATCTAGATGCCATTAGAAAGGAACCTTGCTGTGTAAGACAGACCTACTGTGTGCCAGTGGCCAGAAAATGTTGGCTTTGGGGCAGTGCAGAAATCTAATAAATATGGAGTAGGGAAACACAATTTACCAACAAGCCATTCAAAACGAGGGGAACATGCACAAGGGGAAGCAGGGAAGTGGGAAGGGAACAGGTGATAGTGGATGAAGTAGCAAGCACAGCCAGAGGTCTCAGCACAATTGTTGCCAATCAGCGCCGGACCTTGGGTGGTTCTGCTTGAGAAGCAGAATTATACCCTAGTCGTCGGTTCCGGAGCTAGGCCACAATTGCTACGACTCTGCAGCATCAGCTATCAGATGCATACGGAGGGGATGGCGCCTGCCGGAGAGTTTCTTTCCTACGCAGGGCGGAAAGCAAGCTTAAAGCACGTGCGCAGGGGGCGTGAATCGCCCACTAAACTGCAGGCGGGTCTGGAAGAGGAACCGGCGTTTTTGTTGTGCTCGCGAAGCCCCGTCCGGTTATGATTGGACGTCGCCTCCGAAATTGCTATTTACCTGGCCAATAAGAAAAGCGTGCGGAGATGAGCAACGAGGCATCACAGAGATGAGAAAATAACCCATCTCATTGTCTGGATAGAAAACTTCCGGGCCTAAAGTGGAAACCTTTTCTCTCCTTCGGGACAAAAGCGATCGCAGTCCAAATCAAATACAGATATTAGTTCAGCTCATCTTAGTTTAGCTAAAATGTGCAGCATGTTCACTCGGAAACGAAAACTAGCATCAAAGGGCGCAGTTCACGCCGTTCCTACTCACGTCTTAGTCCAACGAAGTCAATGTTCTCCGTAATGCAGGTGGGGCGGGGTCGCGGACGGAAGATAGAGGGTTACGACAGACCTGTGATGAGGCCCTCTGTCGATCCCGCAGCCGAGGCTAATTTTGATTTTTACACACAAATGCCCCTTTACAATTCCGGTCTCCGTTATAAAAATGGCGAGTCTCGTTACGTTGATCTCCAGACCCGTTTTAGGTCAATTCTGTTCCATCCAGCAGCCTTCAGCTCTGTTGGCTTGCGTGCAGACTCGTTGCGAGTCGTTTTTCAAAATAATCATTTTTCACCTCGCACGAAATTGGACTTGCATTAGAAAGATCAAGACAACTTTTGGTTATTCTTTTTGGTTCCTGGACGGCACGCTGTTGTGCAGAGTGAATCACAACTAAATCAGATCCTGGCTCCTGGTCTTTGACAGTGCAATCCTAATCTTCTACTCCAAAAGTAAGCCCCATTGAACTCTATGGGAATTACTCTCGGGTAAATGTGCCCAAGGGTCTGTGTGAGAGCCGGGCCAGCCTTGATATCCGAGTGGGATTTATGCAGATTAGGCCTGACGGTGATTGGTTATTGGACGAAGAAGTCTCTTCCTGAGGCGAGTTAGCGGCAAGAGGAAGGCGGAAAAGAAGAGCTCATTGGTCCGCTAGCCTTGCCGGCAACAATGGGAGGGGCACAACGAGAGCGCGCTCTTCATTGGTTCTTCCCGTGCCGAGACGAGGTCGAGGGCGCCGCCCCCTCCCCTTCTATACAACGTGGGGGTGGCGGAGACGCTTCTGCTGCAGCAATTCGCGATCGCCCGCGGGAGAGGCTGTGTCGTGTGGACGTTCCCGCAGGCGCTGATTCTAGTTTCTGCTCTGAGAAGAGGCGGGCGATCTCCCGGAGCCGCTGCCGGCCATGTGAGTAAGGCGGGTCGGTGCCAGCCGCTACCTGCCGGTTCCCTCCTCTGCGCTGCTGCTTCCCCTGCGCGGTTGCGGCACCTGCCGAGTTGCGCATTGCAGCAGCGGAGCGCCCCGCTCCCGCCCGGTTCTCGTTTCCATCGTCCGGTGCCGGAGTGGGATGGGGCGGGAGGAGCGGGGGTGACTTACGCATCGTGTCACCCGCTTCGCCCGCGGTTTTCCTTGTGCCTGCTGTGGTTGCCTGCCTGCGTCACGGCATGGTCGCTGTCTTTCTCGGCTTTGCTGCTTCTGCCCTTCCTGACCCCGGACACCGAATTGCTTGCCCTCGCATCGTTGGGACGAAGGGCGGACCCGGTGGCGGGAGCAAGGGCGGCGGGGGGGGGGGGCCGGGAAGCGGGACGGCGATGGAGACGTGGGGCATTTTCCCGCAAGACCATAAAAGGCACCTTCATAATACCGCTGTTTGCGTGTGCGAGGACCGCTACTCTTTCATGCGACTCGGAGGGCAGCTGGTGAAGCTATCACAGGTAGCAGAGACCCGGCAAGAGCTCTCCATGCCTTGTGCGCTCGCGGCGGCGCGGACAGGGGGAGCCTGATGGAGTGCGGAACCCCACCGCCTTGCATGAGGTGCAGTGCCTGGGGGAATTCTCCAAAATGTAAGGGGGCCTCTCTTATGCATCGATCGTCAGATCGTTTTGCAGAAAGGATCAAGCTGGGCGAAGAAGAAATCGAAAGAAGGGGGCGGGGCCGTAATTCGCTGCTTTGGGTAGCAGACTGGAAAATAGCAAGTTTGCCTTCGGACTTGTGCAAATCGGAGCTCCAGTGAATGCATCCATCCATTCGCTTTTCACCACGCCTGGGCTTGGGCACGACCACCTGGAGGTGTTGCCTGCAGCATCTCACGGCAGAGTGTACCAGCTTAGCCACTGGTCGGAGAGGTTCTGGCACTCTCTCCATTTCCCCAGGTGGCTGCCATCCGAGAACCGGGCATCGAGACAGTGATCTTTCTAACCTCCCTTTCCTGTCACTTGCTGCAAGAGGCCATACGGCAGCAAAGCAGTCCCCCCAGTGGCCAGTGTTGGTCTTTTGTGACACAGCAGTCCCTCACAATTTGCAGACTTGGAGCCTTGCTCGTTTCCCTTGATTGTGGGGAAGCCTCCTGACCTTGTTTGCAGCAACATTTGCTCTCCTGCTGTAACTGCAGCCATGATGGTTTTCATGTTATGCTTCATGTGCCTTCGCCTGAGGCAACCCAAGAGCGGCTCTAGGTGAATGGCCCGAATTCCGATGTTGCAAATGGGGGGAGAGGAGAGGTGCTAAGGGAGCCACGAGTCTCTGGCTCCCTCAGGCAGGTCTCCTTTCCTCACCTGGTCCCCCTTGGGTAGCTTGGACTGCCATTCCCACAATCCTGGTCCAATACATCCGAGGACACTTGGTGAGGGAGGAAAGACTGAGCAGAAGATCTTGAGGTTGAGATAAGGGTTGAATTGGGAGCCTTCCCGGATTGTAGCTGGTACTTGCTGATGATACCAGCCATGCCATCTTCTTATTGTCCTGTTGGAGAAGAGACAGTGGCACAGAATTAAACAATGCTGTCACATAACCATCCATTAGTGTAATCTGAAGTTCTGTGCCATTTGGTCTCTCCCTTCTGTTGCTGGCTCTGTAGCATTTCTCATCTGCTCAAGAGCTTTAGAGGAGCCCTGCTGGATCAGACCAAAGCCCCCATGCTCTGCTCCCAATAGTGCCCAGGCAATACTTCTGGAAAGCTGTAACATGCAGTGTGTGCAGGTGATGGCTCTTACCCTCTGACTTGCACTGAGTGAGCCTCTGGCCCTGAATGCAGCTTTCCCTTTGCAGCTATCCTAGCTAACAGATACAGAGACCTCCTCTTCTTAGAGCCATCTCAGTTATGCCCATGACATTTTATGCTATTCTCAGAAATCAAGCACTATGCTGTTATGCTAATCTCAGAAATCAAGCACTGTGTTGCTCGTGCTGTCTCTGTCTCTCTCTCTCTCTCTGCATGTTGGGACAAAATAATCCTAAATTCTCTTGTATGGGGGTAGGATGTGAGCAGACAGTACCCAGCTAAAAAAGATCTTGGGGCTTGGTTGATGGCTTGACGAAATTTTTAACACAGTATGTGGCTGCTGTGAAATGGCTAATTCTGTGTTCAGGTTCACTTGGAAAGGAATCGGGACTATAGCCCACGATATCATAAAGGCCCTTATGCAAAGCTGTGATGCATTTCTGCTTGGAATGCTGTGTGCAGTTCTGGTCACTGCACCTGAAAGATACGGTTGGCTGAGGAGCTGGAGCTGCTCCTCTGTGAAGAAAGGTGTCATCATTTGGAGTTTTTTTTAGCTTAGATAAAAAGCAAATAAGGGAAGCCATGACTGGTATATAAAATTATGTTATGGTATGGAGAAAGTGGGCATGGAGAGATCTGCTACATCACGATGTACTGAGGTCCACCAGTATGGATAATTTTAAAGAGCACGAGACAAAGTAATGGAAGATAAAGTCATCAATAGCTTTATTGTGATGACTTTACATTATCACCAGTATCACCGGGGGGGGGGGGCAGTGTGCCTTTGTGGGGCAGTTGCTGGGGGTTGCAAGCAGGGGAATCGCATGTGTTGTGCTTGTGTGTTTTCCACAGCATGTGGGTGGCGCAGTGTGAACAGAATGCTGGAGCAGGCAGGCCTTTGCACTGATTCAGCAGGGCCCTTTCTGCATTCTTAATTCTGGGTCTGAGTTGTTGCTAAACAAGTTCATGGCATGAGCTGGAATTCCGTTGTCATAGGAGGAAATAAATGTCTCTGTGTAACATATTTACTTATTTCAAGTTCTTATGTTTCCTGTAAGGAATTCTATTAGCTTAAGGGAAAAAAGCTAAACACAGTCAGAGTCTTCTCGCAGGAAAGTGTCCAACACCCCCAGTCATTTCAGTTGTCCTTTTCTGCACACTTTAAAGCCTTACTTTATCCTTGACTACCTTCTATGCCGTTAGTATTATTATAATATCTAATGTATTAATATTCTGCCACTTCCCAGTACTGGGACTCAATCTGATTTACAACATTGAGAATATGTATAATTGTAATTTATACTTTAATTGTATAAGTAATATAGCATTTCAAGCTGTCTTGTCTTGTTCCATTCAGCTACTCATAGCTGAGTGGCTTCTGTGTGAGTATGGAGCATAATTACCTATTACCCACTTTGTACTTGATGTATCTTCACAGGTCTGATCCAGCTCAGCCACCTACCCCAGGGCCTGAGGGGGGAGAAAATGCAGGGGGGGGCCCTGGACCATCTCCAAATCTGACCAGTAATCGCCGTCTGCAGCAGACTCAAGTGCAAGTGGAAGAAGTAAGTTATGAATCCCCCGAGTGGTTCTTGATGGTTTTGAATGTTCCTTTTGACTAGTGCACTGACTATCCATTCCCTTCAGGTGGTAGACATTATGCGTGTGAATGTGGACAAAGTCTTGAAGCGAGATCAGATGCTATCGGAGCTGGATGAACGGGCGGACGCACTCCAGGCTGGTGCCCAAGTATTTGAAAGCAGTGCAGCTGCGCTCAAGAGAAAGTACTGGTGGAAAAACTGTAAAGTGAGTTTTTAGTGAAGCTGTGGCTCATTTCCTGAGTTGGAATGTGAGTGGGGACCCCATGTGTCAAGAGTAAGATGTTGGCTTCGGATGTGCAAGGCTCCAGGTTCCATTCGTGTTATTTCTGTGGGAAGGAAACATTGGGAATAGTGAGTAGGGGGAATTCTCTTGGTTCATATCTAAATACACACCTCATTTCCAGTTCTAAACACATGGACTAGGACACATCCATCCCTTGGTATTTGCAGTTTCCCAGATTTTGCATTGCAGCTTTCAGATCAAACATTGAGTATGAAAATGTATATATTATGGAACATTGTGTACAAAAATGCATACATTGAGAAAAATAGTATACACTGGGGAAAACGCATGCCATAATATGTTTAAAAATGTATATTGATTTTTGTGCACACTGATGCAGAAATGCGATGGAGCGAACTTGTGTTTGAAAACGCGCCAACATCATAGAAAGCAAAAAGCAGAAAGCAAATTCGCCCATCCCTACCTGGGAAAAATCATTTGTTGGAGACCCCGGAGGCTATATTGCATTTGATTAGCTAGACGAATGATCCGGTGGTGGCATGAGGTGGTTGCAGGTGGTCGTGATGGCCAGTGGCCCCTCTGTGGAAGACCCTGAGGCCTGCTTGCTGGGGAGGCGGTGCAGGATAGCTCCATGTGGTCTCACCAAGACTTCTCTCTCTAGATGATGATCATGCTGGGAGTGATCTGTGCCATTGTGGTGATCGCAATTGCACGTAAGTACCAAGGGACACCAGGATAAGCGGTTTGTGAACCACGAGCACTGGAAGGACGGCGGCACCTGCTTGCATTTGGCCGCAGGGGTCTGGTTCCTGCTTCTCTTCTCTGATGCTCAAGTCCAGCAAAGCAGAGAGCCTGGTGCCCTTGTGGATCATGGGGCTGTTTTGCCTGCTGGGCGAGGGCCAGGCATGGTAGTATGGGTGGGCCTTCCTTTCCAGGATGTTCAGGCACTTTTGTTAAGTGTGGGATGCTTGGTATAACATGCCCTCTTGTTGTCTCCTTTCTCTCCCTTCTGTTGATTCTGTCCCCAGTCTACTTTTTTACCTGAGAATGTTGCTGCCTCCCCCCCTCCCCTGTCTGCAGCCTCCTTTCCTCATCTCCCTTCCCTATCCCAGTTCCTCATTCTCTTCCCTTTCTCCCATCATTCCAGCTTCAACATCAGTTTCCCTTGAATATTGTTTGCCTTTCACCAAGACTTCAATGCACTGTTTCCAGGTTTGAGTTGAACCCCTTCACAGCTGCTGCAGCCTCCGAGTGGCCCGGCTCATTGGAGGGTGGCGGTGGGCCTAGTTGGCGAAATGTATGGGGGGGCCCATACACTTTGTTTTGTGACACACTGGGGGTTTCACGGCCAGTCTGAGGCAAGGTGCGTTTCTACTAGCCATGGACTGAGCTGATGGCATCTCCATAGTGGAGAATCCACACCCCAACCATGTTCTCTGGGAAAGTGTGACAGCCACATTGGGCTGGTGGGCCTACAGTATAAGCTCAGGATTGGGGGTTCTGGTCCTGCGAAGACTGAAAGAAACACTTGGCCTCATGATGGATGTCAGTTCCCTTGTTCCCCTTGGCCGTGAAATAGGTGTGCTATAAGTGAGGCGTATTCAGACTTAGAGCAGGATAAACCGTGTGCCTCTTTCTTTTCTGCTACATGGCTTGGATTGCTCTGGCAGGTGATGGGGCCTGCCGTTCCATGCGCAAGTCCCCCATTGCTCAGTCCATAACCGAGTTAGAAGGTAGTGTCCCAGCAGCAACTTGTCCAAGGGCACAGGTTTCCCCTCTTCTTCTGCAGAGGCAGCCACCAAAGGATTTGCTCCAAGGCAGGTGCGTTGTGAGAAGGGACTGAATTTTTGTCCGGTTTTAAAAGGGATCAGGGGTTGGCGGCGGCAGTGCGGACGCCAGTGCCTCTGGGACAGTGTGAGTGCCGATTCTTGCATCACCCCTATTCTAAGCCATCACTCCATAGCGTTTTCAGTGGTGAGTGTGCTGTGGAGGTGTTGTGTTATCCTGGCTGGAAAGAGCTCAGTGCCATGGCTGTGGATGCGAGTTTAAACAGGCTGGAGGATGGGCACGGCCCCGCTGCTGCTGACTGAGGGAGAGGAAGTGGCGCAGCTGAGAAAGGCCTGCCTGGATGTGCACAGTGCTCTCTTCCTGTTGTGCTAATCAGGGCTTGGCCAGAGAGGATACTGTTGAAGGGGGAGCAGAAGCCGTGATGGCCTAGTGCAGGAATGGTCAACCAACAGCCTACGGGCTTAATTTAGCTCACAAAGCAATTTTCGGTAGTTGTGCTCGGAACAGCTTCTACTACCCCCAAAGCATGCTGGGATGGTGCTGACTTTTTGCATGTCCGCTGCCATGCTCCAGCATTTCATTTGCAGAATCCACCTCCTTGCGATTCCCCATCTTTCTCCACCTTGGGGGCTGATGGAGGAGAACAGGAACAGAGCTCCCAGCTTCTTTGGATAAGCCTCTCCCATCTCAGTGGAACTGTGCGGGTGGAAGTGCGTCGTCTGAAGAGGAGCCGGGGCCCCGGTCTGTGACGCTGCTGTCGATGGGAGAGGAATCGCAATAAGGTGTACAGGCCCCTCTTGATTTCTTCTGGACAAGATCTTGGCTTGATCTGTTGCCATCTTTATTGAGAGAAGGCCTCCCGGCTGCTTCCTTGTCTGTTCTCATGGATGTTGTGTGTTGCGTCTCTTCCCCTTCTGCCTCTGCACTGTTCTATCTCCTTATATGCATGGGCAAAAAGTACCCCCATCCCCCTAGGCCCTCTGTGCCTAAAGCAAGGGACTATTTTTCTCTCTGCACAGGACTTCAGCCGCTTTCTTTCTCACGCATGTGTGGTTTGTCCTTGTGAGGAATGCAGCTGTAACTTCCTCTGGCATGTTTAACTGCTGGCCCGTGTACTCTTTACTAGTCTTTGCTAACAAACACTTCTCTGCCACCCAAATGAGTCTGGTCTGACTGTCTGAGTACTGGAGGGAAGGCATTCTACTTGCGGGGCCAAGGTGGAAGATGCCAGACTGAAATAACGGGTACCAAATATAGCTGCTAATATCACCTGTTGTGCTTTAGGAGAAATGGGGTGGACCGTGGAGCACCTGGATGGGGGCAGGAGAGCTTGCAGGTATGGCGATGGCGTGCCTGGGCCAGTGTTCTTGCTGTATCAGCAATGCCACTTCCTGCTCAATGGACCGTAGAAAGGGTCTCTGTGGATCCTGTACTTCAGGAGTGGCATTATCTCACGTTGGACGACGTGGGGTGGCCTTAAAGAGCTGCGCAACCGTCGGCTGTGATAGCGTTTCCAAAGGGTAGGTTTCCCGAGAAGTGCCTGAGGCCAGGGCAGCCCCTGGCCAGGGCCTCAACCAGCCATATCAGGTCTCGTCCTGCTTTCCGTTTGCCCTTGTTTTATTGGCACACTGCACCTTCTGTTTCTTTGGCAGAAACAGCCAGATTCAGTGGAGCTGTCCTTATGAACAGAATAAACTGTGTCAGGATAACCAGATGCCTGCAAATGTCATTTTCCTAATTTAGTTTTAATAAGTGGAATTAATCTGAGTGCAGCTAACACCTTGATGGTGCAGCCAAGACTGTAAGGCTGCAGGGAAAAGGGATGGGCCTTAACTCCAGGAACACACAGACCTTTCCCCTCTCCTGATATGCAGTTAGGCCAAATTGCATCCCAATCTTGAGAGGAGAGGCAGCTGAAGCAAAAGACGCTGATGAGATGAGGGCTTGCAGTCTTCTGTTACCCCAGTACATGCATGCAAGAATAACTAGGAATAACTGGAGAGGCTTTCGTGCATCCACCCACATGAGGGTGAGGAATCACAGGTGTGGGGTCCCACTTTGGCCCTGCAAGGTCACCTGTTCCAGAAGGCTGAAATGCCTCTTCCAGGGCAAGAGAAGCTGCATGGGAAAACTTGCTGGCCTTTTTGACCCTGCCTTTTCTGCCTTTGGTGCCAGCCACTGGAATGTGCCCTTCTCCCTCTCCCCTAAGCATTTCCAAAACTGAATTTGGCACTTGACCTGAAAGGGGTTCCTCAGCCCAGCACTATATAAACTCATCTTTGCATCCTTTCTTTCCAAGAGATGCACTTATAAGATGTTGCTAAAAGAAATGGGAAGAGCAGTGCAGGGATGCTGTATGCTGTGTGTCCTACTGTCATTTTTTGTTTCTGTCTTTGATATGGTTGATGTGCAAATGACACCTGAAGATCCTACACAGTGGCTATTGAAATGCAATTGTGTAACATCTGAGGGTGCCAGGATCACAATGATACTTGGTCCCTCTCACCCTGAGGATGTGGCAAGCAAAACAGGACCATCCCTGTGTCCCCCCAGGGTCTTGTTCCAAGGATCACTGCTGAAGCCCCCCTCCCCTCTTAGCACACTGCAGAAGTTTCTCCTTTTGCTGCTCTACAATGGATGTACTTTCTCTACAGCCTGTCCTGCACTGATTTAAATGCAAGGCAAGTGTTTGTTTTGCTACAAATATGCTGGAAAAACATAACTGTCCTATAATATATTAAACAGTTCAACACATCAGCCGTTGTCGTGTATGAATGGCAGGTTTTAATTTAATGGTAGTGATGGTGCACATGAAGAGGCGTCTTGTCTGTCCTTGCTCAAATATTTCAAGGCCAGCATTGGACATGCACATGGTGGGCATGTCGTGAGCGGAGATGACTGGAGCCAGGGGTCAGACTAGATGGCCCAGGAGGCCCCTTCTGGCTCTCTTTGATTCTATGTTTCTGTGTCTGAGGAACAGGAAAATGGTTACTTACGCAAACACATTTTTGCAAACCTGTAGCCCCAAAAAACTTCATAGGGCTGAACCACCACAGGTGGCCATTGGTGGGTTGTCCTACAGAAATTACAGCTATTTTAGAAACGTGCTTTTAGCTCGATTGGCTGAATGTAAGAAGTACACAGCGAAAGCAGAGTGGGGCTCATGGGATATCACTCCAGCCTGCATCCTGACAGGTGGCTCACAGACAGACTCCATCCTGCTGGTTGCTGATCTTGCTTTAAGTTGGAAAGTGCCAATATCACACAGCAGCCATACATGGATTTCTCATGGTGGCGGGGGGGAGGTTCCCAGATGCCATTTGATGCTTTTATTTGCAGCTGTGTCAGACCTGAGGCAGGACATGCCCAAGAACGCTGGGGCAAAGAGTACCAACAGCTGGCGGATTTCCATTCCTTGCCAAGACAAAAGTCTCTGGGCCACTGACTAACACCACCTCTGCCTGCGGGCTGCATTCCTTGGTTTGTCTAACTTTTGATGCGGGGAGAAAGAGGAAGGCCCCGGCTTTTCATCCTCATGGGGCACTTTTCAAATTAGCAGGGCTGCCCCAGATGACCCTTGCTGGCCTTTTCCTAGCTCTGTGGTCAAATAAAGAAGCTGGACCTGAATTGATGGAGCACTGGGAGAGTCTACCAAAGGGCCTCTTCCCCTCACGTTCCTGCTTCCAAAGATGAGTGGTTTTTGCAAAACATTTCACTTGCCTGTATTCCAAATGTCCCTTTCCACCTTCTCTTTGTGTCTCTGCTTAAATCCTACTGGTCTTACTCTGTTAGAAATAGAGAAAGACTCCTTTACGTTCTCTACCTTTGCTCCTAGGTGGGCATCATGTTAGTTCCTGAAAGATGAGTGAGTGTGTGTGTGTGTGTGTGGTGGGTTCTTTGCTTGCTAGAAGAGTGATGAGGACAAGACACACAAGGCTGTTTGTGGTTTGAGAGGAATTAAAGCCAGTACTGAAAGCAGAGGCAAGAAAGGTCCTCTGTCTTTGCTCAGCAGATGCTCCTCAGCAGACTTGTGCAGCAAAGGGGGTGAATGCAAGCAAATCCCTGAGGGGGATAGGAGCTGGTGCTGCCTCAGCATCCCTGCAAAAGCTATGACCTGGGTGTGCTCCAAGGGAAATGGTGCATAACAGGAGGAGGAACTCTGATACAGTCAAGAGGAACAGTGCAAAGCAGTCCTGGGTGGCTCATGTGTTCTGAGAGGGTTACTTGAGGCTTTAGAGAGAATAAGATGATGTGCCCTTGGTAATATGAAATGAACTGTGAGGAGAGAGGATTCCCTATACCCCAATCCTGAGAAGAAAGCTGAAAGACTGTCCTCCCTGTTGGAAGTGTGACCCTTTGTCCTTAACTAGCTACACTTCACAACTGCGCTAAAACATATTGAAGGCATGCATTTTTGACTGGCTCAGGGAACAGTGGCTAAGCATTCTTGCTACTGTGCCCTAGCTTGGTGAATATTGTCTCCTGCAGTCTGACCGCCCCCCCCCGGCCCCCTTGGTACTCCCAGGGAGCAATGCAGTGTCTCTGTTTCGAAAGGAGGGCCGTGCCTTTGCTGCCTTCTTGTGCCACTTGGCTCCAGTGGGCTCAATCTGAGGAAGCCCCAAGGTGTCTCATTCACTCCCTTCGCAGGATGTCGCTGCCCATCAGTAGGAAGGGGTGTCTGTCAGTGCCTCTCGGGGCTTCCCAGCCCTGAAGAGATGTGGAGACATGGAGAGATCCAATATAATGACTTAATTTTGGCAGGCACATTTTAGCACACTTTGCAGCCACCAGTTGGTCAATCCCTGTTGTAAGGCGACCACCGCAATCCTAATGGATCAAGCTTTTGTGTGACTGCTCACCTGTTCTGCACTGCCTGTGCAGCCTCTTGCTATAATGTGTCTCCAACTGTCTAGGGGGAAGGAGGAGCAAAAAGATGCTGCCAAGGAGGGCCTTCCATTTCTGCCTGTTAGCACCTTACAGAACTAAGTCCTGGTTATGATGTGACTCCATCTAGTCCTGCTTCCTATGTATTTCCAGCATGGAGAGATTATGATCAGGGCATGAAAGCAGACTGGGTGGGAAGCAGCAGCCATCTGTCTGAAGCAACAAAATACATGGGTTGAGAGCTGCAGAGGTGTTGGCACCTTGCTCTTCGTCTTTCCGATCATGTGTCAGGCTGGAAAGGGGAGCCGTCTTGGCTTTTTGGCATATGTAGAGCCTATTTCTTTAATCTGGTTCTTTGGCTTAAGATAGACTACAGGGCTTGCTTACAGCAGAGGCAAAGCTTACAGAAAGAGGAGCTTCACATTCACCTTGTCCTTTTTATGCTGTGGCTTCCGCAACCCCCTACCCCTGTTTGGAGGGCAGAAGTACAACCCGTTCACTGGCTCGGGAGGCTGCATTCTAATGCCAGCAGTAGTCCAATCTTCCTTCTTCAGGGTGTGCACAAGCCAGCCTGGTTTAGGCCTCACTCTGTTCTCCTGAAGGAAACTCTCTGCATGGCTAGCGAGTCCAAACTGTTGTAGGATGGCAGTGTGGCCACCCCGGCCTCCGCCATGACGTGTTGTGATGCAGCCGGAGCAGCAGATTCACTGGGGGAGGCGGCGTTCTCGGAGCTGCTGTGTGTGGAGGGGTCAGAGGACTGATGCAAATGCAACCTCTGGAAAGCCAAGATGCAGGTGATGGCAAAAAAGTCCAAGATCAGCTCTGCCAGCTCTGCCACAGAGAGGACCGAAGAACCAAACCAAAGGCTCCACTGGTTTCCTAGCTGTGAAAGCAGCGTCACCACCTGCACGATGGAGATCAAAGGAAGGGGCACATGTAAAAAAGGACCACTGATTTTCAAGAAGGATTCTTGGCTCCCTGAGCAGCTGAATGGCAACCAGGGACTGGAGGAGCTTGCCACAGGTTTGCTTTGGGACCTTTGTAGATCAGCACTTCTGTGGGTCCAATGCTGCAATTTCAATTTTGGGGGCTCCCAAATCAGGAAAGCACAGCATAGGGAGTAGCCAGACCACATCTGTCCTCCAGTTAGACCTGAAGTCAAATTCTAAAGTATGTATTTTGATATTGAAACTTGACTCAGAATGGAATGCTTGCGTTTCAAAGACAAAATTGTCATACTTTAACCATCCGTTGGCTTTCTTGGATGGAGTTGAGATCTAGCTAGTGACTTATCATGCAATTCAAGCTTTGGTCTGAAATTTTGGCTGATACTACATTTCCCCTGTCTCATTGTCAAATACTGGATGCTACAGCAAAATCTTCGGGTCCGAAATACTGGTATTGGCCTGTACAGTATTTTGCTGACAGTTCACAGACCTAGAAAGTGTTCAAGATAATGTTTACCATTATGATTTGCCTGAGAGAAGTTTGAGAGGTGTGGGGAGCGTAAAATTATTTTGTCTGTAGCTCCAGGGCAGAGTGATTAGTAACTGGCCAACTAAGAATAAAGTGTCCTTGAGGGCTTCTCTTGGGAAGAACGGGGTGGGAAGCAGAACGAGTTTCCGCACTGTTTGCTTTGAAACTAGATATTGTAAGTTTGCTCTTTGCAGAGGCAGGTGTCAGCAAGGATGGGTACACAGTTACATTTCCCAATATTGGTGATGCGTGTGCATTATTCACGAGGCACCATTGACATTGTTTTATTCATCTCCTCATCGCAAAGACCCTGCCTCCTGAGGAACGAATCCCATTTTCCTCAACAACTAGATATTGTTGTTGGAGCACTGGGAAAGTGCAGTGTACCTACAAGAGAAACATTTCTCTGGATGAGGATGACTGGATTCCTGTGCAATACACACCAGTGTGCACTTCCATGGCTCTAGAGACTGGGGATGTGGAACAGCCCCCACCAAGAGAGGACGGGCGGCTCCTGGTATCACTGGTGGAGTTAGTGCTCTGTTTCAGGCAGTGGGATACGTACTGTGAAAGCAGGTGACTCGCCATTGCTTTTATAATTCCACTCCTCAAAAAATATATTCACCTTGGCAATTCCATTCCTGCCAGAACAAAAGAAGGACTGAGTAAACCTGAGCCTGTAGAAATCTGCTGTCCATCAATGTCTATGGCGCTCATGTTCTTAGGTCTACATGCACCCTCAAGCCTATAGCAATTTTCCAAACCTACAATTACCATATTTTTCGCTCTATAAGACGCGCCTGACCATAAGACGCACCTAATTTTTAGAGGAGGAAAACAAGAAAAAAAATATTCTGAATCAAATGGGCACATAATCACAAGCACATTCCCCATCACTTCCCCATGGGCTGCACATCTGACAGACTTACTGCACACACATATTCACTCTATAAGATGCACAGACATTTCTGCTTCCTTTTGAGGGGGGAAAAAGTGAGTCTTATAGAGCAAAAAATACGGTATTTATCCCTAATACTCTTCCACTATTCCAGTGTGTCCACTAACGTGCATAAACTGTGGCATAGCATATCAAATGTTTGACAACAACATGGTCATCAAATAAATCATAATTTCCCATTTGACCTTCTCCCTAAACCTGCAATTACCTCTCTCTGCACCACTCAGCAATTCATGGGGGCTAATGAACTTGTTTTATATTGTCTTTTGCACCATAAATTTCATTCATCATTTCAAAAAGCATACCTATAATTCCAACAATCCAGTTTAAACTCTATTCCCCAGCAACACTTTTGAGATCACAGGATCCACTGCATTCCTTTTCTAGTCCACTACTGCTTAATGCAGGAGTAGATGTTAAGGTACCGTATTTTTCGCTCTATAAGACACACCTGACCATAAGACGCACCTAGTTTTTAGAGGAGGAAAACAAGAAAAAAAATATTCTGAATCAAATGGGCACATAATCATAGGCACATTCCCCATCGCTTCCCCATGGGCTGCACATCTGACAGACTTACTGCACACACATATTCGCTCTATAAGACGCACAGACATTTCCCCTTACTTTTGAGGGGGAAAAAAGTGAGTCTTATAGAGCAAAAAATACGGTATATTCCCCATCTTATTTCCTCCTCTTTTTTCAGTCTTTGCATGAGTGCTCTTGTTTTTTCCTATTCCTGACTGAATTTTACTGTCATCAGAGTTGTCTCCAGCGCCTAATATTAAGTTTGACTGTAGGTGGCGCTCTTACCTCTTGGATGTGATGTTATACTTGTTCTGCAGAGACAGCATGTGGAACACCCAGGCCTGCAATGATAATGGGAACATGACAATAAACCAAGTAAGCCGTTCAGGTGCCAACTGCCTGTTATGCACAAATGCATATAAGTGAGCCTCAGCCCAATTTTTAGAAAAGCAAAGCTACTTTAGAAAGGAGGAATTTTGAGTGAAGGTATGGGAGGGCCAATTACTCCTCCCTCGGACAAACTTTTCACTGCTCCAAATTTGTCTGCCCCAAAAGTGTTTGATATCAACCGTCTTCACACTTTGCAATGCATAGGATGGGAGCCCTAGACAGACTGGGATTCAGGGTGCAGGGAAAGGGATAACACCTGCTACCCCAAAGCAGCTTTTCATTAAAAAGTTGGTCTGAGGGCTCTGCTCCATGTGCTGATGTGGAACAGGCAGGGAGCCCCTCAGAAGCTCCCGGATGTGTGTCTGCCTAAGCTCAGAGAATGCTCTCCTTACCTGGGAGACAGGAGAAGGCCATCGCGAGTACCCAGCAGAGAGCTGGTACTCTGTTACCCTGAAGAAAAGCATAGAAGAAATTCAGGGCACGCCCTTTCCAGCAGCATTCCTTCTGCAAATGCTGCTCTCCTGTCATTCTGTTGACCCTTCCCTCAGTATAAGCTAAATTGGGCCTGCCTTGCATGGTGTGGCTGACGTGCATTGAGGTAGGCCATCCATGGCACCGGCAACCGCTCCCTATGCTGGCCGTGCAGGGGCTGGAATCATCAGCCGGAGAAACAGGCCCCCCAGAATCTCACTGAAGCAGCCAGAGAAACAGCCCCCCCCCCCAAATCTCACTGAAGAACTCTCCTGGATGACTAGGTTTCTGGGAGATGCTTAGGGCTGGGGATCCCCTTCCTACAAGCAGAGTTAGGGAGGCCAGCATAGAACAATGTGCTGGGGCAAATCTTGCTTTGCTCCTTTTTGCCAAATGTTTTCTATTGCTAAGCAAGCTCTGCGGAATGTGACTGGGCCCAGGAATGCAACCCCAGAAGTTTTGAGGCCGACTTACTTGCAAGGTTTTCGACATTTGGAGAAACAGTCCAGGAAGCCTGCCTTAAATTCAGCCTGGAGTTTGTAATAACAATACCCTGAGCAGGAGATGGAAAAATACACTGTAAGTGAATTGTGCATAAATGTGCGTAGGATGGGAGGCCCTCGCCTTGCATCCTTGTGAGAAGGAGATTAGACTGGGGCGGGAGGTTCAGAAGTGTGTGATGGGTGGGCTTGTGGACCATTCCCTGCCTTTCCTCCGCACTTACCCCAGGCTGGGTGCTTCGTGTAGTCACAGTAAACTGCTCCAGAGGGCAGGGGATAGAAGTAATGGCCACAGCCACACCGCTTTACCATAATAATCTGAAAGCAGGAACGGATGCAGACCTAGCAGAGGCAAGAGGAAAACTGTGATCCCATGACAGTATTGCTTGCTCCCAGGAGCCCCTAGGTGCAGGTCTGCCAAGGGAATTGTCCCTGCATAGGGTGAGCTTGGGCTGGTGGTGGGGGCAGCCGGGCGAAGGTACCTGCTCAGTGTAACGGGTTGGGTAGAGGTTCTTCACTGGGACGTCGCTCCCATTCTCTGTGCAGTCACTGTAGGTGCCCCCAAGACGGTTAGTTGTCTCCTGGCGGTCAGATCAAAACAGGTGAAATTGCGGCACTTTCCTTGCTTCCTTTCCTCTATTTGTACCTGCTTCTTGTGTCAACTCATCTCCCTTCCACCCCCTCCCCCTGCATGAACTCAGGGGATTCCTTACCCAAGGCACTTGAGTCCCTGGGATTCCACACTCACAATTCGCCTCCGGGTACTTTGCCTCATGTGCCCATCCTCCCATGCTTTCTAAGAATTTCTGTGGCTTTTTTAAAAAACAAGGAAAATGGAGTATTTGGACAGTGCCGCCTTGTGATTCTGTACTGGAATATGTAGCAAGGCAAAGAAAAGAAGAAAAAGCCAGAAAAAATTGAGTGTGAAGGAACCCACATTTGATCTGGCAAAGAATCTCGAAGTGGAAGGCTTGGTAAAGTAGTGAGTTAAAAGCCCCGTGTACAGAAGCTTTGTTAGCAGTTTAAGGGATTACCTAGGCCTGTCACAGGACGTTGAAGTTTTTACCTAGGCCTGTCCATCCTGAGCACCCTCACGGAGTACAGAAGGGAATGGGCTATGTAACATCGGGCCCTACTTTTTTAGGATGCTTCTGGACCTGATTTAAATGCTAAGCACTTGGGCATCTTTTGGCTGGTCAGTTCCTCCTGTCTGTACCTTCTATAGTGCACCAATGTAACTCTCTGTGGGTCTGCTTTTCTGCACTGAGTGCATTCCTGCTGCAACACAGTGTGCCATAAATGTCAAGTTTTTTGAGTCTCTCTTGAAAGTGCCTGGGGGGCCTGTGCTTGTCCATGCTCTGGTGCCCAGCTCCACTCCTGGGGGTGGGGAGAGGAACCAACAACTAGTGGATCAAAAATGATGATCAAGCGCACCTTGACTTGATATGAATGGCCTGCTGTAGGGTAGCGAGCTGGTATGACAGTGCCACTGTAGACAGAAGTGATGGGGCAAGGTTGTGTGCATGCTTGAAGCAAAGCGACTCACACCTGCTCTCCAGACAGGCAGGGCACAGGGGCTTGTGTCTCCCATGGAGCATGCAAGATGACCACACTACCTATTTTGTTTTCACCTGGTTGTTCTTCCACTCCCCACTGTATCCTTACAGCAACCCTGTGATGTATATTAGGCTGTGAGAGAGTGGCTGGTCCAGTATCACCCCATGAGCTTCTTGGGTGCACAAGATCTGAACCCAAGTCAGGTTTTTACTTTGTGGGAAGACCCACAATTCCAGCTTCCTGGGGCATAATTCCATGGACTACGGGCTGTAAATAAAGGACTCATAGCTGTTTCTCACACAAGGGGATAGAAGCAGGGACGTTCTACAGTTCTCATGAACATTTGTTTCAGCTATTCTTTTTGCAGGAGCCTTTAGCTTTGGCATGGGCCATCTTTCTTACTCTGCAGCTGTTAAACAAACCAGGTTAGAAAGTGGGAAAGCATCATAATTTTCAACATTTTGATTGTTGACACTCCAATTTTAGGGAACTCTGTAATGACCAGTTATTTCCTATTTTCCTATTTGAATTTTATTTATTTAAAATATTTATATGCTGTCCTGTTGCAAAAAGCCTCAGGACAGCTTACAACATAAAATGCAACTAAAATAAATTCCCAACCCACACTGGCTGCAGTTAAAAACATAGAAAAGACAATATTAAAACTTATTAAAATATTGCTGGAATAAAAATGTGACCTTCACCTTCAGAAAATAAACTCTGAACTGAAGAAAGCCAAGCAGAATGGCTCCTCTTGTATCCGTGCATTCCCCGCTCCCTTCTTCACATGAGAAATGGCCCCATCCATATGCTGAGACAGTGTCTCCTCTTTCTTTCCCCCTTACCTTTGTCATACTGATGGATGTTTCCATCCCGGGACGCACGTTAAAGCCCCCATCATCCATAAAGGCCGGTTCATTCTGATTGTGAACCATCAGTCGGGCTCCTGTCACAGTAGATACTAGCGGGAGGAAGTCATGCTGTTCTGTGCGGACAATGAGAGAGAGGCCTGTGGAGACAGGAAGTAAAGAAGACTGAGCCCATCGTCAGAGGCTAGAAAAAGGCAGAAGGGGGTTGTGGGAGAAAGATACTCCAGGTAGGTTGGAGGAGGATGGGAAGAGAGCCCAATGAGCAAGATGGGTCCAGAGGTGTCCATGGTTGAGTCTCAGGATACAGTGGGGAGAAGGGAGGTTGGAGTAAGACCATGGTGCCAGGGCAAGGCTACACCCAGAGGAAATTGTTTCAGGACTGCTCTACTTCACACCACAGATGTGAGAATCCCATGAATAATCATTTCTATATAGCAAAATTTGCCTGCATAAAGAAAGCAAGAAGTGCTTCTGGGGAGACAGTTCCTAGTTCTAGCAACAAAGTGAAAATGTGGAACTATTTTCTCTTCCTTTCTTTAAAGGGTTTTCTGTGATAAGAAAACAAAAGGATGGAAGAAGTATTGAAAAAACACAGGAAGGCTTCAAATGAGACAATATTCCAGTCTGGTCTCCTCACATGTTTGTAAAATTCCATATTTGAAGCAGACTCATTACAATAAAACTCTTATCTGCAAGCAACCTGAAATGCCCAATCTGAAGTTGCTGTTAAGTTTTCTGCATGCAGGACTTTTTTCCTGTACAGGAAAGCACTTACCATCGTGTTTCAAGCACTGAAGTGGCACAACCCACAAACCACCTCTTCTGAGTGAACCAGGCCTAAGCAAAGGGGAACCTAGTTAGGCTGAGTGAAGAACTGCAGCCTGCATGTTTTCTAGGAAATAGACAGAAGTGGTTACCTTCTGCCTGAGGTGGGGCCTCCTTGGCAGCTCTGACCGTGGTCCACAGGAAGAAGAGGAGCCAGGGGCCACCCCGACACCAGGCACCACCAACTGTGCACCAACGTACCATTATTGATCCCAGGCAGAGACGACCTCCATGGAGTGCTGCTGTTGTCATTGAATGTGTAGCAGTTCCCATAAATGGGGTGATGGAAGTGTGTGTAGTTCCTAGGGGAAGAGAGAGCAACATCTGGGTGAATTATAAGGATATCCAAAGAAGAACTATAAGCAGCTGTGTTTGACCACTAGAGGAAAAAGAACTCAGACAGAGCTAGCAGCATCGCACCTTTAGTTGGCCCAACTGCACAAAGTAGCAAGTAAGCTTTTGGGTATGAAAACTTCTGTTCTGACTGATGGTTACTATCTTGCAAAGGGGTGGCTATTAACAGGGCAAGTGCATTGCTGGCTATGAAGAAAGGCCTATGAGTGCAGCTTGTACTTGCTTCAAGCTTGTGTGGAGGAGGCCTTGTCCAAATGCCTTTAGGCCAGGGCAGCCTTTGCGCCTTCATCCCAGCATGCTTTGCTGCATTCTGAGGCCTTTGTCCTAACCAGGCCTAAACAGTATAGAGCAGGGGTGGCCTGACCTGCTCTATGGAAGAGCCACATTTGGTAAATTGCAGATGTTGGGGAGCTGCAAGTGGGTGCCGATGGGCGGCAACAGCAGCAGGGGGCGACAAACCACACAAATAAAGTCAAAGAGCTGCATGCAGCTCCTGAGCCTCGGTTTGGGCACTCCTGGAGTAGAGCCTTCTTTCTCCTCCAGTTCCTCTCAAAATTGTTCACTCGATCTTTTCCTCAAGATCAAGCCACGTGTTTTTCGCTTCTTCCACCCATAACATCTAGTCTGAAGAAGGGGCTCAAAAGCCTGCTCACTGTCTGGTAACCTATAATTAGTTAGCACAATTGAAGGTAACTAAGGTGTGACAATTCCTCTAACAGGACCATTTCTCTAGGGAACCTTGATGGATGCACACAGTCATCTTCCTAGAGAAGGTGAAGAGCTTCCAGAATGGGAGAGATAGGGGGATGTCCGAGATGGCTGGAGGTGACCTTCCACAAGCTGTGTCTACACTATAAATAAAGTGCCTGCAGTACCAGGTGCAGATCAGCCTGGTTTAAATGCAATACAAATTTAAAGAAGGATGAATGGACATTCAGTAATGATTCAAAACACTCATGATGAAGTGTGGTGTCAGTAGCAGGTGGGTTGCGGAGTACACAAGTTATGAAAGAAAGGTTGGGGAAAGGTTAGTTGATAAAATACTGCAAACAGCAGCTGGAACTAAAGATGGTTTGTTTGGAAGCAAGCCAAATCCCCAACAACCAAGGTTCAATTACGCTGAAGAAAAAGACTTGGGATTTGAGGAGCTTCCTGGTGTTGCTGCTGGAGGTGGTTGGCTGTGTGGCTTGGTGGGTCACAGGTTGTGCACACCTGTGTTGACAGCATGGTTGCTTCCAGTGTGTGAAGTGAGTCTCTTTCTGCTTAGCAAGCAACTCCTCACAGAGGTTGAGTGTTTTTGAACCCTGTTTTGGCAGAAGAGGCCAATTCATTGACATGGCTGCAGCTGTCAAACCACAAGTGGAACAGCTTTGCAGAAATAACTTGTTATGGTCTTAAGTGGGAATAGTGCTCTCTCTCTCTCTCTCTCTCTCTCTCTCTCTTTTCTTTTCTTCATCCCCCACCTCTGTCTTTATGCTATTTCACACTCTGATCCTCCACAACTTTGCTATTCTAGACTTTGCTATATTCTGTTCATAAATTTAAATCTATTGAAAAAGAGGAGTCTTGGAGCCAGGACTCGGTAAATAACTATAGACGAGATATTTGAAGCAGTGAACAGGTGAATGTGCATGTAGTGAGGCTTAAAAGCAACAACATGCCTGAGAAAGGTGGTGGGAGTAGGGCTTGGCCAGTGGATTAGAGAAACAGAGGTATGAAATGTATACCCATGTGGCTTTAGTTGATGTTAATATCTGTGTTGTAAATGATTAAATTTAGAAACAACATACATAATACAAACAGAAAACAAAAATAAACTACACATAGCTAAAATGGAATGGGGACAATGTTTTGGGAAAGCTTCATAGCATAATGATATCCACCCACCCTCCATTCTGACACTTCTTGAAGAGACCCTCCAAAGCCAGTTCAAATGGAGACCCTTTCCTCACCCTGAACTGGCCTTGTGATGTGACACAACAAAACCTGATCTCCCACGTAACTCTGCAGTGTCATCCATTTAATTTGTGCTGTGGTGACTTCCTGGCTAGACTACTTCAGTCTGTTGTGTTGTAGAACTGCCCTTAAGACCACTTGCAAACTGCTCTTAGTACAAAGTGATTAATTGCTAGCCTACTGACTTAGACCAGTTGCTAGAATCTCATCTGGCTAGTGTTTGGGGAACCCCACTAGCTCACAGTCCATTTGCGGGGTCAATTAAAAGTATAGGGGCTGGCCTGAAAACTCCCCCTGGTTTAGAAACTGTACCTCTGGGACTGCCTTCTCCCAGAGCAATTGGCCAAGACATGCATTGCATCATGTGTATTCCTACTGGTATCGCTGCCATCACAGATGGCAACCAGGGAGAAAGCCTTCATCGGGGTGCCCCCTTTACAGAATTCATTCCCGATGGGGATTTACTTATCAGGATCCCCAGTTAGTACAAGGTGAAAGCTTTCACAAACTTTTAAACATTCTTTCACATCTGTTCTGTACTGCTGTTCATTACCATTACTACTATTGGTTTATGATTTTTATTGTTTTATTTTGTTATTCTTTTGATTGTGCACCTACCAAAATCTTAACTGAAATAAAATAAAACAATAAAATAAAACACTCTCTGCATTATTCCTAATTGGCTGGGATTGGCAGAAGAAGCCATGCCCTTAAAAACAAGACAGTGGCACCAATGTTGGAGATTCAAGGGGAAAGCAGCTGTGACACACTATCTCTGTTTGTGTGTGCATGCATGCGCACACACACATGTAAGAGAGAGCATGCAGCTGCTCTCCTCCAATGTATTAGAGAGCGGAAATGCCATTGCAAGCCCTACCAAAATTCTATGCATTGCATGCAAAGCAGGTCTGGGTACAGTATGAATGGACTGGTCAAACATGCTAGAACATTACTAGAACAAATCTCAGAAAGACACCAGCCGTTGTGGACATCCCTTAAGCAGATAAGAAGAGCATTCAGAAGGGGATATGGATTACATGACTAAAATGACTCTTTGGGAAGGAGTTCTTGCACGAGATTCTGCTCAGCTCATGTTGGCTGAACAAGTGGAGGAAGGCATGGAATTTCATGGCCTGGGCCCACTCTGGAAAGTCTGAAGCAGGATTGTGTCTGTAGACTTTGCCTTGTCGTTGGGAACCGAGTGCAGTCAGGGCCCCTAGTTACTGGATGCATCGCTGCCTGTGCTTGTTGGCGCATGGATGGAAGTCGCTTTCCAAGCTTCCACTGAACACAGAGGCTGGGGGCAGGTTTGGCAAATGCCATCCCCTCTCCCCTCTCCCACTGATGGGTTTCATCAGTGCCTGGAAAGACTATCTGGACCAGCCTTACAAGAACTGAATGCTTTGGGGCCTAGTGTGAAACAAAGAAGCCCAGACCCAGTTAGGCTTTCAGAGAAAGTCCAGACCTTCTCCATAAAAACCTGGTTCTCACAAAGAGCAGGTAAGATGGTGAAGATACTTCTCCATTTTAGCCCTTCAGATTAATGCTGTACTGAATTTTCGAAGGATTTTAGTTCTGGCACAGAGTGGGCAGGAGAGGTAATGTTCATGCCTCAAAACAAACTTCCCCTTGTAAAGACTCCATGCTTTTTGCACCAAACACACATCCTTCTTTCACTGATGACACTAGAAGAGGAGGAAGGCAAGACATGCTTAAGAGGGCGATCCAGCACTTTATCTGCTATCTGAAATGCTCTTAAACTGACTTTGATCCATGATGAGAAGATCACCGCGACAGAGATCTTTTAAATGTAGACCCCAGAATTGTGAGAACTAGGTTGGAATAAAGGAGGACGGCAGCCAGTAAGCAGCAGTTACTTTGGGACTCACGCTTTGGTACAGGTCGCCTCATTGAAACGGCAGGAATAGATGAAGCTGGCAAAGTTGGACTCATCTAAGGCTTTGGTGTCAGGAATCCTTGCTAGGATGTTGATGTAATGGAAGCTGTACCATTCCCGGACAGCGTCCACCCCTGAGGAGTACATTTGGCGGAAACAGTCGGTATTGTTTTCATTACACTGCAAAGGAAAGTAGTCCCATTAAACCCCTCACAGAATGGAAGAGAAACCGTGTGTGGGGGGTGGGGTGGCTGGGTGAAGGCACCCCTAGGAAGGCCTCGGCAATTATAGGCAGCCTATAAATATATGTAAATAAATCCCTGTTTTAGGAAAAACCATGGATAGGAATTTCAGACACACCCAGAGAAATTTCCAATCCATCTTTTCTCCAGTCTGGCTTCAAGAATTCCGACCTCAAGTTAACTTCCACGCTCTCCATTTATTTGCCTGTGTGGCAAAATGATCTGTAGATCAAAATAAAATAAAATAAAAAATAAAATAAATTGGGCCACAATTTTGTGCAAGTTGAGGCCTAATAAAGGTGCTGCCTGACCATGGAGAAAAGCCGCACTCTAACTGTTTGATGGCCATAGAGTGTAAGGGCACCAGGAAAGGCTCAAATCTTGGCTGTCAGAAGCAATGTGGTTCTAAGATATGTACCTTTTTTAGCACAGATAAATGACAGGTGCATTTTTTAAACATTTATTCCTTTGACTCAAGGAATCTTGGGAAGTGTAATTTTGTGAGATGCTACTGTGGAATTAAGGCATGTGTAGGCATGCCTTAAAGGGACTGCAGGTGGCGCAGTGGTTTAAACCACTGTGCTGCTGGGCTGGTTGATTGAAAGGTCGCCAGTTAGAATCTGTACAACGGGGTGAGTTCCCGTTGCTCTGTCCCAGCTCCTGCCAACCTTGCAGTTCGAAAGCATGCAAATGCAAGGAGATAAAAAGTACCACTTCGGTGGGCAGGTAACAGCGTTCCGTGCACTTCGGTGTTTAGTCATGCCGGCCACATGACCACGGAGACTGTCTGCGGACAAACGCTGGCTCCCTCAGCTAGGAAACGGAGATGAGCCCCTAGAGTCAGGCATGACTGGACTTAATGTCAAGAGGAAACCTTTACCTTTAGGCATTAATTAAGCCCTGCTGTCTACAAGCCAGTGCATCCCACCCCGCCGGTTCATTTCTGATGATGCGACATAAAGCTGTAAGTTCTGAAAGGAGTGCCACTTGAATTCTCATGAACATGAGTAGGATGTTCTGTACAATCAGGGCCTCGCTGCTGAATGTAGCAAGGTGAGGACTGGAACTGGTGGACACTGCAAGAAGGAGATGGGCCCCCATGCATGTCGGACAGAGAATTTGTCAGTGCCCTCAAACTACAGTTCCTAGGATTCTTTGGGGCCATCGCTGTTGGATAATGGAACCCATCCAATGCTTCCAGACATACTAAATGCTGTCTTTATATAAGGCAACTCTGCCGTAAGTAACTCACAGCTGACTTTTCAATGCTCATGTCAGTTATACAGGCACAAAACTGAGAGAAATGTGTAGCATGGATGCAAAACGGTTCAGTTATCAAACTGTAAAGTGTCATTTATTTTCTCTAGTGGCCTGTGACATTTGAATGTTGTAAATTTACTATATTTGAGAAGCTCAGTGACACTCAACCGAGTTAGATTACAACAGTGTAGCTTGGAATCCGGGAATCTGAGCCCTGTGGCTAATTATTTGTCATATGCAAGCCAGTAATTCTCATAATAAGGTGCAATCCTTTGCATATTTGGAAAGCAAATAAAGTCCTACAACTCCTGCATTCTGTTGGCATGGCTGGCTGGGGCATCCTGGGAGGGATAGGCCTTTTTCTGTCTAAATATGCATAGGAGTGTTCCTTTGAACTACTAACCGGTGGTTTAGAAGTAAAACAAACAAATATCAAATGATGCATCAACAAAGCATTACATAATTGGGCACAAGAGACCCTTTAACACTGATGGCCACGTTTCATCCTGGCCTGGATGTTGGTGCCACTGATGATGTAGCAGATTCTCTCAATGAGGTGCAGCCATGCTAGTACCTGCTTGCCTGGCACCAGGAGGGAGGTGGTCAATGAGACATGGCTCAGATGGGCAGCATCCAAGCTGGTCATGTCCCTCCATTGACCTAGCTTCAATTGACAGTTTGGGGAACATGGTTGTCCAGCACACAAGCTAGGCTTGGACTGTCATGATTACTGCAGAATGCTGTGGTCGCAACCCTTACCACAAAGATACTGAAATGCGGAATGTTCTCTGTTTCAGATCCTGCAGAAGATGGCTCTGAGTGGAACTGGAACTTTAAGTTTTGTAAATATGTGAATAGGTAAGTTTCCTGGAGGGCTGGTTGAGGCCAGCAACCAACCAACCGACCAACCAAAATACTTACTGGTCACCGGTCTTAGCAACTCTTATCCATAGTTGGAAACACTAACTTATCCATTGTTGGAAACACCCTGCCACCTGGGTACCACAGCAGAAGGTTTTCTACTTGTAACTCATTACAGCACAGGCAGGTTTTGGTTACTTGCCCGTTCAAGATTTGTGAAAAGTACGCAATAATTCTAAGAATATTCTAGAAAAAGTAATGCTGCAGTGCAAGGGCGAGGGAGAGAATTCAGGAGAGAGGGGACCCTGGATGTTTTTTCCCTAACCATTGAATTTCCCAACATCAAGCAAAAATACTGGATTTCAAAGGAATAATAGGGGAGGAATCATGTGAGGAAAGGACACTAGACAGACAAAGGGTGAGGAAGGAAACAGAGAGCTGAAAGGCGGTGAGGTCATCATTACCACGACAAAAGCAATTTTCCAGTCATCCTTGTCTACTTGGGGATTGCTGTCCTTCATGCTGGTTCGGCTGTCACGCTTACATCTATGCAAAGTGTGGCGTTGGATGAGATGGTGCAGGCTTCTGTTGTTGCGTTTCCGGGAGGGCTGAGCCACCTGGTTACTCTGCCCCTGGGTCATGTTGTATTTGTACAGCATCATCAGAGTTTCACGTGTCATATCATCCAGGTCTTCCAGCAACTTCTGAAGACCACTATACCTAAACAAACATGGCAGGGCAGGTGCCCAGGGTCAGTGGAGAAGGCAGAATATGGTCAAGCTGTGGTGGGTCACCTAGCATGGGATGCTGCGATCTGATCCCTCAAAGAAACTATTTCTAAAGAAGCCACTCCCAATGTTCCAAATTAGGGCTATGCTGACTGGGGATAATGGGCCTTGAAGGCCAAAGCATTTGGAGAGCATCTCCTTGGGGAAGCTTGTTCTAAAACAAGGGTACGTGTGTGCAGGATCATGGAATATCGCTTAACTGTCAATGGATCCTGAGCATCAACTCGTGCTTTATAAGTCTAGCACACCTGTGGGCAGCATCGATTTGGGCAGATCTATTTGGGCAGGGGAGTAGACCATGCAAGAGGAGGGGCACAGCACCAGGCTTACCTATAAGGATTGAGAGTGCACAGGGTGACAGCAGGGAAGGTAAGCCTATCAGAAGCGAAGTTCAGCTTCAGGCTGACAGGAAAGCTGAAGTACTCTCTATAGATAATTCCAAACTGCCAGTACATGAGGCCAAAGGTGAAGAAAAAGAGTACCGACCAGAAGGCAGTCTTCATCTTGTTCTTCTTAGAGCAAACCAGCCGGATGGCTCCATGGATGGTGGTGTTGTTACAAAAGAACTGGAAAAGGTCCTGGTAGGAGCTGAAGAACTCAAAGAGACCCTCTCTTTCTTCCGTTTTCTCCCCTTCCACCTCTGCCTCTCCCTTGGTTCTCTGCTGCACAGGCTCTGCTTTGAGCTGTTCTGTCCTCTTGTCTTCTGGTGGATTTTCAACCTTCATAGTTACAATTAGAGCTGGAAAGAACATCCGCAAATGTTCAAAGTTGCCCACTTCCCACATCACCATTCATTTTTCAAAGCCAAATCCCAGATCCCAAATTTGAATTCACATTTCGAGTGTGAAATTGTCCCTTCATCTTGGAAATCAGAGTGCCAGAAAGCCCAAGGCTGTGCTTGCTTACTCCAAGGGAAAGTCCACCAAGTTCAATGGACTTGGGCCCATGTGATTGCTATCTCTCAATTGCTTTGATATTGATAGACACTGAAGAGGACATTTCAGAAATACATTGAATATTGTATGATGCAAAGAATTTGCAGTATCCTAAAGTCTAACAAGTTAGAATGACAAAAAGTTGCTTTGGTAGACTAATATGGCCATAAGCCCTGGATGTACTAAGTACTATTCCATGTCAGTGATGACATTTGATCAAATAATAATTACTCCTTTCAGAGTGCTTCAACCTAAGCACTGCACAATATATCAAATACTGCTTCATACATAGATTTCAAAAAATTAATTGCATGTCTGCGATTAGCCAGATAATGCCATGGAGCGTCAGTGTGGTGCTGTGGGTGCCAGATTGGGACTCAGGAGATCTGGGATCTAGTTCCCATTCTGCCATGAAGCCCACTGGATGACTTTGAGCCAGTCACTGGCTCTCAGCCTAACCTACCTCACAGGGTTGTTGTGAGGATAACAAGGAGAAGATACTCTTGCAAACCACCTTGCTTTTCCTGCAAGAGAAAGAAAGGGGGAATAAATGTAATGTAGCAGTAGTAACAACAACTACATGTCAGTGGTAACACAGTAAGTTTGTACAACATCCCATCATGGGTTAATTTACCTGTGAGGAGCTGCTGCATATACTGACTGACATTATGCATAATACAGGCCCTGACTTGAAGCTGCTTTGGCTTGTCATGACAGCCAAACTTGCTAGTGAGGAATATTTGAGGGACAAACAACCCTTGCAAAATCCTTTGGCACACCATGGGCTATGCAAGGGTTGTTTAACCGTCAAGTAACCTCTGTACAGAGCTTCATAATGGTGGAAAACATGCTGCAGCATCCTGAGGGTTAATTAACCCATCCTGAGGGTTAATTAACCCATAGTGGGCTTCAGTGTTAACCAATCCTGGCTGCTGTCAGATAATACATACTGAATTCAGTTCCTGACACCTTACTTTGATATTTTATTTTATCATTTGATACTTGATTTCAAATATCACTAGATGTCCAATGGAATGACCAAACACTTAATTTAGCGTTTTTTCAGAGAATTGCCAATGAAAATGGTGGGTGGAGGGTGGGGGTGGTAATTTCAGCTCTAGTTACCATTTTCCACCTAATGGAAAGCTTCTCCATGTATAGCTTCCCCTTCTCCTAGAAAACTAGCATGTCAGGAAAAAGGACTGCAGCCTAGCCTTCGCTCTAACACGCTTGCTTCTCTGTTTGGCATTTTTTTGGCTTTGTCCCCCCACATGTGAAAGGCCTTGACAGAACCCTGCATGTCCAGGAGCACGGGAGAGAAACAGGCATCCTGGGAAAAAGATCCCACTACATCCTCAGGGATCTTTCTCATTCATTCTTGTTTCCAGGATGGTGGGGTTATGGCAGCACTAACATAAAGTTAGCGCTATTAATATTCTGTCACACTACAGGTTCTGTGTGCTGGATTCCTTGAAGCTGACACATTCGTTAGCGCCATTAATATTTTGTCACACTACAGGTTCTGTGTGCTGGATTCTTTGAAGCTGACACATTCGTGTCTAACACTTTCATGTATAAAAACATATCATTTCTAGGTAAACAGATGGGTAGAAAACATGCTGAAATGTGATAACTGTTGGAGAGGTAAAGGAATGATTCATTGATTTACTTTTGACCGTGTTCCCTGGGACTTCTTCATGGGTAAGTGTGCCTCTTATTCTCATCCAGACTCCACACTACTTCTACCATCTCATGATGTATTAAATATTCTCCTGTCAACTGAAGTTGGATCCTGCTTCTTCAAGGACAAGACCTTGAAGCACAGAATTTCTCCTGCCATACTCATTGCCCAGCTTACTAGCTCTGGGAGCCTTCCTTACCGGCTCGGTTAAAGAATATAATATTAATTGGTTCGGTGTCATGCACTCCTTGCACCAACAAAATAAAATTTAAGATATGCTTATAAATGTATATTTTGTGAGAAAACATCATCAAAAGAACAGACTACATCCAGATTTTCTCCCTTTAATTCACACTGGCAAAGGGAACAAAGAGATTTATGAACTAACACAAGTGAAATGGATATTGACTGCAAATAGGCCAGTCTGCGGAAAGTCGACTTTTCCCAAGTTTTTGGCTGAAGTCCTCAGTCCAGCTGTAAAACAAGGAAAGGATAACTATTTGCTCAGATACATGCTCGTCCACTTTCACTAATCTTCCATTTTCAGGGTTCTGTTTTTCCCGTTCCCGAGCTGTAAATTCTGATTCCTCCAACCCAGTGACCTGTCTTTTCACTGATGTTCCTGCCAGTGGAAAACACCTTTTCTACATATGTGACTGATCTGTCAACACCGCCGCAGGCGGATTAAGACCGTTCCACATCAGCTCCCATCCAAATAAGAAACTCTTCCCCAGGAGAGGTACGGTGTCCACCCGCAGCAATATGTGCCCTCAGCAGTGTGAAAAAGCAAGGTCTTCATGATATATGACTTCCCTTACATCCAGGCTTTTGTGTTGTTTGTCTCCCTAACTAATTCTTCAGTCTGTTTTAAAGGATGATCCCAGATTATTCACTTGAAGTGTCATGAGAAAATGAAAGCTGCTTCAGGTTATCTGAAAAAAGTACTTACTAAGTTTAATTAAGTAGAAGGTTCAGGAGCGAAGAGTATCCCAGTTTTGTCATCTTCTGCATTTAGATTTAAATGTGAATTCATTTATTTATAATCATTTAGTCTAGCCCCTTAGTTTAATCTCTGCCTTAGAAGTAGCTTTTTAAATAGATATTTTAAATGGATAGTTTGTTCTATGAAGTGCAGAAAGTGTGTCTATGAGGAGCAAGGGATTGGAGCAGCTCCTGCATGAGAAAAGGTGACAATAGCTGAGATTGTTTAGCTCAGAAGGAAAAGGCGAGTGAGCGTGGACATGAGGGGAGTGCTCAGAATTACGCATGGTGTGGAGAAATGGAGAGGGAGACATTTTTCTCCTTCTTCCATAATACTGGATCCCAGGGTAATCCCATGAAGCTGACTGGTGGGAGAATCAGTGCAGAGAAAAGCAAGTGCCTCTTCACACAGCACGCAGTTAAACTATGGAACTCACTGCCACAGGAATTTGTGATGGCCACCGATTTGGATGGCTTTAAAGGGGGGGCTGGACAAATTCCTGGAGGAGGAAGATGCCAATGGCAATTAGCCCTTATGCTACCTCCAGTGTCAGAGGCAGTATGCCTGTGTACTCCAGTTGTTGGGGAACATGGGCAGAAGGGTGTGTTGTTCTGGTTCCTGGATCCTGTGGGCAGCTAGTTGGCCTCTGTGTGAGCAGAATGCTGGACTAGATAGATCTTGTCCTGATCCAGCAGGGCACTCATATAATATCACTGCAAAGTGCTTGGAGAGGTTGCATACACCTGAAAAGCAGCTTATAGATGTCTGAAATGAATCCAATAGATAAATTGTGCATTCCTAACAAGGAAATCTGCCTGCAGAGCAACTGCAGGATTTCACAGAAGCTCCACTGCATGGGTGGAATGCCACATACTCCACTGCTATGGAAGTGACGCTGGCGCGAGACTTCAGATATGCAAGTCACAGCCGTCACAGGGGTTCCATTAGGCAAGAGACACCAGCAGAATAGCTGGAGCCGGACTGGCTGGTGGGCAGCATGCAGGCAGCTCAGGGGCGAAACAAGCTCATGCTGTCCCCTAAATCCATGGCCAGGGTGCCCTGCTGATGGCACATTTTACACAAGCTCTCTGGGAAATTTCCATCCCGCTGATTTCATGGGTGGTGGGGGGGGGGGATAAATACCTCCACACACACGTACATCATGGTGGAGGATAGGCTGCAGCATGATTCAGTCTCCCATCCGAGCATCACCAGCAGTGTATAACTCACCCCTTGGGAGACTGTCACTCCGGCACTGTGTCTTTCTGGCTGCTCACCTCATGCTCAAATGGGGAAGCTTCTGTGGAAGGCAGCTATGGGGAAAGGGCTGCTTGTGCACAAACACCTGCTCTCAGGTAACCTGGGGAAATTTGAGCACCTTGCCTAGAGCACCGTGCAGTTCACCCTGAGAGAAACATCCAGCCAAACTCCACTCCAGCAATGCGGGAGGGGGAAGGTGTCAGGTTGAGGACCTCAAACTAGAAAGTGAGGAAGGTATGTGAGAATGCGTGATTTCTGTAGTTGCCTCTGCATGGGGTGGATACTGTGTCTTGCCTGAAGCGCACTGCCCCCATATGCCTCTCCTTGCAACCCCTCTGGACAACAGCGAAGAGCCTTGTCCTCTGCTCAGAAGAGGCACTCTGCTGGCAAGGCCAGGCACTTGGCTCCAACCATTGGCACTACTGGCCCAACACACAGGGACTTGCAGGGTCACAGCCTGAGTGCAAACGGCAGGATGAGCTGCCATGAAATGCAGTGAAGGGCAAGCAAGATGTGATGGGGCTGGTTTTCATATTTGTTTATGCAACTGCCCTGTTGATACACAAAACTGGATGGGGGGGGTGTGTGCGCGCGTGTGCGAGGGTGCTTTGGGGAAGCAGCATGACCCTGCCTTCCGCTGATTTCATGGTGCTGGGCCACTTCGATGCTTCCCCTGCCAGCTGGACTGAGCTCTTGTATGTGGGATGGAGTGGCAAGAAGGTGCTTGCAGCCCCATGTTACAGAGTGGTGAGCGGGATGTGTGTGTGTCCGTGTGTGTGTGTGCCCTGTGTTGCATATTCCTAGACGCTTTTGCAGTTAAAATTCAACCTCTCCCTCTGTAAACCAAAACAGGATAGTTCTGTGCTCATTAAATGTGGAATACCCCATCTCTTAGCAGTGCCCGGAAACCGCGAGCACTCGAAAAAGTGTTCTCAAAGCGCTTTGAGGAAGGACAGACTATTGAGGGGGGAAATTGCATCAGCACAATGGGTCAGGGCATGGTGTCCAGTGCCTGGTGCATGAACTCAATGGCTGAGCACCGTGATGGAATGCCTGTGTGGATTAGCGTCTAGCTGGCAGCCTCACCGCAATGAAATGGGCAGCGTTACTTTTATAAGCAAGAAGAGACTCAAAGCAGAGTGAAAACCCAGTGAAGAGTGGCTGGGCAAAGAATGTGACGGAGGACTGATCCAGAGACATTCTGCATGTGAGTGTGCTGCAGCCCACCCTTGCACGGAAAGGTGGAAAGACCCCGCGCCTTGCAAGAGGTGGCTACTGCTTTGCAGCATCGCAGCGGACATGGGATGCAGGAGTAAGTAAGTCCTGGAGTAAGTAAGTCCAAGTAAGTCTCAGTCCCTCAGGGATCCCCTTCTGAAATTGTCCCCATTTCACTGGACCTGCTGTGCCTTTAAAGAGCAGCCCACCACACCAGCATGGAGACAAAATGATGAGAAAATTAAGCTGCACTTGCTAAATCTTTGCTATTGTTGAAGGCACAGGAGGAGGACCAATAGTGAAAAACAGCCACCTGTTCCATTATGAATTTGAAACAACTTGTTAGTTCAGTGGAAAAGAGCTGAGCCTGTGCCCCTGCTTCCCCCTTTCCCCACCAGTCCTTACCTACATGACGCCCTGCTTCAGTGGTCCTCCTTGGCTCAAGTGCCCCTCTTCACGCCAGCCTCAGAAGAAGTGGATGGGTGCAGGATGAGGATCACCACAGACTGACCTTGGACATTGCTCCTTTGAAGATGCTTCGGGCCTGGCGCCTTTTCCTGGAGGGCTGCTCCCCCAGCAGCTGAGATCTCCCCTCCAGAAGACAGATCCGTTCTTCCCTTTCTTTGGCCTGATCCCTGAAGCCTGGCCCTGCCTTGCTGGCAGCTTCCTTTCCTGATGGTTGGGATTAAACTGGTTCCTTTCCAGATCTGTCTAGCAGCTTGTCCTGCTCCTGCCCTCCTGCCTCTCCCCGCCCATGCGAGGGGCCGGGATGAATGAAAAGACTCTTGAGCAGCGCTGTTACGGCAGGCAGCCGCCTGGATGATACTTGAAGGAAGAAAAGCCTGGGAAAGATGGGAAGAGGGAGTGGAGGTGGCCGTGGAAGAAAAGGAGGCTGTGACTGCCCTGCAGGACAGCGTGGTTACATTTCTGAAAGTGATTTCGAGGCTCTTAAATTACAGTAACTTGTTGTACTCTGACTTTTCACCATACAGCTCCTTCTCTGTCATCGGCGCCTTCCAAGGCACCCCAGTGTCACATGCCTGCTTCCCTTGTCTCTGGCTGCCCGGCCTTGTGACAGGGTGGCTGGCTTTGAACTGGGCGGTGGAGAGTGGCTCACCTCCCATTCCTGTAGCTCAGTGGTGCAGAAAGGGGCTGAGAAGGAAGAAATGGTGGGGCAGCAATGGGTGTGAAGTGGGGCGGGAGCGTGTGGACAAAGAGGTGGCTATGAATGCAGTTTGCATGTGGCTTTGGCCCCCTCACAACTGGGAACTCCCTCCCCTCCAAAGGTTATTCACAAGGCCAGGAATATGGCCATGAGGAGAAAAGCGTTTCCCTACTGCTGCTCTCTGTTCTCCAGCTTTAAAAATCTCAGTGTCAATTGGCTGCTGTGCATGTGTTTTGATTTTATTAATTTATTGTATGTATACCCTGCCTATTTTCCTTTGAAGGAACTCATGGGTGCTTGCACAAATTTTCTCCTCCTCACAAACTTATCTTCATGACAACAACAACCCTGAGAGGTAGGTTGAGCTGAGAGGTCCAAAGCTCCCCAGTTGGCTCCATGGCTGAGTGGGGACTAGCACCCGGGTCACCCCAGTCCGAGTCCCACATTCTTAATCTCTACACCCCGTATGCTACCTGTTTATGGTAATCATAGTTGGACAAGAGGGTGGGAAAAGCAGCACACTGGATATGGGGGGAGGAGCACAAGGGCAGAAGCAACCCTGCCCATGAACAACAGTCAAAGGCAAAAGTTTACCTGCATTGAACCACAATTTGTTTGTGCAGTACAAGGGAACATTTCAGTGTGGTACCAATTTCAAAGCAATAACAGTAGAGATGGGTGCCATTCCACCACCTCCCTCGTGCCTTGCAATCTGATTTGTAGTTGATCTGAAAAACCTGGAGCAGTTGCAGCTTACTGATGCCCGTGAAAAGCTTCAAAACACTTGTGGGATTTGAAAGAATCAGGTACTGATAGGCACCTCCAAGTGCCAGCGGTCTGGACCAGGTGCAAGCGGCCAGTCGGAATCTCAGTCCCTGCTGCTGGGACTGGGTCTCTCCCGGTCGTCTCTGGCATTGCTGCATCAAGGGTGACTGGACATTATGGGCGCATCCGCACCCCCAGCAGCACCCAAAGATTCCATGAAACCAGAACCCTTCCACCGGTCCCACTTCCAGTCCTTAGGAATGGGTCACAGGACGCAACTCATGTTGTGGGGAGAGCCCTAACCATGGAATCCTTTGAGCCCTGGCCTAAGAGGATGACATTATGCCTCAGGGCCTGGAGACCCCTCGGCCCTGTTGCTGCAGATCTGGATTGCTTTCAGATGAGAGATAGAATTCAGGCACTTTACCCCTAATGGGAGATGAAGGCCAGAAGACTGGGTGCTTTCACAAGGGGGAGCAAGATGGGGAAACCAGCCCTCCCATTCGCAGAGCAAGACAAGTGCCTCTGGCTTCCCCTGTTGGTGGGCTGTGGGCTGAAAGTAAGGGGGCGCCACATGGTCTGCCCTGCACCCACCCATAAGCCAGGCTGCTGCCCTCAAGCGCAGGGAAGGGCACGGTCCCATCAGATGTGCTGCAAGGAGCTGTGGCTGCTGGCCCAGTCCATGCCTGCATGTGAAGTGGACGAAGCCGCCATCTTGTCCTTTGCCTCCCCAAACACTGGGCCAGTCCTAGCTGCCTGGCAGTCCTAATAACATCACACACCCAGTGATGCCCAGTTGGCTTCCATGCAGAACATGAGGAAGGTGTGTGTGTTTTGGTGCTCCACACTCAGTGGGGTTTTTAGCTAAGAACTGGGCAGGATCCGAGTCTCCATCCTGCACTGCTGACCACTATACCACACTGGCTCTCAGAGTTGCCCCAAAAGTTTTTCTGCTCATTCATCTCCCCCTGCCCTCATAACTCTGGTCACTTGCACTACCACGGAGGTGCTGTGCACATCTTTTTACAACGATGCACTTCAAAGCTAAAAGCCCAAACTCTGCCCCCTCTGTTCAAAATGGGGACACATTTATTTATTGTTAATTCCACCCAGAGACAGAGAACAAAGGCAGAACCAGATCATCCCTCTTGGAATCTATCACCCAGAGTAGCTATTTTGCACTGCTAGCCGATGATGCCAACTTGTGTTCTATTCACACTAAAAGGGAAGAGCTTGCACAAAACGGGAGGGAGTTTGCAGGCTGGAATGGGCCAAACTGAGACCCCCCCCTCCCCCCAATGCACAGACTGCAGCTTCCCATCTGACCTTCCAAATTGGCCCTGTGCTGCCAGGCAGAACCACTTGAGTTTTAAGGGATTTTTCAGTCCAAAATTCAAAATTCCATTGCTGGTCAGGCTTTCAAATGAAACAATGCATTGCTACTGCTCCACTTGCAGCTCTTCAAGGCAGCTCTGAGCAATGAGTCCAGAGGTACATTGAACATCAGGGTTCGCTGTCTGCTGAGAAAGCCACAGCACCCAGATACAAGGGCCTCAGGGAGCGCCCAGTCCTGGCAGTCATGTCCAGAGCCATGCTGGACGACACAAACACACCTGACCAGGACCGGCACAGAGAGGGGGGTGCTTCTGTGCCTAACATGCAGACGTTCGGCAGGCGATACTTACCCCCCTGGCCTCCCCCTCCCCGTTTATTTCAATGCTAGCAAAAGCTTCTCCTGCAGATCCTAGCAGTCATTGCAAAAGACCGTGGTAAGCTGAGCTGGGGACCATTTCGCCCCATAACTTGCTTGGCTGGGTCTCCCTCGGCGCGATTGCAATCGCCCCTGCCCTGCTCTGCCACCTGGAAGGGTTGAGTAGGAAGCTCAAATGTTCTGCTTCAGGGTATGACTGTGAACGGCTCCGGCCGCTTCGAGAACATTGCGTTCCTGGAATGGGGTGGGGGGGGGGGGAACTGGAGGGTAAACAATGCCTAGCACAGCAGAGAGGAGGAGGAGAGGAAAGCATGTGGCAGCAGGAGGTGATCATCAGTGGCCAGCATTCATGGCTCCTGGCCTCCATGTGGACCCACCCAGCAGTGCCAGCCTGCCCGCTTTAGAGAGCCCAAGTGGCCCTTCTTTGCCAGAGTCCTCAGTCAGCAGGCATCCTCTGTTCGAAAGGCTGTCTAGTCCAAGGCGCCTTCAGTGATAAGGGGTGGTATTCAAGGCTGCTGCTGCTGCTGCTCTTTGTACCCCACCAAGTGAGACCTCCTGCAAACTCAGCAAAAGGTACCCCTTTCCAGAGCAACCCTGGAAATGCACCAAAATGGTTGTTTTGGGAACAGGATAAGGCAGCAGATCTCCCTTGTGCTACCTCTACTGACCTGTTCTGTAAATGAGCATTTTGGCTGCTTCTCAGTTGCTATAGGAAGTACCAGCTTCCTGTCGTGCTAGCAGTGGTCCCACTGGAAGAAATGGATACTTCGCAACGTACCCAAAGAAGGAAAAGCAGGAAGGGGCCTTGCAGTTACCCATCCTCAGTTAGAACCTGGGCAGCAGGCTGAGCCAGGCACACCTGCCACCTGATCACAGGTTCCCCACCACAGGGGGAGGTATTGCATTTCTAGTTAAATTCTATTAATAATTATTCATTATTTCTAAGCCTCCACATATATAGATAAATCAACATATGTACACTTTATGTACATCACTGTGCTCTTTTGCCCTTTTAAAAAATATCTCCCTAGGTTCATCCTTTCCCTTTGGGCAGGGGTGGACTGTCATTGATTCATACTGCATCTATTCCAACTAGAATGCCAGGCTGGACCAAAATATTTTGCAGTCCAAGGTGAAGGACCAGATGCCTCCTGCCCCCAGGTTGTCATCTGGATCTCATGAAGCACCAGAGATACTGGGTACGAAGCACAAGCTCGCTTGGCAGTCCTCAGCAACCTGAGTGATGCACACAACACAGTTCTCCAGTGGAGAGAGAGGTTGGGGGAGCTGTTCCCGCTCTGCTCCTGCCCCCCAGCACTCTCTGGGGCAACTGCCTCCCTCTACCAGCTGTGGGTGGGATCGTGCCTCTCCTGAATGAGAAGCTGCATAGCCTGGGGTACTCCTGGATCACTGTCTTCACTGGAGCTCAGGTGAGCTATGTGGAGCAGAATGCCTTCTACCTGTTTTGGCCGTTAGTCAAGTTGTGACCCCGGCTGGAAGGCACAAATGGGCCATGCTCTGGTAACCGGCAGCTTAGATTGCCACACTACGCTGCCCTGGAAGTTGCTCAGAAATTTTTGCTGGTATGGAATTCATCAGCCAGGTTGTTGCCTGGGTCTTGCATTTTAGGATGTGCCAGGCTGCCGCCTCTGGAGCTGCAAGATCAGCATAAACCAGCAGCAGAGCATTCTCACGAGGCGCTTCCCTACTGTGAAATGCCTCTTTCTGTCTTAGTGAGTGGTTGTCTCAGTTATGCATCCATTGCTGGCTGGTTCCATGGTTGTGTCTGTCCAGACACCTGTCTGCACCTTTAAAACTACACAGTGGAAATGTGCTATAGAGAAAAAGCAAATAAATGAAAACATGGAAGTGGAATGCGAGTCAAAACAATATGAATCAATAGCGTGACTGGGTTCGTAAGGTGTGACAGCCCATCATGGCCTGCTACCCATGACGAGTGGCCATGTCATATGTATGAGTACTGGCTTGTAGGGCAGCTTGTGCATGAGCGACACCCCAGCAGCCCATGGGCTGTTCTAGGGGCTGTTATACCCATGATGGGTTGTCAGGTTGTCTGAACCCAGATAGCCAATATCATCATGGGTACAAAGAATTGGCTAGCAAGGCCCTTGGCAAGAGCAGCAGACAGCCCTTGCCCCTCTTACTACGGGGCTCCTGGATGCCTGCCTGGGCCAGCTGCAGCCGAAGTGTGTAGGTGGCACTCACTCCTCCACTTTGGCAAGCTCTTCTGGGATTGCTGCAACTTTGTTCCAGTTAAACGTCTCTGAGGGGAAGATCACGACAGCTGGCTGTCCAGCTGACTTTTGAGATCCTTGTTTTTACTGCTATGAAGCAGTCCTTTCGGTGTGCCCCAGCAGCACCTTGGAGCAGCTGTTTGTGGCTGCCCAGCATTTTAATTTTATTCTGTCCACACACAATCGTGTGCAAAAAATATGCTCTTTCAAAAAATGGTGCAGTAGCACAAACTGTGGGTTTGTGGAGCCTCAGCTGGGGCAGCATTGAGGGGGTGCCTGCTGCCGGGGTGACAAGCCGTCAGAGACCAAAATATCAGGGAATTTTTGCTGAGAAGGGGGTGCTTCTGGGGAGTGATACCCCCCCCCCTCCATAGCATGATCCTTACTGTTTTTCTTTCCCTTCCTTTAGTTCTCACTCAGGTCCATATTTTGTACTTTGTCCTGGACCTTAGTGGTTTTGGATTGGGGTATATCCGCAACCACATTTAAAGGGACCAGGAATATTGATGGTTAGCTGTTAAAGCTGTCAAAACCCAATTTCCTTTTTTTTAAAAAAGGAGGGAATGCATAGCTGCATTTTCCCAAGCACCTGGAGGCTCAGGACAAAGCATGAAGTGTACACCATGGTGGGAGAAAGGGAAATGATGAGGATCTTGCTGGGAAAGGGATGTCAATCCTCCAAAACTTTCCCTTCTCAGCAAAAGATCCATGTGCCTTTGGCAGACTGTCTGCAAGAAACCAAAGGGATGGAGGCTTTGGAGACTTGGCTGGGATGATTTGCAGGGCATTGACCACCCACCCCCTGGCCATTGCCCCAGCCAGGCCCCAAATCCCCACAGTGAAAGGTTTCGGCTGCCCAACCGCACAGCTTTTTCAAAAGTAATAATTCCTGTGCCAGATAATATTCTGAGCAGCCAAAGACAGGCCCACTAAGGTGCTGCTGAGGAACTATGAAGGGACCACTCATGGCTGTTGAAACAGGGCTCATGAATTTCCAAAAAACATATGTTTAAGAGGTAAAACTCACTGTAATTTTACCTGTCCCAACCTAGAAATTCGGATTTCTACTAATTTCCTGCGTTCTTTAAGTAAGTGCCCATTTGCACAAGTCGTGGGTCCGGCTAACACAAAACAACCAGTGGGAGCACAGCGGATGCTGCTGTGTATTTCCAACAAGTGCTACACACAGAACACATTTGCAGAGACCCTCAGCCTGCCCTGGCAATAAGCCACAGTGGGTTGGTTGTGGTACAAACAACCCACAGTGAGCCTGACAAACAATCAAGCTTACTGTGGGTTGTCAAACCTCTCCTCCTGAAGCACCTTTCTGCAAACTCTGCTGGACTGGCCTCTTCCAGAAGCAAATGTTTCCCTTCATTCTGGGTGGCTTCCACAAGCACGAGCATTCCCTTACGCCCAGGGTGCCTCCCGCTGGCCCCTGATCCTGCTTGACCCCTCTTGGCAATTCTCAAGCTGGATCAAGGTGATCGCTCCCTCCACCAGTGCCCTGCTGCAAGCGCAGCCGGGATCCATACCACAGCCGAGGTCTCCCCGGACTATGGGCTTCAGGGAGGTTCATACTGCAGGAAGTATAAAAGTCCCCTGTCTGTACTGTTGTGATGGTTCAGATTTTCCAGGCAGACACAGAGAATAGGGTCCTTGCCATAGTATAAACACATGTATGAAATGCTTTTCCAAATGTGGAGTCCTCCTGAAAGCAGCACAATTCTCTTTGAAGGTGCCCTGTATTCTGGCTTAGAAGCAGAGGATACTAAGGGACTGAAGTGTTCGGCTCTTTCCTGGGCTCATTGCCCAGCCTGTGTCGGAATCAGCTCACAGGGAAGGAACAGGTAAAATGGGAAACTGCCCGTGCTTAAGTCCAAGGCACTGCACAAACATTAGCTTAACTGTCTTAGCACCAGCCCTTCCAGGAAAAGAGATTACCTGCAAAGTCCTCTTGACAAAAGCTTCTCACTACAACTGTTGTGAACAGATTTCTTCCTTCTGGTTTTATGTATGGTGCTTATTTTCTATTATTTTCTATAACCAAGGGGCAAGGATGGCATCTTTTGGGGAGGGAGAAAAGGGAAAAGAACATAGGAGAAGTGCTTTTAATAGGCATGTCAAAAATCTTAATAGTTTCAGAAATCCTCAACTCTCTATCTTCCTGATGGTTCAAGCCACACAAATGGTACACCTGCCTTTTGTGCACCTGCTAAAATTATAGGATCTGACCTCCTCTCTCTCTCTCTCTCTCTCTCTCACACACACACACACACACACACACACAACATAGGAGGCTGTCCTCAGGTGACTTGAATGCCCCTGTTACCAGAAGAACAAAGATTAGGAGGAAGGTGGGAGAGAACAGGTTTCTTGGCAGCTTGGTACCTTTGGTAACACTTCTAGGATTGGAATGAGGAAGCAAGAGGTTTTGGCCCAGGTGAATGGAAAAAGATGCAAGACTACTTCAGCTCAGTCTTCGCAACAGAAGCACTTGGCCCTTGCTTCTCATGACCATGCAGAGATCTGGGTGCCCTTGAGGAGGGGCTTTCAGTAGATCTCCTTCCCTCATTTCAACTAGCAATGTGTTTTAGACACAGGAGAAGCCCAGAAACAGTGACTGATGCACAGATGTGCCCAGACGATAGGCAGCTACAGAAAAGAAGGTCGACCCAACAGACCACTGAGCACATAGCTAAGTTCAGGCTCTGCACGGGCTCCCTACCTTCAAGAGTGTAGAGAATTTCACCCGTCCAGTTTTCCCATTGCAGCTCTGCAGTGAACGGGGAAAGAAGCATGACTAAAATCTATACAGCTCTTAAGGACAGAGGTGTCCTTTCAGGACTGGGGCTCAATAACCCCCCAGAAAGCCTGACTATGGGGGTAAAGTCTCCATAAAACTATATAGAAAGAAGTGTAACCTACTAAATATGGACAAGCATGTCAGTTCTACTTTCTCCCATATCTGAACTGTTAAAATCTTGAGTTCATTCTGTTCTGCTTATGAAGACATGTGTGAATGTTGGTGAGTTCTTCTCAGACAGCGGAACAAAGTTCCCAGCCCAACTGTACCTTCCATATTTCTTGGGAATATGTACAGCTATGCCTAGTCTGAAGAGGACCATGTTGCACCTGCTTGCCATGGGGCTATTAGATGGGCTTCCCAGAAGAAAGATGTGGCACACCTAATTCAGCACTGCAAACATGGTTAAATTCACTGGGATTCAAACCAAGACTGTCAAGAGCCAGGCAACAAGAGCCCTTTGCCCAGATCACTCTGTTTTGCTTTTTCCCACATTCACGCTTAAACCCACCCCCCCCAACTGAAGTACTTTTCTTTATTTCTTCACATGTTACCAGAAGTTCTTATCAAAAAGCAAACCAAGCAAAATCCTTGCCTGTCTCTAGACATACATCTATCTCTATTTGCTTTGCTGCCAAAATTTAAACTAGAGAGATTGATGTGACAATCCAAACACTTATTTTAAAATCTCCCCAAATTCTCCACTCTATTTGCTTAGCTCATACCGAATGAGACTGCATGGCTGGTTCATGCTGATTGGGTAAAGAAAGGAAAGGTCTCAGAGAGGGCTGGGGCAGGGAGAGGGGAGGCTGAGCAAGCCCACCACCCATATTTAAATGTTATTAAACAACATGACAACTGGTTTCACAGTTGCTCCCACCATTCTCCACTCTGTTTTCGGGAAGCACAATGGTGAAGGGCATTTTACATTTTTCTGAATTTTACTGAATTTCTTGGTGAAGAGAAACTAACATTCTCCAGCAGTTCAGGCAAAGCTTTTAAAAACAACACTGTTTGGAGCATTTATTAGCAAATTCCTTTCTTGGGAGTTTGCCCAGCCCTAGGTCAGTGATCCTGCTCCTCCTCCTCCTCATCATCATCATCACCACCATCAGTTCTTATAACAGCATGCACAGTCAATACTATTAGAAAAACCACATCTGGTTTGTTCACTTTTTATAACCCAAAACAGCGAAATAAAAGCCTGCTTTAGCCTTTAGAATAGATTTTAAAGTCAATTGGTAGGAGCTGCCTGTATGGGAGGAACACGTGTGGCCAGCTCGACCTCATTTCAGGGAGAGAATTTTAAGACACAATTGATTCACACAACGCAAATAGCCAGTAAGTTCTCATTGTAAAAGCCCCCATTTTAAGCTACGAGTCCAGGGTGTGTTGTGTGTGTGTGGGCGGTAGGAGCAGTAGTAGGTAGTTGTAGTAGAGATGAGATTTGGACTGTTCTCCTCAGTCCAGTCTTGCATCCTTTCAGTGAAGGTCTATTCTTGCCCCCCTCCCCGCTTTCCACACTGCTAGGCCTTTTGTGGCCCCTGTTTCAGGAAGCAGGCATCAGTTCCAGGGGTGCTGTTCTCACATATGCTTTTCCTGCAAATATTTGCAGGAACCCTTTTGTAAATATGTCTTCCTGTCTGAACCGGTGAAATGCAAGTTTATTTACTAGGCAGTGAAAGTAGCATTTAACAAAGGAATTTGTCAAGCCGGGTAAAACAGTCAAGGAGAACAGCCCATGACCAACCCTTTAATGGAGTATCGATTTAATGTTTGCCACAGAAGCATGTGTGTCCAACCTGGTCTAAAATGGAGTAGAAAGCTAACAACCAGTGGAGCTGGGTGGAGGGACAGTGGTTGGGTTTGCATGACATGACTTCAGTTACTGCATGGCGGATTGCCATGTTGTACACACCCAGACTGACTCCTGTAGGGTGCCTTGTTTGAGAGCAGAACGTCATCCTGACAAATCATAGCTTGTTCATGCCCAAGATGGGTTGCTCTGTCATCCAAGCCCAGGCAACAAACGCCACCGTGTGTGCCAGATATCAGGTAGCACTGCTGTGAAATCTGCATATATTTCCCTGTCTCCCCCTGCCAAAGACTCAGCCCTGAAAAAGATAGTTAAAAAAAACACAAACCACCATGTTTTGACAGCTGTCGAAAGTGCTCATAAAAAGGGCAAAAGTGGAGGGCACTGAGAACTGTCAGGGCAATACTTAAGGATCACATTGCTAAAGGGGAGATTTCACTCCCTTCTGGTGGGGGGGACCCTTTAGCTACTTTGCTTTTTAATTGACAGTTTGCTGTCAAGTGAGCTCAAGTTTTTCCATATGTGAACTGGCTTTGTCAATGACCATTGATGTTACCTACTGCACTTTGAAGCAGACATGTACCAGGACCTTGGCCAAAAAAACTCCATATTTATGCAACTGTAAGAGGCTGGGAAAAAACTGGAAAAAAATTGCCGTTTCAGTTGTGCACATTTCTGCCACCCATTTATTTTAAAGGGTGATGGATGAGCCAGTGATAGTCACTCCAGCATGTTTCTGGGCAGTATTCAAGCAGCCCCCAGGGGCACCGGCACACACAAAATGGTGGATGAAAACAGGCTCACAGGGAGGAGACAGGGCCCGGGACACAAGATAGGTTCTGCCATGCAGGATTCTGAGATACCAACAGTAGGACTGGTTGGGCAGGGGAAGAAGGGGAGAATAATCATTTGTCCAGTGCAGTAGGAGTTCCTCTGCAAACAATCCACAATGCATAGCTTAAGAGCACAAGAACAATCATGCTGGATCAGACAAATGGTCCATCTAGTCCAGCACTCCATTCACACAGTGGCAAACCATCTGCCCACAGATTCCCCACAAGCAGGTTGGGCGCAAGACCTCTGCCTTCCCCCAGCTCCTCAGCAACTGCTGTAGGCAGGCAGGCCACCCACCTCTGATAATGGAGATGGAACACACAGGCAACAAGCCCCCATTGCTAGCCTCTTCCTCAAGGAATTCAAGCAATCCCCTTTTAAAGCCATCCAAATTGGTGGCCATCACTGCTACCTCCCAAAAATAAGACCTATCCCCAAAATAAGACCTAGTGCTATTTTTGGTACTTGCTAAAATATAAGATCTACCCTGAAAATAAGACCTAGCTGTGTTTATTCCCAGGGCCAGTGGGGAACATAAAGAGCCTTTTTAAACTTTATTTTTTAACTTAACTTTAACTTAATGCACTGTGTGGAAGAAACATGTTTATGCAGCTCTGCTCCCTCTGCTCCCTGTGGAGGGAGTAGAGCCACGAAAGCTGATGCTTCCTCTATAGCGCCGGCTCCTGTCACAGGCGGAGTGATACCAAATGTACCAAATGTACATGTATTCATGCTGTTGTACATGATTAAGTGTGGATTGTTGTACTCATTAAAAAATAAAATAAAAAATACGACCTACCCCGAAAAAAAGACCTAGTATGTTTTTGTGAGCCAAAAAAAATAAATAAAATAAGACAGTGTCTTATTTTCGGGGAAACACGGTACTTGTGGCAGTGAATTCCATAGCTTAACTATGTGTTCCATTTAGAACTACTTCTTTTTGTTTGTCCTTAACCCTCCACCAATCTGCTTCATGAGATGATCTTAGGTTCTAGTATTGTGGGAGAGAGAGAGAAATGTCTGCCTGTTCCTTTCTCCACACCATGCATGATCTTAAACACCTTTGTCACCTCTCCCTTATTTACTTTTTTCCCCAAGCTAAACACTTCCAGTTATTGTAACTGCTCCTCAAAGGGGAGTTGCCTCAACCCATTCATCATTTTACTTACCCTTCTCTGTACTTTTTCCAACACAATATTGCCCTTTTTCCAGATTCAGTGACCAGAATTGTACACAACTTTCTTAAGTGTAAGCATATTCACTTCCTTTCCTAATTCTGCCAAACATTGAATTTGCCTTTTTCAGAACTGCTGCACACTTGACATTTTCACCTAACATGATGACACTTCTCACCTAACCTGGAATTTGACATTTTCTCCTAGTTGTGCACCCCTGTCTCCAAGATCCCCTTCTTGCTTGGACACTGCTAGCTCAGATCCTATCAGCCTATACATGGCGCTGGATTTTTTTGCCCCAACTTAGATTTTACACTTGCTTACATTGAATTATATTTGCCATTTTGATGCCCACTTTCCCAGCTTGGGGAGTTCCCTTTGGACTTCCCCACAATCCCTGTCACTTGTACCCACTCTAAATAGTTAGGTGTCATTAGCAAACCTGGTCACTTCACTGCCGACTCCTAATTCCAGATCATTTATGAATAGGCTTAACAGCACTGGCTCTCCTGATATTGAGCCCTGTAGGACTCCACTGTTTATATCCTTCCGTTTGGAGCAATTACTACTTATTTCAACCCTCTGCTTGCTGTTCCTTAACTGGTTGCTAATCCATGAGATGAGTCCCCCTCTTACTCTATGACTGCTGAGTTTGCACAGGAGTGATGAACTTTGTCAAAAGACTTTTGGAAGTCCAAGCAAACAATGTCTCCCAGATTGCCCCCGTCTACGTGCTTGTTGACACTCTCAGAGAGCATTAATAGGTTAATGAGGCAGAATTCACCTTTGCAGAAGCCTTGCTGATGCTTCTTCAGCACAGCTTGTCTCTCTATGTGCTTACTGGTTCCATCATTAATAACGCTTTCTGGTAATTTACCCAGAACAGATGTGCAGGTAACCAACCTGTAATTTCCTTGATTCCCCTGCATCTCTTTTTAAAAATAAGTGTGACATTTTTAACTCTGGTACAGAGGTTGATCTAAGGGACATATGACATATTTCTATAAGAAGGTCAGCATTTTAATATTTGAGTTAAGAACCCTAAGATGGATACCATCTGGGCCTGGTGGTTTATTAACTTTTAGTTTGTCAATAAGGTTGAGATTCTCATCTTTAGTCACCACTGCCTTACTACTATCTTATCTGCTATCTGAGTAACTACCTCAGACTTACTTCCTGAATGCAGCTTGTTACTATGTCATGTGAATTCACCCACTGGGCTGGTTCACACAGCATGATAAAAAGGCCATGGTATGTTGGTTAATCTTTTGTTAAGCCATGCCACTACTGGCAGGTGATCAGGTTCACACTGGCTTGCTATGGCTTGTTTCCCCCTTCATCCCCAGCCAGCTTCCTGCACATATCCCAGGGGCCTTGGTGGCACAAGCCCTCCACACTCCTGCATTAGTCTTTCTCCCTCAATTTTTGTAGCATTGCAAAGTACCTGCATTAACATATGCCTGCCGTATCTTGTGGGGAGGGGGCAGGGGGAGGCTTAGCTTACTTTTTAGGACAAAGTGGTGGAGTGTTTTAATTACCGTATGTTTTGCTCTATAAGACTCACTTTTTTCCCCCTCAAAAGTAAGGGGAAATGTCTGTGCATCTTATAGAGTGAATATGTGTGTGCAGTAAGTCTGTCAGATGTGCAGCCCATGGGGAAGCGATGGGGAATGTGCCTGTGATTATGTGCCCATTTGATTCAGAATATTTTTTTTCTTGTTTTCCTCCTCTAAAAACTAGGTGCGTCTTATGGTCAGGTGCGTCTTATAGAGCGAAAAATACGGTATTTTCTTTCTTTAACGCTTTAAAAACCTCCTTGCCTTTTCCTCACATCTGAGAATAAATGGCATTCTTAGCACAGCTTGAATGTACGCTGAATTAACTTGGGACAATTGTGCTTTAGGAGGGGGAATTTCAGCCTTGCCCAATCTTGTCTTCATGTTGGAATTTCCATTTCCCTATGTGGGAATAAGAAGGGGGGAAAGGAACACTTTAAACAAGCCACATTGGACCCTGACAGCAGGTTTGCATGTCACAGCAAGCCTCTCTGAGCAATCCAACAGCAAGCCATGGGTTCTCAGGGTGGCTTGTGCATGGTTAACCTGAGTTGTTGTGCAAGATTCAGACAACATGACATACTACTCTGAAACAAGCAAGGTTGATAACTCACCAGGAGTGGTTGTGTCAGGTGATCATGGTCCAAACTTTTTTAAAAATAAACATCAAGGGTGAATCTGGCTGGACATTTGACTATCCACATATGCATTGCAAAAAGAATGGAAATGCATCAGGAAGGAAGGCAATTAGCATACTATTGGCAAATGCAGAAGTATACATACACTTACAAATTTTAAAATAATAACTTTTCTTTAAGCAGAAGTGCAGGATATTTGCTACAGTGGAGATGATTATGTGACCTATCAGCCTGCTCAAGTCTGCTGTGTGGGTGCTGCTACCTCTGGAAGGCCAACTTCAAGGCTGCTTTGTATAATCCTATGCCCTTAAATCAGGATTGAATGATTCTGCCCAGAATAGGGCAGCCCATCAAAGGACCCCTTCAAACAGTTCTCTGTTCATTCTGGTACAGATCTCTCTTCTTCTTGTCACCCTACTGGACAACGACAGCAGAATGGGGGACGAGACGGTCAACCTAGCAAGAAGCTTCTCATGGTGTGTCCCGTGGGAAAGAGGCAAGTCATACCTGGCTTTCTAATTAAGCAAATGCATTCCTGTGACAGCCATGCAATCTGCATGCTGGAATGCAAGGTTTATTCTAACACACCCATCTTGGAGGAGGGCTCCCTTATTCGGGTTGGGTCACACATGTAATACTTTCTAGGACTGAGGTTGGAGAAAATTGTTTCTTTGCGCTGGTGCATAGGAAGGACTGACTGGATGTTGCTGACATTACGCATTTCCCGGGAGTGCTGCCTTCACCATTCTCCCCACATTCCCCACCCTTCTCTCCGATGCCACTTTCCTGCTCTGCTCAGGCATTTTCTTTCTCCCCCCACTGCCACCCTGGCTGCTCCCTCCACCTACCCCCAGGCCACTATGCAGGAAGTTCCCTCGTTTACCCGTTCCTGCAGTTACAGGCCAAGTAGATGCAAGTACATTAGTAGCACCAAATGCCAAGGTCTGCTGGCGTCTTGACTGGGGCTTGGCTGAGCAGCACATCTGGCTGGCCAATCCTGGTTGGAAACTTTTTTTTAAAAGGGAAGATGATATTGCGGCAGCCCGTTGTGCTGATGCCAGTCCTTCCTCCTGTCACAGGGTGCCCCCTCCCCCAGCCATCAACTGGTGTTGCTGGTGGTCGTCTACAGGATCTCTGGGCTTTGGAGCTCCTGAAATGCATCCTCAGGTCTGGCTCTAGAATATCACTGAGCTGCCCTCCCTACCTGTCCCATAGGAAGCGGCCTTTCTGTGTTTGTGGAAAAGCTTTGAACAGACGTGAAGGGCCTTGAGAGCCCAATCCATAGATGGTGCTACGACTCCAGGAGCGGGACCTGCCGATCTGACCCCTCTCCCTTGTTTAGGAGGGATTTCTGAGGCTGCAAAGCTGACTTCTGATGACCCCACTGAGGGCAAAAAGGGGGCCTTCTGGAAAGAAGGGGAGGCCGGGGAGGCCACATGCTATGGCTTTACCAGCCCTGAGCAGGGCGCTGCATCTCATCCAAATGGTCTCAGATGCTCATCTGGAGGAAACACTGGAAAAGGAGGACGAGTAGCCAAGCACCACCTCCATCACTCCTCCTGACAGGATGCAGGAATCTCGAAAACTCCCAAGACTGGTAGTTTCCACTGGCAGACAGCAGCCCCAAAAGGCTGCAGTTTAAATCAGATAAACCCTGAAGTGGGGCTTTAGAAATAAAAGGCAGAGGAACTGTTTGGGAGCATGCAGGGAACAGACAAGTGCATTTCTGGAAAGCATGAGTCCCAGAGCAAGCAGCGCATGGCTTCTGATTACTGGAGGATTTGACTTTGCAGTCCATCACAACAGAATTCAGATGGCTGCTGACACACTGAGGGGCAGCCCTGACTGGCCAAAGATGCTTCAGGACTGCAAATCATCAGTCCATTTGGAGGCTTGTGGAGAGCAGTCGGCCTGAGCAGGAGCTGGGAAAGGCCCCTGTTTTGCTTAGGAGCCAGTTTATAGGGCGTGGGGCTGCTGACAACCCACCATGGGGCAGAGGACTGTGTCTGTGCCGCTTCTGTGTTGGCCTCCTCCTCAGCCCACAAAGACCTCAGCATGTGCCTGGCTGGATGTGGCTCTGTGGAAGATGGAGGATTCCACTCCATCCTCACAGGCGAGGACCAGGAAGAACAGATGGGGAAAACCAGAAGTAGCTGGCTTCGCCTGATTAGCACTTGTGTACCCTGAGAAAGTCCTGTTTGGGTAGAATCAGTTTTCTGGGCAAACAAAGCCATTCTGATTGTGCTCGACTGACCCAATATTTGAGGAGAAATTGTACTTCAAACGAGGCCCCTGGTGTCACGCATGAATAGAACAAGCCATTTCACTGCTTGCTGCAGCAACTGGGCCTTGGGATGGGATCCCAGCTCTGTGCCCTTCCCTGAGAAAGAGGGCAATAAGTCGAGGGAGGTTTGGGCCTTTCAGAGTTCTTCTGTGGAAACGTAGTGCTCCTCCATCTCTAGCAGGCAGCTGCTGCTGAGAAACAGCTGTGGAAAATACATACATACATACTGCTCTCCCTTATCAGCTGTTCATGATTTTCTCTTCCTCCACTCAGTGGCTGTGTGTACTGTTTTGTGTTTGACTGTGGGCACCGGAGCAAAGAGAATCAGCAACAGTGCTTGGCCTGCTGCTCTCACTGAGCCTCTGGATAAGCAGACATAGAAGCTTTACATTTCTATGTGAACATGCTGAGTACTTTTTCTGAAAGGAATCCATTCCACAACTAAGGCTGCAATCTTGAGCACATTTTCCAAGGCCTAGGTCCTAAGACGCTGAGTAAACACCCGCAGAATTGCTCTGCTAATATAGCTTTTAATAAATAGTACTGTGTTGCGTGATTCTTGGTGCTTCTTTGTTTGTGCACCGTCCAGGTTGTGTTCATGCCAGGGGTCTCAATATCAGTTTTGGGGGACAAACAGCAGGGAGTGGGGAGAGCATTGTGCCCTGTTGTGGGCTTCCTAGAGATTTCTGAGTGGGCTCAGCTGGGAGGAGGAGGACTAGAACAGAAGTGGACCACCTGTTTCCTTTTCCTTTGACCGCCAAGGCTGCATCCCTTCCGCAGAAATCTGTCAGGGGCTGCATTCTGGCCAGGGACAGAGTAAGTGAGGCTGTGCACACACACGAGAGACAAACACATGGACACAGCCCACTGCCGGTTTCTTCTCTTCCTGCTCTGCCAGAGCAGGTCCCACAAAACCTGTGCTTCCGAGAGTTTCTCTCTGCTCGCTCAGGCAGGTGGGGAGGGCCCTTCTGTGCCTAGTTGAGGATGCTCTTGGAAGGTCTAGGGGAGCTACACTGCCAAAGGGCTCCTCACCTGTAGAGAGTGAGCCACGCTCCACAACTTGCCTGAGGCAAATCCAACACCAGGGCAGCCCTTCTTCTTGTCCCTCTTCTTGTACACCAGACAGGCCATCTGCATTTTAAATAAAACAAGGTTTGCACAGGTCACAGCTGCGAGGATCGCGCTTGCTCAATACTGGAAGAGTGAGGAACTACCCACTGAGGAACTGATTTTGAAAAAGATTCTGGATTGTGCAGAAATGGATAGACTGACTATCACTGAAGGAAAAGGAAGACACTGACTTTACCGAACCTGGGACTTTTTTTACAACTGGCTAGAGAAACGGGACTTGGCTTAGATTTAAAGATGTCTTTAAACTTTTATAAATTGATTTGATTATGATCATAGAATGTTAAAAGATATGTTATAGGGGGCTGACCCAGCTTGTCCGATGTATTTGATGATTGATGTTTTTAATTTGTAGTTTAAAATCTTAATAAAATCTTATATAAAAAAAAAGATTTGCACAGGTGTGCACTTATCCTGCACCTGTGTCCTGCCTCCAGCACAGCATCCACAAACCTTTAAAGAAAATAGCTGCAAATGGCTCCAGGAATGGGGAGGGAAGTGTCCTGGGAATACCTGGGCACTAGTCAGCAGCCAGCTTCATTGCAGCTTGACCTGCCCCCAAACCTGCTGAACTCGTTTTCCAGAGCTCACCACCATAGAAATATGCATGCATGCTTTCAGGGCAGCAGGGATTTCGAACCACCTTGCCACTCTTTAGAGCCATGCTTCAACACATTTCCCCCTCTGCTTTTGGTATCTAGCAGCATCACAGCCAGTTCTAAAGAGTCCCCACTTCACAGGCAGACGTCAGGTTCAGATGCCACCTGGACGGCCTTTTGTTTTGACTACCAATAGCCAGTGATGTGTGCAAGTCCTTTACTCCAAGTCTTGAGTCAAGTCTCAAATCTTTCCTTTTAAGTCCAAGTCGCATCTCAAGTCGTTGCAGGAAATTTTCAAGTCAAGCCTCAAGTCTCTTCTCAAGTCTCAAGAACCAACTTGAACAGAAAGAAGGGAGGTGATGGTGAGGTGTGGGGGGCCTGGAAGAGTTGGAGTCCCCCCACCCAGTGTTCCCATCTGACATCTCTCAGTGATGCATCAAAGTCCTTTACTTCAACCATGATTTATTTAAACAAAGCTCAATTGTCATTTGAATTTATCAAGATTGCAATTTAGCAAAACAATCTTCTCGACATGATTGGCCCCCAGCCTGGCACTGTGATTCCCCCTGGAACCGCGTGGGAACAGAACAGAGGCAGCAGGCGGAAGAGGTCCTGTTGTGTTTCCTTCCCAGGAGAGAAAAGTGCACCAGAGAGAGCTGAAGCCTCCCCATGCACAGGTGGTCCCTGGGTTACGGGCAAGCTCCGTTCCTGAGAACGTCCCTGAGCCGGACTGGAATGCAAGCTGGATCACATGAGCAAGCCAAACGCTGGTCTTACGCTGTGTATCTGATTTACCTTTCTACACTGTGTATCTTTCTTTCTGTGTATCTGATTTACCTTTCTACACTGAAGAAACACTTCCATAGTCACTAAAGCATGCTGAAATACTATACAGCATTGTACTAGCGAGAAGAATACAGTAGTGTTGAAGTAACTAAAGGTACTAGAGAGAAAGAACCTGCATGTATGTGTAGGTATACAGCATTGTAAAAAACAAAAGAAATAGTTCTTAAAACAGTTTGGAATGTTCTTTCAAATCAGTGACCTACAGAGTTAAGCTAGCTCACTCTCATTCTTGCATAGACTATAACAAGAGCATGGAGAAGAAGCAGTTTAGCACTTTAAAGTACTTTATGTTGTTTGTTCTTTTTGTTTGTTCATTTTCTGAATATATTTCTGAGTTGCTCTGCAAATTTACAATTAACCCTAAGAATAATGAAATGCCACAGTTCCAAACAAAACCAAACCAAACCTAAAACAAAACAGAGAAAATAATCAGAACTATCTTTCTTTCTTTCTTTCTTTCTTTCTTTCTTTCTTTCTTTCTTTCTTTCTTTCTTTCTTTCTTTCTTCCTTCCTTCCTTCCTTCCTTCCTTCCTTCCTTCCTTCCTTCCTTCCTTCCTTCCTTTTTATAGAATTGGGAAATATTTGCAGGCCTGTTGGCCACTTTGGAGGGATCAAGCCTGCCAGATTCCACTCGGACACGTTCTGTCTCTCCCACTCTCTGCTGTCCATTCAGCAGCATTTCCCCATCTGTAGTAGGGGCCTGCCTCTCCAGCACCAGGTCCATCTCCATCAGCGCTGGTTGACCTTAGGCTTAATGCTACCCCATGGCTTAGGAAGTTATGAATACAAACAGGGTTCCAGGCTTGAAAATGACAGCAACACCGGAGGAGTCACCTGGGCAGCTCTGCTTTGTCATGGTTCTACTTCGTCCTTGAGACCCTGCACATGCACTGAAACACACTGGCCTGAGTACACCCGAGCTGACGTTGCTAGGGAATCTCTAGGGAATCTCTATCTCTACAAAAAGCCACTTCTTGTTTCTTTCTTGCTAAACTTGGGTACCCTTCATGCATATGGGTCTCAGTTCCAAAAATAACCCAGTGTCCAACTGGCTTCCAATATAATTCCTGACTCTTTTCTGGAATGATTCTTCACTCCACATGGTCACCTATCCCCTGTTTCCAGGACCAGGGCACATAGCTTGGGGAAGATAGCCTTAAACACAAAAAACATTTAGAAGAGTGGTTCCAGTGCAGATCTGAGGTGGCTTGAGGATTGTATTGGGGAGTGGGAAAGCTGTTTGACTCATGTTTTTTCTACTTGAAAGAGCAGCCCCAGATGAGCCTTCCTAGGAAGCCCTTTCTGAAGATGATCACTTTGTTACCTGCAGGGCGATCACACTCCACTGGCTAGATGGTTTATTATGAAAAAGAGGGCCAAAAGTCATTGCTTGGAAGTTGTGCACAAGGTTTTGCTTGAATATTGTTGTAAGCCGCCCTGAGGCTTTGGTGCGATGGGGCAGCCTATAAATGTTTTAATAAATAAATAAATAAATAAATATTGGCTCAGATTCAGACCTTGAAACACAACACTAACATTGTACTTCTCCCTCAGGGTTCCTTGTAAAGAGAGATATTGCTTAATCTTTTCCAGGACTTATGGTCTAGGAGCACAAAACTTTTGAATCATTACATCCATTGGGCAAAAAGAGTTATTTCACTATACTTGGAAATCTAGTATTTATTTACATTCATTTCCTGTCTTACACAAGAATGTTTTGGACTCTTAATTCTTGAATATTGGCCAGTGGCCAGACCTCAGAAGAATCCGAGTATCTGGACTCATTTCAGTCCACTTTTAGGCCCGGTTATGGAATTGAAACTGCCTTGGCCACCCTGTGAGATGACCTCTGCTGAGAGAAGGACAGGGGGAGTGCGTCCCTGTTGGTTCACCGGGACGTTTCAGTGGCATTTGATACCATTGACCATGGTCTCCTTCTGGATAGGCTGGCTGGGTTAGGAGTCACGGGTGCTGCTGTGTGGTGGTTCTGCTCCTACCTGGCTGACCGATTCCAGATGCTGTCATGGGGGGAATGTGGCTGTGTGCCATGGTGATTATTTCATCGTGTACTGCAGGGCTCCATTTGATCTCCCATGCTCTTTAACGTTTACCTGAAGCCTCTGGGAGAGGCCATCAAGGGGCTTTGGCTGAAGTGTCATCACTCAGCTCTACCTCTCTTTTTCATTTAACCCAGGTGAGGTGGTGGCCCTAAACCAGTGCCTGACCAGGATGATGGACTGGATGAGGGCCAACAAATTGAAACATAATCCAGATAAGACAGAGGTGCTGTTGATACGTGGCTCCCATGTCCAGATGGAGGATATTTGACCTGTCTTTGAAGGGTTTACACTGCCTCTACAGGACAGGATAGACAGCTCTGGACCCTGAGCTGTCCCTGGAGCACCAGGTAGGCATGGTGGCCAGGAGTGCCCTTTATCAGCTCTGGCTAATTCGTCAACTTCCACTGTATCTGGACAGCAGTAATCCATGTCTGGAAGCTTAAATTGGTGCAAAATAGAACAGCTAGGCTGCTGAGGGGGACTAGTAATCCCAAACATATAACACCAGCCCTCTATAAAGCATTAGTTTTAGTTACCCATTGCATTAGTTACCCATTGAAGTCCAGGTGCTCTTCTTAATATATAAAGTCCTAAATAGTTTATGATCTGAATATCTGAAAGAACATCTCCATCCGTATTAGCCTATCCAGAACCATAGGTTGTCATTGATGCCCTGGGCCTGGGAGCCATCTTCAAAGGAAGCAAGGAGGATGGCTACCCAGAGTAGGGCCTTCTCAGCTGTGGCACCCATTTATGGAGCTGGCTTCACAGAGATGTCTCCCTTCCTTGTATACATTCCAGTGCCCGGTTAAGAGCGTTGCAGAGGAATGTTGTTGACTGTTTTAGGTTTAAAATTTCCACAGAATCACAGAATAGTAGATTTGGAAGGGGCCATGAAGGTCATTGGGTCCAACCCCCTGCTGTTTCAGGATACTGATTCCCACAATCCCACTCAGAGGGCTGTCCAGTTTCTTTCTGAAGGTCTCTAGTGTGGAAGAGCCCACCACCTCTCGAGCCAGCTGGTTCCACTGTTGTTTAGCTCTGACAGTAAGGAAGCTTTTCCTGATGTCCAGCCTGAATCTGGGTTGTCACAACTTGACTTGATTATTCTGTTTCCTACCCTCTGCTATCAGCAAGGAGAGATCTTGACCTTCCTCTTTGTGGCAGCCTTTGAGGTACTTATAGAGGGGTATAATGTCCCCAATCAGCCTCCCCTTCTCAAGGCTAAACATGCCCAGTTCTCTCAGCCTCTCCTCATAGGGCAGTGTTTCCAAAGACTGGATCATTTCTGTTGCCCTCCTCTGGAGCCTTTCTAATTTTTCTGCATCTTTCTTAAATCCCGGTGCCCAGAATTGGACACAGTATTACAGATGAGGTGTGACTAGTGAGGAGTATAGAGGAACTACGACTTTTCATGATTTGGAAGTAATACTTCCGCTAATGCATCCCAAAATAGCATTTGCCTTTCTTGCATTGCATTGTTGACTCATATTTAGCATGTTGTCCAAAATTACTCCGAGGTCTTTTTCTTTTTCAGTTCTGCTAAGCCATGTATTCCCCTTCTTGTATCGATGCATTTGTCCTTATGTTACATTCAGCCCAGTGTTCAAGTTGATCAAGATCACCTGGATCTTCATTTTGTCTTCTGCGGTGTTTTCTATTTCAGCCTGTTTTGTATTGTCTGCAGATTTGTTTATCTTTCCTTGTACTTCCTCATCAAATCATTAACACAGACGAAGAGCACTGGGCTCAAGACTGAACCCTGCACCATCATACTAGTTAACTTCCTCCAGTCTGAAAAGGTGCCATTGATGAGCACTCTTTGCATCCAATTTAGCAGCCAATTTTGGATCCACCTAATACTTTTCTATCTAGTCCAGTTTTTGCTAATCTTCTTATCAGAATGTTGTAGGGCACTATGTGAAAAGCTTTAATAAAGTGGAGATAGATTATGTCCACAGTGTTCCCTCTGTCCATTTGTGAGGTTACCCAGTCAAAAAATGAGATTAAATTAATCTGACAGGATTTATTTTTGATAAATCCATGTTGGCTTCTATTAATCACTGCATGTCATTCAAGATGCTTGCAGACTGACTCTTTAATAATTTTCTCCTGAATTTTTCCAGGGATCGATGGTCTGCTAATTGGTCCGTAGTTCCCAGGTTCATCTCTTTCCTCCCTTTTTGAAGACAGGGTCAATGTTAGCACTTCTCCAGTCCTCTGGCACTTCTACTTTGCAAGATTTATCAAAGAGAACAGCCAGTGGTTCTGAGAGTTCCTCCACTAGCTCTTTTATGACTCTGGGATGGAGGTCATCAGCCCGGGTAGATTTGAAGGAGTTTATTCCATCTTGGCATTCCTTGACCATTTGTCTGTCAGTCTTGGGCTGCCATCTCTCTCTTTCAGCCTGTGCTTCCTCTTGCTTGTAGATTTTCTTGTGGGAGAAGACTGAGGCCAAGTAGGAATTGAGCACCTCTGCCTTTTCCTTGTCTGTTATCGCTCTGCCATCCACTTTAAGTAGCTGGACACCCTTCTCTTTCTCATGTCCTTTGTTCTGGCTGAACCTGAAGAAGGCTTTCTTGTTGTTTTTAGCATCTCTTGCTATTCTCAGTTCATTTTCTACTTTAGCCTTCCTGATGCTGTCCCTGCAACTCCTTGCTATCTGTTTATACTCTTCCTTCATGGCCTGGCCCTGCTTCCACCTCCTGTACATGTTCTTATTTTCTTTCAGGCTGTCACGTAATTTTTTTGGAGCCACGTGGGCTTCCTCTGCTGTCTTCTACACTATTTTCTTGATGGAATTGTTCATACTTCTGCTTGCAGAATCTTCTTTTTCAAGATATTCCACCCCTCTTGGACTCCTTTTCCCTTAAGGGTGTATCACCAATGGCACATTGCTTAACATTTTTTGAGTTGGTTAAAGTTGGCTTTCTTGAAGTCCAGAATGCATATTTGGCTCCAGTTACCTTTTGCCTCCTTTATAATTGAGAGTTCAAATATTGCATGGTCACTTTTCCCCAGAGTTCCCATGGTTGTTCTTTTGTCCACATGGCCATCCCAGTTAGTTAGAATGAAATTGAGGATAGCTGGTCCTCTCATGCCTTCCTCTACTTTCTGCTGGAGAAAGTTGTCGGCTATACATGACAGGAATCTCTTGGAGGGGCCACGCTTGGCAGAATTTGTCTCCCAGCAGTTATCGGGGAAATTGAAGTCCCCCATGATCGTTCTTCTCGGAAGTGCTTGCAAGTTGCTTTTCAGAGGTTGCATCCTTGTCGTCTTTTTGACTGGGTGGTTGGGCATAAACACTGATAACTATGTTTTGCTTATTTTTTGCTCCCTTTAAATTAAGCCAGATTCTTCCAGTGGGGCTGCTAAGTCCCTCTTCTTGTATTTCTGTGCAGATATACATATGTATCTCTTACGTATAGTGCAACTCCACCTCCCTTTTTGTCCTTTCTATTTTTCTTAAGCAGGCTGTATCCACCAGTTTAGAGTTCCAGTCATGTGGGTCATCCCACCAAGTTTCATAGTCCATAATTGCCCTCGTGTACTATGAGCTCAACTTCATGTTGTTCATTTCCCAGACTCTGGGCACTGGTGTAGAGGCACTGAAGTTCATTCTGGCTGTGCTCTGGTTTTCTTCCTGTTTTTTGGGAGACTGATGTTGGGCCGTGCTTGAAGCTTTTTCTTTGCTGAAATATATAAGTCTTTGCCGGGTGATGGTGCACCATGCTGCACAACTCCCTCCCATATATGTTTTAGTTTAAAGTCCTCCTGATGAACTTTTTCATGTAGTGGCCAAACATCTGCTTTTTCCATCTTGCGCAACAGGGAATCTCCCACAACTATCACAGTTGTCCTTGGGGTGTTGCACACTTTGGTATCCTTATCCTTTCTCGACTGGCCCTTTGTCTCTCTTTCAGAGCCACACAGTGTGTCGTGCAGTTCCTGCACACGGGGTTCCTCACACGTCCCTTCCTCGAGTACCTTGAAGCGGTTGGAGAGTTCACTGCTTCCACTGGTGCAGAGTGTTTTCTAGGTCTTCTGTGTCGAACTGTCACCCCTTTCCAGTGAGTTGCCCCATTTCCCTTCCCTCGGGCTCCCTTCTGCTGCCTCAGCTCGCTGATGCTCTTCCTGTTTCTGGACGACACTGTGCCGTTGCAGCGCCTCCGCTTTGTCTGAAAACTCTTCGTTTTCCTTCATGGTCTGCAGGGTGGGCACTCCCTGCCCAGGGCGCTCACCTTGCCTTGTGACAGGGCTGCGAGGATGCAGTGGTGCAGTTGTTGCAGGCCACCACTGTGGAGACTGCCCGGTCCATGCTTGTGCAACCTTCGTGATTCTGTCCTTGCAGGAGCTGCTGTGGCAACTGGAGCTTTCGAATGTCCTCACTAAAGGTTGGCAACACCATCCTAGAAAATGGAAGTGAGTTACAAGGAAGAAAGCAAGTGTGTGTGTGTGTGTGTGTGTACGGGGAGAATTAAGGTGAAAGAAGAACAAGGGGGGAATATTAGGGACTTCCCCCTTGACCTCCCCTGTCCAACCCGTTTGCGTTCCCTGGGAGCTTGGCTGCCCATATTCCAGAGGCCCTAGACAGCTGGGCCAGCCTGCTCTGCTCTGCTAGCAACCAGAACGTCTCTGATGACTTCTTGATGTTTCTGGGTCATAATTCTGTGCTCCTGCATTGTTGTTCCCGTCTATCCCAAATTTGCAGTCTCATTCTCCTCCCTGCTGTGCACACGTGACTGCAGTTGCATAAAACACTCTGTGCATGCTTTGTGCTCCGTAGCCAGTCTCAAACTGACTACCCCTCCACGTGTTGTAATCGAGAAATTTCTGCTTGCTCTTCATCACCTGTTGAGTTGTGAGTGCACACTTGCAAGCAGGGCTGGGATCCGGACAGAAGCCCCTGCCAAGAGCACCCCCTTCTCTGCTTTTTGCCCAGTGGGGCTAAGCAGCAGTGGAATATCACACCTTCCCTTTCTTCCTCTCTCCAAAGCGGGGCCTCCTCCCCCGCCTGTACAAAAAGAGGGGCATCTGCTTTCTGCTTTCTTATTCACTACATACACCTTGCCAGGGCTTTTTTTTTGTCATAGAACGCACCGGAACAGCGTTCCGGCACCTTTTTTTCCAATGGATTTTACGAAGTGATTTTGAATCACCTGTCGGCGTAGCAGGTCAGCAGCAAATATCATTAACATAGTGCCTGCAGGCTGCTTTTGTGTCCACGCTGATAGGGCACTGCTCGGCTTGGGATTGGTGTGTGTGGTCGCGCGCTGAGTTCTTACTGCCGGCAGCGACGTGAGTTCCAGCACTTTTTTTTTTTCTTTTTTACAAAAAAAGCACTGCACCTTGCCTTTGGCCTTTACTTACTATTTCTGATCAGCACTTGAGAACTCTTATTCATACATTCACGATATTTTTGCTATTCTATAATTCCATGGTAATCGAAATGAAACATTCCAGTTTCTTAATCTCCTGCTTTAGTTACTTATTATTGCACCTCAGCAATAATAAGTAAGTGTTTAGCAAAAGTTAAACATAGAAACAGAGAGAGTCAGAAGGGGCTCCCAGGCCGTCTTATCCAGCCAACTCCGCTCATGACATGCCTGCCATGTGCACATCTACCCTATCCTTGAAGACCTTCAGTGATGGGACTTCAACCACCTCCCCTGGAAGCCCATTCCATACCCTCAGGGTCCTAACTGTCAGGAAGTACTTCCTGGCATCCACCTTTAATCATGATTCCCTGCACTTTGCTCCATTGGAATGTGTCCTGCCCTCCTCCATAGGGGAAAACAAGTCTCAGCCCACCTCCCTGTTGCACCCCCTCAGGTACCTATATGTCACCAACAGATCCCCTGAGAGTCTCCTCTTCTCCAGGCTGAAAAGACCCAGTTCCTTCAGTCTTGCCTCATATGGCTTCCCATGCAAACTGGCCACCATCCTTGCTGCACTGACTCTAACCTGGCTATATCCTTCCTGTAATATGGGGCTGAACTGAACACAATACTCTAGTGTGGGCGCACCAGAGTCATCTAGAGTGGCAGTAATGCCTCTCTCAATCTGGAAGCCACAATTCTGGCTATGCATCCAAGGGTGGTGCTTGCTTTCTTGACCACCACATCGCACTGCTGACTCATGTGTAGCCTGCAGTTGACCAGTACCTGAGATCCTTTTCACGAGTGCTGCTCTCTTGTCACTTGTTCCCCACCCTGTACCTGTGACACCTCTTCCTGTCTCCCAAGTGCAAGACCTTGCACTTATCCACATTGAACGCCAACCAGTTGTCCCTTGCCCACTTCCACAGTCTGTCCAGATCTTTCTGGATCTGGAGTACCTGCTCCTCAGCTGCAGCCATTACTCCCATTTTAGTATTGTCTGAGTATTAGATGAGCAGACTGGTCACCCCCTCTTCCAGGTCATTGATGAAAAAATTGAAGAGGATCGGTCCCAGGACAGAGCCCAGGGGGACCCCGCTTGTCACCAGCCACCATCCTGAAGATTCCCCACTAATGGTTACCCTCTGCTTTTGGTCCATCAGCCATGCCCTAATCCATTGGACAGTACATCAGTTTGCCCCCCAAGTCATGAATTTCTCAACCAGGATATCAGGTGGCAGTCTGTCAAAGGCCTTGCTGAAATCCAGTTAAGCGGCATCCACCGTGTCCCTTCCATCCAGCCACCTCAAAATCTTGTCATAGAATTCCACAAGTTTCGTCTGGCAGGACCTGTTTTTGCAGAAGCAACCTCCCTTCCCTATCTAGAGTTGCCAGAGCTTTCCCTCTTATGAGCCTTTCCATTGCCTTCTGTGGAATGGACATAGGGCTAACCGGCCTTTAATTCCTCATGTCCCCTCTACTACCCGATTTGAAGATTGGAACCACTGACACCACCCTCCAGTCCTCTGGAACCACACCTGTTCTCCACAAGGCCTTAAAAATGGAGACCAGTGGGTGCGATAGTACCTCCGCCAACTTCCAAAGCACCCTCGGGTGCAACCCATCAGGACCTGGACCCTTTGCAGCATCTAGTGCCCTGAGGAGCCCCTTGATTTCTAGGGGGTGAACTCTAATGCAGTGATGGCTGCTCTGGCCTCAGAGAAGGAGCGATGCCAGCCAGCTAGCCAGTGCCGCAGAAGGGTGGAGAGAGGTGCCTGCCAGGACTGGTGCTGGAGAGGACCAGCTCCAGCCCCCCCACCCTTTTCGCACCTCCACGCCAGGAGTTGCCCTGGTGCTGAGGAACAGCCATGAGTGGCCCAAGAAAGCGCTGGCTGCCAGTTTTCCAAGCCTGCATATACAGCTTTGGGGAATGGGAGTTTGACAAACCACCTCCTTCCTTTCCTGAGGCAGCTGGTATTTCCCCCCTTGAAAGTCAGAAACCCAAATACTGCACCTGCTCTTGTGAGGTTTGCATCTTCTCAGTGACCCAACAAAATCCAGCAGATGTACACTGGTCTGTGGCCTCAGTGGCAATTAAAAGATTGTTCACATACTGCAGTAAAACACCATTGGAGTCTCTAGTCCATTTGGACCTTAACCAGTGCTTGAGAGAAAGGTGGGTGAATTCTCTCCTCCCCTGAGAGAGGGTGGTTCAACACAGCTGGCTCTTTGTCCCATCCTGGCATTCTCATTTGAAGGCAAAAAGAATTAGTTCTGTAGGAAGCACCCCCGGGGCCCCACAACTGGGCAGGTGGCCTGATGCCCTGTGCTCCATCGTCAAGGATCCCTGTTGTGCCCCCATCCTCCCATTGGGACAGTCACAACTGAGCAGACTGCCCTAGTGTCCACCAAGAAATCCATGTCCTCATCTCCCACCCTCATTCACTCCCGGGGTTGTGGGGGTGACATGGAACTCTTCCCATGAGTTCCCTATTCTTCCCCCAGAGTCTCCAAAGTGGCCACGACAGCCCAGGCCTTGTTCTGGGGGCATTCCCTTTTCCAGTGTCGCTCCTGTTTGCACATCACACACCGATTCCTTCCTCATCTATGAAATTCCAATCTTGGCTGGCGGCTTCCATTGCTCCCTGCCTTTCCCCATTCCTGCTGCAGCGCTGCCTCCATCATCACTGCCATCAGATCCGCTTGTGGCCTGTCTTTCTGTACATTTCCTTTTTAATTCTGCACCCTCTTAGCTGTTTCCAAAAACTGCACCTCCCCGCACTCCAAGGAGTTGTACACAGTGCTTAGTGCACAGGCACCCAAGTGCTTGGGGAACAAAATTGAATGAGCAAAACAAAAACAGAAAGAAGTGGAGGGATTTTAAAAGAGCACATGCACAGACACGCACACATACAAAGAGGAAGAGGAAAGTGGATAGCAGCACTGATGACAAACCGAGAGTTTGAACACCAAATCCCAAGCCTGTTGACCACCCCAGACAGCAAAGAAGGAGGCTGGCTGGTCAATGGCTTTCTCAAGAGTAGCTAATCGAAGCACAGATGGACAGAGTCCTCATGGCAAGCTGAGCCATCTCTCTCGGAGTGAGGGAGCAACTTGCTAGCTAGAGAAACCCCTCCTTTCTTTTCTCCCTGGATCCTAAAGGTAGCCAGTTTGAAGGGCTGGTAGAGAGGTAGTTCAAACATTGGTGGAAGACATTGCCAAAGCGGGGTAGGCTATTCATTTCTCTGTGCCATTCTTCCACCAGTTGGGGTTTTCTGAAATCACCATGACATTAGAGTGCTAGCCTCTGAATTCTCTGTGTTTCTAGTGAAACCGCTGATGCCATTTCAGACATACAACAAAGTTAGCTCAACTTCAGCAACTTGCCATACAAAGTTGCTACACACTGCATTGTTGGCAAGCCAGGACAGGGTTTGCAACACTTGTAGGGTTCTCCAACTGAGGCTGGCTACAAAAACGTGAAACTGCATATTTTCTTTTTTGTGTTTTTCCTCCTTATTTTGCTTGCTGTTGCTGACAGTGTTTGTCAACAATTATTCATTCTAATGTTTCTCAGACATGCACATGGTAGGCATGTCATGCGTGGAGCAGGCTGGGGCCAGGGGTCAAACTGGATGACCCAAGAGACCCCTTCTGACTCGTTCTGTTTCTATGCTTCTATGTTTCTCTGTTCAAACAGCCCTCACCCGCACCAGCAGTCTGTACCTTCAAGGCAAAGCTGCAAAGGCTTAGTAACCCATCTCCCTAATCAAGAGGAATCTGTCTTTTAATAAGAAGATTCCTTTGAAGGGGGGAAACTATTGCCAATTGCAGCACCCCAAAACATCCCAAAAAGTAGTTGGCCAGAGGAAGGTCACATAGCAAAAATACCACAGTTATACTGTCCCAGAAGGGTGGGTGAATAAGAACAAAATGAACTTTGTGTAACCCACAGCTAACAAGCTAGCCTGACCTCAAATACAGTAGTCAAAGGGACAGTGGAAATTGGTTCTAGCTGGCATGAAAGTTGTGAATATGCAGGGAGAAAGAACATGGCAAGCCTGTGTGAATCTTGAGCAGATAAGAAATAGATATGGGAAATGTCTGGTCCTTGACAGAAGAAAGGACCCTTTCTCCAGCACAGGAAGGGGGGTATACATTGATGTATCGATGTATTAGATGTGTATTAGGTGACCTAACTGGTTACCTAGGGTATAAAACGCATGTACCGGGGTGCAACTTTTGAGACACTGCTTTCAGCTGAATGTCCCCTTTTGTCTCCCTTTATTCTATAGTGCACTAGAATAAAGCTGGCTTTGGCTCTAAGTCTCGTCTCAGGCTCCTTTTGACTCGGGTCTGTGGTCCACGCAAGTTTGCCCTAGCTATTGAGTGGCTGAGTTCGGTAACAACAGGGACCAGCAGGTGCTCTCATATAATGCCGGTCCTATACTGTTTGCACTGGCTGCCAATTGAAGTCCTGGCCCAATTTAAGGTGCTGGTGTTGACCTATGCAGCCCTAAATGGCTTGGGTCCCGGATACCTAAAGGAGCGCTCCTTCCCTGGTGCCCACCCACCCTCTGAGATCTGTGGCAGAACTCCTGCTCCAGAGTTGAAGGAGATTAGGAGGGTGGCTACCCAGAACAGGGCCTTTTTGCAATGGCACCCCGACTCTGGAATTTGCTTCCCAAGGAGGTTCACCTGGTGCCGTCGCTTTATTCTTTTCAGCATCAGGTGAAAACCTTTTTATTTTCCCATCGTTTTAATGTTTAAATGGTTGTATTCAGGGTTTTATTATTGAGGTTGGATGCAGTGCCTTCTTTGGTTGTATATTTGCATTCCCCCTGTCCTTCTTCTTGGAAGCTGTCCTGAGACACTTGTAGTGGACGGGCTATAAAAGCTTTTACTATATAAATAAATAAAGGTATCATGGAATGGAACGGAGTGGAACAGAACCAAGCGTAACTGAATGGAACCAAGTGTAACTGAAAAAGCGTAACTGAAAAAGTGTAACTGAAAAAGTGTAACTGAAAAAGCGTAACTGAACAGAGCATGAGGCGACAATGGGGCAGGCCACTTGGAGGTAGCAAAGGCGTCAGGAGTGGTGGGAAAAGGCCACTGTCCCCCTGAAGGAGCTCATACCTGGGAGAAGACGTGCCCCTTCACCTCTTCGGCATCCTGCTCCCTGTGCCCTAAGCGATGCTCCAGCGTCTTCATCAGCAGCTAGAAAACACTGCAGGGAAAGTAAGACAAGGCCTCCAGCCACTCATCTCTGGCTGCCCCGCAAGACAAGGAGCCTGTGCCTTCTTGGGGAAGGGGCCCCTGCAGAACGGCTGGAAGCCAGGAGGAGATGAGGGCAGGCTCAGGGAAAGAGTAAGGAGAGTGACTCCGCATTAGGGGCTGCAGGGCCCCTCCAGGTGTGCTTCAGGGGCTGCATTGCCTGCTGGGGACCCCAGGGCCACTTGGAGCAGGCACCAGAAAAGAATCGGCATGAAGGACAAAAGACTTCTCTCCTCACCTGAGACATGATGGAAAGTGCCTACTGGGACAGGGCGGCTGGGTCAGGATGTTGACCTCGGCGGTCAGGATGCTGTTCATCAGGGCAAGTGCCTCTCCAAGAAAGGCCTGTTGAAATTGAGGAGCAGGCAAAGCAGCACTCAGCCCTGGACGTCGGGCACAGGGCCTCCAAGTCCCCTGCATGGGAGCCTGGGCCTGGCATGGGCAGAAAGGGGAGGCGACTCCCTGGGCTCCCCTCAGGTCCCAGTAGATGCAAGCGTTGCCACGCTGCAAAACGGCTCCTCCAACCAAGCTCCCTGGGGCTTCGTTGCTGCCTCAACGGGGCCGCTTGTGCTGGACTCATCTTCCCGTGAACAGCTGGTAGAGGACGACCCCGAAGCTCCAGGAGTCCACCGAGTGCGTGTATGGCTTCCCGTGGATGATCTCTGGGGTCGTGGTTTGCAGCATACCATGTGTCCCCGTAGACGATCCCTGGAAGGAACTGTGCAGGAGGTTATGGGCTGGGAGGGCCCACAGGTCACCCTCTAGAGGCAGGCAGTGCCTGGGCTGTACAGCCGGGCAGGGGGCTGTGGGGAGCCCTTCTGCAGCCATTACCTACCTTGCAAAGCCTGAAGTCCGTTATCGTCACATAGCCATGGCGATCAACCAGCAGGTTCTCCAGCTTGAGATCCCTGAAGAACAGGCCAAGTGAGAAAAGGAGGAGCAAGGGGCGGGGGGTCTCCAGCAGTGCAAGGGGGGGAACTCTGTGCACTCATCTTGGCCAAATGGAGGGGCTCCAGCCTGAGAGTGACGCAGCCTCCACAGAACCTTTTGGAAAAGACAGAGAGACGCAAATGTGCCATTGTCCCTTCTTGGGGTTCCCCGTAAGGACCAGCTTATTGAGCTTGTTCGTGCATGAGTAGAACTACTCGTGGCCACATCCACAGATGTCACCAATCAAGGAGGGGGGGAGACCCAGAAGGGGATGGTGGAGAGCTCCAGATGTGGTCTGCACACTCAGGTGGCCAGTGCACTTCCATGCAGGGAACATCAAGCGAGATGCAGCGCATGGGAGAACCGAGCTTCACACTTGCACTGGGAAAACCGTGCCCCATCCTGTCCCCCACAACTCCACTGGGGAATGTGGGGCTGGGGACACAGCAGCTGAGAGGATCTTGAGACATTGAGAACCGGTGAGGCCGGGTGTCTCTGGAGCAGTGTGAGCAGCAAAGGGAAAGGCCTCTCCGGCCTCATGATTGCAGCACCGGGGGTCAGTGGGGAAAGGCCTGCCCCCGCCATGCACATGGAACAGGGTGGCTGGAAAGACACGCACCTGACTCAAGGCTGAACCGGTAGTCGAGGAGCTCTCCCGCGGGAGCGTGCTGCATCGCCAGGCTGACGTGTGTTGCCGTTTGGAAGCTCCCAAAAAGTTTGACGACAAATGGGTGCTTCCTCTGGGTGCTGAGCTGCAACACGCTTCTCTGTTTCGAGCCAGGTACAGAGAGACCAGGTACAGAGAGCAGTGAGACTGGCAGAGAGATGGAACTCAGGCAGAATGGCTCTCAGCTCCGCGTCAAGGAAGCAGATCCGCTCGAGCAACCCGTGGCTGGGAGCCAGCACCACCCACTGCCCTCAGCCTCGGCCTGGCGACAACCTTGCTTCTCCCAAGGCAGGCAGCACCCATCAGACTGACCCTCTGCGCAAACCCCCAGGGGATGCATGGAGCTGAGCCGCTCCACTCCAGTTCCCACCTCAGTGCAGTGAGGACGCCTCTGGCATTTCCTTCCCTTGCGAACACTCTTCACAGCCAAGAGTGACTTCTCGGGCTTGTACTCGGCCAGCAAGACCTGAATGAGAGGGGATGGCCTTAGTCCAGGCTTCCTTCCTCCTGGCATCCCAAAATGGCTCCAGGGGTCTCTGGGTCCCTTACCTTTCTAAACCTACCAAGGCCCAGGACCACCAGGAAGTGGAAGTCTTCTTCTGTGAGCGGTGTCCTCTCTGACCTGTGGCACAGAGCAGCGCTACTGAATGCCTGGCAAATCGTGGCCCTTTCCAGATGGGAGGGACTGAATGTGCATGTGCATCACGCTAGATGGTCCTTCCTACCTTCTCTCAAGAGGGACTTCCAATCCAGCAGGACCTGGTCCTACGGGAAAGGAGACAGGGCTGGCATCTCCTGGGCAGAAGAATCCAGACTCGGGAGAGGCCTCTTCCTCCCGTCAGCCTTTCCCCGTTTCTCTAAAGCGAGAACTCACTCAAGTCTTCCTCTGGCTTCCTCTCCCTGATCCTCCCAGTCCATGCAGAGGAGTGGCAGCAGCAGCAACCCAGATGGTCCTGGACCCACTTCAGGAGTCCCATGTTGCCTAGTGGGTGGAGTGGGCGAGCTCATGGAGGCCCTTCAAGTGGCTCACTTCAGGGTCTTCTTCCTCCCATCAGCCTTGCCCCCTTTCTCTAAACCGAGAACTCATTCAAGACTTCCTCTGGCTTCCGGCTCCTGGTCCTCCAAGTCCATGCAGAGGAGCGGCAGCAGCAGCAACACAGATGGTCCCGGACCCACTTCAGGAGTCCCATGTGGCCTAGTGGGTAGAGTGGGCGAGTTCGTGGGGGCCCTTCAAGCAGCTCACTTCAGGGTCCCTCCCATCAGCCTTGCCCCCTTTCTCTAAAGCGAGAACTCACTCAAGTCTTCCTCTGGCTTCCTCTCCCTGATCCTCCCAGTCCATGCAGAGGAGTGGCAGCTGCAGCGATACAGATGGTCCCAGACCCACTTCAGGAGTCCCATGTGGCCTACTGGGTAAAGTGGGGGGAGCTCGTGGGAACCCTTCAAGTGGCTCACTTGAGGGCCCTCTCTGGAAGCCTGTCAGCCTGGCCAGGGCAGGCTCAGGGTGCCCTCTGCTGCAGAGCTGTTCCTGGGAGACCCGCATCAATGGCCTTTTTCCAAACTGCAGGACAGAGGGGTGAGTGGGGGGCTGGGGAGCCGGCCAGGTGCCTGACCACACGAGGGCACTCTTGAGCACAGGGCTGGATGGAGGCAGAGAAAGAGGGAGACCTGATCATCGCTGTGGAGGTAAGAAGCTCCACTATGGCCAGTAGTCTCAGACGGCAGGACTGGGCACGGCACGACCTCAAGCTAAGGCAACACGCCGCCTCTCGCACCCGTGCCACTGGCCACAATGAGGCGGCCAGAGCCTGGCCCGGGCAAGCAGCGGCCACAGCAACGAGCGCCATTCAGTCTCCCTGCGAGAGGCTCCTGGCAACGCGGGGCTTGGAGGTGCTTTTTGACCTCGAGGACTTGGAGGGCTTCAGCTCTGATGGGGAGACCCATTTGGTGCTGCACGTTCCCAAGCATGGGGTGCCAGCTGCAAAGCCCGCCAGGCCTAGTTCCATGCCAGGCCTGCTCTGCTCGGCTCAGAGGGGATGCAAGTCACCACAAATGGTATTATGCCCCGCTCAGGTGTGGCACATGCACCTCTCTGAAGGCCTGCTCAGGGGTGTCCCCCCTGTCCTGGAACGAGCCCCCCACCAAGGCCCCCAGTGCCAACCTCTCCCTCCCTCCAGGCTCTGGTGAGGCCCTTCTCCTTCCAGGGGAAGTTTCATTCATTTAGCCGGGCTGTGTTTGTTGCTTAACAGGCCCCAAGCTTTACCTGACTTGATTGGAAAGTTGTAGGTATTTTACAAGTGGTTTTAAACTTTGAATGGCCAATGTTTTAATGACATTCTTTGGAAGCCGGTTTTGCTTTAGATGGTAGATCCTGAAAGAGGATCGGGCCTGCCGAGGGAAGGGAAGATGGCTTCCAGGGAAGGGAAGAGGGAGGGCTCTTAAAAAACATTTGGAAGGGTGGTGATTTCTGGTCTCCGGCAGTCCACACACACACGTAAACGCAGAACAAATTCGCCAATTGTCTTTCATCCTCTTTAAATTTCTCCTCCATTTTTATTCATTTTTCTAATTGTATTAAATTTAACCCATTCAACTTGGCTTCTGCCAATGCACTCCTTAATTGCGTCATATTTTGCACTCCTTAATTGCGTCATATCCCCTTTATTTTTTTAAACAGAACATTAATACATACATACAATTGAAATACAAATTCATATCCTTCAAAATATATCAGCAGTGCTTTTTTTGTCTTAGAACGCACCGGAACAGAGTTCCGGCACCTTTTTTTGATGAATTTTCCAAGTTTTAAAAGTAAATTTTGAAAATTTGATGTTTGGTCCACGTGGATTCCAGTTGCCCTGTCGAGCATAGCAGGTCGGTGGCAAAATCATTAAAACGGTGCATGCAGGCTGCTTGTGTGTCGAGTCCGATGCATGCGTACTTCGCACTGGTTGTGATGGCACTGCTCGGCTTGTGGCACTGCGTGGCTTGTGATTGGTCGTGTGGTCGTGTGCTGAGTGCTTACTGCAGGTGGTGACTGTTATGTTTCATTACACAACTGACGTGTGTGGGTGTATGTACAGTGATTGACTAAGTGCGAAAGGTAAATAATTTATTTTAAAAAAAAAGTTGGTGAATTGAAAATCTTTTTTAAATTTTTAGTGTAAAAGTGTGATCCCAAATTTAAAAATGAAAAAAAAAAAAAAAACCCAATTACTTCTCAACCACCGGTCCTGCTAATAAAAAGGCCAAAATATTAACCAGTGCTTTAAGAACTGAATATATATATATATATATATATATATATATATATACACTAAAAGATTAACAAGATGTGAGTTCTGGCACCTTTTTTCTTACATACATACATACATACATAAGGTTGGGAAGGGCTTGCAAATCTTTTACAGCTATCACCCTTCCTACCCAATCTGTCCAGTTGGTGGTGGTAGCGTGCCACAGAACCAAAGCTCTTGAGGAAATGCTCTGTTTGATTTGCACAGCTCAATGCACAGGCTGCTGCATGCCAGCATCAACCCCTTGATGTTTCAGCTTGGAAGGGGATTTGATGTTGTATCCAAGGGAGGTGAGGAGCCATTTCCTATTCATGCATTTTCCATTCTGGGAACCACCAGGTGGCTGGCATAGCTGAAATGTCTGAGTATACAACCTTTCTTTTCTCTCTCTGGGGCTGGGGGTTCACAGGCAGGTCCCCTTCGGTGGGCCACTGTGTCACTTGGAGAGTTGCAGTGTCTGGACTAAGCTTCCTCTCTGGATGTCCCTGGACCCTCTCGGGTGCACTGAGGAAAACTGGAGCAGATAGAAGTTTCTTTCTTGTGTGGCGAAACAGGACAAATCCACCATATTACCTTCCAGGGCTGGTGTGAGCCACCTGAAGCAGAAGAACACATGTGTGCCACTGTCCCCCATTGCCACCAGGGAGGCTGTTACTGCTGCACGCATGTCTGCCACGTCCCCAGCTTCTGCCCCTTGTTGTATCTCGTGGCTGACTGGGGAGCTGCACCCAGGGCTCCCCGTCCCAGGAAGAACGTGCTCTGCTGTACCAGGTCGTCCTCGGACCCTGCCAGCTGACCTCCTTGTAGTCCCCGGGGCCCCAGCGCATTGCAAGCGTGGCATCTCTGTTGGTTTCCCAAGGACATGTGCATGCAGCATGTTCAATATGGCAGTGCAAGAGGAAGGAGGTGGCAGCAACAGCGGTAAAGGTCAAGGGGCCTTGGAGAAGCATTGGAGTAAGGAATACAGAACTGGGACTCGAGAAGACCGTGCCCCTGGGCTAAAACTAGCCTTCCTGCCAACCCAAAATGAGACAAATGTGTGCAATTAGTATTATCTGGCAAAAGAAGGCGATGCTGAAGTGGCGAAAGGCTGCCTTCGCACAGCACAGCGAACAGCCCTGTACTGCTCCCGTGGCACACGGAAGGTCGATCTTGCTAAGAAAGTTCAGGTTATGGGACAGCATAGAAATGGAATAAATAAATAAATGATCAAGTGATGGTGCGGTTCCTTAAGCAGCACAGTTTGCACACTCCCTGCTCCATTGTTCTGCTCTGGGAGTACCTGCAAGTGAGACCTGCATCCTTTCCTCTTCTGGTCTACAGACCACAGCAGCCTCCTCCGGATCGGTCCCCTGAGGTCCTGAGACAGATCCCCCACACACACACACACGTGTCTGTGGCACTTGCCAGCCCTCCAGCCCCAATAGAGATTTTTATGACATAAAATGAACATTTTCTTTGTGATTCACAGAAACATAGAAACTGAGTGAGTCAGAAGGGGCCTCTCAGGCCACCTAGTCTGACTCCCCGCCACCTTCCTGGCTCCAGCCGGCTCCGCTCATGCTTCCCCCTCTGGGTGTTTCACGCTGTCTCCTTGTTTCCAAAAGTAAACAAGGAGGTGGACACACCACTTGGCCAAAGGGATAAAAGGAGCAGGCTGTGCCTGTTGCTAGGAGCTGAGGGCAGCAGACATCAAAGGCTCCAAACAGGCACTTTTGTGATGCCGCCTGCCAGGCGACTCCAGCCCATTCCAGCAATGCTAAAATGCCGATCCATAAGGCACCAGCAAGCCACAGTGAATCGTGGGAAGTTTCTGTGGAACCTCCAACATGAGGGCTTCACCTGGCCAGCAGATGCTGGTAGCAGGTCCACAGGCTTCTCTCGCTTTGCTTCACAAGCTTGGGACCACAGAACTTCAAGAATTTCCTCCCACGCAGACAGGCCTACACACTGAGCTCCACTTCTGTAGCCTGCTCTATGTTTCCAGCCATCAGACATACCATTGTGATCGCAAGATAGGAGATCATTTCCCTTGTAGCACTCAAAATTTGGAACATCTTCCTTCCCAAGGGAGATTTGCTAGACCTCGCTGCTGCTTGCTTTTTGTTAAACATTTTAATATTTCTTAAATATTATTTCAACTGGCTTTTCAAGGAGCAGCATTTTCAATAACGACTTGTAAACTGGCTTCTTCTATTCTTAAAAAAAAGTACCACCTATTTTGATTTGGGTTAATTTGAATGATGTATCTATTGTATGATGGTGCTGGTGATGATGAAGTCCTGCTAAGCAACCTTGAATTTCTGAAACAGAAATGTAGGGTATAAACAATAGCAATATTGTGCTGAAGGATGCCACAGCCTTACGTTTACAAGAGCAGCTGTCAAGGACATGATCTTTTGGAGGTCACTCAATCACAGGGTCATTGTAAGTCAGCACGTAACAACTATACTGTGCTGACCACTGGTTTTAAACAAATTAGGTAGCCACTTCCCATCGTTTGATTAACATGGTCGACACATTATTTATTTGGTGTTTATGACTAATACAATCATCCCACACTAATGGGGATTAAATCAATTTCCAGCCCACCCACCAGCACGTTTACAGGCATTACACAAAAGTAACAAGGTGAGATACTAACCAGAAGAGCTTCTTTACCGTACCCTGGATATTTTCCCTGTATTTTTACTGTCTGTGAGGCTTACTCCCAAGGATATCCCTTCGAGCTCAATGGGATGTATCTTCAAATAACGCAGCAACGCCTTACTCACTGGAACCAGATTTGATGAGCAATCTGCGCAGGCTCAGGCAGAAACAAAGCCTACAACTCCCAGCATGCCCCAGTTATTGTGAGCCGGTTCTATCTAAACATGGCTAGGGCTGCACCCTTGGCTCATAGCACATCTATCTATAAGGAGTGTTACGTGAGGAAACATTAAGAGTAAGGAGTCCAAATACCCGTCGGAGCTCTCCTAACACCCTCTTCTTATTATTAATGAGACAATAAACATACCTTCCCATGCCCCCTCGTTTCCAGAATCCTATTCTCCCGTCCGCATTGCCCGGAACCTTTGTTGCTCCTCGGCTTGTTTCCTAGCCGGACGCTGCAGCAATTGCTCCTGCCAAGATGACGGCGCCCAAGCGCGAGTGCTGTAAGATCCACGGGGGCGCGGAGCTGCCGGTTCTCCCCGGTGGGGCGGCGCCATTCGGGAACTTCCCGGACTATTCCCGCTTCCACCCGCCGGAGGGGCGCGTTCGCCTCCTGCCCGCCGCGCTGCTGAGCGAGCTGTTCCCAAATCCGCGTGCGGGGCCCCTTTTGGGGCTGGACGTAGGGTGCAATTCGGGGGTGAGAGAGACAGAGAGATCGGTGGGGTGGGGAGGGAAGGGGAAGGGTATCGTAAGTGTTTAGTGAGTACTGTTCCAGCCTTCTTTCCCATGTTTTGCTGCCGAGTGGGAATTCAAGAGGTGCAGCAGTTTTCCCGAGAAATACACCGTAAAGGTGGACACAGTAAAGGTTGTAATAATGTGCTGACCTGATTGATTGGCCGAGTTTTTCCCCACTCTACCCTTCCTGGGGGTGCAGGGGAGAGAAACAGTCTTTGGCACTTGGAGGAAGAAAGGAGTGCAGGGGTTGTCATGATACATAGCTTAAAGTTAAGAAATGGCCATGGATGTGCAGGCGCATGCTTGCATGTGCACCCTTTAACTAAACCAACATGTTCCTTGCATGGCTCTTTTCAGTGTGTACACCTTACTTGCGCAGAATAGGGTCATCATCACTGTGGCAGAGAGGTGGCTGCTTCTTTTGCCGGGACAAATAGTTTCCTGCAATTGACAGAACCAAAGAGAATGAAGAAAGGCTAACTCCCCCTGCCTTCCTTACCTGCACAATACTAATAATTGGGTTCGTTCGTAGAAATGTGCTGGTAGTAGATTCTTCATAGAGAAAGTGAAGAGCTTTCCCACACAATTCACAGAATTAATTTATGGGCCACTAATTTAGATGGCTTCAAAGGGGAATTTGTTTGAAATGATATGTCTGTCAATGGCTAGTAGTCATGGTGGGTGTTGTTGTTGTTAGTCGCAAAGTCATGTCCGACCCATTGCGACCCCATGGACAACATTCCTCCAGGTCTTCCTGTCCTCCACCATCTCCCGGAGTCTGCCTAAGCTCACACCAACTGCTTCAGTGACTCCATCTAGCCACCTCATCCTCTGTCGTCCCCTACCATGTTCTGAAAAAAGATACAAGTTGTGGAGGAGGGTGGTTGTTTTCAAGCCCTGCATAGGAGGTTCCTGGAAGCATCTAACTAGCTACCAGGGGGAAGCTAGATGAGATGGACCTTTGGCCTGATCCAACCAGGCTTTTTTTCTTATAGATGCTTAAATATCTCTTTTAGGTCCACATCTTGTCATTAAAAGGTGCTGTCTCATGACTTGTACCATGAATGCATGCTGCATCCTGTCTTGGCTTGTGCTCTCAGTTGTGATCTGAGAAGCTTTATTATTCAATGAGACCCCCTACCGAAGCTATGGGCCTTCAAAGAGTAAGTTAGCATTGAGGAGTGAGGAACCTGTGCCCTTCAGCTGTTGTTGGAGTCTGCTCCAATTGGTCTCAGCCAACATGATCAGGTATCATGGGAAGAATGGGCCAGTAGCATCTGGAGGAACCCATGTGGCTTATTTCCACTGCAATGGTTGTGGAGTTTAGGATTCCTCAGACTTATCATAGATATCTTAGTTTATAATAGGATTAGACAAATCCTGAAGTTATTCATGTGGCTTTTGTTGGAAATAGAATGCTGGACTGGGGTTTGCTTGATCCAAGAGGGATGTTTTTAAGATTGGTAAAGGTAAAGGTTACCCCATGACGTTAAAGTCCAGTTATGTCTGACTTGGGGGCAGTGCTCATCTCCATTTCCTAGCTGAGGGAGCCAGCATTTGTCCGCAGACAGTTTCTGTGGTCATGTGGCCGGCATGACTAAACACCGAAGTTCACGGGACGCTGTTACCTGCCCACCAAAGTGGTACCTTTTCATCTACTTGCATTTGCTTTCGAACTGCAAGGTTCGCAGGAGCTGGGACAGAGTATGGGAGCTTACCTCGTGTGCGGATTCAAACTGTCGACCTTTCGATCAACCAGCCCAGCACCTCAGTGGTTTAACCCACTGCGCCACTGCATCCCTTTTTTACATATATACAAAAAACAAACATGTTTTTTATACAGTGAAGAATAATGATATTTGAGCAAATCTATTGTTATTCTACTGCATCTTGATTAAACTTTGGTAAGGGCAAATTAAGGCTGCCCCAGAAGCTGGACAGCCATCTCTACTGTAGAAGATGTTAGAGCGAAACATGCATACCGAAAGTCTTCTTTTTTCCTTTTCAGGAGCTCAGCATTGCCCTTTACAGACACCTTATTGAGTTGCAGGAGAGCAAAATCAGCCCAGAACATTCTATGGCTGGGAAGGATCTAAGGCTCCTGTGCTGTGACATTGATGCTGGGCTGATTGAAAGAGCCAAGCAAGGCAGCCCCTTCCCTGGCTCCATTTCCTATGCTACCCTTGACATCATGGACTCCAGTGCAAGAGAAGCGCTGCTGAGCTGCTATTTGAGCAGGTTTGGCCGTTCGACATTTGACATTTGCTTCTGTATGTCTGTGACCATGTGGATCCATCTGAATCATGGGGACAGTGGTCTAGTCAAGTTGTTGTCCTGCCTTGCCTCTAAATGTATATACTTGCTCATTGAACCACAGCCGTGGAAGTGTTACCGAGCAGCTGCCCGGCGCCTGCGGAAACTGGGCAGGCATGACTTTGACCATTTTCGATCACTCACCATCAATGGGAACATGGCAGAGAAAATAACCCAGATCTTGACCGAAGACTGCGCCATGGAACTTGTGTGTTGTTTTGGAAGCACCAGTTGGGATAGGAACATCTTGCTCTTTAAATCAAAAGCAGCTCAGCATTTGCTATGATCAACAACTTGGACATTCTTGTATTTTGTCAGAGAGAATGTGACATATTGTGGGACTGACTGTACTCTTTTCTGAACTTGCTGCAATAACCGACAAAGAATACATAACTCAGCATTCCAAAGATCACAGCCCTCTAGTTTTTTATTCTTTAAAAATACTTTTCCAATCATTGAGGTTGCAAAGGGAGTGGGGCTTGGAATACCTGTGGGCAGTACTGATGCAGTCTCAAAAGCCAGGAAAAGGTGGCTGAGCAATCAGTTTCCACTGATTGGGAGTGGGACTTAAGGTTCTGTGTCATGTTTCCCTTTCTGCTCCTCACTTTGATGGCAAAATCAGAATGAAATATATGCCAGATGTAGCTAGTTTGCACATCAGTTTCCTGGATGCAGCTTTTCTTCCTTTACCACAAAATGATGACTAAAATTTCTAAAATACAGTCCGAGAGCATTTGTGGCATTATCTCTTTTTTTTCTGGTGCCGGAGGTCAGACTAGATGGCCCAGGAGGCCCCTTCTGACTCGCTCTGTTTCTATGTTTCTATGTTTCTATATTAAAATGGCAAATATTGCTTTTTTGTCAGTCTTTCCTGCTTGTCTAAGGCCTGCCCAGGCCTAGCAAGAGTGGGGGGTATGCCCACTTTACTGTATCAAACCTCCTTCCTGATTTCAGTGCCTTGGGGGAGGTGCTAATGTCAGTGTGTAAAGTAGCAACACCTGTTTCATGTATAGTTTGAGAGGTGGGTTGTTCTGCCACTCGCAGATCCACTCATCCACAACATAAGAGTGAGGGACAACCCTCTGAACACAGGTACCCAGTCTCCAGCGACCAGTCCTGTCGCCAGGAAGTGGCTTCATACGGATTGGCTCTCCAATGATCACTTATTTCCCTTAATTCTTTTAATTCAATATCACCCCATATTCTTTTCTTGGGCTATAATATACAAAACTATCTTTAATTGGTTTGCAACCCAATACTTTTTAATGTCTGGAATACCCAGCCCTCCTTTTTTTTTGTGATTCATACCATAGTATTTATTCTTGCTCTCTTCCCTCCATTACAATATACCTCCAATAACTTCTGTATTTCCTTTAATTTTTGATCATAAAACTTAATTGGAAATATCCAGAAAAAAATCTTTGGGAAAATTTTCATTTTAACTACTGCTATTCTTCCGAACCATGATAATTTTAACCTTTTCTTATCTTCCTATTTTATCTTTTATATCCTCCTTTAATTTCTCATAATTTTTAATTTTCGGCTGTTTTTTGGAATATCAATTCCTAAATATCTAATACTGTCTACTATTTTTAATATATACTTTTCTTTTAATATATCCAATTCTTCACTATTATGATTATATAACATCATTTCCGATTTTCCCCAGTTTACTTGCAACCCACTATACTTCCCAAATTCCTTTAAATGTGAATATTTTCTCTCTATAGTATTTGTTGGACCTTGAAATGTTAACAATGTATCATCTGCAAATAAATTAATTTTAATTTTCTGACATACTCCAATTCCTTCTATTTGTATATCATTTCTAATTGCATTTGCCAGTACTTCCATCATTAATGCAAATAATATTGGGGATAAAGGGCAACCCTGTCTTGTTCCTCGGCTTAACGTTATTGTTTCTGTAATACCATCAATTACAATTATTTTTGCCAGATTTTCCAAATATAATTGATTTATTCTTTTCTTAAATTTTATTCCAAATCCCATCTTTTCAATTAGAATCTTCATTGTGGGCCATTCCACACAATCAAAGGCTTTACATATAAGTTTCAGTTCTTCCTATAAGATCGTAATTGCCTTCATGTATTAAGAGCTCAAGTTTGTGTTGCTTGTTTCCCATACTCTGGGCACTGGTGTAGAGACAGCAAAGTTCATTCTTGTTGTGCTCTGGTTTTCTTTCTGTGTGTTTTGGGAGACTGCCGTTGGGCCATGCTTGAGGTTTTTTCTTGTGTTTCAAAGTTTTATTGTTTTCTACTCACTAAACAAATAATTATTCCAAAGACTTCAAACATACTGTGTACAGTCTTATTTCTCTCTACAAATACTATGTATTTCAGCCTGAATTAGAGTTCTGATTCTGTAGCCATTGACAGAAAAAGTCCCATGTTTGGTAGTAAACTGTATCTTCTTTTTCCTTAAGAGATAAAGTCAGTCTATCCATTTCTGCACAGTCCAATATCTTGTTCAAGATCAAATCTTCAGCCAGTAGCTCTTCCTTTCTCCAACATTGTACATATGCAATCCTCACCGCTGTTATTACATGCAAAGTCAAGTCTATACTTTGTTTATCAAGATCGTCGGGGAGGATGCCTAACAGAAATATTTCTGGTTTAAACGTTACAGGTCTTTGCAACATTTTCCCACTTGAGATTTTTTCTCTGTTGAAATACATGTTTCAGTTTAAAGCCCTCCTGATGAACTTTTTCATGCAGTGGCCAAACACATGCTCCCTGTTCTTTGTGAGGTGCAGCCCATCATTTATCAGTAGTCCATCTCAGGAACCTTAGCTTGGGGTCCCAGAGTCCCAAGTCTCTCTTTACAGCACCACCATTGTAGCCAGTCATTCGCTTGAAGGATTTTTTCTTTCCCTAACAGTTCCTCTTCCACATACTGGTAAGATTGGGGCGAAGGCTATCTGGACCCCAGTGTTTTTGATACTCCTTCCTAGAGCTTTGAAGTCTGATGTTATTTCAGCGAAGTTTCTCATGGACAAGTTGCTAGTTCCATGTGGAAGAGAAGGAAGGGGTATTTGTCAGTGGGTTGTGTGAATTTGTTGGTGCACACAGCTCATTTTGGTGCCAGGGAGGCGGCATATCTTTGTGATTCTCTGGGTCAACAAGACTGGCATTTTCACTAGTAAATTTGGTATTTGAATTGTGAGCTTTTAAGATTTATCCGGTCGATTAATGTATGCTACTGCTTGGCCCCCTTGCTGTGATAAGGATGTTGCATTGTTCTATTGTTTGTTGATATTAATGTTTTAATAGTTTCATTACGTCAACAGTCCAGAGAGCCATGGGACTATTGTGATGGTATACAAAAGTGATAGATAGATAAATAAATAAATATACATTTAACATTCCCACCCTACCTTACTCTGTTTTTCTGATTATCCCAACTCTCCCTGCCAGCAATCTCTTTGGTCTCTGTGTGCAGACACTTGTATGGAATGGCAGAAAGCAGAATGCTTTCCATCGGCATCTGTGGGCCAGAGCCAGTGAATGCTGTAATTTTAGTGGGAACCCTTGCCCCCATCGCTCTCAGATGCCCCAGCATCATGTGCAGGCCCAGCTTTTCTTTTAGGAACAAGACACGGTCAAGTCTGCTGGGCCCACGGCAATGGCAAATGCAGTTGCGGTTATAGCCCTTGGAGGAGCACCTCACAAGAACCTTTGGCCCACCCCAAATCATCCATGGACACAAGCAGACTGTTGCCTTTGAGGTGCCCCATATTGCATCCAACCCTGTGCTTCATGTGGGTGACGTATGATCTTAAGGCGTCTCACAGAGAATATGTTCCTAATTTTATCAGCGCATGATGCCCAGAGCTTAGTCTAGGCTGCAATACCTCCATCCTTTATGCATTGGCAATTGTTGGCATGGGACACTTTCCTGGAGGGAGAGGGGCATGCATACCCCTGTTTCTTATTTCTAAGTATCATTTGGGGTCATCACACTCTCACATCCCATAAGAATGAGAGAGCCAGTGTGGCGTACTGGTTAAGAGCATGGGACTGGGACGACATGGGTTCAAGTCCCTGCTCAGCCATGGAGCCAACTGAGTGACTCTGGGCCAGTCACAGACTCTCAGCCCAACCTACCTCACAGGGTTGTTGTTGTGGGGATAAGATGGAGGAGGAGAATGATGTAAGCTACCTTGAGCCCTTTGTAGGAAAAAGGCAGGATATAAATCGAAAAATAAAAATAAAATAAGAGCAGTGACTCTGATTGAAGAGCATTCTTATGGATCTTGAATGGTCATGGAGATAAATGATATTGCTGGGCCAAAGCATATTTTGGGATGCCATACAGACTCTCTTCTACACTTGCAATCCTCTCAGTTTTTGCATGCTTTCCACAGTTTGAGAATCTCTGTCTCTTACATACAGTCTTTGCCATTTGCACACACAATAATTATTCCCCATATCTGAATAATTGCTTTGCTTCTGTGTGACCCAAGCATATTTCTATGGAGAATGTAAAAGAACCATAATGGATCTTAGTCAGGGATGTATGAACTTACCCTGAGTGAATGCATGGGTGCATCAGAGGGTAAATAATCTGTGTAATCTGAAATAAGAGTTCTCCTTAAATCTGAGGCCTAGTTGAATGAATGAATGAATGAATGAATGAAACCTGTTCAGGCAAGATTTTCAAGGGTGCTTCAGGCTGCAGACCAAAATGGGAGGGTGGCAACTAGGGAGAGGACCTTTTCTGTGGTGGCCCTACATGTTTGGAACAACCTTCCTGCCATGGCCCTCTTGGTGCCAAATCTGCCATTTTATCAGCACCCAGTTCTTTGTGGAAGCCTTTAAAGATCTCCTTGGATATCTAGGGGTCTGATGGGTTTATCCAGGTGCCTTTTTATTTCCTTGTCTGGGTCTTTTTCATTGTATTTAATGTATTTTAGTGCTATTTTAATGAATGTTTAATTGTTTTAAATGCTGTTGTGTTGTATTTTGTTGTCATATCATGTTGTGAACTGCCCAGAGAGCTTTGCTGATGGGTGGTATAGAAATTAATAAAAAATAAAAATAAATAAAAATAAAAAATAGTTCTGCGATACATTTTTTGGGTGCATGTGCACATCAAACCTCATTTTGGAACCATCGTTTGGAACTAATGTGTCATGATATGATGCATCCCTTCCCGACTGATTGTTTCCATGCGGCCTTTCTTTATCATGTTTACTTGCTGTCAGTGATGGGTATATGGAGGAGGGACATATGGATCCATATATGGGAGTATATACGAGCTACATGACCGTTTCGTTGAGCGTGATTCATTTGTGGGAAAAGTTCAGCAAGGCACCCTCTGCAACTCAGCGCATGAGTAGAAATGCCACAGCTTAGAGGCAGACTGTGCATGTTCCAAAGCTCATGCTCTATTTTGAAATTAATACTTGTTTTTTTAAGTCTGTGATTCTGGCCCACTGCAAAGGTCGGCATTTTGAATGCCTGAGTTTCAACCAACAAATTTACTGATTGTGAAATTCGGTTGTATCACTAATCTTAGCAGAGGTCAAAATAGCGGTGTTTAAGGCAGTTGACAAGTGGAGGTTGTGATGACGGCAAAGTCTAAAGTACAGGTGGCACTTGTATCTCCCAGGATATTTACTTAGGCAGCCCATCTCTTGACGGTTTCTTTGCCTTTGTCAACTAATGAAGGAAGCATGTCAGCAGTTGTAGATTCTCTCGCACTGGTACCATGAAAAGCAATCTGCATTTGCCTAAATTCAGCCATGTATGCAATTATTGGACACCACGTGTTCCCTGTGCCATATGGAGCAAGCAACATTAATGTCTAATTTATGTACATGTTAGTTGGAATATAGAGGAGGAACTGTTTGAAGAAATCCATCTTTAGTTCATTTCATATTGTCCTCTGGTGCAGCTTCCGTTTATTGCATGAGGTTGTGCAAGAACACCCTGCTTGATTGCACCTCTTGATTGTTAATTCTGCAACCTCTGAACATCTGATTACATTTCCTCTTTCTGTTCAGTTCAGCTGTCCTGCTGGTTCATTTCAACAGATGCCTTCTACTACTTGCACCAGGAAAACACCTTCAATGCACATTTTTGAGTACCCTGTCTCTCCAGTTTGTTTTTAGATGTCACAACTAAAACTATCTACAGTATTGAGTGTATCCTTAAACAATGAAAGTCAGTGAAGTGTAGGGGTTACACTTCACTGGCTGTAGTGAAGTGTAGGGTTAGTCTAGGATGGGAGAAACTTGAATACAAGTCTGTATTTAGCAGTGGAGCTCATGGTGTCACCTTGGGCCAGTTGCTCTCTCCCAGTCCAGCCCAGCACTGGGTTGCCGGAAGGATGAAAAAGAGAGGAGAACAAATCACGCCCCCTTGAGCTTCTTGGAAGAAAGGTGGGAATAAAATAATGATAAGATCCCCTCTCCCGCTCCAGGCAGGGCATCCTTCTTACTTTTCCCACGTGCTTTCCAATAATTAGTAATATTACATTTTATGACTGGACTAAGGCAGGAGTGCAGGACCTTTTTCAGCCAGAGGACTCTTTTGAGGGACTGCATTTGCTAGTGGGTAGCCCAAAGGCAAGAGGAGCAGGGCAAAGGCACCAGGCTTGAGCCAAAAAATCTCACCAGGTTTTCTCCTGCATCTTCCACCTCCAGCAGCTTAGCCTCACAAGAGCCTTACTGACAGCAGTGAAGCCTTCTCTCAAAAGCAGGGCGGGGGGGGGGGGACTGCGGCCAGGTGACCACCAAATGATCCATGGCTGAGGGAGAGGGCAGGGCAGGGCAGGTGGGCGCAGCCTTGTGAGGATACGGGGGGGACCCGAAGAGCGCCAAGCTGAGGCTCTAGTCCTGGGGTTTTGTGCCTCTGCATTAACAGAAATTTACTCTATTAGAAAATAGAGACAGATGTAAGGTTCAAGAATATAGTGCTTTAATGCTTTATTTCTGTCTTTATTTTATTTAGTTGTTGCTGTTATGTGCCATCAATTCATCTTTGACTTATGGCAACCCCCTGCAGGGACACCCTCCAAAATATTCTGTCCTTCACAGCCCTGCTCAGCTCCTGTGAAGTCAAGGCTTCCTTCATGGAGCTGGTCCATTCCATATTTGGCCTTCCCCTTCTTCTTCTGCCTTCTACTTTCCCTAATATGATTGACTTCTCCGGAGAGTCTTGCCTCCTCATGATGTGTCTGAAGTACAAACTTCAGTGCAATAGCTTTCCAGGGAAAGTTCTGCCTTGATTTGTATGTTCATCTTTCTGTCAGTCCCAGATATTTGCAAAGCTCTCCTGCAGCACCACGTTTCAAATGTATCCATTTCCTTCTGGTCAGCTTTCACAATAGTACACAGTGTTAGGAGTACAATACAATTGGGAATTGTAAAGATTGCACTTACAAGTAAAGATTTATGTACTATTCCTCAGTGGAGGTTTCAGGATAGTTAAAAAAAAAGATACAGAAATAAACCATGGCAAGAATATGTTAAAAAGCAAAATACACTAAAGAACTAAGAAAGGCTGGGAAAATAAATATATTTTGCTGGCCAAAGGTTAACAATGTAAGTGCTTGATGGGCCTCTCCAAGGAGGGAATTCCGCAAAAGGGAAATTCTTTCCACCATGGAAAGAAGCTCCGTATCTTGTCACTGTGCACCTTACCTCACTGTGTGTGACACCTAAAGTTGATCCTTTTAAGATGTCCTCATTGCACGGGCTGGTTAGTAAGGGAGTAGGTCCTCCTTCATGTTCCTGGGTTCTAAGCCATTTATGCCTTTAAAGCAGGGGTACCCAACCTGGGGTGCCCACACCCCCAGGGGGTGTGAGATGGCATTTCAGGGAGTACTACAAAGAGGAAGGCTGCATTGCGATTCGCCAAAAATTATCCCAGTGATAAGCATTATTATTATTATTATGTTGCTTGCATCTGGATTCAGTTCTCTTGTCGATCAAGACAAAATCTAGGTATCAGCTGAATCCACAGGCAGCCTTGTGGATCGCAATCAGCAAGACAGCTCCATGTTTTGACAAAATCATGAATTAGAAGCAGGAACAAAGAAATAATTGAATTTTATGTTGGCAATTGGGATTGATTTTACTTTTTAACATTTTTTCCTGATTGCTCAATTTATATTTGAATTTTATGCACTGAGATAAAAGCTTATTTTTTTAGTTCAATTTGTTCACCCACAGCACTGTTTGTGGTTTAATGTGTGGTTCAAAAGTTTTACCTCTTCATCTTCAAATGTGATATTACTTTTGTAGGGGATGTGAACATAAATCAAACATTGTCTAGGGGTGTGGGGCATAGAAAGGGTTGGGAACCAGTGCTTTAAAGGCAACCAACCAGCACTCCAATTGCCCCCAGAAAGAGTGGAGACCTTTCAAAGCAACTGACACCAGTCAAAAACCTGGCGGCTCTAATCTGAACTAACCCTGAGATTTGTGAAAAGAAGAGCAAAAGGCAACAGTGCCACCTGTTGAGATTATGTGAATTACACTATGACTGACTGAACATATGTAAATTATTTAAAAGCAACTTAAGACTCTTGAACACCGTTTAAGGAAGGTTACTATTTGCAATATTTGTTATTTATTAAACACTATTTATTAATGTGCTTATTTAATATTCTACCATTTCTCTCAAAATAGAGCTGACCATAATAAAATAAATATAAAAGATGAGAAAATTAAAACATAACTACATCATGAAATTAATTTGATAAAACACATTTCAAAGAAATATGATGTAACTGTTAAAACCTAGTTCAGCAAAAAAGGCAGCTTAACAAGCAATAGCCCTTCTGAACACAAATGGTTTTGCCTGCTGGCAGAAGGAATATGCAAACAGACAGTACAGCGTGCACCATTTTAATCTACGACAATATGAACTGATGCAGATATTCCTATTCTACACTATCACAGGCTTTTTCCACATCAAGAAATAATGGCCCACAGGGCTCTCTCTTTCTCTCTGAATTTCACGTTTACCAATATTTGTAGGTAATTGTCAGTCTGCTTGGTTCTCTACAATTGCTACTGCCAATTGTCCTATTCTCAGTCTCTTTCCATGTGCTGGTAATCTTTCAAATATAATGCAGTTTGGGGTGCAGGCCTGTGGGTTGCGTCCACAGTACTTGTAAGAACTTGGAGACTTACACACATGCTATGTATGCAGACTGAGAGTGGCAAAAGCATTTTCAACTTCCCCATTTCTGCTTTTCTGCATTGTAGATAGATGGCCATTTTCAGCCATCTGACTGGGGTGCTTTGGAGGGGAGGGGAGGATGGAGAGCCGTTAGGATTCTTCGTATCTTGGCAGTCCTTGTCTTTTTCCCTCCCTGTCCTACTTTCCTCTCGGTTCCCCACTCCCAGGTTACATTTCTGACAGCCAGCCTAGTTGTTTCGGTGCTGGTTGTGAAGGAGGAGATCAGAGCATGGATTCCCAGCATCCGTGTTGGAGCGCCTTTCCACCTCAGATCTGGTAATCCAAAGGAGTTGCTAAGAATTAAGTACATATATAATATAACAGGACCCCTGTAAATGCTGGTTCATTTACCACATTTTCAGTTAACTGCGGTTGACCTCTACCTGAAACAGAAGTTGTGAAGTGCTATGAAGTGCCAAAGAAAAGTCATAAAGTGCTTCCTGTAAGCAAAAATTCTTGATTTAATAAGGAAAGAAAAAAATTATATGCTGAGGTAAGAATGAATGAAATAGCAAAAGAAAAGAAAAGAAAAGAAAAGAAAAGAGAAAAGAAAAAAAGAAAGAAATGTATATAGTATATAGGGCATATAGTGTTCACTATTAACTGCAGTTTCAGGCACCTGCCGAGGAGTTTAGAACCAATCCACATGGATACAGGGATCCTGCTGTAGTCACTTGTGAAAGCCATGTGGGCATGGCACTTAGATCATTTTAAAATATTGTTGAGTACATTCTTCCATAGTTACTTATTTTTATAATGTTCTATACCTGCTGAGGTTATGTGCAGTTGATTCACTTTCTCTAATTTAAAAAAAATCTTTTCTTTTGAGGGTTTCTCTGAATAATGTTTGTTATATCTTTTCCAATGCATTATTACTCTTTCAACTGTATTATCAAAGTATGTCTATTTCTTTAACTGTGCCATCAAGTAAATGGCTGAGAATTTTTATCATTTTTCTATCAAATTAACATTCTTATTTTAATATATAAATTTATACAAATACTGTTTGAATTGGATGCATTATTGTTGATAAATATTATTTACTCTTCCAACCTTAATAATTGTATTTTAAATTCTGCTTCCACCAAGCTACTGGAAGTTAGCTACTATATTTGTGGTATCAGTATCTTCTCTTGGGATACGTCGGACTGTAACCATTGGACTTTAACCATATTCTCAGAGCTGAGACACACCAGCATGGCAAATGCCCAACAGAAAGAACGAACACCAACCACCTGAACTCCAGGTCGTTATAAGCCTTCACACAACATTGGATCATTCAGAGGCTGGATCCATGATGTGCCCAATCAAAGGGAACAAACCACTAGCAGCATCCCACTTCCACGCCACCTGACATGGAACAGGGGTGCTTCTTGTGCAACATATGGGGTTCAATCCCTGGCAAGCTTCCCACAAACACTGGGCACACTTGTCAGGAACTTGGACTCCAGACTGATAAATTAGATGTTTCAAAGTTTAGGCAGAGAAGTGGATAATAACTCCCAGCATGACCAAGACACCATAGCCCATTTTTCTGTCTGGACTTGCATAGGATCATGCTTTAAATAACAAAGAGAAGACCCCTGAAATTAAACTCACATATCCTAATATATCAATATATTAATTGATATATTAATTTTGTTATGTTATTTATACCCCAGGGTCCTTAGATATCAGGACTTGTTATTTCCATAATGGTCAGCCTTTCTGTAAACAGATCAAAGTACAAAACATATTTGAACATTTCAATACCATCTTTAACTATAGCCACTATAGCTGATCAAAAGTTTTTTCAGTATTCACACCAAAATGAATAGCTGACACACATTTCTGACACTTTTTTTTTTTTTTTTGAGATATCCACAGCCCACAGGAAATCCTTGCCATTTGAGCTTAGATTATCTTTTCCTTGTTAGTGTTTTGTTGCCCCTCAACAAATTTTCTTTTCTAGCAAGTCTTCTGATTCATTGTTGCTTAGTTTTTTAATTGCTACTTCTGTTGTTATTTTACTGCCTCCATAATGCTGTTCATATTTTTCATATTAAAACAGCCAATATTTTAATGGCTATTCATGTATTTATTGTTTTGATAACATTTAATAATTGTTGTTAGCCACTTTGGCATTCTCCATTCAGAGGAAAAAGTGAGTTATGCACTTTATTATGAATAATAAGCACTGACAGCCCTTCCAATTTTATCCTTCAGTTGTTTCTGTCTGATCATCATTTCACTTTGACTGCAGCCTTATTGTGCTTATGGGCATCCCAGGGGAAGATTTTTCAGATCTCCCCCTCCATGGATGGAAAAGGTGGTCTGCCGTTGGGCAGAGTGAGGCAACTGCCTGAGGCAGCGGGTGCTGGGTGTAGCATGGCAGGCTCCCAGGCATTCTTCCTGAGACCCATAGCCGTTCCCACCTCCTGCAGGACAGAGCTGTGCATGCCATACAACTTATCCTGCATTCCCTAAACTAGCCGTGCTACCAGGAAGTTGCTAAGCGATGAAGAGACTCTTTTAGGAGTCCGGGGCAGCAGATAGATAGATAGATAGAGAGAGAGAGAGAGAGAGAGAGAGAGAGAGAGAGAGAGAAAGAAAGAAAGAAAGAAAGAAAGAAAGAAGATTCAACTGCTAGTCCAGTTGGTTTCTGTATGTAGAATAAAGGAGGGCACCCTCTTTGCTTTGCCTCAGGCAGAAATGGGGTCCTGGAGGTCCATCCTCGGAAGGCGATCGAGCCATGCTTTTTCATCATCATGGGAGAACACAAAATGAAGATGTTCCATGCGAGGTTCCTAGGGACGCACAGGAACGGAAGCCCTGCCATGTTTCTTACAAATAGATATACTCAAGAAATACAAAAGCCTGGAGTAGAAAGTGTTTCTGGGGAGGGTTTCTGCTGTTTTCTCCTGCTGGTGAAAGCCACACAAATGGATTTAAGGCAGTTTTTCCACCTTTGGGTCCCCCACTCACCCACCTACCCAAACTAGAAAGATTGCTCTGTAACTTGGTTAACAAATCAAATTATTTTAATGGTTCATAAACCACGTTTAATAATAATAATACGGTCATACAGGTGGAAACTGCCCATCTCAGATGCGGGGCAGATATCCGAGTGGACTGATGCTGATGAAGTCTTAAATCACTGTAAGTAAGAAGGTGAGATGCTTTGGTACCATGGAGCAGCAGCCCCTCCCTCCTTCATGCTCCGGTATTCCAAACAAGTTTCTGGGAAGCTGAAGATTGCATGGACATGATAGCAGAGCTTCTAAGCAAGGTTTGTTAATTAGCAACACACCCTGACTTTCAAACTATGAGATTCTAAACTCAATTCTGAGTTTGTTCATTAGTGCTTTCTAATGTTACGTCATTCTCATTAACATCAGCATATACCTCCCCATGGAGCGGTCCTAAGTTTAGTTTGTAACAAGCCACAGTGGATTCAATTTAGGAATCAGCTTTTCCCTCCATTATTACACAATGCAGCACAGTAACCTATAATAAGAAGTTGCAGTGGGGCCTATTACAGAAATGATATTGTTTATAAGCACATTTGTTTTTGTTTTTGTTTTTAAAGGCTGCAATCTGTTGTAGCTAATTACAGTCAAAGAAAACTTGTTCCTTGCTTTCTTCTCTTTACCTAAACATCTTGGATTGGAGTTGCAGGATATGAATACTTAAAACAAATAAGACAAATCTCCTTTTCTAAGCATCTCTACAAGTTGTGTGTCCATTTTTAAAAATGCAATACACAACTGTTACAAGTTCAAACTAAGGGGCAATTCAGACAGTTTGGACTTTTCTGGAAGGACTACAGGACATGAGTTAAATTCTTGTTATTGCTTAGGCCTTTTTTCTTTAATCTGCTACTCCTGTTGCAGTTATTTTGCTGCCTCTATAATGCTTTTTATATTTTCCAATCTTTAATATTTTAAAGAAATAAATATAATTTTATTATAAATATATAATAAAAATAAACAATATATTTATTTTTGTATTTATATCCATCTATTTATCCACTGGTGTTAACGAAGAAATTGCTGGCATTAATTGCTATCTCCATTTTTTCCATACTTCCATCGTAGTCTTTAAAAAGGGAAGTTGAATTCTCCTAATAATCTTTTCATATCCTTTTTAAACCAGTATGATCACCTATTTCCCTTAATTATTATAATTCAATATCACTCCATATATTGAAGTGATATATGGCTCACGATCAATTTGGATCACAACCAGTCCTGGAACGGATTAAGTTTGTGAGCCAAGGTACCAGTGTAATTGATGTATTATTTTCTTAAATTTTATTCCAAATCCCATCTTTTCTGTTAGAATCTTCATTGTCGGCCATTCCGCACAATGAAAGGCTTTAAATATATCTAATGCTAATATACTTGCCTTTATGTTTTGCTTCTCAATATAATAGTTAATATTTAATACTCTCCTTACTACATCTGACATTTGTCGACCTCTTATAAACCCACATTGATCATTCTTTATATATTTATCTATAAATTTATTCAATCTGTTTACCAATATAGCTGTAACAATCTTAGCATCTTGATTAGTAAGAGATATCGGTCAATAAGATCCAGGATTTGTAAGGTCTTTATTAGGTTTTGCTATTAATAATATCATGGATGGTTTCCAAGAGCTTGGAATTGTTTCCCCTTCCATTATTTTATTAAACATCATTTTCATCCTAGGGACTAGTAATTTTTTAATTTTTTTGTAATATTCAACACCCAATCCATCAGATCCTGGTGCTTTACCTATTTTTAATTTATTAATAACTTCCAATAGCTCTTCTTCTTCTCTTTGAGTTTCCATAATTTCTTTATCCTCTTCTCTAATTTTACAATTTAGAATCTTTTCAATATGTATCTGACTTTCTTTCAAACCTATTTCATTTCCCATATATAACTTTTCAAAAAACCTTTGAAAAAGTAAAAGTTTCTCTTTCGTCTCATTACATCTTTCCCCTTTTGCATTCTTCATTACTCCAATTAAACTTTTTGCCTTTTTAACTTGTGTGGCTCTGACCAGCATTTTAGAATTTTTATTACTACTTTCATAAAATTCTCTTCTCAAATAAATTAAATTTCTTTGAACTTGTTCTATTTCAGTATTAAGTAATTCTTACCTTTTAGCCATTAATTCTAACATAATTTTGTTTTCTCTCCTTTTGATATACTTTATCTCTAATTCTTTAATGTCCTCTTCTAGCCTTGTTATATGTTGCTCTTGTTTTTTATATTATATGAATATTTTATTCCTAACCCTCTTACCACTTTCATTTTATTCCATATTACACTTATATTACTACCTCATTTTTCATTTATTTCCCATATTTCTTTTAATTCTTTTTCCATTTTTTCTAAGATCTTCTCCTTTTTAAAAATTCTTAGATTTATATTAGATGCGTATATATTAGCTAAAGTCACCTCTTGTCCATAAATCTAACCTTGTATTATAAGAAATCTCCCCAAATGTTCTCTTTTGATAGCTTTTGTTTTAAATTCACATCTTTTGGCAAAGATAATTGCTACCCCTGTTGATTTTGATGTGCCATATGATTTTTCCTATACATCTGCCCAGTATAATTTTAATTCATTCACCCATCTTTCTTTTGATGTGTTTCTTGTAAAAATATAATATCTGCTTTCTCCTTATGAATAGATTTTTTAATTCTAGCATGTTTATGTCTTTCTCCCGAGCCATTTAAATTGCAAGACACTATCTTCAATGTTTTTCCCATTCTTTCAATGCATCAAATACTCTTTTTGGTCTACATATGTGATTAAAAAAACACTCCAACAAAAACATAACAAAAACCCAATTAAACATTCCTCTACCGTATTCCTCACCACCTTTATATATGAAAACCCCCTTACCCATCTTCTGGAGATGTTCTTCCCCCCGCCGCTTCAGGCTTTCAAGGGGTGAGGGAGAGGAGCCTCCCCTGTACAGACCCCAGACACCCAATCCACCCTCCTCGACCATGTATACCCATTTTATTCTATACTCAAATTTCTGTTATAATTCAATATTTATTATGTAACAACCACAACACTATCAACTACAATATATTTTCTATATCCATCACATGTAAATTTTCTTATCTCTTCTAGCTTCCTTCTTCTGTCTCTCTTCTTCTTTCTGTTTCTACAGAGAATCTGAACCTCCTGCTGCAAAACCCAATTTCTCCTTCTCTGGCCAATCTTCTCCCTTCTTCTCTGTCATCCTTCTTGGAAATGTTAGCATATCCATTAATTTCTGCATTTGTGCTGCATATTCATCATCACCAATAATTCCAAGCTCCTTTAATAACTACAGCACTTCCTCCTTTGTATCAACTCTATAATATTTTCCATTACATGAAAACCCCAGAAAGATCGGAAACCCCCAGCTATATTTAATGGAATTCTTCTTTAATATTTGACAAACTTGGAATATATCTCTCCTCCGTTGCAGAGTGTCAGTACGTAAATCAGGAAACACTTGAATCAGGTAACCTTCGAACATGATTGATGTCATATTCTGTAATTTCCATCTCAATTGTTCTTTTTTTGCATATGACCAGAATTGGATTGCAATGTCTCTCGATGCTTTTCTTCCAGCTCTTCTTGGGCCGACTCTATGTACTGCATCAATGTCATATCTTGTAAAGGAGACATCTGGGATAATAGATTTAGCCCAGTCCAGTATTGATTGAATCAGTTTATCTTCATTCTCATTCCCATCCTCTGGATATCTGCCCCTGCTCTGGCGCAGGCCTACACATCCCGCCGGCACCACCTTTCCAGCCCATGCCCAGCAGCAGCACCTTTCAACTGGCCCCCTGGTGAAAAAGTTTGAGGACCCCTGGTATATTGCAATATGTCATGAGGGTTCCTCTTCTTGTAGTAGCAAGACAGCACAGAGAAGCTAACCCTGTGACATTAATTAACTGTGATATACGTTCCTCAAAGCTCTATCCCAATACTTTCTTTTTCGGCAGCTTCTTGGCTTTGCAATTGCTCAGGAGGAGAGGGAAAGCCTCACCCGCTGGTTATCTGGAAATTAGAGGTTTTTTGGCTTTATTCCAGTTCTACAACTGCTTCAACAACTCCCACTTTTCCTCCCACCCTTCAAACTGCTTTTAAACTTATAGAGTACAGCCTAGGTACTAGCTTACTCTGTACTGAATCCAGCAGTTTCAGATTGTACAAATAAGCCCTTTACGGGCACATCTGAGATTCAAATCATCCCAGGAGAGAGACAAAGGAATTAACTCACGTTTCAAGGGTTTTCCAGCATTTCTTGATCTTAATTTGAATATATTTTAATCATATTTTTCCTGATAGTCAGGAGGAGTAGAGAATTTAGCATCCAGAGTCCATCCGAAGTAGCTCCAGCCCCAGGCTCATGCTTGTCTTAAAGGAATTTCCTGCCTCCGACTGTAAACAGCAGACATTGAAGCCTGTTGAATCCTCTGACTTCTGAATGTTTTCTTTGTTCACTGTTACACAGGCTTTCGAGGTATCATGATGTTTTATGGGCTCTCCTGTCCTCCAGCATCTGTCGGAGTCCACCCAAGCTCACACGCACTGCCTCAGTGGCTCTATCTAGCCACTTCCTCCTCTGCCATCCCTCCTCCTTTTGCCATCAAGTGTTCCCAGCATCAGGGTTTTCTCCAGTGAGTCTTTCCTTCTCATTAGGTGCCCAAAGGATTTAAGTTGCATCTTCAGGATCTGGCCTCCCAAAGAGCAGTCAGGGTTGATTTACTTTAAGATTGCCTGGTTTGATCTCTTTGCAGTCCAAGGGACTCGCAGGAGTCTTCTCCAGCACCACAGTTCAAAGGCCTCGATTCTTTGGTACTCACCCTTCCTTACAGTCCAGCTTTCACAGCCATACACTGCAAGTGGGAAAACCAGAGCTTTGACTAGACAAACTTTGTTTGCAGAGTGATGTCTCTACTTTTCAGTATGCTGTCTAGATTTGCCATGGTTTTCCTTCTAAGGAGCAAGCATCTTTTAATTTCTGGGCTGCAGTCACCGTCTGCAGTGAAAACCTGTCCTACCTCCATGTCTTCCCCATCTACTTGCCAGGAAGTGATAGGACTGGATGCCATGATCTTCGTTTTCTTAATGTTGAGTTTCAAGTGAACTTTTGAGCTCTCCTCTTTCACCCACATCAAGAGGCTCTTTAGTTCCTCTTCATTTTCTGCCATTGGAGTGGTATCATCTGCATATCTGAGGTTGCTGATATTTCTCCTGGCAATCTTAATTCCGACTTGTGATTCATCTAGCCCAGCATTTCGCATGATGTGCTCTGCATATAAGTTAAATAGGCAGGGCGACAGTATACAGCCTTGCCCTGCTCCTTTCCCAATTTTGAACCATCCAGTAGCTCCATGTCCAGTTCTCACTGTTGCTTCTTGACCCGCATACAGGTTTCTCAGGAGATAAATAAAATGGTCTGGTACACCTATCTCTTCAAGAACTTGCCACAATTGGTTGTGATCCACACTATCAAAACCTTTAGCATAGTCAATGCAGCAGAAGTAGATGTTTTTCTAGAACACTCTAGCTTTCTCCATGATCCAGCATATGTTGGCAATTTGATCTCTAGTTCCTCTGCCTCTTTGAAACTCTGCCTGTACTTCTGGTAGTTAATCGGTCCACATACTGCTGGAGCCTAGCTTGTAGGATTTTGAGCACAACTTTGCTAACATGGGAAATGAGCACAATGGTACGGTACTGTGAAGATTCTTTGGCATTGTCCTTCTCTGCAATTGGAATGTGAACTGACCTTTTCCAATCCTGTGGCCACTGCTGGGTTTTCCAAATTTGCTGGCATGTTGAGTGTAGCACTTTTACGGCATCATCTTGGAGGCTTTTGAATAGCTCAGCTGGAATACTGCCTCCTCCACTAGCTTTGTTGTTGCTCAGACTTCCTAATGCCCACTTGACTTCACCTTCCAGGATGCCTGGCTTGAGCTGAGTGAGCCATCATGGCTATCAGGGACATTAACATCTTTCTTGTAAAGTTCTTCTGTGTAAGCTTGCCACCTCTTCTTAATCTCAAATGCCTCTGTTAGGTCCCTGCCATTTTTGTCCTTTATCATACCCATCTTTGGACAAAACGTTCCCTTCATATCTCCATATCTGTTGTTTCCTTCTATTTCTTTACACTGTTCTTTTAAGAAGCTCTCCTATCTCTTCTAGCTCTTCTCTGGAATTCTGTATTCAATTGGGTGTATCTTTCATTTTCTCCTTTGCCTTTTGCTTCCCTTTATTCCTCAGCTGTTTGTAAAGCTTCCTCAGGCAGCCATTTTGCTTTCTTGCATTTCTTTTTCTTTGGGATGATTTTAGTTGCTGCCTCTTGTACAATGTTGCGAACCTTCGTCCATAGTTCTTCAGGCACTCTGTCAATAAGATCTAGTTCCTTAAATCTATTTGCCACCTCTACTGATTTTCCTACTCTTTTATTAACAACTTCATTTCTTCTGAGGGATTCTTGCCCGTAGTAGTCTACATGATGGTCACCTGAATTAAATTCACCCATTCCTGTCCATTTTAGTTCACTGATTCCCAAGATGTTGATGTTCATTCTTGTCATCTCATGTTTGTCCACGTCCAGCTTACCTTGATTCACAGATCTTACATTCCAGGTTTCCCATTGTTCTTTACAGCATCGGACTTTCCTTTCACCACCAGCTACCTTGACGACTGAGTGTCCTTTCAGCTTTCAGTTGCTTCATTCTTTCTGGTGCTGCTAGTACTAGCCTTCTGCTCTTCCCCAGTGGCACATTGGACACGTTGTGATCTGAGGGGCTCATCGTCGGGCGTCTTATCTCTTTGCCTTTTGGTACTGCCCATGGTGTTTTCAGGAAAGGATCCTTGAGTGGGTTGCCATGTGCTTCTCCTGTGGATCACCTTTTGTCAGAGTTTTCTGCTATGATCCGTCCGTCTTGGGTGGCCCTCACAGCAAAGCTCATGGCTGCATTTCGCTACACAGGCCCCTCCCCCACGGCAGGCCAGCGATCCATGAAGGGAAATGACGATAATATGAAAATACTGAAGTGACTAAGCTACTGAAGTGGCGGGGGGGGGGCGGGGGGGATCGATAGGTGCAGTCCAGCTCTTCAAACAGAGGGAAGAAAGAGTGAACATAGTGTTATGCAAGCATAGCACTCCTACAGCTAACCCTCAGCCTGGCTTTAAGAGGACGGCGATGGAGCTGGGTCTGCTGTTGAGCGGATGGGCCTGGCACTGGAGAGTCCAGTTCAGATGGTGCTGCTGGAGCAGAGGGCAGGCGACTTAGCACTGGAGCTGCTTGCTGGTTCTCACTCCGCTGCTCGCCAGTGCCGCATTTCCTTCATCCTTCCTTCCCTTCCTTACTCTCCTTGCAGCCTGATGACCGAAGCTGCCGAAAGAGCAAACTTGTGTCAGGTCCACAGATGCACTCTGGGCAGTGGCTCCCTTGAAGGGGGCTGAGTGGAGCCAAACCCACATGTGCTCCATGAGCCATAGAAGTGCGGGAGAGCAGCAGAGCAGACGGGACGTGAGGCAGAGGTGGAGCGCATTCCGGAGACGTCCTGTGTGCTGCTGAAGGCCAGGTGGGAAGCGGCAGGGCCGGGAGAAGCAGCCTGGGAGGGGGTGCACAGAGGGCCCCAAGGCCCCACGTTCCCTCTGGGGCAAAGAGGCCATGGCTGGGGAACACCCAGGAGCCATTCGACCCCACGGAAGGGCATCCCCCGGGGAAGGGGCAGAGCACCGCACCTGCTGGGAACACTGGCTGCTCAGGCATGACTGGGCTCCTTCCTGCGCTCCAGGTCCGTTGGGAGACTGCAGCTGGGCTGGAGGGCCGCTGGGTGGAGTGGCGGCCAGGCCTGGAGCCAGCGATGGGGGCCAGCTGCTGGAGGACGGGGCAGGAAGCACCCGCTGTCCGGGCGAGGTGGTGACCAGAGCAGGCAGCTGGCCCGGAGCCAGCGACGGGGGTCAGTAGGGGGAGGACAGGAGGGAAGCACCCCGTGGCTGGGCAAGGAGGAGGCCAGATCTCACAGCTGGCCCGGAGAGGTCCCCAAGGCACTGCTCTGGATCACCCTCGCCCCACCAGCCTCCCTTGGCACCTCGTCCTCGCAGCAGGTGGTGCCGGATGTTCGTGGCCACTCGGTGCTGCTGGCCCTGAAATGGGACAGGAAGGCTCCGTGCAGGAAGGGAGGGGAGCGCAGTGCCCCCACACCCTTCGGCCTGCCCTTCTCCATGGCACGTGGGGGATCCAGGCCTGGGGCGCAGCATGCCAGTGCCCGGGAGAGGGGGGCGCTGAGCCATGTTCCCTCCCCATGCAGAAGGGGCTGGCAAAGGACACTGACCTGTCAGGACTGCTGGCGAGTTCCCCCTCCAGCACGCAGCTGAACCCCTCAAAGTGCCTCCCGGAGGTCTCCTGAAGGGGACCGAGTGGAGCCAAACCCACGAGTGCTGCATGCACCAGAGGAGTGTCGGAGAGCAGCAGAGCAGGCGGGACGCAAGCCAGAGGTGGAGTGAATTCCGGAGATGTCCTGTGTGCTGCTGAAGGCCAGGTGGGAAGCGGCCAGGCCGGGAGGAGCAGCCTGGGAGGGGATGCACAGAGGACCTTGAGGCCTCATGTTCCCTCTGGGGCAAAGAGGCCATGGCTGGGGGACACCCAGGAGCCATTCGACCCCATGGAAGGGCATCCCCCGGGGAAGGGGCAGAGCACCGCACCTGCTGGGAACACTGGCTGCTCAGGCATGACCAGGCTCCTTCCTGTGCTCCAGATCCGTTGGGAGGCTGCAGCTGGGCTGGAGGGTTGCTGGGGGCAGTGAGAGTGGAGAGGCAGCCAGGCCCGGAGCCAGCGATGGGGGCCAGCTGCTGGAGGACGGGGTGGGAAGCACCTCCTGGCTGGGTGAGGCAGCCAGGGCGGGCAGCTGGCCCAGAGCCAGCGACGGGGGTCGGTTGGGGGAGGATGGGGCAGGAAGCACCCCCTGGCTGGGCAAGGAGGAGGCAAGATCTGGCAGCTGGCCCGGAGAGGCCCCCAAGGTGCTGCTCTGGATCGCCCTCACCCTGCTGGCCTCCCTCGGCACCTCGTCCTCGCAGCAGGCAGTGCTGGACGTTCGTGACCACTCGGCACTGCTGGCCCTGAAATGGGACAGGAAGACTCTGTGCAGGAAGGGGGGAGGGCGCAGTGCCCCCGCATCCTTCAGCCAGCCCTTCCCTGCTGGAACGTGGGGGATCCAGGCCTGGGGCGCAGCTGCCAGTGCCTCGGAGCGGGGATGCCGAGCCTCGTGCCCTCCTCTCGTGGACGGGGCCGGCGAAGGACACTGACCTGTTGGGGGTGCTGGTGAGTGCTCCCTCCAGCACACAGCTGAACCCCTCGAAGTGCCTCCCGGAGTCTCCTCCAGCGGAGGGGCGCAGGAGGGAGACGCCAGAGGCCCAGGCGGGATTGCGCTGGTGCTGCCTCTGCACCGGAGCCAGGGGAGACTGCAGCCGCCGGTGGAGCAGGTCTTCCCAGGAGACGTCCTGCAAGAAGCCAGCAAGCCCTTAGGGGGAGCCCAGTTCTTGCCTGAGGATGGACACAGGATGTGCAGGTGCTCGGAGGAGAGAAGCTGAGGCCCCGCAAAAGCAAGCCAAAGCCCGAAAAAGGCTGCTGCCCCCGAGCGAGCCCCTACCTGGAAGAAGATGTGCCCCTTCACCTCCTCGGCGTCGCGCTGCCCGTGCCCTAAGCGCAGCTCCGGCTTCTTGGTCAGCAGCTAGAGGTGCTTGCAGGAGAAGTAAGGCGAGGTCCCCAGCCTCCACCCCCTGCTTGCCTCCAAGACGGGGATCCTGCGCCCATCTTGGGGAAAGGGCTGAGATGAGGGGCAGGCCCTGGGATGGGGATCCAGAGCTGGCCTCCCCGGGAGGGCTGCCTGACCCCCACAGGGAGTGCTCTGGGGCTGTGCTGCCTGCCAAGGGGGCCCAGGACAGTTGGAGCCCTTCAGGGCCAAAGAAGCCGCGGGAGCAAAGGGGGCCCCTTGTCCTCGGTGGACTCTCTTAACAGCGATGGATCTGGGCCTTGTGTTGAGAGGATGGGCCTGGTGCCGGAGAGTCTGGTTCAGATGGTGCTGCTGGAGCAGAGGGCAGGCGAGTTAGCACTGGAGCTGCTTGCTGGTTCTCGCTCCACCATCCCCTTTCCTTCCCCTCCCCTCCCCTCCCCTCCTTGCAGCCTGGCGCGCGCTTGAAGTTTGCTGTTCACCCAACAGAAAGTAGTGGTAAGTGGGCACCTGGGGGAGCCTCTTGCCACTCGAGGATGAGGAGGGACCTCTGGACTGGTTTCCTCATGATACGGGTCATTCCTGACCTGGTGCTTCATGACCCAGGCACTGCCTGTACAGAACGAACATAAAGGAACATTAAGCAACATAAAAGAATAAATTGGAATAAAAGGTAAACATGTGGACTGTCGACAGGCTGTGGAAATGGAAAGGTCTTCCTCTGGCACCGAAGGCAGTACAAAGTGGGGGCCTGGTCCACTGCTTTGGGGAGCCCATTCCAAAACTGAGGTGCCACCACTGAGGGGGCCTTCCCCTGGCAGTCGCCCTCCACATTTCCTTTGGAGCGGGCACCTGGTCAAGGACAACAAAGGACCTCAGTGTCAGGGGCCTGGGTCAGTCAGCGTGAGCAACCTGGTCCATGTAGGATCATGCGGCCTCCATTTGCCTCCTCCTCCTCCTCCTCCATGTCCACGTCCTCCTTCAATCAGCTCAATTCTGGAAGAGGGCAGCTCCGCAAGATGGCTTCCCTTCAGTCCCAGATAACACGGGCAAGTGTTTCAGGCGGGATTTGTCCTGGAAGTTGCCATCCTTGCATTGAAAGGCATGTTTCTGGTGTTGCCTGAGAGAGAAAAGGCAGATTTAATCCCCCCCTGTGCCAGGTGCCCTCACCTGGACGAGCTGAACTGCACGGCCCCTCATAGAGCCTGGCAAGTCACTGCAGGGGGAGGAGCAAGGAAAAGGACCATCTGTGACTCCGGCAACATTCCCTCCCGGACAGGGTGTCCAGTGGGAGAGACGTTCCCTCCACCCATCATAGTCCAGGGCTCTTACTATTGTTGGCTACCTCCTCGGACGCTCAGAGGGGCTTCCGGCGTCCCACTGGTAACAAAAACTGCCAAAAAAGCAAACTTGTGTCAGGTCCACAGATGCACTCTGGGTGGTGGGTCCCCTGAAGGGGGCCGAGTGGAGCCAAACCCACATGTGCTGCATGCACCAGAGGAGCACCAGAGAGCAGTGGAGCAGGCGGGATGCGAGCCAGAGGTGGAGCGCATTCCGGAGACGTCCCGTGTGCTGCCGAAGGCCAGGTGGGAAGCGGCCGGGCCGGGAGGAGCAGCCTGGGAGGGGATGCACAGAGGGCCTCAAGGCCCCACGTTCCCTCTGGGGCAAAGAGGCCATGGCTGGGGGACACCCAGGAGCCATTCGACCCCACGGAAGGGCATCCCCCGGGGAAGGGGCAGAGCACCGCACCTGCTGGGAACACTGGCTGCTCGGGCACCGCTGGGCTCCTTCCTGTGCTCCAAGTCCGTCGGGAGGCTGAAGCTGGGCTGGAGGGTTGCTGGAGGCAGTGAGAGTGGAGAGGCGGCCGGGCCCGGAGGCAGTGGTGGGGCCTGGCTGTGGGAGAACAGGGCAGGAAGCACCCCCTGTCCAGGCAAGGAGGTGGCCAGGGCGGGCAGCTGGCCCGGAGAGGTCCCCGAGACGCTGCTCCGGAATGCCCTCACCTCGCCGGCCTCCCTCGGCACCTCGTCCTCGCAGCAGGCAGTGCTGGACGTTCGTGACCACTCGGCACTGCTGGCCCTGAAATGGGACAGGAAGACTCTGTGCAGGAAGGGGGGAGGGCGCAGTGCCCCCGCATCCTTCAGCCAGCCCTTCCCTGCTGGCACGTGGGGGATCCAGGCCTGGGGCGCAGCTGCCAGTGCCTCGGAGCGGGGATGCCGAGCCTCGTGCCCTCCTCTCGTGGACGGGGCCGGCGAAGGACACTGACCTGTTGGGGGTGCTGTTGAGTGCTCCCTCCAGCACACAGCTGAACCCCTCGAAGTGCCTCCCGGAGTCTCCCCCAGCGGAGGGGCGCAGGAGGGAGACGCCAGAGGCCCAGGCGGGATTGCGCTGGTGCTGCCTCTGCACCGGAGCCAGGGGAGACTGCAGCCGCCGGTGGAGCAGGTCTTCCCAGGAGACGTCCTGCAAGAAGCCAGCAAGCCCTTAGGGGGAGCCCAGTTCTTGCCTGAGGACGGACACAGGATGTGCAGGTGCTCGGAGGAGAGAAGCTGAGGCCCCGCAAAAGCAAGCCAAAGCCCGAAAAAGGCTGCTGCCCCCGAGCGAGCCCCTACCTGGAAGAAGACGTGCCCCTTCACCTCCTCGGCGTCGCGCTGCCCGTGCCCTAAGCGCAGCTCCGGCTTCTTGGTCAGCAGCTAGAGGTGCGTGCAGGCAAAGTAAGGCGAGGCGTCCAGCCTTCACCCAAGGTGGAGGACCCTGCACCCATCTTGGGGGAATGGCTGAGACGAGGAGCCGGCTCTGGGAAGGGGATCCAGAGCTGGCCTCCCCGCGAGGGGCTGCCTGACCCCGGCAGGGAGTTCTCCGGGGTGCACTGCCTGCCGAGGGGGCCCGGGACAGTTGGCACCCCCAAAGAGAGTGGAGTCAAGAACAAAGGCTCGTCTGCTCACCTGGGACAGGAGGGAAACCGCCTCCTGGGACAGGGTCTCTGGGTACCTGACCTCAGCTGACATGATGTTGGCCATCAGGGTCACGTACCTTCCCTGGAAGGGGTTCTGCAGGGGAGAGCAGCAGAGCAGCGCTCAGCCCTGGGGTCGGCCACAGAGCCCTTGGGTCCCCGCAGGGGGGCCTGGCCTAGAGAGAGGTGGCAGTTTACCTCCTTGGGCCCCCTCAGATCCCTGCAGGGGTGAGAGTTGCCTTGCTGCAGAACCACCACCACACTCCCCAGGCCTCTGCTGCCGCCTCCTGGGGCCGCCTGCTGCGGGACTCACCATTCCCGTGGACAGCTGATACAGGACGACCCCGAGGCTCCACCAGTCCACGGAGAGCATGTAGGGCTGGTGGAGGAGCACCTCTGGGGCGTTGGTGACCAGGGTGCCACACAGGGTCTGGGTCGTGTCCCCGTAGCCGATCCCTGGAAGAAGCCCGTGCAGTAGGTTATGGGCTGGGGAGCGCAACGGCCCCCTCCTGCTGCAGGCAGGAGGGGCCGTGTTGTGCCACCAGGCAGGGGGCTGGGGGGACGCTTCCATGGCCATTACCCTCCTTGCAGAGCCCGAAGTCCGTGATCTTCACGAAGCCGTGCCGGTCGAGCAGCAGGTTCTCCAGCTTGAGGTCCCTGAAGAACAGGCAAGTGGAAGAGGGAGGAGCGGGGGGGGGGGTGTCTCCCAGCAGAAGTGCCCTCTTCACGTATCCCGTGATCTCTGGCTCTCCGAAGGCATCAGAGGCCTCCCCTCTGCTCCAGCTTGCTTCTGGGGCCAACCCCACGCACACCCGCCCTCCACTTCACTGTCACGATTCATTCAGGGCCAAAGAAGGCGCAGGAGCAAAGGGGACGCTGGCCAGGCCTCGCCATGTTGGGGGGGGGGCTCCACGTACTCGTGGATGGAGGAATTCCTACCTGTAAATGATCTTTGCGGCATGGAGGAACTCCAAGCCGAGGACGACACACGCTCCACAGAACCTTTCGGGAAGACAGAGAGGCGTGAACGTGCTGCCTTCCCTGCTCGGGGTTCCCGTGGGGACCAGCCTGTGGTGCTGATCTCGGACACATGGAGTGAGTCCGCAGATGTCCCCTTCAGGGGCCCGGGCAGATCACCGGAGCGGCTGAGGGGAGCTCCAAATGCTTTCCGCATGCTCAGGCGGCCAGTGCAGGTCCGTGCAAGGAGGCGTCCGGTGACGCAGCAGGCTGGAGAGCCAAGCTTCACATGTGCACTGCTGGAAAACGGGGCCCCATCCTGGGCTCCCCCTCCGCCAGGAAATGTGGGGCTGGGGCCCCTGCAGGCAGGAGGATCAGGGGACCGAGGCAACCCGCACGGGCAGGTGAGGCACGGGGGGCGGCAACTGAGACACGGCCAGCACGCCTGGACCTGCTGGCGGAAGAAGCAGCCCCCGGAAGGGGGTTCCTCTGGCCTCGTGATGGCAGAACGTGGGGTGGTCCAGGTGAGAGGGTGATGGGTGGGGAAAGGGTTGGACGTGAAAGGCAGTGGCTGGGAGGACGCGCACCTGACACAGGCCTCGCTGAAGGGCGCCTGGAGCTGGAGGCTGAGCAGGTCCCCACCGGGAGCGTACTCCATGGCCAGCCCGACGTGTGTTGTGGTTTGGAAGCACCCAAAAAGTTTCACCAGAAACGGGTGCTTCCTCTCTGCGTTTAGCCACAACACGTGTTTCTCCGTCTCCAGCCTGACAAGACAAAGTATGGAGAGGAGTGAGACGGGCAGCAAGGCGGGACTCAGCAGCACCTGCCCTGGGCCCTGCGTCGAGGAAGCAGGTCCCCCGCGGACCCCGTGGCTGGAAGCCAGTGCCACCCACTGCCCTCCGCCTCCACCTCCGCCTGGGAACGCGCTTGGCTCGCCCAAAGCAGGCGGCCCCAGCCAAAGGACCCTGTGCACAACCCCCAGCCATGGCCCTCCAGTCCCCACATCAGTGTGGGGCGGACCCCGTGGCAGTCCCTTCCCGCTCACTCTTCCAGATCCTCGAGCTCGTCTTTCCGGAGGGTCTTGACAGCCAGCAGGGTCTTCTCTGGCTTATACTCTGCCAGGAAGACCTGAAAGAGAGGGGCAGCCTCAGTCCCCAGCTTCGTTCCTCCTGGCCCCCCGGAGCGGCTCCCGTGTTCCCTGGGCCCATTACCTTCCCGAATCCTCCTTGGCCCAGCACAGCCAAGAAGCTGAAGTCCTGAGGCCTCAGTGGTGCCCTCTCTGATCTGCAACACAGAGCAGGACCAGTGAATGCCGGGGAAATGGTGGCCCTCCCTGGATTGGGGAGGGGGCGGACGTGGGTGTCCGTAACGCTGGAAGGTCCTCCTTACCTCCTCTCCACCGGGGCTTCGGCTGCACCAAGGCCTGGACCTGGGGGATGGAAGGCAGGCTGTGCGTCACCTGGCTGAAAGACGTCCAGCCTCAGGAGAGGCCGTCCCCCCGCAGCCTTTCCGCACTTCTCTAAAGCGAGTACTCACTCAAGACCTCTTCTCGGCTCCTTTTCCTCATCCTCCTCTGCAAGGAGGAGCAGCAGCAGAGGCAACAAAGATGTTTCTGGATCCACCTGAGGAATCCCATGTTGCCTAGTGGAGAGACCAGGGGAGCACTCGTGGGCACCCTTCCATCCGCCCCCTTCAAGCTCTCAAGAGCAATGGAGGCGGGGGCCTTTTGGTGGTGCCCCCAGCTCTCCGACTCTCTCCCAAAGGAAGTTTGCCCGGGACCAGCTCAGCCTTGTTCGGTCAGGCTTCCCAAGGCTCTCAGCTGAGTTTTTCAGAGAGAGGAAGAGGGAGGGAGGAATTACCTCCGCGTGTGAATGACTGTGGAGCTGAGACTCTCCCCAAGGGGCAAGCTCTCTTGGATTGAGAGACCAAGCACAGCACGGATAGCGCAGAAACCCGCGATCTCCTCGAGCCAAGGCAGTGTGCCTCCACTCTCGCCTGTGCCAATGGTCACAATGAGCCGGCCCTAGCCTTGCCCCGGGCAACCAGCGGCCATGGCAACAAGGGCCATTCAGAGCTGCCCTCAGGGGGCTCCCAACAATCCTGGGCTGGGTGATGCTTTGCTACCTCAGAGGAAGGCTAAACTCTGATTGGGAGGCAGTTCTGGGGCTGCAGCCAAGGGTGCGGGTCAGAGGGCCCGCTAGTACTCCGTGCCATTCCACGCCTGCTCTGCTGGGCTCGGAGAGGAGGCGGGAAGACTCCTCCCAAAATGCTACTTTGCCTCACTTGTGGGGGGGGGGGCACACGGAGCTGCCTGGAGGGCCTGTTCCTTCGTGGGGTTCCCCATTTTGGAACAAGCCCCCACCGAGGCCTTCCTATACCAGACCAGGCATGAAGGAACTAAGCCCACTGCATCACCTGCAGTCCCCCAAGCATATATAGAGCATGTTATAGAATTGGTTCCATGTACACCTTGCAGGGAGGGAAGGAGACTTTGAATGTGTGATATGCAGGAAACGTCTGGATGCAGGCAAGGGGAATCGGGAAACATCGAGATAGCATCAGGAAGGCATTACGACACGTTGGGTGCTTGAGTAACGGATTAAAGAATAAATCCTCCAAACTTGCAGAATTCAGCTGAATTGAATGTACCTTTTTTGCCGTCTGAGGAAGGAAATTTTTTCAAGACAAAGCGAAAACTGGTTCAGCAGTGAGGTAGCAGGTGGAGAGGCAGCTGGCAGCCATTTCTGAAGCCCCAACAAGGTCCTGTTGCTGCAGGATCCATTGGAGGGAAGTGCTCAAAGGCGAGGACGCCGCAGAGCAGGCGGGTGGTTAGCAAGCAGAAACATTTTGTGGGTTTGAACTGGTGGCGTTGTAACTCTCCCCTGCCAGCCATTTTTCCTGTTGTGTAATTTGGGTCATGCACAGCAGGACTTGAACCCATTTTGGTTGTCAGAGGAAACCAGAATGCTCTTTTAGAACAATCTGGAAGGGTGATGAATTCTGGTGTTAAGTCACTCCAGGTGCCCACAGAAACCCATCACGAATTCCCTGATCCTTGCCCTTCCTTCTCTCTCTGGCCCTTCCCACCCTCCCTCTGGCTCCTTTTCCTTTCACCTCTTGGTTCCTGCATCCCGTCTCTTCTTCTCCAGACTCTCTTCTCTCCTCAGCCTCCCTTTCTGGGGGCACTTTTTCTCTCTGACCACAAGCCACCTCATGCCGCTCCTCACTGGCAGCAAAGCTGAAGGAGGGCAGGTGGTGCAGTGGTGGTGGTGGGCTGGGACCTGGATGATCCAGGTGCGAGGCCCTTCCTGGCCAAGAAGCTCCACAGCAGCACTTGAATAAAATGCAACCTACAATGATATATAAATATGCTGTTAAAAAAATTCTCCTTTTAAACATTGGGCAAATGAGATGGTTTTGGCCTGGTGCTAAAATGAGGAATGAGTCAGTGGCAGGTGCGCATCTCTTGGGTGCAGCTTCCACAGTGGGGGCGCTACCACTGGGAAGACCCTTCCCCGAGTAGCTGCTCCTCTCACCTCTTTCAAAGGACTCCTGGGGGAGGACCATGCAGATGACGTTGAGGTTCAGGCAGGTGTCTCTGGAAGGACATGTTCCTTCAGACTGCCGGGCCCTAAACCATCCAGGGCTTTATAGCTCTGTGTTAGCACCTTCAGTCGGGAGCAGACTTCAATCAGGAAGCTGTGAAGATGGCCAAGGCCTGGCCTTACGTGGTCTAGTCCTCGTTAGCAGCTTTGGTGCTCTTTTCTGTCCCAACTGAAGTATCCGGACTGTTTTCAAGGGAAGCCCCATACAGAGAGCATTGCAGTAGTCCAAGCCGGAGGTTGCCAGCACATGGTTTGCTGTTGCCAGGCTCTGCCTGTCCAGGTAAGGATGCAATTGATGGACCAGCAAAGCTGGTGGGAAGTGCTCCTTGCCACTGCCGCCTGAGATTCCAGGGGTAGCTCGGGGTCAAGGTGCACTCTGAGTCTATGCACCCTGTCCACGCCTCAGGGCTGGGCTGCAGTGAGCCCATTTCCTGACAAGCACTTCCTGAAGAGAAGCCTTTGGGCGGGGGGCAGAATTAGTTTGGGGTCTCATTAGTTTGTTGAAGATGCACAAGAAACATCTCATGCAAAGCAAGACAGAGGGCTGTGGAAGGCTCCTTAGGAATCACAGAACCATAGAAGAGTAGAGGTGTATGGGGCCATGAAGGCCACCGAGTCCAACCCCCGTTTACACTGGCTGCCAATTGAAGTCCTGGCCCAATTTAAGGTGCTGGTGTTGACCTATGCAGTCCTAAATGGCTTGGGTCCCGGATACCTAAAGGAGCACCTCCTTCCCTGGTGCCCACCCACCCCCTGAGATCTGTGGCAGAACTCCTGCTCTGGGAGCCCTTCTTGAAGGAGATTAGGAGGGTGGCTACCCAGAACAGGGCCTTTTTGCAGTGGCGCCCCGACTCTGGAATTTGCTCCCCAAGGAGGTTCGCCTGACGCCGTCGCTTTATTCTTTTTGGCATCAGGGGAAAACCTTTTTATTGCCCCATCATTTTAATGTTTAAATGGTTGTATTCAGAGTTTTATTATTGAGGTTGGGCGCAGTGCCTTGTTTGGTTGTATATTTTCATTCCCCCGTCCTTCTTCTTATAAGCTGTCCTGAGACACTTGTAGTGGATGGCCTATAAAAGCTTTTACTATATAAATAAATAAAGGCACCACAGAATGGAATGGAATGGAATGGAATGGAATGGTATGGAATGAAATGGAACAGAACCAAGCATAACTGAACGGAATCAAGTGTAACTGAAAAAGCGTAACTGAATAAGCGTAACTGAACAGAGCATGAGGCGACAATGGGGCAGGCCACTTGGAGGTAGCAAAGGCGTCAGGAGTGGTGGGAAAAGGCCACTGTCCCCCCAAAGGAGCTTGTACCTGGGAGAAGACGTGCCCCTTCACCTCTTCGGCATCCTGCTCCCTGTGCCCTAAGCGATGCTCCAGTGTCTTCATCAGCAGCTGGAAAACACTGCAGGGAAAGTAAGACAAGGCCTCCAGCCACCCATCTCTGGCTGCCCCCCAAGACAAGGAACCTGCGCCCTTCTCATGTCCCTGTAGCCGATCCCTGGAAGGAGCCGTACAGGAGGTTATGGGCTGGGAGAGCCCACAGGCCACCCTCTAAAGGCAGGCAGTGCCTGGGCTGTGCAGCCGGGCAGGGGGCTGTGGGGAGCCCTTTGCAGCCATTACCTTCCATGCACAGTTCGTTGTCTGTTATTTTTATGTAGCCATGGCGATCGACCGGCAGGTTCTCCAGGCTTCCGAGGGACTTCCAATTCAGCTGGGCCTGAACCTACGGGAAAGGAGAGAAGACTGGCATCTCCTGGGAGGAAGAACCCAGACTCAGGAGAGGCTGATTCTTCCCGTCACCCTTCCCTGTTTCTCTAAACTGAGAACTCACTCAGGACTTCCTCTGGCTTCAGGAACTTCGCCCTCCCAGCCGATGCAAAGGAGCAGCAAGAGTAGCAATCCAGATGGTCCTGGACCCACTTCAGGAGTCCCACGTTGCCTAGTGAGTAGAGTGGGTGAGCTCGTGGGGACCCTTCAAGTGGCTCACTTCAGGGTCCTCTTCCTCCTGTCAGCCTTGCCCCCTTTCTCTAAAGTGAGAATTCACTCAAGTCTTTCTCTGGCTTCCTCTCCCTGATCCTCCCAGTCCATGCAGAGGAGCGGCAGCAGCCACAACACAGATGGTCCCGGACCCACTTCAGGAGTCCCATGTGGCCTAGTGGGGAGAGTGGGGGGAGCTCATGGGATCGCTTCAGGGTCCTCTTGACAGGATGTGCTCGCTCTGAAGAGCACGTGCCTCTGCATGGTGCTGCCCAAACAATGACTGAACTGGCCAGAGGCGTGTGGGGCTGCATCTGCTCCCCCTTGTGGTGGGGCGGTAGCAGGGCAGTGCTGCAGGCCGCCCACACATCCTCTTGTCCAAGGGGAAGGCTACTTCCCGAACTGCAGGACGGAGGGGTGAGTGGGGGGCTGGGGAGCCGGCCAGGTGCCTGACCACACGAGGGCACTCTTGAGCACAGGGCTGGACGGAGGCAGAGAAAGAGGGAGACCTTACCGCTGCCTGATCATCGCTGTGGAGGTAAGAAGCTCCACTATGGCCAGTAGTCTCAGACGGCAGGACTGGGCACGGCACGACCTCAAGCTAAGGCAACACGCCCCCACTCGCACCCATGCCACTGGCCACAATGAGGCGGCCAGAGCCTGGCCCGGGCAAGCAGCGGCCACGGCAACGAGCGCCATTCAGTCTCCCTGCGAGAGGCTCCTGGCAACGCGGGGCTTGGAGGTGCTTTTTGACCTCGAGGACTTGGAGGGCTTCAGCTCTGATGGGGAGACCCATTTGGTGCTGCACGTTCCCAAGCATGGGGTGCCAGCTGCAAAGCCCGCCAGGCCTAGTTCCATGCCAGGCCTGCTCTGCTCGGCTCAGAGGGGATGCAAGTCACCACAAATGGTATTATGCCCTGCTCAGGTGTGGCACATGCACCTCTCTGAAGGCCTGCTCAGGGGTGTCCCCCCTGTCCTGGAACGAGCCCCCCACCAAGGCCCCCAGTGCCAACCTCTCCCTCCCTCCAGGCTCTGGTGAGGCCCTTCTCCTTCCAGGGGAAGTTTCATTCATTTAGCCGGGCTGTGTTTGTTGCTTAACAGGCCCCAAGCTTTACCTGACTTGATTGGAAAGTTGTAGGTATTTTACAAGTGGTTTTAAACTTTGAATGGCCAACGTTTTAATGACATTCTTTGGAAGCCAGTTTTGCTTTAGATGGTAGATCCTGAAAGAGGATCGGGCCTGCCGAGGGAAGGGAAGATGGCTTCCAGGGAAGGGAAGAGGGAGGGCTCTTCAAAAACATTTGGAAGGGTGGTGATTTCTGGTCTCCGGCAGTCCACACACACACGTAAACACACAACGAATTCGCCAATTGTCTTTCATCCTCTTTAAATTTCTCTTCCATTTTTATTCATTTTTCTAATTGTATTAAATTTAACCAATTTAATTTGGCTTCTGCCAATGCACTCCTTAATTGCATCATATTTTTATCTTATTTTCCCAGTCTTTCCATTTTTATATTTGATTATTTTTAGTTTATTAATCCAATTCTTTGATTGTATTTTTGGAAATTTTTCCATTTTGACCACTGGTATTAAACCAGTATGTGTCTAAGTGATCACCTATTTCCTTTAATTCTTTTAATTCAATATCTTTAATCTTTAATTGCAACCCAATACTTTTTAACATCTGGAATACCCAGCCCTCCTTTTTTTGTGATTCATACCATAGTACTTATTCTTGCTCTCTTCCCTCCATTACAATATACCTCCAATAACTTCTGTATTTCCTTCAATTCTTGATCATAAAACTTAATTTTAAACCTCCAGAAAAAAAACTTAATCTTTGGGAAAATTTTCATTTTTACTACTGCTATTCTTCCAAACCATGATAATTTTACCTTTTCTTATCTTCCTATTTTATCTTTTATATCCTCCTTCAACTTCTTGTAATTTTTAGTTTTTAATTCTTGACTATTTTTGGAATATCAGTTCCTACATATCTTATACTGTCTACTATTTTTAATTTATACTTTTCTTTTAATATATCCAATTCCTCACTATTATGATTATATAACTTCATTTCCGATTTTCCCCAGTTTACTTGCAACCCAGTATACTTCCCAAATTCCTTTAAATGTGAATATTTTCTCTCTATAGTATTTGTTGGACCTTGAAATGTTAACAATGTATCATCTGCAAATAAATTAATTTTAATTTTAATTTTCTGACATATTCCAATTCCTTCTATTTGTATATCATTTCTAATTGCATTTGCCAGGACTTCCATCATTAATGCAAATAATATTGGGGATAAATGGCAACCCTGTCTCGTTCCTTGGCTTAAGGTTATGGTTTCTGTAAAAGCATCATTTACAATGATTTTTGCCAGATTTTCCAAATATACAGTGGTACCTCGGCTCATGAACGCCTTGGCTCACGAACAAATTGGGTCACGAACAAAAATTACTGAAAATTTTTTACTTGGGTCATGAACACTGCTTTGGGTGGTGACTGAGATCGCAGCCATCTCCCCCACACCCCCGGTGGGGAGATGGCCACGATCGCAGTTCCATTCGTGCAGGGAAGGCATCCGGGATCAGAGGCATGCTACTGCACTAAAGACGGCTGCAGCAAAGCAGAGCCGCGAATCCGCTTGTCATTCATGCAGCCGCGCTCATCTGATCACAGACACCTTCCCTGCATGAAAGTAACTGCGATCCGTGATCAGAGGCATGCGGCTGCACGAATGACAAGCAGATTCGCGGCTCTGCTTTGCTGCACCCATCTTTAGTGCAGCCGTGCTCCTCTGATCACGGATTGCAGTTGCTTTCGTGCAGGGAAGGCGTCTGTGATCAGAGGCGCGCGGCTGCAGGAAAGACGGGTGCAGCAAAGCAGAGCCGCGGGGAGATGGTTGAGATTCTGCCTGTCTTTCTTGCAGGAGTGCGCCTCTGATCAGGCACACCTTCCCTGCATGAAAGCAACTGCGATTGAGGCCATCTCCCCACCCCCAGTGCACCGTTTGCGCCCACCTCTCCCTCCTCCGGTGCACCTGCAATCATGCCCATCTCTCCCCCCCCCACCCCCCAGTGCACAGGGATGATGGGCATGTGCAGGGATGATGGGCACAATCTTGGTCATGCTGGGGGGGGTGGGGATGCCTGCGCGTGTGCTTGGAGTGGGGGTGGAGAGATGGCCTTGATCTTTGTTGTTGTCACTTTGCTTCAAATTTTTGTGAGTAAAAAAAATAGTTGCAGAATGAATTAACCTTATTTACATTGACCCTTATGGGGAAATTTGACTTGGCTCACGACCAATTTGGCTCACGACCAGAGTTCTGGAACGGATTAAGTTTGTGAGCCAAGGTACCAGTGTAATTGATTTATTGCTTTCTTAAATTTTATTCCAAATCCTATCTTTTCTGTTAGAATCTTCATTGTTGGCCATTCCGCACAATGAAAGGCTTTAAATATATCTAATGCTAATATACTTGCCTTTATGTTTTGCTTCTCAATATAATAGTTAATATTTAATACTCTCCTTACTACATCTGACATCTTTGTCGACCTCTTATAAACCCACATTGATCATTCTTATCTATAAATTTATTCAATCTGTTTACCAATATAGCTGTAACAATCTTAGCATCTTGATTAGTAAGAAATACCGGTCTATAAGATCCAGGATTTGTAAGGTCTTTATTAGGATTTGCTATTAATACTATCATGGATTGTTTCCAAGAGCTTGGAATTGTTTCCCCTTCCATTATTTTATTAAACATCATTTTCATCCTAGGGACTAGTAATTTTTTAAATTTTTTATAATATTCAACACCCAATCCATCAGATCCTGGTGCTTTACCTATTTTTAATTTATTAATAACTTCCAATAGCTCTTCTTCTTCTCTTTGAGTTTCCATAATTTCTTTATCCTCTTCTCTAATTTTACATTTTAGAATCTTTTCAATATGTATCTGACTTTCTTTCATACCTATTTCATTTCCCATATATAACTTTTCAAAAAACCTTTGAAAAAGTCAAAGTTTCTCTTTCATCTCATTACATCTTTCCCCTTTTGCATTCTTTATTACTCCAATTAAACTTTTTGCCTTTTTAACTTGTGTGGCTCTGGCCAGCATTTTAGAATTTTTATTACTACTTTCATAAAATTCTCTTCTCAAATAAATTAAATTTCTTTGAACTTGTTCTATTTCAGTATTATGTAATTCTTGCCTTTTAGCTATTAATTCTAACATAATTTTGTTTTCTCTCCTTTTGATATACTCTTTCTCTAATTCTTTAATGTCCTCTTCTAGCCTTGTTATATGTTGCTTTTTGTTTTTTATATTATATATTTTATTCCTAACCCTCTTACCACTTTCATTTTATCCCATATTACACTTATATTACTACCTCCTTTTTCATTTATTTCCCATATTTAATTATTTTTCCATTTTTTCTAAGGTCTTTTCCTGTATAAAAATCCTTAGATCTATTCTCCACCTGTTTACCTGTTTATAATCACAATCTGTTTCCATTTCCATTGTTATCATTTCACGGTCTTATATTTTAATTACTTTTATATCCGCATTTATTATCTTAGACAATATGTCTGGTGTTCCAAATATATGGTCTATTCTTGTAAAGTTTTTATGTCTATTTGAATAAAATGCATAGCTTTTCTGTTTACCATGTAATTCTCTCCAAACATCTTTTAATCTGTTTTATTAATAAATCCACTTAAATCTGTGTCATTATATTTTATATCTACCTTTGATGGGTTGGATTTGTCTTTTTCTTTATCTATAACCATATTATAATCAGCCGGAATTATCATATATCCTCTTTTTATTTCTTCTATTTCTTCATACACTTAATCATAAAACTTCCTTTGATTTATATTAGGTGCGTATATGTTAGCTAAAGTCACCTTTGTCCATAAATCACCCCAAATGATCTCTTTGTATAGCTTTTGTTTTAAATTTACATCTTTTGGCAAATATAATTGCTACCCCTCTTGATGTGCCATATGATTTTTCGGATACATCTGCCCAGTATAATTTTAATTCATTCACTCCAACAAAAACTTAACAAAAACACAATTATACTTACCCCTGCCCCCACCATATTCCCCACCACATTCATATATGAAAGCCCCCCTACCCATCTTCTGGAGAGTCTCCCAGTTGAAGGCTTCCAGGTGGGGGGGGGGGAGAGGGGCCACCCCTATATGGACCCCAGGCACTCTCTCCACCCTCTTCGATCATCTATACACTTTTTATTCTTTACTCAATAGTATAGTATTTCTATACTCAAATTTCTATTATAGCAATACTTATTTGAGAAACATTCAATAACAACCACAACGCTACCAACTACAATATATTTTCTATATCTATTACATATAAATCTTCTTATCTCTTCTTGCTTCCTTCTTCTCTCTTCTCTTCTCTTCTCTTCTCTTCTCTTCTCTTCTCTTCTCTTCTTTATTATTTATTTTATTTATAGCATTTCTATGCCGCACCCATCGCCGAAGCCTCGGGGCGGCTTACAAGAATAATTTATATAATATTAAAATTGTTTTGGAGTTTCTCGGCAGATGTACAAGCAAAGATAAAAACCCCCATTAACAATTAAAACATTGTTTAAATAAAAAGGTCTTGGCCTGGCGCCGAAAAACAAATAATGATGGCGCCAGGCGGACCTTTCTGCGGAGCGCATTCCATAGATTTCCATTTATGTTTTTACAGAGAATCTGAACCTCCTGCTACAATATCCAATTTCTCTTCCTCTGGTTGATGTTCTTTCTTCTTCTCTGTCATGCTTGAAAATATAGACATATCCATTAATTTCTGCATTTGTGCTGCGTATTCATCATCATCGATAATTCCAAGCTCCTTTAATAACTTCAGAGCTTCCTCCTGTGTATCAGCTCTGTAATATTTTCCATTATATGAAAACCTAAAAAAAAATGGAAATCCCCAGCTATATTTAATGGTGTACTTCTTTAATATTTCACAAACTTGGAACATATCTCTCCTCCATTGCAAAGTCTTAGTACATAAATCAGGAAACACTTGAATCTGGTAACCTTTGAGCATGATTGATGTCATATTCTGTAATTTCCATCTCAATTGTTCTTTTTCGTGTATGATGGAAATCAAACTACAATGTCTCTTGGTGTTTTAGTTCCAGCTCTTCTTGGCCAACTCTACGTATTGCATTAGTATCTTATTTTGTGAAAGAGACATCTGGAAGAATAGATTTAACCCAATCCAATATTAATTGAATCAATTTATCTTCATTCTCATTCCCATTCTCTGGATAGCCTTTAAGGCGTAAATTTAATCATTGTCTGTCCCAGATCTCAATCACACTTTTAGAGACCTGCTCTATCTTGGTAATATGAATTTTTAACTTTTTATCTTGTTCTTCCATCTGAATTTTCACTTCTGTGATTTTGTTTATTCTCTTGAGTTTGCTTAGTTAAATCTTTTATTCTTTCACCCATATTATCTATTTTGACATTTAATTTCTTCATATCCTCTTTCATATGTCTTCATTTCTCTGAATTCCTGTAAAAGTATATCAAGCTTGTCTGGTTGTGTTGATGATTGAGATGCTGGTAAAGTCATTGATTTTTCTGGTGACAATCGCTTTCTCCCATTCATTTCACAGTGTTACTCTTTTCAGACACAAATCTGATGGGTGAAGTTTATGAGAAAGGCCTTGTTTGGCTTTAGATCTTTGCCAGGCACTTTCTGCACTCTTGCTACGTTTTGACATCCAGCTACAGAAAAAGTCTTAAATTCATAATAACAGTTTTTTTTAATGATCCACAGTTGTTATTTAGCATCCAACTAGGAGAAGAGAACTCTGAATTTAGTAATAACTTATTTGCAGATCACAATTGCAATTTAACTCAATCAGCATATAGATCTCTTCAACAGCTGCAATTTAACATCTAGCCAGCAGATGGAGCTCAAGGATTGCTATTTGCAAAATATAGTCTGTATATTCTCAATACATCACTTTCTCTTTTGTTTTCCTTATCTCTGTAACAGCAAAATAACACAGAGAAGCTAATCCTGGGACATTAACTAACCTTAATATACATTCCTTCAGGCTCTGTCCCAATATTTTCTTTTTCAGCACCTGGGCTTTCTAGCTGCGAGGGAGGAGAGGGAGAGGTTAATTATCTCTTCATAGAGCTTTTAAACTCTTTTATCAACTGCTCAAAACTCAACCCTCTCTTTTTCCCTTCTGTTCTTCAAGCTGCTTTTAAACTTTTAAAGTAAACAGCTGAGATACAAGCTTACTGTGGACAAATTCCAGCAGTTTCAGATTATCCAACAGGCTCTTTGCAGGCCTCACAAACCATCTCTGTTTCAGATCTTCCCAGGAGAGAGACAAAGGAATTAACCCACGTTTCATGTGTTTCTCAGTATTTCTTGATCTTGAGTATATTTTAACCATATTTTTTCTGACAGTCAGGAGGAGTAAGAATTCAGTGTCCAGAGTGCATCCAAGCTAGCTCCACCCCCACCAGAGTTCAATTGAATTGATGATGCAAACATTCATTCCATTCAAACACATTCTTCACAGTTGTACTCTGCTAACAGCTTTGCATCTCCTTCAGTTCTGGATGCTCATCTTAATGCCGAAGAAAATGCGTCTCTTTTAGAGAGTTTGATTTGGCTTTCATTCCTTTCCCTGGGCCCGCCAGTTCAATGCTTCACTTGGCACAGAACACAATCTGTCAACATCCTCCTTACTGAAAGAGTCTGGACATGAAAGGCTGATGCCGCTGGAGCAGCTCCAGTCTGAAAAGGAAACACTAGAAAGCAGATTGTACAAGCTGAAATGCTTGCACGAGGCTTGTTGTGTCCTTACCAAGGCCAATAAACATATAAAACGTGATGAGAAATTAATCTGGTAAGAAAACTGTCCAGTGAATCAACAGCAGCAAACATGGGGAACATGGATGGGTTCACACATGCATATTTATCACCAGATGACTGTGTCCTGTGACAAGCATGTGTCAATGAGCCATCATGGGTCCCACAGTGCAGACAGCATATTCTGTCATTGTATCAAATGTAATACTTTCCAAGGGAGTCACTTCATACTTTCAGCTGCCACTCATCATATTGCATACACATGGAACCAGCTCTTTTCAGAGACAGCTTTGGGATAATCATTAGAGATAGACTGAAAATTACAGAAAACGAAATGCACTGTTGCCAAGCACTGTTGTAGAAGAGCTTTATTTTCTAATGTTCTTCCTTCTAACTTGGAAAAAGCAATGTGTGCTTTAGAAAAGGAGATAAGGACTACCAGCCAAGATACTTATCTTTGGACAGCAACGTTAAAGATGGAGGAAAGGGAGGCTGCCATAAAAAAGTAAACATTGTCCAACTTAGTGCACATAAAGAGTTCCAGGAATGTTGCATTATTGAAATAAACACATATGAATGTATAAAGCTATTCTTTAGCAAGTGCTTCAACAAAATGTACACATATATGCATCCCAGCAGACTGCATGATGATCCCTGGAGGAAGGAGTGGAGCGTACCAGCAGAGAGGAATTTGGTGGTGGTGGTGATGGGGTTCCCTTGTGGGGGTGCTGCAGTGAAGTCTTAGTCAGGCATGGACTTTTCTGTACTTCTGCCGTAAAGGAAAAATCAACATAATTGGAAGCAACACTAACACAACTCATTCCAGAAGGCTGAAGCCTTCAGCTTCCTTGAAACACAGAAAATAGCTACAGAAATCCATCTTGAATTAAAGGGTAATGCACAAACAACAAAAACAAAATCTTTTCACACAATAAATAAAGTCAGTAATATAAAAAGGCAAGGAGAGAAGCAGTAGTGCATATAAAGTATTAGCTTTCGAAGGACCAGGGGACAAGGGATCACTGGAATTTTCCCTGGAATGCAAGAGAGAGATCAGTTCAGTTTATGAGTCAGAAGATGGCAGTGCATCACTTGTGACAGTCGCCGTCACTTGCTAAGACTGACAGGAGTAGTCAAAAAACACGGCTGGACAAATAAGCACAAACAGGGAGATGAAAGCAGCACCTTATTGCAGGGACTCTACCAGGAGTGCTTTCCCCTCTTTGAGGAGGTGCCCTGGGCCTCTGGCCGAGGGCATGTTGCAGAGCCTGAGCCAGAGTGACTGCCGCATGTCCCTCCAGGGGCTGCCTCCGCTTCAGGGACAGGGAATACAGTGTTTAAGGCACAAAGACAATGGTGACATGCAAGCCCAATGCACGTGTCTCAGGACAACCTGACAAGAGGCCTTGCAGAGGAGGAATCCAAGGGATTTACAGAGGAGCATTCACACAGACATCTCTGGAGCCTCCCAAGCAGGTGCCAGGCCTCTGCATCACTGGTCTGGAGGGAGGCCCTCCTGGAAGCAAAGAGAACTGCCCTGCCAGGGCAGAGAGATGGCTCCTGCCCAGGGGATCAGCTGCTCCCTGCTCCTGCCTTGCTCTGCTAAAGCCTGAGACCTCCCTGCATGCGCCCAGACACAGCAGTGCCGCTTCATGGCCTGGCTCTCCTCTCCTGAGCCGTTCATCTCAGGGTTGGCATTTAATTGACTCGGTGGTATGGTGGCCACCTGAGCGTTAGCGGCTTCTCTGGTAGGCCATGGCAGAAGAACATCTGTGCAACCAATTTCCTGGGTACCAGGAAGAGGAGTCAGGTAACCGAGTACTGTTCCACACCACGGCTGGGCTTGGCTTGAGCCGCCCACATATGCTTGCCAGGGCCACTCAAGGGGCCTTGGGCAGAGAAAGCCAAATCTGGACCTAGAGTATGTGTGGCTCTCCAGCTGTGGGTCCCCAAGATCAGTTGGTGAGATTTCAGCTGGGGACTACAGCCCAGCAGAAGAAAGGTGTTGCTCTTTTGGCACAAATGGCAGAAGGCCAGGCCACTAGGATTTATAGGAGGCCTTGCCTGTCCAAAGTCCTCCTGTTGCCTGGCAACAGCAAAGGCCCATGCTACACACACATGCTTGCTTTTGCACCGAGGCACCTAAGCACACACAGCCTCATCTAAGTCACTAGGTTCGCCCTGCACCTCAGGGCAGGAAATTCCAGGCAGGCATTTTCTGCAGCCCTGGAAAAAACGTAGTGAATAGCGGATGGCATTGCCTCATCAATCCAACGAGGTAAGTTTCCGTTTTAGTTTCCGTTTTGCAGCCTTAATCAATGCTCAGAGGGAGTGCCTTTTCATGGAATGATTAATCACCATTTACTGGCTTGGCCTGAGAAAAAGCAATCAGTGTACCATATAGGCTGTTTCACTTTTGCATTAGTATGACAAGAGGACTCCAGTTCTTGACACAACCAGCATTTAACTGCTGTGGCCCACTCCAATGGCTACCAGTCCTGACGGCTTCATGGTCATGAAGCCATCCACACACGTCATGAGCAGAGCTGGTTGGAGCCGGGGGTCAGACTAGATAGCCTGGGCATCCCCTTCTGACCTGCTCACTTTCTATGTTGCAGAAGCAGAGGGGAACACAAGCATGAGAAAGCTATTGCAGGCATCTCCTGTTTGTGGATTTTCTGCAGGAAGCTGGTTGGCCATGGTGTGAACAGAATGCCGGACTAGACGGCAGCTTGGTTTGATCCAGCAAGGTTCTCGGCTGCAACAGCAGCAGAAGCACACATACAAGTTGGGGCCTCACCAAACATGAGTGGAAGCAAAAATTCTCCCCCTTTAAACTGGCTTAGCAATCCTATCAAACAGGTAATTCTTGTCTTCACTTGGGCACATGTGTGTGCATAGATATGATTTAGAACATCAGTAAAAACAGGAGGAGAGAATTGAACATTTTGTTAAATCAACCCTACACTGGTCAGTTAGGATACCCAGTCAAGGAAGTTTATCTGTGTGAATGTTGCACAGGCACAACTTGAGGCCTCAGGAAACCAGAAGTGTGCAAGGGCAGAATTTTGCAAGGCACTTTTAGTACTTGTGGTTCACTAGCCTGCAATAGAGGCATTTAAAAAAGGCGTATCTGCAAGTATCCTCCCTTTGCCACCCAGAGAGAAACCACACAGGATAAGATAGACGAGGAGAAAAGGGACAGGCCTCTAACAGAAATCTATAATGCTTGATGGAATCCAGAAAGGAAGGCAGAATAAAGATTTGATGGTGCAATGACATCCAGGAAATATTTCACCACACTCTAGATCAAGAATAGACATTTGTGAGAACAAGATCTCTGCAGTATATGGCCATACTGATGCCCTTGGAAGCAGTCCAACACTTCTCCACTCCTTGCTCATGGGTGACTCTGTACAAACAAGATCCAGTGTTATGTTGCAAAGGAAGTGAACGGTTGAAGACAAACAGAAAAGAGGAAATAGGATTTTTATATCTCTTCTTCGTCCTCGCTCCCAGCTCCATCCAGCCCACCGGCTGCATGTCCTGCCTGTTCTCTCAGGTACTGTGCTTTTATCTGCTCCAGTTCTCTCAGTTCAGCCTCCAGTTGTAATCTGTGCACTCCACGCCGATTTTGCAGTGGCTTCATGGGAAACGGGTTCATGTTACTGAAGGCAATGCTCATCAGCTTTCTGCAAGAGGGAAACCAACCTGAACTGAACACTCTTTGGAATGAGGTCTCACATCCTTTTGTTTTGCCCCACAAAGTGGAGGCAGGTTCCCAGAAACAGGGCAGCTTTCCAAAGAGAATATGCTGGCCACTGTTCAGGGTTCCTTTACATCCTTCGTCCACCTCTGTAACTCTCTGGACAGCCTGCTGGTTCTACACACTGTGGGAGGTGTTCTAAACCAATCTTTCAACATGTATTGCTTTTGAGGAATCTGCGGAAGCTGTGCCTTGCAGAAGAAAATCTGTAGTATGTAGCCTGTGTATTGTTTAGGAAAACTGGTCTGCCATTACCGACCATTCAGCACCCCCCATTAATATTTGAAGAATCTGGGGATTTTCTGGAAGAAGCCAGGTTTACATACTATACTAATTATAATTAAGTGAAATCTATAGAGTTTTGTGATATATTTACAGGTGATCCATCAAATGGTCAGAAACACAGGCACACACAATCAGGAGCACGCAGGATTCAGACTACCTTCTAAAATATATTCAATATTATCTGGACCCATTTCAGTCTGGCTTCAGACCCGGGTATGGTACTGAATCTGCCTTGGTTGCCCTGTACGATGACCTGTGCAGGGAGAGAGACGGGGAGTGCATCCCCGTTGGTTCTCCTGGACCTCTCAGCAGCTTTCAATACCATTGACCTTGGTATCCTCCTGGATAGGCGGGCGGGATTGGGAGGAGGAGGCACTGTCTGGCAGTGATTCTGCTCCTACCTCAACGGCCGATTCCAGAAGGTGCTGCTGGGGGACTTTGGCTCTGTGCCATAGCAACTTTGCAGGGTTCCATTCTGTCCCCTTTGCTCTTTAACATCTACATGAAACCGCTGGGAGAGGTCATCAGGAGGTGTGGGCTGCGGAGTCATCAGTACGCTGATGATACCCAGCTCTACCTCTCATTCTCTACCGATCCAGGTGAGGCGGTGGCTGTGCTGAACCGGTGCCTGGCCGAGGTAATGGGCTGGATGAGGGCCAATAAACTGAGGCTCTATCCAGATAAGACGGAAGTTCTGTTGGTGGGTGATTCGAGCTCCTGGGTAGGTGACTTGGGCCTTGCCCTGGACGGGGTCGCACTCCCTCTAAAGGACAGGGTCTGCAGCTTGGGAGTGCTCCTCGATTTGGAGCTGTCCTTGGAAGCCCAAGTAACAGTCGTGGCGAGGAGCACTTTCCTTCAGCTTCGGCTAATCTATCAGCTGCATCCCTACCTGGAGGAAGATTGCCTAGCAACAGTAACACATGTATTGGTTACTTCCCAGTTGGATTTCTGTAATGTGCTTTACGTGGGGCTGCCCTTCAAGACAGTCTGGATACTTCAGATGGTTCAAAATACAGCTGCCAGGATGCTGACGGGGACTGGGCGTTATTCTCATATAAACCCAGTCCTCCATCAGCTCCATTGGCTTCCCATTGAAGTCTGGGTTCAATTCAAGGTGCTGGTTATTACCTAAATATCCCTAAACGGCTTGGGACCAGGATACCTAAAGGAACACCATTTTCCCTATTTGCCCTCCTGTCCCCTGAGATCGGCAACAGAAGCCCTCCTCTGGGAACCCTCTGTAAAAGATGTTAGGAGACAGATTACCTGGAGGAGAGCCTTCTCTGCAGTGGCACCCCAACTATGGAATGTGCTCCCCAGAGAGGTCCGCCTGGCGCCGTCATTATATGTTTTTCATCGCCAGGTTAAGATCTTTTTATTTAATCAATATTTTAATATGTTTTAATATTGAATTTTATTATTGTATTTGATTAACTTGCAGCCAAAGTGGGTCGTCAATTTATTTATGCTGTTAGCTGTCCAGAGACATTAGTAATTGGGCAGCATACAAATTGTATGTATGTATGTATGAATATATATATATATATAATTGAAAGAGGAGTGCGCTTTTAGAGCACCCAGTTTTAACACTGCTGCAAGCACCTTTCTCTTACCAGGCCATGTGGAAGCAACTTCCCTGTAGCGCTGTCCAAATATTTGCAGAGTGAAAGTGTGTGTTCGAGAAAGAGTGTGGCAGCATGTGTGTACACAAGAAGGAAGCTTTCTCATCCGACTGGCATCCTACTCACAGACCAAATGCAGACAATGAACTGTAGCATCTACAGCCACCAGCAGGCACATGTAACATCTGCTTGCGGGTTGTCATGTTGCATGAATTCAGTAAGCAGTGCTTTAATCCTTGCATAATCCACTCCCTCCAGGTTTGCAGATATAACAACTTCTAAGTGCAGATTATATATTCAAATAGCAGCTGTGCACACCACAGCCTCACCAGGGGTTAAATAATTCACATTAGGCTCTCCTGTCATGCAACCAGCCCCGCTGTGCTGGACAGCAACACAGGGAAATGGATTGGATGTGGCTCAGTGTGTGGAGATGGCTTGATATTTTAACCTTGATTTATCTGTGCTCAGCTTGACTTCCAATGTGCATCAGATGATCTGATATTTCATGTATGGTTTTATTTTTATTTTCTATCCACTGCCTGATTCCCTTGTGTTTGCACCTTCCAATTTGCCAAATGACCAACTGGACCTTCCCTAGACAAAGTTCCTGATAGGATGCTGACTGTCCCAATCTCCATTCCAAGCCCTGGGCTTCTGATGTCATCCTTACCTGCCATCACAGATGGTTTTGGTGAAAAAACGAAGATACTGGTAAATTTCCAAGCTGTCCTGGATCCTTAGAATTGCATCTTCATTATATTTAAAAATTGCCAGAGCATAACGGAATATCACCTGCGACAAAGGGAAGCTTGGCTGAAAGTTATATAATGTCATAGGAGGGATGCAGACAGACCCTCGTTGCTTATAAATATGACAGCAACAAGGTGGACAGTTCATTAAACACATTCAGTGGTTCAGAAAGTCTGGCCCAGATTCTTAGCCACTAAAATATCTCCTCCTGCACAGTGGCATATTAAGGAGAGTAAATAGACTCAAGTCGCCTACCTTTGTCCCTTCATACAGAAAGGCATCCCAGACTCTGAAGAGAATGTCACTGACAAGACTGTCAACAAATACAACCAGAAACCAATTGAAGGTCACAAGGGCCAGGTCAATTCGGTGCTGCTCCAGGTGAGCTGTCAGCCTGGGAAGCTTCTCCAACAAGATATCTTTGAAAACTCTTTGATCCACCTAGATTTGGCAGAATATCAAGAATCATTAAAGATGCAATCCTATGGATATTTAGACAAGAAAAAGGCCTACAATTCCCACCAAGCCCCTGACAGCTCTGTGTGTGCTTTTTTTTTACTGTCTAAACATTCATAGGATTGTGCCTTAAGTAACCTTGTTACAACAGCCGGCTGGAGAATGCTGGAACTTTTCCCTCTTTCCTGAACATCTTTTCCCTTGAAACCTGTGTAAGACTGACCAAAGATAGTAAAAACCCTTTCAGTGGAACCCATGGATATTCAGGGGTTTGGGAAACAGATTCAGGGCCAGGGCCCTCATGGCACCTACAGGCATTTGAAAATTTTCCCTACAAACCCTACAAACACAGCACATATCATAGTGGTATTCCATTCTTAAAAGAACCCATTTTTCCTCACCCGTGACTGCTTTGTTGCAGGACTTAGTGAGGAGTCCCAAACTTACTTGTGAGCCTATCAGCGTGTTGCTGTAGTAATCTGGAGGCATTAGGTTTTCTGTGATATGAACTAGGCACCAGAAAGCATTTTCTTCCTCTTCTAGGACCAAAAGTGCAATGGCTGCTAGTCTAGGAGGAATGAGACAGGAATGTAAATGTAAAGCAAGCAGCCGCAACAGGAGGGCCTACAACTATGGCCATTAAAAATGCCTACTTTTTAGTTTCACTTTTGAATTGTGAAGCTGCTTGCTTTTTCAAGTGGCTGCAGCAGAAGCTACAAGCACATCTTTGGTTGAGCATGGTTTCATTTCATGTTCACCTATAGTTTCTTGGATGGCATAATGCATTAAACTGGCGTCCTTCTTCATTTCTTTTACAACATGGCTAGAGTCTACTCAAGTCTAATTTATGATTAGCAAATTGTTTGTGGTAGATGCAGGAGATCTAACAAATGTAAGCTGGAGTCTCTCACCTGTTCAGCCCTTGGCAATAGCCAATGGTGGGATTTTGCCGGGAAAATGCCAGTAAAACCCGTCGGAGTTTAGGAACAATCTGGGAGGTAGGGGACATAAAGTGTCTATTGTTGGTCAGTGTGCGGGGCAGATCCAGCTCAATCTGTCGGGAAGCTGGATGCTCGGCGGCTTCACATTTCTCCAGCAAGTTTTGGTAGTGGCCCGCAGAGTGGATGTGCTGCACCCGGTGACTCACAATCCATCGCCACACCCTCTTGCGGTGCTGCACCGGGATGCCACAGCGCAGCAGGTTCTTCAGCTCCGTGGAAGGAGCCAGTTCTCCAAGGTTATTCCACCGCTCAGAGAGGGGCTTCTCCATTGCCTCATTGTTCCGAAGATTACTGGATTTGATCTCTAGTGCCTGGATTTTTGCCAGAAGCTTCCAGTCTGCAGCTTCATAGTCAGGAACAGTCATAAACCCATAGTCATCATATTGACTGAACAGTGAAGAGCACAGAATGGGGAAAAACAAGAGATTACTGGGGCAACCAGTGAATGAAGAAGTTTAGTTAATCCTCAGCCTACTGACTAAATAAACTAAGTTTCGTATGCGGCTTAAGAAAAATGCAAACTACTATGTTGTAACCCGCCTAAGAAGGCCTTTTGGCAGTTATAGGCGGCCTATAAATATGCGAATAAATTTTCTCCTTTTTTTGCCTATTGCACTACCACAAAAATATCCTAGAAAGATAAGCCAGTAAGCCCTTGACCTGCAGTATCATTTTACTCCTCAAGGCAGGCTATACCTCAAAATCTTTGGCTGATTAATCTGCTGCCTAAAGCCTGCCAACAGATGAACAGAAGGACTGGGCAAAGATTCATCTCATCCAACAACAGAAATCTTGGTGCAAAGGAAACGGCCCCACGCCCTCTTGCTCGCACGCGTGGCACTTACTTGATTGGGCTCAGCTGAGCAGGAATCATGGGCTGGTCCTTCACGTCCCACTGAAGTGCCTCCTGTATGAGGCCCTTCACCATGTCCACGTGCTCGCCAGCCAAACCTGGCAGGCCTTGCAGCTTCCGCAGCAGCATCAGGTACTTGCTCTCAATCTGGCAGTTGTGGGCTTGCAGATGGGCACACTGCAACACAGAGGGAGAATAATGCAATAGTTGGAGTACGAGCAGGGCTTCCGGCTTTTCACGGCAGAGGTGGACACATGTAAACCAGGCACAGACAGCTGATTATTCATAAGTTCATTTGGACACAGAAAGAAAGCTGGATCATCATCTGTCTCTCTGTCTATCTACAGGCCAAGTATCTCTAAAGACTCTATAGATTAGTTTCTGGGGAAGAAAATTGCTTTGCTATTATAGTTAGTACTTTGAAATCCTCAGAAATAAGACACAGTAGACGTCACCACATGATAAATGTTGGTGATCCTAAGTTCCTTCTTTCCTGTTTGTATTCCAAGGGGAGACCAGATCTAACTAATGTAACCTATAAAAGCTGTGTTTGTGACAGAGGTGGATTGCTCCTTGCTACCTACACTGGCAGTCTGTGATGCTGATGAGCTGCTCAAGGACCCCTCCCTACAATATTATCACATTGGTACAACTCTGATTGGATTGCAACTTTCTCTCAATTGGACTGGGCCATCTTTAAATTTCAAGTTTTTCCTTCCACGGGGTCATATCCAAGTTAATTGCTGCGATCACTTTCAGGGCTTCTTTGGATGGGCTGCCTACAGTGGCATGGCAGACCAGACAAAAGCCTCCTTTGCACTGGTCCTCTTTGTGAAATGCCCTTCTCAGGGACACCTGCCGGAAGTCCTCACCATCAATCTTCAAATAGTAGGTTCAGTCCTCCTGGCAGGCATCTAACCTTTAATCTGCTGCATTGGTCACACACTGTCAGCTTGTGAACATCTTAATATTTGCCACTGTTGTATCACTGGTTTTTATGAGTGAAGGTTACTCCAAAGACATCTACCAGTTGGATGGCATATACATTTAATAACTAGAAGCAAAGGTAAGAAAAGTTATCATCAGGTATATTTGCAGCCATACAGGCAAGCACACAGGAAGCAGAAATTGCTGGCTACCTCTCTTCTTCAGTTTTCCTCTTCAGGACTTTTCCCAGATCCACAGCACCCCTTTCAGCTCTAGTAAATTACTAAACCATTAGAATCCCACAGAGAGGGGCAAGGTATCAGTGTATGCACAATACCTCACAGATCTCTACAATATGCATATCCTCCCATCCACATATATCTGGATGTGTACCACTGAAATAAGGAAAGCAGCAACAGATCAGAGAAAATGTGGTTGCCTAGCAGGCCCTCCACACAGCTCTCCCCCACCCCCACTCCCCAATACATACACGGTGAAGCAGAAATGAGATGTTCGAAACACTTCCATACTGGGGAGAAAAGGTGTCCATAAGATCCAACACAAGGATAGCAATTTTTTATACTATCCAGGCCCACTTTAGATAGTGGTACAAAGCCCAAAGAGAATATAATATTAAAATGAATGCCCTTTCTCCCCCATGCTCAGGCTCACACAGAGAGAAGGAAAGAGAGAGAGAGAGAGAAAGAGAGAGAGGGTACTAAATGTTATGGTATTTCGAACGAAATTTCAGAAAGCTCGTAAAGGCTGCTCAACCAACAAGATTTGACCCAAAGACCACCAATAGTTAATATTTCCAGAGCACCTATTGTAACTAGTCACTGTATGTAAATTGAAATTAAGACACAAGGTGTGCCCTCAGGCTTTTAGAGACGCTGGGCACAGAGGGAAGGAGCAAGGTGGGACAAGGGAGGGAAGGAAGATCCGCTTTAGCATGACAGAGTGAAGGCATTTTCGTTCTCTTTTGCAGGCATATTAATCCAGCTTGAGACAGCCTGGGGCAATTCACTTACTATTTTAATAGTAACCTTAATTTTTACACTTACTTATTAGTTGTTCGAGGTGCAGCTGTATTTATGCAAGAATTAGTTTGTAAAGTGCCAAAAGACTTTCTGTTGTTAAAAAACTGACAAGAGCAAAATACCTGTCATGTTCTAATCCTTTCTTTGTTATTCCACTAACCAGTCCTACTCATCACTATAATGTCCCTCCTGGAGAAAACTTCTGCAGGTGAACACAAGCCACTGTTTGTCAAGTATACGCCACAATCCCACAATGAAGGGTGGATCTGTATCTTCTAAAGACCCCTGGGGTATAATGTGCCTCTAGACACACTGCAGCCCTCCAGGGAATCCCTCTTAGGCAGGGTTTGTCTCAAGAGTAGTTGTCACGTTCCCCCTCCACAATGCCACCACCATTAAGTGCAATACCTTCCTTTTTCTCAGCCAACCATCCACTTGTATGGAAAAAGTTAAAGGCTTGCACTTAGGTCCCTGTCCTTGCTGCAGCACACCTGAATCTCCATGCAAGTAGACTAAAAGCATGACAGAATGGTAGGGACTGCTTTTCTGGCCACACTGAGGTCCAAATGCAAGGACATTTCTGAAATCTGGAAAAGGTATAGAAAGAGCACAGAGCCTAAACACTAACATTGGACTGCCAAAGAGCATCATGTCACGTCATTTCTTACCTTCATCAAGAGGGTCTTCTCTCTCTGTGCCACTGCACTCCAGATTTTAGTAACCTGGTGGATTTCACAGTTCAGAAATTGATTCTGAGTCTTGTAGGCCTCCAAGTCATCCTGGCAAAAGAACAAGAGAAGACATTGAAAAGCAACCTGCTACTGGCAACTGAAATTTCTTAGCCCAGGAGAAGAGTGCTTATGGATGGATAAACGTGGTCCTAAAGATAGGGTCGGGGATAGCTTGTTCCTGGTCTGTAAAAATCTTCCATGGCTGCCCAAAAAGGCCCAGGGTGTTGCTGACTGAAATGCTACAAAAGCTGATTCACCTTCCTCATGTGTCTGCAAATACTACAGTCACTCTAGATGGCGGCTTATGCTGGCCCAGCCCCTTAGTGACCAAAGAATGGCCTCAGAGTAAAGAAGGGAACCTTTACCAAAGTTCTAATTCTTAATGTTAAAGGGCAGGCTGCTGGGCTAGTGAGAACTTTGGTGAGCTTGTTTTGGCAAAGGTATAGTAGTTCTTCAATTAGTATCCTGGAATGTTTCTTTTTGCTGGCCCAAGCTCAGGGAGACAAAATGTTACAGGTAGAACTTTCAGTTTCAATACTGAGAGGGTGGAGATAGAGGTAGGAGTAAAGATTATTACTTAATTTCCTTAACCAGTTTAGGTTAATGCATTTAATGAGCATCCTGTGGGTTTTTCCACAACACATACTCTCAGGTCAGGTTGCACAGAAGTGGGCAATCGGTAGAAATTATGCCAACTGAGTAGATATGTATGATCTATCTTAATTTTACATCAAATTTTCCACAATCACAGAAAGAAGCGAGGAACTATGAAGGGGTCCAAAGCCTCATCCTTGACTACAGGAAATCAAATCTAGCAGAAATCTCAACCACTTCCAAGATTTCAGAAGGCATTTTCCTACATACTTTATCATATGATTTTAAAAATGTTGACTCTGTATTATGATCCTTTTCTTCTTCCTTCTTCACCACTCAGAAAATGGATGTAGAGTGGTATATACATCTTGTAAATATATAAATATTCCCTACCACAAGGGCTCAAAACTTGCCTTTAAAAAAAAGTCTGCATTCTCTGTCCAGCGTGATATTCTACATTTCATTTGAGTGAGTTAGTAATTAGGCATTCCTGTGAAATTGTGGCTCAGAGACTTCCCTTAGGCAAAAGGCAAGTTGGGATAATATAGAGCCAAGATGCAACTGTGGAAGGAAGCTGGCCAGAAATGTCACCTTTAATTGTACTTGACCACTACCTGAGTCTAACTGTTCACCTCTGCATACCTTTAAGTATTCAATTTCTTCCTGCTGCTTGTACAAGGTCTCTGTGGCAATGACGTCTGCCTCAGCAACAGTGTTAGCCATGCTTCCAGTGAGCTGGTCCGTCAGCTTCAGAATGACTTGCTGCTTGGCCTGGTTCTTTTCCATCAAGAGCTGCACGTGTTCCGCCAGCTCCTTGATGTGCTCCTCCTTCAAAGCAAGGCTCTGCTCCAGCTCTTTCTTCTCCATGTCCAGCACTCCAACTTGTTTGTTCAGCTCGGCAATCTGCCTCACTTTGTGCCTCATCAGTTCCAGCCTGTCTTTCTCCTTTGCTGTGGCCAGGTAGAGACAAGACTCCCGTTTCTCCTGCTGGGCTGCCTCCAGAGCTTTGTGGAGAAGTTTAACCAGTTCCTGCGGAAGAAAGCACAAAAAAAATGCTTTACTCTGTAGTGAAATGCTTACTGACTTCCACTTTACACTGCATTAAGAGCCAAGTGGGGATTCAAGATGTAGCTAGATGCTTCTGGACCACACATCTGCAGCACAGGTGACATAGAAAAGATGGATTAGCTCTTGGCAGATTGACAAATGACCAAGGGGTCCTGGGAGTAAGAACTGCCTTCAGAGATGTTTAATTGTCTCTGTAAACACAGAAAGTGGGCAGCAACCTCTACCATAGTCCTGAGTGAACAGAAGTAGGTTCAATTTTTGGCTGGCAATTTGCATCAGCTGTTGAGAAAGAGATTGGCAAGGGGGTATTATCACTATTATCCAAAAGTGCAATTTACCTCCCAGATTAACAACATGTTAATGAGTAGCCCTGTAAGAACATGCTGATTTTATTCGGTCAGTCACTGTTTTCCCCTAGATCCCCAAAGAAGGTCATTCATTTAAGAACAAAGAGAACTGTATCTGAAAGCTAGCAACAATGCGGCATAAAAAGGCTTTTGTAATTGTTGGATGTACCAAATAGAATGTAGCAAGCAATGGTTGATAGAGGCACCACTGGCACCCTTCTGAGAGCAGAGAAAAAACATGATACACTTGCATTTAAATATGTATAGCATTGCTTCCATTGTCAAAATTAACATGGTTAACTAGCATACCTAGTTAACAGAACACAAGTCTGTTCTTGTGTTCAGACTTCGTATTTTAATGTCTTTAATGGCCTTTATTCTTGTTATGTATGTTGCCTTGAGTATTTTGCTTTAGGAGGGAAATGTTAGGAATGAGAAGCACTACAGAAGGGCCAATAACTATGAAACAAAGCTTATTGTCATGGAGTAGCTGAGATGGTACACTAGAATATGTCCAGTTCAAGCCATAAACTCACCAAATCACCTTAAGCAAGACTCTATTATCACACTCGTAGGCTCCCTTCAGGAATGATGATACCGACAAGGGCTTTCCCACTGAATTACAAAATTCCCTGCTGCTTTATGCCTTCCTCCTTCACTGCAAGCTTGCAAAAAAGCTTTAAAAATATTTGTTCAAACTGGCCTTTCCTGTATAGATAGCCAAGCTATGAGTTGCATTCTCAAGAACCTCAAACGTGACTTAATTTTCTCCATGTTGATAGGGCTTGTTTTGCCTATTTTTTTTCTTACATTCAGCTCCTTTACGGTTGTAAACTCTGTAAGAATATGTCTTTGAGAAGTAATATAAACATATTAAGCAAGCAACATCTAAATATTACCATTAATACCAAAGGAAAGGAAGTAGGCACAAGACAGGTATAGTTGCCCCCATTGTCAGTCTTTAATAACAAGATTTTATCATGTATGTAGAAAATGCACTTTAGGACTTAATCCAGTGAAGCTGCCCATAATCTATTCATATCTTGGTGGTGCCAGTCTTCTCCCCCACCAGAAGAACACCCCCTAATGCTTCCTCTGAGGCCACTGCAACCTAAGTCGTTCTTTCCGTGCCAGCTGCAAGCCATGGACAGCACTCCAAGTGTGGATCCCCAGCTCTGGACTCAGAAGGAGGAATGCATACAATCCCTGTCTAGGGGCCATTGGTTCACCCTGTGAACATTCAGAAGCGAGTTGGAAGGGGTCAATGAGGCCAATCATCACTTATCACTGTTAGCCTTAACTCAGAACTGCTAACTTTGGCATTAGAGGCCCACGCTGGTATTCCAGCCATGTTCATGATTGTTCATGCTGCAGGATGGTCCTTCTACGACAGCCTAAAGAAGAGACATGTTCCTAAAGATGGCAGATGCAGAAATTTGGGCCCAGAAACCAAATTTAGCCCTTCAGAGTTCCCTTATGTAGTGGAACCAGTTTCTTCCTTCCCCCAAACACAGATCATTTGGTGTCCTCCTGGCTTTTTTGCAGTTTTTCCCTCATTCTGAAAAGTAGAAATACCTCTCATAAAGCTTAATTTCTAGCAGGAAGATCATTAGGCAAAAAGATGCTAACACATTTGGCCTTTGGGCTCCACCCCTTTTGCCTTCGGCCCTGCTCAGCCCAGAATGAGGCCCTCAAATCTGTTTCAAAAATGGCTGAAAGAGGCTCAACATCTCTTGCATAGATAGCAGAATCTGGATGCAGTATTAACAGGGTTTTTTCAGGGTATAAGAAGCATATTAACCTTCCATACTGCCATTTATGTGATGTTTTTATCCAGCCCTTCCTCCACAGAGCAGGGGATGGCTCTTCTCCCTTAATACCCATACACCATTTTATTAGGCTAATGAGACTGAAAATGACTGGCCCAAGGTCACCCACTGCACTCCATGCTTGAATGGGGGCATCAGGCTTGCTCTCTGGTCCCAGCTTGACAGAGTCTCACTATTACCCACACCTGGCTCCCATGCCCTGATGTGTTGGTGAGTCTCCTTGCTAGTTATCGGAAACATGATGGGTGAGTTCTGGAGCCAGTCTTCTCCTCCGTGGTGCCTTTCTTTCAGAGCTCTCCTTCCAGAAAGTTCCTCCAGGCCAGTTTATGGAAAGGGGGCCAACATGCCTAGTTATAACCCTTTAAACTGGTTAGTCTGGTACCGCTGAGGATTTCTGTATGCAGGATTATTACAAGGGCCCCTGCCATGCAGTTGTGATTGCATTTTTTTACTGACATTTTATTTTCCTGCATTTTAAAGGTAAAGGTTTCCCCTTGACATTAAGTCCAGTCATGCCTGACTCTAAGGGGCAGTGCTCATCTCCGTTTCCTAGCCGAGGGAGCCAGCGTTTGTTCCCAGACAGTCTCGGTGGTCATGTGGCCGGCATGACTAAACACCGAAGTGCACGGAACGCTGTTACCTGCCCACCGAAGTGGTACCTTTTTATCTCCTTGCATTTGCATGCTTTCAAACTGCAAGGTTGGCAGGAGCTGGGATAGCGCACGGGAGCTCACCCCGTGTGCAGATTCGAACCGGCGACCTTTTGATCTACCAGCCCAGCAGCACAGCGGTTTAAACCACTGCGCCACCTGCAGTCCCTTTCCTGCATGTTAAACTGTGCTAATGTTAAGTTTCACAAATTCGCCCTGGGAACCGATCTGGCACCAGAAAATAATATCTTCCACAATGTTGTGCCAGTGCTGAAGGCCCTGCTCAGTGGTCGCATCAGGAGATTTCCTTTCAAGAGCTGTGGATCAATACATGCCAAATACACATTCAAGGACAGCCTTACCTTCTGAGATTTCACTTCCTCTTCAAGAATGAGAACTTGGTGCTTCAGAGTGTCTATTTTCTCCTGTCGTGTCCCTTCAGCAAAGTAATGGAAACTACTATTTGGCTTTTTGTTTTTCCTTGCCAAAGGCGTCTTTAGCCTCCTCTTTATGTCTTTTTGCATATCTGAAGTCACTGGCAGGAAAATAAAAAGCATGAAAACCCTGTCATTGCCATGGAAGAAGCACACTGGTTTGGATAATTTGGGAGGACAGATTTTGAGGATCTTACAGATTGAAACTCCCCACCAACTGATCTAGGTTCAGGAAGTTAGGAAGCTTAAAATGAGCAACCCTGCACTTACTCACTTGGAAGTAAGTCCCACTGTGTTGAATAAGGATTATTTTCAGGTCAGTGTACATATGCTTGCAGCCACAGTTTAGTATTTATGTCTGCAATAGTTTCAGGACAGCACACACCAATATGTACTCAAAGTCAGTCGCTTGGGTTTCAGTGAGGGTTACTTTTAGGTAAGTGTTCCCAGAACAATTGCTGCTTTTTACTCATTTCTCCAAATTTATCTTTCACTGGCCCTCATCTACAAACCGCAATGATACACACCAAAGGGGACACACAGAATACCGACCTCAACAGACTTTTTATGTTCTATTGTAAAAATACAATTTTTAAAGCACCTGTATCCTCAGCTTCTGCTTCCACATGCTCTTCATCAGCTACATTTTCAAGATTTTCTTGGGCTCCCACAAACATGCCACTTTCCCTTCGGTTCTGCAAGCTGCTACAAAGGTTATGCACTGTGTTCCTGAAAGCATAGAATCATATGGAAGTGAAAAAGAAGCCATACACTACTTGTCCCAGGATCACAAATAAATCCTGAGTGTTAACTAAACTGGAGAAGCTTAATCTGCGGTGTTAAACTGGTGAATTCAGAATGCCAGTCAGAATTCAAAGGATGGATTACAATCATTGCATGCAACAAATTTTGTGCACACAAAAAAGCCAGGAAATTGTCACATAGAGCACATAAAATCTCAGGGAGACATTTCTAGCTTAGCCTTGCCACTAACCTGTTAGTCTCTGTGTACAGAGAATTACATTTTTATGGAGTAATACTGAATCAACATGAGCTCCCCACTGCTGTCCAAACCAGGACATCCAGTAATGGGCAGGTTTCTCACAACAGCGAAAACAAAGCTTTAGTTATACATGCCAGCTTGCTTGCAAAATAGCAACTGTGATTAAAAGCTATCTCACTAGTGTACACAAATTCTAGGATTCTCAGGCAGAAAGAGGGGGTTTCTCCACTTACCTTTACATGCTTTGAAAACTAAAGAACTGAAAGAGTAACAGCACAAACTTATACTGATTTACTCAGAAGTATGTCCAGTGGAACTCTGTGGGGCTTACACCCAGGTAAGCATGTATAGAAAATATTAATAGTGCTACAAGTACATTAATGGTGCACTCCTTTGCACGCTTAGACAGAAAGATGGCATGCCACTCCCAGCATGGGGCACGGCTCACTGGGACATACGGGGAGTTGTACACCTTCTTTCTCTTCAAACATACAAAAGTTTATGCCCTAATATAAAACAGAAGTTCAACAGTAATCAAATGAATTGGTGGTTGCAGTTAGGCATGGTTTTGTCTATTCATGTAAATATTCTTCACAAAAGACTGGATTCTGATGCCTTCCCTTCATAAATCATGCAGAGTATATAATATGCCTTGTTCCTATCATTTCGCTGCTTAGCCACGGGGCAGGCAAAGTGTGAGGAAACTTCATCTCCTCTGTTCCCACCTTCTGAGAATCTCATTCAGCAATTCTTCTGGCTATTTTAACCAGATATTGCTTATGCACTTCCAAACTTAGCATATCTTTGCAGCCTTTAGGGCTAAACAATGGTTTTAAATGACAAGAAGGTGCATTCAACTCCTAGTACTTCATTCTACTCAGCATATATAAACCCTGGAGGGAAGCTGGGGTTTGCAGTAACCCTTGCTTCCCTGTCTTGCTGAATTTCTGCACAAGGCTGCATCCAATGCTGCAACGTAATCAAGTGTGGGGGCTCCTACTGCCTTCAGTAGATCTTTGATTTAGCAGATATTGCACCTAGTTAAGTACAAACTCACATGACCTGGGTTCACTCAGGGCTGGGCCATGCACACATGCTCATGATGACAGTATGTCTTGCATACATGAAAGAATCATCACAGATAAACATAGAAACATAGAAACAGAGCAAGTCAGAAGGGGCCTCTCAGACCATCTAGTGTGACCCCCCCCCCCTTACACTGCTAGGAACATGATGCATTGTTCTTGAGCTGCATCACACATTCAACACTAAGCAGAAAAGATACTGCTCTCAAAATTGCCACATTTATTTGCACTCAATCCATTTTGGAATAAAATGGATGGGTTCACACAACAGGACTACCCGTACTGCAGCACAAACCCTCTAGTGTGGACTGTCTGCTCAAGAGCTCACAATGTGCCCAATAGACAAATGCCCACCTCACGGGTGCTTTCTCACCACCTCCTCAATTGGTCCTCCCACAGGTGTGCCAATGCACCCCTCGGGAACGTTCTAGTCTCTCCCCATCCCTGCTAATATGGGGCGCCTGAATGGGCTTGCTGCAGTAGTGGGAAGCAGGGGCCGTTGCTGCTGATTTGCAAGGTGGCAGCAAAGAGATTTGCAAGGGGAAAGCTTGCAAAGAAACATGACAACTCACTGTGAGTTGTCACAGTGTGTGAACCAACCAAATTCCTCTTCAGGGACAATTCTTCTGGCCAGAAACCCACAAAAATGAACTCAACCAATGCAGGTGCAGTTCTGCAGAGAATCCAGGTGGAATTCTGCTGGCTGGACTCAACGGGAAGCAGCAGGACAGGCTCTAGCTCCTGGCTGCCCAGTCCCTGACTCCAAGCTGGAAGGAGGTTCAGAACTCTCCTAGCACAGGAGGGGGAAAAGGCAGCAGACCAACAAGATCAGAGCTGGGGCCAACAACTCTGACACTGTCCAGACCACAGCGGGCCTGCTGGGGACCTTCCCACCCTCACTGAAGGAGTGTTCTGCACCTCAGTGTTTTAAAACTTAGCATTAGCCATTAAATCCTGAGCATACCTATTCAGAATTAAGTCCCACTGAGGTCAGGAGTACAGTTTCAATCTTATTACCACATAGGAAGCAGTGGCTTCTGTGCTTTCAAGTCATGTTCCTTTATCTTTTCATAAATATACTCTCCTTTTTAGATTATTATAACTTCTTATAAAATGTTTATAAAAGTAAAAAGTACATTTTAGATGCTTTGACCTTGCCTATGCACGTCTCCAAGCCGACCGCTATGTGTTCATACAGCAGCCACACCTTCAGTGCCTGTTTCAGCCTGCTCCAACCTGCCGCCCTATAGATCAGGTGGTGGGCAACTTCTTTGGGCTCCAGGTGCATTTGGCTACTTGAGAAATTGTCATGGGCATCAACACAAAGTGGCTGCCATGCAAGGAGCAGCTGACCACCTTGGGCAAGAAACTGAGCATGAGGCAAAGATGGATTCTGAGGCACAACACCCTACATTGCCCCTTTGAAGCCAGTTTTCAGCACCAACAGATACCCATTTCACAGCAATTTCTGCTGTTGCCAAATAATATCTGATGATGATGATGATGGATTGTTTAAGTGGGAAGGCTAAGGCACCTTGCCAGGCAGATTGATACCCATAGGAACCACATTACCCACCCCTGCTCTAATGGTCTTTGAACTAAAAATCTCATCCTCCTGGACCATTGGCCCCACTGGCTGAACATGATGGGACTTAGATTAAAATTGATTGTAGACTAAAACACCTGCAGGCACCAGGCCAGATAAGGCCAGAATGTTATGGCACAAAAGGGCATTTCCCAGTCTTTGAGGAGCCAAAATCTCTGTTACTGATGCCATAGGCTGCTTTTCTGAAATTTAATTGTATGAAACCATTACTGTATTTCAATCCAGGGATGCTTGAGGGAGAGGTTCTGAAGAACGATGGATGACTGTGGTGCTGGCAGGCAGGCTGCTTTTAGGCCAACCACATCAGTGGGAGTTTTCACAGGTGGTAAAAATTCATGTTCTGCTTCAGCTAAAAAAAAAAAAAGAGGAAAAGTATCAGTGACAGAATTCACGCGTATTCGAGCTAAAGTTATTTTGGCACGGCGACTTCAGGCAAGCCAAAGAAGCTAAAAGAAGCAAGCAGTGTATCCTTTGCTTCCCCTGTGATGCAAACAGCACCATTCATGTTAGAGCAAATGCAAGACAGATATCGGTTCCTGCATACTTTGAAACTGTTTCTGTAGGGGGTATGCAGAAAAGGGCCTGCCTCAGGTGAGGAGGCCAACTGCAAGAACTCTGGCACTGGAGGCAGGCTCTGGAGATGCAGCCTTGGCAAGCAAGGCCTGGTGGATCTGCTTTTGGTATTGCGGCCATTTATGGGATCCATCCAACAAGTGGATGCCTGCCTGCAACTGGACCTCTGCCCCTCTCCTTTTCCCTGCACCTCCCTCAAAGCTGCTCTGGGGGATCCCTCAACACTTTGGAACTGATTCAGGGGACACAGGAAGAGGGGTGGTGCAAGGCAGAAGCTCTTCCGCCAGAGGCAGATGCTCCACAGACAGAGCAACACCCTCGCACACAGGCCTGCCTCGTCTAGATGGAGACTACGAGAGCAGCTTGCTTTTGAGCCTAGCCCAACAGCAAGCAAAGAAAGCCTGAGCTGCACAACTTGCTGAGGCTCAGCCAAGAGTAAGGCTGACAAAGCCGTCTGCAAACACCTAATTTAATGCATTCTGTTCCCGAAAACCCCACAGAGCCTGAGCTCAGCTCGTCTTGGTCTCCCACCCTTCAGGATAAGAGATGGCAACGAGATTGGGTGATGTGGTCTCCGTGACTCACTAAGGCTTCTCCAGCACCAGTTGACGTGGCACTGCTGGTGGTATTTTTTAAATGTTTTGGATTTAGCACCAGTGCAGCAAATCAAACATACAGGAAGGTCCTGGCAGATGTGGTACAGTGCAAACAGCCTTCAAAATACCACTGCTGCTTATGATACGGGCTTATGAGCTTGTGTACATAAACTGGTAGGGTGGCCACCATTTCAAGGATATGTAATAGGGGAGAGGAGTGTGACTACTGCTTTCAGGCCAGCGTGTCTTACTGCACTATTGCTTTCAGCAGGGTTCCCCAAATTGGTGTCCTCCTGATGCATTGGACTACCATCCCCATCATCCACAGCCAGCATGGCCAAGAGAACTGGAGGGCACCATGTTGAAGAAGGCTAATCCAATCTGGGTGGGGGCCGAGCATAACGATCGACTTGCAACCTCAAAAGGAACTGAGGCATAAAGTTGCGTTATAAACGGCACCCTCCTTTAAAATGAGGCTTCGGGAAGAATGCAATACAAAAGGGCTGTAATCGTTAATAATTTATTGAGAAAATAGAAACAAATTATAATTAATCAACAAAAACTGTCCAGTTCTCAACAAGTCGCAATCATGCAGGGATTTTCTTTTTGTTCCCATCCGTAGAATCAGTCCCCAGCTCAATGTGAAGCAAAAAGCCAGGAAACTGCCTTAGACTAAGCTCTGCTCCATGTAGCTGGCCTTGTGAGCACCGAGTGGCAGCAGCCTCCGGGGTTCCAGGCAGGCTGCAGACTGAGCCTGGCTCTTCCTGCGTGCAAAGCAGGGGCTCTGCCTCCCTGACCTAGAGCCCGCGCACAGAAGGCCAATGTATGACGGACTTACTACTGTTAAGCTGGGCCTCGGCCACAGAAGGCGGGGAAGCATCCTCTGTATCCGCCTCCACCAGAGTCCCAGGCTGCTTGTTGCAGAATTCCCAGCGCTTCATCTGCAGCTGTTGTAACCAGTACATCATGGCCTGCTTGTTGACAGCCTGCAGTTCAAGTTTTTCAAAGAAAAGAACGAAGATCAACACACAGTCTTCCCAGTTCATGCAATGCCTAAAGTTATGGCTGAATACTGCCACTAATTCTATGGCATAACGTCCTGGGCTTTGGAAAAGCTGGCCCACCAAACCTTTTTCTAGGGAGGAACTAGGAGGGTCAGTCCATATCAGTCATATCCCTGCCTGTTTTTTGCTTAGGCCATGCAAGTTGGTGGTGTTGTATCCGAGGAGGAGGAAGAGGAGGGAAATCACCAGAATAATTATATTTTACATCCTGCTTTCTGGTACCTGTTTTATAAACCATTTAACACATCTATTCTATCACTTGCACCAGCATTGGATTCAATCCTGGGCCTGATTCAAGGTGTTGGAGCTTAACTAGAAAGCTCTAAATAGTTTGGGGCAAGACCACCTCTTCCCATATGAACCTGCCTGCAGGTTGCAGTCATTATCTGCATCCCTACAGTATGTTCTCTCACCAAGAGGTTCAGTTGATGGGAACATGGGAGAGGGTCTTTTCCATGGCAGTACCCCATTTATAGAGCTCCATCCCAAAGAACATTATACAAACCCTACTGTAGATGACATTTAGAAAAGCAGTGAGAATTCTGCCTGTCTCTTACTGGCTTTTAATTTGAGACTGAATGTTTTAGTGCTGCTCTTCTTGGTTTTAATACTCTTTCCTTTGTTCTTTTTAAACGGTTTTGTGGGGCTTTGTTTTGCAAACTGCGTTAAGTCAGTTTCCCTGCAAAGCATAAGAAAAATAAGAAAAAAAGATGTTCCAGATACTGAGGTCAGTCTTTAGGTTTAATAATGAATTCATTAGAGACCTATTTTTAAGGTAATTTCCTGAAAACAAGAGCTTCCTCCTCATCACTGATAATCAGGGGATTTTGCAAGGGGAACGCAATGTTGTGAAGGCAATGCACATAAAGGATCTGGTACTGCTCAGTCATCCTTGATCATTGCCACTAATAAAAAAGCAAAAAAGCAAAAGAAAAGACACCAAAGGCTGTAGCTCCATCTGCAAATTTCCAAGGCCTCCATGCCACAGAAGTCCTTAAAGCTAGGTGTTTTTTTGCTCTCAGAGTGAGAATATCAACTTGGCACCCATCACGGTTTGTTGGGGTCAGCATCCCTGCTGATCCCAGAACCCAAAGTCAGGAGGGAGCAAAGTATCAGTCAGAGAAGGGTGCAAGGCACTGGGAGAGGACTTAGAGAGAGCCTCCAGCTATGGGGTGGCATACAAATGCAATCAATCAGTCAATCAATCAATCAGAAAAGCCAAAGGACAGGTCCACAGAGAAGCAGCAATCTACACTGGGACACACAACTTAGATGGAAGAGCAGAACTGGGTGGCATGGGAAAGCACTACAGGCTCCAAGTGTCCCGATCCAGTGCAGAGTTCACTGGTGGGGCATGCAGTGCTGGCTAAGGTGGTGCTTCTGGGTAGCAGTTCAGTCTGCACTTCCCCTGGCAGAAGTGGCAGCCCAGGAGACTAACTAGCCTCCCAAAGTTCCAAAACCTCTACTCAAGGAATGGGGAATGTGGGGCATATAAGATACTGTTGTGGTCCAACACCCATCAGCCCCAGGCAACATAACCATGGGTCAGGGATGAGAGGGCTTTTATTCCAACTATATTTATAGGGCCACAGCCCTGCAGTACACAGCCCCAGGGCCCATCTCATGCTCGGTTTTACAGTCACTGCCTCTCCCTAAGACAGGTGCACGGCAGGTGTATGGTAGGTGTAAGTCCCTTTGGACTTGGCACAGATTAAAATGACTGCCAGACAGGAGTTTCATCAGAAAGGTTTCTGGGCAGCCCTTTCTGTCCACACTGGAAAGGGTGTCTTTCGGGTTCTTCATTTGGAGAGAGGGTGCGGGTCCCTTCCAGTCGAGCAGCTGGATGCCAAAGCAGCATCTTCACTGGGGAGAGTTCACCTTGTCGCTGAAGAAGTAGGCCCCCCCCCCGCCCCGAGGCAAGACTCTCCCTTTTCTCCTTGACCCACAAAGGCACCTGTAGGGTGCGAAAGTCCCTCCCACTGTACCTTGCCAACAATCAATGCACACAAGCAGGCTCGTCACACCAGAGCTGCCAGGCCCTGCAGGTGCAAAACGGCTTCTTGGCTCAAACTGAGCTGCCAGAAGGAGAGCAGCGAGACACCGAGGCATGCCGGACAGCTGCAACCTTGGCCGCTCGGTTCCCCGCTACTATCCATATCCAGCCATGCATCATCACACATACCTTAAGGACAAAGTCTTTGCCAGGGGTCCTGACTTCAAAGACGCCTTCATCTGCTCCCACCTTAAGATCAAAGCTAGCGCTGGAAATGTCTATGTGCCCCAAAGGGGTAATGTCTTGTGCTGTCCTGTAATAAAGTAAGCGGCATTTGTTTTCATCATAGAAGAACCAACGTGACTTCCAGGCGTTGATGGGCGCTTTAGCAGAGAATTTATTCAAATAGCCACATAGCTGTTTCTTTGGGGTTTCCTTGTCAGGCTTCAGGCATGTGTTTTCCCAATCTTCATGGCCAGGAGCTGCATCTCCTTCTGGGGCACAATCGCTGCCACTTCTACCATCTGTCGCTTTTTCCTCTTCTGACTGATTTGACGTTCCAGGCATAAGGCCATCTTTGACCTCAGAATCCAGATCCATGCTCCCTTGGAGGTCAGATCTTCCGTGGCTGGAGTACTAATGGAGAAGAGAGACAAACAGAAGCAGCTTAAGAAATGTTTCGTGGTAAAATCTAAACTGCACACATGCAAGACTTTCTTTTTCTAATAGCTGCCTAAAGTTAAGCTTCTAGATTGCAACCTAAATGTGAATGAATCCAAAAGCCAGAAAAGCGACCAATCACCCTGAAATGCCTGCATCAGCCCCACTTCAATGAATGGGAGCTGCTCTGTCAAGTTTCCTCGACTGAAATGCTCAGATATCGCTGTTATTGAAAGGACTCCAAAGGTCAGCGTCTTACCAACTTCCTCCCGCAAGTCAGAACCACCACTACCTCTTCTCTAAGCAACAGTCTGACATGTGCCAAGAAGATCACTGATATGGAAGAGAGAGAGGAAGGTCAGTTCCTTCACTCCCGACCCTGTGCACACACTCATGCAAGCATTTTGCACAAGCTTTTATTGGCTTGCCCCTCACTCCCTGGGCAATCTGGGCTAGATTGCCTCCAAAGGAATGCCTCCCTTTGCGGGGGGGGGGGGACAGTTCACTGCCCTTGCAAGAGAAACCTTGATCTCCCGCCCCACTACAGCAGTTCATTTTCTTAGCAACGCCAACATGATTGCAGTACCATTATAAAGTACCACAGCCGCTGCTGTGAGGGTTCACTTTACTCCCATTTCAATGAATGGTTATCAACTGGAGCCAAAAAGCTTCAGAGGTGTGCGGGTGAGAGTCGATTACTGGTAAATTCATTGCATTTATTTATTCATTTATTTATTAAAAGAATTTCTACTCCATCGTTTACCGAGGTCTCAGGATGGGTAGGAATTCATGGCTAGGAATGGAAGGATTAAGCTGTCCCTTCCTGCCTAGAAGTCCTAATAAGAATCAGAAACAGCCAACTGGAAAGAGAGGGAGCGGTGGGGATGTAGTTGTCATTTGACCTTGGAAAGCAGACTTCCCCAACTTGGTGTCTTTCAGATAGGCTGAGCTGCAATTCCCCGAATCTCCCAACTATCCGGAGGGTATCATGCTGGGGAAGCCTTTGCACTCTCTTACTTCTACGCACACTTTTTCTTTTGCTTCCAACACCAAGTGTGTTTGTATTTCCACACACACACACCCCTTTGCACTCCCTGGGCACGCACAGCCGAAGTTAACTACTCCGTCGCATCACATCGGGAGAATTTCACAAAGCTTTACTCCACGATCCACGCGCCTAGCCTGCAAGATACCACAAGACTCCGTGTCGTGTTTAACTGGTGCCCCAGTGATTCAACGCGGCATGACCAGCCACCAGGCAGGCACAAGAGGAACGACAAGCCCTATCATGCGCGCACAGACACACGCTCTCGCTCTCTTTGGATGCGGCGGGGGACTCCCCACAGCACAGGGCGCGCCTTACCTCCGTGCAGCTCTGCAGGCATTCCCCAAGCAAGCCAGCAAAGCGTCCTGACTTTCTGCAGCCCCGCAACCGCACGTCCCGCTTCCTGCCGCAGCGGGCGGGCGGGCGCCGACAGATCATACGGTGCAAGCGGGCGCCGCTTCCTGGTCGGTTCGGGGCGGGGCGGTGCCAGGCGCTGCCGGCATGGTGCGGGAGCAGGCGGAAAAGCGCACACTGCTGCGCTCCACCGCTCCGGGATTGGCCGGAAAAGGGAAGGGAAGGCGCGACCTCTTAAGGGCCGCCTGCGATGCTTCCCCAAGGCGAGTGCCTCTTGCAGCCCGATTCGGTGCTGCGATGGACTCTGCCACGCTTGCTCCTTATTTGATTTTGCAAAGCCAACAGAAGAGTCCTGTGGCGCCTTGTGGACGGACGATTTTTTCATGCTGTAAAATGCACTACTGGCAACTTCATCGGATGCTAATCTCCACTTGGCCATGAAGCCCAGTGAGTTGTTTTGGGCAGTCGCTCTCTCCCAGTCTTACCTACCTCACAGGGCTGTTGTGGGGAGAAACCTGGAATGGAAAAGTACCAAGTCACCTTAAAAAAAGATGGGATATAAATGCAAAGTCTTAATGACAAGTGCCACAAAATTCTAAATTGTTTTTGCTCCTAACACGCCTATCCTCTGGAAATCATGATTTTATGGCATTCATTGATCTAAATAAAGGTATTGCCCAACTGGATGGAACATTCGTCCGCGTTTACTTTTTCTTATCTCGTGGTTGGGGAAAGGTCGGACACGCTCCTTGCGGGCAGCGAGGCGCAGAACATAGGCGGGTAAGGGCATAATTTGATGCGTGCTGGAAGAGAAAAGACGTCCTATAACACGCAGCATAGCCCTGCGTGTTGGCCGGGGACTGCCGGAAGCTGTAGGCCTCTTTATCCTGTGTAATCATTGCGCTTTAAAGGAACTGCTTGCCAAGAGTAATGCCAGGATGAGATCTGGTTCGTTGTGATGTGCGGAATGTGCTCTTGCTTGTGCTTCTGGAAGAGCACTAGTCACATAAAGAGAAAAGGTCGCTCTTCTTCGCTATTTGCAAGCCCAGGCGCGTAGCTTCGCGAGGACGCCCTTGGTAGCACCAATGAACACACGATTCTGTGCCTGTCTATGCAGAAGTCAGAACCGTTGAGGGCGAAGAGGGCTTACTCAAGGTGCTTTACTCATAGGTTTGCCTATGCCTGCGGGTCCTGGAGTGACGAATCATAATTTAATTTTATTGGCAAGTAGTAACAACGTTAAAGTGTTCGAAGCACTTACACGCCATCTAGTAATGTAGCAAGCCTTGTAAAGAAAAATTTACTTATTATCTGCATATTTGGGGGTAAAGCTGAGAAACACCATCTAGTCAGTTCATGCAGGGCTGTTTAAACGGAATTTTTCACGGGAAGTGGGGAAATGAACTCAAACTTTATAATCAAGTGAAAACATTTTAATCCACTTTAAATAATTGAACATTTTAATTTAAATAAATGTCATAAAACATGCCTTAATAACCCATTATTGCAATTTAAAGAAACTTGGCATTTACATTTCACTAGAAATGTCCAGAACAGCAAAATAATTTGTTTACAAATTTCTGCTCAGCATAAGCCTCTGAAAAAGTCTGATGCAATCTCTTGCCTTTTTGCCTCTTGCTTTTCTTCAAATACAAACCAGGAACAAGCAATATTAAAAGGACACTTAAGAGGTTGGGGTTTTGAATGTATGAGGTGGATTTCTTTATATAGAACAACACCATGAGTTCATAGAAGAGAAGTTGAAAAAAGGGACCTGTCTTTGTGGTTAACAGATCCTGAGCAGGCTTGTTGTATTCATAAAGATTTCTGAAGAAAAAGGAAGGGTTCAAATCACAGTCCACCTCCTCAAGATTCTTTGGGGGAAAGCCATGATAGTTAAGCTGGCATAATACTGAAACCTGCTTGCATGGTGTAGGCAGGGCTTAAGAACTCATGCAAAGATGATGGCTTCCTTACATGGATATAATTCTTTCTGTGAAGAAAGTGACACAATTGAATATGCACTAGTTTGGCCATATGTACACACTCATCATGATTTTCTAGAAGATTTAAAACAAGTTTTGATTGATGCTAGATCCTGAACAGAGGAATTGTGATTTCCAAAACAACTGAGTTTCTAATGGTCCTAGGAAAGTTGTAATGGCAAATGCTTTTCTTGGAATCACTGATTTAGAGTTCTTACATTAAATCTTTCCCTCTAAAACAGCCTGAATTGGTCAAGAGGACTGATATGTAACCCAAGAAACATCAAATAAAATAGCAAATGGAGGCCAATGGAGTGTGTGGAAGCTTTAAAATGGAGGTGTCCAACCTTTTGGTTTCTCTGGGCCACACTGGAAGAAGAAGAATTGTCTTGGGCTACACATTAAATACACAAACACTAACAAAAAAAGGTCTGTATATAGTATTCGTGATATTATACCACCACAGATAAGCAAAAAAGCCCTCACATATTTATTATTTATTTATTTGGGATATTTCTAGCCCGTCCAATCACTTTTCATCTTTGGACAGCTCACAGCAAAATCAATAAATAAATACAACAATATAAATATAAACAACACAAATACCCCAAACAATAATAAACTAAATATCCCACGACTGAAATAAAAATAAAATAATTATTTAAAATAGTTAAAAATAATTATAAAAATAATTAAAATCTATTAACATACTAATCCTAATTATGCAGTGCCCCATTTGGAGAGTCTTTTAAAATCATCGAGCAGGTCCCAAATTTGCAATCCCTAATATAGAAAATGAACATAAGTAAGCAATAAAACTTCATTGATTTTTTAATATTTTATTATAAAAGTAAAAGAAAAGAGGGCAACATAAAATGAGTGGGATATTTGACATTGTATTTGAGAAACTAATGCATCAATATCTGGTTCGATGGAAGTAGTAGCAATTCTCAGAGAGTTAGTTCTCAAGGTGCTCATCAGATATTTTGCTTCTAATTTTACTCTTAGTGTGTTTCATTCTTGAAAACAGTTGCTCACAAATGGAAGCTGCACACCACTGTAAAACTGAAGCCACACGTGCGTACAAATATCAAGACCATACGTACATTTATTTCATGTGACATGGCAACACGATGTTGTCCTCAAAGTTCATGCTCGTGAGCCACACAATCGAGTTGCAAAAGAAAATCTCATAAAAATTTTATTTTATTTATTTATTTTATTTATTTTTGGATTTATATCTTTAAGTAAGTTTATGATTTTGTGTTGAGTGACATTCATAGCCATCCTGGGCCTCATGTGGCTCGCTGGCTGTGGGTTGGAGAGCCCTGCTTTAAAACAAGTAGAACATTTTTCAGCCCAGGGTCCAAATTCCAATTCAGAGAAGCTTTCAGGGCCATGTTACAGTGGAAAGTGAGGCTGAAAGCAAAGGGGGTGTGGCATAAAGTATCCTCAATCCCAGACTATTTTAGTGAAAATATTTTTCTTTAGGAAATAAGTCTTCAGGGAGTCGTGATGTCAGCCCAGAGGAAAGAGGTAGGGCCAACTGAGGTACCTCAGATTTGTTTATTGCAGTGTTGGGGACTCATAAATGGCCTTGTAGCAGCTGAGGACCTGGTTACAGGGACAACTGCTAAAGGGAGACTAGGTTGGTATTAGTGGGCCTGTACTGCAGATGGGGAAATGATGCTGAATGGACAGCAGAGGGAAAGAGAGAACCAGAACCTGCCTGAGTTGAATAATGGCACAGCTTTGCTTAAAAAATCATGGTTGAAGCAAAGGACTGTAACACATCACTGAGGAAGTGCAGATGGGGAGACTGGGGGTTACGACTCTTCCCCTCCTCCCACAAACACCCTACCACCACCTCCCTTTTCTCTGTTAAAGTTGGCTCTTAAGACTGGACTCAGAAATTTCTTGCAATGATTTGAGACTTGACTTGTACTTGAAAGTAAAGACTTGAGACTTAACTCGAGACTTGGAATAAAGGACTTGAACACATCACTGGTTTTCTGAGACCTCAGGAGGGACAAATTTGGCCTCTGGACCCAGGGCTTTGCACTCCTGCTTTAAGATAGGATTGTGATATAGCCAGTTTTTACCTTGTGCTCAAATAAATTACCAAAATAAATCCTGAAGAGTGCACATTAATGAGCAAAGACTGTTTATTTCATTTCATTTTCTAATGTAGAAAGAAACAGATGAAACAGCCTAGGAACAGTGAAGCAGAACATTAATCTGCCATCCAGATGTACTAGACTGGCAGGCAGAGGGAAGGAATGTCCCATCAGAGAGTATCCACCAGTCAGTCCCTCAGGTGAGATCTAGCAACTATAGAGATCAAACTCCACCATAAATCCGGTCAGCAGCAGCCTCTTGTGGCTGTAAAGAAGCACTGCAGAAAATATCAATCCAGTGTTTTTATGGTACCCAGAGCTCAGCTCTTCCAACAATGCACCCCAAACCTTTTATAAATGGGGTATGTTTTTGAGTGGGATATACTGGCAAGCACACCTTGCTCTGAGGCAGATGTGTACAGATTGTCTCCATCATCCCCCAGAACCATGGTTAGGTTTTCTCCAAGTTCACATCCAGTCTTCCCAGTATCACTCAGGGTAAATCTGAGAGTATTTTCTGGACAATGAATGCTGAAGCTTCTGGGATTTCCCTACTGCTTGGCTATAGTGGAGGCTGCATCAGACCAGTCCATGATCCCTCCCTTGGGATGACCGCACTTTTCCACTTTTCCAACATTCCTATGTTCTGGTGAGCCCAGAGTGATGGATGATAGCTTACATTTTCAAGGGACATGTCAGCCCCTCCGCTGTGATCACAATATAGTCAAGCACACTGTTTGGGAATCCCTAGTCAACAGAGATGGGGCTTCATCTAAAAGAGAAACAACATTCAGAGCTTAATTTGCAAGGTGTCGTTATGCAGTGAGGCTTCTATTCATCTGATTGAGGGCATTATCAAGAGATGGCTGCAATCCTATACGCACTCATCTGAGGCTCACTTGAAGTCACAGAGACTTTCTTCTGATCAAACATGTGGAAGATTGTGCCATGGATCTTAAATGTACTGCTCTAAACCAAAACAAAAAACCCTACCCAGTTTTTCTTTGGATCTGTTACCTGGCTTAAAATCTGCTGTGTTACAAAGAGTGCAGTCCTAAACCTCAAAACTTGGGGGAATATGGGCATCCCATGCAGAGTGGGAGTAAGAGTGGAGGCCATCTTCACTTCCACCTCCACATTTCTGCTGTGTGGCCCTTTTTACCCATCCGTTTGGGGCAGATCAGAGGCAGATGGAACCAGACAGCAAGGTTCTTTGCTGGCTGTGGCGGGAGGAGGGGGGATTGAGGTCCAATTTCCAGATCTGAGGTTGGTTCTCAATCTGCATCCTTAAAGCTGGGAATCTGACTGATCTCATATCCCGCCCCTGTTTCCTTCTCAAAATGTCTGAAGGCCATAGGATCACTCCCTGAAAGTATTTCGTTAGTGGGAACACAGTACAGAGCAAAGGGCTCATCTCATTATTATGCAGAAGTCTTCATTCACAATCTTAATACTGCAGAAAGACTGGTATGGGACAAGGCCATACCAATCTATCAGAAACATTTCCCCACTTCCCATGTTGATTGATCAGTGCTGAATGTTACTGAAATCTTATCCACTTTGTACATCTTGGTTGGTCCTCATACTGTATTGTCTTCCATCTCAATTTAGAGTACAGTGATGCCTCATATTTCTAACATAATTTGTTTCAGGAAGCTGTTTGAACTCGGAATCATTCAAAGTCCAAATTAATTTTCCCCATTAGAAATAATGGAAAGTGAATTAATCAGTTCCCAGACCCCAAACAATAACCATTCTGATAAACAGCAAATATGGCCCCCTGAAACAAATTACATTTGAAGTACGAGGCACCATTGTGTTAGAATTTATGTTAGTAATGTTATGCTAGTGCATTTACTGCACTTTAGTAAGGAGTGATTTTATATATATAAACAGTGCTTTTTTTGTAAAAAAAGAAAAAAAAAAAGGTGCCGGAACTCATGTCTTGGGATCACACTTTTATACAATGGTCGCCGCCAGCAGTAAGCACTCAGAGCGCGACCACACGACCAATTCCAAGTTGAGCAGCGTCCCAAGCCGAGCAGCGCCCTCACAATCAGCGCCGACAATCAGAGCCGACACACAAGCAGCCCGCAGGCACTATGTTAATGATTTTTGCCGCCGACCTGCTATGCCCAACAGGGCGAGTCACAATCACTTGGAAAAATCCGTCAAAAAAAGGCGCCAGAACGCTGTTCCGGTGCATTCTATGACAAAAAAAGCCCTGCTTATAACCAAAAAATAAAGCGAAAAAAGCACTGAAAACACACAAGTATTATGCAAGAGATGTTTCACAACAAGACTTGGGCGCACAACAGATAAAGTTTACACTGCGACTGCATTTTTTTCACTTTATGTGCAGTTTGAGTTCAAACTTCAGAGCATATATATAACCATTTGACCAGAGAACATCTAGCATGTTGCAAGAAATGAATTAAATAATTCAAGGTTTGTTGAAATGTAGGAATGTGAAACATGAATCCTAGTAGAATACTAAGCAAATTCCCACCACTTTGTTTTCAGGGACAGCATGTTTATTCAGAAAGCCACTTGGATGGCTGGGGAACACAGGGCTTTTTTCTGCCTAAGCATGGGTAATGCTGGCCAGTCTTCTAGAATTTGACACTATTTTTTGGTCTTTTATTATTCTTCAGGTGTAAAACAAAAAAGCTCACCTGTAGAGTATATGTTATTTTCCTCCATCAATTTAACTAGCTTTTTAAAATTAAATTGTTCGTTGTTTAATCTTTATTTAGTGCAATGTAGCAAAATGCTATATAGCTGCATTTCCTCAACCTGGTGCCTTCCAGATGTGTTGAACTATAACACCCAGAATCCCTGACTATTGGCCCTGCTGTCTGGGACGAATGGGAATTGACGTCCAAGCCGTCTGGAGGACGCCAAGCTGGTTTCAATCCTAACATTGCTTGGAAGAATGGACGCGATGCGATTTCTATTGAGCACGCGCATTGTGGGCTGTGCTGCCCTCGCTCGGTGTGGCTTCCGAATATCATTTGAGCATGCGCTTTTGCCAGCAGAACCGTCCGCATGCCGTTTCGGCTTCACGATCGCACTGCGCATGCTCCACGCTTGCTTTGCCCACACGCTGGCAACATGGCAGACGCGCGGCGTTTTTAGTCAGGTTACCCGCGTGCAATTGGAAGTCGCTTGTTGGAAGGTAAGTGTGCAGTGCGGATCTCGGAGAAACTCTGTTCGCCCCTCCGGCAGAGTCTGCTTTCACACGTCAACCTCCTTATACACAGAACGCAGGTAAAAGGGTAGGGTCCTTCTTTGAAAAAGGCACAGCCCGGCCACCCCCGTCCTTTAACAGCGAGGTTAAGAGCCCGGTGCAGTCCTGGAGGGCCAGAGGTGTTGAAATAAGTTCCCAGGTTACCGAATAACTCCCCCTTGAGCCTTCCGGATCGGGGTAGTGACGGTGGTGGAAAGGGGCAGGAAAGTAAGGAAAACGGATCTGCTGGGTCAGGCCAAAAGTCGGCTTCGTGCAGAATCCTGTTTTTTCCACCAGTGGGGAGACCGATTCTCCCCCGAAGCCCCCAAGCAGGACATGAAAGCAACAACAGCCCTTGTCCGGTCCCCTTCCACATCTGAGGGAGCATCAGTGTATTAGTCTGACTCATAGCCAATGATAGTCTTCTCCTCCTCCGTGAATTTGCCTCGTCCCCTTTTAAAGCCCTGCAAGTGCTCACTATAACTTGTGGCCCTGATTTTAATGAAGTGTCACAGGACTCACATGTCTTCCTTCTGGCTGCCCTGCATCTGTTACTAAGCAATTTCAGAGAGTAAGTTCTAGTATTAACATGAGTGAATTCATCTCTCAATTTGGCAGGTGAAGTCAGTGCTGGGCTGAAGAGTAAAGGATGAAAAAAAGGTTGGGTAGCACAGCAATAGGATCAGAAAATGTTGGCTATTCTCGACAAAGTTCCTCCCAACCTGCTCTCTTTAAATGTCCCTACATTTTATCTTTTGCTGCCAGTACACGAGGGTTTGCAGGGCTTGGGGTGATGTGAAGTTAGGGTCCTGTCACTGTCCCCTACATGGGTGACTGGGGATCTGGTGAGTAATATGGAAGGGTTGGTGCCCCCACCCCTCATTTTCTTTGCTAAAATTGCTTCCCAAAAGGAAAATCTTGAGCTGCACAGTTGTATGTCATTGTGATCCATTTGCATGGGGCATGCTGCTGTAGGACCCCTCTGTATTTTCCATGCGTGTATGTATGTGCATGCACACAGGTTTTGTTGCTTAAAGTCACATTCCATGACATTTAGAAGCCTATCAGGGTACACCCTGACATTTCTGAAGTGGAAATTTGATAGCACTGTGGCAGAAGGGTTTTAGAACGACAACAGGATGGCGTTCAATGTGGATAAGTGCAAGGTCTTGCACTTGGGGCATAAGAATAGCTGTCATAAGTACAGGTTAGGTGACAAGTGGCTGGAGAGCAGCACTTGTGAAAGGGACCTCAGGGTACTGGTTGACCGCAGGCTAAACATGAGTCAGCAGTGTGATGCGGTGGTCAAGAGGGCGAATGTCACCCTTGGTTGCGTAGCCAGAAGTGTGGCTTCTAGATCAAGAGAGGTATTACCACGACTCTGGTGCGCCTGCAACTGGAGTATTGTGTTCAGTTTTGGGCCCCTCATTACAGAAAGGATATAGCCAGGTTGGAGTCAGTGCAGCGTAGGGCCACAAGGATGGTGGCTGGTTTGCAGGGGATGCCGTATGAGGCAAGACTGAGGGAACTGGGTCTCTTCAGCTTGGAGAAGAGGAGACTCAGAGGAGATATGTTGGCGACATACAGGTATGTGAGGGGGTGTCACATGGAGATGGGGAGAGAGGCCTGTTCTCCCCTGCAGAGGAAGGCAGGACGCGCTCCAATGGAGCAAAGTTCAGGGAGCCAAGGTTCAATTTGGATGGCAGGAAGCACTTCCTGACAGTTAGGACCCCGAGGGCGTGGAATGGGCTTCCACGGGAGGTCGTTGAGGCCCCATCGGTGAGGGTGTTCAAAGACAGGCTGGACATGCACATGGTGGGCATGTCATGAGCGGAGCCGGCTGGTGCCGGAGGTCAGACTAGATGGCCCGGGAGGCCCCTTCTGACTCGCTCTGTTTCTATGTTTCTATATTTAAGCTTCGTACAACAGGCATCATGAACACCAATAAAACTTTTTTTGTGATGAGGGATAAAAACACAATAATTACAAACAAGGGAAGGTAAAGATAACAGATGTACAAACACACTGTAATACTCCTTGTTAAGAATGTCATATTGAAACTTTCTGCCATCAGCTCCCTTATCATAATACATGACTCGTCAGGAAAGGGGTCCCTATATTCTTGAATGATTTTCCTCGTCTTGAAAACATTGGAGAAACTGTGGAGATTAGTAGTGGAGTCTGTGGGAAGTGTCTTGTTAGGCAGAGGAGAAATGGGCCTGTTTGCTCAGGGTTACAAATTCTGGAGAACTTATTTACATATTTTACATATATTCTGTTTACATACATAAAATATACATATTTTATTTTTCACATTGTTGTTGGTCAATGTTAACATTAGTTAACATAATTTTAATTTTAATTAACTTTAATTTTGAAATGTACAAATGTTCCTTTGTAACCTATTTTTTTCTTGAAACTCCACATTTTGGGTAAAGTCATGTGTGCATATTAAATAAAGAGCTGCCCCTCCTCAAATGAGATGATGGAGCCAAATCCCTCCTTGTCACGTATAGTTTTTTCCTCCATGTTCAGTTCTGTTGCTCTTATAACAGTTTGATGGGATGTTAGGAACTGACTTTCGATACTGAACTCTTACAGGTCTAACAATACATCCATATATTCATATTTGAATATTACAGTATCTGAATATTAAAAATGACAACTCATCTTGTTTTTAGGGATACTTTGTTACTTTGATTTCCTCTTAAGGTGAGGAGACACCTCCATTTTCTTCTTTTTCAGGTGTGTGTACTGAGGACAACATGAGAAATCTAATGTTAGTGAGAACACAGGCATGTCAGCCAGTCCAATCTCTTGGAACTCCCCAGGGTTTCTCTCTCCGTTCAGACCAGGGGACTTTATTAATCAGCACAGAATATGGAATTGTGGAACTGGATCCTGTCACACAAGCGGTGAGGCATCATATATCAGTTATCGCTTTATGTTCTGAGAATTGTTTGTCTGGCCACTGCTGTGTAAATCACATTGATTGGTGCTGGCTACCTTTACTTTTACCCTTAGCATTTTGTAGGGCTACTTAACTGTGAGAGTATTTGGGCATAAGAAACTTGCAATTCGTATGCCTCACAATGACATTCTGTGTATCACAGGCCTGCTTATATCCATGTTATAGTACTTCTTTTCCACTCCACAGAGATAAAGTTTCTTTGAGGTGTTAGAAACAGTTCAGAGTTGATGCTTGGGACATTTCATTTCAAAGGACATAAACATGCAGGCAGCCTTTAGTGAAGTTTTTGTTGAAATTATTACTTTTTTTGCAGGATTCAAGGTTATCAATTAATATAAGACTTAAAGCAGTGGACTTCAAACTTCAAGTTTGAGGGAATCTTTCCCACTCTTTCCCGTTCGTCCACTGAGGAACCAACTTTTTGAGGCTGTGCTATAGAACCTATACACTTTGCAAAGGATTCTGGGGTACTACTCTGAAGTCCTACAGCTAATGCAACAGGCCATTTGAGCTTTGCTCTTTTCTGTCATGCACCAAAAGTGCCCCAGTTTTCCCTTGTGCCTATGAACTGAGAGAAAGGTCAGTAGTGATGAAGCAGTGAACTTTCACTACATTTTGTCTGGTATTACTGACAGTAAAGACAGTCTTCCAAGAAACTTCAGGATTCTTGAGAATGCAGTTTGAAAATCACTGCATTAGCTTTACATTTTTTTCCTTTGGATGCCTAATTATTGACCCAGTTCCGATGTCTCTTATGTGGCAAAGCAACTAGAGAGCATTCACTCCTGCTGGCCTTCTCTGGTAAAATCCTAATAAAAGGACAAAATCAGTCAATCCCAAATATGACAGACAACGGTATGGTGTTTGAAGGGGTTCCCAACATGGCACCCAGATAACTTTTAATTTTTTATGTTATTATTTTCCATTTATTATATACAGACATACGTAGATTTGTATATATCTGTAGCAAGGGGTTCATATGAAATGCATGCAGCTTTCCAGCAGTTATACATAAGCATCAACAGAAGTAGACCAAATTCTGAAGTAAGTATCTGTTTGAAGGATTGGATTGTAAGGTCCTCAGTCCATCACATTATAGGAAGTGAGTACAGTATTTATAATACTGTCTTGTAATTTCAGCCTTTTAGCTGTCAAAAGGACATGGAGAATCAATTTATATCTACCATTTGTTCATTTCCATGAAGCAGGTAAATAATTTAAGAATTGTGTACATCAATGAATTTTAAAGACCTTTCAAGCAGAAAATTTATCTGTGTACTAACCTCCTCCCAAAAAGAAACAACTATGGGACATGACCAAAATATATGTATAAAAGACGGCTTAGCTATATTGCGCTGTCAGCAATCAGCTGAATTAGACAATCTCTTGTTAAGGAGATATTGCAGAGTACAATAGACATGCAACAAAAAATTTTGCTAAATAAGACACAGCCTAAGATTCATCAACATGCCCAAAGTGGGTGCCAATGTGATGATGTACTGGTGAGTTACTTGGAGGTGGTACCTACAGCAATGTCTCAAATTGCCAAATGTTTCTACAGGTCCAAAAAAATAAAAATAAAAATTGGAGACCCCTGATCGAAATATCACCAATCCACATGTAAAGAGATTATTCTCTCTGCATCTGCCCAATGAAGAAGTGTGCTTTATTTCATTTAAATACTCTGAAGCCAGAACACTTTACAGCATAGAAATGTGTGGACCTGTTTGGAGTAGCAGCTTTAAATAGGTGTCTTTTAATCTGCTTACTGGTGCCAGTCTTTACTCCAACTCCTGCGATCGAATCAATTTGCAGCACAGGAGTGGGCAACTCTTTGATAGCCCCTTCTGTTTTGTTCCTGTTTTGAAGGTTGCAAATGAAGTTGTTTTGACAGTGGAAGGTTTCCTACCGGAAGATGGAAGTGGGTGCATTGTTGGCATGGAGGACCTTCCAGATCAAGAGTCTGTCTGTGTGGCCACGGCAGCTGGAGATGTCATACTGTGCAACCTGATCACAAATCAGGTATGGCGGAATGGCAGGTCCGGCCATGCAACCTCCAGCTGTGCCAGTGGAAGGCACAGTGCAGATGTTCTTGCCTTGAGCTCAGTCCGAGAGAGGCAGCGTGGTGCAGTGGCTAAGAGTGTGGGACTGGGACTCGGGGTCTGGGTTCTAGTCCCCACTCAGCCATGGAGCCAGCTTTGACCAGTCACGGTCTCTCAGCCCAACTTACCTCACAGGGTTGTTGTTTTGGGGATGATTGAGAGTATCAGGAGGAAAATGATGTTATAAGAAGTTTGAGTTTGTTATAAGAATAAAGACAGGATCTAAAGCTAATTAATTAATGACATAATCCTATGTGCATTTACACAGGAAAGAGTCCTACAACTTCCACTGTGCTCCAGCCAGTGGGAGGCCACAAGCAATGACAGGATCCCTTTGCATGGAAATGTTCAGCCTGATCTTAACTGTAATTGTTTCACTTTGTCACTTTAAAAAATATTGAAAAGAAAATTGTACTGGTCTGAGTTGCCTTGGGCTTCAGCACAGTTAAAGACCTCAAGGGAGGCTCGTGTGCAGAACCGTGGAAATGTCCGTGGGTTTTATGGAAGGATGGACCAGAGCAGGATCCTCACTGGCCTGTCAGGCAGATGCCTGATCAGTTATACAAGGCTCGCATTGAGCCAGCTGATAAGGAATCTGCTTAATTTCTCTGTCAGGCTACTGGTAAAGGCAGAGGCGTAGCATGGCCTGAAGAATCACTTTCTCCAGTACCACCCGCCCCAGGAAGGCTTTGCTTTTGATGCCCTTCAGGAATGTGATTTATGGGGCTACCACACTTCGCAGAGTCTTCTTGGTGGTGACACCGCAAGTGTGATTTCCTTCCAGTGGAGATTTGTGTGTCCTGTGCTCCAGGCATTCAGAAGCTGATCAAAGAAGCATTTATTTATACAGGCTTTAGGAGGTATAGGCAAGTGTTTTTCCTGTGTAAGGCTTTTGCAGTGTTGTAGTGATTATTTTATTGTCTTTCATTGCCTATTTGTATTGTAGAGTTATGATTTTAAGAATGTTCATGTGTTTTATATATGGGTTGTTAGCCACCCTGGGCTCTTTGCAAGGAAAGGTGTGATATAAATGCAAATAAATAAAATAATAGTCTTTATCCTTTTGCAGCTGGAGTGTGTTGGGAGTGTGGACAGTGGACTAACCCTGATGAGCTGGAGTCCTGACCAAGAGCTTGTGCTCCTTGCTACAGGTGCGCTGCAAACTTTAAAATCTAGTATTGTCATTCTCACCCTTTTAGAGCAGGCATGGCACTGTTTCATTACAGAACATGGTTTGCAAAGCAGTTTTGGGAATATGTAGTTTCTCCCTCCCTGCCTAGTGTGAATATTCTTCCATCCCTTTGCTTCCTTTCTTTGCCTTAAACATGGGTTAATGTTTCTGCATGCACCAATGTGCAACCCCAAGCTCAGCAAATTCATCATTTGCTTAAGGAGAGGTTATTTTGGCCAGCAAAGAATCTGTCTTTCTCCTGTATAGTTTTACATGTCTGCATATTTTTACATGTCTGCATATGGTGATGGGATCTCCTGACAGGACTTGGATTCTGTGGATTTGCTGATTACCCCACCGACAAAAGTCTCTATGAATGAGTTGATGGATGTGGTCTCAAGGTTACCTGAAGGAGTGTCTCCTTCCATACTTGCCTGCCCGCCCCTTAAGATCTGGGGCAGAGGCCCTTCTCCAGGAGTCCTCCCTGAAGGAGATTAGGAGGGTGACTACCTGGAGAAGGGCCTTCTCTATGGTGGCACCCCAATTATGGAATTCCCTCCCCAGAGAGGGTTGCCTGGCACTGTCACTTTTTTCAACGCCAAGCTAAAACCTTTTTATTTTCCCAGTGTTTTAAGATCTGATTGTTTTACTTGGGGTTTTATTCTCAGTTGGAATTTTTTAGGATGCTGTGTTTTATTTTATATTATTGTTAAACCATCCTGAGACCTTGGTAAGGGATGGTCTAGAAAAGTTATAAACAGATAAATACATAAATACGTAAGTGTGGTGTGGAGGTCCTCAAGGCTGGTGCCTCGGGGACTTAAATATTCAGGTCAAGGTTGGCTTGACGGAGTAGCTCAGGATTTCATCAGCTTCATCAGTCAGCCCCTTTCAGTTAATCTCCAGCCGAATGCACACAGCAGGGCATAAGTAGGTTTTGGCAACGGGTTTTGGCAACGGATATATACAATACTGATACGTGTATTGGGACCCAGTAATGTCCAGTAATTGGCATGGACCAAGCATTACTTTATCATTTTTCATCTTCCTGCTCCCTAGAACTGCCACAGGGGTGATAGGCAGGATTTGATGCTTCATCCCAGGGAGCTGATGAATCTGCAGTGTTCTGAGGTTTCTTGGGAGTTTTTTGTAGGCTTCGCTGGTGTTCCTGTCAAATCCCTGGTCTCTGCTTAGAATGAGGGAATGACTCAAGTCCTCAATACAATCACTCCGAAACTACCCCTGCCTGGTCTTAGGTACCCTGGTCTTCAGGGTAGCTGAGGACAGTGAAGTGACTGAGTCAGTGACTAGTGTGCAAGTAGTGAAAGACTTGGGGCAAGTAAGACCAAGCACCGTTAAGAATCCATCTTAAATCTTATTCTGTACTCAGGATGTTGACTCAGCGTTCATACTTCTCCCTCAGCATTACATCTGCTCAGTGTTGTCCAGCAGAGCTTCTTCAGGTGGTGAAGGGCCTTCTTGGAGTGACCCTAAAAAGCAATGATTTGAGTCCTCAAAAGGCCACTGGAATCAGTCTTTCGGATGCTTTGCAGATATAGTCACTCAGCTCCATGCCAATCTGTGCTCTCATTCCAGCAGAGTTGGAGCTAGGTAGGAACAGAATGAGGCAGTTGGTGTGAGCTTGAGTGGACTCCGGGGGATGGTGGAGGACAGGAAGGCCTGGAGGAATGTTGTCCATGGAGTCGTGATGGGTTGGACACGACTTCGCGACTAACAACAACAACAAGGAACAGAATGCCAGTTACTCATGCTATCATGAATACTTTTCAGCCTGTACAGCTGATTTTCTTCTCCAGATCCATCTGGTGTCATTTTCAGTGTTGTCCTGATCACCAAGGCATAGGGGCTGGAATTCTGTGGCAAGATGAATATGCTAAACTGGTTAAATCATCTTAGCTGATCTAGGAAGTCTTCATCTGACGCTCTGTTGATGTGCTTGCGCTGTGACAGGTGAACAGACTCTTATTCTGATGACAAGAGACTTTGAACCACTTATGGAAAAACGGATCCACCAAGATGACTTTGGTGAAGGTGAGTTGGTGCTGCAGAAACTGGCTGGTCAGAAAATAAATTGTAAGGGAACTGAATGAAGACTGAAAGTCCTGTACCACAGAAATAGATTTAATTGGTCGGCATGGTTACGGTAGCACTAGCGTGGTGATCTACTTTCAGATAATTGAATACTGGAGAGTGTTGGCCTGGAACTCCGGAGATTCAGGTTCTAGTTTCTATTCAGCCATGAACCTCACAGGGTAACTTTGGGCCAGGCACTGAAGTGCAGCCGAACCTACCTCACAGGGTTGAGGAGCACCATGTAAGCCACCCTGGGCTCTTTGCTAGAAGGAAAATGGGGTATAGATGATGGCGACGATTATGAATAATAAGGATGCAAGGGTTGTGTGCATAGTTAATTTAAAGTGAGCAAGAGTTTAGATGTATCTGTTTTGTATGTATTTTGTATAAGAGCAGGCTTGCTAATGTTGCCACTTTGGGCTGGAAAGTACAGAGCATAGAAGGAAGTTGTCACCCAGAAGACCAGTGTGGCACAGTGGAGAGATTTTTACCTTGTCTATTTTATATTGCAAGATGCCCTGAGGCCTTTTTTATTTTGGACAAATGCAAATAAAAATCAACAGAGTGTTGGATCAGGACTGAGAAGAGTTTGGTTCAAGCCTCCCTATATTTTATTTATTTATTTATTTATTAACACATTTGTATGCTGCCCCTTGCACACAAGCCTTGGGGCAGCTCACAACAAACATGGCAACTAAAATCAATACACAATATTAAAAACTGGCCCATCTCATCTATATGGCAATGAACTTTGCTGTGTAATCTTCCTGTTTATCTTTTATTTATTTAAAACTTTTATATACTGTCCTTCGCTAAGTCCCAGGACGGTAATACAATAAAATGCAATAAAAGTACAGCATCAGACATCAAATTACAGCAAATAAAAACACATCTTTAAAACAACAGCAACATTTAAAATAACAGGAAAATCAAAACATTTTGGCCTGGCGCTGAACTGAAAAAAGTGTCGGCATCAGGCACACTTCTCTAGGGATAATTTAAATTATCACACTGGGTGATTGTGACAATAAACTGGAGAGAGAGATTAAAAAAAACCTGCCCTGAGTTTTGTGGTCATTGGGTAGGCTACATCTGACTGAATGCCTACCACCACCCTGGCTGCTTCTCTGTTCACCTCTGCCCTCCAGACTAACTGGTGTGTAGTCTCACAGCACGAGTGCAGGCTTTAAAAATGGTGGCCGAACATGTGTGTGTCCATGTCTGTGTGGCAGGGGAATTCTGGGAGCTGGGAAGCAAGAGGGCTGCTTCCCCTGCTAAAACAATGTCTGCACACAGGTGTGTCTATATTCCTCTGTTGCCCCATGTTTTCATGCAGTTTTTTGTTCTTTCTATGTTTTATGCTGTTTCTGTTTACTGCCTGGATATGGAACATTATATAAAAGTTTATAAACAAATAGAAGTATCTCTCTGCCTAAAGTGGTGATTGGGAAGGGTACATCCCCTGCCCCCCAGATTTTGATGAATTGTAACTGCTATTAACCATGGCCAGTGTAAAGAATGGTGAGGGATGATGGGAATTGTTGTCTAGCAGCATGTTCCTGCATCTAGTTTAGAAACATGCAAGCTACCCAAAAACCTGAAAGGTTACTGCTGGCAATGGGCTAAAATCTTTTCAGTGGACTATTGATCAGCCTTTTAAATTGAATCCAAAAGTGTGTACATTATTAAGTCCTTGACAAATGGCAGATTTTCAAATGGGATTGGCAGAATTCTTCTTCTCATACAGTCCTGATGAAATGCTTTATTAACTGGTTTAAGGGAAAATGGGGAATAACCTTAACTGCAGTAAACATTATTTAGAGGTATCAGGGAATGATCAGGGAACACCTGATACAGTGATACTGCTGCAGAGAAGCATGGGTGGATCTGACCAATCTCTTCAATAAAAGATCACTAGTGAGGAACCCAATGTAAGAGCAAAACATGAATGTAATATTTCTTTTAAAAATCACTTCTTGCTTGCTTGGGAACAACAAGGTCTTCTACTGGTCCCATGTATGGCTAGGAAATGCAGGACATCCAGTGAGATGCATGGGTAATAATGAGCTTGTAAAGCTTGCAAAAGATTTTGAGAACCAGGAGGTTGCATTAGAGAAGTGGGGGAAATAGCTATTTTTGTCAACTTGCTAATTTTCCAATTCTCAAATGTTACATTTATGTAATTTCTAGGGAAGTTCATTACTGTTGGCTGGGGTAAAAAGGAAACACAGTTCCATGGATCAGAAGGCAAGCAGGCAGCTCACACGAAGTCAAAGGTAATGCATTCTTTTCTTATAATCAGAAGATCGGTTGTGTGCAAAAAAACAGTATTAAAAGTATGCAGTTGCAAGATGATAGGTATAAAGAAGAGAGGCCCTCTCTGTATACACAAACAACCCATTCAAGTTAAAATCCACGCAATAAACAAGCTTGCAGAACTGTTGTAGCAGTTGGAGCAGTGGAGGAAGGAGGTTCAGCCTTTGCCCACCCCCAACCATGGAGCTCACTTCAGGACAACACAATCACCCAGCTCACATCTGGGTATAACATTAAGCCAGGATTTAGTATTATGTGCACAGCCGCCTCCAACCCTGAATGAAGCCTCAGGCATACGTGATCCCTGTTTCCCTCTCCTCCCAAACAACCAGGAGGAGGAATAACCTATGACATGTTTCCAATTTTTGACTTGTCGTTTTGTATGTACCAAAATCTTGGTTTAAAACAAACTCTAGCCAGTTGCTAAATGAGCCAACAACTAACCCTGGTTTGTTTGCTAGATTGTTTCACAAACTTGAGTTTATTTTAAACCAGGATTCCTAGCATGTATGCAGTGATAAGCCAATGACTGGGAAAAGTGGAAAGGCAGGAGAAAGGATTGTGTGAACCTGAGGGTTTTCTCATGCTTACATTGGCTGATGCACATACTGTTAAGTTTTGATGTTGCATTATGGATAGACTGGGCTACATATGCTCCATTCATTCATTCATTCATTCATTTATTTAACAGATTTATATGCTGCCCCCTTGCAAACAAGCCTCAGGGCGGCTAACAACATATAAAAATACATGTATTTTAAAAATACAATTTAAAAACAATACACAATTAAAACTGGCCCATCTCATAGTCTAAGTAAAAATATATAAATATAACAATAAATAATCATAAATAACAATAACCAAATTAAGAATTTAACAGCTAAAATATTTCTTAAATAAAAAGGTCTTCGCCCTTAGCCTAGCCTACCTCGCAGGCTTGTTGTGAGGATAAAATGCAAAGCGGGGAACCATGTCTACCACCCTGAATTCCTTAAAGGGAAGCAAGACACAACTATCAGTCTGCTCTACTTTCTCAAACCCACCTCAGCAAATTTGGGTAGAGCCATTCTGCCAAAAGCCCCTTTGCAGCCCCTTCCATTGTCCCACTACAGTGAACGTCTAGCTAGTCTTCTTTCCAGACCTGCCACTCTTCACAGACCGGGTGAATTTTTAGCAAGGTTTGGGTGGAACTGGGGCAACAATTGGCATTTTTGGGGTGTGAATTTGGCTCTGGAGTCAACCATTGCTGGTCCCTTATTTAAACATGAAAACATAAATCAATAAATAATAAATTCCTTTAAATTCCTGTTGTCGTTTTAATAAAACCACTTTATAAATTCTGAAACCTGAGAGAACCATGGATTAATACTTGTTTACTGCAAAGGTATTTATTAAACTCATAAGAAAAAAACTAATTCCTGCAAGGAGGACAAAATACAAATAAACAATAATATTTGAATTCATGAACTAATTTTATTGTTTAATGGTTATTTCTTCGTCTTCTTTTCCTCGCTATTATTTCTAATACAATTCATAAAATAATGCCATGTACTGACAAAAGAGTCACATGTCCTGCCACTTACTGGTGCTTTAGATAGTGTAAAATTTTAAAATGTGAAATAAGAACACTTCATTATTAATGTTAATCTAAAGACAAAACATTTCCTTTGATGTAGTCCATAGTTCTTGGGGAGAAAGATAAAAAAGTGGACTGCATTGGATACCAAACATTTCCTAATGCCTAACTAGAGTGCTGTAAGAAATTTACATTAATGAAGTTATAGCTGTAGAAGCTGTTACCAACTGCCCGGTCTTGAAACAACAACCAGACTTGAGTCCAAGAGGACTCTATGCAGAATCTTACAATAAGCCATATATTTAAGCCAAAATGTAGTTATAGGTCAGGGATCAGCAACTGGCAACATCTGGGCTGGTTTCTACTCCTGGAAGACTATGCCATGTAGCACACAGTGGCATGAGCACCTTAATTTTTCAGCCATCTTCTTTCTGGAAAGTGAGGGGAGAGGGAAGTAGGTGGAAAAGTGCATGTGATTGCAGGGCTAATGACCAACCATCCCCTCCTGGATCCAGATTAATAGGAAGATAATATTATTTCTCCCAGGAAGCGTCGCCTGTTCTGACATGGGATGACCATCGACCTCGGATCACCTGGAGAGGAGATGGACAGTATTTTGCAGTGAGCGCTGTTTGCCCAGAGACAGGTTGGTATGAAGTGAAGACAGTGAAATGCTGTTTGCTAACATTCTTGAATTGATCAAGGGGAAGGGATGAAAATCATGGTGGCCCAAGCCTTACCTTGCAAGCTATATTTTCCCCTGTCTGTGCTCATGCAAATTTATTCCCATGAGATGGAACCCCCAGGAGGGGATGTGGATAGGTGTTTTTGTTTTGGCGTGCAATTAAGAAAATGCAAAAGCTGTCTCTTCTGCATGCATGGTAGTGGTCAGGGCAGCCCAGTGGTATTCCTGAAGGTATCCCTTTCCTTTCTCCCCTATATGAGAGCAGCTGGGAAATACATCAGAGTTGGGGCAAAGCACATCACCATCCTGACACTGTGTTCATGAGTGCAGGGAACAAAAACATATATGGCCCACAAATACAATCCATGGGGTCCCTGTGCACACATGTGTATATATACACATGCACATACACACTGCTGCTATAAGAGGCTTTTTGGTATTTTTAATCTAAAGAGAGAAAGAGAAAGTTTCACTGGGTAGACTATGAACAATGAGAGTACAGTTACTCAGAAAGAGTACTGGTCTGTATTGATCTGGGAACGTTCTTTGGAAGGCTTTCAGGGTTAAACATTGCCTGCAACTCCTGAAGCCTTTCTGAGCCTTGTTTTCTTTTTCCCTATGCATCTTCCCCCCCCCTTTTCAAAATATGCAGGGGTTCGGAAAGTGAGAGTGTGGAGCAGAGAACTTGTCCTGCAGGCTACAAGTGAGCCAGTTCCAGGACTAGGACAAGCCCTGGCCTGGAAGTGAGTAAAGAGCTGCTATTTGTGTGTGAAGAGTTTGCTCATCATTTGTATATTCCCATCATGGCCTCACCAGCCTGGTATCTTAGGGGTGGTGACTTCGCATGAGGCTTAGTCCGTGAACTCTCAGGTACAGGAGTTGTGCACAGCCGCCTTCTCCAATCTGGTGTCTTCTGAATATGTTGGGCTGCAACTTTTTTCCTGTCTGGGAGTGATAGCAGTTTCAGTTCAGCACATCTGAAGGGTTCCAGATTGGCAAAGGGTGCTGTACACTGTGTTGTGAAGAGGGGTAGAGTATTCTGGGTCCTGTTAAATGTCATTACATCCAAACAGGCCATACAAATCAGACAGCTCTAAATATAGGCTGTTATTCAATACAGTGATACCTTGGCTCATGAACTTAATCCATTCCAGGACTCTGGTCATGACCCAAATTGGTCGTGAGCCAAGTCAAATTTCCCCATGTAAATAAGGTTAATCTGTTCTGTAACTATTTTTTTTTTTAAATCACAAAAAGTTGATGCAAAGTGACAAAAAACAACAAAGATTGTGGCCACCTCCTCCCCCACCTGAGCACAAGCACAAGCACGATTGTGCCCATCATCCCTGCACGATCGCAATCACTGCCATAGACAGGTGTGATTGTGGGCACGGTCAGAGGGGAGATGGGCGCAATCGTGGGCTCGCTGGGTGGAGAGATGGGTGTGATGACGATTATCACCCAATGTGGAGTTCACGACCTGAAACAAATTTTTTCAGAAATTTCTGTTTGCGACTTGATTTAGTCGTGAACTGAGGCATTCGTGAGCTGAGATACCACTGTCGAAGGTTCTTGTTGCAGCATCAGTTGTGGAATCATGTGTTGTTACATGTGAACCCTGCACTATGGTTTAACCATAGTTAACAAACAACCCAGAGTTTGCAACCCAACAACAAACAATGGATTTTCTTCCAAGGTTGTTTGCAGTTAACAGCTCATAGTTAAATCATAGTGCAGGATTCGCACAAATGCAAACAGGGCCTTACAAATCAGAATAGCCAGAGTATGGGTTGAGCATGTCGTTGAATTGTGGGATGTTTTTGAACTGTGGAGTATTAGAGTATTCCGTCTACCCACAATTGAACAACTCCTCTTCAATCCATGGTTTGAGTTGTCATTTCATGTGAACCAGGCCTATGACAGATAAGTATGAATTGTGGATCCTCTTATTTCCTGACCAAGCTAGGGGCTGTGAAGGAAAGGAAAGTTTGATTCTCAGTGGCTGCTGATTGGGCAAAGTAACTGGGTCATCCCTGGAATATGTGGGTCTTCACTCCTCTCACCCTCTCGCCTTTCATCTCTCCGAGTGAACAAAAAGGGTGATTTGGGAATTATTCCCTGAAACATTGCTGCCCTAAAATATTCTTTCTTTCTTGTACTTGAGGCCCTCTGGAAGTTTGATTGCATCTACACAAGATAAAGCCAACAAACATGACATTGTGTTCTTTGAAAAAAATGGACTCCTTCATGGTGAATTCACACTTCCTTTTGAGAAAGGCCAAAACAAGGTAATTTCCTTTCTTGGAAAGTCTGTTAACATAATCATTGTTAACTCTGCACACTATTTCCTCATGTGTTTCTAAAGCAATTTGCCCCTAATTGGAGGAATCCAAACACGCAGGCTTACACTGTGAGGAATTGTGAAGGAGATTGTAGCTGGTGGGATAATAAGCATTCTGTTGGAAAATGTTGTGGTTAATGCAACAACTGGATCTGCACTTTAGGTAAATGAGCTGCTCTGGAATTCGGATTCTACTATATTGGCTGTATGGCTGGAAGAACTGAAAAGTGAGAACAACACTGAACCACAGACGTATGGTAAGAACATTGAGTCATTATCTCTTAGAGTTTCAGAGCGGCCTACAGCGAGCTGCAGCCTCCACCAAAAAGCCCTGGTTTGTACATTCCTGGCCTCAGGCCTTTGCATGCCCCGTTCTCTTGGAAGGAGGCTTTGCATAAACTGCACATATAGCAATGTGTGTGGTGCCTGCAGCTGCAATACCTTTTTGACTTTTCTTCATGCAGGGAAGGGAAAGAGTATTAGAGGTAAGGACCAAGTCTGGCATCTTCCCCATTTGCCCAACAGATTAGTGATCTTGGCTTGCTGCTTAATTTCCCATCAGCCAGCCTTCAGGCAAAAGAAGATGATGTTGAATGAAAAGGTGGGAGGAGCAGGCTGTTCTGCTGCTACTGGTGCCCAGGAAATGCTTGTTTGGCAAGCTGGTTGGGTGCCAAAACACCAGGGCTGGAATTTCTTAAAACCTCGAAGGATAGGAAGATTCAGAAGTCAGGTCTCTACTTCCCTAGTTGGGAGCCCAATGTGCGATGTCCTGTCCCAATCTTGTAATCATGGCCTGTTCTGTGTACAGTTCAACTGTGGACGACAGGGAACTATCACTGGTACCTGAAGCAAAGCCTGCATTTTGGTGGCTCAGAAGGAAGCCAAGCTCTCGTGGCCCTGGCATGGGATCAGCAGCACCCCTGTCGACTTCACCTCCTTGGACAGCACTGGCTTTATCTCTGCTATGACTGGCACTGGAGCACCGACCGCAGCACTGGCGAAGGGGCAGATGGCATGGCAAGCGTGGCAGTCATTGATGGAGGTATGTTTCCACTGAGCTGGAGTTTTCAAAGGCAGACGGTGCATGTGGGAAAAGGCCACACGTTGGGATTTGGCCACCTGCTAGTAAATTTTCAATATGTATGTATGTATTCCTTTGCTCCTCGCGCACAAACACACCTGTACTGCACACCTGTACTGTGCATGCCACAAAAATAACACGAATGTGATTGCATGGAAAGGCTTCAGGTTTACCTTGATTCCTGGAAGCATCCCGCTGGCTCCTGCAGAAATAAGGATGCTGGTTCAGATGGACTTTGGCTTGGTCCACCTAGGCAATTCTTGCATTCTTATTGTGTGAAAATGTGACACTCTCAGATAACCACGGCAGCAGGATTGCATTTATACCCTGTCTTTTTTCTCTTGAGAGGAACCCAAAGTGGCTAGCAGGGCTCCATTTTTTAATCCTCCCAACAGCAACTCTGTGGTGTAGGTAAGGCTAAGAGTGAGTATTTAAAGAAAGTTTCTAGTCCATATGACCACAACTGTGGAGTTCACCAGATGCTCTCTGACGCTTGGTCAGGTCTCTGACAGCAACAGCATACTCCTAGCTCCATGATCCTCCACATGGATAATGGGAGCATAATAAATTATGCAAATTAAGCTGGTATAAAGATATTTGCATGATTTAGACAGAGTTTGGAATTTTCTTTGTGCATTATATATTTTATGAAATTGAAGAGTATACCTAGCCCTGTTTAAGAATTTGCCTATAAGTGTTGCTTTGAAGGAACTCATCAATCGTTTAACGAAACCTTGTCTAAATGAATAATACAGCCACAGAATTAGTAACAACCTATTTTTCTTCCTCTTCCTGTCGTGTTGCTGGTGGGTGGGTTCCACTGACACAGAATCATAAAGTATTACCCAGTGATTTCAACCATTCTCACAACAACCCTGTAAGGTAGGTTGATGTTGTTAGTGCCAGGCTGCCGACAGGCACCTGAGGCTTTCTTCAGGCCACCTCACAGCAGAGGTGAGATTTGGCCTCTGATTGTCCCTGCTCAGCCTCTTAAGTCAAATGATTATTTTTGTCCTTGATGTATGTTGGCAGCTGAACACATGAACAAACCAGCTGGAAAACTAAATCAGCTTTCCATGTGAAAGTTTTCCCTCTAAGGGCTGCAGGTATGAACCTGGCCTTAGCATGGTGCTACAGCCAATCCCACCAGAGCAGAGAGGAAGTGAGAAACTGAACAACCTTCCCCCAGATCTGCCAAGTACCGTCCCTCTGTCTGAAATCCACAGAGCTGCTCCTTATCTTCTGACTCTTGTTCGATTTTTAAGACAGTCAACAATGGTGGATCTTGCCCAGGGACTGAAGGGAGAGCCCAAGGATTGTGTGTCCACCTCTGCATCTCAGTTTCTGCACAGATGCACACGTGGCTGATTTTTCTCTCCTTTTCCCGTTTGAAAGACAAGGTGCTGCTGACCTCCTTCCGGCATGCCGTGGTCCCCCCACCTCTTTGTACATACCAGCTCCAGCTTCCCTGTGCTGTCAATCAAGTTGCCTTCTCTGCAGAGCCTTCTAGGAGTGGGGATCTTGCTGTCCTGGATGCTAGGAATTGGCTGCACATTTACAGATCTGGTAGGTAGTCTGAATGTGGCTTCAGTCCTGCGTTTTATGAGTCACAACAGGAACAGCGGTTTTCAGATTAATTTTTATTTGAACCCACCAGTGCATCCATATTTTTGAAAGCTGGGTCTTTGCATGGGGAATTCTGCTGGAGAGAGCTCTGGTTTTCTGATTATGACTCTTATTAGACAAGGAAACAAATCTGGCTTGTAAGAGCAAAGGTTTGGTAGCTGCATTAAGGATCCTCAGTTACTCTTTTTGGAAACTGAACTCAGGCTGCCATTTTCTAGTTTTCTTGCTTCAGGAAAGACTTTCCTGTATCGGTTCATCTGCAGAGGCTGCAGGGGTCTGTTCCCTGTTTCATTGTTAGCTCATAATTAAAACACCCTGGGATGGAGATGACATTGTGGCCTGTGACATATTCTTTTTTCTGCCCTCTAACAGATGGCCATACGGATACAGACTCCACAGTTAAAATCGGTGCAGCTGATGGAAGCAAAGTTTTAGCTGTGGTCCCTCAGCTGGAAAAGTCATACAGGTACCCGTGGCTAAGCTTAGAGTGGAATGCACTTCTGGAGGGAACTGAATTCAGTGTTCAATGTCAGACGGAGGCTAGAGGCTGGATTGGCTAGAGGCTGGATTTTGTGTATTGTGTTACTATAGGTACCATTTAGGGAAGACAGAGTAAGAGTTGGGGTGTGTGGTGATAGTTAGAACTGCTGAGGGCGTTAATTTGAGTCACATACCTCAGGAAAGCTTTTGAAGAGTCCCTCTGGTTGTTGTGTTCGCCAAGTAAATTGTCCAGACCAGTTACCCCTGACCAGTATGTGATTCTTGCAGAGATTACTGAGAGTTGCTCTCTCCCTGGTTTATTTAGGTATTATAGAGGGGTGCCCTGTCTCTTAACAGTATGGTCTGCTCAGATAGAATCGTCCAATTCAGAGAAGGAGTTGGAGGGGCAGAGGCAGGCAGGTGACTGGGCAGTGTCAAGGTTCTCTAGAGAAGATTCACAGGCAGACGGTGAGAACCAGCCTGCCTTGGAAAGGGAAGGAGGCTTTTCAGAACTGGAATGGGAGAGGATGCTTCTTGCTTCTCCTTGACCTAGGAGAAGCAAGGTGACATCAGGAGAAGCAAGCAGACCACTTGTGAAGCCTGGCATGCCCACCATCTTGCCCACAAGCAGCAGGAGCCATCCTGAAGGTAGAACCAGAAGCTTTGCTGAAAGGGAGGGAAGAAGGGGAAGTTTGAATTGGGATTCCCCTCTTTGCATGGGCAGATACTTATCTCTTAGAGAATGCTACTCTGATTTAGATTGTTCTGTATCCAGTGAAGTTCCAAATAAAGGACTGCACTTCTAAGGTTTCATTCTGAGTCTGTGGAAAGAGAGGAAGAAGGGAAATGTTCTGCTCTCAATTAGTATATTTTAGAAAGCTGTTGAGCTGCATGGAGGCAGGGGTAGTTTACCTACCTGACTGATATGCTCTGCAAGCGATGCAGAATCTCAGGCTTGGACCCAAATCCAACCTCCAGGGATCCCCAGTGGCTGTCCCCCTTTCTCCATGCCCCTGTCCCCCAACTACCAATCTTTCGGTGCTTTCTTGGAATTCATCCAATTTCCCCCCGTTTAAAAAACGTAAATGCCTCTCCTAAAATAATGCTATACTCACATTTCCAATATTTGGGGAGCCTTTGGCTTTTGCCTTCAAGTGCAGCCCCTCTTGCCCTGAACCTTGCCAAACCCCAGAAAATGGCCCTGATGGAATCCTGGCCTCAGACTAGAGGGATTATGCTAGGTAAATAATCTGTGTTTTTGGCCACTGTCGCAGGATTGACTTAAGCGATGAAAAAGAAGAGAGGAATCCACTGTGGCTTCGCCTTGTCACGTGGTTGGAAGAGGACCTGTTCCTGGGTGCTAGCCAGGGCCACCTCCCAGCTCAAACTGTCCTTCACCATCTGAAGCTGTCCCCATCAGCAGAAGGAGGACATGTTGATATCAGGTACTAGACAGGTCTTTTGGCTTTAGTGTTCATTACAAAATGTGTGTGCATGTGTTTGTGTGTGTTTCTGGAATCCTAGGGCAGATTTCGGTCTAGGTGCCCCTCTGGAACTGGCCAGCGGATCCCTTGCAGCTGCTCTTGCAGTGTCCATGCTGGTGAACATGGAAAGCCAGTTCTTCCAGACCTGCTTGTTCTCACAACAGCCTGTCTGCCTGTGACTCATGTATGGAAATATCAACACTGCAGAAGAGCAGCCAGTTAAGATGCACTACTAATGGCGCTAGGGAATGCTGACAATGATTCCTTGTGAGATTATTCATCTTGCCTGGCACCTTGGTATTGCTGATGTGCAAAGGGCATGGCCCTGGTGTAAGTTATGGATGTGTGGGATGTAATGTGCTCAGTGCAGACTGCATGAGAAGTCAAGTACAGGATTGGAGCCCAGTCTGTAAGCTGATGTTCATCTCTGCCTAATAAAATGTTTGGTGTAACTTAGAAGCCTGCACAAGCAATTCCCAAACTGACAGAACTTGATCCAGCTTAGTAAATGCTCCATCTGGCCTGTGTTGCAGAGTCTCAGTTTCTGAGAATGTCAAGTGTTGCCACTCAAATGTTTACCAAACTTCATTTTTTGCCATGGATCTTAGATGCTTAAGTGGTTTTATTGTATTGTTTTATTCATTCCCCATATTTGTATCCCTTCGATCTTCCCAGAAGCTCTGGCCAGCTCTCCCATTTTATCCTGTAAAACAGGTTGGGCTAAAATCCAGGAACTTGCTCACAACTGCCCTGTGACGCTCATAGTTGAATTGAGGTCTGTATCCAAATCCTCCCCAGCCAAGCCGAACACTCTTTTCCCTTTGGGCGCCTTTCTCTGCTTGGCATCATCCAGATGTGTTGGACTACAATGCCCAGCCAATGGGATTAGTGGTTGTGTATGTGAAAAGTAGTAGTTGGACTCCTCTGGAGGGCACCAGGTTGGGGAAGGCTGAACTATATCATACTGTTCTCTGGCTGGGTACCCAGAAGCTTGTATGCACCTGATGGATTTTAACCATCTAATATGCTTAATAATGTGGCTCAGTGGGGCTTCTGGGTGGATGTTGTATAACCATGATTTTTTTTTAGCAAGAGTTATTGAGCTGTAATAGTGGGATTCTTGCATTGTAAGGTTCACTTTAGAAGACAGTCCAGATTCCATTCTGGGCTTCAGGTGCCTATATTTTCCCTCTGCAATAATTGCCTCAAAAATGACTGAAGACTTTTTAGGCTTTTATTAGGCTTTTAATCCATTTTAATCTGCCATTTTACCAAGGTTTCTCTTTCCAGATTCATTGCAGGACTAAGATTGGGCCCATGACCATTTTTTCCCTTCCCCAGCATTTTTTTTTCTTTGCTTTTCTATATGTTCCATTCGGCAACCACAAGGTGGTACAATGGGATAGCAGAACTGCAAAAATACATGACCATTTTGTCGTGTTTTATAGTGGGGTAGCCCTTTAATAGCTCATTATCCTCTTAAAAAAATAGAAATGTTTAGAAAGCAAGGAGGGGCATCATGTAGAGCACCTACAAAGAGGAGTCATGATAGTGCAGTGAATGAACGCTTTGTGTAGAGAAGCCCTGAGTGCAAGTTGAACATAGACAGCATGATCGACTGTCTCTCTTTTGTGCATTTTCTCATAGCTCACCTGTGATGGTGGAGGGAGATGTCATTAGCCTGAGCTGCAACCCAAAGACCAAATCAGTGGCTCTGCAACTTTCTGATGGTCGTATAATGAAGTATCTCTGGGGTATGAAAGATCACTGCTATTCACATCAGTTGGCTGGGCTTTTGACATTGGGAAGGTTAGTCCAGGTGTCTACAGATAAAAAGACCTCTACAGCATGGCTGGAAAAGAACCAGGCCTGAGACCTCTGCGAGATGCTGCCAGCCAAAGCAAGCAACACCAAGCTAGGTGGACCAGTGATCAGCCTTGGTGCAAGCAGCTTTCTATGTTCAAATGCCCTGAGAACCCATGAGCTGATTTATGAATTATGAGCCCCCGTCGCCTTGCCTAATACATTTCACACTTAGTTTTGCAAAATGCTGCAAATTATGAAGCTCTGTATATGGGCTGGATTGCAAAGAATTGTCTGCAGGTGCACATTGTGTATAATAGCACTAGATCTTTTTAGAGCCGGAGAGAATGTCAGGGAGATGACAGGGTTGGTTGTTTTGTTTCTGAAGCTCAGCTTGTCTATTCTACAAACTATTCTAGTTTGTCTCTTTCCTAGGGCAGTGTATTGCAGTTCCTATGGAAAACATGCAGATTGCAGATGCTCACACCAAGGCCTCCAGGGCATTCTTTAATCCAGGGATAGGCAAGCTGGTGCCCCTCAGATATTGTGGGTGACAGGTCCCATAATTCCTCACCTTTGGCCATGCTGGCTGTGGCTTATGAAAGCTGTAGTCTGAAACACCTGAAGGGCACAAGGCTGCTTACCCCTCTTTCTAATCTACTGCTGGAAGGGAGGCCAACCAGATTGGAAGCTTGGCCTGTCCAGTGCTATTCCAAGATAAGTTCCATGGTGAATTATCCTGCCTCTGGTCAACCTGCAACATAGACCTGATCAGTCCTCTCTGTTATACTTCAGGAGCTGAAACACCAGTTGTCACCCCTTGGCTAAGCAGCCGTGGGTCATCAGTCCAGTTTCCCTCTCCATGTATGCAGACTGCACTAGCTGTAGTTGGTGATGAAGTAAGTAAATGAATGAGCACTGGTTTTGTAATATAGGTTTTATTCCTGAGTTCATATTTTTATCCATGAAGTTCAGATTGATTGTGATTTTCTGAATATCTAAGTTTGTAAACTGGCTGTTTTTTGGACTGTTGTCTTACAAAAGGAACACTATGTCCTTTTAAAATGTATTTTTCTCCAGATCTTTGAATTCCTGTACTAATCATGTTACTTTTAGCTTCTTTTGTTTTTCTGAGAATGCTTATTGCCTTTATATACATTTCTCCTCTTACAACAGATTTTAGCATATATTGTTTTTGTCTTCTTAGGAAACTGTCTTTGGCCTGACTGACAGATGTCGTTTCTTTATTAATGACATTGAGGTACTAACCGTTCTCATGAATCTGTTTCATCTGTTGTCTCTTTAACAAGAAAGATTGCATCACAGGCTAAAGATGGGCTGTTTCTCTGCTTTCCACAGGTTGCTTCCAATGTCACCTCCTTTGCAATCCATAATGAGTTTCTGTTGTTAACCACACACTCTCATACTTGCCAGTGCCTGTCTCTAAGGAACACATCACTGAAAGGTATTCATCCTGGCTATGTCTAGCAATAAGGGATACACTGATTGGTTGTTTCTTTCTTAGACCTCTTTCGCATATTACTTCCGTGTGTGTGTGTGCGTGTGTGTGTGTGTGTAGCTTCCATATAGCCTGAAGTGTCTGATTCCTGTCTAATCTTGGAAGCTAAGCAGGGTTGGCCTTGGCTGAAATCTGGATGGGCGACTGAAATTTTGTGAACCACCCAGAAAGCTTCGGGTATGGGTGATATAGAAATGTAATAATAATAATATGTATGTATGTATGTATGTGTATACACACACACACAACAGTTGTTGCTTTTGCTTCTTCAGAATGGCTGCTAGTATTCCTTGATTTTGGTAACTTTCTTTCTCATTCCACCATGCTGTATATTCAGAGCATATGCCGTCATATGCACGAATTTTCCCTGCAGCATCATTTTCCCAGACCTACTTGCTTGCGAAAAGTGTTTGAGTATCTCCTCCAGTCATGAGACGCAGGAACTGTTCAGATATATTAATTCCCAAGGAGAAATCGCAAGCCTTCCTGACCATGGTAGACTCCACACCTGACCACTCAGCGTAATGTCCAATCCGGGATGCACTGCATTTATTTGAAAATAATTTTGACAGAAACCAATGTTACTGTGTTTAATCAAGAAAATACCAAGTTCAGATAAACTCAGCGCAGCATGAATCGATGCCATTCTCTTTCTCTGCCGTGCCTGTGCGGGGATTTCTCTTCAGTACTGAATAGCTGAATAGGCTTTGCTTAGCATTTCCTAAGCAAAGGAACGTCTCTGCTATCATAATGAAGCCAGAACAACTGGTTTAATCTAGGCCCTTCTTACAGCCCTGCAAATATTTCATGGGAAGAGGCTGCATTCTTCCATTTATGATACATCGTGCTTCCTCGGTGGAGCTTCAACTGTTTGGTTCCTAGGTGGTCTCAGATGCAAGCAGTTTATAGGAGAAATCCGCTTAGCTTCACCCACTGAACTTCATTCATGAACCTTCACACCTGTCTCTAGGTTCCTCTATAGGATTTTTACTATGACTTGCTGTCAGCCCCCAATTTTCTCTATGCTTTATATAAGCTGTACCTTCTTGATAGCAGAATATCTCTGGGTTTTGGGTGTGCGCCCAGTGGGTGTCCCTCCTCATTCATAAAAGATCCGAATAGAAGCTTTTATTTGGGTCACTCACTGTGATGTTTTCAGCTTTGCAGTCAGATTTGGGCAGCAGTTCAGTCCCCAATAGTGAGACACTGCGCAAGATCGAAAGAGGTTCCCGGATAGTCACAATCGTGCCGCAGGATACCAAGTTAATATTGCAGGTCAGTGCTCTTTTCATCTTAGAGCCCAAAGTGGCTAGCTCCAAAGCGGTTGGTTTGTGGCATGGAAAAAAAATTAGCAGGGCTGCACAGGCAGGAGACTCACATCATGCCGTTTTTACTGGAGTGCAGCATTCAGACAGCACGTTGGGTCGATTCACGTCTGAAAGGTTCCCTGCAGGGAAAAACAGCATCTTGGGGTGAGTTGAAGTGGCATCCTTGTTCCTCGCCTGCCAGTCTTGCACTTCCAGTTGGGGGTGGTATGGTGAGCGCATCCTTGCAGTATAGGCCTTGTGCTTCCAAAAGAAGAACAAGGAGAGGCTCGGGTGTCTGAAGAAAACTAGGCATGCCTTGGGAGAAAAGGTTGGGCATGTGATGGCAAAAAGTGACTCTGGTTTCAGTTCAGAAAAATAGTGTGCCTGAACAGACTTTGCAAATGCCATGTTTAAAGTATTTGCTTCTGATTTGTGCATCTAAAATTCTCCCTTCTGGTTGGTGAGCTCAAGGCAGCTGCCATGAAGCACTTGCACTAAGTGGTACAGGGATTGCAGGCCTTCCCCTGTGCTGCAGGCCAAGGACGCTGTGGCACATGGTTTCAGGAGGGGTGGCCAAGATCCCACCCTCTGCTGCCAGAACTGATGTCTGTGGGTGTCTCTTCTGCAGATGCCAAGAGGAAACTTGGAGACCATTCATCATCGAGCCCTTGTTTTGGCCCAAGTTCGCAAGTGGCTGGACAGGTGAGTCCAAGCGATGGGCTTCCCTCTGTGTGGAGCTTTGGGGCCATGGAGAGAGCCTGTGTTCTGGATCGGTGACTGTTCTGGAACTGACTAGCACCTTTCTTGCTATCCTACCAGCCTCCAGTTTAAGGAAGCATTTGAATGCATGAGGAAGCTGCGAATCAATCTCAACCTCATCTATGACCACAATCCAAAGGCAAGTTTGAGTGAAGCTGATGCCATTTTACTCCGATGGCATTGTACACAGCAGTGATGGAGATATGTAAATAGATGCTTATGGATCAAAGTGTACTATTCAAGCCACTAGTCAGTATGAGGGTGAGGTAACAAGGGTATCTGCCCTGGGAGCCACCTGGACTTCAAAGATCATGCTGCATATTGAAAGTCCTTCTGGTGGTTCACTCAGTTAAGCAGATCACAGTTGGTTAATCACATGAATTTTAAGTGAGCATTCTATCCATTTATTTTTTTATATATGTACATTTTTATATATACCTGAAACAAGAGGCAGATTTATTTCTCATTCCAAATAAATGATAGGACTGTCCCTCTCTCTTAAATGATCAGGAATATTAGTGTATGACCAGATCACACTAACATTAAATAATTCTCTTATCATTTCTGATACATGCACGCATTGCATGACAATTGCACAGGTTTAGTCATATTAAGTAATCTGCGCTACTTTTGTGGAAGGGCCATGAACACCTACTTCTGCATGGAATTTGCATTTGTTTCCTTGTGCATATTAGAAACAAGAATCTAATAGGTTGATGTACAGTTTAACTTTGTTTCATTTCAGGTTTTTCTGGAAAACGTGGAAACATTCATCAAACAAGTGGATTCTGTGAATTATATCAACTTGTTTCTCACAGAGTTGAAGTGAGTATAGCTTAGTAAAACGCTTTCAGTTCAGATGGAGGTTTAAATTAATCCTTTCCTCATATGTAATTTTCATTTTGAAATCTGCACCCCCACAAAGTTTTTCTCTCTCAGAACAACAGTAAAAATGTTACAAGCTGTCTTCCCACAGCTTCCCTCCCCAGCGATGCTGCTTTTTCAAAAATGGTGTCACAGTAATATTACATGCGTTCCATTAGTATGTATTTAGACCCTGAGCAAGTTCTTGTCTTGCAAGTCTTTAGAATACTGAGAGGGGACAAGCAAGATCTCACAAGAGCAGCATAAATGCCACATCTTACAATGAAAACAAACAAAATAATTCTGGCTGGTTTAGGAGCTGATGTAATATGGAGTCGGAATTGGATTACACATATGTTTATGTTTTGTGAGGACTGGATGAGGGGGGAGTCATATTCTTTAAAATATTTATAATACTTTAACATTCATATATTAAAATCTATAAGGAATTCACATTGAAATACAACATGACAGGATGAAAACTATTCAGCTAAAAAGCATTGAAACAATGACATCTTCATAGTAAGAAAGCAGGGTAGTAACAGAGCCCCTCACAGAGTGGAGAAAACCTATGTGAATAGGTGTGTTCTCCAGGGGCTTTTAAAACTTTGGAACAAGAGAGGTTTGCCTGTCACTTTCTTAGTTTCTTAGGAAGTAGACTCCTTTTTTTTTTTCCTTTGGGAAGCTTAGCATACAAGTGTTTCCTAGCTGTTTTAATCACTATTGCTACATGCTATTTAATTAATTAATTAATTAATTTAGGATATTTTTATCCCATCCTACACAAGCGGCTGTCTCAGAACGGCTTACAATATACGTATGATTATGCTGCATGGATATTAATATTCTGGAGGTACTGAAACCAAACTTTTCTGATGTGCTCCTTCCTAGAGAAGAAGATTTCACAAAGACTATGTACCCACCTCTAAATCCTGCCAATGCCTGTGAGCCACACAGTTCTGACACTAAAAAAGTTGACCTCATCTGTGATGCTATGAGAACAGCGATGGAGAACATCAGTGCTTCCAAGTATTTGGCATAGGATTATAGAATATCTCTGTAGATAAGACTCTCTTCTCACCATTTTAGTGTGAACAGAGGCAGAACCCAGGGCTGTGTAGGTTAGGTCTGCCTCTTAATAGCTGGGGTTACCAGATCTCCCACTGCTTCTCAAAGCAGTTCTGCAGTAAGAGTTGTGAGGAAGGAGGAAATATCTTCCACCACCCACCAGAGCTCCTAGAAGCTTGGCTCTGAGCTGGCTGGAATGGAGCAAGTGGAGCTTTGGCTTCAAGTCTGGGTGCTTGCTTTGGACTTTCTTAAGCCTTGGAGGTTGTATCTGTTTGGGGAACCAGCCAGCAGAAATGGGCTTGCAAATTAAGCCTGGCCATTCTGCTCCTTCCTTTCCAGTGACCTCAGTGACGGGTGCAAGAATGCCCAGCCTCACTTCTTCACTATGCCATTCAGCCATTCAGAAAGTAATGGATAGGACTGGATTCAACCAGCTTTTCCATTTACGCCATGTGTGGGGTGATGAGAGTTGGAGTTATCTCCGTTTCTGTCTCCCCCTACACCCACTTTTCTGCCCATCAGACTTAATAGGCCTTTCATTTGTAACCATAGGAAAAGGGGAGCTGTGTCTTCCCTCAAAACAGGTGTGTTTAATTAGGGAGAAGAGATGTTTTTCCATGCACACAATGGGTGAATTTAATTAGCGAGAAGAGGCAGTAGCCCTGTGCAAATATTTACTCTGCTCAGATGAAGGCCCCTCCTCCAGCATCTCCATATACTAGATTCCCAACCTTCCCAATTTGAGTGGCAAGATCTGGAGGAGGGGGTACACTCACTGCTTTCATTTTCTTGACTGCAAAAGCCTCTGTGCAATCAGGAGCCCTCCTTGGAACCTTCCTGTCAGCCGTTGGGGATGGGCCTAGTTCTATTCCATCCTTTTAGCCCTGAACAGCAGGCCAAGCACTTGTATGAGGTTAGAGTTCTTTGGGAAGCAGAAAGTTCTCTAGGCATATCACTGAAGTCTGTGGTGTTAAAGGAGTAACATGCACCAAGTGATGTGTGTACGTTATCGTTATTTTGTGTATACCATGTCATGGGAGTACAGCCCAGCCTCCCATGAAAGGCATACATATTTTGACTTCTCTCAACATTCTTTGGATATTTTTTTCTAAAGATGAAATTCAAAATTTCCTAGTTCCTCTTGAGACTGGGCCTGTAGAGAAGTTGCAAAGCTCTGCTTTTGAGAAATTCTGCTCATTCCATCCACTCTCTCTTTTGGCTTCCTTCATAAATCCTTAGCTGCTTTTCCTGAGATAAAATTCCCACATTTTATTTTGTATTCCTGCTTTGGGAGAAACTTCAGTAACACCTCCCCCATGAGTAAAATCTTTGTCAGGAGAGAAACAAGGAAGCACCCGAAGTCGCCATTTTTAACACTTGCCTTTTCTTCCTGGCCTCTTTAGATATTGTTTGTCTATACTGACCTCTTATGTGAAAAAGAGTCCCCCAGAACTGGAAACTGTCCTGCAGAGAATTCGTGAACTTCGAGGTGCAGTATTAAGGTTGAATGAATTTTTAGATATTAAACAATTTAGTGCTGGCTGGGGAGGGGCCGAATGCCCTTTTAGATAACACTGGCAAATACAGCTGGAAACTCTCTGAGAGTCTGACCAAATACTGGCCTGATGTTTCTCAAGGTGCTTCCAGAGAAGGCTTTTATTGCTCAGTTGAACTGCCTCCTGCACTGAATTCCACAAGGGAATCAGCTTCTCATGTCTAAGTACTTCCCTGAGAGGCAAATGGGCTCTTGTCTCTCATCTTCCACTTGGACAGGTGCACCCAGATGAGAAGCAATGCCCTCAAGCTGTGGTCTGAAGAAAATGGGGATGGGCATAGAAGCAGCCTGTGGGCTGCCACTTGGCAACCCTTGCTCTTCGCCACCTCCGTTACTTAAGGAAAAAATCTCCTTTTGATACATTTACCATGTTCCTGCAGTTACCATGGGGAGAGGAACCACTGCATCACCTTCACTTAATATCTTTTTAAGTAACATTCTCCTGTGCAAGGCGATGGTTTTAAGGCATTTGTATCATCAGCCTGTGGGGACAGTACTCGTGAAACGAGTAAATGCTTTGGTGGAAGGCTGCCCTCCTTTGTCTAACTTGGGGGGCTCCTCTGTGACTGCTTCTGCAAATGACCTGCAGATTTTAAAGAAGAGTATGTTTGCACTTCAGAGCAAGCATCAGGAACTGCTGGGTCCGTCAGTGCAGAAGAAGCTCTGAAATATTTGCTATATCATGTGAACGTCAGTGAATTGTACGATCATTCGCTGGGAACGTACGACTTTGATTTGGTCGTCATGGTTGCTGAGAAGTCTCAGAAGGTAATTCCTTGTGTTTTGTTTCCTCATTGTTCATATCTTATATACTCACTCACCACTCCTAGTTGTTCAAAGAAATTCGGTAGACTGTAAAATACACTTGAGAGTTGTCATCCCCAACCAGGTTACTCAGCATCCATAAATGCACCAACTGGTCTATTTTGTGCAGTGTTTACATGTTTCATCTGCTTCCCAGTGCTCATTTTTCTTCTTTCTTTACGCACACTGCCATTTAATTGGATCATCTATGAGTGTGTGTGTGTGTGTATTAGTGTTCATGCCATCATGTCAGAAATAGCATCATGACATCAACAAAATCATGCCTGGCCTTGCAATTGAATAAAATGGCAGTCTGGACAAAAGAGGTTGAGGACAGTGAGGGCAGGAAGGGAGAGAAAAACAGTGCAGAGAACAGCATTTGCAGCAAATGCAGGATGTTGGTGAAAGAGGAAGATGTCTTTTGACTTACAAGCAAATATAAAAGGAAGCAAATCGCATCAGCCCAGATCTAGAGAACAGCTTTTAGGAGCTAACTTTAATTGATGCAGAGGTAGGCGAGCTATTAGGATCTGAATCACATGATGCAGCCATGGTGAGTTGTCGTGTTGTCCAAACCCAGGACAATTTCTTCAGGGTGACTTCATTTTCCTGAACTATTCACTGTCAGAGTCCACTGAGTCAGCAGGAACTAGGCAACAGGGCCCAAGGCGAGGCACAATCCAGCAGAAGTACCAGAGACAAACAAGCCAAAGTCCAGTAAGAAACCAGAAGCACAAACATAGTCAAGGAGCCGTCCAAAAGTGAAATACCAGGAAGACTGTCTGTCTGTCTGTCTGTCTGTCTGTCTGTCTGTCTATTTATTAGAGCTGCATAAAAGCCGCCCATTAGCATTACACTCTCTGGGCAGCCATTACAATAGAAGTGTCACTTAACATTGACTAAAATAGTACAATTAAAATATAGTAAATAAACGAGAGAAAAACACAATGTATATAATCAAGTCAAAACATAAATTAATATATTAAAAACCAGTCAGTCAATATAGATGGTCTAAGTAGTGCCATAGGTTTCCAGGAACAGCTGTGGAGCCACTTGCCAAGAGCAGGAGAAGTCATTGTTCATCTGGCTGAGAGCACGTGAGCCACTGTCGGTGATGGCCAGTCCACCACATGTTCAAGTAGCTCTTTGGAGCAACTGTCAGTAGTGCTGTTCTCCTTTTTTCGGGTTCTGTGTATATTTCCTTGTCAAAAAACATTTCCCAGAGGGTTTTAAAAGGGAAGACCTTTCTCTTGGAAGCTGTCAAAAGAAGTGTCCATGCGAAGCGTGTATTTGTGTGATCCTCATTTTTCTGAGTGGCTGGGGACACAGGAAAGTGAGGAGAAGATGGGGCACTGGGAACCATGGAGGAAACACTAAAAGCGCTGAGGCTACCACTGCAGGAGGTGTGGGGAGGAGCTGCTGCTTCCTTTTGCAAACGAAGATCTCCCTTTGATGGCGATCAAGCAAACACAAAGTAATAAAGTAATCTGTTTGCAGGCTCTCCGGGTGAGTACCCTGGTTGCACTTTGACAGCAAGCAGTTAATAAGGACATTTTCCCAGCAAGACTTGCCATTCTGCAATTTGGAGTTGTGCAACTCTGGAAAATTGCCCCCCCCCCCGAAAAAAAAAAAGGTGAATGACTGACAGCCCTTCCAGTGTGCTGCTTGGGTGCTTTGGAAGGGCTGTCCATAGCTCTTGCTTTGGCAGTGGTGAAAAACAATCTCCAAAGAAAGCAAAAAGGGGGAAAGCTGCTCTGAGTGCAGAAGGGCTCATGCTGGTGGCAAGGAGAGGGCAAGCTGGCTTCAGTTGTCAAGCGCCCTGGGATACCTCCTGGTGGACCAAAGGGGACGGAGTGCAAGGGCAACCCACGGTGACCCTGATCATCTGTCAGATGCCCTGTGGGTTGTTCAGCGAGCTTTTCAAAACTTACGGCAAGTTACTTTTCTTGCAGGATCCAAAGGAATATCTCCCATTTTTAAACAAGCTTAAGAAGATGGAAATCAATTACCAGCGATACTCTATAGACAGATATTTGAAGAGGTACCCAAAGGCTCTCCACCATCTCAGTAAATGTGGTAAGCACACGGGAGAAAGACTCTCTCGGGAGGAAGGTTCCTTTAGCAACACCCTACCTTTTCTGACAGCAGTAAGCATGGTCTAAAGTGAGGGCAGCTGTCTATTTTGCAAGTGTTGCACAGTCCCTGCTGCTGGAAGGGTGCCGAACCAGCACATGCTACAGTCCTTGGGCAGCATGCTTGGGGATGCACCTGCCTTGCTGCAACGTTCTTATCTGTCCTCTCCTGCCTTTCATATTTACTATTGTGAGATAAATCCTGTGTCTTTTTTCAGAGGCAGTCATTTTTTTCTCACCTTTTAGCACCTGAATATCACCTGTTAATTTATTCATAGTGTCCGAATCCCAAGCACTTTGCTAATTATTCCTTTATTGGTGCTTTTCCAGGCTCACGACACTCAAGGTGATACTGTACGATGTAGTCTAATTGATACCCTAATAGTATCAATGATGCTGAAGTACAACAGGAAAAAACAAAAGAAATTGCATGAGTACATTCAGCAGAATTGGACAGAAGGGTTAGCAAATAATGTTTTCAGTTGGTGGTGCAAACATTTGTTTGTGGGGGCGGCTTTTTGCCCCCATACCTGCTGGCTGCATGACAAGAGGGGGAAAGCCTTCCCTGATAGAGTGTCGGCCAAGGCAGCTACTTCAATCATGAGGGTGACCAGTGCTCAGGGGAACTCTCACTGTTACAATTATTGTGTTGAATGAGAAGTCATCAGCATTAACAGTGGGGGTTCCTCTCTTCACAAACCTGCAGGGGTCACAGGCCTAGGGAGGGAGCAGAAGCCCCTGCAGGGTAGATAAGGATTGGATGAGGCTTGTGAGCCAGAAGTTCATTCCCCATCCATGCCCTGTAATGAGGTATCTGCCTAATTGTAGGGGAGGGGTGAAATTTCCATAGCTTGGATAATACTGCAGGATAGATCCTAAAATTCAGCGCACACAATCTAATGAAAACCAGGTACAATCCAGGAAAAATGCTCTCGACAGTGGAGAGAATTATGCCTTGAAATCTTGGCCAGGATGCTTGGATCTCACCCAGGAGCTATACTCAGATACAATACTAAACCATTGTATTGTTTTCGGAGATAGCTGCAAATGTCAGCGTACAAACTACTGCAAAAACAGGTGATCAGACCATGCCTTGAGTCTGCTTTGCAAACCAAACCATGTTTACTTGAGCCATTTTGTACCTGCTGTTGTTTGCTGCTACAGCTGAAGGTATAAATAATCATGATGATAATAATAATTAATAATTTCATTTCTGTAGTACCCCATAGCTGAAGCTCTCGGTGGTTTACCACAAAGTATTAAACAGTAAAATGCAATGCAAACAACATAAAAGAACAATGTGAAAAGAATTTAAAATTAATTTAACTTAGCTTAAAATACAGTAAAAATATGGTAAAAAGACCTAGCAAGAACAAAAAGCACTGGGATAATCTCCTCAGACCCCTGGATAACCAAGGAGATCTCTAAAGGCATAGAGGGTTGTCCTGGCCTGGTGCTGAAAAGACGGCAAATTGGGCACCGGGCAGGAGGTTGTCCCAAAGAGGTGGCGGGGGCGGGGGGGGCAGCAGCTGAGCAGCTACAGTCGGCTGTTACTTGGCTGCAAGAGGCTGCTGTATCATGAAGACAGGACTGAATTTATAAAGCCAAGTTCCATAGAAGGCAAGTAGAACCAGCTCGATGGTTTGGTTTGCCTGTTCTACATCTAGAAGCCCTTACAATGGTATGGGCTCTTAACTGTGCCTAGTACATATGATTACTTGGTGTGATATCTAAATTAAGCCAATATTATTAGGTTTTTTTCCCTTCTTGTTCACCCAGAATAGTCAGCTAAATGGATGATTAATTTGGAACTGAATAACTATAGTTAGCCTTTTCCTTGAAATGCCTGGAACTATTACTTGATCCATTGGCTCTGTGAGAAGTAAGGTGTTTACATTTATTCACTGGCAGCTAAAATACTGTGCTGTGGTACCACCGTTCTTCTATCCAGACCCCATCCTGGCAAGTCCAGATTGGCTCATGCCAGCCTCTGCAGTGCTTTGCTCTCATATAGCCGGCATGTGTGTTGTTTTTCTTTTAGGACCGGAACATTTTTCAGAATTCCTGAACTTGGTAGTGGATCAGAACTTGTATGGTGAAGCTTTGAAGCTGTATCCGCCAGACACTCATGAGTACAAGGTGTGTGTGGAGGACTTTTCTGGGTATCTTTATTCAGAGGCCTCAACCTGAGAGAACAGTCATTCATTCATGCATTCATTCATTCATTCATTCATTCAAAACTTTTATATGCTGTCCCCTCATGCCTTATATGCTATCCCCTCGGCATGCGGTACTTCACTGATAAAAGGCATGTTGCGGGGCCTGTTGGCTCCATGTCGGCAGGTAATTTACACCAAACCATTTCAATTAAGATTCAGGGATGTTTTTGGGCGGAGGGTCGGGGAAAAGGTAAGCGGCTCTCGCATGAAGATAAGCTTTGTAGCTTCTTGATGTGTCATCTTTAACTGGAATCGTTATCGTTAATGATTTTTGAAGCATCCAGAAGGTTGAGTATGGAATCGCTTGCCCTAAGCTAGCAGCTTTCAAGCTGTGCTCCATGGATCCCTGGTGTTCCTTAGGAAGTATTGGTGGGAAGTAGGAAGAAAGTAGGAAGGTTCCTTGCTGAGAAAACCAAATGCGCCAGAAGGACAGCGGTTCCACCCAGTAGTCCCAGACTTCTTCTGCAACTCGCTGCTGCTGCTGACTGCATACCTGGGGCAAGAGAGAGACTCAAACCCACCTGGCAGTCTCTGCAGGAACTGAGTGCACTCTTGAGAACATTTCGCAAATTCCACTTCTACAGGCAAGGCAGGTGTGCTGCAGTTCCTTGGGAAAGCAGTAGGGATGAAGGAACAATCACGCTGTAGATTTATGTCTGCTCCAACAGATACCTGTAAATCCCTCGAATCTGTTTGGCTAAAGTGGGATATTCCACCTATTGCATCTAGTAAACCCTCCAATCACATCCAAACGGCAACCTCTCCCCCTGCTCCTTTGCTCATGTTTTTTGTAATGATTCATTGCAGACAGTCAGCTATGCCTACGGGGAATACTTGATCCAGAAGCATCTCCCTGAGCAAGCAGGGCTGATCTTCTTCCGCTGCGGTGCGTTTGAGAAAGCCCTGGATGCCTTTCTGATCAGTGGCGGCTGGCAGCAGGCCCTCTGTGCTGCAGCTGAGCTCTGTTACACCGAGGATAAGCTGGCCAGCCTAGCGAGGAGCATGGCAGGTGAGCATCCCCCTACATACGAGCGATCATTTGGGGTTCCCTTTGAGCTTCTATGGTCTTCCCACAGCTTGGCCTCTTGAATGTTATTTTTGGATTATTCTTATGAGGTATAAATTGCTTCTCCCCGAAAAGATCCAAGCGATCTTTTTGTCTTACCCCTTAAGATAAAAGTGTATATAAAAATAAAGATCTAAAGAGATGATCTAAATTTCAACAGAGAGGTGGACAGAAAGAGGAGTGCAAAAAATGCTACCAAGTGCATTTAGCCTTACTTCATTCCAGTGGCTTGCAGTCAGGTGTGTGTGTGTGTGTGTGTGTGTGCGTGCGTTGTGTGTGCGATCTCAAGTCTGCGCTGCTCGGGACACCCAAAGCCAAATGTAGTCTGCCAGCCACATAAGGCACCCGAGTCAGGGCTCTGTAAATCACAGCTGGCTGGGTAGGAACCCGGTTTCATGAGTCTAAGGAAGCGTTTGACTTGCCCTCTTCAAATAGCAGCATTGACAGGCGTTTCATCACCAGTGACCAGATTCGCACAACTGTTGGGAAAGGATGCCACCGTGGCTTCTTTTTCCTCCCCGTGTGCGCTGGCTGCACTCGGTGCAATTTAACTAATTGCTCCGAAGGCACTTGGCTTGCTGCGCCATCCTGTGTGCAGCGGGATGGTTTTGAAAGCACCTCGGAAAACTATGGCAAGCTGCAGCACCTCCCACCGAGCATCTTGCTGGTCCAGGTGACACAGTAAGCTGTGCACTGTGAGGTTCATTAGGAACAGCCATGCCCTTCTGGTCCAGCACATGAGGGTGGGGCAAAGAAGCCATCATGGCTTCTTTCCCTGATGATAGTGCAAGCCCAGTGAGTCTGTGTGACATGGCCTAGGATTTGGGCGTTCAGAGAGAGAGACTGTGTTTCTGCAAAAGGTAATGGCTGGCTTGCCACGGTAGCTTATGAGCCAGGACATTTTGTTACATTGCAGCATGGCTTATTAGCCGCTCTGGCTAGGTTCAGGCAACATGGCAAGCCAGCCCGGTTTATAAGCCACCATGGTATATCATGTTATACGAACTTGGTCAAGGACACACGTCCTGCTGAGCTCTTTGGATCCCAGCCCATCCGTGTCTCCTGCCTGCCTTGAGGCTGCAAAGCTGGGAGGATCACCAGGCACCCTCCCGGTGATGCTGCGAAAGCTGGGCTACGCTTGACTTGCTGGATCATATGCTTCAGATGAAGTCAAAGTAGGGCACCTCTGCATTTATCCTTGAAGAAAAAATTGGCACGCTGTTTCACCCATACGATCACGGAGAATAATTTAACAATTATTATCTGTTGCAAATTCGAGCCTGTTCAGGCGATACTTTTGCCCTCTCGCTTCTGTCCAGGAGGTTGATTGGAACAGGCCTTGGGCCTGCGCGTTCTCAGCCGTAAGAGCATAGCAGCCCTGCTGGGACAGCCCACAAGTCTTTCTGGTCCAGCATCCCACTTCCTGGTGGCCAGACAGGAGGGTGGTAGCCCGCCCTAGTGGTCATTCCTCAGCACCTGGCATACTCGGGCATGGGCCCCTCCACTGTCCTCACTGTGGGTAGAATGGGCACCTCCTCATTCATTTGCCACTTTCACCCAGAGGAAGGCTGCGGGTGCAAAAGCTTGAGGACCAATCAGTCTCACCCTGCTAAGAATCTTGGCAACAAGTGACAACAGAACAGGCCCTTGGAACTCAAGAGCAGTTTTTGAATGAGAAGCAGCCTGTAGTCAAAAGCAAGACTTCATTACACTGTCCAGCCCCCTCTGCTTTCTTTCAGCTTTTGCCCCAACTATTCGTTCTCCAAGGCTTGTCCGTCCATCCATCTGTCCGTCCGTCCGTACTTCCCTGGCTGCCATTTTACATCTTTCTCTCCTCCTCCCTATTTATGTTGAATTTCTTGCGGCCTAAATAGGGAGAACAAGAATTGGTCTATGGTTTAATTTGCATACCTCTGTGCAAAGAAGTTGTGGTTGTTCTGGTATGGAATTGATATGCTGCTGGGTCACACAGCCTTGTATGCAGTTCATACTGGGGTGCATTTTTTGTTATTTTACTAGGCATTGGGAAGGACGAATTGATAAAATCACCTACAACTAACCTGATCTTATTTTAGGGCTAGTTTCTTAATTGCTGGAGAAGGCAGGGTTTTGTCTAACCCACAGGACCCACTTCATCAAATGGTTTCCTTGTTCCATTTCCTTTTCCTGATGAAACTTTCTCTTCTTTCAGGGAGATTTGTTGAAAAAAGGAAGTATACTGATGCAGCAGTACTCCTAGAGCAATATGCTAAGGTATAGCCCCCATTACCCCCCCCCACCCTGCTCTGCTGCTCCTCATGCAAAGTCCCACCCTGGAGCTTTCTACCGTCATGTCTCTCTTTGTGCTGTCTGCATGGGTTCTAAAGGAAGCAGCAGCCAAAGGTTGGCTCTCAGCTCTAGCAACCAAATTGTTATCCAACTTTGTGAGAAATTTCCCTGAAGTTCCATTAATCTTCAGGTTATATCACCTTAAAGACACTCCACATTTTGGGTGCTTCCAAGTGAGGCTTTTAGAGTGCAATTGCCCTGGTGCAGTTGCTGAATTTTATGAAGACCTATACGACCCTTGTTTTCCATTTTCTGTTTTCCCTTATTTTCCCACCTTGTTTATTAGCACAGAAAATCTGTCCAGGAGCAAAAGACTAAATAGGTGCACAGCAACTCTTGAATTAGTGCTGAAAGACCTCTGTTGGGAAGCAACCCTCATTCCATTTGCTGATTTGGATTTTGGATGGAATGGTCTGTCTGTGTCTGAGGAGAGGTTTCATACTGGTGAGGTCCTACTTGTTGGATGGACCAACTCTACTATGGAACTTTCCATCTCTGAGAGAGTCCCTGTTTGTGCTGGCAAGCGATCTTTGCAGCCCCTGGTCCCCTAGTTGAAGTGTACAAGCACTGCTTTAATAGAACGGTGAGGCATAAAAGAAAGATAAATGAATCAAACACATGGTGTGGATGTCAGGTCGTGTTTTCACTACAGACCAAGATGAGGGAAGTTACTAGTCCAGTGGACACCTCCCTTCCCTATTACGGTGACTTGATGTGATGGTTGATTAACCAGCAGAACATCCCTGAATGCTTCATTTCCCTCCTCCAGGATTATGAAGAGGCTGTTTTGATCCTCCTAGAAGGAACTGCCTGGGACGAAGCCTTGAGATTAGTAAGATCCTTAAAACCATTCAGCCTTTTCTATTGTCAGCATTTTTCACTTGATAACAGTGGTGTTGTAGATTTTCCTCTCTTTAATCTTTCCCTCCTCCAGATCTATAAATATAATAGGACTGATATCCTAGAGACCAACTTCAGACCATCTCTTTTAGAAGGTAAAGTGGTAAATTTTCCCAAACTTGCTAACTTACTCTAACTGGTGTGCTCTTGGATGTATGGCTTTAATGGAATTCTGGGGGGGGCGGGGGGTGTACCAAGTTCCGGGCCCTGGGGGAAAATGCTATAGGTCTGAGATTAGCTAGGATTTTTCTATGCTTCAATCTTAGTGTGCCAAAATAGCATGCCATTACAGTTCTTTCCAGATTGTACTCTTCGGACAACAGATGAGGAATCGTGGACGCAAACATTTCCCTGATTTAAAATTATCCTTCTTATGCATGGAAAATTGAATATCTGAGAGAAGGCTAGAACATTGTTTTCTGATATGTTAGCTTTCCATGTGCAAGAGTTGTGGGGCTGGTTGGTAGGTGTTCCTGTTGGAACACAGGAAGAATTCAGCTTGACAACTTGGCTAAACAAATTGGGTTTTCTTGCCTTACACAAAATTTTGAATATGCTTCGGTACTTTCAGTGTGTCAAACCTTTTCCACTCTTTTTACACATGTAGCCCAAAAAAACCATTGGATGTTCCTGGAGAGTCAGAAAGCTGCATTTTCTCACCATCATAAGCGCCTCTCTGTGGTCCGAGAGTTAAAGCAGCAGGCCCAAAAGGAGCTGTTGGGTATGTGTTAGAAGTGAATCAAGTCTCACGTGCCTAATTAGTAGAGCAATGCTTTGAGGTTATTTATTTATTCCACTCCTTTGGAAGAGACTAGGCCAGTGGTGGCGAACCTATGGCATGTGCGCCACAGCGGGAATGCAGGGCCCTCTCTGTTGGCACGCAAGCCAAGTCACCCCCGCATCGCCCGAGCAGCTGCGCATTGGATGAGAGCACACATAGGGGGCCATGCGCATGCTTGAAAAGGAGTGGCGGCGCCATGGGATGAAGTCGCAAGATGTGCCTCGTTAGCCACGACTCGTCCAAGCTTTTGGATGACTGTTCAGTGCGATGCCAAGGATATATAAATAGATTTCGTTGGACTGGCTGTGGGTTGTTGTGTCTAAAGTAAACCCTCAGTTTTCAGGTTTTATTGTAGTGTTGCCACTTTGTGATAAATAAGTGGGTTTTGGGATGTAGATTGGACACTTAGTCTCCAAAAGGTTCACAGTCACTGGGTTAGAGTTCGAAAAGCAAGGTGACCAGGAATGATTTTGATGGTTGGAATGAATTTAGAATGGACACAAATGATGAGCTGTACAGAAAAAGCTACTCAAGGAAGGCCTTTCCAAAATCATCCTCTTTTCAGTGGAACTTTACTCCTATATCAGGGTTTGGGGTGTGTACCAGAGTAGGGTTAGGGTTCAGAAAACAAGGTGTCCTGGCATGGTTTTGATCACTGGAATATGTTTAGAATGGGCAGAAATGTTGAACTGCACAAAAAAAGCCACTCAAGGAAGGCTTTTTGAAAAAGGCCATCTTTTCAGTGGAACTATACCCCTATATTAGGGTTTTGGCTGTGTTCCAGAGCAGGGTTAGGGTTCAGAAAACGAGGTGTCCTGGCATGGTTTTGATCGTTGGAATGTATTTAGCATGGGCAGAAATGATGAGATGTACAGGACAAACCACTCAAGGAAGGCTTTTTGAAAATGGCCCTCTTTTCAGTTGAACTATAACCCTATATTCGGGTTAGCGGTGTCTTCCAGGGAATGGTTAGGGTTCAGAAAATGAGGTGTCCTAGCATGGTTTTGATCATTTCAATATGTTTAGAATGGGCAGAAATGATGAGCTTTGCAGAAAAAGCTACTCAAGGAAGGCCTTTTGAAAATGGCCCTCTTACAGTGGAACTTTACCCCCATATTAGGGTTAGGGGTGTGCACCAGGGTAGGGTTAGGGTTGGAAAAACGAGGTGTCCTGGCATGGTTTTGATGGTTGGAATGTGTTTAGAAGAGGCAGAAAGGATGAGCTGTGCAGAAAAACCCACTCAAGGAAAGCTTTTTCAAAATCACCTTCTTTTCAATGAAACTTTACCCCAATATTAGGGTTAGGGGTGTGCACCAGGGTAGGGTTAGGGTTGGAAAAACAAGGTGTCCTGGAGTGATTCTGACGGTTGGAATGTGTTTAGAGGAGGCAGAAAGGATGAGCTGTGCAGAAGAACCTACTCAAGGAGGGCTTTTTCAAAATCACCTTTTTTTCAATGGAACTTTACCCCCATATTAGGGTTAGGGGTGTGTACCAGGTTAGGGTTCAGGTTAGAAAAACGAGGTGTCCTCGAGTTATTCTGACGGTTGGAAAATGTTTAAAGTTGGCAGAAAGGATGAGCTGTGCAGAAAAACCTACTCAAGGAGGGCTTTTTCAAAATCACCCTCTCTCCAATGGAACTTTACCCCCATATTAGGGTTAGGGGTGTGCAGCAGGGTAGGGTTGGGGTTTGAAAAACGAGGTGTCCTGGTATGATTCTGATGGTTGGAATGTGTTTATGGAGGGCGGAATGTATGAGCTGTTCAGGAAAACCTACTCAAGGAAGGCTTTTTCAAAATCCCCCTCTTTTTAATGGAACTTTATCCCCATATTAGGATTAGGAGTTTGCACCAGGGTAGGTTTAGGGTTAGGAAATGGATGTGTCACAGCATGGTTTTGATGGGTGGAATGTGTTTTGAAGGGGCAGAAAGTATGAGCTGTGCAGAAAAAGCCATTCATGGAAGGGTTTTTGAGAATGGCCCTCTTTTCAGTTGAACTATACTCCTATATTAGGGTTAGGGGTGTGTACCAGGGTAGGGTTGGGGTTCAGAAAACGAGGCGTTCTGGCATGGTTTTGATGGTTGGAACGTGTTTAGAATTGGCAGAATTGATGAGCTGTGCCCAAAAAGCTACTCAAGGAAGGCTTTTGGAAAATGCCCCTCTTTTTAGTGGAACTTTACACCTGTATCTGGGTTTTGGGTCTGTACCAGGGCAGGGTTATGGTTCAGAATACAAGGTGTCCTGCCATGGTTTTGATCGTTGTAATGTGTTTAGAATGGGCATAAATGATGAGCTGTGCACAAAAAGCTACTCAAGGAAGGCTTTTGGAAAATGCCCCTCTTTCAGTGGAATTTTATTCCTATTTTAGGGTTAGGGGTGTGCACCAGGGTAGGGTTAGGGTTCGAAAATGAGGTGTCCTGGCATGGTTTTGATCATTGGAATGTATTTATAATGGGCAGAAATGATGAGCTGTACACAAAGCTACTGAAGGAAGGCTTTTTGAAAATGGCCCTCTTATAGTGGAGCTTTATCCCTATATTAGGTTACGGGTGTGTACCAGTGTAGGGTTAGGGTTCGAAAATGAGGTGTCCTGGCGTGTTTCTGATGTTCGGGTTGTATTTAGAATGGTTAGAAAGAATGAGTTTTTGAGAAAAACTACTTTAGGAAGGCTTTTTCTAATTCGCCCTTCTTACCCCCATATATTACCCCTGTATTAGGTTTAGGGTTGTTCACCAGGATAGGGTTTGTCCAGTGTTGGCAAACCTATGGAACATGTGCCACAGCGGGCATGCAGAGCCCTCTCTGTCACCATGCGAGCCAAGTCACCCTAGCATCTCCCCAACAGCCACGCATCAGAACAGCCCACATAGGGGCCTTGTGCATACTCGGAAAGGCGTTGCGTCGCCAGCCAATGACATCACAAGCCGTGACTTGTTCAAGCTTTTGCATGTCCACTCAGTGCGCTGCCAAGTACCGTATTTTTTGCTCTATAAGACGCGCCTGACCATAAGACGCACCTAGTTTTTAGAGGAGGAAAACAAGAAAAAAAATATTCTGAATCAAATGGGCACATAATCACAGGCACATTCCCCATCACTTCCCCATGGGCTGCACATCTGACAGACTTACTGCACACACACATTCGCTCTATAAGACACACAGACATTTCCCCTTACTTTTGAGGGGGGAAAAAGTGAGTCTTTTAGAGCAAAAAATACGTGTGTGTGTGTACACACACACGTATATTTGCCTGGACTGACTGTTAGGTTCTTTTTTTTCTAAACTGAAGCCTCGGTTTTCACGTTTTATTGCAGTGTTGGCACTTTGGGATAAATACATGTCTTTTTGTTGCACTTTGGGAACTCGATATCTAAAAGGTTCGCCATCACTAGCCTAGGCTTTTAATTGGACTGATTGTAAGGCAATCCATGGTTGCTAATGATGTTGTGGCTATGTGTTAATTCCATCTTTCAGCCTGATACCTGTGATAATTTCTCAAGAATGGCCTGTAATCGATAACTGTCTAATACAGAAATATGCTAGGCTCTGGGTGCAGGTGGCAGTAGACCTGGTTATCAATTACAGACTGTGCTTGAAAAGCTTTATTTTTTTTTTTTCCGATTTATATCCTGCCTTTTTCCTACAAAGCCCTCAAGGCAGCTTACATCATTCTCCTCCTCCATCTTATCCCCACAAAAACAACCCTGTGAGGTAGGTTGGGCTGAGAGTCTGTGACTGGCCCAAAGTCACCCAGTTGGCTCCATGGCTGAGCAGGGACTCGAACCTGGATCGTCTGAGTCCCAGTCCCACAGGCTTAACCACTACACCACACTGGCTCCCACAAGTTCTCACAGGTATCCGGTTTGCCACTGCAGGAAACCGGATTCTAGACTAGATTGACCTAGGATCTGATCCAGCAGGGCAGCTCTTGAGCCTGGGAGACCAAGGTTCAGGTTGCCGCTCTGGGATCAGATCTGCTTCGTTCCGGGTTCAAATTGCCGCTCATTTGCTTAGCACCCTTAGTAGGTCCCTTTTCTCCCCTTGGCTTTGGTTCTCCATTTGGAAGACGGGAACCCCAGAAATTAGCTACCCGATAGACCCTTTCTGGATGAGAGGATTAACAAGCACTGTGCTCACTAAAGGTGTTGTGGAAACATGGTTGTGGGGAAATGATTGATGAGGAAGGATTGGGAGTCTTCCTTTTTTCTCCTACCAATCTAGGCAATTGATTTTTGCAGATTTTGAACGACCTAATTGCCCAGAATCGGACCTCTTTTCTGATGTCAGCAGTGTGGTTACAGCTAGTGAGACAAGTTCCAAATACACTCACAGTAACTCAAGAATTTCTTCGTATGTATTTGTCTTCACATCATTTTTTTCGCCAGTCTCATTGATGTTCTTGTCTCAAGTGGAGGGAAATATGGATTTATACAGACAATTCCTTCCCTCTGTGGAGATGGAAGTTCTGTTGGTGATGCTCCTACCTTCATTATCCCAAGGGCTCCTTTCCCAGAGGTGGGAGAAATATGGATGCCTGTGCTGAAGTAATCTTTGGCAGGCATTTGTGAAAAAATATAATATTGAAGTGTTAAAAGGAGCAAAGGAATAAATGCTTAAACATGAATCTGTAGCACTTTACTCTGTGGGAGCGCTCATGTTAGGAAATGCTTCTCATCAGAGTATAATTAATTATAATTATAATAATTATATGCTATTGTTCTATAATAATTGTAGCATTTTAATAAAATGCTCAGAGAAATTTAGTTTATGATCTGTTTAATAATGGCAATAAAAATAGTAAAGAATAAACTTGCAACACATATGGAAAAAGTATGCTAGGAGAGATAGTTCTAGGTTCTTCCGAATATGCAGGTTTTCCATATGCAAGCAGTAGGTTGGATGGGGGATGGAAGAGGCTGCTGCAAAGGACGGCATATAAATGTTTTAAATTAAATTAAATTAAATTAAATTAAATTAAATTAAATTAAATTAAATTTCATCCCATGAAATCCCACCTGCATTCTGAAATGTTCAGCCCAGACAAGGCTTACCACCTCAGTGAGAACAAGGCCTGAGGGGCCAACTTAAGTTTAGTCTAGGTGCTCCAAAAACAGTGACAACACAACCAGACATGACTGAAGCTGTTTTCTCCACATCAGCTGCCCCCCTCTGCTGCCAAGAGCAGCTTCGTTGTGTGTGTGCTACGTGGTATTTCATCTTTTGTAGGCGTTCTTCAAAGAACCGTCGCAAGGCGGAGCGCAAGAAACGCAGCCTAAAGGAAGGGAGCCCCCTTGAAGATGTGGCACTCCTGGAAGTTTTAGGGGAAATAATTCGGAGTATTGACAGCTTGAAAGGTTGGTCACAGAGCTTTTCTAAGCTTTTTTATGTAATCTGAAGAAAGAAGATTGGAAAAGGACTGTTGGGTGGGCCGGGTGAACTCCCAAAGTGCAAAGGCTACTGATGATCTCCAGAGAGAGGTCCTGGATAGTGAGATACAGTAGACTTATGCTAACAGTTACTTGACTTAAAGGCTCCCTTCATTACATGATGAGGCTAAATGCTAAATCTACATAGTCCCAAATGACTCCAACCTCAGTTTAGTAGGTAAAAACATTCTTAGAAGCCTGAGTGTTGCAACCAACTTCATCACAGTATTAGAGATTTCTGATTTCCAGCTACTGTTAAGAAGTCAGGTTACCTGTAAAACCTGAGCCAGGCTGACTCATAACTGTAAAACAGTGGTGATGGTCATTCACTGGGCCGCTTTTTCCCTTCTACCCCACCCCAAATGGTTTGCCTGCATGACCACAGGCCTGTAGCCAGGCCTATAGTCAAAAGATTTGTGATAGAGGAGCCTACGGGTAAAGGGCTCAATGGCAAAACCCTCATTATAAGTCTGGTAACTCTAATATCACTATATTTAATATACTAAGCAATCTTTGCAAAGCATGTTAAATGTTAACGGCTCCATTCCCAAACTTGTTTTGAGAAAGCCTTTGGAAAACTGGACTGCAATATGCAAAAGACAGGTGTAGTTTTAGAACAAATGAAAGTGTCACATTTTGGGAATGGACCTGTGATGTCCTTGAGGATCTGCTTGTGGCGATTTGTTCTGGGAGCAATGATCCTGACTCTCAGAAGGGATTGGTGCTCATTTTTTTTTTCAGAGAAGAAAGTCTTGGTTTATTTTCAGGCTGGGAGTGGAAGGCAAAATAGCAGGTTTGTGTTTTACCCCCCACATTTAAAGTATTATATTTTAAAGCTTTTTTTTGTCGGGGGTGGGGTCTTTAATTTATTCTTAAGGTGAGGTACATAGCCTTTTGAAGTATCTAGTCCTCTTTGGCTATGATGGACAAGCCCAGGAACTGCAACACAGCTTTGAGGAGACCCTTCGCTTGATGGAGCACTCCGTCCCTGAGATCTGGAACCCAGACCTGCAGCAGATCCCAGCAACCCCAGTAAGGAAGGAATTCCACATACAAGCCTTGATGCCTGCTGTCCAGGGCCTAAACACAGCTGGTGTCTTTGGCACACTACCGAGGACCAGTCTCCCCGTTACGTCGGTCACACGTTCAGAAAGTTTCTTCAGTTGGTCACTTCTCTTTTGAAGGAAAAGCAGTGTGGGTCCTCTGGTCTTGGATGTGCTCCTAATCCAGATGAGGACCCCACATCAGTTAGCAATTATTCAGTCCTGAGCTGGGGGCAGATACTGCAGCTACAATCCTCTTTCCGATGGCGCTTTAAAACAATACTTCTCAATACAGTTATCAGCCTAGAGGGGGGAAAACAAGGGGTATCGGAGCCACTGTGAGAACCGTGCCTCATAGCCTGGTTTATTCTCAGCCGTTTATCTGCACCAGCAACTTCTTTGAATGAAGTGCAGATTCTCTGCAGTGTCTAAAGCAAGATGAAGGACCTGCTGCCCCTCAGATGGCTTTGGACTCCAATTCCCATCAGCACCAATCATGGGCAGTGCTGGCTGAGGCTGATGGGAGTTGGAGTCCAACAACAGTTTCTCTGTCCCTGGTCTAAAGAGACCTCCTGCTGCTTAGGAAGAGCTCCCTGTGAGCACTGGGGCTAGAAGATAAAGAAGTAAACAAAAAATCTTTTGGAATGACATCCCATCAGAAAATGAATACTTTCTGATGGAATTGTGGAAAGGTCAAGAAGCGCAGCAGTGCTCAAGCTAAGTTTGATTTCTGCTATCATGCTGTAGCTTCTTTACGACACATAGGTAAGCCTTTTCTTTTGCCAATTCCAATGCCAGGTGTTGGGTCCCAATTCAACTGCCAATAGCATCACCGCTGCCTACAATCAACAGAAGGCGATAACTCCTGTGGTACAAGGTGAGAGGGAAATTGTGCATTGCGTGGCATCCAGGGCTTAGTTTCTGCAAACAGAGATGCTGTCTATGTATGGTTAGAGGAACTTTTATTTTTTCATGTTTTCCAAGGTTCAAAACAAGTCGCGCAACTGATCGCTAGAGAGTTATGTGTTGGATCATGTTCTGGTTGCAAGAAACATGCCAGCTAACAAAGTTTGGAAAACCAGTTTTGCTGGTTTAGACTGTCGGGGGGGGGGGGGATTAGGAATGCCCACTTTTTTAGGTGATTCTTTGTAGAATTACATATCTCCCCAGAGTCACTCTATTGTCACCCTAGCAAGATTTCACATTTGTTTTTTCTCTTCCATTAAGTTTGGCAATTCAATCTTTATTTGATTTCTGTATTTTCCATATAATATATAACATGGAATGCTATTGTTGTTGTCTGCAAACTGAATTATTAACAAGTGCCTTTTCCCCTTCCCAGATTCTGAGCTCTTTATACCTCCCAAACTCAACAATAATATCCAATGGAAGCTGCACATTCTCCAATAATCCAGACTCCACATCTGTTGATGGACTAAGGATCTGTATTTAAGAAAATGTGTCTTTCTTTCCGAAACTTGTGTCCTCTCCATGCCTTGCAGTTAACTGGTCGTGTGTCCCGAAGCAGCAAGGGAAAGAGCAGGCCAAGCAAATGCAAACTAGTTTTGAGCATGGCCTTCCTTATATTTACCTCTTTCCCCATGTGCTGCCTGGGTGACCAGAAACAGCTTGTGCTGTAACTGCTGCCAAACCAACTCTTTGGTTACTTTTAAACATTCTGCACTGTGTTTTTGTCTGGGTCTCTCTGTTTTGTCAACTGATGACACAAACAACCTTTTCAGACTTTGCAGTGCAGCTACCAAGTTCATAGCACTTTAATTTTTTTGAGGGTACACAACCCAAACTACTTTTGGACATCAATGGTATAAGCAAGACCTCCACTGAACTAGGTATGATTATGTTTCTTTTAAATTCTGTCAAGGGCTCAACAATGTATAGATAAACCTCCGGTTGAGTTCAAATTATGAATATTAACCCAGAAATACCTTGCTTTGACACAATGTGCTGATGGAAATTATTTCTCGAAGCTAACGAGAAGTGGGGACTGGTCAATAAAATTTTTGCTGTAACCTTTTCTCTCTGGATCTGGTTCTGTTCTTGATGAAACTCACAGCATCTGCAGGTGCTCAGAATCACTTAATATTTTTAAAGACATACACAATGTAGCCTTTAGGTGGAGGAGTTGGGAAGCATGCGGTCCTTTTCTGGAATCTGCTTTCTAATGATGGAAGTGTACCCTTTATGCTCTTGTGATTAGCGTATCAGCTGTGTGATCTACCTGTTTTGTCAGTGTCTGATGAACTCTTAACAACAGGGGTGTGTATCACACTATACCACAGAGGACTAGTTTTCTCAGCTGCATTTTGTTTGGCTTGCTTTAAAAGGGTTGGGGAACAAATTACACGTGACTGTCATCACACAAATCTTTGCTTTCCTTTTACTTGAGAGCAATTTTGAGCCCTTATGATTACAAGGATATGGTTAAACCAGTAAGGGAGTGAAGCATGTGTGGGTTATGTTGGCACAGAGTAGGATTTTCGGACACTTCTGCACCAGAGCCTGAGCCTGAGTGAGAGGCTGATTCTGCCCAAACCCCTGCCTGCCCCTTGGTGCTCAGCTGCTGCCTGAAGAGGGCTGCTCTTTTATTATAATGCACATCACTCTAGCAGCATTTCACATTTGGATTTTACTTGCATGTTTAACCAAAAAAGCCACCTGTCACAGGGGCTGCTGGTACATGACACCCACTGTAGATTGTTTAAGCCGTGTGAGGCTGCCATGTGTGCGCCATTTTGAATATGTAAATCTCAGGATGCAACTTGGCACTTACACGCATCATGGCTCATCATTGCAATCCAAGAATGTCATGCCGTCCACACTCAGTTATTGGCAATAATGCCTGCTAAAAGGTCAGAGGGCCTGCTTGAACTAGATTCCAGTGCTCCTGCTGGAGGAGAATCCTCAGGGCAGGCCTGCAAAATCCTGACTAACGAAAGCAGAATGAATTGTGCAACATGGGATTGTAAGAATTTGTGACATTTCCAAAATGCATATGGGTCACAGACTTCCTTGCTGCAGAATTGAGATGCATTGGATTCTGGCCCATTCTCTCTCTCTCTCTCCCCCTCCTCCTTCCCCTCCCTCCCTGCCCCCCCCCTCACACACAAACAGGGTGGGCCAAAAGTAGGTATATAGTACTGATTGGTCCATGTTTAGTCTCTTAGGTGCTCAAAACATCCTCCATCAACATTGCAGCATTCCTGGAACCTGTTCCCAACACTGTGACACAAATGCCAGTTAGCACCAATGTGGATAGATGGGTATCAGATGAACTCCTTCAGTTCGTTCACTGGGTGAGGTCCTTCATGGCTTGTTAGCACAGCTTGTTAGCACAGCTGAATCCAAGCAACTTAACTCACATTTCAGCACTAACTCAACAACCCCTTGAGTGCGGGTTATCATATTGTCTGAACCCAGTCAGTAACACACAGGCCTTTCAGTGCTAATAGTGGCATGTTTTTCAGTTCAGAAGAAAAGTGTGCCTCCGCTATCAGATGCTGAGGAGCGCTGGCCTGTTTGCTGTTTTGAGGTTTTACACTGATTGCCTGTGCTAGGAGCAGAAGTGTGAATATTCCCGATAATGATTCCCTCACAATCTGATGCTGGATGAGACAGATGTTGGCCACAATTTAGCAAACATAAAGCACTTGTACATCCCCTGATCTCTCCTCTGAAATCACAAGGGATGTTTAACCACACAATCCTATCAGTGGTAAGCCCTGCTGAAGTCCATGGGACTTACAGGAAAGTGACATGGCTGAATTATGCCTGATTTTTAAAAGCTATCTTGGATATATTATTGTTTTTAAAAGTGGCATAAGGTTAGCTGCACATTGCTCTTCTCAGCCTGGAACAGAGAAAAATATCCTCCAGGGAACAGGCAATTGTCGTGTGCTTGTTCAGGAGTGAATTAATTTGCACATTTCTCTTATAAAGTAATTCAGAACCTCCATTATACATAAATATTTGATAGATGTAGACAAATTAAATCTCATCATGTATTTCCTCTATTAGCCCTATTATAATTTGATGCATATGGAATAATAATTCCACAGACAAAAATGAAGCTTATGGCACCTGAATAACAAATTTGTTACAGAATATGTTGGATTAAAGTTTATGCCATAATCTTTAAGGTGGCACAAGGCTAATTTTTACTGCAACACATGAATGTGAGTATCCCCTCCAGACATACTGATTCTCTGTTCTCTTCTGCATCCCTTTCTCTTCCAATGTAAAAGTGCAGCCCAGAAAGTGCACCCAGTGACTTCAGTGAGAGAACAGTGCAATCCTGTGGGTGTCTATTAAGTCCACTGAGTTGAGTGAGGCTAAGACCACAGCCATAAAGACACTTGTAAAGGATCATGAGGCAGAAAGCTCTCACCCATGTGGATTTTTGCTCTGCCTTTATGCCTGCCACTTGCATCAAAAATGGGAAACCACTTAACACGCACGCTGCAGTTACAATTTTTAATACAGGCCATAGGTCACAAAATTGTTTTGCTGGGTATTGTTGACAAAGGAAAGAAGGAACTTCCTCAACCTATCAAGGTCCAGCTAAGCAGGGTATGGGGGCTGAGGAAGAGATTCCTCAATGTTGGGAACTCAGAAACATTTCCTATAGATGTAGAAAGGGCCCCGTTCTTCATATTCTCTCCTGTGAACCCAGAGCTGCTGGAAAGTCTTGAGGGATGCCAGGATAGAACCGCCAATCCATACGGATGTTTTTCGTTCAGTGGAGGCTGAGGAAATGGGATTATCATTTGGGCACATTCTAATCAGCTCCCTCTGGAAGCGGTCAGCAAAGCCCTTTATTGTGGTGCAGCCCCCACACAGCAAGATGTTGCCCATCAGCTTCTTTTTAAGGGTGACATCACACTTATTGAGGGAAGTCATGGTCAGGAGCGGAAGTCCCAGCTGCTGCGAGTTGATCAAGGATGGCTTGAAGAGCATTTCAGAACACATGAATCTCTCTTTGCCAATAATAATTCGTTGGCCATCAGGAAGCTCATACTCAATCTCATGTTTCCTGGGAGGTGCCGCTGTGTCCTGCTGATAGTCCAAGGAAGTGAAACAATAGTTCTCTTTGATATCTTCCAAGATTTCCCAGTCTTTCTCTGAGAACAATCTTACGGACTCATTTAATAACTTCTTGAGGTATTGGGTGACATCTGATCCAGCATAGTCCACCCTTTCGGTAATGTTTGGCATGGTGTAGCCTTCATAAATGGGGACCACATATGAGACCCCATGGCCACTCTCCACAACAAGACCTGATGTCTTTCCATAGGAATACATTGACAATCGAGACTGGTAGGCAATGTGCATGGCGGGGGTGCAGAAAGTTTCAAAGAGCATCTCTGCATATTTTTCTCTGTTGGTGGTAGGGCTCAGAGGGGGATCTGAAACTAGAACAGCATGCTCATCAGGCCGAATCTTCATCTCCTTTTGGAAGAGATATTCCCACATGTCTTGAACAGTATCCCAGTCCACTATTATCCCATGCCTCAACGGGTTGACCAGCTTCAGGGGTATTGCTGCATCTTGAAGTTCTCTACCCACAAAAGTTTCCTTTCTATTATCTCCAGTTTTTGCTGTCTCCTGGAAATGCTTACCTACAGTAGATGAGACAACATGGGTTGGCTTAGGTTCTCCAGCAAACCCACACTTACAGGAGCCAGTACCAATATCTACAACAACGGCCCTGGTCTCTTTCACAATCATCCTACGAGCTGACTCTGCCTCCTCTCTAGGTTTTTTCTCAGGCCTTATTTTTGTGCCTCTTTTTGATGGCGTGGAGCCAAAACTTGCACTGCCTTTACTTGACATTTTCTTTCCTGGTTCTCATCTGCAGACAATCGCTGACCACCATTTTCAAAGGGTAGGAATGCCCATGAGTTTTAGAATCTTGACACCAAGAGTGTGCATTATGACATCATCCACACTGAGGCCTTGAACAGGAAATAGGCAATAAAATATGCCTGCTCAAAGGGACTTAAGATGGATTTGAGGTTTGCTACAGGAATATAATTGCTTGTGCTATTTGTTTGATTTCAAATATATTGTGTGTTTTAGGTGTGTGTTGTGTGCTCCAAAGTACCAAAGGGAGCAAATACCTGGTATCTGAGTTACTAGCATCTTTTCTTGCCTGTTGCTAACGTCTGTGGCATTTCCTTAGGAAAATAATGTAAAGCTCTATGCCTGAGAATGGTGAGCTAACTCCTGCTTCAAATATCCTGGTCTCTCCCAGGAATGAGACAGGGTGGACTCAACAACATGGTTTCATAGAATAGTCGGAAGGGGCCAAGAAGGCCATTGGGTCCACCCCCCTGCTCAATGCCGGACTCCAAGTTAAACTAGCCCTCTCAGATGGCTGCCCAGATGCACCTTGAATGCCTCTAAGTGCAGGAGAGCCCACAACCTCCTTAGGTCATTGATTACATTATATTGTTCTAACAGTCAGGAAGTTCTTTCAGTTGTTCTGCTGGAATCCGGCTTCCTATAGCTTGAGCTCGTTTACCTGTGCCCTGCAATCTGAGATACCGTATTTTTTGCTCTATAAGACTCACTTTTTTCCCCCTCAAAAGGGGAAATGTCTGTGTGTCTTATAGAGCGAATATGTGTGTGCAGTAAGTCTGTCAGATGTGCAGCCCATGGGGAAGTGATGGGGAATGTGCCTGTGATCATGTGCCCATTTGATTCAGAGTATTTTTTTTCTTGTTTTCCTCCTCTAAAAACTAGGTGCGTCTTATGGTCAGGTGCGTCTTATAGAGCAAAAAATACGGTAATTAAGAGATCCTGGCCTTCCTATTTCTGACAACTTTTCAGGAACTTGAAGAGTGCTGTATTTCTCTTAGTCTTCTCAAGGCTAAACATGCACAGTTATTTCAATCTCCCTTCAAAGGACTTTGTTTTCAGTTCCTAGATCATCCTTGTTGCCCTCCTTTGAACTCTTTCCAGTTTGCCTACAGCTTTCTTAAACTGTGGTGTCCAAAACGTGACACAGTACTCCAGATGGGGCCTAACCAGTGCTGAGTAGTGGGGAACAAGTACTTCACATGATTTGGAAGTGATACTTCTAGTTGTTGTTGTTGTTAATCACGAAGTCATGTCCGACCCGCCATGACCCCATAGACAACATTCCTCCAGGCCTTCCTGTCCTCCACCATCCCCTGGAGTCCACTTAGGCTCATGCCAACTGCTTCAGTGACTCCATCTAGTCTCCATCCTCTGCCGTCCCCTTCTTCTTTTGCCATCTATTGTTCCCAGGATTAGGCTTTTCTCCAGTGAGTCCTTCCTTCTCATTAGGTGACCAAAGTATTTGAGTTTCATCTTCAGTATCTGGCCTTCTAAAGAGCAGTTAGGGTTGATCTCTTCTAAGACTGACTGGTTTGATCGCCTTGCAGTCCAAGGGACTCGCAGGAGTCTCCTCCAGCACTACAATTCAAAGGCTTCAATTCTTCAGCGCTCAGCCTTCCTCATGGTCCAACTTTCACAGCCATACATTGCAACTGGGAAAGCCATAGCCTTGACTAGATGCACTTTTGTCGGCAGGGTGATGTCTTTGCTTTTTAGTATGCTTAGATTTGTCATAGTTTTCCTCCAAAGAGCAAGCGTCTTTTAATTTCTTGGCTGCAGTCCGTCTGCAGTGATCTTGAAGCCCAGGAAAATAAAATCTTCTAGTAATGCAGTCCAAAATAGCATTTGCCCTTTTTGCAGCCACATCACATGGTTGACTCATATTCAGCTTGTGAGCTTGGTTTATTCCAGTGGTGGCAAATCAAAAGAACCAGAGGCCTTATCAGGTTTAGGGGTTATTAGTATGGTCCACAGACACTCTGCCACTCTTCTCAGAAATTATAGGAGAATTTACAGGGATAGGAAGCAAACTTTTATATAAGGAAAAGCAGCATTCATGGCTGATTCTGTATACCATTACAGCAGGTAATTTATCAGAATTGTAGGAAAAACAATCTAGATTTCCAACTAGTGTACAACTGAGATAAATAAAATCAAATGGAATCTACAGCTTTGCTGAAATAATAGGCATGACCAAGGTCTGTTGCTGGGTGAGGAATTTCATCCTTCAGCCTGTCAGATACACATTATTTGCCTCTCAGCAGGATTCTTTGGACAGGGCACAAAATCACCAAACTCTGAGTATCTTGGACTCCCTGTTTGCCACTAATGAGACATTTGCCATCGAGATCTTGGAACGGATCCTCTGCATATTTATTCAAAAGTAAATTACACCCACCCCAAACCAATAAAGTTAGTTGAGACCAAGTTCAAACACTTGATAAAACAAGGATCATTGTTTTCAGTGAAATCTAGTCACAACTAATTTGAGCAGGATGGTGATCCAGTTCCAAGGTTTTCTGGATTAAAGTGATTATCTGGATCCTTTCCAGTTTGATTCTTGACCCACTGGTGGGTCAGAACTTTTTCTAGTTCATGATGGATTCTGCTGCACTTCTTAGCATCTTTTGATACAATATCCATGGGACTGCCATTTGAAGTCTCATTTTACACTGATTTTGGCCTTTCCTGAAAGAAAGTACATTTCAGAACTCTACTTGATGTCACCACAGCCATTGACCTAGGGTGGTCCCGGATTGTGTCTTCTCCTAGACGCTTTTCAGCATGAAACTAATGGAGAAGATTTGGACTTCAATGCCATCAATATGATGGTGATACTCAGTTCTGTCCTTTGCCATTCTAAGTGGTGCCTTAGGTCAATGAAAGATTGGATAAGGGCTATTTAAAGCTTAATTTCAATGAGACACAAATGCTTCTGGCCAGTCAAGTATGAACCAGGGAATATGATTTCAGCCTCCTGTGGATGAGGCTACATTCCCCTTAAAGAATTAGGTTTGCAGTTTGGCATTATGCCTTCACCCAGGTTTGATACTGGATAGTCAGAAGGCAGATGTGGGCAGGTCGGCTTTTGCCCAGCTTAAGCAGGTGTGTCAGCCGCATCTCTCCCCAGCTCAGTATAATCACACTCAGGCCTTGAGATGAATTGGGGCAGCTCTTGCCTGCCTCCTAGCTGAGGTACTTTCAGAAGTACACGAGAATGCCGTTCCCACAGTGGAACCCAGCATGTGGAAGCCCGTCCCAGGGCCTCAAGCTATCTGCCCCCATCCTTTTATCATTCCACATAAAGTGCCTTCATTCCTGGAGACATTCCATCTGGTCAGTTGACTGGCACTTTATTTATGAATTATCTGATCTGTTCTTCTAGCTGCTTCCAGAGGAAAAGGCTCCTAGCATTTACCAGTCAAGAGACAATGTATATTGAAGGGTTACAAGACAGCAGTGACGGAACCTTCTCAAGAATTTCAGGAATGAGGCAGGTGGTTTCACAGTAAGAGCCTTGCTCATAAGCACTGTTTATCGGGGCCAGACTTGCACTTTTAAATTTGGCTTTGATCCCTTCTAACTGTAAGATGCTGTGAACACTTTTGAGAAGCAGGATAGACGTTCTTTTAAAATAAAATCAGATCTGATGGCAGTCAAGAATTTGGTGGGAGACACTCCAAAGTGAGCATGTGTGGTGGACAGCAACTTAATTGTATGATCCTATGTAAGTCTGTTCAAAGAGTAAACCCCTGAGTTCAATGGTTCTTATTCCTAGCAAAGTGTGAATAGAATTGCAACCTTAGTGATAGCAATAATCCAGCAAACATTAGAAATGAGTTTGCTTTTTGGAACTGAATTATTTCATTTTTACCAAATGATGTAGCTGAGGAAAAAAGCCTCTTAACTCTCAAGCAAACTTATATCAGAGGCTTGTAGTGAAGATAAAATGGGGGAGAGGATTGTGTAAGCTGTCCTGAGATGGGATAGATACAGCAACAGTACTCCAGAGGTTTTGCCTAAAACACCACATTGCAATATAATTTGCATCAAACCCCTCCCACTCCCTAAACTGGGTGCAAGGTTCAAACGTCAAACAACTTCAAGCAAATGTATACAGTGAACTTCCCTCAGATATTTCAAGCTGCAAAGCAGATCTCATTTATAACAAATTGTGCTTTTTACCCCAATTCCCTTCCCACCTTTGAAAATGGGTGCAGGACTTCAGACTTGAAACACAGAACAATGTTTTGAATGTGTGTACCCAATTTTATTGCAGCATCTCCATGTTCAACAGATGTAGTGTAACAAAGGAACAAAAAGAGTATTTCCATGGGTGATTTAAACCACAGGTCTCACTTTGGCTCGTCAATTAGTTATAAGCAGCTTAGTCATCACAGGGAACACAGGCACGCCATGGCTGGGCACTGAATGGCACTGTACAACTCATTGTACAAGAGCTTCACTTACATACCACGTGTCTCCTGTGTGTAACCACCATCCAAAGGTTTTAAGAAATCAGCCATTTTTGCACACTGTCAGGTGTAATTTTAAACAGTCGCAAATATGTACAGTTACTAAGATAACTTAGAGAAGTCAACATACCATAACTGAACTGATACCCAGTTAACCCAATAACTGGAGAAATGGATTATTGCAAACACATTAGAGTACAGACTCTCCCATTCATTTTGGCCAATGCTCCTTAAGGTGTTCCTTTAACTGCGGGATCGTTGCTTGCTGCTGTTTGCACACATGACACCTGAGAGGCAGTTTCAAGAGCTGCGGGGTGCTCTTGTCTACACATACTCTTCCCTTCTTCTTCACCATCGCAATCACATCTGAGTAGGGAGGAGGAAGGGGAAGAGGCATGATGTATCTACAATTACAGGATCAGTGACTTTCATATTATTAAACTTATGAAACATGTGCCGAAGGCTTAGTTGCCCAGACTTTATATGACTGCACAGAGGCAGAGTTCTGCTCCATGTCCATGGAAACCAAATAAGCAAATTCCTCTTATATTGGGCACATGCTTGGCAAAATTAGCTGCCACCAGCAATAATGTCTGGGAATGATCACAGCTGCAGTCCAACATGTCTGGAGGACGTCTGACTGGGGAAGGCTGTGCTAGGGACCTGAGGACCCTATGAATGTTAACCATCTTGCCTTCTCCCTAACAATCCCTGGAGCCAACCCTGCCTTACCTTCCCATGGTCCTTTTTTCCTGGTGCAGCTGTGTTCCAGCATTGCAGCAAGACTGAGGAAATGAGGGCTGCAGGGACAGCTTGCGAGGCCAAGCTCAGCTCACCGGCATGACTCTTTTCATGTTAAACAGGACCAGTACCACTACCCCCAGCTTTATATGTATGTGGTACAGATACAGGTGAGGCTGGCGAATCAATCCTGTATCAGTGGGGTTGCAGCATCAATGCTGGGCTTGATCGGAGCTGTCCATGGTGCTGAACACCCCCCCCCCCAATAGATTCAATGTTATGGCATGTCATGGATAGTTCCTGCCAAGCTCCAAAAAAGAAAGCTGCAATGGATGAGGAGCTCCGCTGTGTCATGCAGGACTCACCAGCATCCCTTGTGCTAGCTGGACCCTCAGTTCATGGAGGAAACCAAAAACATGAACACAAGCAGACCCTTAAAGGTATGTACATTTCTTTTTAAACAGCCTGAATTATTACCTTTGGAGTCAAGGAAGTATTCCGTTGTAAAAGAATTCCAGTGCTTCTTGGTTTTGAACCATTTTGAATCAAAATCCTGGCTGATCACATGAAGGTGTAAGTGGCTGAGAGCATAAAATGAAAAGAACAAGGTGTGCCGATGTGTTACTGGAGCAGGCAGAACTCAAACTGCGCAAGGTGTACTCCTCCCAACAAGAGATGTCAGCCAAAGGACGGCAGCGTCTCTCTCCAGGGAGTACCTGTCACTTGCCAGCCTTGAGTGGACAGCTGCCCCGGGGATCCCTGGGGTCCCACACATCACGGGCTGATGGTGCAGCGCACAGCCGTGCATTACCTCATGCTGGGAATGGCGTGGTAGCCCAACCTGAAGTGCAAACTGTCCTCCTCGGGGCACTGCTGGACCATCCTTTCTCCAACAGCGTGCAAGTGCTCCAGCAGCTCGAGATGCTCCTGAGTTACTGCACTCAGCGAAGAGATGGACTCCCATGGCAACACTAACCAGTGATAGCGAGCTTTGGGGTATTTATCCTTTATAACCACAACCCTGTCGTCCTTGTAAACCTAGCAAAGGGACAAAGAAATGTGTCTACGCTGCAATCTCACATTGGTTCGACAGTCATGAAGCGAACGACTCTGCACTTGGCACGCCACCCTGACCCGAGGAAAGCATGAAATCTTTACCTGCATGTCTGGGTTTTGCATGGAAGCCTTCAGACCTAGAGCCCAGTATTCTAAACGCTCCTAAAGGACAAACAAGACCATCCACATATGGTTTTAGTCAAAGTCACATTGCAAGGAGAATTAAAATAACTGAAGACTTCGGAAGACATTTTGGAAGTACACATAACTCCAATGGGTTTAGAGTTCCTGGGGGCAACTGTGCTAGAAATGTAGCCCAGTCACCTGGAAGCACTCTCAAAGTTTGTCTCTGGTTCTAGGAATAGAGGAACCTAAGCAGCAGGCTGGTATTGGCCACACAGCTTGGCCGTAGCACAGAACTTAGGGACAGCCAGGGCAGAGTGACACTGCAGATGAATTAACATTGCCAGAGGACTCCCGAAACTCCTCCTGCCAGCATAACCTGGAGTGGGCAGTCCCTCTTCTTTGCCGTCAAAAGCTGTTCTGGAAGTTTGAGGGACTCTCTGGGGTGTGAGGGAGTCCCACGGCATGAGCAGAAGCCAGCTCGAGTTAGACTGGATCTCACCCTAGCCCCACTGAACAGTTTTGGCAGCCTCCAAAGAATTCTGGGAACTCTGTGGCAGCAGTACTGAGAACTCTCTGCTAAATATCTCTAGCTCCTTGCACAGCAAGCAAATTACTATTAAATCAATTTAACCCTGTAATGCAGATATGCTCCCAAAGTCATCTCACCTCCCACTGAGGGCAGGAGCTTCCAGGGAAGGCTTTTATTATGCAGCTCTCCTGCCAGATCCACATAATTTCATGCAGGGAGTGGTTCCAGATGACACTGACTTCTATTTGTACCCCTCTCATATTCTCCCATCTGCTTCCATCTTTTTCTTCTTACCAGAAAAAATCCAGTATGGATGAAAAAATGGAGCTGCTACATAATAATGTCTTGTGCCTATTTGCGGGAGCAGCCTCCTTTCTGGAAGCACCCTTAGAGTCTGTGCTAAGAACACAGCTTGGCTTGCAGTATCCAGCCGCCTCAGCTACAGTGCCAACTGGCACGTATTTATTGGCTCACCTTTTGGCCAGAAGAGCTTTCATACGATGAAACAGAACTATTGTCATCATTCGGCTTGTAACATGTAGTACAGTCTTCTAGGTCCATTTTTACACGTTTTCTTTGCTTGCTTTCCACATTGCTGCTCTCGGATCCATCCTGTGGCACTTTTCTACCTTTAGGTTCCGGTGCTTCCCGACTGCCACCTGCTCCCATCTCCTCTGAGAACTGTACCATGTATGGGTACTGTTTATTGACAATATGCAGAACTTGTCCTGGCTTCAGTTTAATTTCCTGATCCTTGCCAATATCCACTAGATCAACACTAGTTGGGTTGACTCCTATCTTGGGAGCAAAAGAAAACACCAGCATTGGCGTTAATCATTCTACCTAGACTGACATTTCCAGAAAAACAGCTGCCTGGAATGATGTTATAGCATCAGCTATTTACTCAATCACAAAGCATAACATGTTAGCAACAGACCATAACTTGAATCAGAAGGAAACCATTATAAGTCTCTTCTGTAGTAAGAGATCTGGCACATTCTCGGTATCAGTACGAAAGTTTAAAAATGAATATTTTGGTTTGGAGCCTAAGAAAAATTAACTTCAGGAGATTTAGACAGAAGGTTTCCCATCCCCGCCTTTCTGTCAACTGGACCTGTTGCTTTCTGGGGAAAAGGCCAATCATGCACAGCACTCCATAAGCTGCAAATCAGTACAATCCATATATACAAATCTACACCTGAATTACTAAAGATTACATCTGGCTTTTGCAAACTGGTGCCCTTCAGATGGGTTGAAATAGAGGTCCCATGTTCCCCAGATTCATCTGCCCATGCTGGCTGGGGATGGCGGTAGGGTACTAGGTTGGGGAAGCCTGGATTAGGGTTTCTAACACCAAGTCTAACAGTTCACAAACTGGAAAAAGGCAAGTATCTATCAAAGCATGACCAACTCATACACATATTTTATGGGCAAAGGACAGAGACAAGTGATTGGGACAATTATATGCAATTGCACTTGCTATGGTTAAATCACTGGGCATCAGAAATCCTTCCTGAAAAGCTGCAAATCAACAAAGGCCTATCAGTGAATTCCAAGCCACCTTCAACCCAAGTTCAGAGCAAGGCTGTAACCCTATACATATGTCCCTGGGTGAGAGTACCACTGAACTCAGTGTGGCTTAGATGCATTGGTGTGCAGCATTACACTGTAAGCCTTCCACAATGAACAAGGAAATCAGAGAAATTCAGCTTGCTTTGAATGTACTTCCCGGGCTTGCATGACTTAATTATTCCCCAAAATGTTACCCTCGCATGGGGGAGGGAGTAAAATGGTGGGTTATTCTTTTCAGAGACAAGGCTATCAGAATTTTGCAATAATGAAAAGACCCGCTAAAAATCCAGTAATATGCAAATCAAGCAAATGTGCATATATTATGTGCTTGGCATTACAGTGGTACCTTGGTTCATGAACTTAATCCGTTCCAGGACTCTGGTCATGACCCAAATTGGTCATGAGCCAAGTTAAATTTCCCCATAAGGTTCAATGTAAATAAGGTTCTGTAACTATTTTTTTTTTAATCAGAAAAATATGAAGCAAAGTGACAAAGAACAACAAAGATTGCAGCCATCTCCACCCCCCACCCCCAGCACAACCGAGATTGCGTCTGTCATCCCTGCACACGCCCATCATCCTGGCGCGCGGGCGGTGTGGGGAGAGATGGGTGCGATCATGGGCACACTGGGGGGGAAGAGAGGGGCACAAACGTGGGTGTGCTGGCGGGGGAGATGGCAGAGATTGCGGTTGCGCTTGTGCAGGAAAGACAGGCACAATCACGGGCACACTCATGCAGGAAAGACGGGCGCGATCTCAGCCATCTCCCACTCAGGGGGCGGGAGGAGATGGCAGTGATCGTGGTTGCCACCCAATGCGGAGTTCATGACCTGAGTCAAATTTTTTATGAAATTTTTGTTCGCAACCCGATTTGGTCATGAACTGAGGCATTTGTGAGCCGAGGTACCACTGTATTTTCCTTCCTGAAGTTGGCTGCTTTTTCAATAGACTGCAGCAATGAGGTTTGTGGCAGGGCAAGGAATGGGCAAAAGAGGAAGGGAGGTCATCTATAGTGGCCCAGACACTAACAAGACTAGCTCCTGATCTTGGAAAGCAGCACCCTCCTTCTTACTGGCTTTGAGTTTCTGAGTTTACATGTATAACAATGTTATACATTCAAACTACTATTGAATTGGTCTATCTGCCTTGACTTCCCTGAAAGAATTCTGGGAACTGCGGTTTTATTCAAGGTACTCAAAATGTTTGTGTTTAACAGGATTCTAGGTATGTCTGCTCAGAATTAAGACCCACTGACTTCCAAGAACATTATTCCCGAGTAAGACTATATAGTGTTGCAGGATAAAACACACAAATGTAAAATAGGACACAGATTAGAAAATGCATTCAGCTTGTCCAAAGTCTGAGGTCTTTAGAAATCATAACTCTAGGAGGGACCAATCAAGTATCATGTTGAATTAGAAAACTATAAAAGTTATGGGCGTTTGTACATTTTTAATGCTTTGTAAACCATTTCAGAGAGCTGCTGGCTATTGAACAGTATATAAATATTTTAAATAAATAGTATTCCCTGATCTGCCTTTTGACCTTTGTCTTGCCAGAGGTAAGCTTCACACAGTATCACTCACTGGTTTAGAACTATACAGCTTCCTTGAATAATATATGAGAGAGAGAGAGAGAGAGAGAGAGAGAGAGAGCGCGCGCGCGCGCGCGAGAGAGAGCGAGAGAGAGAGAGAGCGAGAGAGCGAGAGAGAGAGAGAGAGAGAGGGAGAGAGAGGGAGAGAGAGGGAGAGAGAGAGAGAAACCAGTAGGCCAACAGCCCGGCAACGCCAATCCTCCAATCTCACCCCATGGTTTCAACTGTATGTTGAATAGCACAGGGGGAAAAGGTGCAGCTCTGGAGGACACCATAGGCTGGCTGCCGTGTCCTGCAGCAGGAATCTCAGGCGCCAGCTTCTGATATCGGAGCCAGACAATCTGTTCCAGGTGCAGTGCACGTGGTTTTGTGCTTAGGAATAGCCGGGTATCAGGTTGGTATCAGGAGGCGAAAAAGGCAATCAGCAACTCAAGAACCTAGCATCCTCAATGAATGGAGTGTGCCTGTAAGATACACTCATTTATCTATAATATAGGCTCATGCATGTATAAATGAGCATAATTGCAAAATAAGAAGAAAAACTATCAATAAGAAGTACAGCTGAAAATGAACATTTTCTTTTGGGGCACATTATGGGATCAGCTGAAATCTTGTGCTCGTGAAGAAGTCAGTTTCTCAGTGTGGTCCTACTAAACCATTTGATTTGTTGACCCACTTCACATGACACACTGAGCTAACTGTAGGCTGTTTAATCCATGATGAACCATAGTGTGTAATGGAAGACATTCTGAATAAGCAACTCCCACTTAAGCATTGCCATGATGAGCAAACCCTGAGGATTACTTGAGAGTTAAACAACCCTCATATGACCATTGATTTGTTGTAGTATTATACGAGGGTTGTTTAACCCTCAAATAACCCTCAGTGGCTGGGTTTGCAAAACACAACAACCCCCACACTAAGGTTGAATATTGAAAATGTTGCCCAGCATACACCCTAGTTCATCATAGCTTAAACAATCCCTGATGAGAGAGGCATGTAATGCAAACCAAGCCACTGAATATGCTCAAAAAGAGCTCTTGAAAACTAGAGAGAGAGAGAGAGAGAGAGAGAGAGAGAGAGAGCGAGCGAGCAAGCATTTTTTCCAAAGGCCAATTGAAACTGAGGGCCATGTTCCATACAGGAGGGAGTGTGGCTTAATTGGATTGGAAAAACCAGACAAATGTTCTGAGACTATAGCCCAGCCCTGTATGAGTTGCTGGCTCTGAGACCAAGGGAGATGGTCAATAGGCATGAATAAGGCCAGGAAGCATCTACTGGATGGTCTTGAGAAAATACAAACTTTTTAAAGCCAGTTTGAACATTCAGGGAAAAGCCCCAATTAATGGGATTCTCTGCTGTAAACTCCTTCATGGATCACTGCCTTGTCGTGGCGAAGGGGCTTGCGTAGCTCAATGAAGCTATGAGCTATGCCGTGCAGGGTCACCCAAAACGGACAGGTCATAGCAGAGAGCTCTGACAAAACATGATCCACTGGAGAAGGAAATGGCAACCCACTCCAGTATCTTTGCCATGAAAACCCCATGGACATGAAAACCAAAAGGCAAAACGATATGACACCGGAAGATGAGCCCCTCAGGTCGGAAGGTGTCCAATATGCTACTGGGGAAGAGCGGAGGGCTAGTACTAGTAGCGCCAGAAAGAATGAAGCGACTGGGTCAAAGCCGAAAGGACACTCAGTTGCCGATGTATCTGGAGGTGAAAGGAAAGTCCAATGCTGCAAAGATCTTTACTCCATAGGAACCTGGAATGTAAGATCCATGAATCAAGGCAAGCTGGATGTGGTCAAACAAGAGATGACAAGACTGAACATCGACATCTTAGGAATCAGTGAACTAAAATGGACAGGCATGGGTGAATTTAGTTCAGATGACCATCAGGTATACTACTGCGGGCAAGAATCCCTCAGAAGAAATGGAGTAGCCTTCATAGTCAATAAAAGAGTAGGGAAAGCAGTACTGGGATACAATCTCCAAAATGACAGAATGATCTCAGTTCGAATCCAAGGCAAACCATTCAACATCACAATAGTCCAAGTCTATGCCCCAACCACTGGTGCTGAAGAGGCTGAAGTTGACTGGTTCTATGAAGACCTACAACACCTGCTAGAATTAACTCCAAAAAATGATGTCCTTATCATCATGGGAGATTGGAATGCTAAAGTAGGAAACCAAAAGATAACCGGAATAACAGGCAAGTTTGGCCTTGGAATACAAAATGAAGCAGGGCATAGGCTGGTAGAATTTTGTCAAGAGAATACGATGGTCATAACAAACACTCTTTTCCAACAACCCAAGAGACGTCTCTACACATGGACATCACCAGACGGTCAACACAGAAATCAGATTGACTATGTGCTCTGCAGCCAAAGATGGAGAAGTTCTATACAGTCAGTAAAAACTAGACCAGGAGCTGACTGTGGCTCAGATCATGAGCTTCTGGTGGCAAAATTTAGGCTTAAGTTGAAGAAAGTAGGGAAAAGCACTAGGCCACTCAGGTATGACCTAAATCATATCCCTGATGAATATACAGTAGAGGTGACAAATAGATTTAAGGAATTAGATCTGATAGACAGAGTGCCTGAAGAACTATGGATGGAGGTTCGCAACATTGTACAAGAGGCAGCAACTAAAACCATCCCAAAGAAAAAGAAAGGCAAGAAAGCAAAATGGCTGTCTGAGGAAGCTTTACAAATAGCTGAGGAAAGAAGGGAAGCGAAAGGCAAGGGAGAAAGAGAAAGATACAAACAATTGAATGCAGAATTCCAGAGAACAGCTAGAAGAGATAAGAATGCCTTCCTAAATGAACAGTGCAAAGAAATAGAAGAAAACAATAGAATAGGGAGGACCAGAGATCTCTTCAAGAAAATTGGAGATATGAAGGGAACATTTCATGCAAAGATGGGCATGATAAAGGACCAAAATGGCAGGGACCTAACAGAGGCAGAAGAGATTAAGAAGAGGTGGCAAGATTACACAAAAGAACTATACAAGAAAGAACGTCCCTGATAACCACGATGGGGTGGTCACTGACCTCGAGCCAGACATCCTGGAATGTGAAGTGAAATGGGCCTTAGGAAGTCCGAGCAACAACAAAGGTAGTGGAGGTGACAGTATTCCAGCTGAGCTATTCAAAACCTGAAAGACGATGCAGTTAAAGTGCTACACTCAATATGCCAGCAAATTTGGAAAACTCAACAGTGGCCACAGGATTGGAAAAGGTCAGTTTACATTCCAATCCCAAAGAAGGGCAATGCCAAAGAATGTTCAAACTACCGCACCATTGCACTCATTTCACATGCTAGCAAAGTGATGCTCAAAATCCTACAAGCTAGGCTCCAGCAGTATGTGGACTGAGAACTACCAGAAGTACAGGCAGGATTTCGAAGAGGGAGAGGAACTAGAGATCAAATTGCCAACATACGCTGGATCATGGAGAAAGCCAGGGAGTTCCAGAAAAAGATCTACTTCTGCTTCATTGACTACGCTAAAGCCTTTGATTGTGTGGATCACAACAAATTGTGGCAAGTTCTTAAAGAGATGGGAGTACCAGACCATCTTATTTGTCTCTTGAGAAACCTATATGCAGGTCAAGAAGCAACAGTGAGAACCGGACACGGAACCACTGATTGGTTCAAAATTGAGAAAGGAGTTCGGCAAGGCTGTATACTGTCACCCTGCCTATTTAACTTATATGCAGAGCACATCATGAGAAAGGCAGGGCTAGATGAATCACCAGTTGGAATCAAGATTGCTGGGAGAAATATCAACAACCTCAGATATGCAGATGATACCACTCTCATGGCAGAAAGTGAAGAGGAACTAAAGAGCCTCTTGATGCGGGTGAAGGGGGAGAGTGCAAAAGTTGGCTTGAAACTCAACATTAAGAAAACTAAGATCATGGCATCTGGTCCTCTCACTTTCCTGGCAAATAGATGGGGAAGAAATGGAGGTAGTGACAGATTTTATTTTCCTGGGCTCCAAGATCACCGCAGACGGGGACTGCAGCCAAGAAATTAAAAGACGCTTGCTTCTGGGGAGGAAAGCTATGGCAAATCTAGATAGCATACTAAAAAGCAGAGACATCACCCTGCCAACAAAAGTGCGTATAGTCAAGGCTATGGTTTTCCCAGTTGCAATGTATGGCTGTGAAAGCTGGACAATAAGGAAGGCTGAGCACAAAAGGATTGAGGACTTTGAGTTGTGGTGCTGGAGGAGACTCCTGCGAGTCCCTTGGACCACAAGGCGATCAAACCGGTCAGTCCTAGAGGAGATCAACCCTGACTGCTCTTTAGAAGGCCAGATCCTGAAGGTGAAACTCAAATACTTTGGCCACCTAATGAGAAGGAAGGACTCCCTAGAGAAGAGTCTAATGCTGGGAACAATAGATGGCAAAAGAAGAAGGGGACGGCAGAGGATGAGGTGGCTGGATGGAGTCACTGAGGTGGTTGGTGTGAGCTTGAGTGGACTCCGGGGGATGGTGGAGGACAGGAGGGCCTGGAGGAATGTTGTCCATGGGGTCGCGATGGGTCAGACTCGACTTCGCGACTAACAACAACAACAACAACTGCTGTAAAACTATTCCTTTGTCAAACTGGTATTGAAACTTCAGAGACTCCCTGTAATGGGTAACTGTGAGTTAAATAACTCATCATCCGTTATGGCTGGCACAGGAGCGAAGGTAACTGCCCCTTGCTACTTCTGCTTTGCAGCCAGTTTTGTTCAAACCCAAACCATGATTTATTGTTGGATTAAAATCCTTGGTAGTTTGTCTCACAATCATCTGGAGTTCCAGGTTTGCATGTTGGGCTTTCCTGACTTGTTTATATAAGCCTAGTAAAAGTGATGAGGACATTTACTCACTCTGGTGCAGCCCACCAATTCATGGGTTAAACTATATTTAAGGTATTCTATACTGTTTGATTAGAGGAGCTCTCAGAAAGGTATACAGAAGATACTTTAAAATATAAAATAATCAATTTAATAACAAAACTAAAACAATCTTGTCTAAGAGCAATTTTGTCTGTGAACAACCACATAATAATAACTTTTATAGGCTATGATAAAACTACAGTGGAACCTTGGCTCACGAACTGAATCTGTTCCAGGACTCTGGTCGTGACTCAAATTGGTTGTGAGCCAAGTTAAATTTCCCCGTAAGGTTCAATGTACATAAGGTTAATCCGTTCTGTAGCTATTTTTTAAAATCAGAAAAATGTGAAGCGAAGTGACAAAGAACAACAAAGATCGCAGCCATCCCACCCCCCCACCCGAGCACAAGCACGGCCATCTCCCTGCCCATCATCCCTGCACGCGCCTGTCAGGGGGGAGACAGGCACGAATGCAGGCGCGCTGGGGGGAGGGGGAGACGGGCATGAATGGGGTGCGCTGGTGGGGGGGAGAGACGGGTGCAAACGTGGGCGTGCTGAGGGGGGGAAGATGGCCGAGATCACAGTTGCACTCCTGCAGGAAAGACGAGTGCAATCACGGGCTGCTCCTGCAGGAAAGACGGCACGATCCTGGCCATCTCCCCCCCCCCGCCCCCAGCATGATCGTGGCCATCTTCCCACTTGGGGGGGGGAGATGGCTGCGATCACGGTCGCCACCCAATGCGGAGTTTGCGACCTGAGTCAAAATTTTTATGAAATGTTTGTTCGCGACCCGATTTGGTCGTGAACTGAGGCGTTTGTGAGCCGAGGTACCACGGTTTGCTTCTCAAACCACTCCACAACCTTCACAAAGTGCCATGATTTCTGAGCAGCTGGTTCATCACCCCGACAAGACACCCCTCTGGGTTCAGATGGTGTTCAGATAATTACCCACAGGGGTAATTAATTATGCAATTCAGGCTGGCACATGCAGGGCGCTTGACAAGTCACCATGGCTTATTGAACACTCTTGTGGTGTGCAAACTGCTTACTAACTGGGGAACAAAACTGCTACATACAGTCGTCCTTTCCATAGTCAGCGATCTGGTTGACATTACACAACAACTCACCAAGGGCCACCTGCCTGGCGGGTTGGGAAAGGCTAAACAGCTGCTTGGCAAGAGCAGCAAAATCTCCTGCTGCTCAGCTTTTCAATCTCATCAGTGACTGCCCTTCCACCAGGGCTGAAAAGGCACTCTGGAAAGACCACTGCTTGTTCCTTGGCTAAAAAATAAAACCTTCACAAATATACCCCTGAAAACTGCACATTATTATTTTGTTGGTCTTTTGCAGGTACAGAAGTGTGCCCTTCTAGTAAGGTAAAACTACACATAGGCTAATTTGCATACAATTGCCAGAGATCAAATGCTTAATTTGCAGTTGAAATTCACCAGGAAAGGGCAAATATTTTTAGAAAGAAGGTGTATCAAGAAGGAGGTGAGGACATTATTACCATTTACTGGATCAACATAAAATGGGAACAACTTGATGACACGTAACAACAATTATAACATTTCTACCAGGCAGAAAAGTTGAATAACAAGAAAAAAAATCTACTTTAGGCTTGTGCCTCTTAAGGAGTTTAGACAAAGGAACTGTCTTCTAATGAAAACATGATATGCTTTGAATAATACTTGTGAAATCTTTTTTGTTAATGATTAAGCCCTGCCAAAAAAAAGGGCTTGTTTTTCTCTTTCTTTTGCAGTATTAATGGAAGCATTAAGAAATGTCATGTTCAACCAGATGTGATGTCCTGGAGATCAAGGACATCATGTGGAATACATACAATGCATTTCAAATCACAGTACCAAAGGCTGGTTACTGCAGGATGCAAGTACTTTATCCTTCTATAAATGTTCAAACTTTATAAAGTGCTAGGAAAGCACTCAGGAATGCTACATAGAGAGGAAAGGACCTACCTGTTTAACTGTGACATAACCTTTGTTGCAGTCTGCTTTTAGCTGCACTGAAAATAAAAGTGACAAAACAATATTAAGTTCATACCCAGGAATGTTGTAAGGGAGGAAAGCTATAGAATCATAGAACAGTTAAGTTGGAAGGGGCTTGTAAGGCCATCAAGTCCAGCTCCCTGTTCAAAGCAGGACCCCAGCTTAAAGCACCCCTGACAGATGGCTGTCCAGCTGCATCTAGAATGCCTCCAGGGTGAAGGCCTCCACCACCACCCTTAGTCGTTGGTCCCATTGCTATACTGCTCTAACAATGAGGACATTTCTCCTGCTATCTAGTCAGAATCTGTCTTCCCATAACTTGAGTCTGTTATTCTGTGTCCTGCACTCTGGGGTGATAGAGAAGAAATCCTGGCCCTCCTCAAGTATTTCAAGTATTTACAAAGTGCTATCCTCAGCCTCGGAAGACATCTCGCCTCAGCCTTCCTCTTTTCCAGGATAAACATGCCCAGTTCTTTCAGTCTCTCTACCAAACATGCCCAGTCCCCTGATCATCTTTTTTGCCCTCCTCTGAGCTTTTTCCAGTTTGTCTGAATCTTTCTTGAACTGTGGTGCCCAGAACTGGACACAGGACTCAAGAGGGGGCCTAATTAGTGCTGAATAGAAGGAAACTAGTACATCACATGGTTTGGAAGCTATACTTCTATGAATATAGCCTAATACTATTAGAGGGATTGGTTGTTGTTGTTGTTTTGCAGCCACATCACATTGTTGACTCTTATTCAACCTATAATCTATGACAATTCCAAACTCCTCCTCACTTGTTACCCATTTTGTAACTGTGCATTTGCTTCCCTTCTTCTTGGCATACTAGATTGCATGGAGTGGAGACAGAATTGGCCAGTTCAAATGAGTTGATACAACTGAACTAAGTTAGGTAGTTAACTAACTAAATTAGAAAATAAGAGCCACGTTTTCACCAATTTATTTTAAGCCAGGAAAACCAAGTTAATCTTGCCAAGCTAGAAAATAAATGTGGCCCAGCAACTGTAATGGAATCATAGACACGGGGAACAAAATTATGGTTACAGTTCAACGTCTGACCCTATTTGCCAAGAACCATTATTTTATTCCATTGCCTGGTTTCAATACTCCTCCTTAGGCTCTTACACATATGGAAAGGAATATACATCATGAATAGTGAATGATAGTGAACTTAATAGCTATTACGCTTGCTTGCTCTTCATTCTTCAAATCATTATGATCTGTTTACTAGCACATCTTATTTCAGAAGACAATACAAAACATCTTACTGCAGAATATAAAGGAATATAATGTACCACAAATATAGAGTAGGGGGATATGGGGAACCAATGAATCTAGGGCTGGGCTGGGGCAAATGGAGGGGGGGGGGTCCTCCAAAGGTTATTGGTCTTCAACTCCCATATTTCCCAGGAAGTATGACCAGTGTCAAAGATTATGGGAACTGTCATCCAACAACATCCAGAGAACTACCGCTTTCCCAGCCCTGCTCTACATGCTTGGGTTCCCCCTGCCACCTTATCAGTTGCCGAAGGGCCCTCCATATTATTTTATATTCTGCAGTAACTTGTCTTGTACCAGTTTCTGAAATCCTACTCTAGAGAACACTTATATTGTACAAGTGTCTCTACATTCATCTGTGAAAAGCTGGAAAGCATGATATATTACTTAGCATTTATACAGCATTTCCAAGTCCCACATGCATCACCCAGAGGGATGTTGGAGATGAAGGATGTTGTGATATAACACATCTGGGGGACACCAGTTTGAGGAAGGTTGGGAATGGCCTGCCTAAGGTCATCAGGTGAGTCTGTGATCCAGAGTGTTCCCAATCTGAGGCTCAGACTTGGATTTACTATGTTTATTGTTTAGATTTTTATGTTTTTATTGTATTTTATTATATTGTATTTTAATTGTTGTAAGCCGCCCCAAGGCTTTGATGCGATGGGGCGGCCTATAAATGTTTTAATAAATAAATAAATAAATAAATAAATAAATGTTATATCACCTACCCTGGCAAACTAATTAGCATCAAAACACTTATGCCACTATGCCCAAAAAAAGAATCCAAGTCAACTTACAGTGCAGTCCTAAACATATATACTCAAAACTAAGGACTCTTACAATTTAATGGGACTTATTCCCTAACAAGCTTCAGTCTGCAACCTTAATTGCTACATTACCTTGATTTCGTGAACACTTCTTGTCTGTTATCTCTGTTTCAGGGCTTCGCCCTATCACCACCATTTCTAAGTGTGGCAGTTTAATTCGCTGACAGGTTCTGTCTTTTCTTACTAGCCAGCACATCAGCATTGTGCTTTGGGTGGGGAGAAAGAAAAGGAAATACTCAATTTTACTAAGAATAGATTCAGCTAAGGAGAATAACCCACAGGTTATACAGAAAATCCTCTATTTTATTCCAGAACACTGATTGAATGTGGGTATTAGGATAATCATTGGAATTCACCAGAAAAAGGAAGAACACAAGTACTTCTTAACAGCATTAAAATACAGAACAAAGTCTATCAAGCTTAATTTTTTTTACTAGGAATATTCACACTGGAACTTTGGTAAGACTTATTGCATGTGAATTGCAAGGATCTGTAAAATAAAACTGTACAATTCTGTATCCTTAAGAGAACATGAAACAGGCTTTTTACTAAACAAATTAAGAAACATTAATTTATATAAAAGTGTAATTTATATACACTTGCATTTAACCCATAGAACAATCTACTTAGTGTCTATTACTTTAAGACCTTTGTTTAGCCCCAGCTTTGAAATATGCCAATACTTTTCAACAAGCAGCCCACAAATGAGTAATGGTCTCCAGCAAGCGAACTAGTTGCTCATGAACAGGAGAAATGTATTTCATTACCTTCCTCTAGTAGGAGAAGTTTGAGAATCTACTTCTTTAGAAATGGACGTGTGACTACCAGCATTTCACATGCCCATTTTGTCATTGGCTGAGGGTCTGAGTTGTGTATGCACTCAGGTTAAGAGTTTCTTAAATGGAACTATTCATATGAAGGTAGCTTTGAGGAGAGAAGCTAAGCTACTGAATTTGGGCTTCTGACACAAATTAATTTACTAGAGAGTAAACCATATTGAACTCAGTGGAAAGTCTGAGTTAAAATGCTTAAGGAAGAATGTGGAATATACTTTATTAAGATGATCATACCTGGAGGAATCCAACAGGTAGCTTATCAAACATTGATTACAAAACACAAACACTGTTTTGATTTTAGACATGGGAAATTCAGGGAGCTATTTTAGATCCACCTGCAAAAAGTTCAATAAATTAATTTTAACCAAGACTTGACTCAGACAGTGGACCCATTTCAAAGGCAGCACACAAAAATGTGAATTACAGTGGTACCTCGATTCATGAACTTAATCTGTTCCACGATCCTGGTCGCAACCCAAATTGGTCGCGAGCCAAGTCAAATTTCTCCATAAGGTTCAATGTAAATAAAGTTAATCTATTCGGTAAATATTGTTTTAATCACAAAAATTCAAAACAAAGTAACAAAGAACAACAAAGTAACAAAGTACAGTACAGTAGAGAACACTAACCTAGGTGGGGGGGAGGTTATTGTTTGGAGGAGAGTCCCCCACCATAAGGACATCAGAGAGATCTCTGTCAGGGGTTTCCTCTCTTCTTTGTCTCTTAGCTGCAGGGTCAATTTTGGTGAAAAATCTGTCTATAGTCACTTGTTTTTTCCTGTGCTGCATAACCCTCCGGAAATGAGAGACCACGGTATCATTCATCAGATTCAACACTCTGTTTGTTACAGTTATGTTGGGGTGGTGCTTCTCAAAGAAATCCTGGCACTCATTCCATTTTTTCATAATGGATTGTACCACATCACTGGTAACCTCCTCCCTGTCTTCCTCTTCCTCAGTGGAATCCTCCTCAGCAAGTGCCTTCTGCTGCTCACTCTGGAGTTCAGCAAGTTCTTCCGTCGTCAGCTCCTCTTTATGGTCCTCAACAAGCTCCTCTATGTCTGCACCATTGACGTCCAGACCCATACTCTTGCCCAGGGACAGAATCTCCTCCACTTCTGCAGCAGCTTTGTTAGAACTGGAAGCCTCACCATGTCTTATCACACGGAGGATGCCACTTCTCTTGCGGAAATTATCAAACCACCCTCTACTGGCTTTAAATTCAACACTTGCTGCACTTGTAGAGGGATTTTTTTGCAGTAAATCACTGTACAATTTCCTGGCTTTTTCACAGATCATAGCTTCAGTAACGCTATCACCTGCCAGCTGTTTCTCATTCAACCACACTAACAAAAGTTTTTCCACCTCTTCCAGCACTTGAGTCCTCTGCTTGCTAAACAGCGTTACTCCTTTTGCCACATCAGCTCCTTTGATGGCATCTTTACTCTTTAAAATAGTCGAGATTGTTGACTTCGCCATCTTGTACTCAGAGGCCAGATCAGTCACACGAATACCACGCTCATGCTTTTCTACAATTTCCTTCTTCAATTCAATGGTTATTTTTTTGGAAACCTTCTTCTTACCATTCTTACTCTGCACATTCTTGTCACCTTCATGACTGCTCTGCACATCCTGGTCACCTTCATGACTGCTCTGCACATACTTTTTACCACCATGCTTGCTCTGCACTTTCTCTGAATCCATTATTCAATAAGCTCCACAGCAAATGACCACAGGTTTGTCTGCGACTGCGAGCGGGGAAGATGACCGCGATCGCGGTCGTGCTCGTGCAGGGAAGATGGCCGCAATTGCGATCGTGTTTGCGCAGGAACAGGGCCGCGATCGTGGTCGTCACCTGATGCGAAGTTCACGAACTGAGGCAAAATTTTTCCAAAATTTCGGTTCGCGACCCGATTTGGTCATGAACTGAAGCATTCGTGAGCAGAGGTACCACTCTATAAGAAGAGAGTGAATATGAGTAGGGGCAGTGTTTAGTTCTTTCCCCACTAAGAAACCACTGGCAGACTTTGTGATCTGGAGAAAAAGATAAGGCTGAACTTGGTTGTCAGATTTTCTTTGTAATTCCTATATATTGTATTCAGTTCAAAAATGTAGATACAATCTGAATAACAAGTAAGAGTTGACTGAACACAAATGGCTTTCTGGATTAGTCATCTGCAGTCAGCAGGTTTGGAGTGGTCCAAAGATGACTGCGTAAGGGAAGGCAACGCTCCTTTTAAATATCCACACTGCAAATTCGACAGTGGGTTGCACACACAAGCTGAATTTGTGAATGTGCAGCTGCTTATAGGAAGAACCAGTTCTGGAAGTACAGATATATTGTTTGGAGCAGTGCTTTTGGAATGGGACTTCATTTATATCCCACTTCTTTATTCAGGGTATAGATATATGCTTCTCACAGCCTGATCTTGTACATGATTACCCAGAAGTAACTTGCACTGTGCTCCATGCACAAAGGGTTGCACTCTGAAAGGAATAAGGAAATTAAAAATTAAGGAAGCTCCCAGCTAGACTTGGAACCTGGCCCTTCTTTGTTCAGAAACCTGCCTTTGCTTGCGTGTACACAGAGAGACGTCCTAGAACCATGGGGCTGAAGAAACTGCAACAGGAACACACTCGCAGCGTGGCCCGCCCCGCCACAGCGCCCGCCGCCCCGTACTCGTCCGCCGCCCCTCCTCACCTCCTTCCTGTCGCCACACTGCGCTCGCCCGTTTCCGCTCACCTCCACGCGCCACCCTCGCCCCGCCTCGCGACAGCTTCCGTAGCCAATGGCGCCTCCCTTGCCGCCCCGGGACCAATCAAATTTGCCCCGTTGCTAGTGCGCGACCACCGCGCGCCGGTCGCGACGCGGTCCCAGCTTTCTCCTGCTCGCTCTGGCTGGCGCTCGCTTCTGCGGGCAGGGGTAGAGAGTCCAACCGCGAATGCTACCTAGGTATTGCGTAAGTGAGATCGCATAAGGACCCTTCTTTTTTTATTTTCTCAGGTTGTTCAATGTAAAACGTTTAATACAAACGTTAAAAATTGGAGCAAGTGTGCTAGATATATTTTAGATAGCCATCCTCGTAATCTCAGTTTTATGTGTAGTTAATAAACAAGCAAACACATGTGAATTCGAAAGTTCACAAGCCTCCAATTTACATTTAGATTGTACAATATGGAATACAATACAATGTATATTACAAAACATGCTATCATTAATAGCACTATCCTGTAATGGCTACTCATAAACAAGCAACTTTGAATTAAACGGGGCTTGGATCGAAGCCTAAGGAGGTGATTTTTTGCTCACTTATATGGGAACAGAGGTACATATATCTAAGTAAACATGCTTAGGATGGGGCTAAATTTAAAGACAAGTGCTATGAACATGTATACAGGGAAGGGCACAGCTGAATTCATAAGATGTTCTTCTGAGTAGATGTGCAAAGGATTGCGTTGTGACGCACAGTCCCTTATTTGTTGAATGCAATAAAGGTTACGAAAATAAACTGAATACAGTTCTTCTGTGACAAATGTTTCCATTTCAGGATTCCAAATTCCAGAGTTGCTCATTTTAGAAGAGTAATCTGGAAGTACTGTTTGGGAGTTGCTGTAAACCCCTTCTAAAAGGGATATTTAAAATGTTTCCTTTTGCTGGTCCTGAAGTATCCGTGAAGCATCCAGTACTTCAACAAATTGTGTAATTGCTTGATAACATGTATCCCTCTGTCCTGAGTATTCTTATTCATTCAGAAAGAAGAGTTTGGGTCTGAAGAGTTTGAATTCCAAAATAAGTGTGCATATTGCCTTGGCAGAAACTTGTAATATAGAAGTTGACTTTAAAATCCATACAATAAAGTGTGTGTGATATATAGTTATGCAGAATAATTCTATGCAATCAGATGCATGAGTGTATAGAAAAAACTTAACCTGGTCCCAAAAAGAATACAATGTTGGCATCCGGCAATCCTCACTGGGAAAAGCATTAACTTGGGGGTGCTGGTGTTGGGAGCACCTCTGTATTGGTCCCTTGTTGCTGTCTTTCAAACCAACCTTAAATGTATTAAAACACTGCAGAACATCTCTTAAACTACCTCACTCATGTTCAACCTTGTGGTTCCTTCCAGATGTACTGAGCTACAACTCCTGTCAACCTTTAGCCAACATGGCCAAAAGCACTGAACTAAGTTATCCAACTATAATGATCCCTTTTTGAGTGCAATCCTTCACAAACCTAGTCAAGAGAATAAACAATCCTATACTTTCCAGCATGGTTGAATAGAGCACAGTAAGTTTGTAGGGATTCGTTTTTCTCTCTAAACATGCATAGGATTGCAAGTTTGAATGTATAGTGGAGCTGCCATGCTACATTCAGTTCCCTATACCCAATGAAGATCAATCAACCTGATCCAGTATTAATAAGATGCTCATGGAAGCAGGTTGATGCAACTTGTGTAGTAAAGACTCTATATGGCTGCAGAAGCTACATGGCTATAGGGCATGTGCTCAAGCCCAGAAGGGTGGGCCTGTGAATTGCCTTTCCTCACAAATAGCTCCAGTGTTAAAACATAAAAGTGCATTTCACATCTAGGCAAGTGCTGTGATCTCCCCCATCGTGCGACATTATGTTTGGAAAAAAACACACATTCCAGTTATTGTAGGCTGAATACATTCATTTTGATTGGTCTGCTAGAGATACTGCCTTTGGATTTGGGGTTTAAGAAATAATAGGAATCACGCCTGCCTTGAGGTACTGAAAGCTTGGGAGGTACCGTTCCCTGTACGAGAAGAGATCTGAAACCAAGATTCCTTTGTGAGCTCGAATGTTCTCCCTGCCTCTGTGCATTCTGGAGATTGTAGTCACTCTCCCGCGCTAAAGAACGGCATTGAAGGGTGCTCTCGCGGCATTATGGGATTTGTAGTGTTCGGCCACGACGCAATTGCCAGGCAGTTCATTGGGAGAGAGCGGCTCTTGCGTCATCACTGCAAGAAAACTGGCGAATAGCAGCGACAGAAGCGACTGGCGAGGGGGAGGCGGTGTTTCCGGGAACGGGCGGGGCTTTCTTGAAAGGAAAACTCCCCGGATGCTGCCTAGCCTGAGACCGGCTCGGAACTTTCCAGAAAAGTCGCGGTCGTCTTGTCGGTGCGAGAGAAAGGGACGGGCAGGGGCTTGACTCGGCTGCTGTGGGGATAGCTTTGCCTTGAAGCCAGCCTCTGTTTTGGCGAAAGGCGCGAGCGTGTGGTGAGTGTAAGGCCAAAGAAGGAGAAGAAGAAGAAAAAGAAGAAGAAAAGGTTGGGGTTCGCCCCTTCCCCCCAGTTCCCGCGCTCTCGCGAACAACGGTTGTGCGCGTGTGGATGAGACACGGGGAGGGGGTAGTCTAGCTCGTGCCGGGTCGGCTGACACCAGCAGCTTTTTTGCGTGGTCGGAGAAAGAAATGGGGTAGTAGGGGACCGAGACCTTTTGCGGGGGGAAGGACGGCTCTGCTGGGCTTTGGAGGACGCGAGGTGACTAGCCCAGACTTGTGAAAAGGGTCTTGGAGCCTCGGGGAGCGGGGTGCTGTGGCAGCCCATTGTCTGAAAAGCACGCGGCGTGGAAATGCAAGCGGGGCCCTCTGCCTAGCGCCGGAGGAAGGTGATGTTGCTGGGAGGGAGGTGGGGGAGGGGAGTGAATAAGCCCCTTTTAAGATAAGGGCCATCTGGCTGCCAGGTCTAAAAGAGGTATCTTCGTAGTACTGGGAGAAGCAGGCAGGTGCGTGGGATGGAAGTGGGTTGGGGGCTTTGTTCACAGAATGACGTGCAGGTAGGTTACCAGATCAAGCTTGAGAAAAAGAAATTATGCTGTAGTGGTGGGGTGGTTTCCTACAGTCATATTTTCACATGAAAGTGTGAAAATGCAAGGGTGACCTCTTCTCCTGGGATCAGGTTGGATTAACTGAGGGGGAACAATGTTCAAGGTAAAGGGTTTTGTTGGCCCCTTCTACAAGAAATAGGTTCGTGGGCGTTTGAGAGTGAGGGAAGCATGATGAGTGAGCTCTGCTGAGTTCTTTAGTTTACTAGGCTAGTCTGATGTATGTTTCTGCTCTCATTCTTACTATTATCCTTCCCTACCTCATCCAGGTATCAGTTACATCATGGTGAAGGAGACCACATACTATGATGTACTTGGGGTAAAACCCAATGCCTCCCAAGAGGAGCTGAAAAAAGCTTATAGAAAACTGGCATTGAAATATCATCCTGACAAGAATCCTAATGAAGGTGAAAAGGCAAGTGTACAAGCCATCTCCTCTTCCTGCTGAATATGACTTTTGAAGCATACTTCTTTTCACAATCCACTAAACACAAAATTCCATGTCTTTGCTTTTAAGAAGCTTTGAAAAGCCTGGCATTCAAACTTTCGCATAGAGAAATTCAGAGCATGGCTGTAAACACTGTTTTCTGAAGGTTCACTAATTGGAAAGCTTGAAAGTGTTTAACATCTCACATTGAAGTCATACATGAATTTAAAAATTTGACATTCTTAAATATAGAGCTAGAGTGCACAGGATGGATTTTTGTTAGTAACTATCTTGCAGGAGTTTACACTTGTGTATGACCCGCTAAACTTTCATATATCATTAAGCTCAGCTAGTAGCGTGAAATGTTACAATAGTGCAGATGATTTTCCACAATATGGTTAAACTCTTTGATTTTTTTTAATATTCTAGTTCAAACAGATTTCTCAAGCCTATGAAGTACTTTCTGACCCCAAGAAAAGAGATTTATATGATAAAGGTGGTGAACAAGCCATAAAAGAGGGTGGTACAGGAAGCAGCTTTGGATCACCCATGGATATATTTGATATGTTCTTTGGAGGAGGTGGAAGAATGCAAAGAGAGAGGAGAGGTAATGTATGACATTTTTTGAATTAGTACATGGAAATAATTGTAGTCCAACTTTTTTTGTTTGACAAATAAGATATCCCCCAAAGTGTTTACATGGCTGCTCTTGCTTCAGCTGGAATGATTTTTTTACATTCTCATATTATTAATGAATCTTTCATTTGATGAACATTTGCTGCACTGTGGGGTGCAGTGGAGAGAAACCTCAATGGGGATGCATTAACATTTAATTAAATGTTCATTAATTATCATTTATAAAGGCTCTCAAATGCTAGTTAGCATTAACTAATGTTAAATTTTCAAAGACACAAATTGTAACCTTTGACCCACGAGTGGTTTTTAAAACACAAACTGTTTGACATTCCTCATAGTCCGTGTACAGTCTGCTCTTACACAGGTTGATTTGGAAAGATGCCACAATTGGATTGTAACCTTGGTTTCTCAATAAGTTCAACCTGCTTTCTCAAATCTATCCTGTTTTATATTTACTTTCTCACATTACTATGTGAAAAAACATTCTGTCCTTGCTTAATAATCAGCTAATTGCAAACTTAGAGTGAGAATGTAGAATGAAATATTGATGGCTTTGATCCACAGAAATTTTTGTTTGAAAAAGGAAACAGGAGAAATGCAAGTCATTCTCAAAAACACTTCTTTCTTCACAGGCAAAAATGTTGTTCATCAGTTGTCAGTAACTCTAGAAGACTTGTACAATGGAGCAACACGAAAACTAGCTCTACAGAAAAATGTGATTTGTGACAAATGTGAAGGTATGGTGATAAAAAGCTGCCGTTTTTTCTTTAGCAGGATGGGAAAGCACATTCACAAGTAAGTGAAGGGAAACAAGAAACTAGTCACTTGTATTTTTTTTCTTTCTATGCTGTTCTCTAGGCCGAGGTGGTAAGAAAGGTGCAGTGGAGTGCTGTGTGAATTGCAGAGGAACAGGCATGCAAATAAGAATTCACCAGATAGGACCTGGGATGGTTCAGCAGATCCAGTCTGTATGTATGGAATGTCAAGGCCATGGGGAGCGTATCAGCCCCAAGGACAGGTGCAAAAGTTGCAATGGAAGGAAGATTGTTCGAGAAAAGAAAATTTTGGAAGTCCATATTGATAAAGGTATGTTTTATTTTGGATTTGAAGTCCTGTACCAAATTCACTTACATTATCTTTGCAAATATTAGCCAGGCCTAGTAGTAACTGCAAAAGCTGTAGTAGAATTTGTGCTACTACTGTTATAGCGTATTTGGTTACAGAAGCAGCCTGAAATATTAGTCAGTCATTGGTGTTAGATCAGACACCAAAGGAGGTCTCATCTAGGGAGGTGAGAGAACTGTAGAAATAGCCCTACACAGCTGTTCCACAGAAAACAAAGCAATTGTTGCTTCTAGTCCTGAACTTCATAGTCTCATGCTTGTTGGTAGGACAGTGACATAGGCCAATCTACAGACAAGGCATGGGTTTAATACATATTTGAATTTTCTGAGCTTTCTTAGAAACTGAGAGGGGTTGAAAAACTTCATTTGAGTTCAGCAGCCAGCCACTAATGCTTGGTGGTCAGCCCGACCCCAACCCTTGACCCTGACCTTCTACTACAACTTTGAAATGTGACATAAGGTTAGGAACAAGCGCCTCTTTCATCCCTCTCCAGCTTGGAGCAGGAAGGTTTGCTCTGCTTCTGCACTTGCTGCGCGCAGAAAACTTTGAGCTGAATAGCAGCTGCAGAGACAAGGCAATGCATCTTCACTTTGCCCCCAACTCTGAACCAGAGATGGCAGTTGGAGATTTGTTGCAGCTTCTGCATACTGCAGTGCTGGGATGATACTTTGAGCTTGTTTCACTGGCTTGAGACTGACTGAACAGTTACTATGGTGAGTGAGACAGTTAGACCTGGAAGGCTGATCATGGTCACTGCCCTTCAGAAGCCATGATTGTTGAGCACTTGTGCACCACTTGTAGCAGGGTGGATTAAAAATCATGATTTTTTAAAAATCATATTTTAAAGAGTTAAATCAGATTTTTAAAAATAAAATGCTTTTAAAGAAAAAAAATCTAAAGATAGCTTTTTATTTAAGATCCATTATAGTCCAAAGGCTATTCATCATGAAATAAGGATTAGTTTTTAATTGTGTTGCATGAGGCTGTATAGTCATGTTTATTTATTTATTTTTTGGTAATTGAATTCTATTAATCCGTTCACAATGTCATGCTCTTTCAGAGGTTTCTGTAACATTATTGGGAAGTTTTTATATCTAGAAAATGTCACAAATGCTTGGTCTTACAGTTCTCAAACTGAATTTGTGTCTGCAGAAATCACATGCCTCTTAATGCAAAAATGCTATAAAATAAACATGCAGAGATGAGAAAAAGATCTTAATCCCATTGATCCTTGGCAAATCTATGTACACAAAATACAGAGCCCCTTACCTCTTAAGTGCTTAGTTTCAAAAAATTAAATGAGCAGAAGATGATCATTGGGAGTAGAAAAGAGCTGCACAAGAAGCTAAGTGTGAAGAGGGAGGGGCAAGCAGTAAAAAGGAAAGTGAAACCTTTTGAGCAAAATACTCCACAAGTCTGGATTTTTTGTGTATAGCCTGAGGTTTATCATATTCTTTCCCTAGAGGAGAAAATCTATAATGGCAGCATGGAAGTTCCTCTACTTATGGACATGCATGCAAATTACGTCAAAAACCATGATTTAAATCTAGTCTTATAGACTAGTAATTTAAATCAAATCCATGCAAGCTTGTAGGGTAAGGGACAGAATTCGTCTGCCTACTATAATGAACATAGTAACTTCTTAAGAGTCCTGCAGAAAGTGTATTGCTTTTGGCAACATACTTCCAGATCCAACTTAATCACATCGCCTGTGATTAGGGAGACTTTCAACTGAGGGTAACAGGACTTCTAATAATTCAAAATATCCTCAAAATGGGAGTTAAATTAGGTGATATGTACAATAAGAAACAGCCCCTCATTGATTTTCTCCCCTCAAAAATGACATACAACAAAGGGAACAGAAGGTAAGAATAGTCACCTTCCCATACTGTAGTATTTAGAGCTAGATGAGAGGCTTCCTAGTTGCCTTGCCTTGAACCTCAGCTGTTTAGGGAAATTACACTATATTGCTAGGCCACTGAAATGCAGGAGTTTAAATGAACAGGAAGCTTAATCATCTAGCCCTTGAATTCAGCTGACTTGCTCTGCTACAGTATGATGGGGAGAGGCAGTGATCCAAATGTTTACCTCCTTACCTGCTCCTGGTTCAAAAACATAGACCCCCCCAAACTTTCAGCTGATAACATGAAGGAGGTGTCTTAAAGAAATTACTCAGTCTGGGTTTTCTGAACAAAAGTATATCTTCTGGAGCACCTTCCAACTAGAAAGTAGCATAAAAAGCAGAATAAGCTTAATTTCCCTAAGTGCTAGATTCTTGAAGCCAACAGCACTATAAACCAATCATTTGACTCTTCATTTAGCAAAAATGTAATATTGTATGATCAAACTCTTACAGGTTTTGCCTTAGCTAAGGGATTCGGCGATAGAATGACTGTAGTGCCTATCTTGTTTTGCAAGAAACATTGGCAGGGCAACTTGGAATAATTAAGAAACAGGATGGTCAGCACTTTATCATTGCATTAATTGTGAGGAACCTAATGGGCCCTAGGAAATAAGGAATGATGCAAGGGCTTTCACAATGGTTGTTGACATTTAGCATGGGATTCTGTGGCAAGCATGTAGTGCCTGGATGGGAGGAGTTCTGGAGAGGTTAGAGTGTAATAATATGGAAATTTCTCTGCCAAAGAAAATTAATGTATTTATATCCCACCTTTCCAGTTCAAATTCGAGATTGTCAAAGTGACTTGCACTGAAAGTCACCAAACAATTAAAAGAGCAAAAAATAAGCATGAGGCAGTAGGCAAAATAATAATTCATAATGTTAATAATCACCACCACAACCACCAAATGTGTAATCTCTCACTCCTCTGCCAAAAAAATAAATAAATGAACAGGGAGGAACAGGTTAATTCTAGGAATACCTAGTTCTTAGCATGCTAATAGTTTCTAATTCATTCTTGGTTCTCACTTTGCTTCATATTTCTGCCACACCAACTTCTCAATTTCCTAGTTTCCCTTCTTGCTTTTGTGCTCCTTAAAATTTTGCTATATGCAAACATAGTAATATTGTACAATTCATGTGCAAGAGTAAGGAAAGCTGCAACCTCTTAATACTAAGAGGTCAGACTAGATGGCCCGGGAGGCCCCTTCTGACTCGCGCTATTTCTATGTTTCTATGTTACTACAGTACAGGCTAGACTATGTGGAATTCTTGGGCTGTTTCTTAGTGTTTATATGATGCTTTTGCAATAGGAATGAAAGATGGTCAGAAGATAACTTTTCATGGTGAAGGTGACCAAGAACCAGGGTTGGAGCCAGGAGATATTATAATTGTCTTGGATCAGAAAGACCATTCTCTCTTTACAAGGTACATGTTTAATCACACTTGATTACAATCATTTGTAATCTGTCTTCTGGGGTTGGTGGAGTTCTGCCCCTGGTTACTGAATTGTTGTATTCTGAAGATTTATCCTTCCATGCATTGTTGCAGTACTGTTTTCTTTGTTTACTGAAATAGATACTGTTTTCATAGTATTTACATTCTTTATTACAGTCACAGACCTTAATATTTCATAGTATTAAATGTTTATTTTTAGCAATAATGTTTTTGGAACAGTCAGTAAAACAGTTTTCTTTCTTTGAAGTCATTCTTGGTTCCTTAGGAAGATAATCAGCTCTCTGTTGATTTGCTATTTATATTAATGTTAAAGCTGCATTTCATCTTTTGTGCGTAAGTTTAGATCAGGGTGGGCAATATATGGTCTCTGTGTTACATGCAGCCCCCACTGTCTCCTATGTACTCTGAAATTTAATTTTTCAAAAGTAAAATGGCACACTGCAATGGCTGTGGAGTACTAAAAGTCACATTTAGCTAATTTGCAAACTGAATTTGTCCTTCTTAGTGGTATTTGTGAACAAATTAAAAGTACCTGCTTGAAAGCTGCTGAGTGCTGCAGACTGGCCTGTAATGGTGTTGGGAAATCTGAGGCAGGTGAGATGGCCACCAGATCTCCTGCAGGTGCCAATTTGTTTTAGTGATGTGCATGTATTTCCATGGAAATTAATAGGAGTGGCTGGATATAGTTGACCTTCAGTTACTTAAATGCTCTTAGAATTTTTTGTCATGAATCATAGGACTGCAATAGCAGCCATAACTTACCATCACATTCTGGGTTTTTATTCAGTTGATAGATTCTTAGCCGAGTAATGAAAAGTCCCTTATTCTGGTCAGGAGCCATGTACTTAATGTGGCAGTAGTTGGAAGAACTGAGGAAGGTATTTGCCCCTGGGTCCAGAAAGCTGTAAATATCTCTTTGAGAGAGGGACTGGTACCAGCCTTTTTAAAGGAGATGGTGATCAAGCCACACCTAAAAAACCTGAACTTGAACCCGGTGGATATGAATAATTAAAGACCTGTTGCTAACAACCCCTTCCTGGGCATGGTGTTTGAGCAGGTAGTAGCCAGGCAACTCCAAGCACTCTTGGATGAAAGTTTATCTAGATCTATTTTAGTCATGTTTCAGGTCTGGTTTTAGAACAGAAACTGCTTTGATTGTCCTGTGGGATGACCTTTGCCTGGAGAGAAACAAGGGGAATGAGACCCTATTGATTCTGCTGGACCTCTCAATGGCTTTTGACACCATTGAGCATAGTGTCCTTCTGGATAGACTGGCCAGGTTGGGAGTAGGAGGTTCTGCCCCTACCTGGCTGACTAATTCCAGAAGTTTGTGCTGGGGGACTTGTTCTGCATCATGGCAACTATGCCATGGGGTGCCACAGGGTTCCATTTTATCCCGTTATTTAACATCTTCGTGAAACTGCTGGGGGGAGGTTATACAGAGAAATGGGCTAAGTTGTCATCAGTATACAGATAACAATCACCTTTACCTCCTTCATTGAATTCAAAAGGCTGTAGCCATTCTAAATCAGTGCCTGAGCTCAGTAATGCACTGGATGCAGGCCAGTAAGCTGAGATTCAATCCAGACAAGATGGAGGTACTGTTGGTGGGCAGATTGTTTGTCCAGTTGGGAGATTTTCAACCTGTCCAGAATGGGGTTGGACTCTCCCTAAAAGACCAAGGTTCGTAGTTTGGGATGCTCCTAGACCTGGAATTGTCCCTGGAGTCACAAGTGGGCTCTGGCTAGGAGCACCTTTTGTCAGTTTAGGCTGATTTAACAACCATGTCCCTATCTGGATAGGCAGAACCTGATCACAATTATCCATGCTCTGGTAACCTCTTGTCTGGACTATTGTACTCTACACAGAACCATCTTTGAAAATGGTCTGGAAACTTCAGTGCATCTCTTAATGGGGGTTGGACCACAAGATCACATTGTGCTAGTTCTCTTTCAGCTACATTGTCTGGCAATTGACGTCTGGGCCCAATTCAGAGTGCCTTTTCTAACTCAAGCCCTAAATGACTTGGAGCCAGCTTATTAGAAGGAATGCCTTGTCCCATGTGTTCCTACACAACATTTAAGGTCATCCACTGAAGCCCTTCTTAGGGAACCCCCCCCCCAGAAGTAAGGAGGATAGCAATCAGGAGAAGGGCCTTTTCAGTAATGACACCCTATCTCTGGAACATGTTATCCAGAGAGGTCCTTGCTGCCTTTTTAGCACCAGGTGAAAACTTAGAAATGAAATCTTAGAAAAGAAATAGCAAGACGAGGAAAAACCAAGTGTGTGACGAACTGAGTGGAGGCAGCATTGGGAGAAACATTGGTTGTGCCCGATCATTCTACCCTCTTTCCTGCTGTCTTTCTACAGATTTGGTGCCTCTGAAAATTTCAAAATTATGTTGCTACAAATTGGTCTACTGCAACTTCATGGCCAGCTATCAAAGGAATTGCTTGGTGTATTATAAAATAAAACCTTTGTCTTTGTAATGTGTAATGGAAGAACCTGGAATCATAGAAAATTATGGATTAGGCTAATGCAAAGCAACATTTTTTCAATTCTGCAAGAACAAGATGTTCTACATTTAAATGTGTGTGGTGTTGTCAGTATTAACACCAGGATTTCTACCTGCTTCCTCTCTTTCAACACTACTCTTACATACTTGACCTATGTTGATACAGTTGGTTGTGCCCTGTCATTCTGGAATTGCTGTCCTGCACTATTTGTAATAAACAGCCCTACAGTTCGGTGGTAAACCATTCTCTATTTCTGCAGACGAGGTGAAGACCTGGTCATGTCAATGGATATCCAACTTGTTGAGGCACTGTGTGGCTTTCAAAAACCAATTGCAATGCTGGATAACAGAACACTGATAATTACTTCCCATCCTGGTATGTGTTGCTTTGAAAAAATACAGGTTGAGTATACTGCGTATTGATAATAAAAACTAGTAAACAGTTAAAACCTGGGAAATAACTAGAATTTTCATACTTCAATAAACGTTATAAAGCAAATAATCATTATGATTGCTAGAAATCTACTCAAACTTAAGAAGTGCAAATTTATGATTCATCCGATGTGGTATAACTGTCATTAACATTGGTTGGATTCAAGATCAGCCTTCCATGAGAGAAAGGACTTTGTACATGGAAGGTCCCTGTACCTGGTTTTTGGGTGACCCACCTCCCTGACAAGCTCACTTTATTAAGCAAAGTCTCTTGGCTCTTTGAAGTATTTTCAGGAGGCTGAGAGGCTGGTGTGGGAAAATCAATTTTGGCAGCACAATTGATCCAGCTTAAATCTGGATCCAATCCTCTCTTCATAAAAACTAGTATTCAACATGTAGTGATGCATTTTTAAGTTTTAGAATTCTTGTATTTATACTAATAAATTCCTGTTGGTTTGGATTTAGTTGCTAGAGAAATTGCACATGTCTTTATCATGATGAACAAGAAGTAAAGCTTTCAGTTCTCGGCAGTTAAGGAATGTAAGGCTTCTTCTCTTTGCTTCTGTAGATCAGCTGCCAGTTCAGCAACTGCTGCCAAGCCTCCTGATGACATTTTAATGTGGCTTTGCTGCCGATTTGGATTCAGAATCTGCCTTCTCCCCCATTTTTTGCAGTTCTCCTTACACTACAGTTCACCCTATTTAGCAGGGTATTTCCCAATCCTTGAGAGGCTGGATTGGGGAGGATAAGGTGCAGAATTTCTCTTCAGCCAACTCCAATGCATACATATAAATTTCAGATCAATTGCATTATGTGGTCTACTGACAAATACCGATCTTTTCAATTTCTAGGTCAAATTGTCAAACATGGAGATATTAAGTGTGTACTGAATGAAGGAATGCCAATCTATCGTAGGCCATATGAAAAGGGTCGCCTGATCATTGAGTTTAAGGTAAGATGCAGCTGACTTAAGTCTGAACTTGCTGGTGATTAGAAATATCTTCCAATTTTCTTCCATATATATATAGTCCAAGGAGTGCTGGGACATTAAGCAAATTAAAGACATGTGTCTTCTAAAGTGCTGGCTGCCAAAACATATTTAACATACCATGAGTCATGATACTACATAATTATGTCTCCTAATTTCAGGTGATCTTTCCAGATAGTGGCTTCCTTTCCTCAGATAAGCTGTGTCTATTGGAAAAGCTGCTACCTCCAAGGCAAGAAGTGGAAGAAACTGAAGATATGGATCAGGTAGAGTTGGTGGACTTTGACCCATCTCAGGAAAGACGACAGCATTACAATGGGGAAGCCTATGAAGATGATGAACACCATCCCAGAGGCGGTGTCCAGTGCCAGACATCTTAAAATGGCCTCATGATTCTCCTTGTGCTGCTTGTCCTGTATGTCAGTTGTGGATGAGTGAAGGACTACAGTTGCTAAACTCTCTCAAACTTGCCATTGTCCCTGTACTATTTAAACTTACTTGTTTTTAAATCAAGTTAACAAATTTAAATCAGTAAAACTCAACACTTTAATCAAGTTAAAATGATGTTCACATTTCCATATGGCCTCCTAAGGAAACCAGAAGCCAATTTTGCTCTGGATTTTTTATTTTGTGTATCATTAGTGTATTGTGTGCAAATGCACTGGCTTAGTATTCAGTGATTTCTGTTTAGTATTATAAATTATATTCATCCTTAAGTATGCACATGTATTTATGATTCATGTTAAAGATGTGAAATTAAAGTTTTGTATTCATCAGCTCCTAGATACATTGATGTGTTTGGCTGTATTGTGGTTGGTTCAGGCTTCACAAGGCATCTGCATGGCACTGTACCTTCCTGCCCTGAAAAGATAAAGCTCTGCCCCATCCCATCCTAAAGCTTAAGCTAGAATGCTGAATTCTAGCATGACTACCTGGGGAAAAACAGCTGGAAATGTGCAGTGGCTCCTGTGGGAATGAAAACCAAGTGTAAGCTTTTGAATAGGAAATGCTTGACAAGTCAACACTGGAAGTCATGAACTGAGCAGTGGCATGATTATTTTTAAGTAATGGTAGAAAACTCTGTAGAACTTTAAGCTCTGGTTAGGAAAGCTTGACCAATTGAGCTACATAGTTTCAGTGATCCTATTTTCAGATTCTTAAATTGCACAAGTACTTACAGAAAGCTTACTAATAGTGGCTCATTATTGAATTAGTCGTCATAATGACACTTTATGTACAGTTAGTTTCTTAAAAGGGCTATTTTCACTACTGGTCATCTTAAAATGCTACCTGATAGTGACCTAGTTTGCATGTAATGGGGGAATGCATGAATAGTTTATGCTCTACTTATGATTAACAATCCTGGAGTATTCCATTCCTCAATTATTTCATGGCATGTGAATCCAAAACTTGGGTGGTTCAGGTTTTTTAACTGAGAGTTGATTGAGCTGCACAACCATGGAGAACTGTTCTTAGTGCATTCAAGTGCTCCATCCATTTCTGGCAATTCCTGGGTTAAACAAGCCATGAATTGCTACATTACATGCAAACTTGGTAATTGTAACTACATGGATAGCCTATTAAGGACTTGTATTCCAGTTCATACCTGAACCTCTAACTGGGAGAGGGCTTGATGCAAGTGCCTCTTTTGAGACTCCAATGTACCCAAGGTGACACTTGATCTTTCTAAGAGTTTGGTTCTTAATGTTTGACAGGCATGTCCAGCACTAATGCTGTATATACAGACCAAGCCGGCTAACAAATACAGCATTCCAATTCCTTACGTAGTTTCCACACAAGTCTTACCCATTTTCAGGCTTTAATGTACAACTTTTCCCTAGTCACTTAAGTCTGGCAGGGGTTTGATCAAGTTATATAGCAGATTATCATGGTCCTTGTGATAAGGATGAGTTAGTGGATTGAGTATGTGACTTTAAAAATGCTTGCATATTGTACTTTAAACTGAGTTTCAACCCATAGTGGGAAAATAAATGCTGTCCTTACTTCTAACAGCTCCATTTCTCTTCTTTTTGACCTGTATTTTCTGATGCACCATTTAAGGTACATTAGCCTTAGAGTCAATGTACCAGTTATAGCATCTGTCTCTTGGCATTGGCCTAGTTCAGCCATAATACTAAACTGCATGGGCCAGAAAATCGTAATTTCAAGCTTGTGTGCTGCGCTACTCTTCAAGTTTTTGCTTGGACCTTATGTCCAAATCATAAATACCATATTTTTTGCTCTATAAGGCGCGCCTGACCATAAGATGCACCTAGTTTTTAGAGGAGGAAAACAAGAAAAAAAATATTCTGAATCAAATGGGCACATAATCACAGGCACATTCCCCATCACTTCCCCATGGGCTGCACATCTGACAGACTGACTGCACACACATATTCACTCTATAAAACGCACAGACATTTCCCCTTACTTTTGAGGGGGGAAAAAGTGAGTCTTACAGGGCAAAAAATACGGTACTTACTTTCAACTATTGTTTAAGAAAGGAAGCCTACTTCATAAACCAGTTTAAGTCTAATCACAACTTGTCTTTGGTTAGGACAGGATGATGAACTGATCAGCAAAAGCAAATGCCTCACATCTTCTGTTGTGCCAGGGTGAGTGTGCATGGCCCAGGCTGTCATGTAAGGTACCTACATTTTAGGCAACACCTATGGGTTCTCTCAAGCTATTGGATGGTTTCATTATTGTCACTGTTACTGTTTTTAGGGTTAAGCATGGCTGTCTGCCTTAAAAGCCTTGACCAGCTTTTCCCCCACTCAACCAACTAATTATGCTGTCCCTTTTGGATTTCATTTCTACTAATCAGCCTATACTTATCTGTTGAACTGCAATTGATACAGCCAGGAGTCAAGCAAGAATTTGTCCTGACCACCTGACTTGCATACTAGGGCAATTTCCAATTAAAACCCAAGACTCAAGAGTCACAGGGGGTTGTGAGGATAAGATTGAGGAGAATCGTGTAAGCCCCTTTGAGTTCCTCAAAAAAAGTAGAAACTATAAGCATAATAAATTATCAGAGAAGTTAACTGTTATGTCCACCAAGTACCTGGAAATCCCTTATTTACTAATGCATGCATTATAATGTGGCCTCATCTACCATTATAGTGTAGTCTCTAAAAGCTTCTATGAAACCCAATTTAGGCCTTAGACAAATATTGTACATCTGACCTACATGGTTCCCTTAACTTGAGGAAGAAAAGATAAAATGCTCAAGGTAGAATTTGATTTTACAAAGAACAAGCCCTGCTGAAAGCTACAGGGAAGCTGAAAATGCTAGCTTCATTAAGCTGGTAATTCACACAGTGGTAGATTCCATATGACGTGTTTTCAGTAGCTGCTGGCTTGCTGAGCTTTAGTGGCTCATAACTCAAGCTCTACAGTACATAAACAACTGTCAACAGCTTAAAAGGGTTACCTGAGAACTGTGGTCTTTCTTCTTGAACAACTTTTACAAGCTGATTAAAAAAAAAGCCCTTGATGTCTAATAAATGAGATTTTATTGCAGAAGACTTTAAAAATAAAGGAACAACCAAACTATTGGCTTCTAATAAAAACTAGGTATCAGGAAATGGTCACTCAACAGCAAGATTAATAATTATTCAGTAAGTCTTCAGATCACAGCTAGAAATTTCTCTGAAAATAGCTGGATGAAGATTCTTCATTTGCACAGTAAATATCTTTTGGTAAAGATATTTGTAAAATTTCATGATGAACAATTTTCTATGCTATTAAGAACAATCCTATATTCTAATTCAAGACTGAAGTCAAACATTTTGCCCAGAGCAGGAAAACAGCTACAGGAATGTTGCCATATTCATTTTGGGAAGCTCAGAAGATTTACTTAGTAGGAACAACACCTCAGTTTGAAAAACTGTAGGAGTCCATCCAGCCAGAGTTGAATTCTTTGAATGCCCATGCCTTCTAATGGGTAACATTTAAGTATTTACTAAACGTTCTCATTAAAATAGGCAGGATTTTAAAGTGTTTGAAACAGATGTTCCAGCCAAAGATGGAATATAATGTGGCTTAATATTTTACTGTACTAAGGACAGAGAATGTTAAGACACAGAACTCTAGCTCAGAAATTTAAACATTACTAAGGCTCTATGCTTTTGTTTTCCCTAATTTTGCCATATCCAGAAGTATCTTTATTTCAGGTATAATTAAAAACTAAACTATGGTTAATTTCCATAATAAGCAACAAAGAGGAACATCTTACAAGAATTAAAGTTGTCTTTGCAGCTTAACTGCTTTTGCTACCTGGGCAAATTCTGCATTGACTAGCACTATGTTTAGGTGAAAAGCAATCTATGCTTCTTTCTTGGGACATCTGAATATGAAACATAATACAAATTAAACAACACTTTTGGACCTATTAAGAACAAAAAGAAACTTCTCTACAACATAAAAACCTTCCTTGTATTCAAGATCCATGCACTGAATGGAATTATTCAGTTTTATGGCTTCCACAGCTTCAGCAGCCCATCTTCACTATAGGTAGCAATCAAGTTCTGATGGGGATGGTGAGCAATACCAATTACATCTTTTTCATGAACCTAGATACCAACAGGAAAAAAATTGTTAAAGTTTTCTCCCAGATATAAACCCAAGTGAAACATTTACTTGTTCCCTGAAAAATAGATTTCAGAGAGTATGTAGGAAGTGTTTGAATCATCATGTTCAGAGTTTACAGTGAGGAATATATGTGCATGACTCAGGCTGGAAACTGGCACCTCCAACCAGGCTGTAGTTAAGAGCTGTGGAGTAGGCTGCATCAGGTAGAGATGCTGCAGAGGTTATGAAATCAGGGTTTAGAAGAAATAATATGACGGCTGAAGGAAGTCTACAAGAGGCAAGCAAGGGCTTAGGAGAAGATTCAGGGGATAGGGCTTAAGAGGAAGTTACACAACATCCCAAACTTTCAGTTTCTCAGGCTTGCCAGCCTACAGATGTGCTTTGGAATGCAAATAGGGACACACTGGTGATCACAAGAAGCTTCCTGTCACTCCAAAAACATGGAAAATTGGGCACGAAAATATTTGTAACCACGTCATATAATTGAACATAGTTCTGACCTAGGTTTTGGATAGTGTATGGATTTTACACACTGTGACGAAACATTAAAAATTATTTTAAAAGATAATGCATCAATTTATGTAAACCAAGCCAAATGTCTATGGACAGAATGCTCCAACTGCTTGCATGAACACTGCAACATCCAAGCTGGGGAAAAATCACATCTCAGATCACAGCACCTGCACAAGAGCCTTTCTCTGCTACTCACTGTCAGCGTTCTCTCCAGCTTGCCAGTCACTGTGCTGAAACAGTAGAGCACGAAATCTTCACCCACACAGTAGATCCACTCGCCTCGGGGAGAAAGGGCACAGCAGACGAAGTCACCACCTTCCCTCTTACCGGAGCTGAAGCTTCTCACAATCTGTGAAGTTAGTACATTAAAAATACATACATACATATATATATATATATACACATCAGCTGCCACTGTATAGTTAAGTAATCTATGGGATTCTCGCTGTAATGCCTTCTGAGAATACAGAGAGTAAGAATTGAGAGAGCCCAACCTCAAGTGCAGAAAACCAAAAATTAGTAACCTTGCTAATGGCCAACTGTAAGGCTGGCCAAGAGTCTTTGGCCTATTCCGGGAAAGTGCTTGCAAAATGAAATATATGTAGAAAAGTTTTAAGTACTTGAAATGCTCAAATATATATATATATAAAAGGTAAGCAGGCTTATCAGTGGCTGTAAGACAACAAATTATTGTTTTTTTTTGTGGGGGGGGAGGGAGTAAGGAACATATAGAGCATTCTGAGCAGCTATGTTTTTGCTTCCAAGTACCAATACAACCAAGATTCCCACAGATCAATAGATAATTGGGCATAAAGGAAAACAGAAATATTGACCCATGCATTCCTTTCCAAGGTACTGCTGAGAAAATTAATATTGTTTGCTATTATTACTTCAAATCCCAGCATGTAAATGCAGCTTCCTAATGTCAGACGAGTGCAAGACTGAATTATAATGACCTGGTTTCACCCAGCAAACTCAAAACTATAGAAAGCTTTAGCCCAAAAGGAGCTTTAACTGTGCTCTCAGTCATGTCAAAACTATTAGCCACCCATCACATACTTGTCCCTGCATGTTCATAATGACCACTGTGTTTGATCTGTTGCAAACAACGAAGTGCTCTGGATTTTTAGGCAGCAGAATCACACTGTTCACAGTGATGTCTGTCCCAGCGGTGCTGCCAAGTGATTTGAAGGTGTTACAGCACTCTGTAGTCTTCATGTTCCACACCTGGAAAACCGAACAAGCAAGAATGACAATCACTGCAGATACATATTAGCAAGTCCCCATGTTGTGCCATTTGCATGGAATTCAAGCTATGTAGATAAAAGCATGGATGCCTGAGGGGAGAATGCATTATGTCCCTCAGGTCCCCACAATACATAGGGAGAGTTGGCATATAACAGTAGCATTTGCTCACAATCCATGAAATAATCCATGAATTGCAGGGACACCTGCCACTTCAGCACCACATGCGTGCTTCACCCAATTTCCAGGGGCAACCTATGCATCCGTATGCATAGCTTGTTACTCTGACATCCAAATCTGAGCTCTCTGGTTTGGTTGTGGGTGAAACAACCCTAAATTAATGTATGGCTTGTTCCTGCGGCATGGCTGGATGGTTGCTAGAAACTGGAAGCAGCTTACATGTGGTATACGTCCTTGTAATTCATAGGTTACTAATTAACCCCAAAAAAGAATCCAAAATTGGGGGACAAATTCTTTGTACCAATATTAAAAACAGCAACAACTATTAAATTACAGGCAGCTAAACAGTAGCTTTCAAAAAGGTACAGTGTTTCTAGAAGACAGCTAGGTGCAAATTAAGATGGTTTCTGAATGGAATATACATCAGAAAGAGCTACAATTGCCAGGAAAAAAATACGAAGGAAAAAAGAGAAACCATTCAAGGTACAACCCCCTGTGCATTTACACAAAACAGCCCTAAAAATTCCACAATCGATAGCCACCATTGTACATTTTTTTAATTTTTATTTTTTAAAAAATAAAATTACAAAACACACTATACACTGAAAAAAAGAAACACAAGAATAAATAAACATATTCAATAAACAAACCCCATATATCATTAAAACTATTCTTCTTTATCAATCCTTTTATCATCCTCATCCACCACGTCAATTTATCATCAACAGCTATATTCCAAACTTCTTTATATTATTGAATTGACTGAAGATCCTGTTTCTCCTTCCAATTCTTTTGCTATTATTGTACAAATTTCTTTAAGCTGTGGGTTAGCAGATGATAATTTTTGTTTTAAATACTGATGGACTTGACCTTCAAGTTTGAACTCAGCTTTTGGAATTATGATTTCAGAGATTCATCCTTATTTAAACTAATAAAATTCCCCTCAATGTGACAGACAGAGCATATGTATGAACAGTCCACAGCCCTGTGTGCAGGTAACAAAGGCATCTGGAAGCAATTCATTGGTTAATTAATAAATTAACTTTATTAATTCATGCACAGATGTGCTCCTAAGTGATTCTATACCATTCTGCCAAGACAATTCACAAGATTTGCCTCACTTACCTGACACAAGGTGATGGGAATATTACAAAAGTTAAACAAGCAAAAAGATCAGTATCCTGAACTCACCTTCACGGTGCCATCAGAGGATGCACTGATAATGTAATGTCCATCCTGTGTAAAAGTGGCTTCATTAACGAATGAAGAATGACCACGAAATTCTTTGAGAGTCTTCCCAGATTTCAAGCCATGGATCCTGTTGCAGCATAAAAGCTACCTTAGTGTTATTCATCCAGGACAGGCCACACAGCAAAACTTAGAAAAGTGAGACATACCTGATTGTCTGATCAAAAGAGGCACTAAGAATTTGACTGCTGTCTTTTGAAAAACTCAGGCAAGTCACCCCTTTACTGTGTGCTCTTTCAAACCGCCTCAGACACTGCCCACTCTGAATCTTCCACACCTTGGAGGAAAATAAGAAACAGTTGCCTCTATAAATCTGGACTAGTTGAAATTTCCTATTATTTTCTAGCCATCCTGACTGCCAACTTAGCTTGCTTTCAGAAATTGTTTCATTGTCAAGTTATGATCAAATATAAAACCTAGTTGTGCAGGACTCTGAGTCATTAAATGCCTGATATTAGTTAAATGGATGAATCCTGTGGACAGGCTAACTAAACTGAAGAAAATTGACAGCTAGAGACATTTATTCTGCATTTTTGTGTTTAAATCAGTGTAGCAGGGAAGTCCACAAAGCTTACTAACAAGCAACCATTTTTTTAAAAATTTGCCTGTACACAGATACCTACATTGGTAATTTGTAATGCACCAACAGCCTACAACAGCTTGCAAAACTTCCTTGTCTGATCACATGGACGCAGTACTTCCTCATCACAAGTGAGCAGCTACATTCAGATTGGAAATAAGCAGGTATTTACAAGTTTGATTTCTCTAGCCTGATGCTCTGCAGATGTTTTAGACAAACTCCAGATATTCCTAACCATTAGCCATGCTGATTGGAACTGACAGGAGTTTTAAGTCAAAAACCTCTGGTGGGCCTCAGGTTGGCCTAGAATTATTAATTTTAGCAAAGGTCTGTATAGCAAACAGAGTGTGAAGATTCTCATCAAAAACAGTTAGTTTCTGTTTTCTGTTTAACTACTAAGCTTGCAAGGCAAGCATGGAGTCTTCTAAGAGGTCAATTCTACCATGATTCTTCAAACATGAGAAATTGCAGCAGATTCAGTATCATTTTACTTTTTTACATTTTCAAAGGGACAAGCAATGCTTTAACCTCTGAGAAGCTTAGACATCAACAGCCAAGCAATGTGGTGTAGAAAAAACACAAAGCAGCCTAACACAGTTTCCACATACCCACTTCAGGAAGCCTCTGTTTCTGCATGGCTGGCTCCGCTTCCTTCCAATCAGACTTGTGGAGAGAGAAAGTGAGCGATTCTGCTGTTCTCCCCCCACCAGATGTGACTGGAAAGCAGTCAAACCCAGGGGCATCTCTCTGCAATGCCTCAGTGCATGGACCAGTGCTCGTTACGATTAGGAAGGATGCTACAGAGGCACAAAGGGGTGGACTCTGCTGTGGGGCAGTAATTCTTATTGTTTCAGGGTATGACAGTGAAGGGTGCATCTGACTTAAATTCAGGAAGGAAAAGCCTCAGCCCTCAGATGTTTAGGAAATGGGTCCTTAAGAGAATCCTCCTGGATTTGTCTACTGGCCTCTAGTTCCTTTCACTGCATACCTTGATCTTCCCATCTTGTGCTCCCGTTGCTAACATTTCAGTGTCCCTGCTGAAACACATGCATAGTACCGCATCATCCATCATCATAAAGTTATCCTGTGCTTGGTACTTCAGATCCTAAACAAAGTAATAAACAAAGCATCAGCCTCAGAAGGAAGAAAAACCGGAACAGCGATAGCTGGGTGTGTATAAAATCTCTATCAGGAGCTGCCTTTTTCTAAATCACATCATTAGCCTATCTTTCCAGCAGTCTTCAGTGACTGGGAGGGCTCTCCAAGTGGGAGGCCTTTTGTGGGCCTGCCACATGAGGCTTTCTGTAATGGAGGGTGCTGGGGGAGGATAGGCACAGGAAGCATGCTTTCAACCCCAAGCCATTCTCTCTCCTATTAATGCAATCAAACCAAGCATAAAAGTATCACAGAAACATAGAATAGTAGAACTGGAAGGGGCCATGAAAGCATCAGGTCCACCCCCTGCTGTTGCAGGACACCCCATTACACCATCCCACTCAGACGGCTGCCCAGTTTCTTTTGAATGTGGTACTAGATATTACTTGGCAAGTGCAAGACTACCAACCCTGTGCTTGCCACTGATATAAATCTGAGAAAATCACACACTTTCCTCTGCAAGCCTTCCTCACAGGCCAATTTTCCCACCACTAGGCTCCCTCCCAGTCCCAGACCACAACTAGGGGTGGGGAAATAGCAATATGGGAAGAATTAATCACCCACTTCCCACTTTTGCCTCACAGATCCCCCAACCCTTCACTTGTATCCCAAATTCATGAAAGACATAAAACATTTGGTTTAGAATGTTGTTTGTAACATGTAGTATTTGCCCCAATTTTGAAAAGGTTGATGGTAAGTGCCAAATTAATTTGTCTGATTTGTTTTCCCCTCTTTTTGCCAAGTAAAAAGCTACTCAAAGTGGCTTGATATTGTTTTAATTGATGGAAAAGCAACATTCAGTTTAGCACAATGCCCTAATTTCCTAATTCCACTCTATTTGGGGGAAAAAAACAGCATAGAAGGTAATTGAGTATTTCTTATTTACTTTAATTTACTGTGATCAAGGAGTTTAATGATCCCATTTGGCAGCTAAGAGTATCCTGTTTTACCTTTCGGATTTTTCCAGTGGTGAAGTTCCATACTTCAATGAATCCATCAACAGAGCCTGTAACAAGATACTGGCCATCCGGGGAAAATCGAGCACATTCCACATGAGACTTTTGGCCAAACTGTTTTAAGTGAACAAAATACAAATATATAGTAAAAATCAACAACTGCTTGAGTAGTCAGGTTCAGTATGTCAGTATGTAACTCTGGTTCATCTACACTCATGTACATGATGGGACATATCAGCTGTTTTAACAGGTTTAGTTTTTACTGAAATGGATTTAGTTGTTTCAACTGTTTTACATTTGTATATTGGAATTTTAAGCTGTAATTTGTTGTATTTGCATTTTTATTCTCATCTGTTATTTTACCTGTGTTTATGAACTGCTGTGAAGCACCCAGAAATGAAATGAAAATAACAACCGTAATAATATCCATTGCTACAAGTACAAGGAATGGGGAAAGATGTTTCAAGGACTTTGGTCCTCAGAAGTATTCCTGCCCCTTCCCTGAACTTTTATAAAGTACTTACTCGCCCTAATTAAAATGATGTGGGCACCTACTCAGTTTCTCAGAAAGAATTAAACTTGCTTCCAGTAAGAAGAGCTCAAAGTACTGGAATGACAAGCACATGGATGCCTTTTAAACTGAGAATACATTAAAGGTGAAGTCCTAGGCTTAGACAGAAAACAATCCCACAACTGCTCTCCCACTAGCCAACCATGCTGGCTGCAGAATGTTGGAGACCCAAGGACATTTTTTAAAAACTGAAACATGAAAAGGACTGTGCCCTATGGGTGCATGGGATTTTTCAAATTCCCTTATCTAAAGCAGCAGACACTACTGTGACTTTGGGAGGAGGACTCCAAGGTCAGATTCTTCCCCAGCCCCAAGCCCCACTAGCATGCCTCTCTAGATGGGGTGAGAGGCCATCAGAGACAGAGAATGTTGGAAAGACTCTGAAATCAGTGGCTTCAATCTAGTGGATGTTAGCCAGACAGGGCTGCACTCTAAATCATTTAAAGCTGTTTTGTCCTGATATAATGACCACTACCACAATCTGCGAGCACACATGTGTGCTGGTTCTCCATTCTGGCCCTGAAGGTAGGCATATCCAAGATGCCTGCACAGCAGTAGGCCAATTGCACCTGCTTTATCTGAACATCCCAGCAAGAAATTCTAAGTTTCAGTACATTCTTATCTTTCCATTCTGCTCTTTTATTTGGTCACTTCCCCTCAATCATCAAAGTTTCTGGCCCATTACTTATAAACAGTAATTATGGACCCACCTTAATATGCCTACTCAGTTGTGTGGGGAACTTTTCCTCTTCAACATCTTTGACGGCTGCTTTGCCTCTGAACAGATCAATGGTCATACCAGGAGGAAGCAACCCCTGATGCTGTTGCCATTTTAGTGCCTTTGAAATCAAAGAGATTGAAATTAAAAGAGCCTTTTATCATTTCTAAATCTAAATAATATTCTTTACACAGCAAAGTTACAGTTCAAATGTCACGTAAAACCATTTTCTTGGTGACAAAGACTTGACTGCTGATATCACACCGCAGGAGAGTCACGAACTGCAGGTAAGGGCACATGTTTACACAGCAGTAAGTTGTAGAACTTTCTGCTGCCTAAATATGCATAGGATTGCACCAGAGGAATTCTGCTTAATTGACATTTATTTGATTAGACCCATCCTATGAAAATACTCTTTTTGTGCTGTGATGTGGAAGACTCAGTTATTACTAAAACAAAATTTATTTAATAGCATACTCTATAGTAGTTGAGGAATAAGGTACTCCATTTTCAATTTCACAGGCCTAGGGGGTGGGGAAAAACTTTACCTGCCCCAACAATGCCATAAGACGAGATGGCGGCACAACACTGACTTCTCCAGCCAAAGCTTGGGCAATGGCAGCTCTTCGCTTCTCTTTGCTGCTTCCATCTGGGTATGCCTAGCAGGAAGCAACATGGAGACTAGTAACATTTTTACTAGAATAGCTCTAACTTAAAAGTCAGTAAGAGTTATTAAATAGCAGCATGTTTGAGTATACAGTGATGTAAATATACAACTATTAATTCATATTAAATATAACAGATTTTTTTTTAACCAAAGTAATACCAATTTAAGTATTTAGGAGTTGGATAAATTTGTTGGGAGCAGCTGTTGTTTAAAAAAAAATGATAAACTTTACCCTGAGTTTAACCTAGCTAAGGGAAAACACCCTTTCCTGAACCTTATGGAAAAACCAGTGTTTGTGCTGTTTCCATCTCCCACAACTGATGGAGAAGGCGGTGCATGAAGACATCATCTGGAGCACAGCAGACCAAGGAGAAGAGCCTTCCCAGTTCACAGCCTACCTATCTCCAAAGAGTGATTCACTTTTCTAAGAATGCTAGCTGGTCAGCAATAAACCAAGAAGCCCAACAGTCAACATGTCATTTCTTTGAGAAAGCAAACTGCTGGGAGCATATTTAAGAATGATCAAGCACCATTCTAAGATAATTTTTAATTAGCATGGAAATCTGTTACTAAGAGAGAACTGCGGAAGGACTGAATCCCCAAATAAAAGCTTGCTGTGATAAATATGTGATTTCCATATTATTTATACATATTCTTAAATAACATGCTTTCTGCATATGGAAGTAGTATTTGCTGATCCTTTAAAATAAGCAAAGCCCCTCATCGAGCAACTTGCAACAGATGGAATGGCTAACACTTTTGGATCTGAGAAACATTTCTCAGAAGTTTCATTAGTACAAAGAACTTGAACCCAAAAGCAAACATAAAAGAGAATGAGCTCAAGAAATCAAGGCAGCAGTTTTAGAACTGGAAAGCACAAAATGTATTATCTTGAGGAATAGCCAAAAAATATGAATGACATTCTCTAAAGCCTGACCTGAATATAGCACTAGAACAATTTTTCAACGGTCAGGCCTTCCGGGAGCATGCATTCTCCTTCTCTCTTTTCTTGTGGTCAAAGCACTACCACCCCATCCTACATTGGCTCCAGGTTGTGCTGCACAGGTGTGCTCCCAATTCTGCTTTGGGAATACATTTTACCAAAAAAAGAAAGTGGAAGGATAAGCTGCTTGTTATTTCAAGTGGCCTCCTTTCGTACAAGTATCTGCAAATGTAGTGTCAGGTGCACTATTATGCAAAAGGACTGGAACAGCAAGACAAAATGGTAAAAGAGATTGCCAAATGAAGCAGAAACTAAGAAATAACCCATAAAATAGGTACACACTATGTTCTTAGATAGCATATGCATACCTCACGTGGATCAAAATAGGACCTAGCCAAAAGGTTTTCAAGGTGAATATATCGCTCTGGCTGTGTCTGCTTTAACATGATCATTGGGTCAGTTTGTCTCAAGAGAGATCTGGCAGCCCCCAGTTCACGAAGCTCTATCAATTCCAAAACAACCTGAAATATCAGAAGGGAAACAGCATGGCACACACAAATATTTTAGTAAAGCTTCAGTCTGTGTACACATTTTTACTGAATCTTTCTGCTAAAACTAGCATCCAAGAAGGCTTGGAAATTCAGTTAAAAGAGAGCTATACAAATAGAGGAATTAAGTTTTAGGTTGCTTAAGGTTTCAGAACTGGGATACTAAAGGCTATAGATCAGAGCTCTGAAAACTCTAAATGATTTTAAGGGAGGAACAAGCAGTGGAATCAAGAAAAACATGCTGCAACATTTCATAGACTACACCACATCGTGATACTACTATATTGCCAGATACAATGTGTAACAAAAAGCTAATCTACTGATAAATTTAACTCCCAGCTATACATTATGAGAATGAGATGGCAGGATTCTGGACTGTCCCACATCTGACTGCAGATGGTAGGGGATTCATACTTTTAATGGTCTCTTACATAAAAAGCATTCTGCATTTATCACATCAGGGAAAAGGCTACACTCAATCTTTCTCCTTGTTTTTACAAAAGGAGGCACGGAACAACATGATCTTCATCAATGCACTCTGAAGTCATGGAGTCCAGCATTCTACCACCTCATTCTGTATAGGCTGCAACACTAAGTATGCTTACTGTTCATACTAAACACAGTTTATTTTATTAACAGATTTATAGGCCGCCCCTTGCCACAGGCCTTTGGACTTATTCCAGTGAATAGAACCCACAGCTTGCTAGAGAAGAAAATTCAGTTGGATCCAGAATAAGTTGAGTGAATTTGGTCCACTGCAGTCAATTGGACAGTGGCTTAACTTCCATTGTTTTCAATGTTAACATTAATCTGAATCAATCCCATTCTTTTCAAATATTGAACGCATAATAAACATCAAACATAATAAACACAATAAAGAACAGGTGCTTCTAGTGCTGTTCTTGTTGGAGCATGTAATTACATGAGAAATCGATGTCAGCATGGAACTTCCTTGACTCCCTTAAAAGGAATTTTTGAATCAAAATCAAGCTCTGAAACCCAACGAGGGAAATTTATATTGATGCTAATGATACAGGCAGTATTTTCAAACAAGGTCAGAAATTCAAAGTATTGAGTTACTAAAGTAATTATTACATAATGTTCCAGACATACCTCAAGGCCTTATTTACATAAATTAAGAACCAAACTAGCAAGCTTCAATTACCCAACATCCCAGTCTCACTTTTTAGATCCCCATATAAAGTAAACACAAGGAGACATTCAAACAAGAGTCCAAACAGAAACCTATCCTAGAGTAAATGAAAATAGCTGAAGAATATTCTAATTACGTTATAGTTAAAAACTTTACTAGATAAACCCTCCATCTCCCAACAGATTGGTATCCATTAATAGAACTAGAGCAATTCGCACTGTGGCTGAGGAATACTTGCCCTTATAAGTCACTTGGCTAGGTCTCTCTTAGAAGACAGGTGAGGACTCATTTATTTTGCCAAGCTTTTAAAATCTGAGGGCTGCCAGCCATTTTAATGCTGTTCCTACTATACTTTGTTAAGCACAGTTTATCTATCATTTAATGCCAAATGAATTTGTAATGAGTAGTAGTAGTAAATTATTTAAGTTATATGCCCAAATGTGGAATTAAAATGTTAAAAAGGAACATCAAACAATAAATGTCAAAAGAAATTTGGCTCAACTGCTGTCAGAAGTAATATATTTTGTTCTCCGCAGAGACCAATTACACCATAACATTGTTAAAAATGTAAATTGTGTTGCAAAACTACAGAAAGAGATTTTATTTTCTTGCAAGTGGGCTGACCTGTTCATACAAATCAATGAGAGTTTTGTCCGGCAGCTTCAATGACTGTATTGCTTGCAGTACCGTATCCCAATGGCCACTGTTAATGTCTGCCACAAAGCTCTCAATGCTGTCCACTGTGTTCAGAGACACTGTGGTTTCCTCCTGCAGAGTGGCCAGGGCACGATGAAGGCTGTTCTCCTTCAGATACTGCATGATTAGTCGGATGACACTGAGCAAAATAAATAGTAGGTGCAATTAATGTATTGATTTGGTTAGTTTCTTTCCCTTGGATGTACACACATACAGTACCTCCACTAATGAATTATTATATTACAACACATACAAAGAGCAAAACTACCACAAATTAGTGTATCCAAGATGTCCTGCATCACATTACTTAATTAAGCCACTAATACAAGCTTAGAGGCAAGTAAGGACCTATTTTAACTATGATTAACTATCATTCCTAACCCTAGCTTATAGGAGAAAACAAGCAGTAAATAAGTGAACTGGCACACCAGGGAGGTATGTACTTTAGCAGTTCCTAGCTTTTATCATGTCTCAGCTAAAAACTCACCAGGTGGCCTGAGGTAAGCTACTGCCACTGAACCTCAGCCCTCCATCCACAATAAGGGATAATAATCAAAAGCAATAAGCAGTTATAACACTGGCTCAAATAATGATAAAATTAATCATTATCAGAGAAAACCAGTGGAAACAGAACATTCATTGCCAAAACAATATGATGCTCCTCTAAATTACTCCTGGTGTCTCTCTGTCCCCTAAGAACTCGTTATTCCGCTGGACTAGACTTCTTTTTACTATCAAACAGTTTCCCCCTTGTGTTCCACGCTCTCTTTTCGCTTTCTCATTTCTCTCTCCCGTTTAACTATGTAATCCGTTGGGAACCCTTTATACGACCGAGGACAAAGTCAGGTTTCACGTGCCCTCCTCGCGGGGAGGCGGGCACGGTGCAAATAACAGGGAGCACGTAACGGTTTCAGGCGCCAAGGGTTCCCCCTCGCACGAGAGTGCAACGCACGCTGCCCTCGCCGGCTCTCGGGACGGGCTTAACACAACCGTGTTCGAACGAAGTCTCAAGACACACACACACACAAAGCCCCTCGGCCCTCGCGAGGAGGTGGGTGTTTTAAGCTGGCACAAGGCGTCGCGGGCAAGAACCAGGCAAAGGCCCCGAAGCGGGGGACGGCAGGAAACTGGGCCCTTTTGCCCGGGGCGCGCACTCACTCGGAAGACTCGATTTCTATCGACATGTTGGACCAGATGCTCCGGCGCAGCCCAACAAACTCCCCAGCTCGACTCCCCCAAACAAGACGCTCTTTCCGCCCTCGTGCACAACTACTTCCGGGTCAGCGCCACGCTCTTCCTATCATAGAGTTTCAGTGTTGATGTTCAGGGGCGCCTGACTTCCGGGCAGCTCCGAGCCTTTTGAGGTTTTGTCTTTTCTTCTAAGGCAGGACTTAGGGGTGGCTAAAGCAATTGGGAAAGACGAGAGTTTTGTGTAGCTGTTGATCGCGCAAGCAGCATGACCATCATGTGGAAAAAGGAGCAATGAAGATAGGGGCTCCTCCTTTTTCTGAGTCAAGTCTTTTGTGTGAAAGAGCACAGTTCGTCTGAAGGTTTTGATAAATCTTAAATTTAGGGCACAATCCTATGCATGTTTGGACAGAAAAAAAAATCCTACCAGCCCCAGCGTTCCCGAGCCAACGTGAATATTTTTTCCCGCCTAAACATACAGGATTGCACCCTTAAATTTGCAGAAGGTCCGCCCGAAAGCCAGTGCAGCACAAGGCAAGCTGCTGGCTAGTTTGAGTAGCGGCAAGCAATTTAAGTTCGTCAAACTTTGCCGCGATCTCAGGGTGTGTTTCTTTAAAACACCAAACAGCTTCGAACTTCAGCTATCCTGCAATATTATTTACAGTAGCAATATTATTTACAGTAAACTACAACTGCAGGGCTCTCAACCGCAACGACTATTCTCCCGTGCAATATAAGGTTAACAGACAGCATTGGAATGTTAAGTTTTTAGCGATAAAAAAACCCAAACTGAATACTGCTATTTCTTCATCCAAAGTAAGATAAGGTTTAGAAACAGAATATATTTCTTTACTGCTAGGTTTGAATGGCTGAGGCGAGCGACACGACGCTGTTCTCATCACAGGCGTGCAAAACTTTTTTTCCCCGTTGCATTCTGCGGATAGCTTTCACTTTCGCTCCAGTATGTTGGAGGCTGAAAGTGCAGAGTTGAAATCTTGCTTGAGGTTAAATCCCGTTCAGTTCCAGGGGACTGATTTCAAAGTTTATAAATACAAGAATCTAAAACTTTCAAGAATCCAGTCTCATTTTATTTTTTTAAAAATTTCTATGTTACAGTTGAGAAACGACACAGACAGACAAGCATCTCCCTTAGTCACATGATTAAATCCCTAGACCACGCGTTTTAATGTACACGGCGCGTATCACATCCCAAAAGTTGCTGCTTTCTGCAGTTTTCCAGGCAAAGCGGCGGGGGGGGAGGGGGTTGAAGCAGCCAATCAGGACAGCTCCTTAATGACGTCACAATAGCCCCTGCTCTAGTCTTCTTTTTTACCTCAGAGCTAATCCATGTGGACTAGAAAGTGAGTCACTTTGAATTTTGTGTCGATGTTCCAGTGTAAGCGTCTATAGATTTGCAGCCTTGAAAAACAAATCACAGTTATTTCATAGACTGCTGAAAACGCGCGTGAGGTTTCACTAAGATTTGTCTCTTCTCGACCTGAAAAAATCCTTCGCTGAATCAATGGGGTAAAACGAGTAGGATACCTGAAGTGCATTCGTATCTCTGTCTAGTCAGGAGTTAGCCTCGCTTTGTTTAACGGGACTTACTCTGAAGTAAGTATGTGTAGAATTGCAGCCCAAAGGATTTAAAGCTTCGTTGTTCCTCAATGCGATAGCTTTTAGCCTGATCGAGCAGGGCTCGTACGGCTTTGTGAGAACACGAGCATGGGAGTGAGGAATTTCTAGCCTTGCAGCTGCTGATCCAAGGAACAACCTCCTCAGTTTTCCCAAGGAATTGAGGGAGAAAGTGTAATTGGAAATGAAGGCAAGCTGAATCTCGATTGCACACTGCAATAGAAAGAATTAATAGAATTATTAATTAATAGAAGAGCAGAATCAATACAACACCAATGAATGCATGCAGCTATTGCAATATATTTATGCTTAGTGGAAAATTGAGGGAAAATAAACATTCACATGTAAGTCACTCATCTTGGGCTTCCTTCTCCATACATATGTGTCACATAAATGGATACATCTTGACTGCCATTTTTTCCTAAACCATAACAGCTTGAGTTCACAATAACTGTCAACCTAGTAATGAACCATGATCAGGACTTATTAAGTAGAGAGTGCATAAAATCAAGGTTTTTTGTTGTTAGCCGCCCCGAGGCTTCTTTGCAAGGGGGCAGCATATAAATATGTAAATAAATAAATAAATAAATAAGATTTTACCCTGTCTTGCAGGAAAGAAGACACCGATTTTTGACACTCAGGGTCAAAAGAGCCGCTCAACTAATTGAGAGTCAAGAACCAAACCAGTTTAAAATAGGATAAAGTTCTATGTATTTTGTTTAACACATGGGGGCGCTCAAAGCTACTTTAAAATGTGTATTAATTATACATGATCAAAACTGCCTGGCAACCAGACATACAAGCTAGCTGCCTATCTTTTACAATCAAGGGTACAAGCCTATTCATGCTTAGGCAGAAAAAAAGCCCTGCCATTCTTAGAATTCCCCAAATGGCAAGAAAGTATACTCCTGCAAATTATGACAGAGTAGTCATAATTCTGAAGGCTGAATTGAGGTAAATGTTATGAGAATGAACGGGGAAATGTAAGAGATCCTGAATTCTCATCACAAACCTTTTCCAATTTTCAGCTGTCAGTGCCATACTGGAAACATGATTGGAACACTTTGTCTGAGGAGCATCTGTAATGGCGCATTCACATGTGCGCGTTGGTATGGCTATGCTGTTATCTGGGTACTCCTCACCTCAAAAGGGCCCACCTCTAACCTGAAAGGCATGTGCCAGGGAGGAAAGGGCTAAAGGGATGGTCACTTGTGGGCACAACCTGGCACTTTCTGCAGGCCCTTCTTACTTCTGATCATACTCATCAATGGAGCACAGTGGCAAAGGAGTTGGCAGTTCCAGTACCTGTGGTTTGAAATACAGGGATGTGGGTGACTTGTTCACTGAGAAACCACTGTGCATCAGCCATGGATTCAGTGCACACTGAATTCTGGGGAAATCTGGGGATGCATCTGTGGATCATACAAAGCTTCAGTATTTCTCTGAAGCCTAGAGGGTGTCCAGGAATGCCAAAAGGACTATAGAGTTCTTCATGTTTGGAACTGTAACTGATCTATGAAACTTGAGTGCAGAAATCGCAGCACAAAACTAGTTGTGATGGTGGCATATTCATGTTTCAAACATGGATAGCTGCCTAACACACTTAAACACAGGGTGGGGAATTTCAGGAGTGGAATTGGGGGTGCCAGGCTTCTACATGATTCTTCCTGATAACACTTCCAGACAGAGTTTATTGCTATTCTTGAAGACAACGTAAGAGAAAAGCTCTTAAGAGACACAAAGGGTGCACAGCCCTCTCTTACCCACCACATATCTGCTTAAATTGGTTTTTTTTATTCAGCACAGCTCACAATTAAAAATAAAGATCCTCGGTCTCATATCTACAACAGAGCTTCCATATAGCACAAAGTGTCTGATCCTGATTAATCTTGGAAGCTAAGCAGGGTCAGGCTTTCTTGAAATCTGGATGGGTGTCTTAAATGTCGAATGTCGTGAGCGGAGCCGGCTGGAGCTGGGGGTCAGACTAGATGGCCCAGGAGACCCCTTCTGACTCACTCTGTTTCTATGTAGTGAATTCCCCAGAGAGTTTGGCTACAGCCTGTATGGAAATATAATGTAATTGTTGCCAATTGCAGCACCCCAAAACACCCCAAAAATAGTTGGCCAGAGGAAGGCCACATAGTAAAAACACCACAGTTATACTGTCCCAAAAGGGAGGGCAGATAAGAACAAAATGAACTTTGTGTAACCCACAGCTAACACGCTGGCCTGACCTCGAATACAGTAATCAAAGAGACAGTGGAAACTGGTTCTAGCTGCCATGAAAGTTGCAAATGTACAGGGAGTAAGAACATGGCAAGCCTGTGTGAATCTTGAGCAGATAAGAAATAGACATGGGAAATGTCTGGTCCTTGACAGAAGAAAGGACCCTTTCTCCAGCACAGGAGGGGGTGCGTACATTGATGTATCGATGCATTAGATGTGTATTAGGTGAACTAATTGCTGCTCACCTAGGGTATAAAACGCATGTACCTGGGTGCAACTTTCGAGACACTGCTTTGGGCTGAATGTCCCCTTTTGTCTTCCTTTATTCTATAGTGCACTAGAATAAAGCTGATTTTGGCTCTAAGTCTCGTCTCAGGCTCCTTTTGGCTTGGGTCTGGGGTCCACCCGGGTTTGCCCTAGCTGTTGACTGGCTGAGTCCGGTAACATAATGATAATAATATATACTGCCTACAGACCTACTACTGTAACATAACAGGCTATGCAACCTCATACAATAAGGTCTCCACCTATTAGATACTCAGAAACCACAGAGCTTCTACATATGAGGAGAATCAACCTGCAAGGAGTGGGGATGTCCTGACAGCCCAGCCCCCATTGTTTCCCCTGCCTTTTATGCATGGAGGGCAACTCGGTGAAGAGGGAGGCCTCCACCATGGTTAGAGGCCGCTCCCTTCTTCACAGACTCAACCTCCATAAGTACAGAGAAAAATGTGTAAGAGTAGAGGGGGAATGGCTAGTGCCTTCTTGTTCCTCCCATGAAATACACTAATGTAATCACATAATAATCACAATGGCAATAATAATAGCATACCCAGAATTGGAAAGCCTGAACAGATTCCCCACAGTTTGAGACTCTTTGAGACAATTTGTTTGCTTGAGTATTTACAATGTTTTCAGCTTGCTGAATCCAAATCTGTCCATACCTAAGTGGTCTAGTTTAGTGCTGAGCAGTGCTTTTTTTTGTCATAGAATGCACCGGAACAGAGTTTTGGCACCTTTTTTTGACAGATTTTCCAAGTTTTAAAAGTAACTTTTGAAAATTTGATGTTTCGTCCATGTGGCATGCGTACTTCACACTGATTGTTATGGCGCTGCTCGGCTTGTCGTGCTGCTCAGCTTGTGATTGGTCGTGTGGTCGCGCGCTGAGTGCTTACTGCAGGCTGCAACTGTTATGTTTCGTAACACAACTGACGTGTGTGGGTGTGCGTACAGTGAATGACTATGTGCGAAAGGTAAATAATTTCATGAGTTCCAGCACCATTTTTCTTACAAAAAAAGCACCTGTGCTGAGCCTAAAACATGGCTGACTTCAATCCCTACCAGTATGAACTTGCTTTTGCAGTCACATTGTTCAAGCAGTTTTGATTAAATTTGAGAGTAAGGTAACGCGTCCCAAAGATTTTCAGAAAACTGAGTAGAAAAAATGCAAAATGACAGCCAAGTGAAATTTACTTTGGGCAACATTCATACAAAACATATTGCAAAGCCAGTACATCGATCAGTCTTCTGTGGCGGTGCAGTGGTGAGACTATGGCAAAATGACGGCCAGAATCACTACTCCTTGATTAAAAACTATGCTCCCAATTTTGTAATCAGAACAGCAATGAAAGATTAAAAACTACAGAACTGGCCAAAACTATTATTTATGTTTCCCAGGAGTCTTTATATTTGCTCTTATTTTATTTCACTAGAGAACTCCATAACAAAATTAAATAACAGGATCCAAAATGTTACTGTCGACGATCATCCACTTAGCATTTAAATGAAGAATATTTGGCTTGTAATGGCAATTCAGCGGGATTGCAGAGACACTGTCCATGCACCTTCATGAAAAATCGATCGTGCCTGAGCATCGGACTCCTTATAAATTCAAGACCATTTGTGTTATCTTCATACATTCTTGTGCAATGCCTATGCAACTCTCCTGCCTTTTCTTCTTGCAGCCCCTCTGCTCCTGATGCACATAATCCTCTGAACTGAGAGGTTTACACACATCTGATGCGCAGAGCTGGGCACACCAGTCGCAGCAATTGCTGCTGCCAGTGTGCCAAGTGCCACGTCTTTTACCTAGAGGAAGTGCCAGGGAGGGGGTGGGAAGGAGGCCAGGACATCAGTGCAAGCCGCTGGGCCCATCTGTCTCCCCTTCTTGCCTCTGGCATGTCCCTTTTCATCCTCTCCGAGGCCCTTTGTGACCTTGAGGGGGCAGCTCTTGGAGCCAGTCTGGAATGAGCCATGCTGGCAACCCTCCAAGTTCAGAAAAGTGACCTCAGAGAAGGAGGAAAGAGGATTTTCCAGTGAGTGGGGAAGGGAGGAGTCTGGAGGGGCCAGGATATGAGATATCCTATGCCTCTTCTAGCTTCCTTCCTTCCTTCCTTCCTTCCTTCCTGTCCTTCCAGAGTGGCTTAGTGAACTGAACAAAAAGGCTGTCTAGCAAGAATCGCCAAAGAAGGAAGAGGGGGAGGGTCTGGGAACTGCACAAGTCTCTGAGTTTGGATGCTGCTGAGCAGCAAAAATGCATTTGCTAGGATTGCACCCTGAGCCACCCAGTTCCCCTGGTTAACAGTCTTCTGTACTATGGTGAGATGTACTGTATTTCTATCTATATGATCAGTTTAAATAATGGTGCACATGAATTACATATGTAAAAATTATACAAACTGGTATCCATTTTGGGGTTGATGCTTTTCTTGGCTCTGTGTAAGTGACTACCCTAAGTCCACCTCTCCCTTTTTTTTGTAGCTTGAGCCACAGAGATGTGTCTCTGTTAGGATGCAAAGAGAATCTGATTCCACCCAAGAAAAATGGATCACGAAACACAAAAGTTCATCCCAAAGAGATAAGTTTTAATATAATCATTCTGCATAATCATTTTCAGTGTAGAGTTATGCAGTGATTCCAAAATCTGGGACCTCCAAGGAAGCAATTTTGATAATTTTTTAATGAGAAATGGCCTTCAGCTTTAAATTGAATAAAGATCACCACCATATTTGTGTTTGGAAAAATAAAATACTTAAACAATAACAAGAAAGGGATTCAAATTAGCAAATCTCCCTCCCTCGAAGAGCTTTTCCCCCTTGGCTCTTTAATCATGAGAGAGGTTTTGCCAAGCGTATTCAACCTAAGAAGTTACAGATGTTCTTGGCAAACTGGTGTGCTGGCGCCCAGCCTGTGCCTGGCCCTTATTAGCATGTGTACTGCCTGTCTAGTGTTTCATCTTAAGAGAAATTGCAGTGCTAAGGGGTAAAACCTGTAGGAAGAGCAAAGCACAATGGCATTTTGCAGAAGGCACTTTGGCACGGGATGCTGTGTGTCCTTAGCTGGACTGGAGCCCCATTGAATAAAAATGATAAACATAAAAATAATTAAGCACCAGTAAGTTGTATGGGGCTTATTCCCAGGAAAGTGCATATAGCTTTGCAGCTATAATGTATGTTGACTAATACATTGAACATATTTACCAGAATCACACCCAATCTTGTGTTAAAGCTGGGGTTCAGCCACAAGCACCCCTATTTGCCCAAGATGTTTTCAGGCAGTGCCAAAAATTACCTTGCTAAAATGTTTGGCCTTCAACTTGTCTTCAGTGACCTCATCACTTAGTCAGATTGGATTGGCTACATCATCTGACACTTTTTCTTAGAGAATGCCAACCGTCTGAGTTCTGACTGTTGGAATTTCACAGGCACTTATTGGCTGAGGAAAGATAATAAATCAGGTTTCCCATTTCAGATGTTGGTGCTACAGCAGAAAAGGCTGGACAGGGAAGTGGGGAAATTTTTTGTCAAGCTTTGCTGGACAACATCCAGTGGTGTCATTCTACAAAGTCTACAAAGTTCCCTTGAATCTTCTTGTGCAAGTGGCTGACTTTTAAGATGGCACAGCCAGTTGTGTAAACGCTTGAGCATAACCCAGTGGTTGAATGCGCAACCGGATGAGCAACAGGTGGAATGTGCAACCAGATGAGCAACAGATTGTGCAAGTATAACATACAACTGCCTGCACAACTATGCTTATGCAAATGTAACTTTAGTTGGATTCTCCTCTTGCTCCTTGTTTGGAATGTAGTTTCTGCTCATGCAGCATCCTTTGCCCTAACAAAATGGCTTAGATACTGCCTAGTGAGATGAAACTGCAGCACAGGAAGTACATTTTAAGATAAGGTAAGCGATTGCATTCAGAATGCAAACTCTACACTTCATTTAAAGAGTCTCACTCAATATTGAGTTGCACACAGATGCTCTTGAATACGGACCCAGCTTGAAATGGTTCTTACCTCCACCTGTTTCTGTCTTCTCCCTCCTTCCAATCCCTCCCTCTCCACATGCAAAGGTGAAATTGTTTACTAGTGGCAGTAAGGACCATTGAACATACAAAGAGTCTTGCAGGTCATGTCTTTATTTTGGGAGCTGGTGATAATGCATGCGTTCCAACGGAGCAAAGCTCAGGGAGCCAAGGTTCCATTTGGATGCCAGGAAGCACTTCCTGACAGTTAGGACCCCGAGGGTGTGGAATGGGCTTCCACGGGAGGTCATTCAGGCCCCATCGGTGAGGGTGTTCAAGGATAGGCTGGACGTCCACATGGTGGGCATGTCATGAGCGGAGCCAGCTGGTGCCGGAGGTCAGACTAGATGGCCCGGGAGGCCCCTTCTGACTCGCTCTGTTTCTATGTTTCTATGTTTCTTACCCCTTGAATGGAAAGACATCTAGCAGGAAACTGGACGGCCATGTGTTTTACATTAAATAGGACAGTCCTCTGCTTGTAGGTCTGGGAGAGGACAACTTTGAAGGAGGACACTTCTGTGTTTGGAAGGCTGTCTGGTCCAAATCCAGAATAAAGAACTGGAAGAAGGAAAAGCTGACACATTGACCAGTGGTAATTTCCACCTGGAGAGGCAGGCACAGAGGTCATTTGGTCAGTCCTCCTCACTAGGGCAAGTTGGATTGTATTTCTATTTTTGTTAAGAACGATTAGTTCTAAATTTTCATCTATACATATAAATTAGCATGTGTGTTTTATGCAGATCTGTTCTCCCTACTGTACTCTTTTCAGCCAGTGCTTGAACAGGTAATCATAGCCTGTAATCCCACATAGAGTGTGGGATTTAATCTCCCCCCCCCACTTTTCAATTCTGTTTGGGAGGCAGACAAAACTGACATATCCTGTGAACACCGGTGGAAAATGAGCCATGTTGCGATCTCACTGTGGTTTCCTGGTCCCACCCTCCCCTGTTGCAACCTTAATTGTTTGCTGTTTTGTTGCTTGGGAAAGAAGGAACTGGCAAGGGATGGAGGGGAGGAGGCGATGCTTCATCCATTTGGGGTTTTTTTTAAGAATTCCTCTGCAAAGCTCAGAAAATCTGACAGGAGCAGTCCAAAACCCAAGTGATTTTTGAGGTGAGCTGGTTAGGCAGGGGTTGCATGTCATAGAAAATTTATTCTATTTACATCATACATAATATACAGAATACTTTGCAGTAACCACACTGATGGAAACAAGGGGTGGGTTCAGTCATCATTTGAGCCACTCAGACTGGCATTTGTGAGGCTCAACAGCTCTGCCATTGCAGTCCCGTCCAAAATGCATCTATTCTGCTAGATCTGCTTCCAAGTCAGTGTGCTTGGCTTTGCCACCTTTGTGCAGAATATTCTATCCCCCAAATGCCTTGCGCAACAGTTCTCTCTGTTATTAGATGATGCAACTTTTGATGTCTGTTACTGACCACTGACTCATGTGTTTTTCCAGCGGCTATTGTGCAACAACCAACAGAAGGAAAAGCTCCGCAATCTAGTGTGTCATGTTTATTCAGTGATGTTGAGTGTCCCAGCTTTGCCTCTGTGGTGGATCGGCAGACACCGTTCCACATTGTGCATGCAATGGTTGCTGAAGTCCCATCAAAAGTGCTTTTGCTCAAGACCTTCCTGGGAGCCCCCTTACATGTCTTCCAACCATGTGGCTTTGCCAACTCCATCTCCCAGCACAAAGCACGGTTTGGAATTTAAGATAGTCTCGACAAGACTCAGAGCATCAGAGGATACATGAATGGTGCTTTTCCCAAGAACTCCCAGAGCTTCATCCACACACAGGACCAAAATGTACCTTGGTGTGGCTGTTTGCCAAGGAAGAATCTCAGCCCCAGGGAAGGAATACCTGCTCCTGTCTGAAAGCGAGGCAGCTGGCAGCCTGGGGGTCCTGATCAGGCCTCCATCTGGGGCTCAGCATGGCCTGTCATTCCAGCAGCCCCCCTCCCTGAAGCATGACAGCTGCTTTCTCTGAGGCAAGCACAGGTTCTTCAACCCACCAGCCCCTGATGTCCACAGCAACAGACACCTCTCTGTGGATGCCGTGTGTCCATTGTGTGGGAGCAACTGTCCAGTGGACTTCTCTACACAGGGCAGGATTGTCTGCTCATGATTCCTCACTCTCGGTTGTTTGCAGTACTTTCAGTCTTGAAATCCTCCAGGGCCTTTCCCTTAGTCTCCAAATATTTTCGGAGCAGGAATACAAGGCATTGCACATCTAATATGGAACAACCTGAAATGAGAACCTCGTGTATTCTGGCGCTTCTGCCATGCCACAATTCCACCCTGTTGAATATGTAATGAAACATATAGAAAGGCAGAAAAATGGATGGAAACCAGGGACACAGCCTGAGATCCAGTCTTAATCTAAAAAGAAGCCAGGAGAAGAAGCCTCGCTAAAGTTCTCACATGGATGCCCCAAATCCAGATCTAGGATAAGAGCGTGCCCACCCGGGATCCTCCGTGCATGGCAGGGTGAAGTGGGCACAAACGGAAGATAACTGCAGGCAAAGACATGTTGCTTGGTCCACCTGGAAGCTTTCCATATGTCTCCTTTTCCTCTTTGCCCTGGACCCTGTGCCTTTACGGCTATTCGTTTTGAAATCTTACTTGTAAGTATTTGCTCTCTGTAGTTCCTGGACATGCATATGGTAAGCATGTCATGAGAGGAGCCGGCTGGAGCTGGGGGTCAGACTAGATGGCCCGGGAAGCCCCTTCTGACTTGCTCTGTTTCTGTATTTCTTCTTTAATTTCAATTCATTGTCCTTGGATGTCAGTTTTTAGTTTAGACCAGTATTTACATCTGTGTTGATTCATTCCTGTAGCTTATTGTTTGACAGCAACTTATCTTTGGAGTTTGGAAACATGTCAGCTTTAAAATATTTCCCCCCCTTCCTGGATGACTACAGTATTTCTATATCAGTTGCCATTACCTATTTCTATTTCATTACCTATTTCTAATAGTATTTCTATACTTTTACCATTTCTGCCTCTTTCCCCCATGCATCCGTTTCTGTAGCTTGTAAACTGCCTGGCAAGTCGATCCCGTTTCTTCTTTGTATTCTTCCTCCTGTATAATTCTATACATGTAAACTGAGAAGTAAGTCTTACCTGGATTTTTTTTCCAGGTAAGTGGCTATAGGGTTTCAGCCCTAATCCTGTTTATTATACAGTGGAATGCCTTGTCTTTATAGGAACTTAAGAAACAATTTGATTACTCAGCCAGGAATTAAAAGCAGATACTACCTTTATGCTTGCTCCCATAAAGGAACAATTAGATTAAATGAAAAAGAAATAAGTGAAAACTGCCAAAACTGCATGTGAAATTTTTGACGTGCCTAAAACTTCATCCATTGTCACAGCTGCTCTTATAAACAGCATTACCTCAAAGATTAAAATGATGGTTCTTGAAAATCAAACACACTGCCAAGATCTGTGTTTTCGTATTTTGGGGGAAGAACCATTCCTCTCTGGTGGATCCCCATCCTCTTTAACCTCCAAAGAGTCCTCTCTTTTTTGCATAACCCGCCTGTAAATCTGTTCCATCCTGCAAAAAGAACAACTGTAGTCTGTTTCAGGACAGATGCCATGTCTCTGCTGCAGGCCACAAAATCTTGACTTAAATTGAAGCACCACCCCAGTCTGTGTAGTAACCTATTTTGAATCCAACTCAGGTGCCTGAAGATGAGAGTTGTCCCTGCAGGAGATGATATATGTATTATTTCTTTACCGCATTTCTATACTGCCTGATAACCAAAGCCTTCTGAAACCACCACCAGATCAGGGGATGTGCTACTCAGGTAGTGTTGGGAAAAATTCAGATAAATCCTGGCAGAAAAGGGTTGCTTCAATGTGCCTTTGTGTTATAAAATCAAACCTGCATCCCTTTCTCAGAAAGCAGCAGAATTCCAAGCCAGGTCACTGTTTAGTGCTGCTGTTACTTTAAGAAGATGGAATTATTAGTTGGACTGAGAAGTTGCTGTAGGCTAACACTATTAGTGAGGAAATACCTGTGTTCTCATCAGCTGCAGAAAAACTGAAACAATGGTGTCCATTTGTTTCTGAATGGACCCACCTACGCATCTAGTCCCACAGAGGCAAGTCCCTGCCCAGTATAGTTGTCAAACCAGGATTTCCTGAATGGTTCCTCCATTAGACACATTTGTACGCTTAAGCCGACACAGGCTGATCCATCTGTCAGGAATTCATTGAACTGACTTGTCAATAAGGCTCAGTCAGGGAAATTTTCTAATCTATTGTCACAGGCATTTCTGATTGGTTTAGAGTACTGTTTTGTGTATGAAGACATCAAAATGCTCTTAATGTTAACATTATCTGGAAACCTAATACTCTGTACAGGATTGGAACATTATAAAAATGACTGTACATGAGCTGTGGTTGTGTAGTTGGCAGAGGAGACCACTACCCGGTAGCTGTCATACGTACCAGCAGGGGGCCTGGGTGATCTCACCAATAAAAATGCTGGGGTTCAAGTGATTCAGTCTTCCCTGTGGGTCCAAGTATTAATTCTCGCCATTGGTAAGGAGACTCTGACAGTAGCCAGAAACCATTTGGCTGAAGGAAGAACCAGAAGTGAGGACAGGCATAAGGGGTCTAGCTAGCCCCTCTTCTCTTCAAAGAAAGCAAAAGCAGGTCCAATGCACCCACCAGCATCATTGGACCAACAATCCTCCTGCTCCAACTCCATCTTTTGTCCCCCCAAAGTAAAGGGGAATGATCAAGCACCCAAAAGCAACCTCTTCCTTCACTCAGATTAAGCAATTTTATTGTTCTTCTTCCTTCTACTCCTTGCCAGTCCCTATCCCCATTCATTGGTGGGGGGAGAAGAGAGAAAATTCCTGAGCGCCCGTTATCTCTTGCCCAAGTAAAGAGTGAGTTTCCTCTTCCTGAAAATGTCTGATGTGTAAACAGAAGTTTTCTGTTGCCTATACAGTGACAGTGAGTTGATCAAGAAAAGCAAGAATCAAGGAGGGCCTCAAAGCAAAGACTACAGAAACTCAGTTCCCATCTTCCTTCATGGGAGAGCCTGGAACTTGGCAACCTGTCAGGCTTGGGATCCGGCTGCCGGGTCACGCTGCCATCAGAAAAGATGAGACAGAATGAAACCCTCTCTGAGCCCCTGTGGACAACAGCTGGGAAATGCACAGCCCGCCAAAACTTGGTGGACAGGAGTCCCCGTCCCTGTCAAGATAGTTCTCTAGATGGCACCAAGTTCCTGCGCTTCCTGGCCCACTGAACTCTGTCTCAAAAAAATTCACCAACACGGAGCCCCATGGATCGATTCTATAAAGCTGAAACAAAAAGTTCCAAAGGAGGAGAACCTTTATTGGCATTGGATTCACCAGCCTCCCCTCCTGCCATGCAAACCCACTGCTGGAGGCTCCCAGAGTTTACTGACTGGTGGAAGCTTGTGTCCCTGCCTTGAGGTCCTGGTTTCTCTTCCTTACTTTTGGCTGAACTTTTGCAGCCTGGGCTCTACAAATGCAGTAAGCCTTACAGTGTCAGAAACGGTGGGAAAACCTCCTCGCAGAATGGAACACTATGGGGCTGTTTCACTCACTGCCTTCCTGGATAGCCCACCAGAGATCAGTAAAACTCTGTTACAACCCAGCAGGGGCAAACTTACAGAGCTCCTCAGGTCAAGTGCAAGCGAAAACATGAGTGTCTGCTATGGAAGACTGGGGGCCAGCGACGCAAGCAGCAGCTGGAGGGGCTCTGCAGGTTGATAAAAGCACTCAGCAAATTAAGCTGTCTGGCTTAGAGTGGAAATCTCTCTGGAATAACCTAATAATAGTAGGCCTCAAAGAAGAGAGCATGCTGCCAATGTTTGTAGCAGATAAGTCGAGAGGGGTCTTGAAACTACTGGGTGGGTGCGCCCTAGACTGCTTCCCATCTGCTTCCCTAGACTGCTTCCCATCTCCATTTCTTGAGATCCAACCCACCCACTAGCAATGCTCATAAAATCCCTACACTCTAAAGGGTGCTTTGAAATGAGCATGCAAAAATGGTGCCTTGCATTTGGGTATCTGAAGAGAAATGCATGATGCTCTTTTTGAACAATTCAAAAGGCATGGTGGAAATGCACCGCGTCTCTGCACTGGCAAGGAGATGGCCATGTAATTGTGACACTGTCTGCCACAGGCTTGCTTTCCCACAGTCTTCAGTGCTCAACACGATGGAGGCTTCCACCTTTGAGGCAGCTCCAGAAGCAGAAGATTTTCTTGGAGAAATCAATCCAATGTTCCTACAGGTTTATTCTACCTGCTTCTCTTGTACTATGTATAGCACAGCCCTTGAATGAAGGTTGTTGATCCGGCCATATGATGGCAATATGGAAGCAATGCCACTGAAAAGGGGTATGAAGTTTAAGTTGATGTAAGTTTTATATTTTCATCCATATGAGGTTAAGAAGGCCTTATTAGAGGTACCTTAACACTTATTATTGTTAATAATATTGTTTGTATCTTCAAGAAAGGCAAAGAAGAAGAGCCTGGGAACTGCAGACCAGTCAGTCTGACATCAATCCTTGGGAACATTTGGTGCAAATTATAAAGTAGTCATTCTGCAAACACCTTGAAAGCAATGCAGCGATTACTAGAAGCCAACATGGTTTTCCCAAGAACAAATCCTACCGGACTAATCTGATTTCATTTTCTGAAAGAGGCACAGAGTGTAATGTTATTTTTATTCTCCCTTAAATTACCATTTGTCAATGTGTTTTTGGTACATTGAGGGTACAATCCTGTGGCAAGTAGACGCTGTCTGGCCGGCCATAGAAATAGGAAGAGTCCCTGCTTCAAGCCTGGAAAAGCTTTCTGAGGCTTCAGCAAGGGAACCATCTTCGGAGGCCCCCTCCTCTTTCCACTCAGGGCCTGAGGCCCTCAAGGTGGACAGGACTGGAAGTGGGGAGAAAAAAGAAGCGGTGAGGCACCACTGGCTCCAGCCCAATCCACATAGTGCCTCAGCCCCCCGCCCCCCCATACACACCTATCCCGCAAGACAGGGGAAAGCATTTAGGTGGCCCAAGTCAGCCATCAAAACGTTTTGCGGCATTTCTCACTTCCATGCTTGTCCCACGTTTGATTGAATGTTCTGCAATGAAGGACTCCCGTCGCTGGATCATGCCCACACATGCAGTCAAACAAGTTTGCTGCCCTTCATAATGACTGACTGTGCACCATCATGAAATGCTAATACGTGTTGCCATTTTCTGATCCACTTCTTTCCTTAGTTACAGCGTCAATATCCAGGTCAGTTAGAGGCCTGGATACACCCAAAAAGTGCAAAGAGGTACTTATGAAACATAAGAGGCTGAAAACTGATGCTTCTTTCTTTACAGAAACATAAGAGGCTGAAAACTGATGCTTCCTTCTTCACAGAAAATCCATCTGTTCATTAAGAATACAAACAGGTTCCATAAGGACTGAGTGGGTGGATGCTAGCAACTTTATCCACAAGTGAACCCCAGTCTTGGTGTTACACCCAGTGGCCAGCAAGGAAGGAGGAATTTCTTGTCCTCACCCTTAAGACTTCTGTGTTGACACTGGCTCTGCATGACTCCAACTTGAGTGCTTCCTTGATGATTCATGACTGCTTTTGCCACCTGTCTTCTTTGGACTGCAAGCAAATCATCATGAGAGGAGACTTTTGAGCTTCTGGATCCAATCCTAGATAGGAATAACCACCCCTCCCCCGATACCAAGTATCCCCCATGCTGTGCTCCATCCTCAAAGCACGTGTTGTAGGACAGTATCTGGTAGGCACGTTGCGAGTATTGAATCCCAGTCAGTAAACAATCCCTTCATATCAGCCCATGAAAGCTTCTTGTTTAATCTTTTCTGCTTGTCAAGGCCTGCAACTGGTTTCTCAGATCATGCGTTGGTTCTTTAAACTGCACTATAAGCCGTCAACTCTGTAGAGACCGAATGTCTCCCTTGTGAATTTGCAAGAGCTCAGAATCCAAGGGCCTCAGCACTGGTGGATTATTTTGTCCTCAATGCCGTGTCCACAACTTCACGTTCGAATGAGAGGGATTCCTGTGAGGCATTTCTGCCTGGCAGAATCAAAGCCTATGCCTCCAGTAAGACAGGTGAGAGACAACATCAGGAAAATAAGCGCCAAGAGAAGATGAAATCGTTGTGAGCCCATTTTGCAGCTCGCCCTTTCCCTGAGCTGCACACCAAACTGCAATGTCCCAGATAGGTTCTTAATATGCTACTGTTACATAAAGCAGTTTTATTTAATTTGCTTGTATCAGCAGTACTGGGAACGTGCTCAGTAAAATCTGCTTTATTCTGAGGCTTGTGAAGCAGGCAGGGCCTCTGAGGCAGAGGCAGTGGAGGTTTTCTTGCCCACCTAAAAGTTTTGCAGTTCAGCTTCAGGATGTGAGATGGGAGGCAGCGTTTAGGCCTAGGCCTTAGGCAGCAAAATGCCCAGGGTGGGCCTGTTTTTTGTTACCGAAATGCTTGCTGTTATGACTGTTGCCACTAAGTGGCATCCATGTTCTAATATTTCTTTTAAAGAGGGTGTATGGGGATTTTGTTAATATTTGAAAGATTAATGAAAAAACCCTTTTTCCAACCCCAGATGCAAGAACAAACAATACTACAAACGCTGGAAAAGGCTTACATTCTCAAGGTTCTGGCGGTGTTTCGGAATGTGTCCTTTTGGGGAAAGGTGCACTCAATATTGAACATTGGTCAACCTTTTCATGCTTTAATCAGTGGTGTGTATGGAGGAGGGGGTCCTCATTTGGATGCACGCTTGGAAAAATGTGTATTTTCCTTGATCAAAAGGGCATACACTTACTGTTTCAGGTTGGGGTGGAGGCATGCTTACACCAGCAAGCAAGAAGGAAGCAAAACAAGCATCACACCAGAAGAGAGCTTTAACAAGCTCAGAAATCCCTTTTTTGCATATCTCCATTTTTCATTCATTCATTCTCTCTCTCCCTCTGCCCTTCCTTCCTTCCTTTAGTTGACTGGAAGTACTAGTACTTAAGTAGTACTTAAGTAGTCATCTGCAAATGCCCACAATGGATAGTTCCCCACCCACTGATCTCGATTCACTCCATCTCAGCTGTGGGGGAAAGGATGAACTAAAAATAAATGGGGAGGGGCCAACTTGCAGGATAGAGGTGATGCATGTGATAAGAAGTAATCACCTGCCTCCTCCCAGTTGATTCTCCCCTGCAAGTATCTTTCCTGCCCCTGCCACCATCTTTCATTTCCGCTGACACAGGGGTGGGGGGAACCTGTGTCAGGGATTTACCTTGTGATTGTGCAAAGGGAGGAAAGTTCAGTGGCTACATTCTTAATGTTACAGGAAAGTTGAATGGCCCAGATGGGAGGATTGATAGCAGGAATAATCCACATTCCTGGTGCATTAGCTTTCCCTCTAGCACAGGATGTCCTCAAACAGGCAGCACTGCATTTTCCTCCAGAGGGCCTTGCTTTGATGTCAAATATCACGGGGGAACCATGGCCCATGGCCCTTACCCGCAGAGTATCTAGAGTTCTTGCTAGAGAGATCGGAGACAAGGTTGCCACCTGTCTGCTGCTCCCTTGCTCGGGCACGAGTCCTTGTCTTTAACAGCTGCGCAGCAGGCAGAACGTAAGGCATTCCCCATCGCCCTGCCATACCGGGAAAGCCACCGCCTATTAGGTTTCTGTCTGGCACACAGCTCTTGGAAAGTGCAGGAGCAGGTGGCAAGTTCAGGCTAATGTAGCTCCAACATGAAAGCAAAGCAACCATTTGACATTATCACAGAATCATAGAATGGTAGAGTTGGAAGGGGCCAGAGGGTCCAACCTGCTCAGTGCAGGACTCCAAGTTAAACCATCTCAGGTGGCTGTCCAGCCGCAACCTGAATGCCTCTAGTGTGGGAGAGCCCACAAACTCCTGGAGTTACTGGCTCCATGACTGTCCTGCTCCAACAGTCAGGAAGTTCTTCCTACTCTCCAACCAGAACCTGCCTTCCTGCAACCTGTTATTCCGTGTCCTGCAATTTTGGGGTGAACAAGAAGAGAGCCTTAGTATTTTTCCATATTGAATTTATTTATGTATGTATTTATTTATACTTATATGAACCTGGGGGTTCTCTGGGCAGCTTACAAGATATGAAACCAGCATCTAAAAACACAATAAATACAACAGATAAAAACAATAAAAATAATAACACGTTAAACAAGGTGTTATAGAATAAAAGATCATGAGGAATTATGCTCAAAACACAAACCAAGTACAACCAAATAATTAAAAACAAAACCAACCAATTAAACAAATCAACAACAAATACAAATTAAATTAGCCAAATGCCTGTTGGAACACAGAAGTTTTTACCTGGAGCCTAAAAGAAAGCAAAGTTGGTGCCAGCCATATGTCCCTGGAAAGTGAATTCCAAAGTCTGGGCATCATTGCAGAGAATGCCCCCCTCCTAGGCTTTCCCCCCAATCTCTCATGGAGAGAGGCTTTCCCCCAGGAACCCTGGTCCCAAGCCATGTAAGGCTTTATATGTCAGCGACAGCCCTTTGAATTGTTTTCAGCCCTCTTCATTCTGTTGTTTTCATCCTAGTGCTCTGACCTATCAAGATCACTCTGAATCTTATTTAATTAATTTATTAATTAAATAAACAAAGAAATAAACTATCCTACCCAGTTTGGTGTCATCTGAATTGTTGATCAGTGTTCCTTGCACTCCCTCATCCAAATCACTAATACAAATGTTGAAGAGTACTGGGCCCAAGACTGAAACCTTCAGCACCACACTTGTTACTTCTTCCCACTTTGAGAAGGTGCCACTGAGTCTTTGAGTTCAATTCTGTAGCCATTTGTGGATCCATCTGATGGTTGTTCCATCAGGAGATCACAGGGTGCTTTGTCAAAAGCTCGGCTGAAGTGAAGTTATATTCCCACAGCATTCCAACAGTCCACAGAGAGGTTACCCAATCAAAAAGGGAAATCAGTATAGTCTGGCAGGATTTGTTCTCCAGGAATGCATGTTGGCTTCTAGCAATCGCTGCATTGCCATCAAGGTGTTGCGAGACTGACTGCTTTATAATCTGCCCCAGATTTTTCTTGGGGACTGATATCAGATTAATTGATGTTAGACAATGGGACTGAGAGTTCTTTTGCCAGCTCCTTTATGACTCTTGGGTGCAGTTCATTGGGCCCTAGAGATTTGGAGTCATTCAATCCAGTCTGATGGTCTTTAAACTCATTCAGCCCAGTCAGATGATCATACCAAGTCCTGCTTTTGATGGAGGGGTTGCCTTTGGCAAGATCCCCAACAGACACCCCCCTGCCCCAGTGACAAGAAGCAGCAGAAGGAGCAGTGGCACCGCTCTGTCTTGCCTTCTCCTGGACAGTGGCATGGACCAGGCCCAGAGGGACCGGGCAGACATATAGGCAGTGGCTGCATGGCTAAGGAGAGGGGACCCTCTCAAGGTGACCACCTGCATGACAGCATTTTCCCCATGGGCTGCACTGCATCTGCAGCCAATGCTGCCTCACCCTCCCTGTCGCCTTTATTGTTCCTCAAGCAGACCAGGTCGGGCACAGATTGCTTTCCGAGTGGAGCTGAGCAGTGCAGGCCTTCGTCTCTGCCATCAGCCAGAAGCTGAAGCGAAATCATGGCTCTACCTGACACTATGGGCTGGCATACCAGGCTGGCATTCAGCTGCCCGGTAAGCTCTTTGCTCAGAAATAAATCCCATTTGCAGTGATAGAACCTGCACATTCTCATGCTTTGAAATAAGCATGAGAAATGAGGGGTGTGGAGAATTTATGGGGCATTTGGTTGCAGGAATCCTACATGGGGTGTTTGCTGGAACAAGATTTTGGAACCCTGGGAACTCTTTGAACATGAATCCCTGAAGAAGCTTTAAAAAGGAGGAAGGGCTGAGCAGTGTGCAGGTTTGCACAAGAGTTAATCTGTATGAGAAAAGGCTTCTGCGGGTCATTATGCAATTCCTAGTTAAAAACTGAGCTGCTTTGACCTTTCGAAGGGCACCTAATCATTCCAGGTCCTCCTGTCCTATGTGCCTAGCCCTGCGTGATACTTGCCTGCTTGAAAACACCTCCACCTTCACTCCTGGGCCACTCCTGCCACTTTTCTTCCTCTTGTTATTTGGCTGCATCAAAAGGACCTGGCATGGCTGTCCTGGGATCTGATCCCCACTGGTGGAATAGCCTGACTCTCGCACTGCCATTTTGATTCCCCAGCAGCTGAAGCAGCGGCTCTGTTCGCTGACTGTCTCCAACCCCAGCTTCCCCAGTTGGGTAAACTACAGATGTTGGGCCTATAGCACTGGGCACCCTCAGCCAGTGTCCCTTTAAAAAGGGTTATTGACAGGGCAAGGAGTGGCTATTGACAGGACACAGGGGTGTGGATGTCCCAGTAAAAAAAGCCTCTATTGTGCTGTCATAATGCCTTACGAAGGAATTTTGTTTGTTTGTTTGAAACTTTTCTGTACTGTCCCATTACAGATGTCTCGGGATGGTTTACAGCTCCATTAATAAAATAGAATAGAAATAGAAATAAGAATAGGAATGGCACAGCATCCGATATTAAGTGTTTGGGGTTTGGGGGTTTGATGCAGGTCCCTTGCTACAGCTCCTTCTGAAACCAGAAAATCACATGATTTTCAGGAGATCACAGTAATTAGAGCAGTAATCTCAGAGCAGCATTCCCCAACCTCATGCGCTCCATGTGTGTTGGACAGCAACTTCCAGCATCCACAGACAGCATTATCTCTTGAAATGGTGAGATATGTGGTTGAACACATCTAGAATGCACTGGGCTGGGGAAGGCTGCCTTCCCCCAGGGCAGAGCTTGCAGGATTTTCACCCAAACTGTGGCACATTTTGCATAATTTTTGCCCTCAGCTAAGCACCGTGCAGCCCTGTGGTCACTCCGGAACCACATTCAGATCTGCAGCAAGGGACAAAAGGGAGAAGTGGAGGGGGAGTGCAGCTGCAGGGCTTGCATGAGTTGCTGGCTGGGTTGTTTCCACGTTTGCTCCTCCAATACTTTGGCCTGGTTTGCATGCAGTGAGAAGTCATCATAGCTGAATTTCACTTATGAAATTTCCTGTCATGGTGGCACATGCCATTTTGCTTATTTTTGGCGGGAGCGGGTCGTGGCTTGTTGTTACATGCAAACCCAGTGAAGAGGGTTGTTGGGGGTGCTTGAAAGGCCACCCAGAGCCCATGGGTTGTTTTAGGGTTGGAGCTGGCTTGTCAGCCACCTCAACAAACCACGGATGCTGGGTTTGCACAATATGGGAACTACATACACCACCATATCCTGAATATGCAGAATAGAAGCTTCTTGGGACAATTCACCCATGACAGCTTCTTGTTATGTGTAAGTCAGATCTTGGTTTGGTAGAGTTGCCAGCCCCCAAATGTTTTTGCTCCAGGTTCAGTGTGGGGGCATTTTTTTATTTTTTGGTTTGGTGCCAGAGGGTTTATCTTTTTTTTTACTGACCTCAGCTCCAATCTGCCTTAGCAGTCCAGTCCCACCTGCCCTTGTCCCTTGCCCACCCAAATGTCCACTAAGTTTTAGTCCTTGGCAGATAGCGGCATGTTAGGCTCCAGCCTATGATAATTATCAAAACCTCTTCTTGACTCCAGCCATATTTGGAGCCGTGTGCTGGCAACATAATGTTTAAACAGGCATGAGCAGTGGTGGCTTCCAAACAAATTCAAGGTTTTCTCCAAATTCAAGGTTTTTCTCCAAAAAACACAATGTCTGTGGCTTGCTGGGTTAATTATGTCAATTCAGCATATTTGTATAAGTTTATGTCACCGCCTTTATTCTGCTTCCAAAATCTGAATGCTGAAAGATTTAAGGAATGAATGACAATCAGGGCTTGTTTCAGAGAATAGCAAGATGTGAGACCCCTAAGATCAGCACACTGGGAATACTGGTGTAGTGGTGGGTTCTTCTTCGAAAGGTTAGAAAAAGTATTGAGGGTGCTTTACAAATACTCTGGACTGGCAGAAAGATGAACAAATGGGTCCTAGATCAAATCTTTGCTTAACCTAGAAGCAAAAATGACAAGAAAAAGGCTGTCATACTTTAGACATATCATGAAAAGGCAAAACTCCCTGGAGAAGACAACCATGCTAGGGAAAGTCAAAAGCAGAAGATGGAAGGGAAGAGCAAATAAAGGTTGACTTCATAAAGGAAGCCACAACCTTGAATTCAGAACAGCTAAGCCAGGATGTCATGGATAGAACCTACTGGAGGATGTATTGGAGATCACCTGATGGCACATACCATCAGCAAATTGAGGGTGCAGCTCTCCATGTGTTTGGCCTGGGCTGGTGAGGAATGTGGAGATATCCAAGACTTTGTTCTCTCTCAACAGCCTCCATGAGTATGAAAGGACACTCAGTTGATACAAGTTAACTGGCAAGCCACAGAGTTTCAGTATCTATGATGCAAAGCTTGAATTTTTATTTGTTTTCATTTATTTATATTGCAATTTATATCCTGCCTTTTTCCTGTAAAGGGCTCAAGGCAGCTTACATCATCTCTCCGCCTCCATCATATCCCCACAACAACCCTGTGAGATAGGTTGGGCTGAGAGTCTGTGACTGGCCCAAAGTCACCCAGTTGGCTCCATGGCTGAGCGGGGACTAGAACCCAGATCCTCTGAGTCCCAGTCCCACGCTCTTAACCACTACACCACACTGGCTCTCGAATTTTGCTGCTATTGCATGTTTAATCTCATTTTAATTACACTCTTCTCCAATGCAAAGCTTAATCTGTTTCTTGCTGGGGGAAATCATTTGAAATGTTGCCACTAAGTTCAGTATCTATGGCTGCAGCTAAGCCGATCTCTTCTTCATTAACTTTAAGGCTGCTGTAGCAAATATATCCAGTTATACTTGGAGAAGTTGTGAAAACTTTGTGCTGCTTCAAAGTGTCTTCTTCTAAAGTTCAGTGTTTGTCTTGGAGTTCCTAGTATTTGAGAAGGTATTGACTGTCAGCACAGAGAAGTGCTGAAAGGTTTTTTTGGGCAGAGTATTAATTTTTCCATTAGAAACATCCATCACTCCCAGGATACTTTAAGATGAGGCTTTTATTATTCAGTCAGCTTGCCTCATTCATGACATTTTAAGAGAGGTCCAGAGGAAATTTCCCACTTCTAACTTTTGTGTGTATTCCCCCAGCACCTTCTGTCCTTCTCCTTTCCACAAAAAAGAGATGTTTGAAAAAACAGAATAGCAGGACAGTATTTTCTGTTTGGCACTGCTAGGACCTTATCTGTCTGGAAGGACCCACAGAATCAGCCATTTGGCTGAGTTTTGCATTTGGTTCTTGCTTTCTCTGTTTTAATCAAAAAGGGTGTCTGTGAGTATGGATCTTTCTCAACCAATAAACCCCACTTTTTAAGGCAGAATTTCCTGGTACCTGTCTGTGCTTAAGTCAGAGGTGGGGAACCTGCCACCCTCCAGATGTTGCTGGACTGCCATCATCCATGACCATTTGATGCTGATGGGATCCAGAGTCCAACAACATCAGCTTGAGGTTTAAAACCTTTCAGCTCAGTTGAAAGGCCTTGATCTGATATCAACATTTCAAACATTGTTGATTTTTGAAAGCAGAAGAAATCCAAACTAAAACAATAATACACTTATCAGCAATATTGTGATATACCTCAAGGTATATTAGTTAAATATCTAGCAGGAATAGACTATTCATCCTTTTTAACTCCATCAATTAAATCTGTCTGTTCATACTGAAAGAATATTTGAGGCACAATCCAATGCATGTTTAGACAGGAGAGTGGCCTGCAAGGATAGGTGGGACATGTTGGGGACTGTAGGCCCTTTTTGTCTGTCTAAACATGTATAGGGCTGCACCCTTAATTTTGCAAAAGTTTCTAAGGGTGCTATACAAACCGTGTTCCCCCAAAAATTAGACAGAGTCTTATATTAATTTTTGCTCCAAAAGTCGCACTAGGGCTTACTTTCAGGTGATGTCTTATTTTTTCATGTACAACAACCTAAATTTCATTTATTCATGTACAAAAATCTATATTTATTCAAATACAGTCATGTCATCTTCTTCTGGAACATTATCATAACTCACCAAACCCTGAATTGTGTTGCAACGGACATACTAAATGCATCCGTCTGGCTGATGATCTTAACTGGGGATTATTTTTGGGGTAGGGCTTATATTCCAAGCATCCTGAAAAATCACACTAGGGCTTATTTTCTGATTAGGTCTTAATTTCGGGGAAACAGGGTAGAACTATAGAAACAGAGTGAGCCTCCCAGGCCATCTAGTCTGACCCCTGGATCCAGCCGGCTCCACTCATGGCATGGCTACCCTGTGCATGTCCAGCCTATCCTTGAACACCTTCACTGATGTGGCTTCAATCACCACAGATGACTATGGACAGAATAAGATCCCTATTTCTGATATTCTGTATACGAGTCTCTTCCTGAGTGAATCACAATCCACCAGAAATATGCTTTAATTTGTTTTCAATGCTCTGATTTTTTGGACCCTCATTCATGTATCTCTGCCGAGCACCTAATACATCTGAGGTCCCGACAAGAGAGAGATGTATGTGACTAGCAAGGATCCTGATGAGTTTCTGTCTAGTTGCACAATAGGAAACTATTATGTATTACCCAGAGTTTGCTCTGCATGTTCTCAATTGTAGGTCCCATCCACAGGTGACAGCCTGCAGCATTTGCAAACATTATGCACAATTAGTTAAACAATTGTTCTTGTTTGCTCAGACTATCCAAGACTCTTGCTTAGCTTAATTCAGCATGTTTCATCCTTGACTGTCTACATCTCCTGCCATGAGACATGTGCTTAATCTTAGCGCTGTGCTCGATCTCACTGACAGAAGAAACATGAGTCAGCACTTCAGGCCAGTGATGGAAAATCTAAATAAGCTGGGATGAGACACTTTATAGCTGAACAAGACTCTTTTGTGTCTCTTCTGCTATTCTTTCAAGAAAAGAGAAGGAAAATATTCTTACTCTACTTATTTTTATAGTAGAGACCAATACAGAAATACATTTCAGTAAAATAACTTACACTATATTTAACACACGTCTCCCAAGTTTTCTAAAAAGATGCATAAATTAAGATTTACTATTTTAATTTATTTTGTGCAAAGGAAGTAAATCTCTTAAAAGGTAAGTAATTTGTCAAGGGCAAAAACTGACTGAAAGCACTTGCTTATGTGGTGTATTTTGTCTAGTGAATGCAGCAACAGCAATGACTGTTCACGGCTACAGCCCAGCAGGGAACCCGCAAGGGGCCACTGCTTTTCACTGAATGTACCTCCCAGTCACAAGCAGTAAAAGCTGTGATTGTGCGATTGTCACAGTTGCTGTATGTGGACCTGCACCCAGACAACCACTGGAAAGCTCCCATTGGTGCAGGATGCACCATTCCCCTTGCAAAAGGTGTAAAAAGACAGGATCCTGCACATGCAGTGAGTACTGTGGTAGTCGCATTAGTTGGCTGTTAGCTTCTGGGCCCATGTCTGTGTGCTGATGTTGGCGTTCACTTGTCCTCAGCATTTTTCACCCTGATCTTCAGTGGAAAAAGGCTTTCAGGGCTATTTACAGAGATCAGCAATAAGATGGTCTTTTAACAAGGCAGTACCTTCAAAAGGTAGACTTACAATCTAGGAGACATAGGAAAAAGTGGAAATGGGGAAAGCCAAGTCAGTGGGGAGGAGGAAAGCAAGCTCCCTGTAGCTCAGGCTGAATTGCTTAAAACCAGGCTTAAGAATTAAACCTCAGACCTCTGATTAGCCAATGGAATGAAGCATCCATGTTCAGGGTCTAAGTTTAGGGGGAAACAAGGGTGAGCTGTTGGCTCTGTGCTGTGTTCCCAGGGTGAGCTTCCCAAAAGCATATGACTGTCCACAGGGAGAAACAGAAAGCTGGGTGAGACATTCAGTAAGCCTGTCCTTATGTGCAGGGGGACTAAGCTCTGAGATACCATTCAAGGTCATGGAAAACTTTTAAGAGGAAAAACTTGTTCCCCTATTCTCCAGCTTTGCTTTGCTAATGCTGATAATATGTATGCTAAGTAACAAATACCCAGCTCTAAGCTATGTAAACATCCTTTCACACCTATTTTCATCCTCAGAATCTTAACTACTTGCTATATATGAAATCTGGGTGGAAGAATTTGCCCCTCAGGCTTTTGCCCTCCTCCCCTTAGCAGCACAGCAGTGAACATGCCTATGGTCCATTTTTGAAATGTATCCTTTGCTTTCCCAGAGCTGTGGGAACAAGTTATCCTGATTGCCCCTATCCTGGACTTGTGGCTTTCCATATTCTGAAAGGTGTAAGCTAACAATGCTCAGGACCAGAAGCTTCTCCACACTCCACTCCGTGTTAGAACTGAATTGCAGATTTTGAGATCCATTTTTGCTCTACAATTTTATCATCAAGTAAGGTTTGCACATATGAAAAATGCATCCCTGTAATTCATTTTCTTTCTCCACCAACACTCTCTCATGTTTCCTTGTGAGTTATGGGCAGGATGTGGCTGGGCAGCATGAATGCCGTGATTCCATACAAGGGCAGACATAGCTGCCAAACTGGTATTGCTTGAAGAATTCCACTTTCCAAGAAATAGCATTTTAAAAAGTGTCTAGACTCATGCTGCAAAGAAAGTGCATGGACAATGTGTAGAGAAATCCTTAAAAGCCAGAGACTGAGTGCCTCTTCCCCATAATTAAATTATGTAGAATCAATGATACAAGAGGCAAATATTGCAGAATGAATTATAAAAAGGAGTTCAGCAAAATGGTATAACTTGTACTGTTAGTCAAATTCAACTTTCCATGTCATGGAAGTTCAATTCGCCACCCTTGCAGGATTTTCTGCATCCGTGTTGCCTTTGGCTGGACTCACACAATTCACTTTTCCTACTACAAACATCAGAACAAGATGCTGGTGCTAATTATTTCCCTGGTGATCTATTCTTGCTAACTGATTGAAAACACTAGGAATCTTTAGTAGATCCAATGACTTAGTCACCTCCCAAGCACTGATGATTCTGTACCTTTACAATATCAAATACACTGAAAGAATCAGCAGCACACCTATATAATCTTTGAGCCTGGCTGAATGTTCTTAGTTGTAGTAGAAATACAGAAATGCCAAGAAGGCTAGTTAATTAATGTCAGGGATCTTGAACTGACCCATCACAGCTGAGTGATCAAAAGTTACAACCACAGGTAAATATGGGTGATGTAAACCCTCTCCCTGCTGCTGTTTTAGACCCTGAGCTACAACAATATTCTTAATTCTTTCCTACCCTGCCCTTTCTTTTTGGCTATATATCTATCTTCTCTTTTCCTCTTGCTTGCCTGGTCTTTCTTCTACCCTTTTGCAACCCCCACCCATGGAGGGAAATCCCAGTCCAGCAGCTAAAGACCAGAGTACTAAAGATTTTCCTAGACTTGGAGGGAAATGGCTAGACCAGACTTTTGCAGACTCGAAACTATCAGTACATGGATGCCATTCATCTTGCAACTTTTACAAAAGGAGTGACATAACAGCAACGTTTTAATGGCAAATAGAACAACAGAAGCAAGGGGCAGTAAGGGGCCTGGCTGAGGAGTGCAATTAAGAGATGAAAGACTCCAGTTACAAAACTACAGCAAATATATGCTGGAATTTAGACTTTTGTTTACAGGAGACTCTTGCAATCAGGCAGAGGAACTTAGGTTGGTTTCTTTTTATTCAGAACCTGCCACAAGGGAAGTATGTGTGTGGTTGCTAAAAGTCTTGAGGGGTAGTAACCTTTAGGGCCTGTTAGTGAGGTTAGATTCAAGATATGTACAGCACCATGAAGATCCAGGTGAACAATGCCTTCCTGTGGGCATTTCTGAGTGTGAATTCTGCAGTCCAGGGCAAGATGTGCACAAGAAAGCCTCTGTCGAGTAGAATTGGTCTTCATGAGAGGCCCAAAATCATTCTTGCACATAGGGCGGATGTTCTATGCACAGCTACGTTGGGGCTGTATCTGCACGTGCAACAGAGGGAGGTCAGAAAATAGACTCCCCCAAAATAATTAAAAGAATCTATGAGTTTTTGCTTGACAGGAAAATGGAAGGGGAACAGGTCAAGGACACTATGATAACATGGGCACAAAACTTTGGATATAATATTGAATTAGAAAAGTGACAAAAGCTGTGGGAGAGAAATATTAAGGTAACCTTAGCAACCTCGTATAAAGAAAATTTATATAAAATGTTCTATAGATGGTATTTGTTGCCAAATCGATTAGCTAAGATGTTTCCAAATATGTCAAACAGATGCTGGAAATGTAAACATGGTGTGGGTACATTTTATCATATGTGGTGGACCTGTGAATATGTGAAAAAGTATTGGATTAAAATACATAAATGGCTTGAGAAAATGCTACAAAAATCTTTAGCCTTTAAACCTGAAGTTTTCTTGTTAGGCATTGTACCGGAAAATATTAGGAAACAAGAAATGTATTTGATACTACATTTAATCACAGTGGTGAGGATTGCGCTTGCTCAATACTGGAAGAGTGAGGAACTACCCACTGAGGAACTGATTTTGAAAAAGATTCTGGATTGTGCAGAAATGGATAGACTGACTCTATCACTGAAGGAGAAGGAAGACACTGACTTTTACCAAACCTGGGATTTTTTCTATGACTGGCTAGAGAAACAGGACTTGGCTTAGATTTAAAGATGTCTTTAAACTTTTATAAATTGATTTATGATTACAGAATGCTAGAAGATATGTTATAGGGGGCTGACCCAGCTTGTCCAATGTATTTGATGATTGATGTTTTTAATTTGTAGTTTAAAATCTTAATAAAATCTTATTGAAAAAAAAATAGACTCCCCCATTGCAGGGCAAATGTCACTAACAACAACAAATTATCCATGTGTAAAACAAAGCCCATCAGTAGAAGTATAAGCAGATTAAGTAGTAGTGTTTATTTTACAGTCACAGACCAGAATGCGCAACAAAAAGGTAAAATAGCAGTAGAAAAATTAAAACACAATTAAAACAAGTGCAATTTATACAATATTTCCATCCAAGCGAGTGACTTTTTTTCTAATCTGCACTGCAGTCCTAAAAAAATTTGGCAACATTTCTGGTAACATAAAGAAAACATCCTGTTACCAGAGAGATACCAGAGTGGAAGAATCATTCCCATAAGGATCTGTTATTAAAGGTTTAATCAACTTCTCTTGGAATTCCCTATAAAAGCTGCAACATAAGAGAACGTGTTCCACTGTTTCTGCTGCTCCAGCACAAGAATTTACCTGCTCATTGACTGGGGTCTTATTAAATCAACCTTTTAAAAGAGCTGATGGAAGCACATTAAAACGGGCAGGAGTCAATGCTCCTCTTAATTTGGGATAGTAAATGTGTACAGAGTCAATCCATCATTATAGCAATTATTGCAGTTAAGATGAAATAATGAGGACCTAGTTTTATTGGCAGCAGTTCTCCATTATCGAAGATCCAGGTCTATTAATCATTGGACATCAAGAAAGGACAGGTTGCTTACCTGTAACTGGAGTTCTTCGAGTGGCCATCTGTGCAGTCACACATATGGGTACTGCGCCTGCGCAGTGCCTGAGGCCGGAGATTGCAAGCTAACGGTTTTGGCGGGACGCTCCGCTCCCTCCCCTCGAGTATAAATAGCGGAGCGTCCGCCATTTTGTTCAGTCTTTGCGACCGAACGTGCGCCCCCATGCGGATAACTAGAGTAAGGTGGTGCGCAGGAGAGGTACCGACCGATAAGAATTTGTCGGTACCGAGACGAGTAACCACTCACCGACACCGAGCGGGGCCGGCGGGTGGGTTGTGTGACTGCACAGATGGCCACTCGAAGAACTCCAGTTACAGGTAAGCAACCTGTCCTTCTTCGTCGTGGCCTCTGTGCATCACACATATGGGTAGACTAACAAGCTTACCAGTAAGGCGGAGGGGAGGTGTCCTCAATGAAGTATCGATGAGAGTACAGTCCTTCCGAAGGAGCAGTCTCGTCGGGCTCGGACATCAAGGCGGTAATGCCTGGCAAACGTGCACGGATTCGCCCAAGTAGCCGCACGACAGACGTCGTCGAGTGGGACGCCCGAAGCAAAAGCAGAGGAAGCAGCGATAGCTCTTGTAGAATGAGCCCGAGGCATGACAGGAAGATCAAGCTTGGCAAGCTGATATGACAAAGTAATAGTCTGGACTATCCATTTTGAAAGTCTCTGTGAGGATATCGGGGAGCCCTGGTCAACAGCAGCATATTTGACGAAGAGACAATTCGTACGTCGGATGGACTCTGTTCTAGATCTGTAAAAGGCGAGGCAACGATGAACGTCCAGAGAGTGCAGTGAGCGTTCGAGGGGAGTTGTGGGTGACGGGAAGAAGGCAGGCAGGATAATATCCTGTCCTAAATGAAATGGAGTTGCCACCTTTGGAAGAAAGGAGGGGTCAAGTCTCAAAACTACTTTATCCTTGAAAAAATTCAGGTATGGAGGGTCTATGCGCAGGGCACCGAGCTCACTGGCCCTTCGGGCTGAAGTAATTGCAACAAGAAAAGCCGTCTTCCATGATAGCAGGCGTAGATCAGCAGTCGCCAATGGTTCGAAGGGGGCTCTGGTCAGAGCGTGAAGAACAACCGAGAGGCTCCAAGTAGGCATCACCGGACGTATGACAGGGTTAAGGTTATGAAGTCCTTTAAGGAACCTCTTAACTAGCAGGTGAGAAAAAATGGAAGAGCCATCCACGAATCCCCGATGATGGGCGATCGCTGCCGTGTAAACTTTTACTGAGGAAGGTTTAAGTCCAGAACGATGAAGTTCGAGAAGGAAGGAAAGGATATGAGGTATAGATGATTGCATCGGAGAGAACGAATGGGATTCGGCGAAAGTGGAGAAGCGCTTCCATTTCGCTGCATAAGACCTCCGTGTGGAGGGTCTCAAAGCAGAGTCGATAATATGCTGGATGGAAGGGTCCAGCGGGGTTGGATCCGACGAAACACCTGTCGGAGCCGGCGACGTAGCCGAGGCCGACAAGGCAACTTCATGAGGTCCTGGGACATCAATCGGTACCGTATGAGCGGTGGCCGGTACCGACGAAAAGGAAGATCCTACCGGATTCGCCAGGCCGTCAGTTTCAGGGATCCGAGATCGGGGTGACGAAGAGTCCCGTCTTGTTGGGTGATGAGGTACGGAAGCAGGGGGAGAGGCTGGTACTCTCCGCAAGAGATAGTCAGTAGGGTGGCAAACCATGGTTGGCGCGGCCACCAAGGGGTAATCAGAATTCCGGACGGTCGGTCCCGTGCTATTTTCGCAACCGTCTTCATTATCAGAGGAATCGGTGGGAAGGCATAAAAATGGAGATTGGTCCACGTCAGCATAAAGGCATCCCCTAGGGATCCGAACCCGATCCCCGCCCTCGAGCAGAACTGTTCGCAAGCCTTGTTCCCGTGAATGGCGAATAGGTCCACGTCTGGGAACCCCCAGCGATGAAAGAGCTGGTCTCGAGTCCGAGGATGTAGTTCCCACTCGTGGGAGACAAGCATTCGTCTGCTGAGGAGATCTGCCTGGATATTGTGTACACCAGCCAGATGTACTGCTATCAAAGTGATACCTCGAGGGATGCACCAGTCCCAAATTTCCAGGGTAAGTTTGGCCAGGGTCGGGGACTTTGTTCCCCCTTGCTTGTTCAGATAGAAGACGGTCGTGGTATTGTCCGACGTAATCTGAACAACCCGATGAAGGAGGAGGTCCTCGAAGGAGCGTATGGCGTTGAAGACCGCCAGAAGTTCGAGGAAGTTGATGTGCTTCGTGGATTCGAGATGGCTCCACGTGCCCTGGGTGCGTAGATGATTGCATACTGCTCCCCAACCCGAGAGGGAAGCGTCGGTAGTTACTGTTATGGATGGAGACAGTGGGCGAAAAGGAACTCCGACAGCCAAACTGGGTCGCCTTGTCCACCACAGAAGAGAAGAAAGAACCGAGGATGGGATCCGAATCGGTTTCGACTGGGAGTCTCTCTGAGGACGAAACAGCTTGTTGAAAACTAGCTGTAAAGGACGGAGGCGCAGCCTGGCATGTGGTACCACTGGCACTGCCGCCGCCATATGGCCGAGCAGTCTCTGAACAGATCTCGCCGGGACCGTTCCATCGCGTCGCATCCGAGTGACATGTCGAATAATTGCGTCTTGTCTGTCATGTGGAAGGAAGGCCTTTTCCTGCGTCGAATCCAAGCGCGCTCCGATGAAGGTGAGAACCTGCGTTGGGATAAGAGAAGATTTCTCCGTATTAATACATAAGCCCAGATCGTCCAGCAAACAGCAGGTTATGCGGATGGATTCGAGGAGCCCGTCCCTAGATGGGGAAACCAGCAGCCAATCGTCCAGGTATGGATAAATATGGATACCTTGTAGACGCAGAAATGCGCAGACTGGCGCCATACACTTGGTGAAAACCCTTGGAGCGGTGGCGAGTCCGAAGGGCAAAACCATGAATTCATACAGAGTAGATGCGACAGCGAAGCGAAGGAAACGTCTATAACTCGGATGAATCGAGATATGGAAATAGGCGTCCTTCAGATCTAATGAGGCGAACCAATCCTCTTTCCGTAGTAACGGCAAGATATTTTGAAGGGTGGTCATTCTGAACTTCCTTGCCTGGATAAAACGATTCAGGAAACGTAAGTCCAAAATAGGTCGAAGACCACCGTCCCTCTTGGGAACCGTAAAATATCTGGAATAGAATCCATGAATTCCATCAAAGGAAGACAATTGACGAATCGCTCCTTTACGAAGAAGTTGTCGTATTTCATCGAGTAGGATCGGAGAAGCCTGGGTAGACCGTATCGGACTCGATGGAGGAACGACGTCGAATTCTATTCGATAGCCGTACTGTATAATAGACAATACCCACCGGTCAGATGTAATGGACTCCCAAATGGGAAGTCGGCCCTGCAACCGACTCCCAAATGAGAGGGGGGTGGGTATTGATTGGAAAAAGGAATTGGTCCGCGCGTCCCGTCAACGCTGGCGTCTCTCGGTATCGAATCTCCGACGGGATTGCTGGTAGCGGTTTTGCGGCTGCTGTCGGCGGCGTTGTTGTTGCGGCTGTCTCTGCTGAGGTTGTTGTCGAGACTGGAAGGATTGGCGGTAAGTAGGGCGGGACCATGGCCACTTACGTCTCGTTTGGGTTGGTAACTCCATTCGGCGCGCCGTCATCCGAGACTCATGGAGCTTCTTGAGCTTGTGGTCCGTGCGAGAGTGAAATAGCCCGGACCCGTCGAATGGCATCTCCTCGATTCTGCGCTTGGTTTCGTCGGGAAAATGGCAGCTTCGAAGCCAAGCATGCCTGCGCAAGGAGACGGCACCGACGAGAGCTCTAGAGGTTGTGTCCATATGGTGTCTAGCTGTGGACAATTGTTGGATGGCCACTTGCATGGCCTCCTTTATTAGGACTTTCGCGACCTCTCCCTGGTGGTCCGGCAGGGTCGAGGCGACGTTGAGAAGGCGTTGCATCAGGAAGTATTGATATCGAGCCAACGTCGCCTCATAGTTGGAAATACGTAGTCCTAGTCCTGATGCCGAGTAGACTCTTCTAGCCAGAGAGTCAATTTTTCTGCCTTCTTTATCCTTAGGCGTAGTATGGCCCCTGGCCTCCCTACCCTGGGAGGATTCGACGACGATGGAATTCGGTTTGGGGTGTCGGAGGAGGAAGGGGATATCCTCCTCCCGAACCCGATACATCGCCTCGTATCTCCTGGACGTAGGTTGTGGGTGGGAGGCCAGGTCCCATGGCTGAATCATCGCCTCTCTGAGAGTGGTAATCAGAGGAAGGACAATTGAGGTGGACTGCTCTCCCCGGACGACGTCATAGAACCTGTCCATGGATGGCCCTGGACGTTGGATTGCATCGATGTCCAGGGCGTGGACGAGTCGGGCCATCAGATCCGAAAACGAGACGTGGGACTCGTCAGGCGAAGCAGGATCTTGGGATGTGATGACGGCGTCAGGGGAGGTCGAGTCTACCTCCGAGTCGTCAGAGTCAGCCCTATAATATGGTGGGGCTGAAGAGGAAGATTCAGCCGGTGAGAGAGAGCGGCTGCTGTCTCGGTGAGATGGCGTCGAAGCTCTCCTCGGATAACTCGCCTGTGGTGGATGGCGAGGAGGCGAGAGTCGGCCCCGAGGCTCTGGATAGTAGCCAACCGACCTGGGTTCATGCCAGCTCTGGTAAAGCGGACGATGCCAACCCTCCATAAGTCGATCGGCCGATCGGCTCCGTTGACGTCGGGGTGGAGAGGGATCGATGTCCGCTAAGGCCTGAGGCATCGGTGTTGGAGACCGAGCCCGTGGGGGAGAGTCTCGTATTTCCCCTTCAGATATCGAGCCTCTTTGTAGCGGTTGAGCAGGCTCGGGCTGGTCTGACATTCGTCGAGGGGACCCTTGTGGGGTAACCCTCATAGCCTCCTGGATCAAAGGATCGGGAGGTGTCGGTACGGTAACCGGTCCCGGTACCGAGGGAGCCGACGAACCCGAGTCCCGGTGTCGTGGGCGCTCGAGCCCCTTCGAATGCTGGGATGACTTTGGAGGCTTATCCCTCTTAGCCTTCTTATGGCCCGTCGACTTGGAAGAGTCGGAATGCTTCCTTTTCTCCGATTTTTTCTTTGGAGAAGCAGGGGGAAGCGCAGTAGAGGACGCACCTTCGTCCGAAGGGCGCTTCTGTGGAGCCACAGAGGAAGAGGTGGGCTTCGTGGCAGTCACAAGAGGGTCCGACTGCATAAGAGCCCGGTCCCAAAGAAGCCTCTTCAACCGATTCTCGCGGTTCTTTCTGGCTTGCTTAGAAAAAGCCAGACAGTGTGCGCACTTATCGGTCCTATGCCCTTCTCCCAGGCAAAGGAGGCATAGGTCGTGCGGGTCGGTCGGGGACATTTTCGACCCACACTCTGCGCACTTGCGGAAAGCCGCCCGCTGTGCCATCGCAGAAAACAGAAGAGAGAAGAAGACAGTATAGAGGGTAAGTATATATTTTTATTAAATTTTTTTTTTTTTTTTTTTTTAGTGAAAAATAGGAACGAAAATCGAAGGAGAAGAGCAAACTGGGACGAGAGAAGGATAATAGAATGAGAGATAACAACTTGCAAGGAGAAGCTAGTCGAAAAAACGGTCAGAGCGAAGACGAAGCGGCACGAGGCACAGCGAACGGCGGTCGCAAAAGACTGAACAAAATGGCGGACGCTCCGCTATTTATACTCGAGGGGAGGGAGCGGAGCGTCCCGCCAAAACCGTTAGCTTGCAATCTCCGGCCTCAGGCACTGCGCAGGCGCAGTACCCATATGTGTGATGCACAGAGGCCACGACGAAGAACTGGGACTTCTCCAACTCATAGTTGCCCAGCACTTCTGCAGAGGAGCCTAGCTGATGTAGCTGCTTGTCCATTTCTCTCATCCATCAGGTAACATACATGCCTGAAAGCAGTAGAGACAGGTAGCTACCAGGAGCTACTAGAGAATGTAAACAGTCCATGCTGCACTCAACAGACAGAATTGCAGTCCATGCCTTGCACTCAACAGACAGAATTCCTGCTTCCAGATAAATGGCTGCATTGCGCACACAAGGAGGAAGACCCAAAGCTTCCTAAGAAACACAGACTGAACTTTTTCCATTTGAGAGTGAAATCCCAAAATCCAAATAGAGATGCCATAAAGTTGGGCCAAGGTCTTTGCTTTGTAAATTTGTATTGCAGAGGGAATATGATGTCCACCTTGGGTAAAGAAAAATCTTAAAATTTGCTGCTGTTTAGTTTGCTGATTCAATTGCTTGTCTATGTTGTTCAGACCAGGGCCCAGGGCTCCGCTGTTGGATTCCTAGATATTTTATATGGACAACTTGCTTACTGATGTTGCCATTTAAAGTCCATTTAAATTGCTTTCTAACTTTAGTGAACACCAGAACATTAGACTTATCATAATTAACCATGAGGCTATTCATGGAGTTCCTAATGCAGCTAGTAAATGATGTAATTCAGTTCTGGAAAATGGCACTGATACAGCATCATCAGCATACAGAAGTAAAGGTATCTTAGTATTACACAGTCTGGGAGCATGAGAATCGATGTTGCAGAAAGAAAGAGCCAAATCACTTAAAGATAAATTAAAAAGGGGCCAAACCCTGTCTAACTCCCCTTGTAACAGGGGTTGGGTTAATACAGGAGTTGGCAACCCATGGCTCTTGAATCCCTCTGCTGCAGCTCCGTTGCTCAAAACACACGCAGGCACAGCCGCCAATCTGCGACCCACGCTGATTTACTGAGCTTTTTCCCCGGTAGGCCGACCATGGATAAATCGAAGAAAAGTTTCTGAAGAAAACCTAACGTTTAATGGTACATGGGTAGATTAATTTGCTTTTACTGCTGACGAACTTATGGGGTTTGCCGTTTAATGCATGCAGCCCTTTAGCACTGACTTTAACTCTGCAGGAAGCTGTTCTCCTATTCAAAATATATGAAAGGAGTTCTACTAGATTATAATGTAAGATTAAAAATAACAGTTTTCAGTGACTGAACATGAGCTGCAGCTAAATCATAATGAAGATATACTGTAGATCTACTTTAAGAAGATTCTTATAAAAATTCCAGAACATTATTACATTGGGAGAGGAATGTTTATTCAGTATTTCACCAGACTATTATTGATATTTGTTGTATTGCAGAAACTCTACTTACTGTATGAAAGTATCAGTTAGTCCTTTTTTTATTCAGGTTGATAGCTGACTGCACCCTCCAGTACACATGATAAAAGGATGAGGCACACAGAAGCAGACGGCATTTTTGATTTGCTGCAGGTGGATAATTTAAGTTCGGCTTTTTATTTCATAAATATGGGGAGGACTCAAATAGACATTAAGTATTTTATTTGAAAGTAACCTTCAACCCAGCATTTTTTTTTCGGTGTTCAAAATGTTTTTGTTGCATGCAGAAATAAAAATTTGTTTTCTCTGTAGCAATTCATTGATTTCATAAATGAAACACACTAGTTTTTTATACATAGCATAAAGGTAAAAAACTTTATATGCAGTGTTATCTTCATTTCAGTTGTCAAAAGGGCTTTGTGGCTCCTGGTGTTTTCTGTGGGAAACTGGTCCAAATGGCTCTTTTGAGTGTTAAAGGTTGCCAACCCCTGGGTTAGTAGAAACTTGTCCTTGCAGACTACATCTGACTCAACTGGAAGTCTAGTTGTACAAATACTTGAAAAGGAACAGTAGGTGCCTATCTGTGGAGCTATGACATAACTTAGACCGTAACAGTTCCCTTGAGATCATATCAAAAGTTGATTTAAGGTCAATAAAGGCAGTGAACAGTTTCCACCAGAAACGGAGGTATACTTTTCTGCAAAGTGATTTAGCACAATGGTTTAGGGTTGACTGCCCCACTTTAAACCCAATCTGTTCCTCACCTATTACCGTATTTTTTGCTCTATAAGACGCACTCCCCCCCCCAAAAAAAGTAAGGGGAAATGTCTGTGTGTCTTATAGAGCGAATATGTGTGTGCAGGAAGTCTGTCAGATGTGCAGCCCACGGGGAAGTGATGGGGAATGTGCCTGTGATTATGTGCCCATTTGATTCAGAATATTTTTTTTCTTGTTTTCCTCCTCTAAAAACTAGGTGCGTCTTATGGTCAGACGCGTCTTATAGAGCGAAAAATACGGTACACAATTTTATTTCATCCAGGTTAAAGGCTTATGCTTTGAGTACCTAGCATGAAGTTTCCTGATAAATGAAAGGTCAATAGGGGGATAATAGGCAGGGTTAGCTTTGTCACCTTTAAAGATAGGAACTATTATTTTTTTATTTCAGATATCAGGAATCCTTCCAGAGTTATTAAGATATGTAAACAAGGCTGGCAACAGAGGCAGCCACCATTCTGGATTTGATTTTAGAAGATCAGGTGAAGCAGAATCTGAGCCAGGTGCTTTACCAGACTTAAGTCCGACAATCAAATCAATAACTTCACTAGGAGTAACAGGTTGCCATTCCAGAGTATCAGAAGACAAACAAAAGCTATGCAAGAAAATAATTTTAGAGTCCTGAAATATTGCAGAAAAATGTCTTTCCCACTCATAATTAGAAATACAACAAGCAGGATATTCTTATTGCTCTGATAAGACTCCCATTACAAGTTGCCAAAATAATTTATCATTCTTCTTTAGTAACAAATTTCACATATCTCTTTAGCTCTTTTCTTTTGGTTATTAAAATCTTGTATTCTTGTTTCAAGTTGTAATATAATCTCTGGTTAGACATTTGTCTCCATTATCTCAATATGCAGAATAAACCTACCTAATGTTATTCTTACACAATTATCAAAACAGCTTTTGTTTCGGTGGTCTTTATTCCCAACAGGGGAACTATTAAGCAGGCTAAGTGTACTCCTTGCTGAGATTTTTTTTCTTTTGAAGGAAAATGGATCTGGCACCTGCAATTTGCAGCCTCCACGTTCACTGCCAGTTTACAGATCTGTACAGGTAGAACATGCTTAAGAGGAAAGAGGCTACAGTGCACAAGTCTGCTTAAATATTTTTCAAATGAGTGTCACATCAGAGCCATCTTATGTAAACAGGAGAAAATTCTATGGTGCAACTCTTGCTGTAAATGGGAGAAAAGCTGGATGCGTCAGTGCTCCCTCATAGTCAACGAAAAATGAGTGAAATGAAATGCTAGCATTGAGCTCTTTGTCTTATGTGCTACTTTCAAAGTTCATGGAATGCTTAATATCAGGGTGAGTAAAACCTCACACTTCCACTCTGAAATAATCCAGCAGCAGCTGCAGCATGGACTTATTCTGGCATCTTGGTCCTTTGAATAACAAATGTAGAATATTCAAAGGAAGAAAGTAAATCACAAAATAAGGCGGGAACAAAATAAATGTATTTCAAGTACACCACAACACATATTGATTAAAAAAATACTTTATTTTGCTGCCAATATAAAAAAAATGAGACCATTGTTTTAACATGTGTAGATATGGGTAACAACAGTGAACAGAAAAACAAATGAACAACCCCCCACTCCAAAAAAAATCATCCATAGAATACCAGAGGTATACCGTGCTGATTAATGGTAGAGGATATTTGATAAACAGCAAAAAAAAAATGATTGTTCCCTCCTAGGATAATTAGCATTAGTCCTTACGGTTAAAGACTCCTATGGGGATTTTGCAGCTTGCTGCAACAGAAACTCCTCCTTCCTTGTCCCACAATTAGATTCTCTTCCAATTGGACCTTGAGCCGCATGCAAGCATCAGCAGGATTCCATAACACCAGAAATCTGAGGCCACAGGGAAGAAGGCCATGCAGTGGCTCTTTCCCATGCTAGCACTTATCTAGCCCTTGGGAAAAGAGATTCTGGCACAAGAACTGCTGATAGGGTGAGGTGGGGAATTGCCCCTTTGTGTTTGCTTCAGACTGCAATTGCTTATTTATCATGGTTACCCATATTCAGGTTCTCCATCTGCTGTGATATATATGCATCTTTGCTTCAATTGCTTAATTTATAAGGTAATAGAATTCAAATATTTTTGGTGTGAAAACTTGAGTTGCTTGCAAACTGAACATGATGCCAACCTATAATGCAAAATGGAAATATTTCTGCCATTTACCTGCAGCTACTTACCCAGCAGTCTCTGCACAAGTTGGCTATTGATATAACAATTAAATGCTCTTGTAATCACATAGTTATATTAATCATTTTTCCATAGCCTGATGTTTGGGTCTGCAGTACCCATCTTCCCTGATCATTAGCCATGCTGGCTGTGGCTGACAGCAGTTGTGGGTCAAAACATCTAGGGGCCACAAGATTGGGGAAGGTTATATTAGCAGAGGGCCTTCCAAATCATCCCCCCCCCCATGTTCTGTGCATGGAAAGCTGCACCTATGGAATGGCTGGGCACATCACATGAGACAACAGCATTAACCTAGCCTAGCTATGCATATGAAGGGCAAGGAGAGAGTGCACCATCTGTTACAAATAACCACACTACAAAGTTTAAAGAAGAATCGCAAGCAATGCCAGTATTTGCCTTCCCCAACCAGGTGTGTTGGACTACAACTCCCAGGATGGCCATGGCTGGGAAAGTGGGTGTTACAATCTCCCACACCTTGGGGTAACAGGTTGAGGAAGGTGGGCTTACATGACACTTTCTAATTTGCTATTTTAGTACAATGAAATCAAGGAGTGGGCTTTTTAGCCTTGTTTCTAAACCCTAAAATAAATCCAGAAAGGGGGGGGGACGCTAAGGAGCTGTAGTGTGGGCTTCTTCCACATGGACTTCTAAGGCTGCCAGTTACATGCAGGGAGGCTCACGCCACAGTGGCTCTCGTGCAACTTAAAGGTAATTTCGGGAGCCCTAATTTCTGCTAATCCAGGAATGGGAAACCTCCATTTCCTAACTGATCTGAACTTCTGCATAACCATGTTTGGATAAACCATGTTTGGATTTCCCACCCACTATCTGCCCCGGTGTAAGATAAAAGGGTTTCATGTACTCTTTCACAATTTAAAATGAAAGGTGAGTCAATTCTTAGTGAAGAAACCAGGGAAGGAAAGCAGCAGGGGATCAAAATATAAGAGTAGAAACGATTTTTCCTTAAATAACCAGATTTTATTATTTAAGTCTTTAATGCTGTAACTTGTAAAGACAAAAATCAGCCCACAGCAAATATAAAGTAACTTACCAAATGTTGTTCTATGGAGGAGACTTCCTCATCTCTTCCCAAACCTCACCCATGAACATACTTTAAGGCACTTTTATCAAGTCTTTCAAGCTGAAAGCTAATACACCTCTCAGATAGTGAAAAATGATTTCTGCGACAATTTTTCCCTGATCTTCACATGCATCACACACATCCATACACACATATGCATACCAAAGCTATGTATGATACCTAAGTTGCTTGCATAGAATGTCTGTAAATTACAAAGAATATTGTACTGTTCAGAACTCAGCTTACTCTAGGCTCAGAATAACAAAGCCCCAGAACTGGAGATAACCTGGTACTTCCCCTGATGTGGCCAGGCTTTTAAATGCCTCCTAATGTTCAAGGAGCCTAAAGACAGATGGTACGTAGCATTTTCCAAGGAGATAGGCAGTTTAGGAGAGATGGTATGTATGCTTATTCCACAGCTGAATCTGGGAAGTGGGCTTTTGGGATGGGGTTACATTGCATCCCAAATCCAACAAGATCTTTTTGAACAGAGCTGATAATGGGGCCAAATAAATATGCACGAGCACTCCAGAAGGGAAGCTTCTTTCAAACAGCTTTAAACGTATTGACTGTCTCCAACGTTAACCTCTTTAAATGTCATAGAGGGCTTTCACATGTATTTTGCTCTGGAACCATTCAAAGCAAGAATAGCCTAACTTTCCAGAAGGACATTTTTTTTTTTACTACTACGACTACTACTATTATTATTATTATTATTTTGTCATCTGACAGTGGGCACTTCAGATTCTGTCAGAATGATAAAAACAGGTAATTTCAACAAAAGATTGGTAGTGGGGTCTTCTAATTGCTTAAGAAATTAGAAAACCGGATGCATTATAATATTATGGCACTATTCTGACTCATGCAACAGCAGAAGGGAAGCCCCTGGAAGCCAGGGATTGGAAACTGGACCTCGGACCACCCAAGGTTGCCCACTTCTGCAAGTGTTTGCATTCAAACATGGAATCTCCTGCCTCTGTAACTGAGCAATCTCAGAGAAAGTGCATTGGCTGGATTGAGGTTCAGGTAAATACTGCATTCAGATACAAGCAGTGTAGCCTGGACATACTTAAACAAGCTCCCTGTTCTTCATTAATACTAATTCAATCCTCCTCAAGCAGGTGCCCATGAGATGTATTGGACTGTAACTCCCAGTACCCCAGACAGCATGGCCCACAATGAGAATTTTTGGGCCATTTTGGAGTCCAAAACATCTCCAGGGTGCTGGCTTAGGGAAGGTCATTTTAGTTAGCTTTAACAAAAAGATCTTGCCACTGACCTCTCAGGGAAGGCACATTCCAGAATTACTGCAGTCGTCTCCAAACATGTGATTACATTTGAAGGTGAGAGCAACAAGGTGAGAGCAACAAATGTACCTCCATTCCAGATACTGGTTTCCAGACCCAGTAGAGAAAGCAAGCGGCTCAGTACATTTAAATAAATAGAAATATTGGATCCAATATGCATAGAAGACTAACAATCACACACACACATAAACACCAAAGAACTACCAGCTAAATAAAATGTGACATAGTCCTTTGCAAACCTTCACCTCTTTGTTTTGTCAAATTGGAGTAAGTCAAACAAATAGCAAGATCTTCCATTTGGGACAGCCAGGGTCTGTTTCAAAAGTTTTACCTGCAGAACAGAGGACTCCCTCTTTCATCTCCTCTCATGGCAAGGACAGTGACTGCTCAGATCTTACCAGAGAAATTAAGTCTTTAAAGAAGTTTTCTTCTCAATGGAACAGGGGTCATCTCATTTAAACAAAGCTGCAATTACTCAGCTTGAACATTTACTTTTCTACCTTGTGATAAAGGGAACTCAGAAAGTGCCAGAGGCAACAAAGGAAGGAGTAAGTCCAGAATCTGCACTGGTTTCTCAGCTGCAGAATCCCACATCTGAGAAGTGCCTTCTGTACCACTGACTGAAAAATGCAATCATTCAGGGTTGCTCACTGCAGCCCAACTTTGGTGACAGCTGCCAGCTTTGGGGGAAGGCACTATGGTAGCAGTTCAAAGCATGGCCGGCAAGGAAGAGGCCAAGTGGGGAGAGCAGGTTCCTTCTTGCTCTACTGCCATTAGACTCAACGGCAAGGTTGTGGCAGATGGAATTTAGCGTGTCTGTTTTTGGCCCTTCCTAAAGCCACAAATTTCCCTCTTGGCTTTCCTAATGGGAATGTGTGGGCAATGGATGTTGGATGATTGGGAGAATCTAAAAAGATTGTGGAGGAATCCAAAATGGAGGAAAAGGCCATAAACCCGCACCTTTTAAAAGAAGGAGCAGGGGATGGCAAGCCCTGGGGTCAGAGCTGCCTGAAGGCTGAAATGGAGATTGTTGAGGAATGTGGAAGCTGCTGTTCCTCAAGGCACTTGCTTATCATCAATGGAGAAACATGGAAGGCAAAAGAAGGCTAAAGCTGTGCCTTTGTGCAGGATGCAGTGAATGCTCTGAGAATCCCTGAAGCTATAAGCACGGCTAAAATTGAGTTGGTGTGGATCAGTTTCTTGAATGAAAACTCATGTAAAAGTAAGATATAAATCATGCTTAAAAAAAGAATTCTAATGGGAAAACAAATCAAGATTTTGAAGAGACAAGTGAAGAGGAAAAAGGCTCGAAGCACAGAGGCACAGTGAAAGAGGGTCGCAAGCAGACTGGGGAAAGGGTGGGCACTCCGACCATTTATACTTTGGGGGGGGGGAGTTCCCGCCAAAAACTGTTAAAGGTATTAAATCTTCCCGGCAACAGGCACTGTGCTGGCACAGCACCCATAATGTGTGATGCAGAGACCACGATGAATAACTTAGGTTTGCAAATATACGTGAAGGCAAGATCCAACCCTACAAACACAGAAGCTATAACTGAAAGCAACAATAACACATGCTTCTGCTGCAGCTTCAATGTCAGCCTGTCAAAAGAACAGGCAAAGAACCTCACCGTGATGGTTTGTATGAAGTAAAACCTGGTTTTAACATGACTTTGCCTGCAGCTTATATTAACAGTGTTAATGTGCTGCTTTATGGTGCAATTAGATTTTATATACCTTGCCCCACACTAACATTTTGTTACAATAAAACTCAGGAGTGCATTTCAAGTCTTACATACAACACTTCAAGAAAAAAACATTTTGTTTGACCTTTGCACAATACTAAACACTTTACAATGGTAAACATATCCGATAAGACATTTTAAAAGCAAAGAGGGTGCGTCAGGAGCAAATGCGCAAACCGAATGCGCAAACCTTCTGTCATCCCATTGCAAGAAAGCATTTGACCCCAAAAAAACCTGTGAAATGGAAGTCTACAACATTCAGGATCTCATTTGGCTTCAGGCAGCTGCATTCACACATAAGGCAATCCAGAAAGAGCACTTCTGCCAGTTGGAAGGGTTTGGGGTTTTTTTGCAATGCCAAGAAGCAGGGGGTTCACTGAGCGATCGCACCTCAGCAATACAGCATTGGTTGCTGGCTCACCCGCTCTGCTGTCATCTGCGGAGGCAGCTTTGCAGGCAGGAGAAGAAAAAGATGACGGGCGCAGGGGTGGAATCCTACTCTCTGCTTCAGAAGGTGCTCCCATGCCGGGCCTCCAGCATGTTTAGTCAGTGCACCCAAAATCTGCATCTTGGCCCGGTCTCTATAACCTGTCCACTCAGAGGCTGTGCAGGGATGCCATTAGGCCTGTTCACATGACAAAGCAGCTCCCCAGGGGTTATTTAACCTACAGTGAGGCTGCAGTGTGTGTGGCCGCCATTTTGAATTTGCTTATATGGGGTCCAACCCCATGCATAGTCCATGCTCTCTGGGTTTGTGCAGCACAACAACCCTGAATTTGCAGTGCAGAGCCCAGCTCAGTATGGCCCAAGGTGCCACAACAAGCCATGGTGCGTTGCCCGAACCTAGTTATTATGTACCCGTAGAAAATGGGCCCTGTTGGCTCAACAAATCCTCAGCCAGTCACACCTTATTTTTTGAGGCACTGCTTCCACGTGTTTCCAGTTGCATGGCAAGACTGCAAACTAGCAGGGAAGGACTTGGACAAAGGTCACTTCTGGTCATTCCCATCTGCAGGCAGCCCTCCTGAGCCTGGTGGAGCGCTGCTTCGGCAGCAAATGGTTGGACGCTCAATGGGCAGAGCCATGAAGTATGTCCATTTAGAAGAGGGATGGGGAAAGTGTCATATCACAGAATAACCATGATGGAAGGCCATCGGATCCAGGACACTGAGTGAAGCTACCTGGACTGCAGCTTTCTCATAGTTGCCTATGCCAGCTGGGCTCATGGGAGTGGCAATCTAACAATGCCTAGAGAGTGACTCGTTCCCCAGCCCAAGTATAGATCGGATGGAGCACCTGGAAGGGTCCTCTGGTGCCCATGAGCCCACTACATACATTCTGGCCCCAAGTCTCTCAGTTGTGGGCCTCACCACAGAAAGAAAGCATTGCATGATCTGGCCTGTATTGGGTGTATTCTTTGAACCTGGTATTGCTCTGAATACCTAACCCAAGTGGGAGGCTGGAGAGAGCAAGCTGCATTCAAACAAACATGGTACACATTTGCACAGCACACTTCCCCATCCCTGCTGCCCCCAGGGTGCATGTAAGCCCAAGATGATGAATGGACAGCGAGTACTCCTAGGCACAACCAAGTGGACACCACCTTGCACTTAAGCTCTGAGCTTAAATATTTTTGCTACACAAAGCTACTTTTTGAGCAAAGAGGCCTGAACAATTAAAATCCCCTCTGCCAGCAGAAAAGAATTTAAGGCATTTTTTCATTCTGATTATGTATATTCCTTTTCTTTCTTTTTCTTTCCAGGAGAAATTATTTCAGTTGTTATTAGACAAAAATGAATGACCCTATCTACATGAAGGGGAGATGTAGATCGAAACATGTAAACTCGTACAACTTGTAGCAGCATTTTCCAGTCCTTCATTCTGTAACCACAGTGGTGAATTTTCATAAATGTTGCCTATTTTGATTTTAAAATCCAAGAGGGGGAAGGAGAGAGGGGAATGACCTAAAACTGCAGAAGATGTCACAGTGGTGAAAGCAATGTTTTCCACATTGTCTGCTACTATTATTTAAAGAGAAGAGTATTGCAGTAGACACGGAGGCTTTGATCACCAGAAACTCTCGTTTATGCCCCTCGGGGACAGACAGCAGCCTCACGACAGCATTTCCACAGAGCTTCTGTTTTTTTCTCTGGGGTTTGGACAGGAAATCTTCCCAGTGGATGGAGCACATGTGTCCCCATCTTTCCCTGAAAATAGACATATTTGCTAACATCTCTGCTTATTTTCTAAACCTATAAAAACTGTACAGCACAGTTCGGGATTAAAAGTCTCATTATCCCAGCCAACTGAAAGGCCTCGGAATGGCAAAAGAAGGTGTTCTTCTTCCATGGTGATTGTAAGAAAAACAGCAGGTATAAAAGGTTGACAGGAGGAGTTGTCCCCAGCTAGGTGCGCCAAGTCCTCTGCCATGCTTCTGCCGCACTAGCTGTTTGGTGTTCCAATATCCACTGTGATTTTTGTATACAATCGGAATTTATCAGTTTTTACTACAGTATATGTCAGAGTGTTTAAACCATCAGACTTCATAGTCTCCCTTGTGTGAGCAATTTTGTTAAACCTGTAAAGATGAGAGAGATTTACAGTTGGGAAATACCAACTTGCAACCAGCATCTTACTTTGCATCTCTGTCAAGAGAATTTTGGTTAATTGCTTTCCATGAGAATGAAACCAAAATATTTTATAGGGAAATGTTCAAAGTCAAATATTTGATAGTCAAATGTTCTTCACAAAGAATGTGAAGACTGCTGGAACCACAGGCTGGCTAACAAACAAATGATCACCGCAGCCCATCGTGGTTTGAATAAACCATGCTGGGTTGCACTGTGTGTTGGTGTCCATTTTGAATATCCAGCCTCCAGTGAGGGGGCTGCCGTGCTGTATTCTATCATCTGAACTCAGGTGGCAGGGGTTGTTTGAGGGTTAAATGACCCTCAAATAATCGTACCCTGGGTTATCTGCAATTGCTTAGCTTGCACACAAGCCCTGCTGCCCAGGTTCAGATGACATGACAAACCGTAAGAGTTCCCCACTGAGAGCTGAATTTTCAAAACGGCCACTGGCAAATGCCACAACTCATCATGGCTTAAATAAATGTGGGTGGTTTCAGTCACTGTCTGAACACAGTCAGAATCTATGAGATAGATTGAAATAGCTAGTAGCTTAGCTTAAAGTTAGTGACAAAAGTTCAAGTTTCCTAGACCAATTCATTAGTAGAAATTAGTACCCAGAGTTAAAGAGGGCATAAATGAGCTCTTACACATCCCTTCGGGGCAGCTGTGTTCCCTGCTCATGCAGATGTCTTATTCACATCTAAAAACATTCACTATCAGACACTTAATTTAAGGGAAAGGGACACAAAATAGATAGAGTGTAACTCTTTTGGAATGGTGTCCACAGAATGCAGAGCAAAAGACCAACCTCTGTGGGTTAGGCTCATTTTTGCTGTCCCTCGAATGGCGGATCATTCGACATTTTCCAATAGTAGCATCTGGGCGGGAGATCCCCATGCCTTTGAAAACTAGCCTGCAAAGGCAAACAAATGGAGATGCTGTTATTACATAAATGCTTTCTCTCTCATGCACACACACCTTTTAAAGCCACCTGAAAAGAACCATCTGGTTGCAAATAGGTTAGCAAATGGATTCATGGGAAAATGTAGCAGCACCGCTCCGGAATGTTTATATAGCATTTGAAGTGTCTAAAGTACTTCCCGCAGCCATTAACTCAGTGAGTTATGCAATGTCGCTGCAGGTGAGGCTAATCATCGACAAAAGTCCTGTGTCACGTTCCTAATCGATATGGGAATGGAACGGCTATCACTAAGGGCAGGGCCTCAACATCAGTCACCCCACTAATTTGGAAACCAGGGAAAAGGGTGGGCAACGTGAGTTTAGACTCCAGTCATAGAATCATCACTCCCAAATCACAAGAAATAATGGTTGGACTTTTCCCTGCATTTATCCTCTGGCGCACTTTGTCCCAGACATCATGCTTTAATTTCCCCCAACCATTTTTGAAGAACACTTTATGCAAATCTTTGTTAAGACTTTAAGGCTTCGGGTTGCTTTCCTCTACCGCAGCCCAATCCTGTGCCTGTAAGCCAAACCCCTCACTCTCCCCATAGTCAGGAGATCCCAAAATCTTGGCATTATTATGGCAAAACTGCCTGGCCTTCCAAACAAGGTGCAAGTAAGGGCCAAGCAATAAACGTTTGTCAGCAGGCTGATGCAAGCGGCCGCTGCCAAAGGCTTGACCCTGACAGTGGGAAGTTGTACTTTTGTTCGGTCTCCACCTTGGACTGCTGTGCTAAGAGACAAGGAGCAGTGACCCCCGCAGGTTGGAGAGCATCAGACTCCATTCCTGCATCTTCGGCCAGCTTGGTTTGACGGCAAGCCAGCAAGAAAAGGGAAACAGTACATGAGCAACATTCCCTGGCCGTTGCTGGATGCAAGTCGCCGCAGGCTAGATCTGCAGGTCAGCTTGGAGCTGAACAACAAGCCAGACGCTCTTTGCAAACGACATCCTGCACAAGCAGAACAGAAGGGAAAGCCAGGGCAATAGCCTAGGCAATATGAGGAGTAGGTAAGGTAGCCAAGAGGAGTATAAAAATATCCATCAGGTACACAAGGCAGAGCAGAGCTTTTCTCCCTTTGTCCTTTTACTTGAACCCAGGGCCATCCCATGAAGCTGAAGGGTGGGAGATTCAGGAAAGAGGGAAGCCCCCACCCCCAGAGTCTGTGCTTGCAATTTGCAACTGCAAGCTGCAGTGATGTCACAACGCCAGACCTGGAAAAGGGACTGAGCATGCCATAATTTGGCTTCGCTCCCTTGCTTGCTCCTTAGCAAGCGACCAGCAGAACAGATCAAAATGCAGCCATGAGAAAGAGGCAGGCTACTTAGCCTGTTTCCCCCAGTCTTTGACTGGAGTTGATAAGCAGCGCAGAGTCTGTGTGCAAAAGGGGGATGCGTGTGAGCGAGCCAAGGAAGCACGAGGGCAACGACTCGTCTGCACATCCTGTCCCAGCTGCTGCAAAGATACTTTGCTCTCTGCCTTTCTATTTGGGGGGAGGGGTTGAGGACCCACTGCTTTGTATAATTTTATTTTCTATAAAGTAACTACTTCCCCCTCCGATCCCCACAGAAGCTGCTTTATACTGAGAACTTAGTCCATCTAGCTCAGTACTGTTGACACTGACTGGCAGCCACTCTCCAGGGTTTCAGGAATGATTTTTTCCAGCGCTCCACAAAGCAGGAGCCCTGCCCCTGAGCCAGTGGCTGGTGTAGCAGACCAATGTGGATGTAAAAAGGACTTGGGGTACTTCTGTGAGTTGGATGCATCCTCCAACCCTGCTTTGCACACCTGATGTTAAAGTTACCTTTCATGCGTGAGTTTCCCCTTTTGTAAAACTGGTCACTGATGGAGCAGAGAAATGTGGGGTCAAAGGATTTAGTGCTCTGGTGCAGTTCCATGGGACAGAGATACCCAGTCCCAACTCCTTGCTTTGAACACATGCTCTGGTTGACTCCATTCCCTGAAGCCTTCCTTGCCTGCCGTTCACTTCCCAGCCTCCGCTTTATCAGCTGCCACTGAGTGCAAGCTCGTCTTACCGCAACTGAAGCCTGAATCTTATATTAATTGCAGAAAACAGGTTGCCCTAGCAACTAGCATTATGACTGAGTCATTATCTGTAACTGCATGGCAGCAACCAAGATCTTAAATAGCAGTGGTATATAATGCAGCATTTGCTTGTACCAACAGAAATAAAACTGTTCCATTCCGAGCTCTTCTACTTCTTTTCTAAAAATGCACAGCTCAGAAATAAGGAACTGAGAGGAGTTATCTTTAAATATGCAAGGTTGCTGTGTCCCAGCTCTGTGCAGAATAGGCCTACACAGGTCCCACTCCATCTCAATGCCAGAACATCCCAATAACTGAATGGAAGGGCAAAGTTTCCACCTGACTTAGTAGCACAGGTGCTGCATCTCCAAAATGCCCATTAAAATAAGTAAGAGCCAGCAACATGCTGGACTTTCATGATACTGAAGGTTCCTTCCATCAAGGGTTCTATTCGCTGCCACATTAGTGGGCTTTACACTTATAAGCTGCGCTTTGGCAAAGCAGCAACTCTGGAAGACTCATTATATAATCAGGATGCTTACTGGGTTTGAGAATTTTTAAAAATACAGTCTCCCTCCCTCCCTCCCTCTCTCCCTCTCTCTCACACACACATACACACACACAGGGAGGGAGGGAGGGAGGGAGGGAGGAATGGAACTAGAACGAGGAAGTGCCCATCATAAAACAGTATGGGTAGTCATTCTTCAGCAGATTTCTGTTTTCGTATTTCCATGTGCCTGGGGAACTACTTGGCAATCCTTTACCGCACGGGGAGCACACCAGTAGCACAAACGGAATGACATTTTCAGTTTGCCATCACCATAATGGCAATTATTCCTCCACTTTTCTGGTTTTTAAATCAAATTAAAGATTGGTTCAGGACACACAGAATCTGAAAGCTAAAATGCTCCTTCCTTGGAAACAAAATATTTTGCGAAGGTGCCCATGTCTAGACTTGGATTTGAGCTCCAACTCTGCAGAGGGATGCATCCTGAATCAAGAAATGTTTCCCCAACTTGAAGCAAGAAACTTTCCCCAGGCAGTTACTCTCTGCCATCTGCCAGATAGCAAAGCTCAAGCACCACAGTGGTGGAAAAGAGGAAGCGGGTCCAGGGGGAGTTAGCCGCCTTTGAGGAGGTAGAGTACTGCTACTCTGAGAAATTAGCTACCACGGATAAAGAAAGGTCCATTTTACAGAAAAAACACTTGTACTTTGAGAAACACACCTTTAACCAGAAACCCTGCTCACTGGAGATGTGCAAAGCAAGAATGAATTTGAATGGCCTAGGCTCTCTTGTAGATAGTGCACTTAGAAATCATAGCGGAGAAGGCAGCCCTCCAAGCGAGTAGTACATTCAAGGAAAACTCTCTCATGCAGGGCCTCTGCTGGTGGCTGTACTTTAGATGTGCCAGTAGCTTCTATCACTCCTGATTGAACAAAGGGACCAGCAGGCATTGCCTCCCCTGCCCCCTGCCTTGTTACACCTGAGCATGCAGTCTGTTTGGGGAGCAGTTCTCTGATCCAGCGAGTGCTCATAATCTCCAGCCTGAAAGGTCTGGGTGATCCCTAGACAAGAGAAATGCTCTAAATACAATGGGGCTCAAAGAAAGACCTCTTCGTTATTTGCAGCAGTGAGACTACAGAAGCTCAGCACATCAGAAAACATGGAGGAAAACCCTGTGTCACCCACTGGCACTCAGATCAAGGGATGCCAGAAGGACACTGCAGGCCAAACACTTTGTGGCCAAAGGCCTCCAAAAAGGAGCTTCCCTAGACAGCAAAGACATCTTGAAGCACAAGTGCCTTACCTGTTATAAATGTCGTCATCTTCACCACCCCAGCCCCAATAATTATTGGGAAACCCATTGATTTTTTGGAATTGCTCCTTGCTTAAAGCAGACACGCCTCCAAAATACTGATTGTAAGGTAAGCTGAAAGAGAGAAAGGCAAGTGGTTAATCTGTTTTCATTATCTTGGGAAAGTATGGATTGCACTTCTGGTCATTTTTTAAAAAGTATTAATAATTGCATTGAAAGGAGTATGTACGTAATATCGGGACATATAAATATAAATATCTGCTTCCACACACAGGACCAGCTGTTATTTTCTCTATCAGAATTACAGGAGGACTCAAAAGTTACTGGCGCTTGCTTTTTCCTAGCAATTAACAATTCTTAAAAAGTCACTTTGCAGATCATAATCTTCTCCGCAAATAGTAACAGCTCATTTGCTTTACCCAAACTTGTCCCTAGTGAAGTTGGGTAACTTGCAGCCATTCGGTTCAGTGGTAACCAGAAACCATGCTCTTACCAGCTACATATTGTGGCAAGACCTGGGCTGGCGCAGGCACTCCTCCCATCTCGGAGGAGGGGAGAGGATGGGTGAGGCTAGAATCCCCAGTGCTCACCAGATTAATTCCACACAATGCTTTCTGCTACGTCAGAAAGTGCCTCAGACACTTTGTCATGCTTCAGTACTGGGCATACCAAATGGGCAGATTAGTAAAGGGACCTGACAGCTTTTCTTACTCTGGATGGCTTGTCCTACTCTTTCGCCCACAAGATGTTTCTTTTCAGATGTTAAGAGATGTCCTATTGCCTGTTGGATTTGGTACATGCTCTCCCAGCCATGGCCAAATAGTTGCCATCCTGAGCTATGAAGCATTACATACAAGGGGCATCATTTTTTAATATGTGGGGGAGGGGCATGCATAAGCATGCACCCACAGATCCATGTATATATAGGAGGTATGGGAGCATGGTGACCAACGTCTGATTTGATTTTCTAAAAATATAATATGGTGCATGCCTCAAGAGCTGCAAATAAATTAGCCAGGAAGCAAAAGTATAGGATATATTTATTTGAGCAGTTTCAAGCCACTTTTAAGGCTATGCCTTCCCAAGAGAACATGCAAACAAGTGATCCCATCAGGACGGGTGTCCAAAATTACACTGTGAAGCGGCTCTGCAAACATGAACTACTGTAATCGGTTTGAAGGGCGGCCTAGAAGAGGCCACGGCTTTAAGGACTTCCTAAATGCTACTTCAGGCACCCAGACCGCCTAGGGATGTTAGATATCCTTGGAATAGGGTACCTCAAGTGCAGTGGGGTCATGCCCTCCACTGGGCAGGCTCTCCTGAGTACAAGCATATATGATTAATTCAGCCAGGACATTAACAAATGCGGCAGACTTCCCCCTGCTATCTCAGTTGTTGTGGAAGACGACCTGGTCCGGGGGCAGCCCTCAGTCCGAGCACAGGGCCCCCCCAGACATAGAGAAGGCTCTCCCCAACCCTCCATTAACTTCCATGTGTAGAAGATAACAAAAATGACAAGTGGGCGTGGAGTTAAGTTGCTTGTCCTCACTCATCTTCTCACAGAAAGTGCTGACATGCAATCAGAAGCCTACGTGCTCCAGGACATGATTTTGTGCTGAGTTCAGAGAAATGGCAGCAACTGAGCTCTTACCGAAATCCAAACTTATCCATAGACACGGAGAGGTGCCTGGGTTGACTGTAACACTTGTAGGTATTTCTGTCATCCATCGGGATTAGGTCGACATCACTAAATACAAAGCAGTCATAGTCGTATTCTTTTAGAGCTTGTGTGAAGCCTATGTTCAGAAGCTTTGCGCGATTAAATGTTGCTTCTCCATCCTAATGTAAGAAAAAGGAGAGATGTTACATACCCGAAGAGAAGACACTCCACATTGGTCTGTTACAGGCTTGGTCCTCCACAAGCAACAGCATACGCATGTTGGGAAATTCACACAAGCCCACTGCGGACCAGTTTCCCCTCGTGTTCATTTCAGCGTAACATTAGCAAGACTGCTTTAACCCCAAGAGCGCTATGAATTTGAGATCACAATCCCTGCTTATTTTGTCTTCTGCACAGACTTCTCTGGAAGAGGCTGCAAGTCTCAATTGCCACCTTTCCATCAGCAGACAAAGACATTTCTATTCGACCAAGCAGGCGAGCCAGTAGGATTGGATGCAGCTTTCATTCTGTTATTACTGTAGTTTTAGTTTGTTTTATCACAGTTTTATCATGGTTTCAATCAAGTTTTCTAAGCTGCTGTTTTTATTGGTATAAAGGTAGGGTACAAATTAAATAGATAAGGGTGCAGTCCTATGCATGTTTAGAGAGAAACTGGTCCTACAAGTCCCAGCATTCCCCTGCCAACCTGGCTGGGGAATGCTGGGAGTTTTAAGACCTTTTTTGTCTAAACGTGTGTACAGTTGTGCTCCAAATAAATAGGAATCTCACATTGCTCTTCTTGGTGGTCACTTTCCCCCTCAGTATCCCTGTATAAGTGCTATCTCTTCATGTTCCTCAACCCCTGAATGTTTCTGAATTTTCAGAGCAAACTGGACTGGTCAGATGTAGCACAATTACATACCTACAATCCAGTTCATTTCAGCACACCCTGACAACACGGAAATAAAAGAACAAAGTTTTCAAATTATTTTGGAGAGCTCTTAGCTGCATTTATGGAAGGCAAAATCAGCTTCAGAACAAAGCAAGGATTTCTGAAATGCTTTTAGGTATGCTCTTAAGATATTACTTCCTTTATTACAGGGTTTGACGCACTGAGACGGTAACAGGAGGGGCCAGGGTCAAATCATTGCACAAAAGTCAAACAAGTGGTTTAATTGTGATGTTAAGCAAAAAAGTATGCAGCTACCACTTGGTTCTCTTGTTCTTCCTTCCTCCTTCCGTGTTTGGTTTCCCAGAGAACACACCTGGCTGAAGGTTGCCTAGTGGCCTGAGGAGTTTCAGCTGACCTCCTTTAGCCCTCCTTGGCTGCCTGAACTGCTTTCGCTCCCTCCTTTGGCCAACATTAAGGGAAAGTCAGAATCAGGTTGATGGCAAGGCACTGGAAGCTCACACAGTGCTTGCCAAGAAGAGACCCTGGTAGAGAGCCACCACTGGATGTAATACAGAAGGTGGATGTGATGACTTCCTCTGAGGAAGTGGTAGCCAATGTGTGGTGCCCAAGTCCTATGGAAGAGTTTAGTCCCACTGTTTGGGTGCTGGGGTGGTGGAGAGCAGATACTGAGGGCAAGCCGGAGCCTTCCAGATAGCAATACTGAACCTGTTTGGTAGTTCTGGCTATTACTGCTAAATTTGGATGTATTAAAGGTGTTTCTTCAACTGCAATGCAGAATCAATGGAATTATTTGGACTGCTGATTCAGTGCTGAGGGAAGATCTGCTATTCTTAGTTTAAATTTCAGTAAGAGTAGCTCCCACAGAGTGGGGAAATCCTTCACTGATGTGTCCCAGATTTTGGGGTCAGATCCTCAGGACCAGCTAGCGTTCCAATAGATCCCATGCTCAAATGGACACAGGATCCTTTGCTTTGCTTGTCACTCACAGGAGAGCTCCTAATCTCACCCAGGGGCACGACCAATAAGCAAGAAGGCCAATGGGGCTTTGCTAGAACAGGACAGGGCAGAAGAGGGTGCTGAATGATGAGAGCTGCATAATCTTCACAGAAGTTTCCAACAGTAGAAAGAGTAAAAGTTATTTGACAGGAACTTTAGCAGCACTCTAGCGCTGCCCTAGTCTACTGTAGTTATTTTAGTAAGTAAATAGTTACTAGAAACAATGGACTGCCAATAGTTTCCAGAATTCTAGATTGTAATCTTAGCTTTTGCCAAGGTTGAAATATAAAGACGCTCTTCATAACTTTGGCAAGACTTCCACAATACTTAAATCAGCACAATTAAAAAGTATCCATGCCAGTTTAACTAGGATAGAGAACATGGATGGAACCACATGTTTCTCTTACTCTGATTAACCCTTCAGGCAAACCCTTTTCCGTGAATATAGAGCAATACATGAACAAACAGTGGGAAAAGAATTTCAAGATGAGACAGATGTTGTCTTGAGCAGGGACTTCAAGATGCAGATGTTTATTAGGAGATTAACATACTTTAACATGCATTTCAAGCAACAGTTCAAAATTCTTTCCTTTTGGAAAGTCCAAACCAGAATAACTTTCAGAAATGATGCTAAACTATCATTCAGGGTTAAGCAGAAATTATTGTATTCATTCATTATTTTATGTCCTGCTGTTTTCCCCTTCCTTCAAAAGAACTCAAGGAGTCTTACGTAATTCTTACATAACAGTATTCTCACAACAACCCTGTGAGGCAGGCTGGGCTTAGAATCTGTGCCTGGCTCAAAGTCACCCAGTGAGCTGCATGACTGAGCAGGGGCTAGAACCCAGGTCGCCTGAGCCCCTGTCCTGCACTCTTCACTAGAACACCACACTGGCTCTCAGTGTGGATGGATTACTTATTTGCCACATCACGGATTATATAGTATGTAAATTAATGGATTATTAAGTTACCACATCTTTACTTTCCTCTTTCTACAAGGAAATGAGTGTCACTACATGATCTCCTTTTAACTCCACAGCTTCCCCCTTGAGATAGGCCAGGCAGAGAAGCATGAACTGCTCAAGGTCAGTTCAGAGCTTCTCAGCTTTATCTATCATCCATTTTAGCATAGTAACTGTCTCTCTCACACACACATATTTCTATATAACTGCTACTTGTCTAAAAAAATCTATATTCTCCTCTGAAATGGTTACTAGCCTAAGACTCTGGAAAAGGGAAAGATAGACAGTAAATCGACTCACACGGACAAGTGAAAACTTGCTGGAAATTGCACCCAGCAAAGTGATTCCCTTGGGAATTCTCCCCACATGCTGCAGGGAAAATTCCTCTGTACCAGACAGACAAGCAGGCCCAGTGTGGGGTGACCCTCCCCTCCCTCCCCTCAGGGCTCCTGCAGTAACTCAGATCCTCCCTTAGCTGTGGAAGCTATTTTAAGTTGGGAACAGCTTGGCTTAAAAAAAAAATAAAAAAATCAAAGCATAAGGGGATCTATCTGGGAGGTGCCTCCCCAGGGAAGCCCCCAGTGGTACCTTGGAGAGGACCACCTAGGCTTGCCCTCTATTTTTTGCCTGATACCGAGTTTGACTGGGTGTGCTCAATATCAGAGGTGGTGGTTTTTTAACCTGAGCTGTCATTTGCACTAAGGCAACCAGGCTCTTTGGTGCCACTGGGAGGGGTTTGCGGAGTGTGGCAGGAATAGACTGGTGTCCCATTGTCCAAACCTGGTGGGTGCCTATACCAGCCAGCCCTTCCCCATCTGCGTGGTCAGACCACGACAGGGAGAACCCTGCTTCCTCTCTTTCACAGCATGTCCCCCTATTCCTTTGGGGGCAAGTCCAAATGTTGACACTGCCTCCCTGCTGCTAGCACCCAAAACTTGGGGAACCCCCTGTGGGAAACTAGCCTGTCCCTTTAAATGCCAATCCTCACCCAGATAACCAGGTGCACGGGATTCTGTCCAGTTTGTCCACTTCTCAAGAGCAATCGACTCAGGATAAATGGCAACATTGAGGGGATACTTCAGACTTCCCAGCACCCCCCTCCCAAACCAAGGGATTCTGCATGGAAGGGGAATGGGATTAAAGGGTTATCCCTTAAACAGCATCTGTGTAGCGTCTGTGCCAATCTGGAACACTGCACCCCACTTCTATTTTTCAAGATTTTTTTTTAAATTTAGGGAGGAAAGCATCCTTTGCAGCAGAATCTTTGGTGCTGCTCACATGGCCCTGGACTAGCCTTGCTTTCCCTAGTCATACGACGACACTCAGTTTCATTATCTGGCACAGCACTGCACCCACCTGCACAGAGAGTTTCATACAAAACAAGTCCATGAGATGAGTAGTCCTATGGCATCCACCTCAACTCTATCACCCCACCAAAGATCCCAGTGCCAGACCAAATGCAGCCACCCCAAGTACTTGCTTCCCTCACATTCTCACTACCTCGCACTCAGCCCATCACAGATCCAATCCATTTGCACATAAATCAGTGTGCATGCAGTCAGATCAAGCAGGTAAGTGGCTAATGTGTCCTAGGCAAAAATAAAACTACCAACAACATGGTAAACAATACATGCCAATGATCAGGTTACCTAATCATTTGGTATTGACAATTTCCTGCTGCAAGAAAGAAGGATTCTCAGTGATTTCTCTTGTTTAAAAAGGCTGAAGGGATTAGCACTCCCTCTTTCTCATTTTAGCTTTACCATGACAATCCTACATGATTGTTATCATTTACAAATGCCTCAATCCCGTCTGCATATTAGGGAGGGAGAGGAATCATGCTGCCACCCCAGCTTCAAAAACCAAGCTAAATGTGCAATCTAGCACAGATTAAAAAAAAATAAAAATAAAGAGAGGCCTTTAGTCCAGAACTGCTTGGGGGCATTTGGGTAAAAGGCTAACTTCGATTTGTTTGCCACTTTAAATAGTACCAGAGTGTCCTAGGTTAAAAGTTGTACAGTAGGAGACTGCAGACCTTTCTCCCCAAATCAAGGTATCCTGCTAAAACAAAAGAGTTAACCATTGGCACAGAGTATTGTTGAGGTCCCTGCTAGCCCTGGGACTTACAGACCCACTAAACCAAGTGCCAATGAGGTTCAGTCAGGCGGAGATTCGTTCAGTTTATTTAGCTGAGCAAAGCAACCGGGTGTCCACTCTACACGCAGGCAGGAACACACCACGCAATTCACCAACTCATCCTTTTTATACCTTTTTCCTTAATCTCGCCCCCATTGTTCCTTCACCCAATCCCCTCTCAGGGTCTGCTTGACCCTTGCATGTCTGACCTCATGCATGTCTAACCACTGAATGCCAGACCTTGTGTAGGGGGTCTTCTTCTTCACACTATCTCTTCATCTTACTTTATCAACATTCTTTTGCCTTCCCTTTTTCCTCTCCAAAGCAAGCAGTTTTACAAAAAAGCAAATCACATCAGTTAAGCTAATCAAGCTCCTTCAGTATGGAGGGTTCGAGGGGTACCTGGTATTTGCCAAGGGAGGTAGCCCTGTGTCTCCTCAGCTCCCAGCAATGTGTAGGTTCATGCAAGAAAACATGTGAAATGTTTTCTTGTGAAATAGTCTGAAAGCAGCTGCTTCTTTGGCAAAACCGAACTCGATGAACATTTTGACTGGGATGAGGCATGCGGGGGTGGGGGGTGGATTTCCCAGGTACAAATTACCGCAATCTGCACACAAGGAAAAGGAATGAAGAGATCAGTTGCCATGCCAGGAGAGTCTTAGTGATGTGAAGGGGGGGGGGGGGAGAGCAAGTACAACCTGTAGCACAAATTACCTTTCATGCATACAAGCCCCAGTGCAGCCAAGTCTGTCCTGGAACAGCCATGCAAACAGTGCTGCAGCTTCCTCACAGCTGGGTAGTGTTGGAGTTGTCCTCATAAAAGTTATAGTTTTATATTTTGGAATATAGAAATCTTTGCCCCCTTTCCTTCACACCCCCCACAAAAATGCAGGGTTTTTTTCATTCAGGTTCCTTTTACAGGAAAAGGAGCAGAGCCCCAGGTTATGCAAATATATACTGTTTCACATGCACCCTTGCCAGCTGCTTCTCCCTGGCTATCTAAAACACCCAACTGGTTTACCCTTTTGTCTGTACGGAATTTCCTAATTCAGACTGTAAAGGATAATCACTTAAACCTATTAAATTCTGTAACTTGATTGTGCTAGTGTTAATCTCTTCTTCAAGTCATACGTTTTACAGATGATTTCTCAGTATTTCTGTATTGTCCCTGTGTGCTTCTGTATTATTCTTGCATATCATTCATTCAAAGTCTCCTTCCGCCTCCCTGCAATGCCTACATAACACCAACTCTGTAAAACACTCTGTGTGCGCTTTGCTCCTTTGTAATCAGTCTTAAAACTGGCTACCCCTCAGGACTGCTGTAATTTAGGAATATCTGCTTGCTGTAAATAAACTGTCGAATGCTTGACTGTGATTGCTCCTGTTTGGATCCAGACATACATTCTTTGTAGGTCTGAAATCCGAAGAAGTGAGCCAAAAAATCGCCAGCTCGAGCACAAACTCATTAGGTGGCCTTCAGAGCTGTTCATAATATAGACAGAGTGTATGAATTTGAAACATAAATGCGGATTATTACTGGCTGTGCCTCAATATTACCTTTTAAGAAGGTATAAGTGTGTGTGGCAAGCCCAGTTTGTGGAGTAAGTTCCACAACGTATCTTCCTAGTTGTTAATTCCTTCTTTAAATGAACTATACTAGCTTCCACTTCCCTCCAGTGGAATAAATATACAGGAAAATTCCAGGAAGGTGTTAGAAGCCAAGTGCCTCAGACCAAAAGATTAACATATGAAAGCTTTTCATATGTTAACTAAGATAATAGGCTTTCACTTTCAGCCTCTTCCATACTTAAATTTCAAAGCTTCAGAACATTGGCATTTTCTCTTTTTATTTAAAAACCCACTGACAAAGAAGCAATGTTACATTCTAGGCAAAGAAAGAGCTTGGGTAAGTCCAAGGTCAAGTGTACTTTTAGAAAAACAAGCTTCATTGGAATGCCTATTAAATGGCCGAAGAGGTGGTCTTTCCTATTAAGAGACGGTCTTTCCTAGCTGGTTTGCCACAGCTTATTATCTGCCCTTTCAGCAGCTAAGGTCCTCTCCTCTTCCCTTCATTTCCCAGTCAGCTGCTCCTGGTGACCCAGTACCTGGCCCACCATTTCCCTCACACCTTTAGCAGTGTCCCACCAAATCCCAAATCGGCCACACACTCAGAAGTGCTCAGTGAGGCTCCCTCCCAAGTAACCATACATGGAGTCATGCCCTGGGTTTATCCCACAGAACTCAATGGGGGCTGCTGGGAACTGTCTTGGCTCCAGAATGCATTTCTAGATTATGCTGGACTGAGACAGAACCCATGAGTGTGCATTATGAGATTAATAGGCGTTCTATTGGTGAACTTTTTCTGGAAATGTTGTGCAATCACAGAGATCAGCACAAGAAATTCCTGCTGGCACAGGAAACTGAAGATCTGGAGCAGGTTCCATGATGCAGATCTTTTCTTGGCACGTGGAGGACAGGCTGAGAGACGGGAATGCAACCATGAGATCAGAGCCAACCATGTTCGTTGTAGGGTGTACGTGGCGAGATTGCCTGGACAGGGCTAGCATAGCAGAGTTAAGGCCCTTCTGGTTCTCTCAAATCTCTGTGAATGGCACAGACCCAACCCAATTTAAAGCCCTGCATTTGGCGTTTTTGTACCATAGTTTATGTGATAATGGAAAGATTTGGTCTACATACGGGATGCACAGTTCTGTATCATGGAGGACACAAACAATCATACAATGAGATCTTAACTATATAGTAGTTATATAACTATATAAGTTATACTATATAAGTTATATAGTATAACTATATAGTTATATAGTTATATAGTAACTATATAGTAGGGCACAAAACCAGTAATTTCCCCCAAAAGATATAACGTCAGTGTTTCTCAGTAAATCCAACTATGTAAAGGAAAAGATCTCTTCTGAGTTACTAGTGGATTCAAATAATACAAAATCTCTGGTAAGCAACTGGTATATGCTGTTGTTAAAAATAAGACATCTTGCAATTTTTTGAAGAAATCAGAGAGAGGATTGGGGCACTACAACTCGCTAACAGAGAAGGAAGGGATCTGGGGTAACGTAATTTCGACTCTGAGATTCTGCGAAGTTAAAAAACTCATTAATATCCAGTTTCAGTGATATCTGACACCCCCCACAACTGTTGTATTTATAGCCTGATGCGGGACAGTTGTCACAGCTGTGCAGCAGTATATGTAAATCTAAACATACAATTTCAGTGTTGCATTAGACAAAGCTCCGGAGAATCCATTGATCAGACTGACAGGATGGGTTGTTTCCCATCTCGCACTTCTGAAGTGATGCTACTATCTTAAAGGAATGCTCAAGATACTTATTTAGAGTTATAATACTACATTTACAATGGGAAGAAAGCAGTGGCCCTTCATAGATCAGAGTGTATAACGATCTAGAATATTGTGTGGGGGGAAAGCCCACTGAACTGAATAGGATATATTCTGAGTAAACATGAACAGGTTCGCACTATACATGGGGAATCAAACTAAACAGTCACTGATATATGGTTGCAATCTTTCACAATACATTTCAAGGTCATATTTTTCCCCGCAGTGATAGAATCTTCTTTGTGCCATCCCCCTTTATGCATGCAGATTTCCTCCTTTCTAAATAAAAATGGAACACAATAAGCACATTTAACTTATGCAAGATGGGCAGATTTGCATAATGTATACAGGTGGTTGTTGAATTCACTTTATCATAGGACAGTTTAAATTCCCTGAATTCAGTTCTTGTTAATTACAGTGCTGCGTTCACACCGTTCACAATGCTGCATAAGCTGAAGAACTTGCTTGCTAGTTGCTCATGCCCAATTCCTGCCATGCGCGTGAGCCAGCTTCAGCCGCAATCAAATACAGAAATCAAAACAGGAAATAAAATTTTGATTTCTAGGTCCAGAGAAGTCAAGTGGTTGAGAATAGGGCTGCGCAATTAGTATCTGGTGCTAGTTCCCAAGCTCATACAACATCAATCTTGTATGAACTACACTGGTTACCAGTTGAAGCTTGGGCCCAATTTAAAGTGCTTGTTTTAACATATAAAGCCCTAAACAGCTTAGGACCTGACTACCCGAAGGACCATCTTCTTCAGTATATGCCTACCCAACCATTAAGATCTGGGCAAGAAGCCCTTCTGAATGAGCCATCCCTCAAGGAGGTGCCAATTAGAAGAAGGGCCTTTTCAGTGGCTGCCCCCCTCCTTGGAACGGCCTCCTCAAAGGAGTTCACCTAGCACCAACTCTGCTTTCGCTTCAGCACCAAGCAAAAACATACCTCTTCTCCGCCCATTTTAACAATTTTAATAATTGATTTTAATAATTGTTTTAGATGCATATTTTTTGTTATTTTAGTAAATTTGGTTGTCCGTCTCACCTGAACATGTTTTTGAATCATTCTAGTTAAATTATTATTATCAATTTGTTATTTATATTTTAAAGATGGTTTTAATGTCATTGTCTAGTTGTAATTTTGCCACCTAGAGAATCCAGCTGAACTAAATGGTGACATAAATAAATAAATAGACAAATTTAGCTTTTAAACTAAGAGGCCAATCACAAATAAACAAACAGAGTTTGCCACAGCATTGTAAATTCTTGAGAAAAATGAGGCAAAAGATTTAAAGAAGACCAATCTTCTTCCTAACTTGTTTCTAAGGGAAGAAGCTTTAAGGCACCTATTTCTTGCTCAGGCCTTTTCCTTAGGAAGGAAAAACATTCTAAAATATTATCCAAATCTGACTCTGCATTAACATTGTCTACTCACCAAGAAGTAACAGAGCCCATGGTTTGCACAGCAGACACAATGCCTGCTTTGTGTTGCAGAATCATATGTATCTGCATTATGACTTATCTCAAATTGGGAATGCCTTCTAGATGGCTCAGATAAAAATTCTGCTTGAGCAGATCCATCCACCCTATGAACTACATGCTGAAAGGGAACTAACTCTGTTCGGCAAGATGCAAATATGTAGAGCAACAGGTAAGAGCCGAAATCAACTAAGCAAACTGGTATTTGCCCGTGTACATCTTTGTCCGATTTTCATGCTCTTTTGCAGTACATCGCAACGGCTGCAGTATCTTAAAGCATATCCTACTAGCCCAGTGGTTTTCAGATGTCGAGTCTTTGAGAAGCCCTTTCTTCAGTGACTCATCTGCTGTGGATCGCAGTGTGGAACTCCCCTGCACTGCAGAAGATGCAGCAGTACGAGCTCAGCTCCCTGGAGCCCCATCCATGCCTAAGCGGCTCTTAGCAGTGCCCTCTGTACATAGCAGAATGACTCTAAGGGTTCCCTGGAGCTATGCATTGTAGGAGAAGATCAACAGTTGGGGAGCAAGCCATCTCTCTGGAAAGACTGAGTTGCTACTGCAGACTTTCCCATGAGGAACCCCTGAGAAGCATCCCAAGAACTCCTGTTACCCCCCCACCCCTCACCAGCTGGAGGTAACGAGTTTCACACATGGGTCGCTAATAGGAGAGACCCGGCTGAGCAACTGCAGGAGCAGCTGCTATTGGATTGCTTTTTGCACCGACTGAGCAGACAATCTCAGAGCTGCGGAATGATAACCCACAACTTTAGGCAGGGCCGTGAACCATGATCTCCGCCAAACATTTACATGGCGCTGAGGAGTGCGGCAAGGATGCTTGCCTCTTTGTTTACCACCATTCCCCACAGCCCCTTCTCTCCCAGCCACAGCAATCATAGGCCTCAGAGCCCCAGATGGAAGAGGAGCCATTGGAGAAGCAAAATGCAAGAGGAAAGGAGTTAAGTGGGTGGAGAGTTAATCCTCCTTTCCTCTCTTCTTGCTCATTCTCTCCAAGTTGCGCTCCCTGCTGTGGTTTCAATGCTTGGCTGAGATCTACTTCCCGGAGCCTAGTTTGCCATGGAATGGCTAGCTTGGCTGTCGGTCAGAGGATTGGGTGAAACTTATATTCTTGGAGAAGAAGGGTGCATTGGGAACCTCTGTGCATTGCCAGAAAATTCAATAAGCCAGTGGTATCTACTATGTAGCCAGGGTATCATTCATACAGCCCACTGATGCCATGGTAAAAATGACTGCCTAGAGTTGTGGAGGATCTTGGGAGGGGTAAGGAATTAAGGAAAATTATTTTCCTTCCTTTACCTCAGGCTTAATATAGGGGCAAAAAAAGAATTTGGCAAGGAAACTCTTAGAAAATATTCGCCTTCAGTACAAACCATGAAATTATGTCCAATCAGGAAATTTCTAAACTCTCAGTGCTTCTAATCTCAGATAAACTTCCTTTTTGTCTAACAAACAAATGTTCAGCTTCCTCCTGTATTTACCAATGGCAGGAGTCTTTTTAGGCCTGTGAAGGAGGAGATAGATAATTTTATAAATCATGGGCAGTGCAAATCAAATGCAGCTGCCTCTAACCTTCCAAAATCAGAGGATTTCAGGCATAATGATGATGAGGACAGAAGGGGCATGGAAACAAAGATCATACTTCTCCCGCTCTGCAAAAGACTTACCGTATTTTTTGCTCTATAAGACTCACTTTTTCCCCCCTCAAAAGTAAGGGGAAATGTCTGTGCGTCTTATAGAGCGAATATGTGTGTGCAGTAAGTCTGTCAGATGTGCAGCCCATGGGGAAGGGATGGGGAATGTGCCTGTGATTATGTGCCCATTTGATTCAGAATATTCTTTTTCTTGTTTTCCTCCTCTAAAAACTAGGTGCGTCTTATGGTCAGGCGCGTCTTATAGAGCGAAAAATACGGTAGCTAATTTTGGCCATCTGTTTTGTGCTTGCTCACAAGGAGGATAGGCTCACTGAGGTGCACCTTATCTTGGCCTCATTCTTCCACACCCCACCATCCCAGAAACCCGCCCTGCTTGACTAACACTGGCACCAGGGTTGGTCTCACGTCCTCAGAGCCGCAGCCAATGTGGAAAGGAGTGTGCCAGCCACAGGGCTGGAGCCAGTAGCCTTTGGTGAGACTTCCAGCTCCAACCCCAGAAAGCATATGCAAGGTCGGAGTTGCGACCTTTGGCTGCTGAACAGGATTTCAAAGCTTCGGGCTTGCACCCTAAACTGATACACAAACTGACAAAAATATATGCTTGGATATTTTGAAGTGTCACAGTTTGCATCTCCATCTGAAATGCTGAATATATTTGTAATTGGCTTGAATACTGTTTCTCTGTAAACAAACCAAACAGTTATATATTTACATATTACATAAGAGTTTACATATTAGCTTCTAAGTTATGCATAACAGGATGGGTCCAAGGTTTCCTTCCTTTCCAGAATGGTTGTTTTTGGTTCCAACCCAGTGTGATTCATGTTCTTAAAGCAGTAAATAAAATTTAGGCTTTTTAAGTCAATACTGTTCCAAACAGTATTTCCCCTCAGACTTCATTCCCAGACAAGAAGAAAGAGACACCCATCTCCATTTCTTTTCTTCAACTCTTCCGGTTTCAAATATTTTTTAAATTGTCTTTGAAGAAAGGTGTTCCACAGCTAGTTCTTCATGACTGTACAAAACAGCCACGTTTACAATTATTGTATTAACAGAACTGGAGAACATTCAGAGCACCTTCCGCATGACGTTCCTGAATTAGGCAGCTTCAAACTAATTACTATTTGGTTCAGAAGGCCAGCTGGGCGTCTGCCCTAAGCAGCAGCTGTAGGTTTCTGTCAAGTTTGAGCAGGGAAAAAAACAACCCTGTTGATTCTACTAAGTCAGTCAGTCTCACACAGAGCTTGCTTCTCCAGGGCTGCAACATGTCACACAGCTGGTGCTCATTAATTATCTGGCACGAATATTCTCTAAGAAGAATTAAGAGCGTAAGACTGGCGTTGCAAGCTTAGCAGGTTCAAATCCGACTTGGCTGTGGTTCCTTCCCTGAGCAGAGCTCACATATTAAGGGGCTCCCTGCCCTGTCCCATTTTGCAGAAGAGAGTTCACGTCCTCATTAATTAAATCTTTCAAATATGATCAGATTAGGAAGTTGTGACAGCAGATGCAGATTTCATAAAGTAATGAGGCCACTGAAAGTAGCCGCTCTATTATTTTTAGAGGGGCTGCTTCCTGGTTTGCCCTCTGTGTTCCAGGGCTCTTTGGAGTCGCCAAAGCGTATCGGTGGCTGCCCAGTAAGACTTGCTGGGTTTGCTCTAGAGCATGCACAGTGCATGTTCTAGAGTTTTGGGGTGTGCCCAGCACCCATAATAAAACTCCTGCAACATCCCCCTGTTGTTTTCACACAGATGCCCCCGTCAGCCCTCCAGTCATACAGAAGCACCCTATGCATGCACACACACCAAGATACACCTATGCACATGCCTCCCTTCTCCTCCTCAGTGCAAGTACTTACCCCTTTTCAGGTTCTTCCCACATCCATGCAGCCCCCATCCATTCAGGCATACAAGTAGACTACCCCCAGTTTGCTCACGGCTGGGCTCCACAGGCTTTCTGCAGACCTCCCCGACCCAAGCTGGCTTCCTGTTGCCCTTCCTAGCCCCTCCTACTGCTTCCTGGCACTTCCTCACCCCCAGCTTGGCCAAAGTCCCTGGGAGCTTTCCCAATCCCCCCTCCTTTTGCTTGCCGGATGGGGGCACTGCAGGAAAAAACAGAGAGCCGCAGTCCCCATGGCCTTCATTTTATAAGAATCTTACTGTGGTCCAAAGGGAGCCATGGGAAATGAAGGTGGCGGCAGCTGCAGGCCCTCTGTTGGCCTTCGGGTGAACCTAGCTGGCCTCAAGAACGTGCGTTCAGTAAAAAATTTGGGATGTATAGAGCAACACAAGAGTCCCAAGAAAGGGGTCTGGGGGAACATGGGTGTCTGAGAGCAGCAGTCTGTTAAAGTGAGTAAGCCAACTCGCATGCTACAAAAACGGACAATTTGCATCTTGGCTTTTCCAGTCACAGCAACCCAGACAGACTGTACAGCCCCTACATAGTCTCACTTTGCCCCCCCACCACCACCCCCATTTCAGCACAGTGTTCAAGCTAACCCATTTCAGAGGCCCCAAAGATCAATGGTGAGAAAGCAAAGGTTTCATGTGTGAATTTGCACTGCACTGACAGTTAAGAGATGGGACATTACCATTGAAGCCGTAGGATCACCAGTATTCCTTCCTGTCTTTTTTTTCCTATGGGATGCAGAGTATAGAAGGTGCGAACGGAGTAAGAATCACCCACACAGAAATTCTCCTTGCTTCAGTGACTGCTTTGCTATAGGACAGGTTTAATAAGAAAAAGGTAAGATTTCCCCCCTAGAAGGAAGAAGAAGAAAATAAAAGAGAAGGAAGGATGGATGCAAAGGGGGGATACACAAGGGGAGCAGGGGGAGAGAAAATCAATTGTCAAGAAAGCAAAGAAATAAGAACGTCTTAGCAGGCTTTAAAAACTCCTCACATACCAATCCTTCCAAGAAAAATACCATGTGGATCATTAGTGTCATTGCTGGGATGCAACATACTTAACTGGTCAAAGTGATACTGCCCAGAATTGCAGAAAACACATAGAAGACATTCTGCTTTAATGAAGTTAATCAAGCTGAATGCTTCATCGACAATTTAGCTCATGACACTGGATAGGTTTTATGTGGCTTTGCACCACAGTGGAAGAAGCTACAGCATAATTATGCTCTGCATGCACCTTGCTTGTGTGTGCTTAGCATTAGCCATTATTCTCTTTTTTTCTTCCTAAGTATATAAATTTATTCTGCAGAGAATCTCATGAGAATCCAGGACCCAAAACAAACCCACTGAAGACCACTGAACTGATTTCAGAATAATGTGCATTTGAGATCAAGCTGCCAGTATTCCTGTGAAAACATGGATTGCTATATGAACAGCTCCATGGAGGGACAGAATCCTGTTTTTGAGTGAAAGAAGAAAACAATGACATCCTAAGCTGCTGAAGGAAACAGCAGACGTTAAAAAGGACAAGGTAGAACTTTGATTCCTCAAAGACTCCACCAAAGATTTGCCATCTTGTTCAGACAAGACTAGTCAGAAGCATTCACAAAGCCCACTCCGAGATGACACGTCCAATGCTTCTCAAGCCGATGCAGATGGCAAAGTGCAACACTACACACAAGGAGAAATGAGCAACCCGGTGATTCCCTATCTGTATGGACTGGCATGTGCCTTGAAAACCTAGCCCCACCCTGTCAAAATCTGCAGAACTGAATTCGTCCCAAGGATTTGAGCTTGAGTGTTGAGGGCTCTGTGACACAGCCGGTCTGGATCAGACATTTTCTGGCAAGTCCGTTGCCAAGAAAGCATGTCTCATCCCTGAGCCCTGACAAATTAAGCAAATGGAAACATGTCAGGAAGCCATATTCAATGGGCTATTCTGCAATTGCCAGGATTGCAGGCCCATTGTTCTGGGAGTGGACTAGGAAAATATGCACGGCCTTTTAAAAATGTAACTGTGAAGGGTCCCTCTTACTTTCATCAAGGAGAAGAGAAACTGTGCTATTGCTTGGCAGAATAATTTCAGAAATTCTTGGGTGAGATCCAAATCAAAAAAGGTTGTCTAATTGGCTAGGACAACCCACAATGTACAGAATTTAGAATGACTAGTTCCTTCTTGGGAAACAGATATGACTAAGCCTGGGAGAGTTGCATCATGAAGCAATGCACAGCCTATAAAACTGGAACATACAATCATTGTCTTGATGGTTCATGATTTTTTCCCTTCTGCATCTTGCTATTCCTCGCTAGGCAAGAGGCATTTCCTTTTGCGAAGCTCAGGAAGACATGAACAGATAAGCAGGCATAGGAAATCAAACTTGGCAAGATCATGGTGGCCCTTGAACTTTGCACAACCGGGAAGCACAGCTAAAGTTTTCAGCATGTGGTGCCAAAGTATTCGCCCCCTACCAGAAGAAGGGACAAACTTGAAGCTTAGCAAATTTGCTATGAATCGTGGCAGCATTCTGTGTTACAGCTGTTCAGTCCGTGCAAGGAAACTAGCAGTCTATTCTGATACAACTCAAGGTTCAGATGCCACAGGGCTTGAAGACCTAGCCCTTGAGCTCAGGACTAAGTGACCTGGGCAACCATCCAGGGCTGCTGTTGAAAGAAGGGATGTGCAGGTATGAGAGGCTCAGGGACACCAGAGAGCTAATCTGGTGCCCCTGCCTGAGATAAAGTGCCTGCCATCCTTCCGTCTGCAGTTGCTTTTCGAGGCTGCCAGCTTCTCTCGGTGGGCTGGCCTTTTGCCTGCTTCCCTGTCCCCCAAGCAAGCAGCTTGCCCCTCAGCCTAAACAAAGGACCTGAAGACATTTCCCTACACCATGAAAAGTCAGGGGGGAAAGATCTCCTTATTAGGGAGCTCCTTCAAGTATTTTGCTATTAGAATGGTAAGCTAGTCCATCAGCGGGATGAACTGAAACACCCCAGCACGTGCAACGATCAGAAAATAAGAAAAATAAAGAGTTCAAAAAGATGCATTTGGGGAACTGAAACCATAGCTCCAAAGAAATATTGTAAATGTGTTTATCACATTGTTTTATTATTCCATCGCATTTATATTCTGCTTTTTTTCCTCTAGCAAAGAACCCAACGTGTCTTGCATAGTTCTCTTCCACTCCATTTTATCCCCACCACAACAGTCCTGGCAAGTGGGTTGGACTGAGATTAAGTGAGTGGGCCAAAGCCACTTAGTGAGCTTCATGGCTGGGTGGGAACTAGAACCCAGATCTCGAAGGTCCCCAGTCCAGAACTAACAGCACCACACCACACTGGTTCTCCCGAAGAAACCCTCATTAGCCAATGCTATTCTTTGCATAATGTATAACCACATTATACACTTGCTACAGGTTTTTGTATTTTTTTAACAGCAGGAAAAGTCTATTGCTTTCTTGTTTCAGATAGGGTTAACTAAGGTTATATCCCTAACTGACAAGGAACAAAACTGTCCTTTTCATATTTTTCTTAGAATCTGTTTATATAACTCTTCTGTTCATATAGGACACACCTTTTCATATTTTTCTTCAGAACCTGTTTATATAACTCTTCTGATCATGTAAGACACATTGCTCTCTATCTTCTGAGCTTTACAGGGGAGTTACCAATTCCCAATCTTAGGTAAGTTAGAATTTTTGCTTAATCACCTACTGAGTTTCCAAGATAAAACATAAATTCACAGGCATGAGAGCCAGCTTATCAGATGAAGAATCTTTATAGCATTAAGAACTGGAACTGATTAAAGGAAGACATGCCTCCACCAGTATGCGGTGCTGCCTAACCTAAATATTGTAGGTTCAAATGTTGACAACTAGATCTACAGAGAAGGCTCCAGAGAATTGAGATGATTTAGATTGATTTAGATGATCTAGGATTCTTCACTCAAAAACATCCTGCCTAGACAGCTGATTTCTGACTTTTAGAGAGTTGGCAACAATGAGTGAATGGCATTTGAGTTGCTGAACACAGATGGAGAATGATTTTATGTAATTTGGGCTTATTTTATGTAATTTAGCTGCTTGTTTGATAGTGCAATTTTTATACTGTATTATATACATTTTAGAAATAAAATAATAATCAAACATAATTGGTTTTGTTAACCAGCATGCAAAGCAAGAGTCTTTTGCATCACTATAAAGAAACATCCCATTTCACCGTTATTTAGTACTATGTTGCTTCTCTAGTGACTCCAAAAAAAAGGCCAAATCTATGTCTGAAAGAAACCTTCCAGCATGCACAGATCCCTTGCACACATGCAGCTTGCAGATCAGAATCAGACAATCTCTTACCTGGTTAATTACATAAACACCATAATCGAGTTGCTGCCTTTGAAGGATCGGATGGAGGTAATACAGCCAGTATTTCAAGTGTTCATCTCGTTTCCTGAATGGGATGATAATGGCCACTTTCTGCAGTGCTTTGCAGTCCTTTGGAGTGTAGCGGCCTCCATCCCTGACTTCCGGGTTGTTGGCCTCCACAGTCTTCAAATTTACAGGCTGGGAAAACTCCACATGCAATGCGCCAACTGGGTAGAAGAGCAAGAGAAAGCAGGACATTATTGCTTTGTTAAGCAGAGCTCCAGTCTAGAAAAGTCTCCTTAGACAGTGGTGGGAGCCAGTAATGTAGTTAGGGATACATTTAGGAATGGTATTGTATGAGAAGCGTTAATTTGATCATTCAGAAATGGCAGACTGGGGTCATAAAGGTTTCATTTCCTAGCAATGTGTGGATACAGCCACACGACAGATGTTAATGCTCAGCTGCACCTGACTTTTTTCCCCAGAACATTTTATTTAAACTTCTATCTCCTTTTACATTTTTTTTCCCCAATGACATCTCTGGTAAAACTGTAACACAGGTAGGAAATACGTTATAATTTCGATTGGATCATACATGAACACAGCTGCTTGTCTAGAAAGATATTCCAGATTAAAATGCTTGGGTCTTTTAAAATTCCCCATCAGTGGCCCAATGGTCTAGATGCTCCACGATGGAGCTGTTGTCCTGCCAGGTCTCTTGTAACATCCAGGTACACAGACTAGAATTCCTTCCTAGCAGATGCAGTCTATGAGCAATAAAAGATCATTCTTCCCATTGCACATCTGTTTTCCCTATCTCGGGCTGCAAAAGCTCTAACAGTCCATTCTACCAGGTCCGCATTACCTTTGTGAAGGCCAGCATGGCACATTGGTTAGAGTGTTGGACTGGGGACCTGGGAGATCCAGGTTCAGTCCCCACTTGGCCATGAAGCTTACCGGGTGACTTTGGGCCAGTCCCTCACTCTCAGCCTAACCTACATCACAGGGTTGTTGTGATGATAAAATGGAATGGATGAAGCCTGTGTAAAATGCCTCAGGTTCTTCACAAGAGGAAAAAAAGCAGGATGTAGTTAACAACAACAACAACAACAAATTATTGTTGGGAACATCAGTTTGGGAGAATCCTCACCACCACCAGCAGCAATAACCCTCTCTGCTGATTTTGCATGGATAAAAATGGGCCTTTTTCTTTTAAAATGTGCCAGCTCAAAAGACCTTTGCTGATCTTTGGAATATCTCTTTAAAAGTATCGAATGTAGGAGGGACAGAGAGCAAACTTTCTGAATTCTTTTTGATACTGCCTAGCCAACTCCACCCTCATTCCTTGGCTTTAATCTTAATATGGCACCTGAATTTGGAGTTTAACTGTGTACTTTTGATTACCCCAGGATTTTAACCCTGCATGCCACTTTGCTTGCTCTGCTTTGCCCAAGGACTCTGATCAGGGCATTTGCTGGCAGTTTCCCCCATGACTAAAAACTTGCAGACTTTGGAGTTCCCGATTTACTTACACGTCCACATACATGTGCATGCAAACACACACAGCATTTGTTTAACAGAATTGTGTAAGAAATCAGGAAGGCTGGCCCACCCTGCAGTCGGTCCTTCACATTTCTTTTAAAAAAAAGTTGTGGTTTTCCAACCTCTCCAATTCTGGGGATCTGTATTAAGATGGTAAACAGGTTCTTGGGTTAGCATTAGAACAGGACACCCAAGGGCATTCATTGTGAAATATAAATTGCAAATTGCAAGCATGGTTTCCTACAAGCATGCAATTTCCCTCCGATGCCCATCTGTGTCCATGTGAGATCAAGCATGCATCAGACAACTGCAGCTGGCAGGTTTCAGAATTCTTCTTACCACTTGCCAGGATAACAGAGGTGATTGAAATAGCCCAAAGCTGGTAGAATTCCCAAAGGTGGTCTGGTGGCCACCCATCCTGGTCTGAACAGGCAGCTTACCAAGTAGTGATGCACAGGCCATGATAAGCTATTGCTTGATATAGGCATCTGCTTTCGGCCTTTGCTCCTCCTCCTCCTAATGCATGAGGCTTGGCCAAACCGGGCTACCAGCTGTTGGATAAGCTGGATTTAAACTATCAGGCTTTTAAAAGGACCTCTTGGGAAGACTTAGATAAAGGGTTTTCTTTCATGCTTTAGGGTTTAAGGGAAAATCTCTTCAGCAGGCATTGACAGAAGGTTGAATGCAGCACGGCGGCTTAATTTTTCAGGGTAGGCCCAGTCTCTTGTGGTACGCTAATATGCCTCAGTACACAATTTGGGGATTACTACTGTAAGTGATAAGCTTATTGGGGCTTGGGATCTTTAAAACATTCCTTCATTCATTTTTGCACATCAGACAATAGCACTAAACCACTATTATCTCCATATTACAGATGACAGTGCTGAGGTAGAGAGAATAGCAAGAGGCTTTGGTCACAGTGCATGACTGTGGCAAAGGGAAAGTATGAATTCAGGACTCAGTGGTATACCAGCTCATTTGTTTATGCTACGTTTACCCTGAGGTCCCATAGACATCTCTTTTTCTTCTCCCTAATCCCTGTTTCTGACATATCACACATTATTAGATAAGGAAATCTAAACTGAAAAGGGAGTTTTGGATGTAGAGAAACCTACAAAGAGCAAAGGGGACTACAACAAATAAGATGATCTTGTTTTTCAACTCCTGCTTCCTGTCAAAACCCTAACATTTTGGCCCAAACAACACTTTATGATAGGCACACACAAAGCAAATCCCAAAGAAGCTACAGCTCTGGACATTTTGCAGCCCTCCAGATGTTCTGGCCTGGAGCTCCAGTAAGCCCAAGCCAGCAAAGAAAATGGTGAGGAACAGTGGCAATTCTGGGCCAAAACATCTGGAGTACCAGAAGTTCTCCACCTACACTAAAGCAACACTGAAATCAATGAGGAGCCTCTTACCAGTGAACATAAGATAAGCCTGAAAAATTATCTTGAAACAGTGTGCACATTATATCCAGTGAACTTTTGTCTCTGTTATAAAGCTTCAGACCACCAGGGTCTCAAATGGTTGGTTAGAAACACATCTGGATTGCTGTTAACTCTGATTAACAGCCGTGTACTTGGGATCTTGACCCACAATTAAAGGTGGCTTAAGGCCGAATATGAAAGCAAGATGGTAAAGGCAGAAGTAGCTGCCCCCGTGACAAGATGCTTTAGCTCTTGTTATATGTTCCATGCCTGCACCAGCCCTTCATAATCCACAGGCTTGTAAATAGCCCCTCACATCAGCACATCTCCTCCAGTCAGTCAGTCAGAGAAGCTTTTCTGAATCAGAATTTGAGTCATTTTCTCCACTCCCCTCCTTCTAGGGGTTGATGTGCCACAAGCGACTAATGCAGATAACTCTGTGCAGATGTGCACAGAGCAACAGTTCTATGACCGTATTTTCAAAGCCGGATCTACCATTCAAAGAAACTAGTATTCTGTCTGCTGCGTATCGTGAAGTGTGTGAAGCAGCGATCTTGAAGAGGAGGAGGCCTGGCTGACACCCTTTCTGGGAACCCTGTTTTGCCTTGCATTCCTTCATGGAAGAAAAGGGTGTGTGTGTGTGAATGCAACAAATGTATAAATAAAAGACATCTTGGCATGATAACTTGTCCCTGTGTTGCACAAACCTCAACGCAGCAACTAACCCATAGCTGTTTCTGAAACATTAGGTGGGAATCATCTTGGTTAACTGTCATTTTCAGATGTTGGCTTTGCTTGTTTATCCGTAGGAACTAACCACATGCAAAACAAAACCTCTTTTTGGTTTAGTTTACCCACCGAAACTAGGCACCTCCTAAAACTTCTGCATTAAAATTCTGAAGCAAAATGAATCACCAACACAACAGCTGGCATTGCTTTGTCAAGTTTCAGACACCCTCACACATGGGCACATGTGTGTGTGCACACGCACACACTCCAATCATCTTTCCAAATGGCATTCGTGGCTCAGGATACTTGGAACGCACTCACGTAGGAGGCGGCACCAGAAAGTCTGAGAAAAAGCAAATGTTATCCTTCTTAAGGAAAATTAAACATGCCGGGGTAGATCTTTGTTTAAACATGGATTTCCCCTAACAATCATGTAAAAACGGCAGGGGGTAGAACTGAATTTGTGGATTTCTCATTTGAAGTATTGCACTAGGCTCTGTGGTCTGGTTTTGAAGAACACTGACGCTTTAACAAGCTGCCTGCCAAAGTTGCTGGTACTTGCTAGGCACCCTTTGTCTGGTGGAGCTAGTTGTGTTGTCGGAAACAGACAGTAAGATCTGTTGGAGAAGAAACAACCTTCAAATAACCCATGGGCTGTGCTGCCCAGGTTCAGCATTTGTGTACTTCACAAATGTAGCCAGGCATGGCTTGTTTAGGCCGCAAAAATAATGTGAACCAGATCTGTAAGCAGGAGAGCCATGTTAAAACACACTAATGTGTGTCTAAATTGTATCTAAAGCAAACCTCGAGGGACAGCATATAACCTTCCATTTGGCTAAGGCACAAAATGCCAAACGGTATGTGGCAAAGAATAAACAAAGTAATTAAAGGGCACCTGGGCTCCAAGCACCCCCACACAGAGGAAGCGCTGTCCTCCCTTTGTGTTCCTTTGCACTTTTGCTTTGTCCTCCCTTGCCACCTTGCAGCTGGACTTCGGGGGGGGGGCAATCCTGCCACCCCACTGTTTTCTCTGTGATTGGCTTGTTCAAGCATCCTGGGCATGCTTGCTCTTGCCCCTCCCTCTGAACAAACCCACGGAAACCCAGCCGCTGGGCGTACGGTTAGTTGGGTTCTTCTCTAACAGAGCATCAACTTGGCATGGTCAACACTGAAGCAGTGGCTTCTGAGCTTCTTCTTGTGATGGCTTTCTTCCACATCTTCTCCCCCTGTATTTTACTGGCTCATTTCCAAATCTAGAGTGAAATGTACACAGGAGTAAAATACCCATTCCTAAATTATGTGGATTAGTTATAGGCCCCTGTAAGAGGCCATGGCAGGGGCAGGAAAGAGAGAGCCAGGCAAAGCCTATCGCATTATTTGAGGAGTGGGAGGAGAGCCAGAATGGGAAGCCCAAGCCTGGCTACTCATAATATGTGAGTTCAATAGGATTTGGCCCTTGGGTAAGCGAGTTGCAGCCCTTTTGGCTTTTCAGACTCAGTCCTGGTGATACGGCAGAAAAAGCTTCTACTGGTTGAACCATAAAATATTGGCTTGCTGGTAAGCTTAGTTGGGTCTTATGACAGACATCCAGCAGTAAGGAATCTGTGCCAAAAATGAAATATAAATGTACTTTTCCCAAATATGGTACAAAACTCTGTGTTATGAATCATAACACTTAATTGCTGAGGACACTAAAAAACTACTTTGCAATATCAAATGCTCAGCCATTAGCAAAATACTAGGAAATTTCCAGGTCTCAATGGGCTTCACTTATTCACAGGGAATCCAGACTCAGTGTTGGAAGCGAACAACTGGCAATGAGCTAGCCATGTAGTTATGAATAAGGGTTACCAGCCCAGTCGTATCATGACCCAGCAGCCGTTTTGACTTCTTTAGCAGGCACAAAACACAACACAAATAGCAGCTTTGCTGGAAATGAAAATCCACCCCAGCAAAATGCAAGTCTAAGGTGAGAAAGACCGTATCACCTTCTTAATGTATGCTTCCACCGAAAGACAGTTGCCACAAATCCTTCCAGAAGTTACTTATTTAGAATGACTATACAATTGGCCAGATTCTTTCTATCTTTGATAGTGGGAGTGCTAGAGAAATTTTCTGCTGCCCCAATTCGCAAGGTTTTATGTTGAGTAGTTGCCTTCAGCATTTCATTCTGATGGCTTTATTATAATTCTCCAAAGGTTGCTTTATGATTGTATTGAAGGGGAGTTCGAACAATCCTTTCAGAAAAGAGATTCCTCAATGTATAAAATGTATACATGTGCCAGGCCAACTGCTGGAATAGCAATGGAGGAAGCCACAGAGAACTACCTTACCCCTGAAACAGATGTAACCCTAGCCATGGTTGCAAAATAGGGCTCAGAAACTCCCACCTGACCCTCTTGTCACATGCAGGCCTCACACTCCCAGTTGAATTTCCTTTGAGAACATCTGAATTGGCACTAACTTCATCTCTATCCAAGAGGGCGCCCATCACCTCTTTCATGGGCTGGCCAAGTGTTAGTTTCTGGCCTTAGTGTCAGTTTCTTTCACGCTTGCCAGCTCCTCTTCCTGCTGCCCCTAGGCAGAAAGTAGTCCCTGCAACTGAGATCTGAGTCTGCTAGCTGTAATATCTGGTGAGCAGTGTCCACAAAGTTTAAATTACAATAACCTTCCAGGTGCCACAAGGCATGGCTGCCCAGGGAGTGGCCTGACTCCAGCCATAGTTGCACTTCAAGTAGACCCACTGGGATGTAAGTGGACTGATTTGAATGGGTTTACTCGAAGTAGGGTTAACACTAGGGAAATCTAAAGGAGGTTCTCCTTTGTTATGTTAGGTTTGCAAGTGAAAATCTGACTGGGTTTTTCCATCTTCCAAGACATCATGGAATGTGCCGAATGTAAGACTTCCCTCCCAATTTTGTACCTCACTGATAAAATGTAGCCTCTTGCTTTGCATAGCCAAAATTTAGCCATTTACTTGGAAAAGTGCATGTATCAAAGAAACATTAGATTTATTCTAGAACAAATCTGATGTCCCTGCTGTTTCAGCCCCACATGAAAAAGTGTTGCCTTTACTAAACAATCATCACAGCTTTCTGCAAGTCGCCCTGCACAGTGGGACTATTGATTTCCAATTAAAAGGCCATCACAATCAAACATGGGTATTCCAGTGGGATTTGTTAGTTCAAAAGCAAACCTAGTTGACCCAAAGGGAAAATTAAACTAAGCAAACCTTTTTCCTACATAGTCTGCTTGCACCGCTGTCCTCCAGAGAAAAGAAAGGAATGGAAAATCCACCCTGAATAATTCAGGAGCATTATGTAATTCTTCTGACATTTGCCACTGTTTTAATTAAAACTCTCCTTTTAATTTATTGCAGAATGAATCCAGTTAAATTCAATTCACTGCAAAATAGTTGTCATCAATTCTATGCTCCTGCTTTTCTAAGGGGCAACATAAAAGTCTCAACGATGCATTTGTCAAGGTAATGGAAATGAGGGGAGGGAGGCATTGGCTGAAGGGTCCTACTGTTTTCCCATCTCCCCCACCGCTTAGGCCATTTCCCTCAAATCTTGCTTTGGGCATTTGCAGGAGAGAAACGATGAGGTATCCATTCCTCAGCTGATTCTCCCTTGGCATATTCAAAGCAACAGACCGTTCCTTTGCAGAAGCTCTTTATTCCCTCAAAGTACATCCAGCAAGCACAAGCAGCACAGCATGAGTCTCTGAACATGCCCAGAGAAGTTCACTGAACCCAATCAAGCAACTACTTTCAAGAACCCTCTTCTTGAGTACCCTGGGCCCCCTCCTTCTGCGAGGGGCCTTTTGGAGGCAGGCAAGCCAAGTCTTCCCTGCACGGTGCCCCTCTGGTTGGCTAGCCCTTCTCTCCTGACCCCACGTCTTGGGATCGAGTCATACCAGGACTGCCTGGCTCCTGGAGCCCCAGTCTCATACCCCCTCCTGGCAGTTGTGCATCCTGGCTATTCCCAGAGACTGCCTGAAAACCTGGAAAGGGCTGCCTTGCGATAAGCCCCTCTGCTTCTCCCATCTCAATGCATGGAGGTGCTGGCTCCTAGGGCCCCTCCTCTGGCGAGTCTGAGTCTGCCTGACCTTGGGATGTGCGCCGAGAACAACTGTCCCACATATTCTCAACACTTACAAAGAGAGAGATGGGGCTGGGAACTCCACATTCCCCACTTACCTATTCAGGTGCTAAGTCAGGGATGCAGAAAGAAGCTAAGCCTTGTGGCACCTCAAAGGCTAAGCAAGATATGACAACATACAATTTTGTGGTCCATTTCATCAGGTATGTGAAGCATTACAGAAAGCTTCTCACTTCTACACATATGGCAGGGGGTGGGAAAGAAACTATAAACAATGAGGTGGGAAGGAAATTCTTTGCAGAAACTACTGATGGGGACAATTATGTTAACAGTCATCATTGACACTGCTGGTCTTGCTGATAACAGCTGTGCTGGCACTGGCTAAACTGAGTACCAGGTGTAGTATGATAAAAACCTGATTAAAGCTCTGATTAAAGCTTCTGACAACAAAATGAAACAAGGGGCTTAATTTGAATTTGGCAATCTCTCCCTCTAATCTTCCTTTGAAATTCCTTTGATCCACAACAGCCAATTTAAGGTCTGCGATAGTTTCCTGTAAGGCTGAGGTGCCAAAGCGGTTCACACAGAGAACAAGGCAGAAATATGGAACGTTATACAAGTGTTTTCCTGTGTAATTGACACATCCCTTTACAAGCAGGAAAGCCAACAAGTAACCTTAGGCCGCTCAGTGGCATAATTAAAACCAGTGGAAGGCCTTCCCCAGTTTTATGCACATTGACCATGATCCAACAAGCCAGTATTATGAGAATAAATGGGGCTTCCTCTTTGCGAAAACTGGATTCACCAAATGCGGGCACTAGGCAAGCCAGTTATCATATATCATAGTCAGAGCATGAGTTGCCATACCCATGACCTGAAAATCCCTTACAAATCCAGGATGCTAGATCTTGGTCATTATGTGGAACTGAATCCTCCTGAAACCAATGGTTTCTGAACCAATGATTCCTGAAACTAATGGTTCCAACGTGCACATTAAAGGATTAGGTTGTAAACATCTTTAGAATCATCAGATTATGCATCTACTCTTTTCTGGAATAACTTGGCTTGCATCATTCTAGTCACATTCATTCACAAAAGCACTAACATTGCAATGTAAATAAAGTGGTATTTCTCCCAGACTAGAGCATAACATCTCAATAAAACAGGTTTGACCACAACTCCTGCAAGCATCATGGTTGCACACATGCACTGACCTTACTGCCACCCACTTGAGATGGGATTCAACTATGGCTGGTCTTTGATTTCCCTGTGCAGTGTTTAGCACTTCCTATTTTGGGGTAGGTAAGAGATCATGGAGGTTGTGGATTCTCAAAGGGGCTCTACCCTACTATTGCTGATTAGGGGGATCGGGATAATTCCATTGTGTTGATTTTCCCCAGAAATGTTTCAGGGACTACTTAGCTCCAAATAGAGCACCAATAGCAAAGGGAGACTCCAACGTCATGAATGACATTTCCAGTGTTAGTTCTAGCAATGAGTAATAATTTCTATTTCTATGGCACTTTCTGCAAAGGGAAAAGCAAGAAACTGATCATGATCTTTAAAAGGAAAGGGGGAAGACTGAGACATCCAGAAGCTGACTGACTTTATCTAAAAGCTGATCAACAATTCAAAGCATGCAAGTGTTCTGGATTTTACAGGTTAACAAAGGCAAATGTAAAATGACTCAGGAAATAGCTTTGCTGGAATTTCCATTTCCAGAACAATTCAGGTCTCTGAATGGGATAGCCTAAAAAGTATGTCATATATCAAAGCAAGTCAAAATTTGTGACAAAGAAGGAATGTGTAGCTGTTAATATAGGACAAGTGTAACAAAAGAGGAGTGAGGGTTAAAAAAGACTTTTAAGAAGCGCAGCACGCAATATGGATAGTCCAGAACCAAAAATGTAAAGCATTGAGTGTATCACAAAATCTAGAACTGAAACACCAGTGCTCATTTTCAGCACAAGTATGAACAAGTGAAGAAATAAAAGGGGGGGGGGATAGTGCATTTGAGCATACGCAGAGTGCTCTCACCAGCAGTTCCATTCCATCCGGAAAGAGGAAGATGGATTCAATTCAGTGCATTCAGCCATTAAATGCAGCAGAAGGAAATCAAAGGCAGGGCAACATTAAAGGTTCAGAGCTATTCTCGACTTCGCCAGGTGTCAGTTCTTTTGCGGGAGGGACACAAGGGCTGGGTTCATGCAAGTCATAGTGGCTTCTTTTCCCTGAACAAGCTGGTCGCACACCGCACAATTTCTGTAATTACCCTTACAGGTTGCTTTGCCATAGCACTATGCATGGGAGGGAGGGAGGCGGTCCAAACCATCCCAGAACCTCACAAGTTTCTGGGATGCTTTGGGAACCATCTCTTCTCTGCACCTTGCCTAAACCACATGGCACAGCAACCCGAACACCATGAGGAATAATTGGTAAATTGTGCAATGTGCAACCAGCCACCGTTGCTTCCTTCCCCTGGTGATTATGTTAACTTGCTCAATGACAATGATCAGACCATCTTATCTCAGCTTACCAAGCCATGATATGGGCCTTCTGATTGTACACGTAGTTGCACAAGTGACCCAACCTGGTGCCCTCTAGATGTTTAGCACTAAATTCCTAGCAGGCCTGATCAGTGTGACTAATTTTCCTTCCTTCCAGGATAGTGACTGGTCAGAGATAATGGGAGCTGCAATCCAAAATATCTGAAGTGTAGCAGGATAAACAAGGCTTTTTTTCCTGATTCCGGAACAAGTCAATACATTAAGCCAACTTCAAATCATGAGTTAATATCCTAGTTTGTGCCAAAGGATAGCCATCATTGTTTTCCTGTTCTGATGCATCAGAACATTTTCATTTAAAGGAAGGCTTTCTCATCTGTTTGTTTCCACCATGAAGGGAGAACTGAAGAGGCTGTGTGTGGCCCATCCGTGGTCATCTGAGCTCTCACAACGAAATGACTAGCTGTGCCCCTGGCAAAAAGTTTACAAGCAGGTTTATGTCCCAGCATCTCGTTCCACAATTAAATACTATAACTATGTCGGGATCATTGCTAACTATTTAAAGAGCTGAAACCTTTCAATTCCAACCAATGTTTTGTAGCGAGGGGGCCCAGCTCCTGCAAGTTACAATCTGTTTTGATAGTCATCTGAGTGTGAGGAAGAAGTGGAAGGGCAGAGGTGAGCAGGTGCATCAAGGCTCTCCAGTGAAGATCTGCAAGCAGAGTAAGAACCAGCCCATCTTGGTAAAGGATGGAGACATTTCAGAATTGTGGTGAGGGGAGAAGATTGAGAAGGAGTTCCCTGACCCTTTCAGGAAGTGACATATGAAGCGAGCGGGTCAATTCCAAAGTGTCCCTCCATCCAGCCCTCAAGTAGCAGGAGCGAGCATGAGGATGGAGTTGGAATCTTTTTGGAAAGTGAGGAATGGAGAGGAAGCTCTTTGCAGGGGTGGATGCTTCTCTCAGAGAGAACACTGCATAGATTTATACCATTTTGTAACCTGTTAAGCTTTAATAGAAGGACTGTGTTTCTAAAGTTTTATCTGAGTCTGCTGCAGTGGAAAAGAGAGGGGAGAAAGACATACGACATGTTTTTTCAGATATTTTTTAAAACAAAATGTTAAATAAAGATCTGTTTGCATATATGCACACTTGTTCGTTGCGTCACTCAGCTGCTCTTAACACAAAACAGTAACTCAGCCTGTGTTTACAGACTAGCAATTGTTGGCTTGTTCAGAGGGAAACTGCATTCTATTTTCAGGCTCTGTAGGAAAAGTGTAGCCATATAAGATCACTTTTAAGAGAAATGCCACATTTCCCGTTGTAATACCAGCACACTCTTAGCATTGTCATTGTGCCATTCTTTCCTAAGAAACATGATACACATAGAGGGAGTTGGAGGATACAGATTTTCCTTGTTGGGCCATCACTTTCTTTGGTAGTCCCATCCTTGGCAAGCCTGGTGCCCTTGAGATCTGTTGAACAACAACTTCTAGCAGCCTCCAACCAGCCATGCTGACGGAGGATGCAGGGCATCTCAATCTGATACATCTGGAGGGCTGGGGGAGGCTATTTTATATCACGTGTCCTTTCTCCATTTTCTTACATCACAGACATGTTTCGTGCATGGATGACACCCACACTATTTTTCTTTTCCATCCTCTGGAAGGACTAAATCAAGGGTCTGGTTGCAGCAATAAACGGGATGTGCAGCCATGAAGGATCAAGTTCTCCATCTGTGGACCCTCAGCAATGCATCTGTCATGAGCTCCTTCAAGTGGGCCAGGATGTATTCGGTCAACCAGGTCTGGTTCACCTCAGATAACTTGGCTCCGCTTGGGGTAGAGTGCTGTACATAACATTCAGGTTTGATTACTGTAGCATGCCTTAAATGGGCTGCCTTTGCAGATGATTTAGACACTGCGGTTGGTAAACTGGCAGCTGCGTTCTGAACTTGGCCTGGGCACCACGATCCATCTTCCCACGTCTGTGCCATAGAAGCTGTGTGCATTTACACTCCACGCCATCTTCTTTTCATTCAGGTTTATTGTAAAGTTTTGACAAATAAAAATAATTCTAATAAAAAATGCTTTTCAAAATATGTAACACCCTTGATGGCTCTGGTCCAAAGTGGCTCCAAGGGGCGCCTCTCTTCATATACCCCCTCTGGCTGCTTCCACTACCCAAGGTGGCTACGAGGGAGAGAGCCTTCTCACTCCAATTACAGCAAATTCCCCCAGAGAGGATTACCCACTTCATTATTTCGGTGCCAGGCAAACACCTTTCATTTTTGCAAGCTTGTTGCAGGCTTTAAAAAGCTGCTTTATGGAACCTGACTCACTCATAAGTTGTTGCTTTACAATTATTTTATCCAAATTGTATTGATAATTGCTATGTATTGTAAACTTTACAGAAGAATAGGAGTGGGTTCTATATTGCATTTCTGAAGTGCCCCACACATCGCATTTCTCTAGGCTTTGCACAGATCCATAACTTCATAATGATTTCATTACTGCCCATGGTAAGACTGCCAGCTCCTCTCCCCAGTTTTGCAGCAGGATTTAATCAAACCAGCTTTGCAGGTTTTCAGCACACTTCAGGTTGTAGCAGGAGGAAACTGATTCCAAAAGTTGTGCATATGGATGGTCCTGGTGCCTCCAGAACACAAGAGCCCATTTTTCCATGACGTCTTTGGCTTAACTCCCTAGTTCAAACTGGAACAAAATCTAAAAAAAACCTGCAATTGAATGCACTCGTATCCATCAGTAGTCAACCAGAATTTTCCTTTTCCTTCCTGCTTTTCCTCTCTCCCTCTGTCCAAATTTGAATTTACAAACTGAAAATGTTTTTAAATCATTTTTTGTCCTTGCAGCTACCAAGACAGTTTACCACTATGAATAAAATAATACTAGCATAAAGGCAATGCAACAGTAAATGTTCAGCTCCTCGAAAGACAGATTCACCCCTTTTACTTAGCTAATTTAGGTCACTTTGTAAGACATCCAGAGACACTGACAGGTCTACATACATGAAGAGTGAACAGGAATGAGAACCACACAATGCATTTCTTCCCATGGCAATTCTGTAACTTTTTACCTTCTTGGTTTTTTCTACCACCCATGGAAAAGAGGAATATAAATGTGCACAACACATACAAAGTTCTCTGGAAGGAAGGAAGGAAGGAAGGAAGGAAGGAAGGAAGGAAGGAAGGAAGGAAGGAAGGAAGGAAGGAAGGAAGTCATAAAGGCCTCTACTAGATTAGATTAATGGTTCATCCAGGCAAGCACTCTGTTCACGTGGTAGCAAACCAGCTGCCCACAGGATCCCTCAAGCGGGATGGGTGCAAGGCCTTTGCCTGCCCAACTCCTCAGCAACTGGTGCCCGCAGGCATATGGCCACCAAATACAGGGGCTACACACAGCCAGCAAGGCTGGGAGCTGGGGTTATTCTCCTGCTCCAGGAATTTGCCCAATCCCCCTTTAAAGCCAAACAAATTGGTGTCCATCACCACTTCCCGTGGCAGCGAATTCCACATGTGCTGTGTGAAGAAGGACTTCCTTTGATCTATCCCAATCTCCCACCAGTCAGCTTCGTAGGATGAGGTATTACTAGAATTAATATCTCCACACTGTGCATAATTTTAAACACTTCTATCATGTCTCCTCTTACTCATACTTTCTCTAAGTTAAACAATCCCAGTTGTTGTAACCATTCCTCATAGGGGAGTTGCTTCAACCTTTCATCATTTTAGCTGCCCTTTTAAAAAAACTTAATAATGTCCTTTTTTAGGTGCAGTGACCAGAACTGTATGCAATACTCTAGGTGAGTTTGTAGAACAGATTTGTATAAGGGCAGTACAGTCTTGGCAATTTTATCTTCAATTCCTTTCTCAATGATGTCTAACACAGAATTTGCCTTTTTCACAGCACCTGTTTTGTCAGTATTTTCTTCACAATCCCAAGAGCTCTTTCATGGTCACTCACTGCTAACTCAGATCCCATCAGCCTAACCCTGAAGTTGGGATCTTTTGCTTCAGTACGAATTAATTTACACTTGCTCAGATTGAACTGGATTTGCCATTTTGATGTCCACCTTGGAGAGATCCTTTTGGAGTGCCTCACAATTGCTTTTGTTTTTAGTCACCCCACATAGTTTGGAACGATCAGCAAACTAGACCACGACGCTGCTTAATCCTAATTCCAGATTATTTAATGAATAGGCTAAAATATGTCGTTCCTCGTACAGAACACTGTGGGACTGTAGGGTCTAACATTCCTTCATTGGGAGAAATTACCACTTATCCCCACTCTCTTTTGAAAGTTGAAGTAAACAGATTCTACCATATCACTCCATCCATGTGCTTATTGTCACTCTCAAATAACTTCAATTGTGAGACAGGGCTTACCCTTGTGTAATCCATATTGATTCTTTTGCAGCAGAGCTTGTCCCTCAATGTGCTGCCTGATTCTATCTTTCATAATGCTTTCAACCAATTTACCCAGAACAGACATTATGCTAACCAGCTGTAATTTCCTGGATTCCCACCAGAGTCTTTTTAAAAACTGGTGTTACATTCTCCAGTCCTGTGATACAGAAGCTGGTCTTTGGGATATTTTACTATTTTGATGAGGTCGGCATTTTCAGACTTCAGCTTTTTAAGAAATCTAGAATGGGTACCATCTGGACCCAGTAATTTATTAACTTTTACTTGGTCAGTAAGGTTGAGAATTCAGTCTTTTGTCACTATACTATCTTGCTTGATTCCCCAGACTCCCATCCTGGACACATGAGCTCACAAGCAGGAATCTGCTCAGGTGTGAAGACAGATAAAAATAATTCATTTAGCTTCTCTGAAATCTCCTCATTCTCCTTTAAAGGTAAAGGTAAAGGTTTCCCCTTGACATTAAAGACCAGTCATGTCTGACTCTGAGGGGTGGTGCTCATCTGTTTCCTAGCCGAGGGAGCCAGCCTTTGTCCGCAGATAGTCTCTGTGGTCATGTGGCCGGCACGACTAAACACCGAGGTGCACGGAACGCTGTTACCTTCCCACCAAGGTGGTACCTTTTTATCTACCTGCATTTGCATGCATTCTCCTTTAGTGTTCCTTTAATTCCACTTCCATTCAGTGGTCCAACTATCTCTCTAGCTAGTTTCTTTCTTCTGATAAAGAATTCTTTACTTTTGGCCTTGATATTGTTATCTCTCTATAAGCACTTCAAAGGCTGTCACTAAGAGGAAAGTCAAGATCTCTCCTTGCTGATAGCAGAGGGTAGGAAACGAATGATCAAGCCAAGTTGTGACAACCCAGATTCAGGCTGGACATCAGGAAAAGCTTCCTCACTGTCAGAGCAATACAACAGTGGAACCAGCTCCCTAGAGAGGTGGTGGGCTTTCCCACACTAGAGACATTCCGAAAGAAACTGGACAGTCATCTGAGTTGGATGGTGTAACTTGGCGTCCTGTAACAGCAATGGGTTGGACCCGATGTCCTTCCTGGCCCCTTCCAACTCTACTATACTGTGATTCTGTGAGATATGCTCCTTCCTTTACTTCTTTTCTTGTCACCAAAATCTCCCTTGTGCAATCTTGTGCTCCCTTTTGATTTCGGCAAGTTTTCCATTTCTTGGAAGTCCCACAACACATTTTTTCCTGCCTAAAAGAGCATAGTATGGCTTTTTTGGGATTGCTTTTTTCTTTTTCTTTTAAGAGGTTTCTCCCAGCTCTTCCCCTTTTGCATTCGGTCCACCATCAGCCCGCTCCCCAAAGCATGTGTCCCAATCTCCTGTAATATGTCCAGCTTTCAAAGCTGAATGTTTGGTCAAAGCCTCCTTAGCATTTGCTGAAAACACGGCACTATTTTGTACACACTCCAGTTTTTGAAAGGACTGGATGCTGAACAGCCGACTGCTTTACCCCCAGGCAAAGGATATCTCCTCTCAGCAGGGATAATGCCTCAGTGCTCGCCTTCCTATTATCCAGCTGGGACACTTTGGCATAGCTCCTCAGAGGAAACAAAGAGGCGCTCTTGCATAGCTGCGCTTATGCAATAAAATTAATAGTCCACAAATCAAGGTCAGCCTAGAATGTGCCGGAATACAAAGGGCTGAGAAGCACAGAAGAGGAAAAACAAAAGGCACTGGGTTACTGAATCAAGGAAGCTTCCTGGCTTCTGCCATGAGGCATATGGTCAACAGCCTCCACTATTTCACAACAGGAATATTACTCAGCTTATAAATACGGTGCCATTTGTAGCCAAATGCCCAAGGCCATGATTAAAGAAAAACCAGTAACCTCTGTATCTCCTAGTCATGAATGCTCCAACTAGAGCATGGCTATGAGCAATCCCCACCTCCATCTCTCTCTCCCATCAGGGTGATTTAGGCTCCAGAACGAACCCAGATGGAACAGGATCCAGGTACTTTGCTTCAGTCAGAAGGACTTGGATTTGGGCTGCTATTGTCTTCGCCAAAATGGGTATGAAGCAAAGATCATGCATGAAGGTGATTCACCACACCCTCTAAGCACACTGTCCTCAGCCTGGAACTGAAGGGGAGGCTCAACTGAAATTGATTTCATAGAGTTGGATTAGACCTATCCAAAGGGCTATACCGACTTGATGAGCAACTGTATTCTCAATAGGTCTTGCAAGGTCTCCAGGGAGTTGTTACAACCAGATTTCCAAGTGTTCCACTGTTGCCACAGTACGGCCAGGTTTTAGTAGCCCATTCGCTGCTCTGAAAAGCTCTGCTGGATGGCTCCACAAGGATGCAATGGAAGTAGACACATGTCCATGCATCACGACTACCACTCTAACACCATATACATCCTGAAATTTAAGCCAGCTGTTTCTCGTTGTCCAGCCTATACTGCAGCCGATATTATCACAGTAAACCAGGGAGCGAGCTTGATAATGTTGGAGAAGACATTGGAAAACAGCCATGTCATTAACTTGTTCCATTTTACCATTCCATACTGAGACAAGAGTTTTGAGAGGGGTACCAGCGGGGTCCATCAAATCCCATACATCTCTGGGGTGGCCCCATGGGATCAGCCCACCACCCCTAAATAGAGGAATAGCTGCTGACCGTCTCAGCTCCTCTAGGAAGTGATCTGACCATGACAACTGAGAACCCATTTAATTACAGACTTCCATTTGCATGCATGGTTAGAAACACTGGTTGCAAAGTATGTCCTGCAGAAGGTGTTGGAAGGATAACCCAATAAAACTTAGCATAGGATATGGTTACTACAAAAATGCAGCCAACGAAAGGGCATACAGATGGAGCAAAATGAAGTAGGGTTCTGTCAGAGTCGTGCAGGGTGCAGAAATAGGTTACTGATAAATATATTAAGAATGCAGCCTTATGAATGCTTAGTCCAAAAAGGCCTAAAACTCACAAAGTTCTCCAGCTGGCATGACTGGCTGTAGAATACTGAATTATAAAACTTTTTTCTGTCGAAACATTCATACAATTGCTCTTTAAAAGGATTAGAGTACAGCCATAATAGCCAAATTCAAAATCTATGTTCCTAATCAATATCTCCTAACATAATAAGTTGTCATTATGTAAGTTCGAATAGTGAGATAAGGTGATTCTCCTTGATCGAATCAGGTCAGAACTTGCCTTGGAAGGAAAAATGACAAAACTGAAGCTGTTGTATTTCAGGCGCATCATGAGAAGGCAAGGCTCAATGGACAAGACAACCATGTTAGAGGAAGTCAAAGGCAGAAGAAAAGGAGGAAGACCAACTAGGAGCTGGATGAGTTCCCTAAAGCCACAGCCTGGCACATACAAGAGCTGAGCAGGGCTGTCAAGGATGGGATGTTGTGGAGGGCAGTTATTCATAATGTCGCCATAAGTACAAGACAACTTGATGGCACCCATGAACAAGAAATAGTTCTCCTTCACACATCCTCTACAAAGCACCCAGGATGCCAATTCCTTTCCACTCATTTGAATCAGTTTCTTCTTCCCACCATCTGGCTCTCACTGACACCTCCCCAAGCTCAACAAACTTCCATCCCCTGTTCCAAAACCAAAGGGGTAGGTCTCTGACCTAATCTGAAGTGACCAACCTAGAACATCCTCTTCCCTGGGGATTTGCAAAAGCTTGGCACCAAAGTGTACATGCCCTACAAAGGTCTCCAAGGAGACCTCAACCCTCATGCCACTACCTATTCTGGTTTCTAGCTCCTCTCCATAACCACTTGGTCTCCCATGCTACAACAGCTCCATGGTTCTAGGAGAAACAAGATGTTCCAGGCTCTTTTGCCTTCAGAGACAATCCCACTGCTGCTACTGACATTTCACTTACCTTTTTAACAGGACCAAGCTATTAGACAATGAGTGGATAACACAAAATGATTCTGAGCACATTTTTATGGAGATGCTAAAGCGCACTATGCCTTACGAAGGAAGACTGTAATAAGATCAAGAAGCTAGAACACTTCCTGTATGAAGGGAGGATTTCTAGTCGGGGAGCAGGATAGGGGAGGAAACCAGGAGGAGGGAGCTATCTCTAGTTTTTTAAAGGACAAGTGAATCAGAGTGAGGAAGTGGCTAGGAGAATTCTCCCTCTCTCCTAATATTCATAAGTGATCACAACTTCTAGTGTATTTGACTGGAAGCAGATTCAGGGCAGACAACATAAAACTCTCCTTCATACAACACTGCATAACCGATGTATGGAATTCACTACCACAAAATGTGAGACTGTACACAGTAGTTTTAAGGTAGGATAAGAGGAGCTTGTGGTCTACCAAGGCCACTGGCCATAAGAGCAACGTGGAAGCTCAGAAGCAAGGTGACACCGAGCAGCAGACGGGACAACAACAAGGAGAGACTCCTGGGCTGGGCTTGGTTTGGTTTGGTAGGATGCTCACTGAACAGCCTGACCCTCAACTGCTGAACGTTCCATACTGTGTGCACTTAGCAGCCTGTGCCTATACTTAGTCGCTTCAACAACAGAAGGTCAAAACAAGTCCCAAGGCTGCATTTTAGTCACAGTGCGATCAGGTTCAACCAGCAGCGACTCACAACATGGCACAAGCGACTGACTCCTAGCTAACAGACAGAAATTTACATGGCCTTGAAAAAGGAGTAATTTCAATGCTTGTATTCCAGGCCGCTTTGAAATGAACAAGCCCAATACGGCAAACCCGGTGAGTCCCATGACCTGCAGCACTGAACCAACCAACCAACTTGATGGCCTCTGCCAACGCTGGCATCCTGACCGAACTGAGCAGTGAAACATTGCCAGGAGACTGCGGCCCAATATTGCAAGGCAGCAAGAGGCTGATGATACTTGAACAACTGGCTGGCTGCCCACATAGCACAAGTGCATTTAGAAACTGACTGGTTTGCTGTTATTCATTGTCAAGTCATCTCTGAAATACAGCGACTCTATGAATGAATGCCCAAAGTGTCCAGCCCTTGGCAGCCCTGTCCAACATTTATAAGCTCAGCTCTATGACTTCCTTTATAGACTCTACCCATTTCCTAGCTGGACTTCCTCTTCTTCTGCCTTTGAATTTCTTAGGTGTGATTGTCTTCTCCCGTGAGTCTTGCCTTCTCATGATTTGCCCAAAGTAGGACAGCTTCAGTTTTGTCATGTTTGCTTCCAGGAAAAGTTTTAGCTTGATATGCTCTAGGACTTGTTTGTCTCTCTGTTGGTCCATGGTATTTGCAAAGCTCTCCTGCAGTGCCAGAGCTGAATTACATCAATTTTCTTCCTGTTGGCTTGTTTCCCAGCCCACCTTTCACACCCATACCCAGTGATTGAGAATACAATAATGTGGATGATCCTGGCCTTGGTCTGCAAGCTAAACAACCTTACACTATTTCCTTCTTGATGCTCTTCCAGGTCTTCTTCTAATTTCTTGGTTGGAATGTCCCTTTGAATTGATGACTGAGCTGAGGTATGCAAAATCTTTCACAGTTTCAATGTCTTCATCGTTGGCAGTAAAATTCCGTAATTCTTCTGGAGTCAGGGTGTGTGTGTGTGTGTGTGTGTGCGCGCTAATGTTCTACTTCAGTCCTGCTTTTGCCCTTTCTTCCATCACATTCATCAGGAGTAATTTCAAATCATTGCCGCTTTCTGCCAGTAGCATGATATCATGTGGCAATACAGTGGTACCTTGGCTCACGAACGTAATTCGTTCCAGGACTCTGGTCTTGAGACAGATTGGTCGTGAGCCAAGTTAAATTTTCCTGTAATTTTCAAAGTAAATAAGGTTAATCCATTCTGTAACTATTTTTTTAAATCAAAAAAATGTGAAGCAAAGTGACAAAGAACAAGAAAGATCGCAGCCATCTCCCCCCCCCACCAACCTGAGCACAAGTGCAGCCATCTCCCCGCCCCCCCTCGGCACTCTGGGGGGGGGAGACAGGCATGAACGCGGGCATGCTGGGGGGGGAGAGATGGGTGGGAACGCGGGCACGCTCGGGGCTGAGGAGACAGGCGCGATCATGCTGTGGGGGGAGATGGCTGAGATCGCGGTCGCACTCATGCAGGAAAGACGGGCGCAATCTTGGCCATCTCCCCCCCCCCCCGCCCCCAGCACAATCGCGGCCATCTCCCCACTTGGGGGAAATTTTTGTTTGCGACCCGATTTGGTCGTGAACTGAGGCATTCGTGAGCTGAGGCACCACTGTACTAAACTAGTGATGTAGCTTCCACCAGTTTTCACTCCTTCTTCCTCTGATTCTAATCTGGCTTTCCCTATGAGACAAACCGTTTACAGATTGAACAGACAGGGCAATAAAATGCATCCTTGTCTGATGCCTGTGCCTATTGGAAGCCATTCTGTTCCCTAACAGAAGAGACTTGTCCATAGCCGGTTATTACAGAAGTTCAACACAGTGCTAAGGGACACTCATTTCTTCCAGGGCCTTCTGGTCATCCACACAGTCAAAGACTTTGGCTGCAGTCTGCAAAGCACAGGCAGAACTAGTGAAATTCTTCAGTGTGCTCCAGTAGCCAACACATATTTGCAATATCATCTCAAGCCGCTCTTCCTTTTCAGAATCCAGCTTGAACATTAGTTATTTATTGCTCCATACAGGGCAATTTTCTTTGTTGCAAGTACCTTGCACAGGGGAAATTAGTGCAATGGTTCTGTAATTCTGCTCTCTGCTCTCTTTTGCATCTCTTTTCTTGGAGACTGGAGTGTATAGTGAACATTACCAGTTTGTGAGCCATTGTTTTGTCATCCATATTTACTAGCATATTCTTGTTAGGATTTGGTCTGACTCCGTCTCTCCACCTTGGAATAGTTCGACTGGTACCCCATCTATTCCAGGTACTTTATTTCTTCCAAGTGCTTTCAGAGCAGCTTTCATTTCACTTTCTAATTTGTGAGTTCTTCCTCACAGGATTCCTCTTTGGAGGAATGTCATCTTTTTTCTCTTCTGCATGGTTTTTCCATTTATACTTCTCATTATTTATTTTATGCTAGGCAAATGGTATGTCCTCTTGTTGGTCTTTCAGAATTCCTAATCTAGGTTTGAATTTCCTTTTGATTTCTTGGATCTTATGTTCTAAATAATTTCTTCTAAAAAATCATCCGTCATAATTGGTAGGTCCTAAATAAAAACAAGCCAGTGAGCTGTCAGACATGCTGTTTAACAGTGTGCTTCTAAGACTAGAGCCTTATACTCACTTACTTTGGTGTAACTATCATTCTAATCAAAGATATCTGCACCTGAAACAAATGCATAAGATTTCATGGTAATGCTGCCATCTTATACAGGGTTGTTGTTGTTAGTCGTGAAGTCGTGTCCGACCCATCGTGACCCCATGGACAACATTCCTCCAGGTCTTCCTGTCCTCCACCATCCCCCGGAGTCCACTCAAGCTCACACCAACTGCCTCAGTGACTCCATCCAGCCACCTCAGTCTCTGCTGTCCCCTCCTTCTTTTGCCATCTATTGTTCCCAGCATTAGGCTCTTCTCCAGGGAGTCCTTCCTTCTCATTAGGTGGCCAAAGTATTTGAGTTTCATCTTCACTATCTGGCCTTCTAAAGAGCAGTCAGGGTTGATCTCCTCCAGGACTGACCGATTTGATCGCCTTGCGGTCCAAGGGACTTGCAGGAGTCTCCTCCAGCACCACAACTCAAAGGCCTCAATCCTTTTGCGCTCGGCCTTCCTTATGGTCCAGCTTTCACAGCCATACATTGCAACTGGGAAAACCATAGCCTTGACTATATGCACTTTTGTTGGCAGGGTGATGTCTCTGCTTTTTAGTATGCTGTCTAGATTTGCCATAGCTTTCCTCCCCAGGAGCAAGCGTCTTTTAATTTCTTGGCTGCAGTCCCCGTCTGCGGTGATCTTGGAGCCCAGGAAAATAAAATCTGTCACTACCTCCATTTCTTCCCCATCTATTTGCCAGGAAGTGAGAGGACCGGATGCCATGATCTTAGTTTTCTTAATGTTGAGTTTCAAGCCAACTTTTGCACTCTCCTCCTTCACCCACATCAAGAGGCTCTTTAGTTCCTCTTCACTTTCTGCCATGAGAGTGGTATCATCTGCATATCTGAGGTTGTTGATATTTCTCCCAGCAATCTTGATTCCAACTGGTGATTCATCTAGCCCAGTCTTTCTCATGATGTGCTCTGCATATAAGTTAAATAGGCAGGGTGACAGTATACAGCCTTGCTGAACTCCTTTCTCAATTTTGAACCAATCAGTGGTTCCGTGTCCAGTTCTCACTGTTGCTTCTTGACCTGCATATAGGTTTCTCAAGAGACACATAAGATGGTCTGGTACTCCCATCTCTTTAAGAACTTGTCACAATTTGTTGTGATCCACACAATCAAAGGCTTTAGCGTGGTCAATGAAGCAGAAGTAGATGTTTTTCTGGAACTTCCTAGCTTTCTCCATGATCCAGCGTATGTTGGCAATTTGATCTCTAGTTCCTCTCCCTCTTCGAAATCCTGCCTGTACTTCTGGTAGTCCTCGGTCCATATACTGCTGGAGCCTAGCTTGTAGGATTTTGAGCATCACTTTGCTAGCATGTGAAATGAGTGCAATGGTGCGGCAGTTTGAACATTCTTTGGCATTGCCCTTCTTGGGGATCGGAATGTAAACTGACCTTTTCCAACCCTATGGCCACTGTTGAGTTTTCCAAATTTGCTGGCATATTGAGTGAAGTGCTTTAACTGCATCGTCTTTCAGGATTTTGAATAGCTCAGCTGGAATACTGTCACCTCCACTAGCTTTGTTGTTGCTCAGACTTCCTAAGGTCCACTTGACTTCACATTCCAGGATGTCTGGCTCGAAGTCAGTGACCACCCCATCGTGGTTATCAGGAATGTTAAGCTCTTTCTTGTATAGTTCTTCTGTGTAATCTTGCCACCTCTTCTTAATGTCTTCTGCCTCTGTTAGGTCCCTGCCATTTTGGTCCTTTATCATGCCTATCTTTGCATGAAATGTTCCCTTCATATCTCCAATTTTCTTGAAGAGATCTCTGGTCCTCCTTATTCTATTGTTTTCTTCTATTTCTTTGCACTGTTCATTTAGGAAGGCATTCTTATCTCTTCTAGCTGTTCTCTGGAATTCTGCATTCAATTGTTTGTATCTTTCTCTTTCTCCCTTGCCTTTTGCTTCCCTTCTTTCCTCAGCTATTTGTAAAGCTTCCTCAGACAGCCATTTTGCTTTCTTGCATTTCTTTTTCTTTGGGATGGTTTTAGTTGCTGCCTCTTGTGCAATGTTGCGAACCTCTGTCCATAGTTCTTCAGGCACTCTTGTCTATCAGATCTAATTCCTTAAATCTATTTGTCACCTCTACTGTATATTCATCAGGGATATGATTTAGGTCATACCTGAGTGGCCTAGTGCTTTTCCCTACTTTCTTCAACTTAAGCCTAAATTTTGCAACTAGAAGCTCATGATCTGAGCCCCAGTCAGCTCCTGGTCTAGTTTTTACAGACTGGATAGAACTTCTCCATCTTTGGCTGCAGAGCACATAGTCAATCTGATTTCTGTGTTGACCGTCTGGTGATGTCCACGTGTAGAGTCGTCTCTTGGGTTGTTGGAAAAAAGCGTTTGCTATGACCATCATATTCTCTCAACAAAATTCTACCAGCCTGTGCCCTGCTTCATTTTGTACTCCAAGGCCAAACTTGCCTGTCATTCCGGTTATCTTTTGGCTTCCTACTTTAGCATTCCAATCCCCCATGATGATAAGGACATCATTTTTTGGAGTTAATTCTAGAAGGTGTTGTAGGCCTTCAGAGAACTGGTCAACTTCAGCCTCTTCAGCACCAGTGGTTGGGGCATAGACTTGGACTAATGTGATGTTGAATGGTTTGCCTTGGATTCGAACTGAGATCATTCTGTCATTTTGGAGATTGTATCCCAGTACTGCTTTTCCTACTCTTTTATTGACTATGAAGGCTACTCCATTTCTTCTGAGGGATTCTTGCCCACAGTAGTATACCTGATGGTCATCTGAACTAAATTCACCCATGCCTGTCCATTTTAGTTCACTGATTCCTAAGATGTCAATATCCAGTCTTGTCATCTGTTTGACCACATCCAGCTTGCCTTGATTCATGGATCTTACATTCCAGATTCCTATGCAGTATTGTTCTTTGCAGCATTGGACTCTCCTTTCGCCACCAGATACATCGGCAACTGAGTGTCCTTTCGGCTTTGACCCAGTCGCTTCTTTCTTTCTGGCGCTACTAGTACTAGCCCTCCGCTCTTCCCCAGTAGCATATTGGACACCTTCCGACCTGAGGGGCTCATCTTCCGGTGTCATATCGTTTTGCCTTTTGGTACTGTCCATGGGGTTTTCATGGCAAAGATACTGGAGTGGGTTGCCATTTCCTTCTCCAGTGGATCACGTTTTGTCAGAGCTCTCTGCTATGACCTGTCCGTCTTGGGTGACCCTGCACGGCATAGCTCATAGCTTCATTGAGCTACGCAAGCCCCTTCGCCACGACAAGGCAGTGATCCATGAAGGACCTTATACAGGGTAGCTTTTATCAAATTGAGTGAAATTTAGTTCTTAGTAGACATACATAAGATTGCACTAAATCTTTGTCATTCTAAATAAAGTCAAGGCTTTAAATATTTAACTACTCAGTTGATCACATATTTCATCCCCTCACATGTGCAACCTTCCCACTGTAGAACAAAGTGTGTTAGAGGAGAAACACACAAATATTTCTTCACAGCCCCCACAACACAAATATTTCCTTTTTAGAGCTGTTCCTCTTTAACAATAGCTCTAAAAGCAGCACTGTGGATATACTGTATGCGCACATAAAAATAAGGCTGCTGCTGCTGCTATTTTCTACTTTGTGCTTTGGAAGTGTGCAAATGCACAATTGCAGGTTTCTAATAATATATGTAGCCTTGCCAGGTCAACTTCAAAGGAAGTGACCAAGTGCAGCTGGTAACAGATTGGTAGGGAGAAACTACGCATTGGTTAATCTTTGCACAGTTGCTGACTGCCCATGGAAAATCACTGGTGAAGGGAGGGGGGAGTACAGGGTGACATGATCTCCCCCTTGGCAATGTCATCCTCTTGATTTCAGACATAGAACTGACAATTCTTGCAATCTGGAAGGGGCTGGTGCAACAGCAGTGCCTTGGAGGAGCTGTCAGTCACTGGCAAACTTTAAAAAAAAATCCCATGGTCAGAATGCGCACAAAAATTTCCATTCAGGTGAACAGCTTTACCTGCAGTTCCACAAGTGCAGATGCAAAGCCCCAGCTGGGCCAGGAGATGGGGCGGGCTGCAGTCAAAATGCAGCCAGTAACCATCTTGGATATTGACCCATCTAAGGTCCAAAAAGCCTTTTTTTAAAAAGTGGCTTTCTCCTGGCAACTGTCGAAAGAGAAGCTGTCAAGGGAAAGCAAAGCCACAAGTGATCATTGCTTGTGAAGGGGGGCAATGAGTGGATCATCCCGCTTTGCAACGAGAACCTCCTCCTTTTCTCTTTTGTTCTGGCTGTCCCCTGGGTCTGTACATTTCTACTTTCTCCCAAAACTCTGGGGGCTTTCTCCACATGAGGCTTTATCCTGCCATTTTACCGAGGATTCTGCCTCTGTTTTCTCTGCAGTTCCTTTACACATGGATGTTTTTCTGAAGGGTTTCTTTCTCTGCCTTTCTATGTACTCCATTACACAACCACAAGGTGTCACTGGGGGAAAGCTGTGACATAACAGAGTTGCAAAAATACACAAGCTTCTCAGAGGCAACACAAGCCATGGTGAGTTGTTGTTGTTTTACCATTGTTGGTCTCTCATGTTCAGAAACAATGGTTTGTTTTATGGTTTCTCTCTACTACCATGTTGTCTGAACCACAGAGTCTTCTGGAAAGAGTGGCAACTGTAGGAACCACTCTAGCAACTTTAGCCTCAATGAGGAGGGGCAAAGGGACAAATGAAGGGATGATGCATCTTTGGTTTAAATTTCAAGTGCAGTGGCTTATGGGATACATGCCAGCAGTGGAGGATGAAAACCACACTAAAGTAGAAACACTTGACTGTTTGTTGGGTAAATCATGGTAAAAAACCACAAACCATGGTAACAATGCAGGGTTGCTATTCTGTTGCATGAACATAGTCATAGAGCCTTTTCCTAAAATTAGGAACTAATACCTGACTTTCTTTATTCAAAGAAAAGCTATGAAAATTACTTCAAAACATAAGAGAGGTCCTGGAGAATAATGAGGTTGTATCCAGCTCCTACAAACTACCACTGAGTGTGGAATTACATGCACACAATAATTGTTTAGTGAAGAGAAGGTCTAACTGCTCAGCAGAGTGCAAAAGTGCATCCTGTTTCAAAATGTGGTTTTGACAGGGCAATGTGCATCTTTTGAAAAATATTCAGCTTTTCGTCAACCTACTTTCAAATTCAGGTGTGCCCAAAAATGAAGAGAAGTCTATGCACCCAGAGGACTGGATCATAAACTACCGATCCACGGAACAAGCCTTCATACACTGCTCCTGCTATTTTGTGCTACATGGTATTTTGTACAGAGCAACAGATAAGCAAGTCCAGCTTCAAAGGAATCAAAGGAAAACTGCTGAAGTCATAGCAGCATAAATGCAGAAGTGCTGGTCTTAAAGGCATTTTTAATGACCCAGGATTCCAAAGAAGAAAGCTTAACATAGCATGCAACTTTTTTTAAGCAAAAAGGAAATGGAAAAGAACATTGAAATAATGTTCCATTATTTTTGCTGATTTTTGTTATATTCAGTTTGGATGTTTACCATATGAAGCAGCTTTCTTCCATCAGCCTATCTAGGCTAGCATTGCTTGAGTTCCTAGCCAGAAATTGCTCAAGACTACAGGAAAAAGTCCTCCCCAGCCCTGTTATCTGAGACCCTTGAACTGGGCAGACAAGAAGAGGATTTTGCCTGGGTCCTTCTGCATGCAAAGCCATATAATTTTAGACTCTGGACATGAAGGATTTTTGAAGAGGGGGCTCTTTCGATCTGAACTGCAGCACTGCTCTGCTCTTCACCCAAAATCTTTCCATGCACTGCTTCTACATTCCTCGTCTTAGAGAAACCAAAACATTGTTTGCTATCTCGGACAAATATATATTGACTGATGCAAATATATATATATTCTGAGCATATGCAATTTTGCATATTAGACTCACTAAAATCGTAGTCCCATCATGCCTATCAGTAGAAAATGCAGTTTGCTTCAGCTGCCACAGCGCTGAACATATTTATTGTTTTCATGGTTTTTGACATTTGCATTCCATGTTTCTTCCTCCTGTGAGGAATCCAAAGTAGCTGCATGGTCCTCCTCACAACAACCCTTTGAGGTAGCTTAGGCTAAAAGTGGGTGACTAGCCCAAAGCCACTCAGTGGCCTTCATGGCTGAACAGGGACATGAACTCAGTTCCCCCATCATGGTCCCAATTCAGCACTTTAAAAAACTGCACCACACTGGCTCTTATTTGTTGGGAATTGGGACTCAGGCGATCTGGGTTCTAGTTCCCACCTGGCCATGGAGCCAACTGGGTGACTTTGGGCCAGTCACAGACTCTCAGCCCAACCTACCTCACAGGGTTGTTGTTGTGGGGGTCAGAGTGAGAGGAGCAGGACGTAAGCTGCTTTGAGTTCTTTAGAAAACTGACAGAAACAGTGAGAGAGGTGGGACATAAATCTCATATATATATCTCAAATATAAAATAATACAATACAATAAGTGTAATACATATGATGTAATGTGTAAGGAAAGATTAAAGTATTTCTATACTTCCCTTCATCTTATGTTACAAGGGCAGTTTGCAAAATAAAAATTTTAAAATCCTGATGAATATCTGTAGCCACAAACATCCCAGTTCAGCCATCCCCTCACTGGTTAAACACAGGACACACGGCCCCAGATCCTTCACCAGCTGCCGCTCTCGGAGTAGCAATATGTGGGCCAAAGTGCCATCAATAAGCTGCAGTCCCTTTTTAAGACACCCCATATCTGTTCACAACAATCTCTAGAATTTATTCATGTGAGAACTCCTGGAAGGGAAGTGGAGGGGAGGCCCTCCTTCACAACCCCCCCCCATGAGGTGAGGGGGAACTACAGAGGAAAAACGCATTCTGAAAAAGGGTATTCTGGGTGGTTGCACCTCACCTTTGGAATTCCCTTCCGAAGGAGGTGCGACTGGCTCCCACATCATCTTGCTCTGGGCGCCAAGTTAAGACTTTTTAAATTTAGCATTTGTTTTAAGATTATGATTTATTGGTCTTGCTGCTGGTTTATTGTTTTATTGTCTTGTTAATTATACCGTGCTTATCTTCCTGTTGCATTTTATACAGCACTTTTTTGCATTATGTATTATGGTTTTAGCTATTATTCTTATCTATTTTTATTGTATTGTTATGATTGCGTTGTGAGCCACCCAGAGAGCCTTCTGGCTATGGGGCAGCATAAAAATGCAATAAAGAAAACAAACAAACATGTCTACCCATGAGGAATGAGTTTGGTGAGTTTCTGTACCAGATAAGAGGGTATAGTATCGCACACTGAGTTCTAAACAGAAGACCGGAGCAAAATTGTAATAAAATATATCCCTTGATGCTGGATTCTCTCTGTGTGTGTGCATAGTAAGACAGAATAAAAAGATACAACAGGGCATAAATGGAAGATATGTAAAAAACAAATACCCCAAATCTTTAGCAGCTGAATAAGTTCTACACTATCACTACTCCAGGGTGGCTGATAAAATGCAAACACATTATTAAAATAATAAAATCATGTTCCAACAAATAAAGGGGCAGAAGAACAACAAGGTGCGCCTGTACATGTGTGTGTCAGATCCAGCCAAGTTTTTAAGAGCTACTATTGCAGCATTTTGGTTTCACCCTCTTGCTCCACAGTCAGGAAAAAAACTGGCAGAACAAAACACCAACTACTACTTCTAGGGAAAGGTCCAGCAGTTCCAGTCAGAAGAGATATTCCAAAGCAGTTTGTGAGAAGCCTCTGTATGTGTGTGTGTTGAAGCATGTCCTTTTTTTTAAACTTCTCCTTTTAGAGATCATCTATTCCAACGACACTGCTATTGTTCGGCATCATTTAATGGAATATTAAGAAAATTGAGAGGAAAAGTAGTATCTCTGTGGATGCAATCCTATAGCTAATTCCCCCAATGAATTCAATGAGATTTACTTGTGAGTAGACACACAGAGAACTGTGCTTTAAGAAAGAAAGGAAAATAGGTAAATGCACTTATAAGAAACAATCCAAACCCAAGGAAATTTCTGAAAAGTGTATTTCAATCTGGATGATAGCTGATAATTCTACGAAACTATTGGCTAAAGGAAAGACTGTGGAAGAACCATTCTGGCGATACACACAATAACAAAAGAAAGATTAAATAGAAGACAGTAAAAGAAGCAGAATAAAGATTCTAGGATTCCTAGAATAGAACATGCATTAAAAGTACAATACTTGCTTGTCCTATTATTTCCAAGACTCCCAAAACTAATACCAAAAACTCAGATAATTTTTCGGACTTCTTTTTCTTCCAGCACCTCCTTCATACTAACTTTTTTTCTGAATATGAAATTTCAAAAGCAGCTTAGGATATTGCATTCAAACAAATCGTACAGTGCAACTCACCTGCCCCTAAGCAGTTTTTCGACTCCCAGGGAGAGTTAACAAACTGCTTTTTTTAGCTAAAAGGTCCACAATTTAAGAAATTACACCAAAAATGAAGTAATAGATGACACCGGACAAATCACAATTGTCACAACCAGCGATGGTTTGTAACATACGCGCAGACCTAGCTTTGCTTGGCCTGCATGCCTGGTGGTTCTCTGGCTTCAACAAACTGGACGCAAAGGGACCCCAGTGCATGGGTGCGCAGGAATATTCTAGCAATGCACAGCCATGTGGCAATAGCCAGTCCACTTTTGGCTACATGCCAAAAAGGTTCCCTCAAACCGCTGGGCTAGAATCAGAAAATAGAATTGCAGAAGCGCTACTCCTCCTGCTCACAGTGTTCTGTGCCGAAGAGTTTTGTCCCTATGCAAAACTCAAAAAGACAACCAGTGACTCTGCACCTCCAGTGGGTTACCAGGAATGTGCTTGTTGGGGTAAAGTTGTCCCAGTGGCCTCCACAGCAACGTGGCACATGCGATTCTCCCCTTCTCACGCTGCACTACATTGTCAAAAGCTGAACTTTTGCGGCAATTCAGTTACGCAGATCTACAGATATAAAAAGCTATTCCGGAAAGGGGGTGGAGAGTTTTGAGCAAGAAAGGAGCTGGAGGCTGTAACAGACAAGCACCCGCTCAACACAATAAAATCGTCTACACACGGCCACTTAAAGTCCCACTGAGTTCAACGCGTCTTACCCGCAGGTAAATGAGCATGCACGAACGTTTGGCAGAGTCCGAAAGAACTCACTGGGGCTTATTCCCAAGAGTGCGCAAGGGAGAGCAACCACACAGACCGACCCTGCTCATTTTACTCAGACGAAACCCCGCTTGGTTCAGGGGTTCTCGCCTCCAAGTGCACCTTAGCGGGATCGGGACCTTTGTTTACGAAGCAGAATCTACGCGGTTTCCCTTTCTTTATCACAAGGAGCACGAAAACCACTTCATCTGCCGCCCGCCTGGCTACACACCCTCCAAGAGACAAGTCTCCAAACGCGCGCTGCCCGTGTTTATTATTGGAAGGAGTTCCGCTACGCTCAATACAAAGGGAAAGCTTGGAAGTCAGGGAAAGTGGAGGCGAGAGGAAGCAACTTGAGGAGGGGCGGCGGTGTCCTGTTTGGGTTAGCGGCTTTCGAGAGAGAGAGAGAGAGAGAGAGAGAAGGGCCCGCGGGGCGACAGGAACAGGAAAGGGTGGAGGAAGAAAGTGGGCACCGCAGTGAGGAGGCGGGGAGGGCCGATGGGAGCACCGGGGTCAGGGAGAGGGTGGCGAGGAGCCCAGGGGGATCCGGGCCAACCGCGTGGGTCCAGCGAAGGCGAGGGCTGGGGAGGCGCAAGGGCGCACCCCAGAGCGCATGGACAGCCTGGAGACGGCGTGGTGCGAGAGGCCGCCGGAGTCGGGCGCTTACCCAGCAGAGGGGAGGGGTCGGGGCAGTCCGCATCCAACTTGGAGGCGTTGGTGGGTCGCGCCGCGGGCTCCCGGCGGAAGGGGGTCAGGCCCCGGAACCGCGGCTCCGGGCTCCCCTGGAAGTTGACCGTGTTCCCCGACAGATAGTAGACGAAGACAACCAGGAGGTGGAGGACGCAGGAGCACACGAGGAAGCGGCAAGCCTTCTGCAGCGAGGTGCCGGGCAGCTCCTTCATCCTGTGCCGAGGTTCAGTGCGCCGATCGGGGCACCGGAGGGCGCATCATCGCTGCGCGCTTGGGCGGCAGGCCGGGGAAGCTGTGGGACCGCTAGCGACGCGCAGGGGCGCTCACCAGCGGCCGGCGGGGAAGAGGAAGGAGGGGACTCGTGATGTCAGCCTGTGGGGCTCCTCCTTCCCCCGTCGCTGCTGCTGCTGCTGCTGCTGCTACGAGTGGGCTCCTCCTGCCGGAGCATCTCCAAACTTGGCTCCGCCGCGCCCTCGCAGAGCGCCGCGCAAGGCGCTGCCGCAGCTTTCGTGCGCCCGCCCTCGGCGTGGCTCGTGGCAGGGGAGACCCCGCGCACGCCGCGGGCACCGCCTTGGGGAGGGCGAGCGGGGCCACGCGCGGACTCTTCGCCGGCCACCCGGAGCGCGCGTGTTGGCACCGCCGAGCTTGGCGGGACTAACTTCGGAGCAGACCTATGGAGGACTGCCCTGAGGGGCTGCGAGATGGCCTTGCCTTGTCTAACCGAAGGGGCATCGTCACACCCAAGAAAACCAAAAACGCTGTTCGGGTGGGTAGGACGCACCACGTGGTGCTTGAGCTTCCAGTGTTGCAATACCTTTTAGACCACTTTCAGATCACAACGAGGCAAGTTTCAACTTCTGCTAAACTAAAGGGGAAAACCCAAATTTTAAAAATCTCGACCTTTAGTTCCCGGGCAAAGAGGAAGTATAACTCGAGCAATCAGGTCCCTGTAGTTGTGTCTTTGTGTGATGCGTATGTTGCTGATTCTAGCAATGGCAGGCTTACCCCTCTGGGGGGGCTGTCCTCATTTGCACTCAAGCAGTGCTGCTAGAGGATCAGTAGCGCAGTGGTAAATTTAGATGTCCGGGGTCCCTTCATGAGAGTTAGAGCCACATCTCGAAGCCACGCCCATCAAAGCCACGCCCCCACCATCTTCTATTCGCAAGGTTATGCAGCCTATGATTATACCAAAAAAATGAGCTTTGTGACTTGGTTTGAATTGCTGTTGAGTAACCAAGGCAAGATGAGAGTACCTCTTTTTGAGGTAAAATAATGACTGCCTCTAGAAGTTATTTCTTATTTATTATGAATGAATTGTTTTTTTTAACATACATTTTACAGTCATGCCAAAATGTATGCCAGTCCAAAACTCCCAGATGGAATTAGTGTGGCTTATGTGGAATTAATAAGGCAGTTCCTTCCCACAGGCTCACTATCCAAAAACATGACATACAAGGGGAAAGGGACAGGGAGGTAGAGGGAAAAAGGAAAATCAGATACTAATTACCCACACTTATTCAAATACATGTAGTTATAGTCTCCCAAGGGCAGCGGTCTGGGTTGACAATCACTGTTTGGTTTTGTTAAATTTCTGTGGCCTATGTGCATATGTGTGGGAGATCCTCGACGAGTCCAGAGTTTAGGGTTCCAGTTTCTCAAAATATCCAGTCATCTTTTATTGTGCTCTCATTGAGTCAACACTGAATCATGGGTGAAGTAGGCTAACTGAAGAGGAACTTGATTAGTCTCTTGAGAGGCAGTGGGGGGGGGGGCAGTGATCAGAGGGAGGGATCCAGTGATATTCCCCCAGGGCCCTATCCAAAATAAGTGGGGGTGCTCTGACCCCCCCCCCCACAAGAGCCTCCTCCATTACACCCTTGTACAAGACATACTAATTACCCACACCAGATGTTCGATCGCCTTTCCATCCCACAACCAGTTCAATGCTCTCATCTGCTGACAAAGTCCTTCTGGCAGGTCAGATCTCTGGACAAGAGAACACAATCTGTACACAGAACATATCATAAGGAAAGCTGGATTAGGATCAGAGGAAAGCATGAAAACGAAGAAGAAACCTCACTAATTTAAGATCTGCAGAAAGCGCCAATTTACTGGCAGAAAGCAGCAGTGCATTGAAATGATTCCTAATGAACACGAAGGAAGAAATGCAAAAGCAGGACTGCAGTGGAACATTAGAACACAAAAATCCTGACTTCAGAAGAATTGCAGCACTTTACTGCCACGATGAAGACATTGAAACTGTGAAAGATTTTGCATACTTCAGCTCAGTCATCAATTCAAAGGGAGATTCCAACCAAGAAATTAGAAGAAGACCTGGAAGAGCATCAAGAAGGAACTAATGTAAGGTCATTTAGCTTGGAGATGAAGGCCAGAATCATCCACACTATTGCATTCTCAGTCACTGGGTATGGATGTGAAAGGTGGGCTGGGGAACAAGCTGACAGGAAGAAAACTGATGCCTTGAAACCCTTCTGCTGGTGGAGAGCTTTGGACTGACTGAAAGACAAACAAGCCCTAGAGCAAACTGAGCCAGAATTTTCCCAGAAAGCAGAAATGACAAAACTGAAGCTGTCCTACTTTGAGCAAATCATGAGAAGGCAAGACTCACTGGAGAAAGCAATCACACCTAAGAAATTCAACGGCAGAAGAAGAAGAGGAAGTCCAGCTAGGAAATGGGTAGAGTCTATAAAGGAAGCCATAGAGCTGAGCTTATAAAAGTTGAATGGGGCTGCCAAGGGCTGGACACTTTGGGCATTCATTCATAGGGTTGCCATATGTAAGAGATGACTTGATAGCCCATAACAACAGCAAATATTTAGAAATCGGGGAGAAAATTTTTGTCTCCCAGGTCATTGATACTCATCTGAAAGCTGTCATTTTCCAAAAAAAGGAATTATAAAGGAAGATTCCAGCATGAAACAGTCAAATTATAATGCCCCACACCAAAAGAAGATTATTTTTTCATTTAGGGCTAGACTGAGACAATGGATTCTTCTTTAACTACAGGTCACAAATAGGATAGTGTTACCAAACTCAGCCAGTCAACAGCTAGGGCAAACCCAGGTGGACCCCAGACTCAAGTCAAAAGGAGCCTGAAACGAGACTTAGAGCCAAAACCAGCTTTATTCTAGTGCACTATAGAATAAAGGGAGACAAAAGGGGACATTCAGCCCAAAGCAGTGTCTCAAAAGTTGCACCCCAGTACATGCGTTTTATACCCTAGGTAACCAATTAGGTCACCTAATACACATCTAATACATCGATACATCAATGTATGCACCCCCTCCTGTGCTGGAGAAAGAGTCCTTTCTTCTGTCAAGGACCAGACATTTCCCATGTCTATCTCTTATCTGCTCGAGATTCACACAGGCTTGCCATGTTCTTACTCCCTGCACATTTGCAACTTTCATGGCATCTAGTACCAGTTTCCACTGTCCCTTTGATTACTGTATTTGAAGTCAGGCTAGCATGTTAGCTGTGGGTTACACAAAGTTCATTTTGTTCTTATCCGCCCACCCTTTTGGGACAGTATAACTGGTGTTTTTGCTATGTGGCCTTCCTCTGACCAACTACTTTTGGGGTGTTTTGGGGTGCTGCAATTGGCAACAATAGCAAAGTTGGAACCCATTACTGCTGCCGTGAATGATCAGTTTGCTTATAGTAATTTTTACCTATTCAGTGTCTGTCAGTGGCTCTTAACCTTGCTATCCGTGTGCTATCTTCTTTAGCAGAGGTGGCACACCTGCATACAGCAATAGATGAGGAGCTGGGCAGGAGGAGGTCTTGCACCCATCCTTCCTGAGGGATCCTGTGAGCAGTTGGTTTGCCACCATGTCTACGCAGTGCTGGACTGGATGGAGTTTTGGCCTGATCCAAAACTTTCATCATGTTTGTACATTACTCATTGTTCCCGTTGCATTTTACAAATTGTTTACACTTTCTCTCCACACCTATGTATGCATGCACTGCCAAATGAAGCTAACACTTCATGCATCTAATGTGAAGTCTAGTCCAGAAAAAAATTGCTATAATAAGACTGTTGCTTTTTAAGGTGCTACACAGTTCAGTGCTTTTTCTGTACAAACTGTTCTTTTTCATGAGGAACTTGAAGGTAGGCTAGGCTTGGGGTGTTTTTCACAATCAGCTTTTAGGGAAAGGTTAGCCTGACTATTTGTTAAGGTTGTTCCTGTGCTTTCTGATTCACACTCAGTTAGGAGGCTAGATGTGTTCGCCAATAATGCTGTGAACCAGTTCACGTTTAAAGCAGCTTCCGGGTGTGAGCGCTGCAAGGACACATGGGGCTTTTGTGGTAGCACTTTGTGGAATCCAGCTGTGAGCAAGCACATAGATTGCTGTTTGGAGGCACCTATTCTTACACATGGCGACTCTGTGAGGGAAGCCCAGTTGCGAGTCCAGCAGCTGCCCCAGATGTTCCTGACGTCCTTGCATGGCAGCCCCCTGCAAGTGTGAATGCTTTTTAAGTGTAATTGTTATTTTGTGGGGGTTCACAATAAAGTGCATGGAAGACCTATATAGAAGTTATGTCTACTACATAATAACAGAACTATTAAATGAGCACAAACCACAGTGGCAAAGTAATAACTATATTTTGTGTCTCGCAGATATTTCCGACTGCTGGAAATGCTGGTCCCAAGGTTGAGTCCTAGATTAGCTGTGTCATATTTTCCCTAGAGAACATTCATTCTTTAGACTATGTGATTCATTCAAAATGCTTAATGCCATTCTATTTCTAAAGAACAGGCTTTTGGTACAGCTGAAATTCAGGAAGCAGGATTACTCATAGTAAAATGTGCTGAGAATTCATAAAAATAGAAGATGAGGTCAGTACAGGTTTCTAAATGACCGAACCTTATTTTCCAAGATGAACTGGCTCTTTGAAACCATGTCTAATTGATGCACCAGAAAGAAGTGACCAGCTAGTCTGGATTCCCCACTAGCTTCTAATAGGTTGCAGAGAAAGTGATGATGGAGTATCGTACCTTTAGATTTCATAAAACAAAAGAATGCATATTTTAGCTGTCCGTGAACTAAACAGTTGATGTACTTGTGGCCAAGCAGCATTACATACAGAAGGGTTCCTTTAATAAAAAGTTTCTTTTCACAGAGTTTCTTCTTACAAAGAGCATTCTGCATAGAAGGACAGAAGAAGAGTGAAGGGCTCGGTGAGCATCTTGGGATAGGTCAAGAGCTTAGGGCCACAAAGGGGCAGAGTTTGAGGAAATGCATTTTGGTGACCACACATTGGTGCAGGTTGTGGATGCTCTCAGAACTTGCTGCTAGAACTTGTTCTTGTTCTCAGGTCAAAGACTGCTTTTCTGCCTGGCTTCAAGAGTATCATTATTATCCTTACTTTTTAGTGTATCCCCTGCACAGTCAGCTTTGCAGGCATGCTCCCTGTGAATCCCTGTTTGGATCCTCCTCATCATGGCAACATGCTCACATGCCTCCTTCTCCTCTGTGGCATGGGCTGCTGGGGATTCAAGCAAGGGAAGGATCAATTATTAGGCCTCCTGAGGGAGCCACCCAGGCACACACCATCCTCCTGGGTGCTGGCTTTGCAAGTGAATTGTGAATTTTAAAGCAAGGGAGTGTAATTCCAGTGGCATATGCGACAAGACCAATGTACAGCAGCCCACTTCCCTGCCATTATAGTGCCTGGCCCACTACTATGGCATATGTGACCAGCCTTTGCACGGTGCCAGCCTCGGTTACTGGTATTTTACAGTCCTGTAGTATGAAATCTTTTTTTTTCTTTATTGCATTGTGACCGCAGTATTATTTCAGTGTGACAAGACTGTGTGCTATTGCATCAGTACAAGAGATTTCCATTAGCAAAACTGGTGTGGATTCCTCCCTTTTCCACCTTTACCTTGAGTGGCGTGGCTGAGAAAAGAGGGGAGCAGTCTTCCCTTACTGACCACCATCCAACAGGCTGGCATTCATATTAAAAATCAAAAGAAGAGCACCTGGGAGGAAACCTCCGTACACCGAAGGAAAAAGGGAAAAAAATCTGCGAAAATAAATTTTATTTTTTGACTTTTCAGTTTATCTCATTCCTGCATCTGTTTGGGAATTGCATTTTATTTTTTAAAGTTTGCATGACAATGCATATCTCTTTTAGGCTTATTTCTCCTAATTCACACATAATAAGCAATTTTGCCTAATATACATATTTTTGAAAACAAGCTTCCCTTATAGAAAGCCTTTTGAAATATACTTGCACTGATATGAACATGTGTGTGCATACTTTTCCCTTTAGATGTGCATTTTTGTACATGTTTCACTGAGGAATTGCATCACAAAATATGAAAGCCAACTGAACTTTGGTTTGTGAATAAGTTTGCAAATCTGTTGTTGGATGAGTTTGCATTAAAATGCAAACCAAACCAATTCTTTCCCATCCCTAAATAATCATAACATAGTTTATTATCAGGAACTAAACAATTTCAGGTCTTTTCTCTCTGACTTGTGCTTCAGAGCTGAGAAAAACGTACTCTCTTGCAAGAAGGATAGCCATTCTTCCTATTTCCAATGTTCAGACTGTACCATTCCCTCTGTAATCAAAGCAATGCCAGTAATACACAAGAGGGGAATACTGGATGGACTGGGGAAACCCAAGGTATGTCGACACACAATATCTCTTGAGGAAAAAAGGATGGGTTTGGCATACCCATTCTCTTTTTTAAGAGAAAAAAAACTGAACAGTACTGCAACAGTTCAATGAATCTTCTAATAGCAAATCTTACCATTGACTACCTTTTGGAAACAAAATACTGATACTCAAAAATAAGAGAGTGCTTTTTTTACATACATGGGCAAATGGCCAGGTACACAAAAGTGTTTTTGTTTGCAATTAAAACGGAAAATATCAGTTCCAGGACTTGCAGATCATTGATGGTGCTTGAGCTGGTACAGAAATTAAAAATGATGGGTTTGTTTACAGCCTGCCTTTTTTCTTGCAAGGAAGCCAAGGTGGTGTTAGATCTTGCATGGATTGAGACATATATATTGGCACATGCACATTTTATGCACTCCTGGGCTTTTGTCTGCCATCTTTGTAAAGCAATATAGCTTTAAAATGGCAATGCAAAATAGTTGCCTGGTGTGGGAGGGAGGGAGGGAGAAAAGAACCACATTTATTTATTTATACCCCACTTTTTCTTGCACTGAACTCAAAGTGGCTTGTATCATTCTCTTCCTCCTCCTCCTCAGTCTTATCCCCACAACAACAACCCTGTGACATAGGTTGGGCTGAGAGTCTGTGACTGGCCCAAAGCCACCCAGTTGGCTCCATGGCCAAGCAGGGACTAGAACCCGGATCACGTGAGTCCCAGTCCTACATTCTTAACCACTACACCACACTGTATCCAGATGCAGCCTTCCTATTCTCAGCCCAACACATGTGCACTGTACTTGGAGGTGAAGTGCAGTGCTGGATGAACTTAAAGATCCAGGTTCTTCCTAGCATCTGCATTTGGCCGCCTTATGGCAGCGGCAGCACAGGACCTGATGTGGACCTTGAGTCACCTGTATCTGAGACAAGGAAGCATTCACAGAAGGAATGTCCTTTGGGGCTTCCAATTTCTTCCCATGTCTTTTTTATTTACAAGGACAAACAGCTTGCTGGCCACTGCTTCCTTCACAGGGTTTTGTTGCACCTAGCTGGAAAGATATACCCAAAGTAACTGATCTCTCTAGAGTTAACTAGCCATAAATAGCCTCTGTAGTTGACATCTTTGCAAATATATCGTAATTGGCTGTAGGAGTAAATAGGTCCACCTGCTCCTAGTGGAAATGAAACTCGCAGATGACTGTTGCTTTGCTGTCATTCAGAGACAAACATTTTGGGCCATCCTGTGTTAACAGATGCATGAGATGCAGTAATTCCAAGGCAAACCATTCACCATTATTTCATGTGGGCAAACGCTCTACTAGCTTAACTTCTGCTTGTCAGAAAGCTGTGAATTTGTTTTATTTTAATTACAAAATTTTATATAGACCACTAAGGCAAAGCCTCATCCAGCTAAACTCTGTAAAAAAAATGAAAAATTTGAGTATAAAATACAGTGAGCTAGGATAGATCCAGTGTAGGATAACAGTTACAGTGTCTGGGTGGGACTTGGAGAATCCGCATTCTGGTCTTCAGGCCACAAGGCTCCGTGATTCTCAGTCTAACTTACTTCACAAAACTGTTTCGAGGATAAAAGGGAAAGGTTTATGGAAATTGCTTTGGAACCTTGCAAGAAAAAGAGTGTGCTACAAATATAAACAAACATAAATGTCATCAAGTATTTAAAACAGCAGCAACAATTAAAATATCATTAAAGACACAAGAAGGTTGTTGAAACTAGTGGCGACCCTAGATAAAGTATTATAGAACAGCACCTGGCATTATAAGGGTTGGGAGAAGCATTGCTAGCTTCAGATCTGATGTGCCAAGACAAGACGTGTGCTTGGTATGCCAAAGCAAGCACGGGTCTGTACAGGCATTCGGATGTGGTTTAGACGTGTGGCTGTAAACAAATGCTGAATTCTTTAATACATCTAGTCATTAATTACTAAGGTGCTGTTGCAAAGCACTCCAGGGGTGAGACAGAATGAACTTCCCTCACTTGAGAGAAAGCTACTCCTCTTTATTTCCTACTTCAAAGTCTCTCCCTGCCTGCAGCAAGAAATCTGGGATTCAAGGATGGGCCCCCTCCGAGAGACTTGCAAAGAGTAGCAGCACCCTCTGCTGGGCTGGACTTGTCCCAACGCAGCTGGAGCTTATCTATCCTCTTTTGGCTCGCATCTAAAGTACGTGCTGCACGTGGGAATCAGTCTACTTTATTTCAGGGGTGGGAAACTTCTCCCAGGAGCTTCTTCCCTCACCATTGGCAATGTTGGATGGGGGTTGTAGGCTGAAGCAGCTGGAGGGCCACACATTGACCCCCCCTCCCACTTTAAGTCTATTCCCAGCATTCAGGAGATGGGGGTTGAGGAGAGAGAGGATGGGGTGATCCAGCACCTCACAGCACAGTCTCAGATCAGGGTGCCTTGCAGCTGGTATCTGAGGCAAAATGTAAAGCTGTCCCTCCAAGGATGCCGGGTCCTTTTCTTCTCATGCCTGGCATTTGGACGTGGCCTCCATCTCTCTCTACAGCTTCCTGCACAGCTGCTGTTAACTGCTTACAGCTAAGCTTTGCCCTCCTTGAGCAGGAACCTCAAATCGCTCTTGGTTTCCACCTCTGTCTCTAGGACTTGAGTGGCACTCATCTTGTCTCTTTCACCCTGCTTTGGTCCCGGCATTCCCAGGCTCTTAGAAGCTGCAATAAGGTACTTATTACTGTCTGGCAATGCAAAGACCTCCCGGGGTATACACATCTTCACCAAATGATGGAAGAAGGTGAGGGAAGGAGCCAGTCAAACTTCATGGTGCCATAGTTGGGTTGCTGGAACTGAAAACTACCTTTCTCTTGTCCGTAGGAAGTGTGCATCCATCATAGACCGAGATCACCGTTTGCAGGAGCATAGTCTAGGAAATGAGCTGGATTATATAGGAGGAAATCTGAGGAATCTGGGATACAAGCCCAGAGGTCTTAGGGCAGGGTTGGGGGACCTCCAATTTCCAGCCTGTGAAGCCTCCCCATCTGACCCATTGAGTGCCTGCCCCCTGTCTAGAGCCTGTCTAGGACGCTGCTCCACCAAGAAAATGTGAGAAGCAGGAGAAGACAGTCCTTTGGAGAGCCACAGCCCATGGACCTGGAAGTGGTGCTTCCCAAGGGAATAGGTTTCTTTTCCCTGCTGTTCAGCTGTTTCCTGAGGAAGGGGTACCTGTGGGTCCATGGAGAAGGGCCCCAGCAGTATGATTGGTTTCTTAAGTCACCAGGCCAGGATGGTACTCACACTAGAGTTCTTAAGAACTCACATACTGAAATTTTAGATTGCCTGAAAAAATATGCAACATGTCCCTAAAATCAGCCTTTGTACCAGCGGAAAATGGTCAAAAAGGGGGATCTAGGATTTAGAAAATACCAAACGTTTTTGCTTAATATCTATTCTGGGTAAACTGTTGAAAAGATAATAGGCATATAGAAGGAGAAACCTTGCTGAAAAAATATCAACATGGCCTCTGCAAAGATAGTCTCCCTAACCTTTTAGAGAACTTTGAGAAAGTCAGCAAACAGGTAGATGAGATAATCCAGTAGATACTATTTACATGGAGTTCTAGAAGGCCTTTGATAAAGTCCCTTGCCAAAGACTGAGCAGTTATTGAATAAAAAGGGAAATTTTCTTATGAACCAGTAACTGGCTACAGAACAGTTGAAGTAAATCAGAAGGAATGAATGGCAAATTTCCCAATGGAAAGATGTAGAGTTGAGTCCCACAGCGTTCTGTGTTGGGACCAATGCTTTTGAACTCATTCATAAATGATCTAAAATTAAGAGTAAGGTGAATGCTGATTACACGAATTTATTAAGAGTGGTAAAAACAAGAAGAGACTGCTAAATGCTCCAGAGCAATCTGCCAAATTGGGAGAATGGGCATGCAAATAGCAAATGCACTTTAATGTAAATAAGTGTAAAGTGATGCATGTTGGTGCAAAGAAGTCCAACTTTATGTATCTACTGATGGGATCTGAGCTCATGTTGACTGTCCAATAAAGACATCTTGGGGTTATGAATATGTTGACCCAGTCTATTGCTGTAAAAAAGAAAAACTCCATGTTAGGTATAATTAGGAAAGGAACTGAAAATAAAGATGACACTATCATGCAGATGCATGGTGCAGCCTCACTTAGGATACTGTGCACAGTTCTGGTCACCACATTGTAAAAAAGAGAGGATATTATAGAGTTGGGAAAAGTGCAGAAAGAGTATCTAAAATGATTAAGGGGCTACTAAGGAAGGGGACTGCAGGTGGCGCAGTGGTTTAAACCGCTGTGCTGCTGGGCTGGTTGATCGAAAGGTTGCCGGTTCGAATCTGCACACGGGGTGAGCTCCCGTGCTCCGTCCCAGCTCCTGCCAACCTTGCAGTTCGAAAGCATGCAAATGCAAGTAGATGAAAAGGTACCACTTCGGTGGGCAGGTAACAGCGTTCCGTGCACTTCGGTGTCTAGTCATGCCGGCCACATGACCACGGAGACTGTCTGCGGACAAACGCTGGCTCCCTCGGCCAGGAAACGGAGATGAGCACCGCCCCCTAGAGTCAGGCATGACTGGACGTAACGTCAAGGGGAAACCTTTACCTTTACCTTTAAGGAAGGTTACAACATCTGGGACTTAGAGGAGGTGAGTAAGAGGAGGCATGATAGAGGTGTTCATGGTATAGAGAAAGTGGCTAAAGAGACATTTTCCCCTCTCTCATAATACTGGAATCCAAGGTCATCCCATGAAGCTGATTGGTGGACAGCTTCAGGATGGATAAAAGGAAGTACCTCTTCACACAAGACATGGCTAAACAATGCAGTTCACTTCCACAGGAGGTGGTGATGATGTTTTTAAATGGAGATCAGACAAATTCCAAGAGGATAAGGCTGTCAGTGACTACTAGTCCTGATGCCTATATGCTGCCACCAGCATTGGTATGCCAATGTACACCAGCTGCTGTCCTGTTTGTGGGTCTCCTGTGGGCAGCTGCTTGACCACTGTGTGAACAGAAAGCTGGACTCAATGGACCTTGGTCTGACACAGTTTGGCTCTTCTTATGTCCTCTGTGCTATTCAGCATCTACAGGAAGCCACTGGGAGAAGCCATTCAGAGGTATGGGTTGCAGTGTCACCAATAAACAGATGACATGCAGCTCACATTCCCATCTAGTCACCCCAAGAAGCTCGTGGAACTCTTGATTTGATGTCTGAAGGCAATTAAGGGTGCATGAGGGTGAAGAGGCTAAGCTCAATCCAGACCAAACAGGTGAGCTGAAGGTAGTGAAACTGACTAACCCGGCTGATGGTATGTGTAGGGTTGGGATGAACTCTTGTGGAATCCATCCTTCTAGCATTTGTGGACTTCCTCTTGTGCTTGGCCTGGTCTTGCAAAATGAGCAAGCCAAGAGGACGTCTGTGAACACTTGTGGAAAGAAGGCTGTGCAACAGGCAACCTTCTTCCGCATCACATGCAGCAGCAATTGTGCAGGCCTCCATTCCTGGTGAGCCCCGTGTAACCAACCTTCCTCCTTGTCAAGAGCAGCCATACAAACGGCTCCTACGCATGGTACAGAAGAAGGATGCTGCTAGCAGTCATATGGGGCTCCATTTCTTAGGTTCTTAGAAACATTTTCACACAAGGTTTGAGAGATGTTTTCCAGCCTCTCTCCCAGGGTTTCCATGCATTGCTTTCAAGGTGTTTGCAGAATGACTGCTTTATAATCTGCTCCAGAATGTTGCCAGGGATTGATGTCAGACTGACTGGTCTGCAGTTCCCAGGTTGTTCTTCTTTTTCTTTCTTGAAGATGGGGACATTAGCTCTCCTCCAGTCATCTGGCACTTCCCCTGTCCTCCATGATGTCCCAAAGTTAATAGACAGCGGTTCTGCAAGTTCTTTTGCCAGCTCCTTTATGACTCCAGAGTGCAGTTCATTGGGTCCTGGAGACTTTGACTCATTCAGCCCTTTTAAATGATCCTTATCTATTTGCCTATAAATCTTGAGCTGCCATCCTGTTCCTTCACCTTGTATGTCTCCTTCATCAAGAAAGTAATAGATCCTCTTTTGGCAGAAGACTGAGCCAAAGTAGGAATTGAGCATGTCTGCCTTTTGTCATCTGTTATCAATTTACCACCCACACTGAGTAGTTGGACGCCCATTTCTTTCCTCTGTCTTTTACTTTGGACATATCTGAAGAAGTCTTTTTGGCTGCTTTTAGCATCCCTCATTAGCCTCAGTTCATTCCTAGCTTTAGCCTTCCTGGTAATTTCCCTGCAATTCTGTCTTACTTGCCTGTATTCCCTCTGTAGCTTGGCCTTCCTTCCTATGCATGTCCTTTTTTGTTTTCAGATAAACTCTAAACCTTTTGTGAAGCCACATGGGCTTCTTCTGTTCTCTTCTACCCTTTTTCCTTGTTGGAATTGTTTGTAATTATGCCTTTAGAATTTCATTAAAAAGAAATTCCCATCCATCTTGGACTCCTTTTCTTATTGCCATAGGACTTTACTTATCATTGCTCTGAACTTATTAGAATTGACTTTCCTAAAAGCCAGAGTACACGTTTTGCTGCATTTGACTTCTGATTTTTTACAATCAAGAATTTAAATATGGCACGGTCACTTTCCCCCAGAGTTCCCATAATTGCCACTTCGTTCACTAGGTCTCCCCTGCCGTTTACTATCAAGTCAAGGACAGCCCTTCCTCTTGTTCCTTCCTTCACTTCCTGTTGGAGGTAGTGATCAGCAACACATGTTAGGAAGAAGGACCGTGTTAGGCAACATTTGTCTCCTAATATATATTGGGGAAACTGAAGTCCCCATAACCACAACATGATGCCGCCTTGCAACGCCAGCAATTTGCTTTTCAACAGTTTCTTCTTTGTCTTCTCCTTGACTAGGTGGTCAATAATAGATTTCAACCACTGTCCTCTTATTCTTTGCTCCATTTATTTTAACCATCTGCTTGTATTTCTGTGCAGAAATAAGTAATTATAGTGTGACTCTGCCTCCCTTTGTTCCTTCTGGTTTGTTTTGTTTTGAAAAGGTATGTCCTTCAAGAGTTGAAATCCAGTCATGGGAGTTTTCCCACCAAGTTTAGGTTACAGCTATCAGGTTGCATGTACCCTCTTGTATTAAAGAGTCCAAATTCATGCTCTTTTTTCCATACTCTGGGCACTAGTATGCACTGAAGACCACACGCTTTATACTCTAGCTTTCTTCCTACATTTTTGGAAGACTATTACTGGGTACTGTTAGAGCTGCTCTCTCTGTTGTGGTCCATAAGCCTTTGTCTGTGGTTACACCCATGTGTACTTCTCCCTTCCTTGTAGGATTCAGTTTAAAGCCCTCCCGATAAACTTCTTCACTGCTGTGGCCAAACACATTCTTTCCAGTCCTTGTAAGCTGCAACAAATCCCTTGCTAGCAGTCCATCTTCTAGACCTGCGGTCCCAGAATCTAAATCTCTCATGTCACTACCACCTTTGTGGCCAGGCACTCACATGGAATATTTGTCTTTCCTGTCTATTCCTCTTCCAAGAACTGGAAGGATTGAAGGGTGCCAAAGTTCTTGACTTTCCTCCCTAAACCTTCAAAGTCTGATGTGATTTCTTCAAAACTCTGCTTGAGAATGCCATTTGTTCCCACATGTATAAGAAGGAAGGGATACATACCAGTGGGCTGTGTGAGTCTCAGCAATCTTTCAGTTATATTGCTAATCTGTCCTCCAGAGAGACAGCGTACCTGACGAGTCCACAGGTCTTCCTGGCATGCATGTGCTTCCATCCCATGCGAAAGGGCATCTCCCACAATTAACACTCTTCTCTTCTTGCTCTGGCAAAGCTTGGTAGTATTACCATTACTTGGCTGACCCTTAACCTCTTGTTCAGTCTTGCACAGGATGTCTTGCAGTTCTTCCACAGCAGGCTCATCCCCAAGTAACTGAAAGTGGTTCAAGAGTTCCACTACTTCCAGTGATGCAGAATATCTTCTAGTTCTTCTGGACCTATAATTCTTTTCCAGGGAGCTCCCTCATTTTCCCTTCCCTCGGGATTTTCTTATTCCACCTCAGCTTGCTTTTGCAATTCTAGCTTCTGTAGTACTCCTAGCTGAGGCTAAAAACTTCTCTGAATCTTCTTTGAATACCTGCTCAACTTTTCTTCTGAAAGGGTTACTAGTTTGCACTTTTTGCATGTGTAGGCCATGTTGCCCTCAAGAAGGAATACAAACATTACACAGACATTGCAGGTTGCCACCACTGGGAAGTCTTTTCAGTCCATTCTTTCAGCTACCTTTTTGATTGTACCTCGTCAGACCCGTTGCAACAACCTTTGCTATCTCCTGCCTTCATTAAAGGCTAACAACACAATCCTACCAGTAGATGGGAGAGTGTTACAAGGAAGAAAACAAAGGGAGCAGGGGGACTAAAAGGAAAAGAAGAAGAGAAAGAAAAAAATGTTAGGAAGTTCCTTCTCGACCTCCCCCACTGAACTCCACCGCCAAACTCCTGATTGCTCCTATCAATTGCTAATCCACCACTGTTGAAAAATAAATTTTGCAATGAAATATGGGTTTTGCAAGGATTAAAAAACAGAATAGAAGGGGCTTTTAAAACTTGCTTTGCCTAACCAATGTGATTTCCTGAACTAGCAGTGGTAACCCCACTTCCTGTGCTGGGTGTAAGAAGCAAGTGACATGTTCTTTACTTATCATTAAGTATCCACAATGGTTGTTGGGTGGAGAGTGAGCCTCCTTTGCTCTCTGCTTCTCTGTGATGTGACCGGGACTGGTAAGCAACTTTTATATTCTTTCTACAGTATTTGCATAAGGGTATTTAGTGATATTAGGCACAAGCAGCATTATTTTCCTAAAGTCAAAAATTCTGTTAGGGATTGTGTAGGTGCTGCATTTTCACTTCTAAATCTGAAGGGGGGTTCACAAATCAATCATTTAAGCAAGGAGCGGCTATGGCAAGCTGGCCTGGTAACAGCTGAATCAACTGCAGTTTGCATCTTAAAAAGACATGTTCAAGATGTTTAGGACCCCGAGGGCGTGGAATGGGCTTCCACGGGAGGTCGTTGAGGCCCCATCAGTGAGGGTGTTCAAAGACAGGCTGGACATGCACATGGTGGGCATGTCATGAGCGGAGCCGGCTGGTGCCGGAGGTCAGACTAGATGGCCCGGGAGGCCCCTTCTGACTCGCTCTGTTTCTATGTTTCTATGTTTCTAAGATACCACCTGTTCTTACTATTGCCATTCCTTCGCTTCTGCCAGCACCCTGCATCACACAAGTTTAGCAGGTAGAATTTCTTCTCACAGTATCTCCATGTAAGGAAAAGCTTCACCTGCTAAATAGCTGCCAGATTGTTCTTAAAGGACAGGGCAGAACACAAAATCTTTTCAGATTCTCTTTATATGGAGGATAAAAGGCAAGTGTGTGCTACTTGATGAACTGGTATCGCTACTTGATGAACTTGTATCACCCCCTTTCTATTGCATTTTCCATTGAGAGGGGTGAAGGCAAGGAGGGGAGTTAAAAATAAGATTTGGTATGGCTTTAGGCATTAAAAAGTATATTTAAAATAACCAGCAATTTTAATTTTTTTTTAAAGAGGGGCACTGAATACTGTTAACACTTGCAGTGAGACACCCACCAAATAGGGATGATGCAATGGAACCATGGCCTGCCGTGCCATTTAGCACTCTGGATGGTGAGACTTCCAGCGAAAGAGAAGAACACAGGAGACAAGCAACTGACCAACTGTTGGCCATTATGGGTGCGAATACAAAGCGTGATAACGTGGTTTGAACATGCACTCACAACTCAGGGCAGAGACATGTTCAAACCGCTTCCCCTGCAAACTGGTTCATGTGCGGTAACAGCCCATCTGAGGCTAAACACCCCAGGGGTTGACTCCAGACCCCAAACTAGGGCTTGTCTCTCCCCTGGCTTGTCCTCGTAATAAACAAACAAAAATGGTGCCACTGCATTGTTTAGCTTCTCCTGGTAGGATGAATTAAGTGGAAGTGACTGAATCATGTGGACTAGCATGCTGGCTCATTCATGACAATCCAGGAATTTTAACTTAACTCATCTTCTTGCCACCTAAGCATATACATAAATATGGGTCCCATTCTTCTTACCCTATTTCAAGCTTATGTCCCTCCTGCTTTAGTATTTAGCATAGTTGAGGTTAGGCAACAATTTCAGTATTTATGTATTTATAGGTACTGAAAAAATAAGAAGTCAAATATGAAAGTTTACTGCGTGTAGTTTTGTTAGTTAGCTTTTGCAGGCCACACTAGGAGCTGCATTACTCGATTTCTGTGGCCTTGCTCAACCGGTACTTTTAGCCAGCACCTAATGAATATGAATATCTGAACCAGCCCAGGCTGGTTAAGAGACAAAAATGGCCTGCTTTTTGTACCATGAGTTATTTCGACAGTACTTTCTAATGGCAATCAACTAGGAGTCCAAAGCTTTATCAGCTGCAGGATGCATGACCAGCTTACACAGGCCACTATCTGACTCATCATTTAAAAACATAGCCTTTTCCACTTGTGCACAATTTTGTAATGTCGTTTTAACACTCTCTACAGAGTCTTGGGCAATTTCAGAATGGCATTAAACAACAGAAGGGTTTTCAACTGTGAAAGAAAGCAAGAAGCAGTTGATTCTTCCTCTCATTGCATCGGCTCTGTTTGTTCTTTCTAGGTTCATCAGATAGCCATTTGTTTGCTAAACCAACAGATAGGTAACAAGTGACATTTGTATCAGGAGTGTTTCAAACCAATGAGGGGAAGCAAGCTAGCACCATCTGGACCAAATTTGTCTGATAAAGAAGTTTTGTCTGGCTTTCCATTGCCCAACACATCTGAAAGCTACCAGGCTTAAGAAGCCTGGGATGCACTAAACATGAACAACACAGAATTGGCAAAATTGTGCAAAATTGTGGCAAGGTTGTACAACAGTGTCATTAAGAGGAGAAAATGTTTTTCAAAATTAGGAAAGCAAGGAAGAGTCTCTACCTGAATGCTGCAATGCTTTGGGGGATGATATGCAATACAGAGGCAGTGTGACAACACGTGCCCAATAAATAAATATTAAGCACTTACATGGAGATGGTACTAGCTTACATTGACTACCCACAAGGACTTAGACTGTAGGACAAAATATATTTGAAGTTGGCTGTCTCTTTTCTTTTAATTGGAGTTGCACTTTTGGAAGAAAGAATGGGTCATAAATTAATTTTAACAGGATCTGGGAGGCAACTTCACTGGGGAGAATTAACTGGCTGGGGAATTACGGGCAGTGATTGATCTTCTGGAGCTAAGATTCACCTCTCCCTTGTACTCAGGACCTGCCCTTGAACAAGTCACTTGTCTTTGCCTTCTGTAAAATTTAGTTCCAGCTGAAAAGTATTTCATCAGATAAGTGGGCAGCATTCATAGAAGTATAGCTTTCAGATCATGTGAAAAACTGGTTCCCCTCCATGCAGCACTAGTTAGGCCCCACCTAGAGTACTGTGTCCACTTCTGGGCTCCACACATCAAGAAAGATGCAGGCAAACTGCAAAAAGCTCAGAGGAGGGCAACACAGAGGTCCAGGAACTGGAAACAAAGCCCTGTGAGGAGAGATTGAGAGAGCTGGTCATGCTGAACCTGGAGAAGAGAACATTGAGGGGAGACATGATAACTTCATTCAAGTACTTGCAAGGTTGTCACACTGAGGAGGGCCAGAATCTCTTCTCAATCATCGCAGACTGCAGGACACGGAATAATCAGTTACAAGAAACCACATTCTGACGAGACATCAGGAATTTTTTCCTGTTAGAGCAGGACAGCAATGGAACCAGTGACCAAGGGAGATGGGGGACTATCGCACCCTGCAGGTATTCAACAAGCAATTGAACAGCCCTCTGTCAGGGGTGCTTTAACTTGGGGCCCTGCATTGAGGAGGCAGTTGGACTCGATGGCATTATAGGCCCCCTCCAATTTTTTTATGATTCGATGATTCTAAGTGCTTTGAAGTCAGTGTCTCAATTTCAGCTCTGACCTACTCAGTGTTTGGCTTTGGGCAAGTCACTTGTTGCCTCCATCTGGTCTGGCACTCAGGACCAAACTGAGGATTTGATCCAGGATCAACCTTATGCAGGAGGAAGGCAATGCCTGTGGGAGGAAGGATTCTGTTCATGGAAAGTCCCTTCACCTGATTTTGGCGGGTTCCCCCTCCCCCACACATGTGACAGCTTTCTCCCTTCAGCAGGGTCTTCTGACTCAAAATAACATTTTCAAGGGGCTGAGGGGGCTGGCATAGGAAAGTGGCAGTGAAATAGTTCACTTTTTCCAGTGCACAGTTTTGTCCTAAATCAAAACCCAGCTCTGTGTCTTTATATTTAACATGCTGGTTTTTAAAAATTGCAGACAGCACCACTGGGGAACTGATAATTATTGTGCTTGCTGCAGGTATGAAGCGAAAATGTAATCCTTTCCTTTCTTCCCAGGGCTCCCCAGGGAAATCCCTCCTCTGAAGCATCTGTTTAGCTTGAGAGGAGATCCCTGACATATGTAGAAAAAGAAAACCTGGACTTTAAAGATGCTTTAATATTGTGTCAGGCTTGGTCTCTGTTTCAAGCCCAGACCAACCATACAACACCAGGAAGGTTACACCTTCCTGTCATGTATTCCTAGCATCTTATGATGCTTGTGAGATAAACTGCCTCTCAACTCTGAAAGCAGAGCCATCCATGCAGCTTGGATGAAGCAAGTATGAGGAGCCCTGGGTGGATGAGCTGAGGACAAGTGTGATGAACTTGCCCAGGTGGGTGGAGCTTATATGGTACCCCAACATTTGGGAAGCACCAGCCATCCCTAATCACAACAGCACATCGTATGGCTCCACTCTGTAGAAATAATCAGAGTCACGTGCGAAAGCTATATGAGACTTCATAGCTATTTCGTGAATTAAGCTTAAGAATTTACTGATACACAAGGGAATACATCTCGTGCAGTGCTGTATATTTGCCCACAGGCTGAAGTTTCTAAAGTACTGCCCATTTGTGAATTGTTGTCTTTGTTCAGGTATAAAAGGCCAGTTGCCCGATTCAAATATTCAGCCTGGAGTTCCTGTCCATGTCAAGACCAATGACCCAGGAGTTCAAAAAGCTGCCAGGTTTGGTGTCTACAGATACAATAACAGTTCAAATGACATATTCCTATTCAAAGAATCTTGCATAAACAACGCCACGATACAGGTAAGAAATCATCCAGATGTTTGCAGCCACAAATGTGCGGCACATATTCTTTACAGCACAAGCAAAATCCCATTTGCACATTTTATGCCAACGAAAGATGGCACATTCCTGCAAGAAAGGTCAAGCTACAGCCTCCATTTGTATTATCATTCCAGTTCTAACATGAATGGTGGCAAAACAAGCGCTTGCTTACAGTTTGGTTCAGCTGTTGTTGTTGTGTTGATGGCTAAACACTCCATGGGGAGGCCAGGTATTTCCAAGGTATGCGTAATTACTTGAGATAAATCTGCAGCTGGAACTTTGCTCCAAAGCTCCGCAGTATTGAGCTGGAGACAGTTGCTTTTCAGAAAATTAGAGATGGTATGATAGTGATGCAGCAAAGCAACTTTTAGCCCCCAGCCATGATGTTCTTGTTGCAGTGTTACAATCCTGTATATTATTTCAGTCATGAAGAAGCGCATGGCTTGCATTAGTCTTGTCCCTCTGGTGCTACAATTTCATGCTTCTGTACTTCACCCACTTTTTGACTTGTTGGAAAAAAACAAACCAATACCTGTTTGCCAATCATGATGAAAACAAAATACTCTTGAGTATGTACAGTTCCATATTTTAAGCTTAACTGCAGGCATAAAATGTAGTTTGGTTTTGCAGCCCTGATGCTGAACACATTTACTTCAGAAAAGAAACACTATTTGGCTGTGGAAAAGGATCATGCATTTTATAAATAAGAAAAAACTGAGGATCTGTAACTATATATACCTGCTTGCCCTAATCATCTGAGTATAAACAGGGAAAAAGAAGCAAGAAAGACACAGGAACATGCATATGCTGGTCCTATTTGCTGCTGAGTGGAACTCTTACCCGCCTCCAAGATGTCGATCCTTTTATCTGTGGTCAAAGAGATTTTACAGTTTTTACAAAGCCTGAGAACAGCGATAACTGTGTTTTCAATATACATATTACAGGCACTAATATGTCTGTCATATTACCCTTTGGAAAATCTTGTATTTGTTCCTGGATTCAAATATTTACTAAGCTCCCTGCATCCTCTCCACTTTGTTCTTACTGTGGACTGTTTAATGAAGTAGCAACTGCTTTTTCTAGGTAGTGAAAGGGCTGAAATACAGACTTGATGTTGATATCCGCCGGACAGTGTGCAGGAAAAGGGTACAACCTGACTTGGACCAATGTGATTTCCAGAGAAACAAGACACTGAGACAAGTAAAATGTGTTTGGATTTCTGGTTTTCTTACAATTCTGCATTTAATAGGATATATTGCACTGCCCTGATAGATGACTTTTCTGTGCCTGGCTTTATATTTGCCAATATGTACAATTTTACTTTTATTTTTTAATAAAGTATACTTCTATTTTTAATTAATAACTCAAGCAAAAATCACAAAGTCCTGTAGCACTTTAAAGACTAATCAGATCACTTTGACCTAAGTTTCATGGACAAGAGTCCACTTCCTGAATTATTTTTGTCAGTTATTGTCATCTACATAGGTATAGAAAGGAGAATTGGTAAAGCCTGAAATACATGAGTCTGCAACAATTTAATTAGATCTCAAATGCATGCAAAATAACCACAGTGACCAATACAAATCATATTTTGCATACTTTTAGGAAACAATACTATGCAGATTTATAGGAATTATAATAAGTCCCAGGATTCCAACAATTCCCCAGCCAGCATGTTGGGAGATGTAAGATTTCTTTCTATCTAAACCTGCATAGGAGGAATATTTTTTTTCTATACCACCAATTATATTGCTTAAACTCTAGTTGCATTGTCCAACTGCATTTTGCAACCATCTGGTCCCACTTCGTTATAGCCTGCTCGCTCACTCGCTCGCTCGCTCTCTCTCTCTCTCATCCTGACAAACACAGAGCCTATGCTGAGGATAATAATGAATCCAATAAAATGAATCTAGTCCACAGAAGCATATCTCATGATAAATGTGATAGCCTTTAAGATGCTGCAGGACTCTTCACTGTTTTACCAGTAACAGATGAACATGGCTAGCTCTCTGGAAATTATAACAAGGAATTTAGAACACGCACACGTGTAATGTAGAGATAAGTGTTGCACAGAACAGATTTCCAAAGTTTGAGAAATACTTTCCATATTGACCAGAGAACTCATGCATGCTGCAAAGGCTCCTCTGCTGTGCTAGTGTGTCTACTCTGCTGGTGCAGGATAGTGGCTAAGCCAGCTGTATCCTATATTGTCCTGTACAAGACAGAAAGCACATCCCAGGATACAACACTCTCTCCCATGGCTGCACCTAGCAGGTGGGCAGGCTGACTCGGCAAAGCTTGTCAGTCATGCCTGTTCTTCCCATTTTAGAATCCCTCATAAGCTTCCAAGGATAAGCATCCTGCCCTTGATATCCCTGGATATAGTCTGAAAACCATATTGTCCTAAAGAATTGTGTCTAGCATGAGGATTGCTCATGTTGAGAAAAGCTCACCCAGTGTCAGTTGAAAGCATATTTCAGAACAGGAAGTAATACCATTTCAAAATGCAGTTCAATTGTGGTGGGGATCACTTTTAATTTTCCTGGAAGTAAGAAACCTCCTTTGCATATAGTAAACAGGCAAACATCACACCAGAAAAATGACTACAACAGTTCTTTCCAGCAGAGTCCCTGATGTGCTAATTTATTACATGCAAGGATATTGGGAACATTTAAAAACCCTACCTCCTATCTGCACTCTAAAGGAATTCAGTTCTACCTCCTCTGCCTCCCACTTAATTCTGAGTAATATCTAGAATGGCTTTGATGCTCCCTTCTCAAATTACCAGTACAGCCTGAGCTAACATGAGATGCCTGGCGTAAGGACACAGTGGAAAATTTAAAATGGCAGCCTGGAGGTGCTATGGTTAGGCAGGCCCATGGCCCCTTGGGACCATTGATGCTGAATGGGCCACAAAGGTGTCTTTGCTGAGTGAGTGCCTCTTCAGCACCGGAACTTACCCTGGTTGCTCCCATGTGGTTCGGACATCATCTTACCAAAGAGGCACAACATAGCCACTAAGTTCTTTTGCTTTTGAAAAGGGAAATGGATCTTCTTTTATGATACAAAACCTTTTTGTATAGGTGGGCTTTCCCCACTTGGTATTGTATGGTGTAACTGGCGGGAGAACATACTCTAGCAAGAAAGCCAGGGTGTTACAGCAAACCATTTTTTCACACTGGGCATGAAGCTTATGTAGGACAGGAGTTACACGTTATAGCAATTGTAGCCACATCTCCTTACATTAGGGTTACTCAAGAGGAAGCCAGAACAATTGTTGTTTTTTTTTTGGAGAGATGTTCAAAATTGTGAAGAAGTTAGGACACATGGCAGTTTCCTGGGTTTCCACTTTGGTCTAATTTGGTCTCTCTCTCTCTCTCTTTCTCTCTCCCCACCCAGAAATTCAGATGCTATTTTGAAGTGTGGCTTATACCTTGGTTACAGAGAATCCAAGTTCCAGTCTCTCTCTGTCAGTGACCTCCCCTCAAAAAAGGTTATGAGCTCATCTTATTTGTTCTCTATTAATTGTCCAATGACCAATATCAATAAACACACTGGACTGTAAATAACTGTAGACTCTTTACTTTTATCTGGTGATCACTAACTAAATCTGGCCTCATTATGCTAGCATGTGTAATCCTGATTTCCTCACAAATTTTGTTATGGGTAAAATATAGACAAATGGGGTGGTTTAGGGGAGGAGAAGAATGTGAGATGCCCTAAATTTAGTGGGAACAGCCATGCCAGATTAGACAAAGGGCCTCACATACATACATGTATGACCACATTTGTCATTCTGATGCCCATTCTTTCAGTTTGGAGACATCTTCTGGAGCTGTTTGCTGTCCCATTTTATTTTAACAACCACAAATAACTTGGTGCCATCAACAATCTTGGTCTCCTCACTGCTTACTCCATCTCCAGATCATTTATGCATTAAAAAGCACTGGTAAGGTAAAGGTAAAGGTTTCCCCTTGACGTTACGTCCAGTCATGCCTGACTCTAGGGGGCGGTGCTCATCTCCATTTCCTAGCCGAGGGAGCCAGCGTTTGTCCGCAGACAGTCTCCATGGTCATGTGGCCGGCATGACTAAAGACCGAAGTGCACGGAACGCTGTTACCTGCCCACCAAAGTGGTACCTTTTTATCTACTTGCATTTGCATGCTTTCGAACTGCAAGGTTGGCAAGAGCTGGGCCAGCGCACGGCAGCTCACCCCCTTGTGCAGATTCGAACCGGTGACTTTTCAACCAACCAGCCCAGCAGCACAGCGGTTTAAACCACTGCGCCACCTGCAGTCCCTAAAAAGCACTGGTACCAGTAGAGATTCTTGGGGAACTTCACTACTTCCATATCTCATGTGGCTTTATTCCCACTCTCTGCTTTTGGTTCTTTAATCAACTACTAATCCAAAAGAGAAGCTCTTCTCTTGTCCCATAGGGGCTAAATTTTGACAAGAGTCTTTGTTGAGAGTCTCTATCAAAAGGTTTTTGACAAAGTCTAAGTAAGCAATGTCTACTCATTGGATCACATGTATCTGCATGCTTGTTGATACATGTGAAGAATTCTAAAATGTTAAGACAGGATTTACCCTGACAGGAACCTTGTTCTTCTGCAAGACTTCTGTGTGCTCAATAACTTTATCTTTAATAACACTTGCCACTAATTTATCTGGAACAGATGATAAGCTGATTTCCCCCTGCATCCCTTTATAAAAATTAGCCTTGGCCACTTTCCAGTCCTCCGATTAAAAATAAAAATTCTTAGGAACATGTGATATCATTAAAGTAGAAAATCAGCAATTTCACATCGGTGTTCTTTAGGATCTCCCAGGCAAATACCATCCCCTCCTACTACTTTAGTAGAAAACTCCACCAGCTGCTCATTCCTGCCTGCATACTAGACCCTCGTAGATGAAAGTTGCAATGCTCTGTATTATATTTTTGAAAGAGAAACTAAGCAAGTGTATTGGCAGGCCAGAAAGGACTCCCATATACAGGTAAACCTGCAACAGAAACTATTAGCCCTTGCTACCGGATTCTGTACCATCCAAACATTTCACACATGAAAAGAAGCATGCTTATAATGGAAACCTGAAACAGAAAAGAATGGAAAATACGGGTTAGTCACGAGAATGATATTCGAGGCCCCTCAAATGCTGATGTCAGATGCTTCCCGAACTGAGCGCTGAAGGAAAAGTCTGGACGCGAGCTGCAAAAAACAAAAGTTCCTGCAGACCAAAGCATTCAACCCCAGTTCCCCGGGTTGATTTCCCTCCTTTGAAGCGCGATTACAGGGAAAGGGACAGGGAAAGGGAAAGGGAAAGGGAAAGTCAAGCATGCCTTGAGCGACCATTCCTGGGAAAACGGGGCGTCTCGCTGCTTTAACGTAGCGGAGCCCACGGCGCAATTAGACGCCGCGGAACAGAAACACAGCGCCAACCCAGCCCAGCCGTGGGAGACGGAGCGCCCCCACAGGTTCCGCCCCCAAAGCGCCTCGGGAGCAACATTTCCGAGCAGGCAGAGCACTTCATTTGCATCTCCGCCCCTCCCAGGCGTCCGCGGCTCCCTTCGCCGCCCGTCCGGGAGAGTGGCTGGCGGCGCGGCCAACCAGAGGCGGGAGAAGGGCTGCCGCCGGGCGGGGCGAGGCCCCGGAGTGGCCCGCCCCCCGGCTGCGCGCGCCTCGGGCGGCGAGCGCGGCGGCTCCTGGAGCGCCGGGCGAGGGGCGTGGGGAGGGCGGGATGCGGCTGCTGCGGCCGCGGCTTCGTGTCGCCACAGCCCTGCTCTTTCCTGCCCGGCGAGCCACCGCCATGGCGCAGCTCCGCGGCGCTTCCTCGTCCGCCGCGGCCTTCGACTATCTCGTGCTGGGGGGCGGCTCGGGCGGGCTGGCCAGTGCTCGGCGCGCGGCGGAGCTCGGCGCGCGGGTGGCCGTGGTCGAAAGAGGGCCGCTCGGGGGCACCTGCGTGAGTCGTGGGGCGGGGGCGGGAGGGAGCGGCGCGCCTCCCTTTGCGCGCTTCTTGAGCGAGCGAGTCCTCTGGAAGGGCCTTGGACTTCGTTTGGCAGGGAGGGACTCTGCGTTAGCCCGCTGCACCACCAGTAGCGCGGAGCCTGGTGGCACCTTAGCGCGCAATCCTGTACCTCCTCAGTCAAATCCTCCAACCCTGAGCTTTCCGCAGCCAGCAGGAGGAAGAATGGAAAGTGGCTGTCGGCTGAACGCTGGGAGTTGTAGGACCCCTTTCTGTGTAAACGTGCAGCCTTAAAAAAACTGACACATTTATGATATAAGCTTTTGTGGATATTGCTTGCAACGTGAGATGGATAAATTCCACGCGATGAAGAGGCTTGCGTCCAGGAAACTTTATGCCAGGACAAATGTGCTAGTCTTTAAGTCCAGAAAAATACTGGTTTTCCCCCCCGTATGGACTGATGCTTCGTGATACAATTTTTGCTGCATAGGATGACCAAATGCAAGGGCCGTGATAGTAAGAACAATAATCTGATTTTTATTGGCTTTCTGACATGAGTTGCCTCTCTTCTTGCCTCCCTCTTCCTGTTTGGGAGGAAGGAGAATAGAATGAGTACATGAGAGGGGTGCCAGCCTCTTCTGTAGAAATGATGATTTGCATTTCAGGAAATGCTGTGCAGCTTTAGGATTCAGATAGGTTGAGAAAGAGAGACTAAATAGTATTAATTTAGTCTTTCCTGGCAGCCGCTTTCTATTTCTTCCCCATGGTGGCTGAGAATGCTGGAAGTTTTAGAATTTTTTCCTGTCTAAACATGACTGCAATTGCACCCTAAATTTTGCATCTACTGAAAGCTGCTGTTCCATTATTGTTAGATGGGAACAAAAATGGTTTGTTTATTTCTTAGAGCTCTGTATCACCCTTTAACAAAAGTTCTCTGTTGTAAACACTTGCATTTAACAGAAAAGTTGCATTTCTTGGTGATACGGACTTGTCTGTATTTAGGATTTTGGCTCTGAGGGCGTTTCATGTGTGAATGACACCCAGTAGAGTTTGCCCTCACTGTAATGTCCTTTTACATTTTTTCATTGGAACGAATGGCAACTGTTAAACTTAGATGAACAAAGTGAAGGGGAGGTGTCCATGTGGGGACACTGCAAGGTTGGGAACTAAACTTACTTCCCATAATTATTTTTGCTATGGAAAATATGGAAGCAATTTAGTCTGCTTTTTAATGCATATTTATTTAAATTATGTTTATCCCACTGTTCAACCAAGAAGGCTTCTGGAGCAGTTTGCATATAATCAGTAAAATACGACACTGCAGCTTGTAAACTAAAGAAATGACATGAAAGGGTAAAGGAATGGGAAGAGAAATGAAGGAGAAAAGATTGTTCAACAGGACTGGTGGAATGAATGGCCTCATTTCCCAGTCATCCTGGGCCCTTTCTTTGCCCCTTTTACTTCTCTATAGCACTATCAGTGGGTATTGCACTTTATTAAGCCAAAAAAAAAATAAAAAAAATCCCTATTTTCAAGGAACTTGTACCCTTTATTTCAGCAATGGAGGCGACAAGAGTAGCGATTTAATAATCATGAATTATTTGTGTGTATTGCAGTATTTTGACTTTATTTCTTATGTAACCAAAATTCTGGCAATAATTAATAATAACTTGCTGTTATACAAAACAATAAAATGCAGTGCCAGACCTAAATTAATACAGAATTTAGTGTACAGAACTATTAATTCACAACATAAGTGATTCTTGAACAGTTTGGGATCCAGTACTCAGACATCCATTATCTGTATTATCTCAGACATCCTTACAACATTTTAAGGTCGATGACTTGTAATAACCATATTACAAGGAATTGTACTGTGCAGATAAGGGAGAAGATCAAGGCACTGACTTGCTTATGGGAGTCTTAAACTGCACGATTTCCAGCTTAGATTAACTGCTATGTTATAACAGAACTTTAATAGTTTCACAGAAGAGGGAATTTGGGCATGTGCAACTTGTCACACTAAGATGCCTTTTCTTCAGAGCTGTTAGAAGTACAGGATACTTCATCTCAAGTGGTTTCTGTGTTTAGGACACTTGCTTGTAGTATACTTTTGTATATGGAGCAGGGAGGCCTGCTACCCTCCAAGGGGCCACCTCATAAAAAGTAGGTGAAATGCTTGCTAATGTCTTTTGTAGAAAGGCTGTTGTAGCTTTAAGATTTACCCAGCAGACAAAAGTTCAGCGCAGTTTCTAATAATTGGTATGCCATGAAAAACATTGCCAGGCAGGTGTTAAAGGCAAGTGAGTCTCCCCTTCTGCCGTCCTTGGGTCATTTTGTTTGGAGGTAAGAGTAGGGCCATTGATAAGCTGCCAAGCTCAAAGTTTCAGCATCATGCAATAGAGCATAAGTGCCATTTATTTACTTTATTGGGGTTTTTATCCCGCTTTTTATCCAGTACATAAAATGGCTAATACACAATGGATCAACAAAATGTGAAAACATAGAATTCTGCACAAATGTAATGAAAAGATAAAACCGTTAGATTAAAAGCAAAAAAGCAACTAAAAGACTGAAATGCCACATTAAATGGACACCTTTTAAAGTCTTCTAGCAATTGCTAAAGTCTCAGAATTGGATTGATTATTTGTAAAGATTCTCTTTAAAGTGAAAGAAAGGAGCAGAGGACATCAACCAAAAGACACTCCCATTATTTAAAAATACTATTAATGCACATTTTAACCAGATCTGAATATCTGTTTATTATATTTCATTTCCTGTCCTTTAGAAAACTCAGAAAGCTCAGACTTTCAACAGTCTGCTATTTAGGTGCTAACCAAGTGGACACCTGCTTAGTTTAGTACTGAAGTGATGGGGTCATCTATCCTAATGAAAGCCATTTTCCATTACCCCATCAGAAAAGGTACCTAGGATGAGGTTTTGCAGAGTGGAGCTGGTTTGCTTCCTAAAATTCCAGGCACCAAAGCCGGAAAATAGGTTTTGGTCCTGCTCCAACACTGTCCCCAGGTTTGCCCTTGGGGAATACTTGCAAATTATTTCTGTGGGGAAAACTAAGGCACTGTACTTGGGCACTGGGTGTTAAAGGACACCTTTTCCCTTCCAATCCTTTCACTAGACATCTAGGGCTTTTGCAGGCACGTTGTAGTGTCTCTCTGTGCACAGTGAAGCAATGACCTGGAAAGGTGCCTTACAGTTTGCAGGATTTTCTTCACCCTATGCCAACACCTGTCTTGATGATGCACATTTCGATATTGTAATTAATAACAACGATCACTCCATCAAAGAAGCTTCTAATCTGTGCATGATTTGTAAATACTTGGTTTTCTTAGAAGAGCTAGTATTTGACATGGTTTATTCTTTTTATAGGTGAATGTTGGATGTGTACCCAAAAAGGTAAAGCAACAAAACAATCAAATCTTTTAACATGTTATATGTGGTGCTATGAATCAATCTTTAAAAAAAACTCTTGCTGCTATTGTCACTCAAGGAAGTGAAAACTGAGTGAGCATAACTTGCTGGGAATCTACTAAGATTTTGTCTGAGGTTCATATGTGTGCCCCCAAATTGGTATATAAAACAAATAATTTAAAAAGAGTTTTACCATTTAAGTTTGCCTTTCAGATAAGTACAAGGAAATTAACAAACTGCCCCCCCCCCACACACAAGCCTGCTTCCCTGTTTAACCTGTTACCTTGTGTCACAGCCAGAACATTTAACACTGTGCCAGCATGTTTCTTGCCCTGAAGGAATGGCTGCTAGTTCTTTTGGATGACTAATTTCAAGACTCTTTAATTCTGAGCCAAGTTACACTGCAGTGTACAGAACAAATGTTACTTATTGTTGCAGAGTAGATACCAGGTTGCAGCAGCGCTTTCTTTCTACAAGTACAAATTAACTACTCCCACCTACAGTTATCCTTACACAAGTGTCTAGTCCAGTCCTTTGAATCTGCTTGTGCAAGGTACTGCTCAAACTCTTCTGCAAATAATAAAAACAAGGCATTGCCAAACTCATTATGACTGAATTAGACTAGGTGCTGCCTTCACTCATTCTGAAAGCACTTATAGATCCAACTTGTTAAATGATACCAATTTTTGCCATTTACACACTAGCAAAATATTAAATATAATCCAGAACTAACCCAAGGAACACATGATGCAATGAAGTTGTAATGAGTTGTACAATCGCTTGCACAAATAGAATCAAAATATTGGATTGGATACTTGCACAAGAAAAAAGGTTACTCAGATGGTAGGGTTTGCAATAGAAACTAATGGAATGACACCACTGGATACAGTTCATTATTTCTAAAATGTGTATTTTTCATTAACATGCCTGAACATGTCTAAAATGATACAAAATGCTGCAACTAAAGGCAAAAAAAATAACTTAGGATGGTAGAACCTCAGCCCCACTTCTGTTGATGGAAGAGGGGTTTTTAAACCTATTAATCTAGCAAATTTGTGGAATCATTCTTGATAAAAATTCCTGTCACTAACAGAGAATGACTTGTACAAAGATTTTGCAAGGACTGTGCCTAACTTGATTTAGGCAAGTTAAATGAGAATGGTCAGTACAGCAGACCTTAATTTGTGCCTTGCAATTTTTTTTAAGGTTTCTAGGAACACTTGTGCCAGAAATGGGTGGCTTAAAATAGTTCAAAAGAAAAGTCCAGCAGTTGCCACATTCGAAGCCCCCAAGTGCTTCTCCTTGCTTAGGTCTTTTGCCCTTAAGGCACGGAACAACATTTTATAGCCCAGGGTTGAATTTAATATACAGGGTGTGGCCTGTTGAGGTGATGTTTATCATCTGCTGAGGAATGTGAAAGAGCTTGTGAAGCATTTGGCATAGTGTGATATATGTCTGGTGGGTTGGTTTGGTGGAGCAGAGGTGGTGTGTGCCGGATGGCCCAAACCACTGTCCCCAAGTACAATCCTTATGCATGGCACTGCTTTCCCCATAGAAAAGGATTTTACCCAGCTTGTTCTGCATAAGAGAGCTTTTCATTTTGGTTGTTTTTACATTAAACAGGTGATGTGGAATACTGCTGTCCATTCTGAATTTCTCCATGATCATGCGGATTATGGCTTTGAAATATCTGATGTAAAGTTTAAATGGCGGTAAGTGAGGTCAACATTTGGAGTACCTGTTGTGTAAATAAGCAAGCACTCTCCAAATCTAAACACACATGATCAAATGTGCAATGCTAATAAAATAACACTTAGTTTAAAACCTAATTGCCCTTTTACGGGTTGCATATATGATACCTTGAAAGGGCTGCACACTTTGGCATAATGGAGCTGTTTGCCTGCATTTGAAGGGGATTTCACTTAGATGTTGCAGATGATTCAAAAGTCTAGTTTGTGTTGGTATCTTCATTCATAAGTTCTTGCAGGGACCCATCTCTTTTTATGGAGTAATCTGATTGGTCTAGGATCACACATCATGATTGCAATTCATGGGTTGTATAACCCAAGAATTGTCAAGGATGGATGGAGCGTGCAAGCCAATCTCAATTAACAACCCAGGAAGCCCCCACCCCATTCCTGCATTGTTTTGTGATGTGGAAATCCAGAACCTATGGGTGGTTTATGGGTTAGCAAGACAGTAAATTCAAATGGGAAATGAGCAGCTCATATACTACTTATCCCCACAACTCAGGAATTGCTACTGTAATATGCAAGCGAGTGTTCAGGAAAAAAGTTTGTTTAAAAGCTGGATAGCTGGTGAAGAAGGCTAAATATTTAAGTGATACTCATTCACACATCAGGCTCTCCCTGTCTGGTCATGGCACCATAGTGTATGGAGATATGAATCTGTCACTTGTGCTGTGAGTTTTAGTAGTAGGTGCGCATCCTGTGAAAAGGACCCAACTGAAGAATTTCTGATGGCACACACACATTTAGATAGCCAGATTTCTGTGTGGTAAATATAGAAGTAAAATCCTGATCCTTTCCTTTCACTGCTTTAATGTTTACTTCTCGGAAACTCAACCATTTAAACACAAGATTAACAATTTACCTAGCTCCAGATTTTAAACAGGGTTAAGCCTGACCAAATGCAGGAAATGCAGATCTGATGAATAGGATGCAGTCTGCTTGGAAATTCTTAGAGGCTTTTCTCACTGAAATGAACTGGAGATAGGCACAAGTTGTGTCTTTTGACATTGCAGCAGCAGAGCCAGCGGTGGAAAGAATCCTCCGCAGCTAAAAAGTTAGTTTTTAGTCATTCGATAAACATGTATGAAGTTATTGCTTGGACCCTGCTTTGAGATTATTTTGCAATGCAAAATGGAAAATCAATTTCTTAAACAAAATTAAATAACTAAAAACTGGATTTACTGTATTGTGCCTGACTTTTATAAGCTGCCCTCTCTGTATGTGTGAAATACCTTATTTTTATTGTGCATTAAATCTGATATACATGATTCTGCAAATTTATTTAATTTTCTGTGTAGCATTTTCATCTAACCGAAGAGACTACTATGGGAAGGAGAGCATAAGGAAAGCTTTGTATAGGTAGAAGATTTAAGCTGGATCAACAGCTCTGGACTCACTTCTGCCAGTGCAATCAATCCAGCTTAAATCTGAATCCAAGCTAGTAAATTGGGATAAAAAAGGAGGTGCAAGTTTTGAAGTATGGTATTAGTGGCAAGAGAGAGAGCTTTGTGACATAAAACTTATTTTATTACAGAATAATTAAAGAAAAGCGTGATGCTTATGTAAAACGACTGAATGGGATCTATCAAAATAATTTGAACAAGGTTGGTAAACTATCCTATTCTGCACCTCAACCAGTTTAAACTCTTTCCTTCTGCTGTACATTTGGTAAATTTCACAGTGGGCTGGTTTGCTCCTCAGGGCGATGCTAGCATTTCTTTAAAGTATGGATGGTTGGCCATGAGCAAGAGCGAGGAGACAGACTGCCTCCCATGCTTGTCACTTCCACCTCCAGTCAACAATCTACAATTCCCTCATTGGTAGGTTGTTACTATGGCAACAGAACCTGGGCACTCTGGGTCATGGATCCCCAACATGGTGCCCACAGGCTCCATGACACCCACAGAGAATTCCAGCAGGGTCCAGATAGTTCACCAGTTCCTGTTTCCTTCAAAAATGTATTTTTAATAAACACTCTGAAAATGGTTAAGGCACCAGGTTCTGCTTGTTCCCGAAGCTGCTGCTAATCAACTATGCGGTGATCATGAAGAGAAAGAAAGAGTTGCTTCCTAGCTGCATAGACCTTTCTCCTTAGAATCTCTCAACTCTTACTAGTTGTCTCCCCACCCCTTTTCTGACTGTTTCTCTAACTTGTTTTCCTCCCCTTCTAGTCCCTAGCCTTGCTGCATTTCCCCCACTCATCCCTTACTGTGACTCTCCTTTCCCCACCTCCTGCTATTCTCCTGACCCTTTCTTTACCTTGCTGTTTCTCCCCAGTTTCAACTTGCTCTCCCCCTGCCCGGCTGTTTTTCCCTTTCTCCCAACTTTTACCACACTGTTTCTCTTGCTTCTAGCCTTTAGCTTTGCTGTGTCTCTTGTTACTTCCCCTTCCATAGCCTTGTGCTTTTTCTTCTCTCAGCCATTTCTCACTCTTCCTTCTCCAGCCTTGCTCTTTTGTCCTTCATTCTCAGCCTCTTCTCTCATTCTGCACATACATGTACAGACACACAGAAAGTACCTTATTGCATGGGGGCTCTGATGACAGAGGAGGAGATAGGAGCTCCAAGTGCAAAATGAAGTGGCTGAGTCTGGGGCAAGGTAAGGAATATATTTTCTCTTCTTTGTGCCTGAGGACATTTTCCTTTCCTTTCCCTTTCCGGCTAGGGAAAGGTGTGCATTTGCAATTTTATTTAGATCTACTCGGAAGTAATTCCCACTAAGCTCTATGTAACCCTGCATATGCTTGCAACTGAAAATGGGCATTCTGTTGTGCTTCCTTGCAGTTGAGTATGTGAATTGACTTTGGAGATCATGCCCTTCCTCTACTTGTATTCAGTTTCTTGAAGTAATTATTTTCTTTCGACTAGCTGCCATTATATGACTAGCCACATCTTCCATGGGAGCCATTTTGTGGTGGTGTCTTAAATTCCGACATGGGCCCAAAAAGTTAAAGACCCATGTTCTGACCCCTGAAGACCCACTGTATGGGTTAACTCTGGGTTGTTTTGACACCCAAATAACCCAGAGTTCCTGGGTTCAGATGACACAGTAAAAGCCTATAAATGGGGTTATTATAAATTGTTAATTAAAAGTGGAAGTGCCAAGTGTGCCAGAACCCTTGCTCACCCCTGCTAGATTTCAATAATGCATGGCTTGAATAATGCACAAACTGCTGATAGGTCCAAACCAGGTCAGTTTAGAAAACAGGGTCGCATGCTTGCTTTGGAACAACCACCATTGGTGTGTGGAAATTTCTTTTAGAGCAAATTGGTTTAAAAGTGACTCCCTGTTTAGAATTCAACATACTGCATGCAGACAATCAGAAAAAAAATCTTGTGCTGTTGCACTGTCCCTTCTATTAGGGAGTTTTCTCCTTCTGTACATTGTAAATTTGCAGTGATGCTGTACCATTTTGGCTGTCGTGGTTTCTCTAAATAAATCTGAGAATTTTCTAGTCCCCCCCCCCCCCAAAAAAAGTTCTACACTGCTATGAATTCCTTTTATTAGAAATTGCTAGTTCCTTTAAGGATTTTGGGAAGGTGGAATAATGAATTAGTCTGCACTATAAGTATGTTCTTAGTTCTTGGTTTCACTTTAGGAACTCATCTAGGGTATTGATCAAATATATATGAATGCACAAAAATAGCTTACCTGTTTACATATATCAGAGAAAGAATAGATGGGAGAAGGATACAGGTACCAATCGTGTAATTCTAGGACAAAAGAGACAGCTATAATACGATCTGAAGCCTGTTCTTTATCTGGTATATGACTGAATGCATTGATTGGAACGTCAATCTGAACTTGATTTCACTAGGCTCATGTGGAAACCATTATTGGCCATGCAACATTCACATCTGATCAGGAACCCACAGTTGAAGTTGGTGGTAAAAAATACACTGCACCCCACATCCTGATTGCTACTGGTGGGCAGCCTTTGGTTCCCAGTGAAAGTGAGATACCAGGTAAGACTTTAATTGGTGTGCTTGTCCTATTTTTAGAGGGTCTCAGCTGAAGGCGGAGTTGACAGTTCAGCTCACGGCTTTAGAATCATCAAAAGGCTCTGTGCTATATTACTTCATTTGTAACTTCTGCCCTTGGCAAATGCAGTAGCTTCTGCTGTCAAGGCTTTCCAGCATGAGGGCCAGTCTTAGTGATTATAACTTAATGCTGGGCATGTGGAACAGATCAGGGATTCTGAAAATGTTGTCAGTCTTACTGATGGTCTCTGCTGTTGAGGATTCCCAAGATGGCTGCTTTGGAGGACCTTAACATATAGGCTGAGGCCATTGTATCTGGGGCAGCGCAGGACTTCCTGGCTAGAGATGAGCCTCAAGACCAGTCTTGATGTGTGTTTTCCAGTTGCATAGGAGGATGGTGACCTGAAGATTTAGCATCACTTCCCTCATCATGGGTAGATCATTTCCTGCTGAGATCTGTACTTTCTGTGGCTAGTCCCCTTGGCAGCGCAGGAGGGTCATAACAATGGTCTCGCCCCAGAGGCAAATGGATTCTGGAAGGCTCTGGAGAATTTTCTTGATGGCATGGCTGGCATTCCTGTTGGTGCCCGTTCACTGTGGAGATCTCCCAGGTGGTTGACATAAGGCCTAAGCGCCCCCTCCCCATTTGCACATCCCGGGCAGTTCCTTGATGTATATCTGAGTGGAGGGCAAAGAAGCAAGCGGCTTGATGGTTAGAATGTAGGTGGGGGAAAGCTGCTGGAGGGCATCTCGTAAAGCCTGTTATGAAGCGTGCTCTGTGCTAGTGAGGGTAGCGAAGAAGCATTTCTTTGGAATGTCATGGCATCTTGACAGGATTGCACAGGTGAGCTTTTCCAGGAGATAAGGGTCTTGCTGCAACCTGGCCCAGAAGAGAAGGTTGGTTGCACCCTCCATAGCACACTGCAGTAAGTTTGCACTACTGGTTCGGCTGATGTTCTGAACCGGTGTTTGGACAGAGCAATGGACTGGATGAGGGGCAGTAAATTAAGACTCAGTACAGATAAGTCGGAGATGCCTGGTGTGGCTGACCTCTTGGACTGATCGAGTGGCAATCAGTCTATTCCGGAACAGGTTATATACTCCCACCTAAAGGGGAGAGGAGAGGGGCATGGCATGGCATGCATGGCATGGCATGGCATGGTCCTCACTTTAAGGAGCTTACAACCTCAGGGCTTGCATGAATGAGCTTACTGTGGGAGTGAAATAATCACATTCTAGACAGGACATGCAGTCTTACTCTCCAGATTGAGCCTGAGGGAAACTTGTTTTTCCTGCTGGCAGCAGAAAATATGTGTACACAGTGCTGACTGGCCCAACCTATCATGAAGACACTTTCCCCTCTTCTTTGGGTAGGGCTGGACAGTGCAAATCACAAAGTCGCTTGCCTTGCTCAGAACAGAAAAGCGTGCAGCTGCTCCAGTCAGTCAATCAATGGGGCTGCTTGACTAAAGCACAGTAGAGGAGCTATAATTCATATTTATTTTGTAGCCAGGAACAGGTTGTTTGAGGAGCAAGAGGGTGGAGAGGCAGAGCATTTTCTCCAACAGAAATCTTCCAGAGCCATTCCTGTTTCCGTGTATGTTTGTATTTTGGTTTGAAAAGGAACCAAAAAGGGGGGCAGGAAAAAGAGAGGGAAGGGTAATGTGGATAAGTGGAAGCAAATGCTGTTGCATGTACATGTCGTTTGGGGACAGGGACTTCAAGGGGTTAGGCTAGGGATGATGAAGTTCTGACCTGTGAGCCAGACACCAGCTGTAGGGGTTCCCCATCCAACCCTTCTCTCCTTTCCTGGGCCCTACTCCCTCTCCCTGGGAGGCAGGAGCTGGTATCTTCAAACTGCAGCTGATCAGAGAGAAGAGCTGTTTCTCTGCTGAGTACCAGAAAAGGCACCCTTTCTCAGTGCTTTGTAGCAAAAAGCTCCCATCTTCAATCAGAGATAAAAGCTTTTCCCTCTCAGGGAAAGAGGGTGGGGCCTGGGCAGAAAGATGCTTCATTAGCCAAATCTGCTTCTTAGGTTTGTCCTTCATGGGCATATCCTGCTTGCTTGTGAGCAAACCTGCAGAGGCTTGCATTGTTTCAGAGCGAACATGATGCTTATGCTTGCTTCTCAGTAGGCACCAAGAGGCTTGGTCTTTGGTATGCTATGTGAAACTGAAGGGCTTTCCGTTGACTCTTTTCCCAAATTGGAATGTGGTTCTTGGACCAAAGAGGGTTAGGCTAAAGGCACAGGTGTGCCACATAGGTGGTGTCTGTCTTATTTGGGGAGTTGCTGATCCCTGTTTGTGTCATAATAGGCCTCCACTAAGCTGTGCTTGGCTTACTAGCCGGCCCCCGTTTGTGCTTGCCCAAGACTTTTCCTCTCTCCCACATCTCCAGCTAAGAACAGTGTGTTTTGGGAAGAATCACAGATTTCTCTTATTTGATTTGAGGCATGGTGGAAGTAGGGAAAAGTGGATACAATCGCGCCCTTCCTTCTTCCCTGACACGCATACACAGGGGGAGAGGCTGGGGTTTCTCTGGAGAGGAAAAGAAGCCAAGCTGGGGACTCCTCTAGGCTACTAAGCATGAGAGAGGATGCTGAAGGAAAGAAGGTGGGAGCTTCTGGGCACCTTGCTCATGAGCAGGCAAGTGAATTTGTGGGGTCCTGGTGTCATGGTAGCCAGGCAAGGGCAATAGGATATCTCTGGTACAGTAATGCCATTTTGGTCATTCACAGAGAATTTACAGGGATCATTATGTGTTTCTGCAAAACTCTTGTAGTGCAGGGTACATATCAATGCGGTCCTTCCTAAAGGTACTTTTGCTTTTATAGCAACTGTTATTAGGCTTAGTTTCTGATAGGGTCAGTATATTTATTTATTCATTTATTATATTTCTGTCCCAGCTTTTTTTCCTTTCAAGGAACTCAAGGCAGCTCATATCATTCTTCTGCTCTCAATCTTTATCCTCACAACAACCCTGCGAGGTAGACTGGGCTGAGTCTGTGGCTGGCCCTGAGTCACCTGTGGCTGAATGGGGATTAGAACCCTGATCTTCCAAGTCCCAGTCCCACGCTCTTAACCACTACAGCACACTGTGTGTGTGTGTGCGCGTCTGTCTGTCTGTCTCTCTCTCTCTCTCTCTCTCTCTCTCTCTCTCTCTCTCTCTCTCTCTCTCTCTCTCTCTCTCTCTCTCTCTCTCTCGATGGGAAGCTGATACCAATCCTAGCGCTCTTACAAATGTAACTCAGTGACAGACATGTTAATTTCTTTTGTATATTTTAAGCTGTGTATTTTAAAAATGTGTGAAGTGGACTGATATGAAGGAATAAGTCATCAGAAATGCTGAATATCTGTATGAGTTTGATCCATTTATTTACAAATCTAATGAATATTCAGACAAAAGTCCTGAGACATCTGTGAAGGGATGGTGTAGAAAAGCTTTAAATAAATAAACAAACAAACAAATGTACTTTTCATTGCTTTGCAGGGGCAAGTTTTGGAATTACTAGTGATGGGTTCTTTGAACTTGAAGACTTGCCAAAGTAAGTTGTAGTCAGTTCAGACCATTCTAGTGTGAACCTGTTTGTGTTTTGCAACTTTGTAATGGAGCTTATTAGGTAAACAGAACATGCTGGTTATGAGTTATTGTCCCATATTTATATATATGTGCTACTCCTCAAAAGTGAAGTTTGAATAAGGAAAAAAGTCAGGCTAGTTAATATTTCACTTGACATTGTCTGTCTTGATGCCTTTTTTCAGGATTAGGCAATATCGGAGTTATATAAGAATGCTCTTTATTCCCTTCAGTGTTTGATATGCATATGATCCAGCCAAAGTTAAGTACTTTTAGTTCCATTAATTCTAGTGGAAGATAGCTTAAGCATGTGATAATCTTTTGCACATTAACCTGGAAGTAGGCCTTATTGACCCAGTCAGCAATGTTTCTGAGAAGGCAAAAGCTTTTACCAGAAAAAGAGGTATCAGTTAGCTCAGGATTCTTTATTGAACAGTTGTTGGACTGACTGATATTTCTTGGACTGACTGATACATTTTTACGTTTGAGCTGCAGTTTGGACTAGGAGCAATCAGCATTGATTGCTTCTCTTTGATTCCAATTTACAGGGTGGTATTGGGCAAACTAGTTTTTAAAAATTCATTTTGCCTCCATATAAGACATTCAGGGCAGAATCATATTAACAGTTCAGGGTGTAAATCAAATGGAGAACATTTGGTCCTCCAGATGTGCTAGATTGCAACCCTCCATTATCCCCTGCCACTACCTAAGTTGGGGCTCATAGGAGTGCGAATCCAGTCACATTTGGAAGCCTCAGGCTCATTCACCCTCTCTCTCACACAGCACGTATTTGGAGCTGTGTGTGTGAGAGAGACATGCCTCAAACTCCATAATTTTTTCTCTTAGGCGTAGTGTTGTTGTTGGCGCTGGATACATAGCTGTAGAGATTGCAGGTATCCTTGCAACCTTGGGTTCAAAGACTTCCTTACTGATACGTTATGATAAGGTAAGGCATGTTCACTTACTTTTTCCTTGTGCTGAATTAATGCAGTGTGTTGAGCTGTGGGTGATAATAGAAGCAATGCTAGGATTTGATTTGATTGGGATAATTGGTGGTTGGTAGCTGCATGCTCCAGCCCTGTGACCTAGCTGCTGTAACATGTGGACAGGATCCTGTTCTCACCACCACAGAGCAAGCATTATGATTTAACAGGATTGCAGTATTATTGCACATGACGACTCAGAAGGGAGCAAGCAGTGCCTCAGTGTTTATGCCATTGTTTAAACTGGAAGTGGCTTAAGCAGTATTAAAGATGCCACTATTGCTTTGAAAATCTTGACTCTCTCAAGAGTTTATATTTAAAAGTGTTTGGAATCTAGCAGAGATCTTCAAAATATGGTAGAGTTGCAATTTATTACTTTTTAGAATAGGTCTGACCTTGCCCCCACCCTCTCAAAATTGAGCTGGAAGTGTTCCCAGAGTCTAAAAAGCATCTGCTGGTCATGTCTGCGCCTCTGTGTGCATATCTACGGATATATTGTTTGTTCTGGTATGCATTTCTCTTTCTCTCTCCAGCTTATCTTTACATTTCTTCTGGTTGAAAGCATGCTCTGTGGCATGCTTGTGAATGTAAGAGCCAGTGGGGTGAAGTAACTGGTGTGTTGACAATAGACATCGGAAAAAGCAAGGACAGATCCTCATTTATTCATCAAGGCAGCTATGTTGCTTTGGCAACTTTGTTTTTTAGCCCAACTCACATAAGATACCCAGATATTTGTGACTGTAAAGGTTCCCATTTGTAATGCTGTACATTTTGGAACAGGTCAGGCAAGAGACTGTCAAATCTCCTTTAGTGACCAGTCTCAGATCTAGGCTTGGTCTGAAAGTGCATGATCGTTGCATGGGCAATTATGCAATAGAATTATTTAATTCTATTAAATTAAATTATTTTTAATTAATAGAATTGTGACTATGAATGAATGCATAGGTAATTACTAGCTCTGTCCATCAATTAATGAACTCTTACTTGGCTGACAGACAAAACATGAATATAAATTCTAAATTTGTAGTGAAAATCAACATTTTAACAAAGCTAAAGGAGGAGAAGGAGGAGAGTGAAAGGAGGAGGAGAGTGCAAAAGTTGGCTTGAAACTCAACATTAAGAAAACTAAGATCATGGCATCTGGTCCTCTCACTTCCTGGCAAATAGATGGGGAAGAACTGGAGGTAGTGACAGATTTTATTTTCCTGGGCTCCAAGATCACCACAGATGGGGACTGCAGCCAAGAAATTAAAAGACGCTTGCTCCTGGGGAGGAAAGCTATGGCAAATCTAGGCAGCATACTAAAAAGCAGGCATCACCCTGCCAACAAAAGTGCATATAGTCAAGGCTATGGTTTTCCCAGTTGCAATGTATGGCTGTGAAAGCTGGACCATAAGGAAGGCTGAGCGACGAAGGATTGAGGCTTTTGAGTTGGGGTGCTGGAGGAGACTCCTGCGAGTCCCTTGGACCGCAAGGCGATCAAACCGGTCAGTCCTAGAGATCAACCCTGACTGCTCTTTAGAAGGCCAGATCCTGAAGATGAAACTCAAATACTTTGGCCACCTAATGAGAAGGAAGGACTCCCTGGAGAAGAGTCTAATGCTGGGAACAATGGATGGCAAAAGAAGAAAGGGACAGCAGAGAATGAGGTGGTTGGATGGAGTCACTGAGGCAGTTGGTGTGAGCTTAAGTGGACTCTGGGGGATGGTGGAGGACAGGAAGGCCTGGAAGAATGTTGTCCATGGGGTTGCAATGGGTCGGACACGACTTCACAACTAACAACAATGACAATTAGAATCCAGTTACTGCAGAAGTACAGGCAGTGGGAGGATAAGAGGGAGGGAATGATAGCTTTGTAGGTTTAGGCCATGCTGCTGCTAAGAACCAGGGGTTTCCAGGCTTGTCGCTCAGACTTAAGTCATTCTGCTACACTAACTCCAAAGAGGGGCAGGGTACTGTGTCCTCTTTCCATGTGGATGAGTAGCATCTTGGCACTCTAACAAAAGGATTTTTCTTACAGGTGCTGAGAAATTTTGATTTGATGATTAGTTCAAACTGCACTGAGGAGCTGGAACATGGTGGTGTAGAACTCTGGAAACATGCACAGGTATTATCTACCTACTACCTCCTTCTCCCTAACTTTGCATGCAGTGTCGTAGATATAAGCACATTTGTTTGCCAATGATTTCCTACTGGGGTGCCAGTTAATCTTTACGTAGGCCTGCTAGAATTGATCTTGAATGCACAGTATTGCTGCTGTGTTAACCTGCTTCCCTTTAGAAGAAAGATTTGGGGGAAGCAGGACCCCTCCCAATTCCCTCTAGGTGGGAGGGTGTAGTGTGGGGCTAACCTTCTGCTAAAAGCTACAAGCATCCTGCGCCAGGCCACCTACCTCTGTGGCTTCCTCAAAAGATAGCACATCTTTCCCACATCCCAAATCCACACAGCTGGAAAATCTTTTGAAATGCTTGGTTTGCCAGATTGGGCAAAGCATGCCACTTTTTATGAACACCTGGGTAGCTTTCCTTCTCAGGTTGGCAGGGTGAGAACATTATTGCTTCTTGTATACGTGGCCAACAAGTAATTGGTGAACCAAAGCAGATGAAATAGAATTCTTTGTCCCTTTATCACTGAGCCCCTCCTTTACTGCTCTGAAATGTGGCATCTTTTCCAGCCAAGAAGGTTTACTGTACTCCCCAATGGCCTGTAAGTCCCTGAGTAGCAATAACTAGGCACTTTAGAGAGCACACAAAGAGAGATTCTGCCTAATGGACCTACATTTAGGACTAAAGGAAGTTACTGGCCAAAGCATTTGTAGGGTCAGAAGTTGCCATCTTTGGTATTTCTTATGCCTGCTGAGATTTGCATAATACCATGCTTGCATAATCTATTTTTATACATAGTTTATTTCAACATTATCCAGCTTGTTAGAAACAGTGGAACAGTCTAAGCAGAATAATCAAATCCTATCCTGTGAGCACCAGAAAATGTTTGGACACCCCTTGGCTTCCTGAGATGTCAGCACACTTTTTCTTCAAAGCAAAGCAGATATTTTAAGGAAGCCAAGTTTTGTATCCTACACAGTGAAACAGTGCTTTCATTACCTATAACTCAACAACATGTAGGACCTGGCAAATAACGGAGATCTTGCCAAAAAAAATTTTGGATCTTTTTTGGATCTTACCAAAAAATTGACATAAACTATGTAATAGGAAAAATTTGATGGAGAAAATTGAGACTTACGCCCCAAAATCCACTGTAGTTTTATTGACACTTGGTGGTGTTTTGTATACTGTTTTGTGCTTTTATTTCTCAGTTGTTTGCTGCTTTCTCGACAGATCAAATCAGTCACAAAGTCTTCTTCAGGACAGCTGGCAATAAATGTAGCATCCTCTCCTCCCAATCAGAAACCTACTTTTAGCACTATTGAAGATGTTGATTGCCTCTTGTGGGCCATTGGCAGAAAGCCAAACACAGAGGGGCTAAACCTTGACCAACTGGTGAGCAAGAATGATCTTGTCCCTTTGACCCTAGAGGAGGTATAAATGTGCTGCATAGATAATTCAGGGTTATATTGTAGTTGGCATAATGTAATGATTAGGAACAGTATTTAATCAGTTAAAAGAGTTTGTGCATAACTTAAAACCTGCCCCGACTAATCAGGCGGCTGATTTGGGGTTTTTTGAATGGATAACACCCAACAGAGTCCTTCTGTCAGCAGAAGAGACATCAGAGGCAGATCAAATTCCTATTAGAATTCTGAAGCAGACTTAGGAGGTGTGCAAAGGGGCTGAAGGATGAAGGGAAACTACCACTGAGTTAGTGGAAATCTGCTCATGTAACACTGAATTTAGTTCAGAAGTAATAAAAACTGTTGATGATACATCTCAACTTACCGTATTTTTCGCTCTATAAGACGCGCCTGACCATAAGACGCACCTAGTTTTTAGAGGAGGAAAACAAGAAGAAAATATTCCAAATCAAAGGGGCACATAATCACAGGCACATTCCCCATCACTTCCCCGTGGGCTGCACATCTGACAGACTTACTGCACACACACATTCGCTCTATAAGACGCACAGACATTTCCCCTTACTTTTGAGGGGGGGAAAAGTGAGTCTTATAGAGCAAAAAATACGGTAAATAGTCCCCCTTTTTTTCACTAAGAGAATGCTAGAAGACATGCCTGCACTATAGTAGGATTATTATTTCAGGGCTATTGTTTTCAATTTATGCAAACTAATAAACTGATTTAACCAAAGTCTAGATGACTAATCAAATAAATGTTTTTAGTTTGTTGTGAGCTCATGGAACTTCAAATCCAGCCTGAGCGGCACCCTACAAGCTTTCAGTGCTTCTCTTCCTACAATATTTCCCTAACCAACACTATTAAAAAAAAATATTTGAAAGACTTGAAGAACACTATTTAAAAGTTGAACAGGAAAATTAAGTCAGACGGCTTACTTCTTGAACTTACGATTAAAGCGAAGTGCATGATTCCTCTTTGAAATAGTTCCCTGCTTTTTTGTCCTGTTTCTTAACTATTGCAAGGAGAGAAAGCCTCAGTACCATTTCCCAAGACCACAGCTTTGACCTTTAATTCTCCCTTTCAATATCAGGGTGTGAAGGTAGATGGCATAGGTCACATTATTGTTGATGAGTTCCAGAATACCAGCAGGAAGGGGATATATGCTGTCGGAGATGTGTGTGGGAAAGCACTTCTTACGCCAGGTAACAGTATTTTTTTAAGACATATTGTGAAGTCTGTCAGGAATCTGTTTCAGATTCAGAAATATACATATGTTCATAGCTCCAAAAGTTCACACTGTATGAATTGGGAATAAAAGTCCTAATGGGATTTAATGTAAAAAAAGGATATTTTTTGTCTTTCTTTATGCATCACGTTATATTACCTTCATATTTGCACTGATGGTGTCTAAACTGGCCGTGGTTGTCAGTGGCTGCTAGTCACAAAGAATATATACCACCTCAGTACCAGTAGTTGGGAAACAACGCAGAAAAGGTCTGTTGTAGGGATGTTGGAAGGAGTGGGAATCTGTTGCTTGGCTCCCCAAACTCTGGTCTGCTTGCAGTGGCCCAAAGTCTTGACTTCCGGGCATGTGTGCCCTGTGTTGGTGGGGTGCTTGCCAGGAACCAAGCCCCACATGCTGCATGAGCAGCACTCTTCCACCCCACCTGCATCAGCCGTTGTGTTAATCGCACCTGACATGGAAGATGGTTGCTGGTTGTACAGTCAGTGTTCCCTGGGTGTTCACAGACTCCCTCTCAGCTCTGCTTGCTTTGCAAGACCAGGCTGAACACAAGCGGAAGTACTAGAGGAATGGATTCTGCTAGGGTTCATCCAAACCCTAGTCTGTTGTTCTCATGTCTTGCTTTTAGGCTTCTCATGGTATCAGGCTGGCCATTGTGGGAAGCAGAATGCTGCACCAGATGGGTCTTCTATGTTGCTCATCAGAGTTGCTCCTATTTTCTTACAGAATGTATTTGACGCTATTGATGGAGGTTCCTGGCTTTTCTTACTGCCTTTTACTTTCTCAGTTCAAATGTATTCCTTTTGACATTTCTCTGCCAACCTTAAGGCAATACACTACAACCATGTTTGTGGGTTGGCTCACATGTGCTGGAATCCTCCATAGAGCTGTTTGGACAAGTTACAAACTCTAGTGTAAACCACCTCTCACAGGAACATACGAAAGATAAAATTATAGGTGCAGTTCACATGAGAGGCCAGGGGAGCGATCCTGTGGTTACATTCATATGGAGGAGGTAATGCATCAATTGATAGGACCCTGCAATTTCCCCATTGTAGTACATCTTTCCTCAGTATAAACTGCGTGCACGGGAGTGGATAATGGGCATTGCAATGTTGAATGGTATGTCATACTATTTTTACAGTTGCAATAGCAGCTGGAAGGAAACTGGCTCATAGGCTTTTCGAAGGTAAAGAGGATTCTAAATTGGACTACAGCAACATTCCAACAGTCGTCTTCAGTCATCCACCTATTGGAACAGTGGGACTAACAGAAGGTAGGAGCTTGGCTCTCATCTGTTTGCTCGTGAGGTTCAGTGATCAACATATAAACTGCACCGTAACAAAACTGTTAGTGCTAGCCATCAATGGTGCCTTTGAACCATTGTTCTAGGAAAGCGGAGAGAGACCTGTGGCCTGCCAGATGTTAGATTCCTGCTCTCATCAGCCCCAAGGAGCAGTCCAAATAATCCAACATGATGAGAGTGTAGTCCAACAACATCCAAATGACCACCAGTTTTCATCCCCTGCTCAAGGACAAATTTACCTTGGCAAGGATTCACTTGTATGCTCATGAAACCTCTGTATTAAGTAGCAGCAAATGCTTGGCTTGGAATAGCCCAATTTGTTAGAGCAAAACTTTCAATTAAATGTACACAGCTGTCAGAATTGGACATAGTGCATTCACTTCATCTGAGGGAAGTCATGCCCATTAGTACCCCTGTGTTCTCCTGGAGGGGTTTATCTACACCATTCCTCTGAGAGATGCTGCCCCACAGCAATAAGAGAGACGCAACTCTGTCCTCCTGCCTGCTACACCCCCTGCTCCAAAATGTGTGTTCTGTAAAGCTATGTGCTTTTTAGGGAAGTCTGTCCATAGTTTCCTGGGTTGTCCTGATGCATACCCTGTATCATGAATAAGAAACGACAGTAAGGGCAGAATATGGAGAAACAGAATGGTTTTCCATAGGCAAAGGCATGTGTTCAATCTGTATGTAGAACATATCTTAAGGAAAGCTGCATTAGAATCAGAGGAAGGAGTGAAAATTGGTAGAAGAAACATCACTAATTTAAGATAGGCACAATGAAATAATGCCTGATAAAAGTAAAGAAGAACAAAAGTAGGACTGCAGCTGAGTATTAAGAAAAGAAAACATATGTTCACAGAAGAATTACAGAACTTTATTAATAATGAAGAAATCAAAATCATGAAGGATTTCGTATACAGTAATACCTTGGTTCACAAACGCTTCTGTTCACGAACAATTTGGTTTGCAAACAGAAAGTTTGGCAAAATTTTGCTTCCGTTCGTGAACTCTGCATCGGGTGATGAGCACGATCGCAGCCATCTTCCCCGCACCGTGTGTTCTTGTGGGGAAGATGGCCACATTCGTGTTTGCAGGAACACAAACGCGGCCATCTTCCCCACTCTGACACGTGGCCACATCCTCCATGCCAGAAAGTTGCCTCAAGCAAGGTTAGTGTTCTCTCTCTTCATACTGTACTTTGTTTCATATTTTTGTGGTTAAAAAAATTACATAGGGTTCAGAACCTTATTTACATTGAACCTTATGGGGAAATTTGACTCGGTTCACGACCAGAATCATGGAACGAATTAAGTTCGTGAACCGAGGTACCACTGTAACTTGGCCTAGTCATCAGTTCAAAGGGAGACAGCAGCCAAGATGGGACATAAGTTGGAGAGGACACATAACACACCCTAGTAGCTGTAGTTGTTACTCCAGGATATAATCACAGATATATTTAAATACATTTTTAAAACAATGATAATGAGGTGCATTACCCCTACAGCCAAGTTCCAGGTGTGTAGGTTCATGGTCTTGGAGCCAAGACACTGATGGACAGCTCTGTCCTCTTTTTATTATAGGCAAGGAACTTTGCATAAGCAAGAGACAACATAGCCATCTGTGAGGGATGCTCCACTTGCATTAAGCAGAGGTAGTTAAGATTAGTTTACTTCCAATTTCCTTCCCAACTCTAATTCTCTAATACTTCAACAACTTCAAAAGAAGGCAAAAATTGTTTAAGCGTGAACTTCCTTGGTTCTATATACTTATATTTCTATCTTAGTATTTCTTTGTTCCAGCGGAAGCAATAGCTTTACACGGAGTAGAGAATGTGAAAACTTATACAACTTCATTTATCCCAATGTACCATGCTGTAACCAAAAGGAAAACTAAGTGTGTGATGAAACTTGTCTGCGTCACTAAACAAGAGAAGGTGAGCAAAGAATGGAGGAATAAAGATTTTGTGACCAATGATCCAACACGTTAAAGTTGTTCCCCTATAAATTCATTCTGACGAACATGAGCAAAGTAAGGTAGAATAAAATGGATGTCACAATAGATATTGGCAGTAAGTGTTAAAACACTTTGCTAGATACCATTTGATGTCTTAAAAATTTAAGTTGATCAAAGTTGATCAAATAAGCAAGTATGAAAACCAGAGTGCACCAAATGAAAATAAAATTTATCATACATGCACCCATTTTTTCCTAATGTGGAAAGACAGGAGCTATTGAGGGGAAAAAAGTGTTTGCAACACTTCTGGCTTAAATATGAAATCTAATTGATGCCCTTTGTCTAATGTGTTTATGGTTCTCATGTTTTAAGGTGGTAGGACTTCATATGCAAGGGCTGGGATGTGATGAAATGCTCCAAGGCTTTGCAGTGGCTGTCAAAATGGGAGCAACAAAGGCTGACTTTGATCAGACTGTGGCCATTCACCCAACTTCTTCAGAAGAGCTGGTTACCCTTCGTTGAAAAGGCGCATGTGCCTGGTGCTTTCAGAAATGTTTTGCGAGATGGGTAAGGACTAATCTTTACAGAGTTGTATTTTTTTCTTCCTTGTGAACTCAAAGCCAACATTTCAAGTGATACTGTTTTTTTATTTGTTTTTATACTGCTACTGAACAATGATGGACTTACTTATCTGTGGCTAAGTACCAGAAAATGAATGCTGTGGGTGAGACCTATGTACTTGGTCATAATCAATATCAATAAAGTAATTCAAATCAGTGTACTTGCTAATTCTTTGTGATGGAACAACCATTTGGTTTTCAAATAAGCTTGATTTTCAGCAGTGACGTTTCAGTAAACTGCAGTCATCCTTTGCATTTAACCAACTAGGAAGAACTGATGTAAGAATGGAAGAACTTAGTACACCCTGGGACCAAGTATGATGGAAAAATAGGCAGCGTTACAACTGCAGCCACAATCACAATGTATTTCTAGTTTTGCGTAATTTGGTCTGATCTTCATAAAGGAGTAAGGTGTACAAGGCACTAAATTTCTCTGCCATCTGCCCCAGGAAGCCTTATCCTGCCGTTCTTCTAGATACAGCATCCAGCAAACAAAAATCTTTGCAACCCTTAGAAACCAGATTTTAATTGCATGAAGCTAGTTCTGCAGTGAATGCATTCCCATTCTGCCAGTGATGAGGGAAAGAGGGAGAAATGTCTGCTGGGTAGCTAAGTGGACGTGTTTAGTTTAGGATGACATTTTTTCTTCAACTGTTACTAAGTCCTGTTTAGTAATTTCTGTATTCAGCATGAATACATGTATTCTGTATACGTGAATTCTTAAAAATACTCAGATATTTTTTATCACAAGATGAGATCAACTAGTAAAAGATGTTCTTAGAAATGTTGTTATTCTCTTTATTCCAACATGAAACTGATACCAGCAGAGTCTTGCTACATTCGTGGAGTTTTTAGAACAAGCACAGTGGTGTTTATAAGTGTTTTCTCTGGAGGTTTAATAAACAAGCTATAAAGTAGTAGTATGACAACTGATCATCTCTTGCAGTTAGTGTGTGTGGGAAACAAATTGTTCTATTTTAGCATACCCATCTGTTTGGAATAATGATCTGCAAGTTTATTTGTTTAAATACATCAAATTAAGATGCAAGCACTTTCATAACAAATATACAGAAAAAAGGGATCAACACAGAACAGTAATCTAGTTTAAATGGAGGGAAAGCTTATGACAACATACTCCCAAAAGGATTTTTTTTCTCCAGTTACTTATGTCAATAAAATAAGAGGGCAATAGGCTTTATAGGGAGTTAGTTTGTGCATTTTCCTTAGATTTCAAAATGTTAATACATGCCAGTTAAACACTACAACTAAAATGTACAAGTAAGCATAAAGGGAGATGAGAATTAGTTACCTTTCCTCTCTGAACAGTCCAGAAGAAAACAATTACTACAGTTACAGCAGGCAAACTGGCTGTTGGACTGGTTGATAAAGGACTGATTAGTATACTGAAGTCAGTCTTAAGTTGTGCTCAAAGCTGCTCATCCTCATTATGGCACAATTTGGTCCATGAAGAGGCTTTATGCTCAGACAGACCTCAACTTTTATCACATAAATTGTTGCTTTTCAAAAAAATGCAGGTCTACTACCACTGCTCAAGGCCAGGCCAAGGAGGAGGCTTTTATAGGAAGTAGTCTGGGGTACGCCGAGTAACGTGAGGCTCTCCACGACGAGGTGCTGGATCAAACTGAAGGCTGTCAGAATGAAAAAGGCAGTTATGTGATTAGTCTTCAGCTGATACATTTGTATTAATAACCAAACTCCTATACCACCTTGTGAATGTAATTCCTGTTGTAGGACATCAAGCCAATGAAAATATTTCAGGCTTTCCTGAGGCTCTGTAAGGATATGACAGAGCATAGTTGATAATTTCACTAGGACTTTAAAAATGTGTGGGTGTTTGAATAGACTAGTTTTCCACTAAACTTGATGGGACATAGGACAGAGAGAATTTCTGACTGGCAGTAATGAAATGTAAAAGGGGAAACAGTATTGCAAATTAACTGCAACAAAAGAGAGCTTAATATTTTAGACAATGCTATTATCTACACTTCACTTTCTGTCTGGTTTCCAAGGATCCTGCAGTCACCACCTGATTCAGGAGATTTCTCCAACTCTAACATCATGCAGGGACTATTCTGAGGACTGATGGGGACGTCAGCTTCCACAAATGCCACCCTGCTGTTGGAAACCGCCATTATTTGTTTAAAATTCTGTTCAAACTTTATTATCTGTGCTAAACACTAATGGGAAGGGGAAGTTCTCTTCTTGAATCAATTGTTATCTTGCCCTATCAAGGCTTATATTTTTTCCCCCAACATCTAAGTTTCAAACTACTAATCTTTTCTTTATCTTTCCTTTGATAGTTTCTTGCCCTATCAGGCATTCCACAGTGTTCATATCACAAAATACTGTACTTTCTGAACATAAACACAAAGGCAGAAAATTAGTTTTAAACAAATCCCCAAGTCTAATTTCTTACAAGGAATATTTTAAAGTGTCATCTAGTTCCATGATAGCAGCCTGGTTCCCACAGCGGTAACAGTAATTAGGTGCACTGAAAATGGTGACCACGTTCCGATCATGACACCAGTTGTAGCCCTGTAGTGGGAGAAAGACCAATTTCAGCTAAAAGATTCAGTTCATGTCTTTAAAAAACCCATTCTCTTTCTGCTCTGCTGCTAATGCAATCAGCTTTTAATGTACACTTATACTATCAAATGCCTACTGTTGACAGATTCCTTTAAGGGAAATAGAAAAGATGCTGTTGATTTATTTGTTTTCCCTTAAAGCTTGACATTCAAATTAGCATAAATCAGAATCAGTCGTATGTATTTCAGGATTGTTGGAAAGATGAAGAAAGGCAGGTAATAAAACCACTTATTTGTGACAAATGTAAACAGTTTAATTTACTCTGAATAGTAGTCTGATTAAGAATACTATACTGATTTAAATTTGCTGAAATATACACATTTTTGTGAATCAAAATGCTGCGACTTGTTTATCAGCCCTCTTCAACCTGATGCCCCCCAATGGTTAGGACTTCAACATCTGTCACCCTCAGCCACCATGCCAATGGGCAGAAATGCTGGGAGTTGTAGTCTAACACATCTGGAGGGCACCACGTTGAAGAAGCCTGCTGTGTATACTACCTTCTAAAGCAAAACATTCAGGGATAATCTCAGATGCTACATGCAGTAAAAAAATTATACCTCCATTACAAGTTGATGAGCACGAGACACCAATGTAAGCCCATTAGCATGGTTAAATGTTTCAGAAATATCTTGACCAAATGTGTAGCCAGCACCACGTGGAGAAATCCCCCAGCCACCACGATCATCTGGATCAGACCATAAGAGATCACACATCGGGCCCTGTTCAAAAAAACACAAGCATATATCTCCATTACATAAGAAAGGCTGGTCTTTATTTTAAAAGCTAATCTAAAAATATTTAGTCTGCATTTTGTGATATAAAAACATACAGTACTAGATGAACTGGAAAAAGTGAAACTGGATCCCAGGTATGCTTTATCCTAGACATAAAATTAGGAGACTGTTTCCAACTATCTCCATTTGCCACTGGAAGATACAGCTGGCAGGATGGAATCTCGCCATCCCATCCCCATCAACTTTTTGTTTTAAATCTACTCTAGTTATCTAGTATGGGACCCTCACAGAACAAATTTGGAAGATGCAGGGGACTGACTGCCAAGTGTGTGATGTTGGATATTGTCCAGAGTATAAAGTACGAAACACAAGTCAACAGAAATAATTGTAAGTGGTAGAGAAGGAAACACTGTTACCAGAAACAGACACAAATGGAACAGATAAACTGAAGTTTGAAAGCAGATGAGTTAAAATATAAAAAGAGGAAGGCCAGATTGGAAATAAGTATGATTAAATATCAGTGTACAGACTATGGGTAAGGAACTCTTTTAAGCTTGAGGACTGTGTTCAATTTCAGAGAACCTCCCAGGGGCCACATTCCAGTGGTACACGAGGCTGAAGTGAGCATGGACACAGCAAAAGGAATAGGACCAAAATACAACAAATACCAATGGGTTTTAGCTTAATGCTCTTACTGACCGTAAACAAGCTTTAAGGGAGGAATTTTAGACCTGTTAAAAAAGCAGGGAGAAACTGCACAAAACTCAGGAAGCCCCTTAGCAATTAGTGCAAGGGGGTGAAATCAGGGAAAGGGGGCATGTCCACCTAGGGAGCCTTGAAGAATCAGAATCTGCTGGTAGGCCAATCTTCCACATCCCAGTAGTAATATGGACTACAAATCCCATCTATTCTGACCAGCATTGCCAGTTTCCAGGGAGGATGCAAGTTAGCCTAAAACATCTGAATGGCCTTAGGATGGGAAGATGAAATTCACTAGCAAAACTATGAGGATGATTTGTTATTGATATCTTAGCTAGCAATACCGTATTTTTTGCTCTATAAGACTCACTTCCCCCCACCCCTCAAAAGTAAGGGGAAATGTCTGTGTGTCTTATAGAGCGAATATGTGTGTGCAGTAAGTCTGTCAGAAGTGCAGCCCATGGGGAAGTGATGGGGAATGTGCCTGTGATTATGTGCCCATTTGATTCAGAATTTTTTTTTTTCTTGTTTTCCTTCTCGAAAAACTAGGTGCATCTTATGGTCAGGTGTGTCTTATAGAGCGAAAAATACGGTATATCAATCTGAACAAAAAGAAGTATTACTGTGGGGAGAATGAATCGGTAGTTTCACTTGAAATAGATAAGGTTTTGAAAGATTCAAAAAGACAGCCAGCAGAAAATCAGTCAAGAATTTCAGAACAATGCATTAACAACTGAAACTGGATATTGAAGAAGTAGAATGCAAGAGAACAGCTGATGGATGCCAGAATTCTACAAGATCAGCACTTGCATACAAAGGAACTGAGCATAATTTTAGATTCATGCATGCAAATGCAATGGTTTATTTAAAGGCTATATACCCTTCCATTATGAAAGCACTGCATGATCTCAGAAGTGACTCATCTAGAAAGCTTGGGGTGACATCAACATCAGTGTATAATTCACATCTTTCCAAGACAACAGCTTGAGGGATTCATGTGTGTGTTAGCTGACCTACCCTGTTTTGTGGCAGATAGAATTTACCTGAAATTACCTTGAGGCTGTCACCTGCTGTTCCCGCCATCCCTTGTACCACAGCTCACACCAGTCAGAGTCGTCCTCTAACCCTGGAAGGCTGGGCATGGGAGTGGGGATGGCTTCCAGGGGGAAGAGGGCATGCGCAAGTTAGCATCTGCCTAGTCCAATATATATTTATCTGGATCCAACCCAATAAAATGTGCTGAAAACTTATTAATAATGGCATACTGTTTAAGTAAAATTTTTAAACAGTTTACATATACAATATTAAAAATCGCTGTTTAAACTATGCTACTAACAATTACCAATCCTATACCAAAGCTAATAAAAGAAACAGTACCAAAACCAGTAAAACAGATCAGCATCATGATGATCAGTTTATAAAACAAAAAAAAAAAAAATCTGTACAAACAAGCACATGTCCAGAAAGCCTTTAAAACATATCTTGTCTACCCCCCAGAACAGCACGCACATGTTCCAGAGGGTGTGACTGCTTTTGAGAACTTATCTGGCAGCAGTCTATCCGTCACAAAACAAGCAAGTCCTTTTATGAAGATCTTAAAAGTCTACCAGGTGTACACAGAAGAAGTTTGTTTGCTAGCTATCCTGGGCCCATACAGTTTCTACTTTGTATGTCAACAACTTGAACATGGCTCTGTAGCTAACTCCAAAAAACCACAAGGCCAACCCTAAATAGAATGTGCTGCAATCACTGAGTTGTGAGGTTACCAGCACTACAGTGGCTATTTTGGTACAGGCATAATTGCTGCACTGATGGAAGTTGGCAATGGCTCTTCCAAGTTCCTTGAGGTCATCTGGGCTTCCAGTAATGAACCCAGGTAAACTTCAGACGCAGTGCAAGCCCATTCAAAATAGGCAAGCAGCTTAATTCCAAGACAGGGGAGCCACCCATACACTGTCTTATCCTATAGGATTTAATTTCAGTTTACTGGTCCACAGCTAATCTAAACACATCAAAGGACCAATTCAGAGTCAGCACAGCTTCTCTTGACTCAGGCTTTACAGAGAAAAGAATGCCAGATGTGAGTGTCATCAGCATTCTAGGGTCAGAGTCACAGACTAGTCTTTCAAGCAGAAACTTCACATGCATTGCTATTCTGGACAATGAGGGAAGGCTTCTGCAACTCACCAAAATGGCAACTCACTTTATTAACTGATTACTATAAACATATTAAAAAGATGTTCAAGTCTGTGCACTGATTTGCAATAACATTTCAAAGTCAGCTCACAGGAACAAACTACATTTTCAAGCAGAAATGGACAGTAGGTAGCCCACTGTACCCTTGCATGCAGCCCCCCAAACTGCTAAAATATGGCAGTGCAAGCAACATGAAAACCTGTGGCCAAAATTTGGTGTAAAGGCCCCGTGGGGATTTAAAGGGTCAAATTTAGCTTGTTTTCAAACTAAATGTAGCCCTTTTGAGTTTCTGTAGAGATTTACCACAAAATCCATTTGCTGTTGCAGGTGGTGCAGTGGCAGGAATAGGGCCCAGAGAAGGGTTCCAGGGGCTGTAGATGCCGCCCCCCCTCCTCTGGCTCTGTCCACCCAGTTCTAAAGCACTTAAGGCACAGTCCTACCACCCATGCCCTTGATGTGCATAAGCTGATGAACTCAGAAGCTTACATGCATCCAAAGGCTGGCGTAAAGTGTAAAGATAGATAACTATCTGCCGCAACATGCTCTGTGTATTTGATCTAGACAGATGTTTTCAGCCAACTATATAAAGTTGGCAGATAGTTATTGTTAACTATCTGGGGAAGGAAGGAAGCTGAGACATCACTAGAAATTGGTGTATGGAGGAGGCCCTAACTGCCTTCCCACTCTGAGGCACATCTGCAAGCTCACAGAGGCAGCCAGCATGGACCTTTCCACACCAGCTGCAATGGAGGTAGAGCAAGGGATGCACCCAGCCTATAGTAAAGTTGTGGTGAGTCAGTAAGCAATCCTACTCCTACTGCCCAGGGAGAGCCAAGGACCAAGATCTACCTCATCCAAAGCCCAGCTGAGCTTATGCTGGAAGGGAGGAAGCAGTGGTTTTACTTCCCCCACCCCACTCTTTTCCAGAAATGTCATGCTCTTTCTGAATTCCCTCCCATTCATGTAATGCTTTGCTTCAATTTTAAGAAACATGATATAGTGCCTTCTGGCTTTTGAAAAAGCCCAACAATAGCTCTGCAAAATGGGAACAAAGTGTCACTGAAGTTACCTCATGTGGAACTTCTTGCAGACGATCAAGAGCTCTGATATGATCCAGTGTATCTATAGATGGAGAAAGACCTCCATGGAGACAGAATATCTAAGCAAAGAAGAAAGGCATAAAGGAATCATGTGCATTGATAAGACCTCTATGAAGAATAAATCAAATCTTGTTATTTTTTGATGTCTAGAATCAAATTGCTATGCAACTACTTCACATGATTTTGATAAGCGATACCTGGCTATCATGTCATGACCTATACCTGGGCTGTTTAACCCAAGAATGGCTCAATGTGGAAACTCTGTGCTGCTTACGGGTTAAACAACCCAGAGTCAACCCAACAACAAAACATAGTTTATTAATCATAGGTTGTTCATCTGAACATTCAATTGCCTCCTTGTGGTTGCTGAGGTTCATTCTCTGAGGTTTGCTGAGGTTCATTCTCTTATTATTATTACCATGGTCTAGCATTATACCTGCACACAGCTTGTGTGTTAATACCTGCAGTAGAACCTAATCAAATTTCACCAAGTTCAGCGGCATGGGGAAAATGGGAAAAAGTGGAGAAATATCTGAACCGACAGACTATGATGCAAAAGAAGAAATGATTTCCCCCATTCCTTTCAACAATAATTGGTTTAACTGGATTTCAACAAATCCCTTCTACTCACACATTCTGGTGCCCTCTGCATAGTTTGGATTATAAAACTATGGGATTTGTGGTTCAATAACAAGAAGAAAACAGGGTAGGGAGCAAACAGAAGTCAAAATTCTAAGACTCTGTTATTGTTTCCTTGCTTTAGTCAAGGGGCATTTCCATAAATAAAACTGCTGTTACATATTCACTTTTCTGCCTGATTCCCATTCCATATAATTTAGGAGCACTAAAAGTAGCCTTCTTTCCCAGAATGAAAATCATACAGGGGGTGACTTTTAATGAACCCATCCATCAAATCTGAAAGGAAGGTAGGAGTGTGTGTGTTTTACACACTTGACAATTTAAATTCAGGACATAAAAATTAAGTCCTAGTACAGGACAATTCTATGACCACCAAGCAAGGAAATCCACAGATGAGATGCAAAGCACTGTATAAGTTGCACTGGCCCTTCACACAAATGCATTAGTCTTGGGGAGGGTTTCCAGCAGCAGCAGCCAGGAATATGGTATCAGGGTCTAGCATTCAACCTTCACTTAATATTATTGTTTTATTCATTTTTTTAAAGTCCATTATATGTAAAAGCCTAGGGACTGCAGGTGGCGCAGTGGTTTAAACCGCTGTGCTGCTGGGCTGGTTGATTGAAAGGTCGCCGGTTCGAATCTGCACAACGGAGTGAGCTCCCGTTGCTCCGTCCCAGCTCCTGCCAACCTTGCAGTTCGAAAGCATGCAAATGCAAGTAGATGAAAAGGTACCACTCCGGTGGGCAGGTAACAGAGTTCCGTGAACTTTGGTGTTTAGTCATGCCGGCCACATGACCACGGAGACTGTCTGCGGACAAACGCTGGCTCCCTCGGCTAGGAAACGGAGATGAGCACCGCCCCCTAGAGTCAGGCATGACTGGACGTAATGTCAAGGGAAAACCTTTACCTTTATATGCAAAAGCAGCCTTTTTTCTTGCTAGGAACTCAAGGCAGCTTACATAATCTTCCCCTCCATTTTATCTTCACAACATTCCTGTGAGGTTAGTTAGACTGAGTCAGAGACTTGCCTAAGTGAGCTACGTGGCAAAATGGAGAGTAGAATTTGGGTCTCCCAGTCCAACAGTCAAAGCAGTATGCCACACTGGCTCTCATATTACTTGATGATCTATATAAGTGAAGCAACAGTATCTTACCTGCCCATCTACTAGAGCTGTAAGTGGAAGATAATCAAACAGATCTGTAAAATACTTCCATACATTGGCATTTCCATATTTCCGTAGGCATTCATCATAGAAGCCATATACTTGTGTGATTTGTCTGCTTTCATGGTTGCCTCGTAAAATTGTGATGCGTTCAGGGTAGCGCACCTAGCCATAGACAATTAAAAAAAAAAAAAACGTTGTATGTAACAATTCATCAACTAGCAATACCAGTTACAGGATAAGCAGTATGTAGCATGTGGCATTGCAAATAATGTATACTAAACAATATAATGGAAGATACAGCTTCCCCCAGATTTGTACCCATACAACTTACTTTTAATGCCACGAGAAGAGTCACAGTTTCTACAGAGTAGTAGCCCCTGTCAACATAGTCTCCCATGAAGAGATAGTTTGTGTCTGGTGATTTCCCACCAATTCTAAAGAGCTCCATAAGGTCATGGAATTGACCATGGACATCCCCACAAACTGTAACAGGACAGCGTACTTCCTGAACATTTGATTCTTTTGTAAGTATTTCTTTAGCCTAAAACAGGAAAAAATGAGGTGATTAGACAGGAAGCTAAACTGCATGAATTATTTTTACAGCTAAATTACACAAAGTTCAAGAAAAACTCCTGCCACAGAAACAACACAATGGTCCAGTTGATTGTTATACCCTCGGTACTGTAACATGCAATCAAATGTCTGTTCAGCCAGCTAAGAGTAATTAGGTTACCTCTCAGCAAAGGAACACTCACTTTCTTGTCTATAAATGGAAATGATGACAAGCTATGACAGGGTCCCCAACATTTTGGATCCATGAGTACATCTGAGAATTTTACAAACTGCTGTGGGCATCATCACAAAGCACCTAACCAGTGGATCAAGACTTTGGCATCTACCTGCCACACCTATGGATCTTATTCAACAAAAAATTTTGTGTCTCTTGGACACTATAACATCTTGTTTTTAAAAAAAGAATTGCCTAACTTAACTAACTGCTGACAGTGCAATAGTGCTAGTGATTCTGTTAAATATACAATCTTGCAGGGTCCCCTGGTTGCCACTTTTTGAGTAGAGGTTATCACACAGATGAATTTTGTCCTGCAACTGCCTTTAATATTTGGTGATATATAGACTCTTTTAAATTATCTCCTTCATCAAAATTAACACATGGTAAGTGTGAAAAAATTCTCTGCTCCTATTTGACAGTTAAAACACTGATACTACAACACAGGAAAGATAAAAGCTCCTCTGCTGTAAGACTGGGGAGTTTTGAGTATCTGAAAGTGGCATATGGGTGGCAACTTCAAATGGCCACTTAAATTTGAAAAAGTTAAACAAAAGATCAGGTGCTTATGGGTGCAGTGTTGGGGATCTCTGATCTATAACATAACATTGTGACAATGAAAAACAAGTTATTTTAATTGCATTTAGGGAAACTTCAGGTGTAAGTGGCGAGGAGCGCTTTCCATCAGCTTTGGCTGATCCGTCAGCTGCGTCCCTTCCTGGAGTTCGACTGCCTGGCGACGGTGACACATGCGTTGGTGACTTCCTGGTTAGATTACTGTAACGCGCTCTACGTGGGGCTACCCTTGAAGACGGTCCAGATACTTCAATTGGTGCAAAACAAAGCTGCCAGGGTGCTGACGGGGACTGGTTCTCATATCACCCCAGTTCTCCATCAGCTACACTGGCTTTCCATTGAAGTCCGGGCCCAATTCAAGGTGTTGGTTCTTACCTATAAAGCCCTTAACGGCTTGGGTGCTGGTTACCTAAAGGAGCATCTGCAACCATATATGCCCTCCCGCCCCTTACGATCGGCAGCTGATGCCCTCCTCCGGGAACCCTCCGTGAGAGAAATAAGGAAGGTGAGTACCCAGAGGAGGGCTTTCTCTGCGGTGGCACCCCATCTATGGAATGCACTCCCCAGAGAGGCTCGCCTGGCGCCGTCTTTATTTGCTTTTCGGCGCCAGGCGAAGACCTTTTTATTTAAGCAATATTTTAAGTGTTAAATTATTTTATGTTTAAAGTTATTGATTAGTTATTTTTATATTGTATTGTATGTTTTAATTTGGACCTTGAGATGGGCCAGTTTTTAATATTGTGTATGTTTTTAATATTATATGTTCTGGGATGTTGTAAGCCGCCCCAAGGCTTGTGGCAAGGGGCAGCATATAAATTTGTTAATAAATAAATAAAATAAGTGAATTTTTGAAGTGGCCCTTAATTGGGAGCAGTGGTTCTAAGGTACTTTTGAAATACTTTTCCAACATGCCCGTTTGGTAGCACTGAAATGCTTAAAACACTATCAAACTCCTCATGCGGCACTCCTATACCATGCAGGTCCTTTATTTCAATCACAGCCTTGTCTTCACACAACGGGCTGGATGCTGCAACCAGTATCACAGCAAGCAGAAGAAGTGCACTTCTGCTATAAGCCTTGCTCCTAGCTCTATGTCACACCAACTTGGAGGTTGCCTCAGCAGGCTTTGCTGCTGCTGGTAATCAACATCACCTTCCACTCAGATCACAGTAGTGCACCTTCAACTGAAGTTCAAGTAATGTATTTCAGGCATATTTAGTATGCATCAGTAATAGTTTCACCACTTCCAACATTCTAGGAAAAGAATATGCAAAGCACCTGACTGAATATGATAGAATTAAAGCATATACTAACCATCCACTGTTCATACACATATAAATCAGGAAAAAGCTTTCTAGCGTGGGTAGTTTATATTAAACCCCAATCCCAAAAGCTGCTATGAAGGCAAGTAAGTGGCCCCACCTTGCATCCTAAGCCTACCAAGGAAATCAGCATCAATATACATTAACTATCACACATTGATGTAATCATAATGGACAAAACCACTGCTCAACAGAGAGCTTCAGAAAGGGGGCTGAAAAAGGGGACTCAGCAAGGAACAACTTCTCTGTACAATAAGCTTAGAACCCCTGGTTATCACTGGCACAAATCTACAGTCCAAAAATGCAGCATTAACAGGCCGCAGCACTGATCCATGACAGATGTTGTCATGCTGTAGCTGTATACTGATTGAGATATTTTTATTCATTTTGCAGAACACCTAAAGTCCCCCTTCTCCAACAAACAAACATAAAAAATAAAAGGTCCAACCTGATGATATCAAGATAACTCAAGCTTTCAAGTAAGAAAGAAGTAAACCTGCATAATTTCAAGATCTATACAAATCATACCAACAAATATTGGTTTAGAGAATTTTTCATTATTTCTCTTAGAGAAAGGCAGAGTTCTTAGAACAAATGTAAAAAGAATCAAGTAGCAACTACCAAGATCCACATTTTTCTGGACTTAAGTGGCAGATGTGCTATCATCAAGGTAGGTCCAATTAACTTGCTTTGTTACTCTGAGCCTGTGACACTAATCACAAAGCATGCATGGATGCGGGCAAAAGTATGCTTGATTTGTCAATTCAAGGGTTTAATCCCAGGCACCGAAAATACACTGGAAAAGATCACCATGTAGATCAATGTGTCTGGGAGTGAGTTGCATAGGTAGAGGCGTATGTTTTATTGAAACCAGTCGATATTGATAACACTTCATGCAAGCTTCCCAGTTATGAGAACTTTTACTGAAGCCACATCCTTCAGCAAGGGTGAACTCTCAAACCTTGCATCTTCTATGTAGACTGTATGAGACTGAAAAGAGAAATTGAGATAAATTCTGCAGGCTTACAGCAACATCCTAAACAGGGTTATTCAAAAGTAAAACCCACTGACTGAGCTCCTACCAATGTTTATTCCCTAGTAATGTTATTTAGGCTGACACATAATCATATTTAAGCAACTCTAGGAGGCGTCATTTCCAAACAACTGCACAGAAGCTGGAACAGAAAACATCATGCCTGAGAAGTATGAATGAAATGCTAAATTACAGGAATAAAATATATTTACATATTGCCACCCTTGTTTGGTATAGCTATGAGATCAGAATCTTCCACTTTCTCTTAAGTTAGCCAGAGTTGCTTGCTGTGTCCGAATTTTGGTATATTCTTAACTTATAATATTCTGACAAGCCAGGACCATAAACCATAATTTGATCCTGGTTTATATGAACAACCCATAATTTAAACCAGCATTCTCCCAAGTTTGGGCACAACAAAAAAACAGAAACTTTTGATTTTCTCATGGCTGTGCCTGCCAAAGGGAAGGGGAAGCATGCAAGTCAAAGGAAATGTCAGGCTTATACAAGAAACTAGATCCCTAAAGTGTTCTGTATAGCCTGAAAGCTCATAACATGCACTGTGATTACTAAATGATAACAGTGATTTAATTTACAATCCCTATAAAATACTATTACATTTAGTGGAGTTCACTTCTGGGTAAATATGTTTAAGTTTGCACTGTGTATCATTCTTATGTCTACCTTAACAGGAGAAAGGGTATCTCATAAATTGGTCAGCTGGACAACATAACAATATCAAATGCACAACCACATTCAGCTGCATTTACAGGGATGAGAGGGGAGCAATACTGCCATCTGTTCAATGTTTTAGTTGCCCACAGCTGAAATAATCTGCCTCTAAGCAAAATAATAAATGTATGGATTTTTTTCCATTTAGCATTACTGTCCATACTTTTCTAAATGCAAAACCTCTGTATAAGATCAATTTTCAATCAACCTGGCCTTCCTTTCCACTGTATACACTTGAAAGAAGAGAAAGGAGTGGGAGAGATATATGGAAAGGAAAAAGCAACAGCAAATATGCTTTCCAAAATCTAATTAAGGGGATTTCATAACTGCTTCCAAGTCCATGTTGAAGTTATGTGACTGGATTTTAATTTTAAGTTGTGATAAAATCACAACTAGTTACACAACTGCAATAAGCCACATCATCCTACCTCATTTTGTGGGACCATTTTATAAATTAGCAGTTAAAAGGAAAACATTTGGTAAGATGAGGTGGAGTACTCAGATGCAGTGGCTGCCACCAACTCCCTTCTCTGTCCACCTCTCCAGTCTCATCCTTCATGACATCCATCTCTCCATCCATACAAATCAACTAAAACACATTTAGTTGAGGATTTTGCTTGTCTTTATCGGGAACCCCAATGGATATCACTCAGTTCCTAGTGACAAGGGACATAACTGCTCCAAGAACAGAGAGAATGGGGTGAAAAAGTTCTCAAGAAGATGTGAGCCACAGAGGAATGAACGTGCTTTTTAAGTAATTAAAATCCTGGGTTAAAATACGATGGTAAATCCCTCCTCCCGTTTAAGAAAATAATGCTTCGTTACCTCTGCTTTTAGTTATGTTATGCGCCAATTCTTTCTTGTCGCTTTTACAGACCAATAAAAGCTTATCTTCATGCAAAATTCCCTCCACCCTCAGCGTTCTTAGAACTGTAACCTTGGCACCCGAGGCCTGGTTTAAAATCCAAACGAGTTCCTGGCGAAGGAAGAGGCCAAAACGCCTCGCTCAGTAATCCTCAGGCCCTCCGCCGCCCCAGCTCCCTTATTTCCATACATCGACGGCCACCCCGCGCGAGGACCCGGCGCCTCCTTGAGCGCGGGGCTGCTTACAGCCGTTTAGCAGAGGGGACGCTACGCACCTTCTCGCAAAGGCTCCGCACTTGGCTTTCGCTCAGCTGCTTGCACTCGTTGAGCTGCTCGATCCATTGGTCCAGCTCCTTCGTGAAGCTCTTGTCCTCCATGCCGGCCCGCCGCCCGCTTAATTTTGAGGGAAGGGAATGCTGGGCGGCGCGGCCAGGGCGGCGTGCTTCGGGGCGGCGCGGGGAAAAGATCGAGGAGGCTGCCGCCTAGGGGGCAGGGAGAGGGCGCGGAGGCCCGGGCCGACCACCAGCAGCCCAACGGCCCGCCGAGATCGCGCGCGAGAAGCGCAGGCCCCACTCGCTCCCTCCCTCCCGCTCCCTCCGGCACCGTGGAATGGCGGCGCTCGCCGCGCTGCGCACTTTCCGCTCGTCCTCACGTCACTTCCGGCGCGGAGAGCCAGCAGCGCCCCCTGCTGCGCGGAGGGCAGGCTTCGTGCGCAACCGGCTTGGCGAGGTCTCCAGGTACCTGCGGCAGGGAGAAGTCTCGCAGGCCGTCTTCGCAAATTTGTTGCTGGGCAATAACCTTCCGCGACACCAGGTTTTCCCTTGAGGGCGAGCCGGTCGCACGGCTCACTAAATCCGCGTATGTCACCAGTACATCTCCATCAGCATGCACACGATTACAATTTATAAGGAGGCAAGGCTCCTAAAATATATGCATGAAGTCACGGTATAAACGGGGGCGTTGCGAGGTTCTTGAGGTTGCAATCCTATGCATATTTTAACAAAAAAAGGACCCACAACTCCTATCAAGATCTGAAACAAATTTGCCTAATGCTTTAATATTCCATTTTTTTCACAAAATATTAAGAACAATGTTATATCAGGATCCACTTCAATTTCTAAGTTCAATATCTTACTAATCTCCTTAAAAATCATTATCCAAAATGTCTTAATATTTTCACATTCCCACCATATATGGAAATAGGTACCCTATTTCATTCACATCCCCAATATAAATTAGAATATTTATTATCCATAAAAAATAACTACAAGCTTTCCTAACACTCCCCTTGCAACAGCCCCATACTAAACTTTGTTCAGGCCCCTCTTTATCATTAAGCTCCCATATTTCTTTCAGTTCTTTCTCTATTTTATCTGTTACATGCTTATGTTGTAAAATATTTAAATTTAAAATTAAATGTGATTATGTACTGAATTAAATGTCAGTTCATAATCACATTTAATTTTAAAATCAGTATTACTGCATGATCCGTACTTTTTATTAGGCCCATATCTGAGTCACATTCTCTAGAAAAAAGATCATTTGATACAAATATACTGGGGGTGCCCAAATGTATACACATTTTAAGAGATGTTATCTATGTATTACTTTTAGAAGTTGAATTAAATTATGGTAGCAATATGTAGTATGACGTTTGCTTAACATATGGCATTAATCCAATGAACTCTAACATCACCATGTGACAGGCAGGGCAATCAAAGAAAATGGTGGAAGCACAGTTGTCGTTCAAGGAGTGCAAGACCATTTTGAAGTGGCAAAGTGGTGCTCTCCCTGCCCTTTACCCTCCCTCTTTAAGCTTTCATTGCATGCAAGTTCCTGTAAGTGGAGATCTAAGAGTAAAAACAATGTACAGGTTGCCGGGAGAAGAAAACATAGACTGTGGAAAAAATGGTGATACTCTTACAATGTAAATGGCTGCTGATTTTATGCCACACTTTGTGTTGATCTGATAAGTAAATAAGGGCTAAAGTCTCACCATACCTGCAAGCCCACTGAGGTTAGAGGGAAGAAGCAGAAAATGCAATCAGGACACATGCTTACAAAAAGGATACAAAGTGTTTTGCATGCTGAACATTTCTAGAGGCTTCCCCTCTCAAGGCTCGTCCAAGTTGCTTCCAAGCTTACTGGTGAGGGTGCTGCTTCAGGCAAAAGCGTTCTTTCATCCTCAACAAGAGCTGCTTGCTCTTTTGCCTTGCTTGCTTTTGCCTCTCCTTCCTCACCCAGTCCAGCTCATGCATCTTCTCATGCATCTGTGATTGCAGGAGCCTGTCAGAAGCCCCTTGAGTTGAGAAAGAACAAACGCTCTCTTAGCAGGGAAGTTTATGGGATTCCCCTTCCCACATCGTCCTCCAGTCAAGTTCCCCTGGCTGCCATTTTGCATCTCATGATTGAGGCTTGGCTGGCAGGCAGTGATATGTATGTGCACCATGCATAGAAGTGGAAGCCAACTTAGTGGCATATCCTCTGCTTCAAGTGGGAGGCTGCCCTGCCATCAGCTCTCTCTCTACCTGCCCTTTTTTTGGAGGCCCTGCAATTTTTAACGTATCAGCATGTGTAGCAACCTTTGCTGGTGTAAAGCAGCATTCTAGCTGTTCTAAATGTAGCAGCACTTCCGCAAGAGCAGCAGTCTGGGGATGCTTATAGGCCAGTCTCTAATCACTTAAGGCCCAAGTGGCTCCAGTGGCACAAAATATACTTTGTCAGCTTCTGCTGATATACTAACTGGGAACCTTCCACCAGGATTATGGCAATGTAGACATGTGGGTACTTTTGAAGGAGGTCTGGAAATGTCGATTACTGCAGAAAAGAGCAGTGGGGAATCTTACTGGCCCTAAAAGTTTTGAACATATCATTCCATGACTATGTCAAATGCATGGGTAGGGAGCCAAGTTTCTGAGTCCAATTCAAAGTGCTGGTGCTTCACTTGCAAGCTTAAATGACTTAGAGCTATGTTTCTGTCCTATTTCTGCAGATGAAGTTCAGTGGCGATTCCTGTAAGCCCCTGAACTGAGAGACTTATGTGCACCCAATGCAGGGTGAAAGAACCAGTGGAGGCAACTCCCACCTCTGTTTTCCAACTCTGCATTTTTCACTAGATTGGCTTTTTTTGCTCAGCTAGGTGTGGTGCCTTGCAGTGGGAGGGAGGGCAGCTGAAGGGGGTTTAAGATAGGTCATATACTATGGCCACTCCGATCTCCTCCCTTCTTACTGGAATGCCCACTTCCTCACCCCCCAGGTTGCTTTTCTGTCATTGGAGAGCAGCCAGGGTGGGAGGGAGCACTGACTTCCAGCTCCAAGTTAATTTTTGCTATTTTGCTTTATTCATATAGTCTTTCAAGGTTATTAGTATGCAAGTCAAAGCAATGAATATCTGTAACATTATGTAGGCCAGGAAAATTCATCCCAAGTGCAGGCTGTTCACTAAACACAACCAGATGAAAATGAAAATCACCCTCCCTCTTGAAAAGGGTGCAACAACATAGTACAGCTCTGGAAGAGGTGATGCATCAGCTCAAGCCACTCCATAGTGTCACCAGCTGAAGGCAGCACTGGGATAATTTACACCCAAGTCTAAAAATAAATGAGGTCTAGCAGATTTGAAAGAGTACTTTTTATTGAATTAACCCAAGTATCAGGCTTGGGGATGAAGATTTAAAAGGCATTAGTCCTATTTCCCATTACATTGACTCTGTGTGTGTTTGGAGACCGTTTATTTATTACATTGTAATCCACCCCATAATCAACATTATCTGAGAAGATTACAAAGAACTAAAATGCCATACAAAGTTGACAGTAATATGGTGTATTTAAAATAACACAATGCAGTACATTTAAGTTCTCTGTTCCATTGTTCACTGATCCCAAACAGTTGAACCTGCAAATTTTTCATGAACGCTGAATGGGTGTACCTGTGCACTTCCCTAGGTGTGGAAGAATTATACAAATCTGGCAAAGTACTTGTAACCCCTATGAAATATTGGTTCAGCCCAAAGTGGTAGAACCAAGAAAAGAGCAGGGCAGTAAGAAATTCAAATAAAACAGAGTGGGAATGCTGAAGAGGCTTGAGCTGCTGTTTATTTATTTTACTTAAAATATTTATATGCCGTCCTATTCGCAAAAAGCCTCAGGACGGCTTACAGCATAAATTCCCGACCCACACTGGCTGCAGTTAAAAGCATAGAAAAGACAATATTAAAACTTATTAAAATATTGCTGGAATAAAAAGATCTTAACCTGGCGCTGAAAACATATAACGACGGCGCCAGGCAGACCTCTCTGGAGAGCGCATTCCATAAATGGGGCACCACCACTGAGAAAGCCCTCCTCCAGGTACTTTGCCTCCTAATATCTTTCACGGAGGGTTCCCGGAGGAGAGCCTCTGCTGCCGATCTCAAGGGGCAGGAGGGCAAATACGGAAGAAGGCGTTCCTTCAGGTATCCAGGTCCCAAGCTGTTGCCACCAAGGTCTTGGTTTAAGTAAAATTCCTACATGTTTGTGTTGGGGGAGGGGGGGTAATCCACATAATGAATCCATGTATATACAATTGAATTGGCATTTTATTCCAGGGTTTTGAGGATTCTGCACATGCAGCTGACTCTGTGTTTGGACCTGTTGAAGACATTTTGGATTCCTTCGTTTTTGTTGTATTCAAAAGGATATGTGAACTTTGTGACTCTATAGCCAGTTTTATTTGTATTGGTGCCAGGTACTTGGGTGCATGGGTTGTAGTATTTTGTTATTATTATAAAATTGTTTGTGCTGTTTTGTTATGAAATTGTTGATAAGAGGTTCATTTTGTATGCTAGGTTGTGTTGCACTCTTCAGTAGGAAACAGCCTCATAGAATCTAGCAGTGTTACACACTCAGGGGTGATTTGTGACACAGCTGCAAATACTGGTAAAATGGTGATATGCTTTTCTAACATTCTGTAGAAATATGCTGTTGTAAGAATATGCTGTAGGGAAACTGTATCAATAGAAATATTGCCCCAAAATATTCCTTTACCCCAAATCCCCTTATTGAGATACTAAACACACATCCCTTTGGCTTGTCAGTCTTTTGAGGTGACAAGCTTGCATTTTTCTCCTAAAAACTCTTCCTTAATTTTTTCAGAGTATCACCTCAGCCCATTTATTCTCAGTGCTTCTAAGCTAGCAGAAGCATGGTCAAATCTTTCTGTGAGTTTGTATATTAGTCAGAATCCCAAGGTTTTGCTTAACATATGATTTTATTGAGATTACTTATACATCTAAATATTTGAGATTCAATTTTGTAATTCCTATAGACTGAAACATCCAGATTAAGAACATATCTAGACTGTTAAAGCTGTTTTTATTTTAAACTATTATTTACAATGCACAATAAACAAAAAGATGGTTAACTTTCCGTAGATATGAATTGAATAATAATTGTAGTAGCCTTCCCCAACTTCGTATTTTCCAGATGACACCAATTCTCAGCAGCAGTTGAATACATCTAGTTGGCATACTGGGGAAGGCTGAATTAAAGAGATTACTTGTAATACATTTAAGTGAAAGACATTTTAAAACTAATGAGTGCAAAATCTGGTCATATAAGCTAGTTTATATGACAGATGATATTCTACTTTTTAATTACTGTAAACATACTATGCTTAAAGAAAACAAACTAGACTTTAAAACACAGCTTAAAAACGAATACTGAATGGTAAAACCAAACACAATAAAGGCAATCTGCACACAGAAACAAGTTGTGAAAATTGTGTTTAGGTAGACAAAATTTGGACTGAATGAAACCAAACTTGCTGACATCCACTAAGTCTAGTTCTCTTGCAGTGGCAAGCATTCACCAACTCGCCTCAGCCGTACATTCTCTCCAGCAGATGTCTGCCTGGTGGATTCCTTCTAGTCTGGCTTATTTCTGATCATAGAACTTCACTGTGGAAAAGAGGAATAAAACAGCTGGGGGGAGATGAAGTATATGAGCTGCCCAGACAGCCTTCGACCCTGCAAATACTTCACTTCTTCATTAGCATGGGGAGGCAAAGACACAGTAGAGAACACTGTGTTTCTTGCAATATGCACCTCCACACACTACTTTTAAAATAAAGGAATGAAACATAAAAATAGTATAAACAATAATGCTGATAAGTGGCTTCCTAGTGCCATCTCACCTCTGAATTGTTGGTTCCTTCATATAGGAAAGTCATGTGAAAAAAAAGTCCATGGTATAGGTGCCACTTCTATGGTCCCTCTGTGCATATGAATTGCTGCTCCAGACATTCGTGCACCAACTCAGTATGATCCAGCAGAACAAATGTCAAGCATATTAAGCTGCCCTACATCACACCTGTTTGTCATAGCTGAATTTTGTTACTGATACACTAACAGCCAAGTGTTTGCAAAAGAAAAAAAAAGTCGAAACACCGATTTAACACTTACTATAAAGCCATGCAGTCTCAGAAGCCAATAGTATAAGGATATGGAAAAATGTATTGTGGCAAAGAATTATTTTCAGTATACCAAGATGTCTGCTGATGATAACCAAATGGAAAAACCATTGTAGAACTGAAATAACCATGTGCTGGATAGGTCTGGGCAAAGTTAAATCTTTGTATTTCCCTAGCACCAAAATGAGTAGAGGTCTGTGAATAAAACATGCTGGACCTGGTGTTATACACCATGCCTACTGCTCTAGATATTCCAGGCGTTAGCACATTCATTTCGTAGGAACTGAATTCCTGGTATGTCTGAGTTACCAAGTGAGAACTGCTATCAGCTTGACAAAAGTACCAAGAATAATCAGGATATACCGTCCTGGTCACAGAAGGATTCTGCATCTGAGATGTTTCATCAAGATACTCATTTTGACTAGAAGCAGAATGTTCATCAACTTTTGGGGTATTTTCGTTGAAAGATGTCTCAGGGTACAAACACTCCATTTCCATGGATTGATTTAATTCAGTCATCATGGAGGAATCTAAATTACATGTGGATGCACAGTTCAAACTCACAGAATTTTCCCTATTTCTGTCAAGTTCGGGAGGTAACTTAATGGCTGTACAACAATCAGACATTACATCTGAATCATTTCCCAGGTCATTTGATTTTAAGTTATGTTCCTTTAGTGTGGGCAACAAGGAAATACCAGCATTTAAATTTGCCACTGAACTTGGAGAGTCTTCAGGAGATCTTTGTGGTGACTGAAATTTCACTGAAGGTACAGAAATGCATTTGCCTCTGTCATAGGATGCAACATATTCCTCATCATGTTCTTTTGTGCTCTGACAAGTCCTGCTGGTTGAATTAAAGAAATCTGGATTGGAGGCATTTGATGAAGGTAGAATACATTCAAAGGAATAAACAACATTCAAATCTTTTAACTGTGAAGTTTCAATTGGTGAGTTCTTTGTCAAAACATCAGTGTTTTTATTCGAAGTATTATCTGTTGAAATGCTTATTTGTAGTTCCCTGCCTTTTGGGAAACTACATTTTTCACTCTTTCTGTAAAACATAAATCAAATCAGGTTTTATCATGTTTTTATAACATCAGCATTATTTTTTAGAATTTGGGATATTATTTGGACACTGCAGTATAAATTGCATTCATGTATTCATTTCCAAACTATGGTTTGACTCTTATTTATAATATTGTGATATATGATAACTTAATATTGTTTTTTTGGCTAGAGAGAAGCGGTTCTCAGTACACAAATTCTGTAGTGTTCTGCACTCACCTAACAATTGGGCATTGGTCCCCAACTGAAATAAAAATCTACATGCATAGGTCTGATCTGTACCATCTTTCCCTCTCAGTGCAGAACAATCTGTGGATGTGTCTGTGTCTCCAGATGAAGGTGCTGGGGCACTTTTGTTCTGCATCATGGAGTCCCACAGGGCTCTGTTCTGTCCTCCATGCTTTTTTACATCTACATGAAACCGCTGGGAGAGGTCATCAGGAGGTTTGGGCTGAGTGACGACACTCGGCTCTGCCTCTTGCTTTCATCAAATCCAGGTGAGGCAGCCTCTGTTCTTAAACCAGTGCTTGGGCTCAATAATCCACTAGATGCGGGCCAATAAGCTGTTGTTCAGTCCATGTAAGATGGAAGTACTTGTGATGGGGTTGTGTCCAACTGGGGAATTTTTCAACCTATCCTGGATGGAGTTGTGCTCCCCTTAAAGGACAAGGTTCACAGCCTTGGGGTGCTTCTAGATCCTGATTTCTCACTTGTTGCTCAGGTGGACTCAGTAGACAGGAGTGCTTTTTATCAGCTCTGGCTGGTGTATTAGCCGTATCCTTATTTGGATGAGCAGGACCTTGCTACAGTTATCCAGACAATGGTAACCTTGCGCCTGGATTATTGCAGTGCAGTCTACATGGGGCTGCCCTTAAAAACAGTCCAGACATTGCAACTTGTTCACATAAAGCCCTAAACAGCATGGGGGCAGGGGACCTGAAGCGATACATACATACCCAACTCTATCACTCAGGTCACCATTGGAGGCCCTTCTTCATATTCCTCCACCTCCCACCTCCCCCCAAATAAGAGGAGAGATGGTGAGCAGAAGGGCCTTCTTTGTAATAGTGCCGTGATTATGGAACTCATTCTCATCTGAGATTTGACCTGCACCAACCCTTCATTCTTTCAGGCAACAGCTAAAAACTTATCTTTTTTGTGATTATTTTGGCAGGTGAGTTATTTTGGTGGAGTGCTTTTACTGGTTTGCTACTAATTTCTGATTTTAATGCCAGGTAAACTTTTTAGTATGTATAACTTTTATCTATGCTATTAGGCCATTTTAATATATATCAATTTTTAATGCCTTTTTCTGATGTTATTGTTACCTTATGGGTTGTTTTTATATTGTGATTTTATGAATGAATTGTATTAATTGTTGTTAAAATGTTGTTTACTATGTTGTGAGCCACCCAGAGAACCTATTACTAATGGGGTGGCATACTAGTCAAATGAATAAATAAATTACATACAGCAGATCAAACAAACACATATAAATACTGTTTAGAATCTTGTGTCTGACATCACAAAGGGCAATCTTAATTCCTCAGAATATGTAGAGACCTTTTGCAAAGTACTGTTAATGCTCACAAAGAAGGATTCTTTAAAAATGGAAATTAGCAGGTAACTTAAGAAAAATATAGAACGACAGGTTGCTTTTCTGTTATTTTGATTCTTCAAATGGTCATCTATGCATTCACATTTATAGATCCAGTGCCTGTGCAGAACCCTGGGAAATTTGAAAACCCAAGATGTGTCTTTGATGGCATGTTGTACCTTTATACAGACTCTATCGTGCCACCTTTTTTGTTTTTCTTTTTCATACTATATAGTAGTGAGGGAAGAAAGCATGAAGGCAGGTCAGATTCAACACTACTTTCTCGAACAACAAGACCTCTTCTTAGGAAGAAAGGGATGCTAAACACACCATGTTAGTTATACTGTGGAATAACCTGTGTTCAGGACCCAGGAGCTGGAGGATCTATCCTGCCAAGCATCCATGAAACAATAAAACAGGTGCAACGGGGTATCGCAGGTACAACAGGGATGGTCTGGACCAAAACAAATTAAGTCTGTGGTGATTTCAGGGCTTGTTGCTGCTGGGGTGACTAATAGCAGCACTGTACCAATATCAATGTATCAGTCTGGTGGGTACTAACATAATCATCAGCAGAAACCAAGATGCTGATTGTACCAATGTAGTAGATACCACTGGAACTGAAGCCAACATCAGAACTAAATAAGCTGGTAGCATGGCTGCTGTCACAAAAGATGCAGCTACTGTCATAACTGGTACCCAAGAGGGAGGCAATATTGTCAGTACTGCACTTTCCTGTGTTTGAGGAGTAATGACAACTGAAGGTGCAGGGCGCACCTCCTGAAGCTCACTCCCCCATGCCAAGCAGTGGGAACATAAATAGGAGAGTGCAGCCACTGCATGCAGGAGTGCATGGGATCAGGCTCGGGTGTCTCCGCATTGTTGCTATTGCCCTGTGATAACAAGAAGTGTAGCGGTGCCAAGAGCATGAGGCTTAACGAACAGCATTGGATAAAATACCACAGACCATCCAAACAACATTGACAAGATAGAATGCCATTCCAGGGCTCATATCAGGTCTGGAAACCTGTGGCTGTTCACATATTCCTACAGTTCAAATAGTGCTCCCATCATCCCTTATCACTGGCAATCCTGGCTGGAATTGATGGGAGCTGGAATCCAGCATCTGCAGAGCCTCAGGTTCCCCACCCCAAATGATCTATGATCCAAGGAGAAAAACAGTAGCAAGAAGGGCAACATCAAGGTGCACCATCCATGTTGACTGGAGTAAAAGTAAACTGAACCCCTCAAAGAGATGAGATCGTTAGCGTGAATTCAAGGGGCTGACAACCAGGAGAACTGTGGCAGAAGCCTGGGGACCTGAAGCTCAAAGATCTGCTTCTTCAGTCCTGATACAAATGATGTCCTTGTTGAAATCAGTCATAGGAGTGGGAGAGCTCTCCTGTATCTCTCCCTCAGAGACTGGCCAAAAAATCTGCACCTCACTGGATGAGGAAACAATCACAGTTTGCTGTCCTTTGTCAAGTGCTAGTAAGGCAGATAACAAAAGCGGCATTTCAGGTAGCACTGCTGAGCTTGGAGCAGACTTTGGGAGTGGTACTGAAATGGTTGGTCCATTAGCTCCTAATGGTCCAATGGATGATGTCACTCCTGCTGTGGCCCTCTGGATTTCTTTTTCTTCTTTTTAAGGAAGAAAGCTTTGCTTGTCCTAGAGATTCCAAATCAAGAGATCTGCCCAGAGTGAGCAATTGCTTACATAGGAAGAGCAGCATCCAAGAGACCTTGTACTGGTCTTCACTGAAGCTAGTCCCAGCAGGAGTGCCTGAGTTAATGCGGATACCAGAAGAATGAATACCAACGAGTCCCAAAATAGTTCCATATGACACATCTGCCATATGGAAAAAGAAATGCAGGAAGGATGCATTTGGACTGTCAATTCCTGATGAAGGTCATGAACCAGGGTGACCAAATTTGTTTTAGTTCCAAAACAGATCTTAAACCAGACTAAAAGGGATGCAGATAATCAATATACTTCAGAAATAAATGAAGCAAATACTTGAGAATGCTGCCCAAAGAAAGGTGTATTTGAGATACAATAATTACTAAGGAGGGAGAAAAAGAATTCTGTTCATTTTCAACAGAATTCTAAACAATGCCTTATGTAAACCTGGCATAATACTTTCTCTCAGTGAGTGAATTACTGCCTCTCTAATTATGTCTTCCATTCATCTGGCCAGTTACTCTGAAGCCATAATATTAAAATTGCATTTGAATAATGACAAATTTCATTAATCACACTGGCAAGTCACTACAATGACAGGCAGGTCAAGTGATAAAAACAGATATTTGAACCAATCTTTTATGTTAGGTCCTTTAGGCATTATTAATGAATACACTTTTAGAAATATAATTGTATTAATTAATAATGGCTTAAAAGAAATATAAGCAGCCACCTAGCAGTGTGGATTAGAACAGTCAAAGTCTGACCCACAAAACTCCTATAGTGGCAAGATTCAAGTGAAGGTATATGACCAAAATATTATTTGGTCCAACGGGCATTTATTTATTTGTTTATTAATGTATACCTCAAGTCTCTGTTAGCTTCATTTTCATGTACGTTTGTGGCTGTCATCAATGAAGCGGCAACCTAAGAAGTTAAAAGTAGCAACATAAATTAACAATATACTACATTTTATTTATTTACACATTACATTATATGAAAGCTAATTGTATCATTGTATACAAATAATATATGATTACTTATGATAAAACTAAAGCATGCACATTTTTGTTTTACTGTTAATCATAACACAGCTTCAGAAGGATGAAGGATCATTACATAAAGCCATAGCCACAGGAAAACATGTTGTGCCCAAGGGAGGGTTTGAGCCTGGTTCTTACAGAAGTTGACATTTTCACCTTACCCCACTACTCCTCCACTGAGGACCCATATAATAATCCCTTCCTCAAAAGCCTCAAGGAATTCCTCCTCCAGAAGGGAAGGAGACCCAAAGAATCCCAAGAGGAGAAACTTTTTAAAATTTAGGGGGAAACATCTTCTCCTTGCAATTCTAGAACCCACTCTTTTTGTTTTTACAAAAAGAGAGGATTTTCCTACTGAAGAGTTAAAAAGTGTTAATATTGAATCACAGATCAAGCTAAGAACCAGGCGCTGCGCTAGCTGTTGTCAGAGACCATAAAGTTTCTGGTACTCGGTGCTTGTTTCCAAAGGTCAGAAATGTTAAGGTTGACAGGACAAGGTTGACTCTAGGGCCTTAATAACACTATAAGATTTCTCCATGTTCTGTTGCTATATCGTAAGTAGAGTTGGCTGGGATGTAGGACTGGGATGTAGGACAGACCCTTTCTAAACACAATCCCCAGACTGTGGAACTTGCTACCTTGACAGATCCTCTTGGCTTTGTTTTCTTTCCTTCAGTCTGTTAACTGCTCTGAACTTCTTTCTGCCCACTTCTGCCAGGGAGTTTTTTGGCTCTACCCTTGCAGCATTCTCCCACTTATTTCTTCATTAGACTTTTATCATACCCCATTATAGTTACAAGGCTCCCTGGGTGGTTACAATTTAAAAATATATGGTAAAATAGGATGTACACTTGGTCCCTCCTCTGCCCTTTCTCATTGATTCCAACTTATGTGGGTATAGGGGGTTAGGTTATGCAGGCCACAGTGTTACCTCTGGATGAAGTCATAGTTCTATGGGCAGTACAGAAAGTCTGCATGTTCCCAGTGGCTGTTGGCACCTGTGCATATCTCATCTATTTGTGCAACACAAAATTTATGACATGCTATCTAGAAAAAATGGTAATTGCCTACAAACTAAATGATAGTATTGACTTTCACATTACAACAACTGTTTGAAAATGTTTTTATTGTTGCTTTGAAATTCTGTTTTACTTTTTGTGGCCAGAAGGTAGTCTAAGCTAGCCTTCCAGGTTTGAATTTATTTATACATTTGGTGCAGAGCCCAGTCACACAGGGCTCATGTTTAATGGGCACAGGAGAAGTGAAAGAAGTATGTATATTCTCCCAGCCTTTGTTATTTCAATGCAGTGATGAGGGTAAAAAAAACTTCCAGTGCTTTACCTTTTTCATGGTAAAATTACATTATTTAAGTTCAATAAAATGAGTGGAAGTAAATAAAACATTAGGTAAGTTTTGTTGTTTCAAAGATTTTGACAGTTTTTCTTTACCGTTTCCTTGGTGATTATCCTATGAAGTATATGGGAAGAATGCACACATATCATGAAACTATGTATGTCCTCAGTGTAAAAAGGGACTAATAATTAGTAATAGATTCTGACTTGGATTTTGAAAATAAGCTGTCTTGATCGTTCTGGTGGACAACCTATAGCAGGAGCTGGCAGTGTGGGGGGGGGGCAGGTGAGATGTCCCCCTTTGTTCTGCCGGATTTCTTGGAAGTTTTCAATAGCACTGACTATTGTACAATCTGGACCACCTGACCTTGGAGTCTAGGAACAACTTTACAATGGTTTTGGTCCGAAATGGTTGGCAGGTCCCAGAAGGGGGTGTTGAGTGACCTCTGTTGGACCTCTTGGCCACAGATCTCCACAGGAAGCATAAGGAGCTGCCTTACGCTTGGTCACACCATTAGTCCATCTCAGTCAATATTGTCTGCAGTAACTGAAAGCATCTCTCCAGGGTTTCAGTTTTCCAGTTCTTCCTGGAGATGCCAGAAACTAAATACAGAAACTTCGTCATGCAATTCAGGTGTTCTACCAATGAACCACTTATTATTTCTTGTCCTCAGTACTCTTTTAGATCTATACAGAACTGTAGGAAGAGGTTGTCAAAGAGTTTGGAGTGTGGTGTCCCCTATATGCTGATGATCCTCAATTTTCTCTCTGCTTTAATCTAGGAAGGCAGAGAATGATGCTTCAGTGCAGTGATGGACTGAATGTGGGCTAACAAACTGACACTTAACCCAGATGAAACAGAAGCATTGCTGGTTAAAAGAGGCTCCAGCCTGGAGTAATGTATAGTCTGTTCTTGACTGGGCTGCATAGGCTTAAATTAGCCAGTCTGCAGCTTGTGAGTGTTTTGCTCCTGGGTAATTTGTAGCAGCTGTATTCAGGGGAGTCTTGTCATAGCTTCACCCACTGCCCCCATGGTGTTGTTTTCTTCTAAAAGCACATCTGACTGCTAATACACACATATCAGAGTTAGATTATCAGGAAGCCCTCTACCTGGGCCAGTCTCTGAACAGTGTTTAGAAACTAGAGCTGGTGCAAACTGAAGCTATTATTTTCTCCGAAGCTTGCTTTCTGGAGCATTAAAAATCAGTGTAGTTCTATAAAGCCCTATGTGATTTAAAGCCAGAACATGAAAACTACTTTTTCCCATTTTATACTGCCTGTCCACTAAGATCAGAAGCCTCGTTTGGATTCTATTGTTAAGACACAGCTGCCGAGGAGATGGCACAGTCCCTTTTACTTGCAGGAACTCCCTACTCAAGGAGGGTCAATTGGCTCTCTCTTTATTGGCATCTTAACACTATTAGAGTGATTCAATCTGTTTATTTATTCCTATTTTATAATTTCACCGCTGTTCAGACTTTAGCTCAGGTTTGTTTTATCTGGTTATTTATCATATACACTGTTCTACATAATTTTGTCTTTTAAATTTCAGCAAAACAAAAAAGGGAAAAGTAGCTACAAAACTGTGAATATACCAATTCCAACATATAGGTATGAAATACACATACCTATACATATGAATGAAATACAGCTAAGAATTATAAACTTAACTAAAGTAGACCAAATATCCATGGAAACATCCATTCTCAAGGGGTATCTATACACCCCCAGTCATATGCTGAAAGTGCTGTTAGATTCTCAATCCACCGCATAAGGTCTGCATTTATGCTTCCATTGTTGTTATATCCTTCTTTTGACTGTCATAATCTGTTTTGATTTTTAATATTGTGTTTTAATTATTTATATCTTGTCTTTTGATTCCCATTACAGAGCCAAAAGACATGATATAAATATTTAAATGAACTAAATAAATGAGAAACCAAAGACAAGAAAGCAATTAGATTCTACCATTACTTACAGACCTTTTTTTTGAAGTGAAGAGTAAACTTCACTTTTACTGAAATAATAAATATAAGTAATAAATATAATAATAAATATATTATACTGCTATAATATATTATTATATTATACTGAAATAATATAATGAAATAATAAAAATAAGCTAATAGCAGTGCAATTCTGAGAAGTTGAGTCCCATTGATTTCACTGGGGCTTACAGGTAAGTGGGCATGCTACTTAAAATGTTAACCTTTAGCTAAACCCAATGGCTTTAAAATGTTTTTGTTCAGTATTGTGACAGCAGCCTTTAAAAAATGGCAAGCATTACTAAGCTTTTTATGATTAGATCAGCATTACTGAAATTACAGTAACTATGATAAAGGGCGCTCTGAGTCTACCAAAACATGTAACTTTGAATTTTAAAGAATTTCAATAAAGAATTTCGCAAGAATGAAGGACTGAGGTGGACACAGCCACTACAGCGTCCTCCTCCCTTGAATACTGACCTAAGAGCTTCATAACTAATGGAGCACAGGGAGGAGACAGGCAGTTTTAAACTCACCCCAAGCCCTGGCTTGCTGCCTTTTCTCACAAGGGACACAACTGGGACTGCCACCATGACAGAGTTGCAGTCCCACCTCAACTGAGAAAAATTAGTGTTACAAACCTGGCCTGCCCCAAGGCAAGTTACAAGGAGTTAGGGGAGGAGATACAATGCAGAGGGTGAGCATAAAAGCTCAAGTCTTTGCGGTCATTTAACCTGAGCATGCCTAAAAGCCATCACATTTTCCTCTAAGCCTACATGATCATCAATGAAACCAAAATGTGTGAGATCACCATAGGAGCATTGCTATGGTTTTGCAAAATTAGGTATGAAAAATATTGTGGTGCTGCACAAGCTAATCATGTAATACTGCAATTACAGATGTCTGAAATTTTAAAGATGAGTCTTCCTCGATCGTTATTAATTTCAGTGACATATGACATTTTGGAATTGGTCTAGCAACTGGATCAAATGTGGTGTCACTAGGTTTGAAGTAGTTGCTCTAGAAGGGAGATGTATGCACCACTCAAACTGGCAAGGAAACTAAAGAATAAACACACCCCAACTACGTTAATATTTCCAGTTAAGATCTGTTTTAGCAGAAATTAAATAAGAACTATGATGCCTCATTTAACAGCATTCAATAATATGCTAAAAAGTGTTTTACAACCTCAAATATCATGTTGTCATTTGGTTTTAAAAATGTTAAAGAACACATAATTTATGACCAAATTAAAAAGTGAACCACTCTAGAGTTTTATCAAATTAATTGTTGAATAGGCTTACCTTTTTCTTTTTCTTATGTGAAGAATCGCTCCTCTCTGCAGGGGAATGGGTGTTATCTTCTAATGCCATGTTAGCAGGCCTTTTGTGTAGAGCCTCAGAACAGTAAGGACTTTGCTTGATACTGTACCCTCCACTGGTATCTAGATGTGCTTTCATATCTTGTCTTTTCAACTGACAACTTTTTCTCCAATTTTTAACCATCTGGCATATAATCAAGGGAAGAGGTGATTTTCCCTGCTCAGAACAGACAAACTTCATATGCTCAATGGTTTTCATTATTTTCATAACGTGAGCCATTTTTCCTAAATCCTTCCTTTCAGCCAACATCAATTTTTCAAGAAGGGAAGAAAACTGGTTGTAGTTACATTCTAGTTCCGACACGGTACTCCCGTAGTTTAAGCATATGGTGTATGGTACTAGGTCAACACACATGGAAATGGGAGACTTAGATTCTTCCAGCAGGCTTCTAGTTTCTGAAAGTTCTTCAAGCTCTCTTGTGAGCAGATGAAGTGCGTATGAGCAGTTTAAGTTTTCTGAATAATCATAAACAACATTCAACTCATCTTGAAGTTCAGAGACTAAAGACTCTATCATGTTTAAAAGGTTGTCATTCCGGTAAGACAAAGAGGCCATTTTTTCTTGGCACCGAAAGAGTTCAGGCAGAAGTGATACGTCAAACCATAATAAACTTCGAAATCTTGGTTTACCTAATTTGCTTGCTGTCAAGTTTTTAAGGAAAAAAACTGTTTCATATAACATTGCAATTTCAGTATAAACCTCAACAGCTTCTGGTTTCAAAATGACAGAACTTATGCCACCTATGTATCTCAGCACATTTTCTTTTGTGATAAGAACACTGACATCCTTCTCCTGTAAAATTTGAAAATGTGCTTTCAGCATTTCCATGTGCTCTGTACATCTGCACACAAGCTGCTGTAGCCTTTCTGTGTTTGCAGACTGTGCTTCATCCAGTATTTCACCAATATAGTAAATATTCTGATGGGAAACCGGAGAATGTGTTATGTAATAGCTTGACTTCTGTTGCCTATCTGCCTTTTCACAATTATAAGATTCTTCTGCAGACTTATTCATGATATGTTTTTGAACAGCAGTAGTAAAGTTTTCACTTCCACACTCATCTACCATAGTCTCATAAATCTCATAAAGCTTAGACAGAGCAGCTTCATTTATTTCAAACATTTGTTGTTCCTTAACTTTAAAATCTCCATTTATACACCCCTCTCTTTCTTTCCAAGCAAAACTTTTAGCAGCATCAAAAACTATATGCTCAAGGCCAAAAAGTGATGCTTTTATATTCACTTCTTCACAGGTCTTTATATATTCTATCTTTGTAGCAATAATCTCCATTATAATCCATAGATGTTCCTCTTTTTCAGCACTCAAATTAATGCCCGAATGATGTTTAGGTATATTTATTAAATCCACTGTATTTTTCCTTGCATTTTCTAAGTCTTGAAGAGTATCTCCATAGTTAGCACCACAAACATATGGTACAGAAAGAAAAAATTCAGACAAAAGCGAATTACTTTTCATTGCTGCTTCACATTCTTCTATTTCCCGCTTCGATTTCAAGAAGGAATAATAAGAATTATTTTCCCATCGTGTGTTCTCAAAAACTTCCACCAATTGTTTATGATAGCTTTGTAACTCACTAACAGCACTGTATTTTAATTTCCTCTGAAAAGCAGGATAGAAATTTGATTGCTGTTGATAACCTGACTGCCCACCGAACAACTCACTGTGCAATGAATCATCATACCAAAGTAAACTTCGGAAAGTCGGCTCACCTTCTAAAAGTCTTTTCTTATTTTCAATGAATTCAATTGTTTCCATTACAATTTGCAGTTCAACCAGTGAGTCTATGGCATCAGGATTTAATTTACAAGTAACCTGCATGTTTCTTTCAACTTTCTCAAGTATCTCCCTAGAAACCAAAACATGTTCAAGAGGACAACCCTGCTTTTTCTCAAAAGCAGTAACAAACAACTGAAGGTTGCTTCTGCAAAGTAAAACCTTTTCATGTAATACATTCAAAGATGAGGTTTCATCTGCCTTTCGCAAAATCTCTGATATATTAATTTCAAAACCAAGAGATTGTGGTTCCATTTCTATTTTTGAACATTTGTTGTCACAGTTGAGGTGTTGGCAGCTGTGAGAATGTTCACCCGATAAACAGTTTTCATTCAGTCTTGCCTCAGAAGCTGTAAAGTTTTTATTTGGTATATCATGAAGGCCAGGAGGTAAATTAGTGGTTGCAGTAATAGCTTTAACATCCTGTTTTGAAACAGTTCTTATTAGTGAGTCAGAAAGAAGACTAGTAACTTGATTAGTGCTGTTTGAGGAAGTCAGTCTGTATATAGATTCTTCACTAGATGTAATATGACTTGCTTGTGTCGTATCTTTCTGTTCAAACACTACCACTGGTTTCACAGAAATGTTGTTTATGATACACGGCTCTATTTTCAAAACATGGTTGGTTTCCAGTATCCCTATTTCCTTTATTTTTTCTCCTGGCTGTTCTTGTAATGCACGATGATCTGATGATGAAAGCAAGTTATTATCTACCAAAGGCATAGGAGATAGTTTATTACCACTGGATGAGACACTCCAAGTTTTACTTTCTGGTTGTTTCACAGATATGGTCAATGGTTTATAGTTCCTATTCTCAGCAGAACACAATTCCGGTTCAACTGCTTGACTAAGCTCATTGGGGCTTAAGTGTTCCAATTTCAAAATGTTATTGCTCTTGCGAGAGTTTGACTCCCGCCTCGGTTTGCTGAAAGATTCTGTTAACTTTTCAGAACAGTTATTTTCTTCGTTTCTGTCTGATGAATTGTTTGACCTTGTCTTCAATGACAATGATCCAGCACCATGCATTTCAGGAGTTAAGAGAGCCTGACACACTCTGACATTATGTTTATCTTCTGCTACAGGCAAGCATACTGATGAAGCAAAAGACCTTCCACCACCAACTTTTATGTTTTCTTGTTCTGCAGGGGATTTGTCCAGAGTTTCTTCTTCACTGGAAAAAATGTTTTCCAGCACTGTGACGATGGGAGTATCATCAGGCTTCAAAACTTTTGCAGAGGATTCTGAAGCTGATTGAACTGTTGTGAAAAGAGCTGGACTCCTTGTTATATCTTGCTTACAAGTGCATCCACCTTTTCTTTCATCTGCTTGACAAAGAACTAATTCCTTTCTCTCAGTAGCTGAATTCAAATGTTTTGCAATATTTTTGCTGGTACATCCATTGTCTTCAGAGCTGAAATTTTGCTTTTTATTTCTCATTATGGCAGTCACATTTTCTTGGATATTATGTTCAGAATTTACTTTTAAATAAAACTGCTGTTTATTATTCATAAGGTAGTTGTCATCATTTTGCTTCATGTTTTTTAGTTCCATGATATCGAAGTTGGTAGGTTTCTCAGAGAGTGCTTCAAGTTCTTCTATTTTCATATTTCTCACATTATCAATACTGGAAGTCGTATCTGTAATCCAACCTAAGCCTACAGGAGAATCCAAAGGTAAGGATCGATGGTGTAGGCCTTTGTACGACCTCAATGAATTTCTTGGATTTTTCCTTCCAGCCTTTGCTATGCTTCTTAAAGCTTGAACTCTCCTTTGAGCTTTCCTTAAGTGAAACATTGCTCCATCTATTTTTTGAGACAGACATTTGTTTTCACACAGTAATGCTTCAGTGTTAAGTGCATTCAAAATATTCTTAATATGTTTTTCAGATTGCCCAATTCTTTTAAGGAAGAACAAGGAAGAACATATTTCGGATGAACAGTGTATATTACATGGTTTTTGTCTCTGATAATGTTTCTTCTTTTTCTGACTGTTTGTATATTTCTCCATTATCTTCTCTTGCACACATTTAAAACCCATTTTCCATCCTGGATATTCAGTTGCACGTTTTCCTGTATCTTCCTTCAGTTTTGACTGAAATTTATTGTTTACTGTAATTCTTAAGTCTGGACACATAATTGTATCCAATGATTCGGCTTCTTCTTCTTCCACAGATTTCCCTCCATCTTCACTCACAGTCATAGAGGGATTTCCTAAAATCTCTGACTTTAAACTAGGTTTAACAAACAAATTATCCCAATCTATACGCTTTTGCAAATAATGATATTCATTCTTTCCATCGGATAGATTTCCATGACAAGGTAACTTTTGTGGTACTGGAAGACAGTTCTTAGAGTCCTCCAATACATTTTCAAAATCATTAGTAACTTCTAAGTCCTGGATATTAGTATCTTCACATTTTTCCTTTAGAGCTTGTGCTAATGCTTCTGGAGCATTATCTTTACAAGACAAATTATTGTTCAACACTTCAGTATCAGCATGTGAAGAACGTGTGTGCTCAGATTGAGAATTTTTAATTTCTCTATGTTCTATGTTTCCCAAAGATTCAGGAACAGAAGTTAGAAACATAAAGGCAGCGTGATTTTTTTCCTGATGAGTTGTCAGTTGTGCACATTTAGTAAGCAATGCTGGTTTATGCAGGTCTTCACATTTCTCTTTGCCACATTCTATGCTCGTCAACTGTGCATCTGTCAATGAACATCTTTGAAAATTCTTGTTGAGAACACAAGATGAGCTTTCTGAAGACAAATAATCAGAATATTCTGATTTTTTCATACACTTTCTGTCATCTGTACTTTGCAAGTCCTTCTCAACATTATTTTGCTTTCTTAATACTTTCTCTGCTGCATTTTCTGTAGAAGATATCTGCATTTCAGACCTACTACTTTTTTCTTCCCAGAGGGGCCCCTCCTGCAATTGGGTTGTGTGTATCTCATCAAAACCATTAGCAACTACTATGTTTGTTTCATGATCCCTTTTTCTATCCACAAATATTTTCAGTGAAAGATATTCTCTACTATCCTTAAAAATATTGATGTCTAAATATTCTGATTTGGGAAGACACATACTTTTTTCACTGAAGTCTTTCATTACTGCATTAGTTCTAGAGGAATCGTGAGACTGATTATCTGTATTGCTATCTCTCTCTTTGACAGAGCCCTCTTTTTCTTTATTTAATATATCTTCTTCCTTTTCATAAATGGAATTATTTTCTCTTTTCACACTGGATTTTTCTGATTGTATCATGGCTTGAGGATTACTTTGTTCAGAATTATTTGTACTCGTTTTGTCTGAAGACCATTCAAAGATATAGTTATCTTCATTCCAAACTTCTCCCATATTTTCAGAACCATGCCCTTTTTTACAATATCCAGACTGTAACATATGATCCTGGACAATGTAAGTTTCTCCATTGTCATAATCTTCTCTCTCTGATGATGTATAATTATTTATAGCATGTTTTTCATCAAAATCAGTTGAACATTCTATTTCAGAAGTATAACCATCATCCTCTTGGCTACCCAATACACTTCTATTACCTATCTTATCTTTACCAGATGTTACACTTTCAGAATTGTGTCTGCATATACTTAAGTCAGAATCACCACTGCAAGGTGTTTCAATAATTTCTTTTCTGTTATGCACTGTTACGCTACTTGGCTGGGAATTCACAGATTTCCACTCATTAGCCAATTTCATACAAGGATTCAATTGTGATGAGATATTTTCTAAATATTTCATGCTTTTTTCTCCTTTGTGGTCCTCTACAAGGATTTTACTTGAATTGTTGCTTATAAAGTCCTTGGATTTTAAAGAACTACTGCTTACATCATTTTTAAAAAAGTGATCTGAATAAGTGTTATTAGAAGCCACAATTTCTTTGTTTATATTATCCAGCCTCTCTTCATTTCTCTCTTTGTAATCTTCAACACTGTTTAACAGAGATGGTGATACACATTCTTCTGGAGTCTTTTCTTTCCATGCTGTGTTCTCCATATACTGCCTTTGTCTTAATTCATGCTCGGCATCCAGAAGAAAAAATTCCTCAGGCATAGGATTAGCAGATATTTTCATTTCATTCTCAGATTGAGAATTCCCATGAAACATTGTTTCTCCACTTTGCTTCCCCAGAGTTAGTTCCCTTTTAGCTAATCTTGGATCTTTAATGAGTCTTGAAGTAATTACTGTACTTGAGCCACTGTCACAGAGGGTAGAAATGTGAGGAAGTGTTTTCAAAGCATTTTTATTAGCATTTCCCATGTGAACACTTCTATCATCTTCATCAAATATAGGCTGAATAGTCACTTCATTTTCCATCTGTTCTGAATCCCATCTTCTAGTTAATTTACGTTTATCTTTTTTATGCTGGGTTTCAGCTGAAGAACCACTCCAGTTTTGTATGCTTCCAGAAAAAGAAGAAATGTTTGAAGATGTGTGGTTGTTTAAATTTATTGGCCAACCTTCAAAAGGCTTTCTGAAATGCTCATAGATAAGCTTGCTTTTACCTATCCTTGTCACTCGTGTACAGTTTTTCAGTGGGAGAACTCTTCTTTCTGTGAATGAAAGGAAAGAGAAGAAAATGCAAAGCAACTATACTTTATCCAGGAGGAAAAAACTATTTTGACCCTTCACTGTAATATCCTTAGATAAGATGGGCATCAAAGAATATCAACATCCTAAAGGCTGAGTAAATGAAACTTTAGGGAACAAATCTGTATTAGTATGAGAAACAATTCATGAAGGGTTGGTCTTAAAAAAAATTAAAAAAAGCTAGTGAACTTGCACAACTAAGGTGATCAAGATGAGTGATCACCAGGCTAAGTTGACCCAAGTGATCAGGTGAAGGTGTGCTTTCTTCTTCTTCCTTCTTAGTGCTAGAAGGTACTGCAGTACTTTCCAGCAACCATCCATAATCAGGTTGGGCTTCTTTCTGCCTCTCTACTTTTCTCTTCCTCCCACTCACACACAAGCACACAGTTCCTCAGATTGAATAACTGCATTTTCATAGCTCACTCAGCATTAGTTGTCCACCATTCCTCCAAATCATGAATAAAAAGCACAGTTTCCTGCTCCACAGTAAGCTATTTCTCAAAAAAGGTGAAACTGAGGCATCCAAATCCAACACAAATATCAATCCTTTGAGGTTACATTTGTCTGCCACAGCATCAATTCATAACTCCAGCTTAATGGGCAGTTCTCTTCCAGTCCACTTCACTGCTATACAAATTATCAACAGTACTACCACTCACTGAATTTGCAGGCAACAATTCTTTCAAACCATGTACCACATTTGAATACTGTTCTTTTGGATTTCATGACTGCCAGTTCCTACCCTGAAAACCCTTCTCTCTGTTGGAACCTGCTTCCCGGAGTCAAGGCAATAAAACCTTTATATTGCAGTAATTTCAGCAATTAGTTTTCAGCCTTTACAGATGCAATAAAGACCCACAGAAATGGGTTACAGCTATGTCCTCAGCAAAGTCATGTCAGGAACATCACAATCAAGAAGCAATCACTGAAAGTGCAGCTCATCTCCTGCTAAGGCTAATTTAAGCATGAGCTTAAATACAAAAGTGTGGTTGTTAAAGATCACTCTCAGACTTTTGATGCTGGCTAGGAAACTTGACCCTCAAGCAGTTGTAACACCTGTCGGGGTGTTTCTGCCCTGCCCACTTCTGCTGTCAATAGACTAAAAAGCCCCCACCCATGAAACTCCTTTTCCAGAAGAGACTTCCTCCTGCTGCCTATCCCAGGGATCATGTACCTGTCTGAGATGCAAATGCCTCCATCAACATCAAACCTGCCAGCCACAGAAGACAGGCTGCATCAGTCTCTGCTTGCTAAGCAGTGAGAAAGCTGGCAGAACTGAGTCCTCAGGCTTTTGGTTCCCACAACTAGCCCTGACTCTATAACTTTTCCCTCCAAGTCAGAATCGGTGGCTGAGGGTATACTTGCCCAAGTAGACTGGGCAAGTTATCTCACAACCTCCACTGACTGTGAACTCCATACAGCCAGTCCCAGGGTTACAAATGAGTCCCATTTCCGAGAAAATGTGAATTTGTCTTTAAGTCAAATTTGTATGCGAAGTGGATCACATATACTTGTGGGGGTTAAGAGTACAGGACCCCTGTGAAACTGGAAAACAATGAATATCTCTAGCCGTCCCCTTCCCCCACCGCCAACCCAAACTCACCAGTGCCTTCTCTTTGCAGCAAGAAAATGCTGTAAAGAGTCCCTCTCCATATGGGTGGGGATATCCCTTTCTTTATCTCCCCTTTCACTTCTTCTCTTTCTATGATAATGATTTTCTGCAGTAATTCCTTTCAATTAATAGGCTTCATGGTAGTTTGTTTGCAAGTATGGGTTGTTTATTAAGTGCAGACTCCTAGTTTATCTTGCAAATACAACAACCCAGGATGATCCCAGGAAGAAGTCCCTAAGTCTGAAAGTGCCCAGGGAAACAAGACCAGAGCAGCTACAGCAAGGAGCAGAAAGAGGCACAGCAATGGAACAGAACTCTAGAGGAAAAGCAGGCTGAGAAGGTCCAATAATCCCCTGAGAACATCCAATAAGCCTCCATGAGGCTTGATGTTTTAGTGGCAGGACTTGTTCCGAAGTACTTGTGCATAGGATTGCTACAGGAATGAAAGAAAAGGTGGGAGCAATGCAAGGGAAAGGTGTTTTTTTTATCTCCAAAAAAACCAAACCAAGAAAAAGCTGCACATGACTGGAACGGGGAGAGAGAGGAGACCAGAGTCCTGGGTACACAGAAGCTGAGTAGGGAGGAAGGAAGCATGAACAAGCAGACAGTGAATGAAAGGCAGAGATTTATTAGAACTATGAATCATGCAGGCATGAGGTTAAATACAGCAGCCAAGAACAAAATGTGGTTTCATAGAGAATATAGGGATGAAAGGAGACCAGAGGGCCCATAAATGCATATAAAGGGATAAGATATCCATTTCTGAAAATAACTTACCCACACGGTTAGGCAACCTTTTAGGTTTAAAATTCAAAGATATTGTAGGAAAGTTGACCACCATCTTCTGATATCTTACTTTTATGACTGCATATGGAAGGCATTGCCTAGGCTTATTCACAGGTCTTGAAAGTTCATTGTATTCATAAAAGTATACCTGCATGCATAAAAATATCACTACTGAATATCTGAATTTATTAATTTGCTTAAAGACTGCTAAAATAATTTCAGGATTTGATCCTATTTCATCAAACTGACATGGCAATCATGCACTATTTTAAAAATGATTTATAAATTCATTCAAAACTGTCTAATTTCAAATATAACTTTTTGAGGAAATGTTCAAGTATCTAATATCACAGGATGACACCCCACAGGTTATAGCAATGCAATAAACAATAACTCAATTGGCAATAAATAGATATTTAACATGCAAAAGTAAAACGTCAGAGTAATGCGGAAGAAGGCCTTTTCAAATTTTAATACCATGATCCGGTAGTCTCCTACCTGCACTGCTCCACAAAGCAGAATTCGATGTCCCCTCCCACACTGCAAGTCTTCCCACAAGCAAAGAGATGCACTCATAGGCCTTTATGCACCTTGTGAAAGACCTAAGAGTCCATCTGGATCCTTAATAGTTTCAGAAATGGAATACAGAGATACTCATTCAGATCTATCTGAATTTTCCTAGTGTAAAGCAAATCATTAATAAATTCATGAGAAGTCTTTCTAAAAGCTGATTAGAAAGTAGAAATTGATCAATCTCCAAGACATTATGTTTATTTTGGTTGTCCTCATACATACAACTGTTTGGCCCAGGGATGCAAAAATTGTGGTCTTTATGCTGGGCAGCCTCCACTTGTCACTGCAGCACCACCGCCTAGAGTTTATTTTGCTAGTGCATGTGGGTGTGCATGAATGTGCACATCTGTGTGTCAGGAGAGATGTTCTCTAGTCCCTGGTGCCACCCAATACAGCCCTGTGATCCAAAAACACTGGACACTCTGTTTTAGCCCTATGGAGACATTCCTATCCCAAGAATGGCGGCAGATGGATTGTACAGCCTTGGTCCAGTCTCAACCTGTCCCAACTGGTATCTCAACACAGAACTTCACATATTCGCAAAAGAACTCTCACACATACCATATTTTTTGCTCTATAAGACTCACTTTTTCCCCCCTCAAGAGTAAGGGGAAATGTCTGTGCGTCTTATAGAGCGAATGTGTGTGTGCAGTAAGTCTGTCAGATGTGCAGCCCATGGGGAAGTGATGGGGAATGTGCCTGTGATTATGTGCCCATTTGATTCAGAATATTTTTTTCTTGTTTTCCTCCTCTAAAAACTAGGTGCGTCTTATGGTCAGGTGCGTCTTATAAAGCGAAAAACACGGTAACGCCTAACCACAACATTTATACACATTAGTAGTGGGGAACTGTTTTATGAACCTACATCTTATTTGTCTGTTCTCAACCATCTACTGGAGTTCTGAACTCATTTTCCCATCCTCTATCTCAACTTGCAATTCTCAAATTGGCCCAAATTGGCTATAAGCTGATTTAGCACATGCCAGTTTCAATAAACTGAAGCCAAAAAAAAAAAAAGGATTGCCTTTAAAAGGAAATTTAGAGCCTTTTATGGGCTGTGGGAATATGCTTTGATTCACAGCTATATTTTGAAATGTAAGTTTATTAAAATACTATGCAATCTGTATACTACTACTAACATGTACTTTAACATTTGCTGACAATTGGTCAAGACCACCCATGCACACTCCTGTTTGGCACTGTTACTGAAGATCAACAGCATACAGATAATGTACAATTTGAGCTATCTGATCTATTTTACAGAAAATAAATGTTTCTCCAAAGGACAACAGAAAAAATATTTTTTAAACCCTGTTGCCAGTGTACACCATAAATTTTAAATTGGCTTCTGCCCATTTCCTGTGAGGCTCATATCCCAGGCTGAGCAACTGTGATTGTAGCTGTTTATGAACATTTTGATTTCCAAAGAAGATCTAGTTCTTACAAACAATGTGGCTTCCCTAAGAAAGATGTCAGTTGTTGGAGAAAAGGCTATAGGAAGGCAAGCTTGCTGAGTGCTGGAGAACTGAACGTTAGAACCAGCAGTTCTACAAGAAGAGCTAAAAATGGTTGATTACCAGCCCTGACAGAGGTATAGAAATACATAGGAAGAGAAAGAATCCCCTAATGGGCATGGCAGGATGATTTACATAAAGACTATTTGAAGCTGCAGTACTTTACCATGACCACTCCTACCAATAGTAATATAAACTTCAACAAATCTACTCATCAAATGCTATGGGAAAAGCAGTCAAAGGCAGTGCACCTTCTCACGCACAACATTCCCTATGTTTTTAGACTGCTGGGTTGTCATTACATTCAAGCAGAGCCCATCTGTTAGCAAATGCTCGCTAAGGTAGGTATTGTCAGAAAAGTGGTGGCAATGTTGAATTTTCATAAAAAATAGGCAGTAGACTCAGATGTATGGAGAGTGATGCCATCTGCTTTATTAGCAATGATCCTTAATGCTATGTGATAAGGAAAGCTCCCCACATACTCTGAACTATTGCTGACTAGTAGAAACATATCTAACAAGTCCAGACACAATTTGTGGACCTCTGTACTAACAGCAGCTCTTTGACAGAGGCCTTTTTTGTGGAAATGCGCTGAACATTCTGTTACTATAAACCAAGAGTGTGAAACAGTGTGATTATGGGGGAGTTGACTGCTCTCCCCTGGGCTCTCCATGGGCCAGAAGAAATCAGTGGGCATGGCCACACTCAGTGATTTCACTGCCCCACCCATTTCGGGATTTTTCTGTGGAATTTTTCTCACACAATACCATGTGACCGGGCCACTGCACTTTCTGCTAGCAGCAGGGTCCCCACCACCTGCATCTTCACTGTCATTACTAATCTGGGTTTGGTGATAACAGTGGCAATTCCTTCCAAGGGGATCCATAAATCAGGCCCATCAGTTCTGTGCTCCTGCTGTGGACTGGCCAAATAAACTTGGTTTTAAGAAGTGAAAAGTAGTACACTTTATTAGATCATCTGTAACAAAGCAAAAGGTTGCCTACCAGAGAATCAATGGCTTGATCCTCCGGTGAATCCTTAAGGGAAGGATGATTTCTGGACATATGGCAATCAAAGTTTGGTGTTGGATCCAAAGCAACTTTCTTTTTGCCCTTAGGTGGCTGGATTTTTTTCACTTTTCCTAAGAGAACCTAAAGCAAAAGAGAAATCCTCAAAATAACTTTACATTTAACAATTTAATGTAATTTCATTTTCCTTAATTACATTTCTATGCTGCCCAGTAGTCAAAGTTCTGATGTATTTTACAAAGATTAGAAAGCTTAAAGTACAATATTGCAATGTAATAAAATATATTTATATACCCCCTCCATGCACACACTTCTTAACTACTGACACCATGAAATCTCAGCATTTGTTAAAAACCCTATCATGTGTTGCCAAATGCCTGGGAATAGAAAAGGTCTTATCCTGGTGACACTGTTTGTGTTAAATGAGCCTCACTTGGGGAGTTGTTCCACAAAGTGTGGGCAATACTGAGAAGGCCTTCTTCCTTGTTGCCACTCCCCAAGACCCCCTTAAAGGAGACACTGGGTGAAGAGCCTCAAAGGATCATTACAGCATGTAAGTCCAGGCTGGGATAAGCACTCCAACAGGTATTGCAGCCTTGGGCTGTGTAAGGGTTTATAGGTCAGAACCAGCACCTTGAACTGCAATCAGCAACGCAGAGGTAGCCAGCACAAACAGGGCAAGAATGGTGTTATAAACTGGATGTTTAGGTCCCTGTTATCAACCTGCCCACCTTCATTTTGCAGGAGTTTCTGAAGCATCTTCAAAAGCAGCCCCATGTTGAATTAGTATAGGAGTCAAAACTAGAGCCTACCAGAGCAAAGACTAGTCTTTCAGATTATCTTTGTCCAGGTAAGAACATAGCTGAACCATCAACTAAAGCAGGTAGAAGGTCCTCCATGCCACATGAGTTTCAAGTGGAAAATGATGGCTCCTGGAGAACCCCCAACCTGCTCTTTCAGGGAGAGTGCAACCTTAGTGTAACCATTAGCGGGGAATCGTCGGAATCGTCGGGATGGCAGCCAGTGACAAGCGGGGTCCCCCAGGGCTCTGTCCTGGGGCCGATCCTGTTTAATCTTTTCATTAACGACATGGAAGAAGGGGTGAACAGTCTGCTGATCAAATTCACAGACGACACTAAAACTGGAGCAGTGGCCACAACTGAGGAGCAGATACACCAGATCCAAAAGGATCTGGACAGACTATGGAAGTGGGCAGGAGACAACAGGATGGTGTTCAATGTGGAGAAGTGCAAGGTCTTGCACTTGGGGCATAGGAATAGCTGTCATAAGTACAGGTTAGGGGACAAGTGGCTGGAGAGCAGCACTTGTGAAAGGGACCTCGGGGTACTGGTTGACCGCAGGCTAAACATGAGTCAGCAGTGTGATGCGGTGGTCAAGAGGGCGAATGCCACCCTTGGTTGCATAGCCAGAAGTGTGGCTTCTAGATCAAGAGAGGTATTACTACCACTCTACATGACTCTGGTGCGCCCGCAACTGGAGTATTGTGTTCAGTTTTGGGCCCCTCATTACAGAAAGGATATAGCCAGGTTGGAGTCAGTGCAGCGTAGGGCCACAAGGATGGTGGCTGGTTTGCAGGGGATGGGGTATGAGGCGAGACTGAGGGAACTGGGTCTCTTCAGCCTGGAGAAGAGGAGACTCAGAGGGGATATGTTGGCGACATACAGGTATGTGAGGGGCTGTCACATGGAGATGGGGAGAGGCCTGTTCTCCCCTGCAGAGGAAAGCAGGACACGCTCCAATGGAGCAAAGCTCAGGGAGCCAAGGTTCAATTTGAATGCCAGGAAGCACTTCCTGACAGTCAGGACCCCGAGGACGTGGAATGGGCTTCCACGGGAGGTCGTTGAGGCCCCATCAGTGGGGGTGTTCAAAGATAGGCTGGACATGCACATGGTGGGCATGTCATGAGCGGAGCCGGCTGGTGCCGGAGGTCAGACTAGATGGCCCAGGAGGCCCCTTCTGACTCGCTCTGTTTCTGTGTTTCTATGTTTCTATGTTATCTGAACAAAATAAGCACAGGCCTGTTCTGTGTATGGAAAAGATCTATTCACAATAGCATTTGGCAGACCATTTAGATGTGTATTCTCATTGAAGTAAAGGCACCAGTGGCCAATTTCTTGTGATAAACTTTCATCCTGTGTATGGACGGGCATGGAGGACATCAATGTGTATCTGCACATTAGTGGCTCCATACTTGAATCTGACATCCAGCACAAACTTATACAGCTGTCTTTAATAGCCACCATGTAGCGACCTCCAATGTAGGTTTCACCATGCCAAACAGCTGTACTGCAAGGTTCTACAGACCGTACAACATGAGCAAACATGTTCTATGGTTTGGGGCCTCTGGTAAAAGGTAAAGGTTTCCCCTTGACATTATGTCCAGTCATGCCTGACTCTAGGGGGCGGTGCTCATCTCCTTTTCCTAGCCGAGGGAGCCAACGTTTGTCCGCAGACAGTCTCCATGGTCATGTGGCCGGCATGACTAAACACTGAAGTGCACGGAACGCTGTTACCTGCCCACCGAAGTGGTACCTTTTTATCTACTTGCATTTGCATGCTTTTGAACTGCAAGATTGGCAGGAGCTGGGACGGTGCATGGGAGCTCACCTCGTGTGCAGATTCGAACTGGCGACCTTTCGATCAACCAGCCCAGCAGCACAGAGATTTAAACCACTGTGCCACCTGCAGTCCCACAGGTGGCGCAGTGGTTTAAACTGCTTTGCTGTTGCAGAAGACCTAATGGATGTAAGATCAGCTTACCAATAATTTGAATTTGCAAATCAGAAAAAGATGCGTAATTACTGGGTGGCAAACCCTTCTGGAATAACCCCCTAGAAAAGCCAAAGCTCTGCATTTCAGCCCTGATAGAAATTCTGTATTCACACTTTGTTCAACTTTCACATGCACATTTTATATCCACTGTTTTAAATTCATTTGGAAAGTATTTTTCAAAGGAGGGAGAGATTTTTTCAAAGAAGGATGGGATCTGAATCTGTAGTCGTTTAGTATTCACAATTTCCTTATATAACACTTACCCTGAAAACAATGATATTCTCTACTGGGAATGAGTACATGAATGCATAATTCAAAGCGACATCAACGTATCGGAATAAATATACTCCAAGCCGAGGATTTCCTAGTTCCTTCATGATATTTAGTTCTCCTTTGGCATGACCAACACGCAGGCCACTCTGACAAATTGTTGAGACTTTATCTTTAGATACAACCAAAAAGCTAGCGAGTTCTTTATCTTGCTTTCCTTCTTCACGCAACTTAGTCCTAACAATATGAAAACAAAAGGCAATAACATATTTTCAAATAATGTTCATGTAAATTAGTCAGTGCCATTAATTACTTTGCCCTATGTCCTCAGGACTCAAACCACTGTCTAATATTTATTGATTTATTCGCTTTATACCCACTTGCAAGAAAAAATGTAACTATTTGGGCTTTTCCATTAAATACCACAGCATATACTCTGACTTGTACAATGCTTCAAGGTAACTTTCTAAATCAATTTATTATTAAGGATTTGTCATTTTGCAAGCCTAGATAGTTTGCCTTCCCTTGGTCTTTTTCTCCTGGAATCGCAGCATATTTGATTCCGTGGGCAAGTGGTCCAACTGAAACTGGTTCATTTGTAAACTGACAAACTATAGTTTACACTTCCCCTCTTAACCAGAACTGAAAATCCCCAATGTCTGTAATGGTTTGGAAGGTGAGTGCAAACAACCATTCACCAGTTCATCTATAACAGCAGTATGCAGTTTCTCCTAACCAGGTCAGAAGAAGGAAATGGATCACTCAAGGGGAGAGTATTCAAATCAAAGGTCTATTGTATGTCAAATTATGATTTGGCATTAAATATGAACCAATCCTGCAATTTTCTACTGGGGTCACAGAGATTCCAGAAACCCCAAGCTTGCTCAAAATCTAGTTCAAGGGAGAGCACTGAACAAGCTTTCCAAAGATAAAGGATTGAATGCTTACATTAGCATGGACCTCCCAAGAACAGAGAACAGCAAGGAAGAAACTAGAATCTCTGGTTATGGGCCCTTACAGCCTATGCTTAGATGGCAAAAGAAGAAGGGGATGGCAGAGGATGAGGTGGCTGGATGGAGTCACTGAGGTGGTTGGTGTGAGCTTGAGTGGACTCCGGGGGATGGTGGAGGACAGGAGGGCCTGGAGGAATGTTGTCCATGGGGTCGCGATGGGTCGGACTCGACTTCGCGACTAACAACAACAACAACAGCCTATGCTAACATTCTTGAAAGTTTCTGGCAGAAATGAAGAAGATGAACTTGCAGGTCACCTAGTTCTGCCAGCCAGCAAGTCTGCAAGCCACTTTAAATTTCTGCTAATGTGCAAATGTAGAGTAATTTGTTGGGCATTCAGACAGTCCACAACAGGGGCATTCCACTGAATCCACATTCTTCTTACTAAAGCAACATCCATCATCCTCAAGACAACTGGAGTTATAATTTCAAGAGCAGGGGTGTCAAGTGTTGGCATTTTCTTGAGTTCTTTTAATGTGATGTCATATGCTCCATACTGTTAGGATGATACAGGCTAATAGCCAAAGAAATTAATTTTGCTGAACCAAGTTCTGTTACCCTTTAGAACTTTGTGGACTTTAAGAATTTGTGCATATTAGCATGCTATCCTGACAAAAACTTCTCATTGCAACCTTTCGTAACAGACAATCACATAGGCTATGTTGAAAAATGGCTTATTGACTATTTATACCAAAATGGCTTATTGACTATTTACAACTCTCCTTATTAGTTGCCTACCTCTACCATGAAAAATATTGCAATACATGTTTGACTTCTACAATCTCCTAAACATGCTAATCTAAAAAAATATAGACAATCCAGAAGGGACAAACTTATGTTTGCTGTAAAAGCAGCTAAAAGGAAGATAGAAGCTTCATGGAGTCAGGGTTAAGTGATTCATGGTTAACGCTGTCTGGAATCACAGAGGACTAACACGTGGTTTGGTGAGCAGAAGTCAACTGAAGCCAGGTGTGTGAGATTCAAGTCTGGAGAACAAATTACTTGAATGGATGTGTGAGGGGAAAAGGGAGAAATGATTGAGGGTATGTGCAAATTATTCATTTTTGTGTGTTTCCTCCCCCAGCAAGGTTCCTATACTTTTAACAACCTTAAATCCTTTAACAAGTGTGTTGTCTATGGACTGAAGGAGACATAAAGTCTCCTTCCTATTCAGTTATAGCTTCCAATAGCCTGAACTGCCTGATCCTGCCTACTCTTGGAATTGAACAGGGTCAGGCCTGGCTGAAATCTGGATGGGTGACTTAAAGTTGTGAACTGCCCAGAGCTTTGGCTACGGTCGAAATGGAACAACAACATCAACAACAATAACAACAATAATAATAATATCATTATCATCATCTCAGCTTAACCTACTTTATAGGGTTGTTGCAAGGATACAATGAGACAACTGCTCATATACCACTCTAAGCCTCTTGGATAAAAGATGGGATACAAATGTGTTAAACAACAAATTGGCTCTTCATATAAACATCATTCACCTTTTTGCAACAAATTCATCTTCTAGGAATTTATTATGAAGAATTTCTATTTTTTCAAACTGCCAAATGCACTCCAGCTCACACTGCATGTCAAGACAACTTTGACTCAGGCATTGTTTAATCTCACTGTAGTCCCTCTGATTAACAGAACATTCTCTTAGAAGACCTGAATGCCGAGAGAAAGAAAAAGGCAAAAGAAGTATAAAGGAATCTATTAAAATTGTGATTGTGGCAAGTTCTAAGCAACTGCTGCCAGCATAGTGAATGGTCAAATCCAACATCTTCAGACACAGTCAGTGACATTTTCCAAAGAGAATAATCTTGTACAAGGTACAAGGTCTGGGAGAAATTATAAGACAGAAAATCTTGTATAAATTAGGACTTCCTAGAAATGAATTCATTACCACTTAAAGTAATATTTCCTTTCTACTGTGAAGTAACATCTACATTGCATAATGAAACTTCCAACATTGATTGGTTGAGCTGACATGGTGGCACAAAATGTTCAGTTGCTAACTAAACAATTTCCAGTAATGTTTCAAGATTCTTGGTTTCACAGGATTACAATCTTGCACAGAGGCAGGCTGAGTACTGGGAAGGGGTTCTAAGAGATGCAGTGACCCATATATTTATGCGTACATGTCTGCCTGTGGGGAAAGGTAGTGGGATGGGAAAACAGAGAATAGCAGTTTTTATACTGTAGTCCTCTTCAGTTAAAAGAAAGACTCTAACTTGTTTATTTATTAGATTTTAGCCTGCTCCATTAGCCACACTGCTCCCTTCAATAAAAAGGCAAGGAACACAGAGCTCAGGGGCAATCAGTGTAAAAGGAGCATGCAGAGTGGGGTTTGAACCATAAATGAGAAAGCTTGACACTCCAACTTGAAAACTGAACTCCTTTTCTTCAGCCCCAAAAAGAACTGTAACACTTCCCCTCCCTGTGAGGAGGAGGAGGATCTATTTCAGACAGAAGCCTGGAGCCCACTTGTGCAAATCTGCTCAGGAGTTCAATCTAACACTTCTCACAACAGTGTGGCAGTGTCACAAGTAATTCTTAGGATTCTCTCTGCAGTGGTGAACTAATATTTAATCCAAAAAGTAAATCAATAAAACTTAAGTTGCTTTCTCAAGAACATGCTCTCCAAAATTGAGATCCTCCAAAATTTACCTATTCTGACATGACTTGTTCATGTTTTCTCCCCTTTCTTTGGTAAGAAGTTCTTAGATTCTGCTTACTTTTTCTTCCTTCCTTTTGGTTGTAAGGTATGGATCTTCCTTTGGCTGTTTTTCACTACTCAGAAGCTTGTCCTTCTGCTTTATTCTTTATATTTAACAAGCTCCAACTTATTCTTCAAAGCAACTACACATAAGGTTTCTGAAACTGTGCAGATCAGATATATAACCCTTGGGAAATTTTTCTTTCTTTGGGAAATGTTGCTGTCCCACTGTATTTTCCATATAATCAAAGTGCAAGGCCTATTTTCCAGACATCCTCAACAGAACTCATTTTCCAGCAACAGGGACAAGTGACTGCACTAAGGCTCATTTGAAGAACAGCTATGCCTGAGCACAACTCCCTTTACTATCCTTGCTGTGCAGTCCAAAGACTCGGTTTGAACCAGGAACCTCCTTGCCTGGGATTCAGACCTAGCCAAGGCAACTCAGCCTGTCTGAGTTAAGAGACTGTAACTAAGTCTTGTTTGCACAGAAGATGAAAGTGAGGATGCACCACATAAGCTTCTGCAATTGACAGGCAGCATGAAGCCTCCAGTCACAGTATGCTAAATACGATAAGCCAGGACTTCTGCTGTAGCCCAGTCAATTAGGCAATATCTTGTATCCATTGCACTTCAGCTTTCAAGTTTTCCAGATGCCTGACTTTACATGTTTTCTCAAAAACTTTGGGCTGTAGGACATACTTTTTCAGCCTAGACTCCAACAAAGCCCTTAATAGTCTAGCAGGGTGGATAAAATCATTTAAAAACAAAGTAGAAATTGGATTTTTAAAATTTAAATCAGATTTTTAAAATTTAAATTGGATTTTTTTAAAATAAATTGTCTTTTGAGGAAAATGTATCTAAAGATAGTTTTCTATTTAAGATACATTATAGTCCAAGTTAATAATCATGAAAGAAATTATTCATTTTTAATTATGTAGCATGAGGCATAATTTGTTGGTAAATGAATTCCATTCAAAATGGCATGCTCTTCCACAGGTTTCTGTAAAACTATTGCACAATTTTTCTGTCTAGAAGATAGGATCACAGATGCTTGGTTTTACAGTTCTCAAAACCGAGAATTTGTGTCTGCAGAGATCACATGCCTCTTCTTCATAGCAAAAATGTTATAAAATAAACATTAAAGAGTTGAGAAAAAGACCTTAATCCCATTGTTTCTTTGTAAATCTATATACAGAGAATCAACTCCTTACCTTTTAAGTGCTAAGATTCAAAAATTCAATGAATGGAAGACGAAGAAGAAGATTGTTGAGAGTGGAATAGAAGCTAAGTGTGAGGAGGGAGAGGCAAGCAGTAAAAACCAAAGTGAAATCTTTTGAGCAGAATACTCCACAAGTCTTTGGCTCTTCTTGTGTTTAGCCTGAGGGTTATCATATTATTCTTTTCCTGAATGAGAAAATGAATAATGGCAGCAGGCCATAAAAGACACCCAGTTTGGGAATATTTTAATGAAGTTCCTCTTCTTAACAGGTAAGGCAGGCATGTGTACAAATTATGTAGGAAACCATAATTTAAATCTAGTGTTTTAAATCAATTTGGTTTAAATCAAATCCACCCTATAGCCCAGCCCAATTTTTCTAGGCTCAGACAATCATGAAGGAACAAATATAGATCAATACAAATAGCTGTTTGCTCCCCCTTCCCCCATTTCTGTAGTGGGGTTATGACATTCACTGAGTGTAGTGCTCAAGGTGGAATTATTTAAATCACCAAGAAATAACCTTGACTTAAGACAAATTTGGTTGGTTCCTCACAGATTTCCTAATCTACTGTAGAAATATGAATAAAACATGTAATCTAACAATCGATACAGAATTTCCAAAAAGAAGAGTATACTTTAAATATTCTCTCCAATAACTTGATTTTTATTCATTTAGGAAAGGGTATATAACACTCATTACCTATTTCAAACTGCAGATGCTGTGGTAGCACTTCAGAAATTGTACAAACTAAACAATACACAAGCACAATAGCCTCTTTTCTTTCTAGAGCGCTCTACTGTTTCCACTCTATCTCCAGTGATGCCCACTTTTACTCAAAATGAAAATTTCTGAAATCTATGATTACTGTTACACTTTCATTAGGCCATCTCAAAAATCACAGAACGCTATACAAGCTTTCAAGTTCTCCAGAATTTTTCATCAGACAGGATGGTAAACAAAGCCAGAGGGAGGGTAAATAGCTGATCAAGCCATTGAGTTTGCATTTTGTTACAGAGCGAAGAAGCACAGATATTTAATTGTGTATTCTACTTTGTACAGAAATTGTTTCAGGTTCAAATTGTACATGGGACCCTCCCAAAGGCTGCTAAGATGAAGAAATGAACCCCCGGCTGCTTCTCAAAAAACATTATCCATCATTACCTGAAACACACAATTCCTTTTGTGTGAAACAGAAATAATGAGAAAGTGGGCAGTTTTTATATAAACTTCTTGCTGCTGAAGAGTTCCAGAGAACTCCAGAGTTCACACAGTATGAATCGGTCTAATACATGTATTACAATGCTAAAGGGTTTGGAAATTATTCCAAACAAGGTTACCTTTACCTTCTTTGTGTCTCCTACACTGTCTCTCTAGTTTAGCTAACTTTCCTTGGGGAAATTCAGAAAAAAATGCAATACTTTTTAAAAGTTCTCTGTAGCGCTCTAAAATCACTTTGTAACTTTAGGAACATGAAAGAACATATAATTTGGTTTGCTCATTGAGCAAATGTGAAATCGTCATCTGAATAAACTCTTTTAAATTCAAAATATCAACACATGACATTTTATAAGCAAATCAAGTTATACAGAATATATTTTAGTTTTCCTTCTTTAATATCTGACTAGACAAACTTCAGCAAGTAGTTCCTCAAACATCTGAACCACTGTGAAGGAAAGAAGAGCTGGAGGCATAGGAAGACTTGTTCCTGTTGTACAGAAGAATTTCTGAGAAATTGGCCGAGGTGGACTTTGGAGAGACATGGTCTGAAAGACCACAGGGTTTTGAGAATTTTTTGAAACTGGAGAAGACTCTCTTATCTGTTAGCAGTAATGACCACACATATTTATACAATCTCAATGTATTATTATTTGAAGGGTGACATTTCATTCCTTTTGCAAATAAGTCATGTTAATGAAGATCTTAATTTTGTTCATTTTAAAAGGTTTCTAATGGGTTAACTCTGTGTCTTCATCACAGAAACCCGATTAATGAATCTCTCTTAGGCATAGAGGGTTTATTCTGGTGGCAGCAATTTAAGATTTTACAGCTGGCTTTATTCAAATCTGTGGTAATGAGTTCCACTGAGCAAAGTCTCACTTTTTTTGTTGGTTAAGAATCATAGGTGCAATAACCCCCAGTTTCATCATCTACAGTAGCAGGTATAACTACCATACATACCATAAAAATCATCAATAAAATACAGTAACAATGCAATGCAGTCTAACAGACAACTATAAATATACAATGAAACAATAATTTTAATAAGAAATATGCACAGTGGAAACCATTAAGAGAAGGTAAGTATTTTTTCCTATGGTTTCAGCATTTCTAGAAATTTTACATGAAATTGTTCCTATTCCATAGGCTTTACAAATGTTTTTGCATGTACAAAGGCTGAGCGGAAACAAACAAAACCCTCCCTTAAATATTTTATTCATTATTCTAAAAGAAAGTATTTCAGAATCCAAAATAATTCTTTTCTTTCTCCTCAGGAAAAAAGCAAAAACATCAATGGGAAAAATCCTCCCTAACTTTTCCAGTTTCTTCTTCAGGACTTCCCATTTCTAGCTCAAACACAAACTAAAAGCCAGACCTTGAATTCAAAGGTCTGAGTGACAATACCCCAGAGAAGATGATCCAAAATGTTGGTGCATCATAGAGAAAATCTTACCCTGTATGCAACTACACATTTTACTTCCTGCAAAGGAGGAATGTCACTATAGCAATTCACATGGGAAAATTCAGAGGGAGAGCTCTTACAGGATACTTCACATTTCCAGATCTGCGACTAAAGACAGTGCTCCAAGCTGGAGGGAGGAAGTGAAGCTTTGACAAACACTCCCAAGATTCTTCATAACCACAGAATGAACTGTGGTAGCTGCCTCTTTAAGGTTGCCTCTTTAAAAATGCCCATTTAGCCAAACTGCAGGGCAGGAGGATGATCAAGGAAAGATCACCACTGCCACTCTGTCCATTTTTCACAGGGTGACAATCAGCTTTTGCGTTCAGGGGCTTACAGTCACTGCAACAAGGGCATAAAGCATAAGGTAGTTCTTCCTTTGCACTATAAACCTTGGAAAGTGTCTGGATACAACTGAGAAAATGAAGACCAATGGCCTGAAGAGCAAGCGCTATTCAAAGGTGCTATAGAGATCATGTGAAATTTCTTAACACTTTTTTGTTTACCACTTCAAATCCTATACAGTTCAAAACAGTTAGGTTTTGTTGCATGTCCACTATACCTTTATCAGGAGTTCTTTTAGGGATGGTAAAATGCTTTAAATTATTTTGTTCCAGCAAAAATAATCCCTTTGCATTCAAAGCTATGTTTTTCTGCAATAGTTCCATCTTTGGTTCCATTTCTATTTTGTCTTCAACCTAAATAGGAATGAAAGGCAGAAACTGTTATGTCTACTTCTGCTCAACTACTCTGATTTTTAAAAACAATTTTCACACCTTTGCCAGTTCTGTTGCCTGTTTCATCCTCTTCTTGCCATGTACTTTTAAATTCATTATTGACTGTAAAACATATGTAAAAGCATGTTATAAATTGCATTTTGTAATTGGAACTATCAGATTTCAGAACTGTACCTTTAAAACACACTTTGAGACTACAGTAATTAATGTAGTCCCCCCACTATCCTGAGGGAAGCCTGGAGGGTGAAAAGGGGAAAGGTCTTTGCAATAGTGTTTCAACCACAATTATGGAATGATCTATCCACTGAGCCTACGTGGCACCAATTCTGTTATTCTCTGAATGTCAGCTTAAAACTGCCCTCTTCTTCAAAGAATCTGGAATGTGGAGGGGATGTTTATGGCAATCTATTTGTATTGAACATTGTTTTAATTATTCATATGGTTTTACATTATGTTTCAAATTTTATATATTGAAATGTTATACTATTTTTATTATATTGAGATTTATACTTTGTATAGATTGTTGTGAACTACCCAGAATGCTTCAGAATGAAGCGAAACTTAAATGAAATACGCAATAACCATAATAAAATAACCATCAATTAAATCCTAGTCTTACACTTATTTCAAATAGCAACTCTATATTTAACTTGACAGGTCTGAGTTTTGGTAGGATTTTTTAAGCAGTAATTCCTCCAGCTAAAGAATTTGTAGCAGGTTGTTGTCTATGAGCCAGTCACTAGAGGGAGATACAGTACACATTTCCCAATCAGAACACAGAATATCTTGTTGAAACAATAGCATGATGTTCCGAACATTTGCTATAATAAGATATCAGAACATTTAACACTCCAATGATAAAATCCTCCAGAGAAGACAGTCCAAATTTTTGGCACATCATAAAGAAACTCTTGCTCTCTATGCAGCTACACATTTTACTTCCTGCAAATGAGGAATGTAACTATAGCAATTTGCATGGGAAAATTTCAAGGGAGAGGATCCTGTATTCCCCAGCCAGAGTTCGAGGAGCAATAGGATACTTCAGATTCCCAGATCTGAGACTGAAGCATGTACAACTAAATTTCCAGCAATCTTATGCCTCTCTTCTAATGTGTAACACTCTGCAAATCAAGAAACCTGAAAATCTTAACACAGAGCTTTGAGATCAACAACGCCTGCATCTTTGCTTTTAGCAATTCCACAATGGAAGGTGAATGTAAAGAAAATGTTGACAAGTAATATATTTGTAAGGCTAATACTTCTTGAATACAATACAGTTAACTGATCAACAGTTCACATTAGGAAATATCAACTCCAAATATGTTTAAACTCTCATGTGTGAGAATCCAACTCTAATTACAGCAATTCTAGGGCATAGCAAATAAAAGCAGTACTGATAGCTTTTCTCCTCACGTGCCAGTGGAAATTACAAATTGTTTGTGGTGCTTCTTCATACATATAAATTTATTTACAGGCATTTACAAGTGATGCCAACACCACAGTATTGCAGTATTCAGAGGAGTGCTCCTGTACAGGACTTCAGACATCCAACACAGTGGTAATATTCAGGTATCAAAGGGCATGGAGAGCTACAGAAGAGAAGGAATATAAGCCACCTTTTCTACCAGACCACTTTTTCTGTGCTGCAAGGCTTCAAGATCCCAAAATTCCCAGGACCTTCCCATCTCTAAGGAAAGAGGTTCTGAAACAATACAGCAAGCAGCTTTTCCAAAAGGTGGTCTCAAATCCACCTCCAGGATACTTATTATATGTGGCCGTAGGCTTCAGCACATCAATTATCCTTCTTCCTACTATCCTCCATGTCTTCTGTATTTCAACTGTTCTCAACCATATAGTTGATAGAGCCACATAGTCTGCCAAACTTCAGTGTTTCTGGGTTCATCTATCTGGGTTCAACTGCCCATTCTTTAACTTGACAAGCTCCTATCAGGCAGGGTTTTTTTTAAACTTTTAAAGTTTATAAACATCTATACTTCCCAGTACTTAAAGAGTCTCGACAGTATGTAGAAACATCTGCCTAATTTTCTGGCAGCCCTGTTGTGCTTCCAAATTTGTTAGGCACTCAATCACCTGAAAGAAAGCTATCTAGCCAATTTATTCAAAAGATTTCCCAGAACATTGTGAAAATAGTGAAAAGCACAGAAATCAATATATAATATACTCTAGAACATCCATTAAAAATAGATTAAAAAAAATCAAGGGCCACCACAAAAAGACATCAAACTCAGTAGCTGTGTTCACATATTATAGTAATCCTAAAGAGTTCTGGTTTCTTATGAAATCACATACTTTCTGTCCATAATTTATTGTAACATGCAAACTGCGAACTCTGGCTTGACTCTCCCGACAAGCCAGACTCGTAAGCCAAGAATCATAGTTTAGGTTTTCTTAAAGCCCCTCAAGCAGGAGCAGTTAAGCAACATGCATACTAGCTTGCTTACAGTAAGTCAAAATTCTTTAGAATTCTGGCTTATTGTGACATGAAAATATGGCCAGTGTTAGACAAGCTTCCCTGGATTTGTCTCATTTCCCAAAACAAATGTCTTATCTGAAAAAGCCTGATCTTCAATCCTAACCTATCTTGCCTCTGAAGACATGATGATTTAGAGAAGGTTCAGACAAGATGTATGTAATCTTTAATATACCCAAGTCTCAAGTGCTTGATCTGCTTGATCCAGTCAGTTTTACTCTGAACCCTCTGAAAGTTCCAAATAGTCTTCAAGAGCAGCCCATATGTGATGCCTCGTAGCAATCACTATTTTAGGCTGCATTAACAGAGAAGAATCACTTCCAAAACATGTGAAGTACTAGCACTACTCAGACCTCACCCGGAGTGTCCAGTTCTGGGCACCCACGTTTTAAAAAGACGCAGAAAAGCTAGAAAGGGTACAGAGGAGGGCAGCAAGGATGATTGCCAAAGCCCTATGAGGGACTGGAGGCAAAGCCCTATGAGGAAAGATTGAGAAAACTAGACATTTTCAGCCTCAAGAGGAGAAGATTGAGGGGTGATGACAGCACTCTGCAAGTACCTGAAAGGCTGTCACAAAGAGGACAGACAACATCTTTTCTTGGGGAAGTTGTGAGCTGTCCTCACTAGTGTTTAGACAGTCATCTAAGTGGGATGGTGTACTTAGTGTCCTGTAATAGCAGGGGGTTTGGCCTGATGGCCTTCTGGCCCCTTCCAACTCTACTATTCTATGATTTTATTGTTTCCTTGGGATGCCCAGAACCTTTGAGCCCACTGCTGGGGCAATCACATCCCAAATATCAAACTTCTGTAAGTCTACTCTCAAGTAAGCAAGTTTTCGATCTATAAAATATACACCCCTGTTCTGTTCAACAAGTCTTCTCTTTGCAAAAAGCACAAATACACTCTTATCTACCCACTTCCTCCAAATCTACACAGAATTGGATTTTGGAGTTGTATACAGCCTGATCTGTAGGATGCAGGCTTCAGCCTCTGTCTCCCAAGTCACAGGCCTTGCTTAGCAGAATGAACTGTAGTTATTTCCCTCTTGCCTCAGCCAGGTGCTTTATCAGGCAGAGAGGCTCCAAAGTTAGCAGCGAGGAAAACTCCACCGTCACTCAACATCCAAGCAATGCACAAAAGAAATGGCCAGCTTATATAGGTTACATGTTTACAATAATTATACATCAAAGCATACTTCGGAAGCTTGACTAAATTGATAATTAAGACAGCATTGACACTTGTTGTCCTAAAAAGTTACACAGGTATCAGGAAATAATTAGGAATACCAAACCAGAAAGCCAGGACAAGGACTCCTGATCTAAGGGTCCTATTCCCGCTTTGTGTGCCAAAATGATAGGATGTAACATAAGTTTATCATACAATAAAGAAATACATGAAAGCATAAGCTTGCTAGCAGGCCTGATAAGCTGTACATCCAAAGATGGGGCACAGCTGTGTTTGTCCCCGATCCATCTCTCTTGCTAAGAATACACTGCATGATAGGATACCTAATATTGTTAATGGCAAAAGAAGAAGGGGACGGCAGAGGATGAGGTGGCTGGATGGAGTCACTGAGGTGGTTGGTGTGAGCTTGAGTGGACTCCGGGGGATGGTGGAGGACAGGAGGGCCTGGAGGAATGTTGTCCATGGGGTCGCGATGGGTCGGACTCGACTTCGCGACTAACAACAACAACAATATTGTTAATATTCTATTGCCAATTCTGCCATATGGGTTTCCAGATATTTCTTCACTAAGAAGAGACAGTAATATATTTTCTTAAGGAATTATATGATTAAACATATAAAAACCTAAAATATAGAAAATCTACAAAATGTACAGATTTTTAAAGATTTATGTATCTTAGATGCTGGGGAATAAGATGAAGCATCCAACTTTTGTGAACTAACCAGCTGTACTTGAAAGTGCTCTTGTAAAACTAGAACACTTTGTGTTTTCTCTGTGCTTTATTACATCTTCTACAGTAGAGTTGGGCAGAAAATAGATCCCCAGATAATTTGAACTCCTAGAAGTCTCTTGCTACTAAATGGTTTGGTAGACTAGAAGTCCCAAATATATGGAAATGTACATTTTCCCCATCCTTGTTCTAAAGATTGCTTAATTTTACAAACTTATTCTGTTTGTGACACCAATTATTTGCCTCCTGAGTGATTTTCAGTATGGCTGAATCAGTCCTATGGTTCATAAAGAAAATATGCTACCCATGAAAGCAAATTCAAGCAGAAATTCCTCTAAACAGTTCTTTCTTAGCAACAAAAAACATGGTGTAATCAAAGTAAGCCCCGCTGAGTCTAATGTGCAGCAGACCCACACGTCTACCAAAGACTGCAACCTTTGGGAAAAAAGTCCACTGTAATGTTTACTGTACTAACTAACACAGACAACAGAATAAGGTCTAAAGTAGAGGCATCTACAGTTCTGAACTCACTTCAGAAGTAAATTCTAATGATTTCAATAGGATTTACTTTCCAGTGTTATCTGGACTTCTGCAAATATTTAAATAATTCACTTGCTCTGTTCTAGCAATAAGAAATCACAGCATCAGTAACAAAAAGCAGGTTATAGCTTTTCCCTTACCTCTGGAAAACTCCATGAAACAAACAGTATCAACCAGCAAAAAAACCATTGAAAATAAGCTATCCCTTTTCACAAGTATACACCGTAATTCTGTTTGATTCATAGAAAATAAAGTAGGAGAACTGGCAGGGTAATGACTTTCTTTGTCAACCTCAAAGATTTCAAATTATAGATTTTAAAAATACTATACTAGAGGAAGCCAGTTACCAAGAAGTAGTAAGTACAGCTTTTTTACTGAATAAATATGTAGATTGTATCACAAAAGAAGCTCTTGGTTGCCCCGAACAAACTTCCTAAAAGCAACAGAGGTTTTGCATTCAACATCACACAACTAATTTACCTCTCAAAATCCATTAACCACCTTCTTATAATTCATCCCAGCAACTAAATAATTTTATCTGCTATTCTATACATACGAGTGAAACAGGTTTTAATCTGTGCCGTACCAAAGACAATTTACTCTAGATTACATAATTTTACAACAGAAGAAAAAAAGGACAGCTATTTAATGGTTAGAATGATCTAAAATGCAATCTGAGCTAAGCACACGCCTATACCCTTCTAATGCAGTATCTCGAATTTCCAAAGAAAGGGATACTGGGTTTCAGTCTCTTTGGAAGCATTACCCATTTATCATGCCCACGCGCTGGATGGACTCTCCGCAACTCCTCAGTGTTCTGCTTCTGCGTCTACCCAGAAATACCTTCCCTTATTCATACGTCATATTAGGCACCTGTGTTGAGCGCTGACACTGGCAAGCAAAAACTGAGCCAAAAACTCGGTGCACACATTAAACATGCTCTCTGCCATTCAAAAACCAACACACACACCCACACACACACCCACACAGTGCGACTGGGGGCGTGAGGACCTTACAGAGAATCATGCTAACTAGCCGGGAGTCGACTAACACCAGCAACAACTGGGCAGGACTAAGGCAAAAACAGCACCCGATCTGTGCAAAGGACAGCAGCAAGAGCAAGCTGAAAGCAGGCTGTCTTATTCCCTCCGACGGCTAATAGAAAACGCACCACTAATTTATCGAATTCGCTCCCGCGAGTGGCCACTGGTTTAGCTGCCCTTAAAAAGAGAATTAGACAAATTCTAAGATGACTAGAGCGAAGTGCAACCTCCAGATTCAGGGACAACGCGTCTTGCAGAGCCCAGTGGTTGAGCAGCAAACTCTCGAGCTCTTCTTACATGGTCAGCCGTCGTTCACAACAGAGTGAACGACTCGGTTAAGTCCTGAACGGATTAAAGCTCTTGCGCATTTGCACAGCAGCGCCCCCGCTCGGCGGGCCGCTGAATGCAGCCGAAGAGCCACCGAGCGCTGACAGAAACTTTGAGGCGCGAGAAAGAACGGGAGGCGCTACTTTGCAAAGCCGTCGCCCAACTACACCGGCCCTGTGCGGGGACCCCGGAGCGACACTGTCCCGTTGCACGCTAACCACTCAATATCAGACCGTAACAACTACAATTAAAGAAGGCGTCCTCATCTTCAGAGCGCCCTTGTCGTCCTCCGCCTTGTCCATCACCTGAGGAACCCCCTCAGGCGTTCCTCCGGCCTCCGCACGAAGCCCATACGCCGCAAAGCTCCCGCCCCGTCGGCTCTTACCCCCAACTGGGGCTGCACGCGCCGCCGCCCGCCAGCCTCAGGTCGCACGCGCGCCCCGAGCGGAGGGGCGGGGCCGAGAGCAAAGGTCGTGGCGCCCCCTCGAGGTCGGGGGGAAGCGGCGGCTTTTGCCTTGCGGCAGCGCCCGCACCGGTGGGCGACAACCTGTACGAGCCGTTCGCTGCCGCACATTTTTATTTACTATATTTTGACGCATGCTTTCTCTGGGCGGAATCACAGTGAACGGAATCACGTTCAGCACAAATAAGGAAAAGGACAAAATGCCGGCAATACAGATTAGGAGCCAACAAAAAACTCTAATGTTTCTGAAGTGGATTTCATTTCTAATTGTGAGGGTTTTTAATAGAGTTGTTTTGTTTTGAGCAAAACCCAAGGGGAGAGAAGTTCTGCAGAACCACCTTTTATTTAAAAATATGCAAAAGCTTGTTTATAAAGCAGAGTATCTGATTCTACAAGGTTAAATCAATGAGGTGGAAGTGGTGTCTTGACTCCTAGACAGAAGAACAAACTGCATTGACAAAAATAAAAACACATACATACACAAGTATCTGATACACAAGTACAGATACACAAGTATCCGAAAGCATATGTGTCTGTATAAGTATGATATAAATCAGCTACTGCCCAGGAAGTGACCCAGGGTTAGCAAGTAGCCTAAACTGAGCATACCTACCATGGAGAAATCATTCGAATCCGAAGTAGAAATCACTAATACAGTACAGTGCTTAGCATTTCTGAGACTGAGAGACATGCAGCAGCAAAGATGATGTCCTCTAAAGTCTAAAACTCGTATTAATATAAGCCCAGACAGAATTCCATGGAACAGAAATTATGCCCAAAGTGCATTCATCACATCTGAACCAGCAATGAATAAGCAATTGAAAGGGTTTGTGGACAAAGATGAAACATGTAGATTCTGGAAAGACCACCAACCCAACGAAATACAATTACAAAATGATCTTCCAGAGAGACCCTGGCAAAATTAGGTAGAGATTTGTTTAGCTGGTTGAGCAAAGAATGCATGATTATATTAGAACACTGTTCAGATTTTGGAAGTATAGATTACTTATCAGTTATCTTTGCCACTTAAGCTAAAAAGACACTTTGCACAATACAGAATGCCAGTCACTGTGTATTCAGAAATGGGCTGTAATATGCAGCATAATTCTAGAAATTAATCACCTGGGTGTTCTCAAAGTTATGACAAAATAAAATCTCAGTAAAAAAGAGGCAGGGAACTTCTTGACAAAAACAAACAGAACAGGGGCAGGCAGACCCATACATAGCACTTCTAAGATGTGCTCAAGTCCAGTGCAAAGGTTAGAGTCAACAAAAAGACACCTTTATCAACAGGTAGAAGGTTATTAGAAACAGGATTACAGAGACATCCCTTGTGGGCTGAGGGACAGCAGCAACAGAGGCAGGCCCTGTATTACAACTAATCAGCCAGAGACTACCAGAAGACATGATGAGAATCCAACCCCTAACACAACAGATTGTAGCACAAAGCAACCATAATTCAACATAACTCATAAGAAGGAGAAAGTGGACAGCAGACAAACACTGGGATGCAACAGAATTCTATGGAAAACAATAGAAAGAGCAAGTGATGTTATGAAGCTGAATGAGGCACAAGCATGTAACCAACATGGGAATTTCCTGGCATATGCTGACCAGGACAGAAACACACAAGAAGATAGTCCAGGGGAGAAGAATGCAGAAGAGACTGCAGGAAGGACACTGAGTCAACAGGGGAGCCGAATAAAGGATGGCAGCTAATGGATGTCATTACTGAACCCAGACATGCTCACACAGTAGTGGAAATCATCAGAAGACCACTGTACATTAGAGATTTTAGTTGGTAGACAATGATTGTTCCTTCCATTCTTGCATGTCCTTTTCGTTCTTGCCCCCATAAATGGTCTGCACACTTCTTCACTTGTTATTCTCAAGGTTAGGCACAAGATGGCTTATCTGTCCAAGACAAACATGGTCTGAAAAGAGTCTCAGTATCAACCACCTGCTTAGGGAGTGTTGAGGCAATCACACCAATATCGCTATTGGCTGCTGGCCATTGCTAGTTATTTCATGCTGCATCCTAGCACACTTGTGTCTACCTGCAAAGGCCCAGATAAAATGCTTATTTTCATTCTTGTTTTAACAACTGTGTCTGGGTAATGTTGGCCCTTGGAATCAAATCATTGTATTTTGATTCAGAATTCTCTTAGAAATACCTGATTATTACATTTCCTAATTATGTAGCTGGGTCAAAGTGGCCCTGATTTACCTGTTTGTCCAAAGGATTCCCACAAGCACAATATAGCTATATTTTTTCCTGCTTTTTTGGGGGAGGGGGGAAACCATGTTCATGTTGCTAGAGCAATTAGAGGGATTTATTGAGAGAGTTCACCATGAGTTGGTATAGCAGGTGAATCACCCAGAAATCGTCCCTGCTAGGAAGGGACTCTTTGGAGGTATTAATTGACTATCGTTGTATCTTCAAAGGATGATACAGAGAAAAATCCTTAATAGCTTGCAGTAATTCATGTGCTGGGCACTTTGTTCACATCCACCTCTATTTGGGTGCCATCTTATATACTTTTAATTGCTGAAATGTTGCCAGGGAGTTGGGTCGTCATTCTATGACTGACGTTGTTGGAGCCTGTGGCACTGTGACCTACCACCATCTCTTACCCCTTCCCTTCTTAGTTTCTATTATTTTGTTGTAGGAAATTGAACCATGAGTAATACCTCCTTGAGAAAGGATGTTGTGACTGTATCAAAGGAGATCTCATTAGGCCATTCCTTAAGCTTTCTTTTCTGGACTCTGAGGATTGTTCTACATTGTGGCTGGCCTAAGATATCCCCTATTGTTTGTTAGGTGCTTGAGAGGATGGAGCATCTAAATTCCAAACTCTCTTGGATTATACAGGTTCTGTGTTTTGATCAGAGTTGTGGCCTGCCTTCTATACCAAAGTTGCTTTGGTTACTCTGATAGATGATGTATGAATACAGTAGTGTAACCTTGCTAAATCTCCTGGTCTCCATGACAACCATGGGATTATCCCAACATGTTATTGGCGCAACTCACATAGTGGGGCACACCCTAGACCTGCGTTTGTCAAGCTGGATGTAGGGATGGTGATCTGAACATGGGAAGCTAATTCAGTCCTTTTGTCAGGGTCAGATCACTGCCTGATGAGGTTTAGACTGACAACAGCCTTTCCCCTCTGCGAGGGTGGGGGGGTCCCCATTAAGGTGCTCTACCCTCAGAGGTGGCTATTGTTGTTGTTATATTACATTTCTATATCATCTGTAGCCAAAGCTGTCTGGGCAGTTTACAACATGTAAAGTCACCCATTCAGATTTTCAACCAGGCTATACAGAAGCTAGATCCAGATGGCTCTTGGGAATTGTCTAGTTGATAAAGTTGTCAATTCTGCTGGAACACAGAGATGACCCGGGAAGTTGACATGATCATCCCTGAGTGGCCTCTCCATAGTAGAGCCTGTATGGTTCCATGGTATACCCTGGAGGGAGAATGATGAAACAACATAGGAGATGGCTTGAATACAAATGGAGGAAAAATCCTAGCACGGGCCCAGAGTCAGGCATATTTGGGGGGCAGTGAGAGCAGCAAAGAAACAACATCTCATTGCCCCTATTTAATCTTGTATTTATCACCCAATGGGGCCACTTGGGGTCATCTGGGTCTTTTACATACTGGCCCTAAGACCATTGTAGTCCCATCTGAGCTGTGCTATAGCATACTTGCTAAGCACTTCCAGAAAAAATCTCTTGCACCCACCAAGACCGTAACTCTAGCATTGACAGCAGTTCCATTTGGTGAGGTTTCCAGAGCACACCCTGGTCTAGTTTTATTGATGCTGCTTGAGGATGTCAATTGGGTGCTTGGATAGGTTCATGCAACCACCTGTATTCTGGACCCTTGCTCCTCTTGGCTAATAAAAACCAGCAGCAAAAAAACAGCCAGCTAGGCCAGGAAGGTGATTAATGGCTCCTGGCTTAGGGATGTGTGAGGAATCTGCTCTGGGGTTTAGAATCTGTAGGATTTCCTCAATTTGACTCCCTGGACTCTGGCCCTCTTTAAGCTTTCCTTGCACCAAGCATTTGCATGGGCACCTAGCTGGAAGTGGGTTCAAGCAGAGTTCTGCTTCCACATGTGTGACTTGTGGGTGCCACATATCTTGCACAAAGAATTATGTAATTTGTGTATTTGACACAAAGAATTACTTAATTTGCATAGTCTGGGCAAATAAATGTGTACTTTGTGTATTTTACATGAAGAATTGCATATTTTGCATAGTTTACACAAAGAAGTTGCTAGTATTCCTGAGCTTTCACTGGCTTGATCACAGCTTGGCTTGCTTCCTTGCCAGAGCCAAATTTGGGAAAGAACTTTGGTATGTACAAAAGAGTTGAATTTCAGTGTGATCTTTGCACCCCAATCCTTGCAAGAGGCAGTAGTTCCAGGCCACCTGAAAGAGGTGGTGGCGAGACCACTTCTTAAGGCCTCTCTGGTCCCAGAAGATCCTAACAACTTCAAACTGATGGCAAATAGTCCCTTCTTGGGCAAGGTTCTTGAGCAGGTCATGGCCAACTAGCTTCACGCAATGTTGGATATGAGTAATTACTTAGATTCATTTCAGTTGGAGCTCAGGCTGAGTTTTGGCATGGAAACAACTTAGTTTACCCTGTATGATGATCTACATTGGGAGAGAAACAAGGAAGTGCAACTTTGTTAATACTCCTGGATCTCTCAGTGGCTTTCAGTGCCATCAGCCATGGTATCCTGGGGCAACTCTCTGAGCTGGGAGTGGGTAGTACCATGTCACAGTGATCCTGTTTCTGTTTGGATGGCCAGCTCCAGAGGGTGGGAGAATATTGGGAAATATTGTTCAACCTTGTGGATTCTGCAGCATGGGGTTGCTAAGGGGTCAGTTCTAATCCCCATGCACTGAGTGGGGTCATCTGAAGTTTTGGAGTGCCTTATCATCCATATGCTGATGGAAGACAGCTCTGCTTCTCCTTTTCATCCTCATCAGGTGAAGCAGTGGATGTGCTAAACTGGTGCCTGGCTGTGGGTTAATAAACCAAGGCTCAATCCAGTCAAGACTGGTGGGTGATCCCTCTGACCAGATGGAGGGTGTTCAGCCTATTCTGGATGAGGCTCCACTCTCCTTGAAGGAAGCAGTTCATAGCCTGGGGTGCTGCTTCTTCCATTTTTTCACTTGAAGCTCAGGTAGCCTCAGCGCCTTCTACAAGCTTCAGCTGGTGGCCTACTTATGCCCCTATTTAGACAGGGAGAATTTTTATTTATTTTTCGATTGATATCCTGCCTTTTTCCTACAAGGGGCTCAAGGCAGCTTACATCATTCTCCTCCATCTTATCCCCACAACAACAACCCTGTGAGTTAGGCTGGGCTGAGAGTCTGTGACAGGCCCAAAGTCACCCAGTTGGCTTCATGGCTGAGTGGGGACTAGAACCCAGATCGTCTGAGTCCCAGTCTCATGCTCTTAACCACTACGTCACACTGGCTCTCCAGTTTCAGTAATATGTCTTCTGGTAATCCTACATTAGAGGATTACCAGGATTAGTCCAATGCACTCTGTGTGGGGCTGCCCTTGAAGACTGTTCAGAAGCTGCAGCTTGTACAAAATGTGACAGGAAGATAAACAACTGGAATCAGACGGTCCAAGCATTTGACACTGTTTCTAGATGGCTTGCATTAGCTACCTATTCTGAGTGCAATCCAAGGTGCTAGTTTTTACCTATAAAGTCCTACATGTCTTGGGACTGCAAAACCTGATACAGCACTTCTCCTGCCCTCAGTCTCCCCAAACCCTGCAATCTGCATTTGGGGTCTTTCTCCACATTCCAACTCCATAGAAAGCTTGAAAAGAGGCAACAAAGAGGAGCCCTTCTCAGTGATGGCCCCACAACTGTGGAATCATCTCCCCACAAAAGGCCTGCCTGGAATGTGAAATCATCATTTTTTTCAGCATCAGGTTAAAACTACCTCTATTCTCAGATATTTAATGGCATTTAATGTCATATGATGGGTTCTGTTGGCTGTTTTAATTAGGTCTAGTTTTATTGAAATTGTTTTAGATGTTGAAACTGTTTTACCTTTTTGTAGATTAGAATTTTAAACAGTTTTAAATTTGTACACTGGAACCCTAATTATTTTCAAATGTTGCCTTTTGCAACAGCCAGATATGACTTGTCCCATAGGGACATTGAATAAGTGTTTAAATAACCAGCCCCGGTGCCTGAGTATCTGAAGCAGGACCACATGCCTGCTCTTACATAGCACTTCCAAAGGTATAACCCACATACCATGAACTCTAAACTCACACTGCAACTGAGCCAGCCTGCTCATTGTGTAATATGCCTCCGTGAAGGTATCTTTTTGCTTGCAGCTTCACTGCAAACAATGAGTTCCATTTCATGAGGAGCTGGCATGTATTCCTTACAACAACCTACATGCCTTATTATGTTTTTTGCTGATAGTCTCCAGTTCTTCATGGTCAGGGTGAAACCTCTGCCCAGATTAGGCTCCATGATTTCAGCTCGGAAAAGCTTTTTCCAATCCAATACCCCTTCCCTTCTTGGAAGCTAAAGAAGATAATCCAGCTAATAGTGAGTGGCTGTGGAGGCTCACCTCGCACTTCTCAAGGGCCTGGGGGTGGGAGTTATGTTGATTGTCCACTGGATCTTAATTGTGCATGTAGAGCTTCATTCTCCATCAGCAACAAGCTTATTGGGTCTATGAGCTGAATAGCCTGTGTGAGGCCCTGTCTTATGGGAGGAACTTACCTGGGCTAACTTTTAGGATAGGCTAATTTGGGGTTTATTAATTTACTTTTTATCTCCCCCCCACCACCTCATTTCCTTATTACTCATATACAGTTCCAAATCTGTATTTCAGATGGCAGCTTCAAATGGATATTTACAAACTGGAAACGGTGGTGTAAGTGCTAGAAAGTTTTACATATTCCATAGTAATCCGTATTTTTAACAAATTGGGGGGGGGGGAGGGAGGAATTATAGGAGTGCCTTGTTGGCAGCCTATTGGGGAGCCTTTCACAGTCCAGGGGTGCCATGGAGCCTGTGGGTGCTACATTGGCGACCCCCTATTCTAGTGATCAGGATTGAATGGAAAGCACACAAATCCAGACAGACACAGGTTGCTTGTGAAGCATCAGAGCTTCAGCTGATATCGATTCTTCTGACATGGATTGCAGTGAGTTGCAAGTTTGTTTCAGGATCCATTGCACTGGCCAGAGCAGGAGAGCAAAGCAGAATCCAAAGCTGGTCTCAAAGGTGCACTGTGGACACAAGCAAAAAAGTACCCCATATTAATATTCCTTACTTACGTATATAAAACAAGGAATATGTGTTAGATGGCCTTTCAACACTTGTCATTCCTCAAATAATTTTTCAGGCTTATTTTGGGTCATGTGCAGCTGGGTTTGGAAGGTGGGAAGTTACTTTTTCTGGATGGTGGTAGCCTGGCAACCGTTCTCCATATTCCAATGGTTGTATTACTGCCATGTGTCGTGTTTGCAGCCACCTTTGAAGATGACTCAAACTTCACTTAGTTGACAGGAGAGTTGCTAAGCGACTGAGTGGGACGGGCCAATATGACTGCAATGCCATAAGTCACCTTTAAAGCCCCAGGCAGTCTAGGACCCTTCATTCCAAGGCAGGGGCACGTAATACAGTACCCATGGCTACAAGTGCAGCCCCAGACACTTTTCTTGGCTTCCACCAAAATACCCTACCTCTCCCACCTGTTTTTTTTGTTTTTGTTTTTTTGTGGAGGGAGCTAATAGATAGATTTTCTCACAAGCAGTGGGGATTGTTGCGAAATAGTTTTCTGCTGGTGCCAAGAACGGTGGGTTCAAATAAGTTTTAACATTTTGGGGCTCAAGCACCACCTCTGCTTTGTATTCAGTTTTTTGAGAAGGTTACTTGATCTTTGAGATTAGTTTTGCCTTCCATAATACCAGCTTTGTAGTGATGCTCAGAACAGCTTGTCAAATTGAGAATTTGCCAGTGTAGTGAAGCAGTTTGAGTGCTGGACTAGGATCTGGGAGACCTGAGTTCTAGTTCCCACTGACCACAAAGCTAACTGGGTGACTGTGGACCAGTCACTCCACCTAACCCACCTCACAGGGTTGTTGTGAGGATAAGATTGAGAGGAGAAGGAGAATTAGTGAGCTATCTCAAATTCCTTGAAAGGCAAAAAGGCGGGATAAACATTAAATAAATTTAAATAAATAAGTTTCCAAATGTGTCTAAAGGGGATGCAAATCCCTGATCTAAAGGAATGTTTTCTATCATAGAAAGCTGCTCAGACCCTTAGCTCATCTTTGGAGGCTCTCCTTCAGGTCTCCCACCAAAGGAATTTAGACAGGTGGCTAAAAAAGGGAGGCCCTATCACTTGTGATGCCACATTTATGGAATAACCTTCCAAAGAAGGCTTACCTGGCACCTACATTGTTATCTTTTTGGTGCTAGGCAAAGACCTTCCTTCACACACACATATATTTCAGAATTTAAAATTGTTAATGTACTTTCTTCATATATTTTATATCTAGTCCTCTGCTGGCTCTTGATTTGTATTGTCTCTTATTTTACTTTGTGTGATTCACACACGGAATGCCTGTTGTTTGGCAAAATAAAAAATATCATAAATCAATAGTATATCCCCAGTAGTAAATTACTTTTGGGATCTGGTATTGTCACTCACAGAGATTTTGTGGAGGGATCTTCCCCTTTTGAGATTTCTGGGTTGCTACACCGCTCTTGTTGACCTATCGGGTGACAAAGCCCCAGTTCACCGTTCCCTCTTGTTCCTACAGTTTGTATTCAGAGATTACCATATTCCCATAGTTGTCTTCCTTTTACCAGGTTTTTGCTATGCATACTATGGCTATGTTCTCCTTCCAAACCAAGCATCCACCTTGATTCAGATGTTTCTATCATTAGCAAGTAAGCAACTATACAAATATCCCTTATTCAAATGTCTCCGGCACATCCATGTTCTCTTATGGTCCTTTGGTCTCTTTAACTGATGATCATGTTATATTCCCATATGGTTTTGTGATATGTTTCTCTCCCACCCTCTTGGCAAATAAAAAAACAGTTTTACCTTCATCCTGTAGGGATTATTAATTCTGAATGGAATATTCCCCAGCTTCTGATGTCTTTCCCCAGAGGACAATTTAAAAGCTGCATTGTCACTTTTTATGTCAAGCACCATCAGTTTAATTCCATCCTGGTTGAGGTAGTCTATCATTGTTATATAGGCTGGGCTTGTCCAAAACTGTGTCACAGTGAGTCATTCAGTGAGGCCTGTATTGCTCAGCCTGTCCTAACTAAGCAGCTAGAAGATTCCAGTATCAAATGTATCAAAGGATGTGCTGCATTAAGGATTTTAGGCCAGCAGGCAGGCCCACACAGCTGAGCCTCCTATGAAAGTGTCTGGCCAAATGCAGTCCTGTGGGAATCTTGTTGTCACTGGGAAATATCTATGTCCAGATGTGGAATGGTAAATACCTAACAGTGGAATCAAAACAGGCCAGTGTAAAACAAGGAGGTCACCATGGTACTGAAGCATAACTGATAACAGCTATAACAACTAGGAATATTATCAGTCAGGAGGGGATGTTTGAGAAAAGAAACAGCAGGTCTCCTGGGCTAAGATACATATTTTGAGTCAAGGGATTTCTTGGTCACTGACATATGTATCATATATTATAATATTCATGAATGTTTTGCATTGCCATGTTTTTGTAGTAGGAGACAGCTGCATCTAGTTCTGGGTTCAGATTTGGGAAATGCTTTGCTAATTCTGTTGTATTAAGATAAAACTTAAAATATGATGGTATGTAAGTAGACAAACATGTCAAGGGCTCTAAAAACAGTCCAGTGGTCATAGATTTCAGTTCCCTCTGAGATCACTTATTTTCTTTGTTTAATATGAAAAGACTGGAAAGATGCCTTAGGATTGCAGGGCTATGCATGTTTAGACAGAAAAGAGTCCCACAACTTCCAGACCTTTGAGGGGGAATGGTTACTTCCCAGTCTAGGACAAGCTAAATGCCAGAACTCCATCTCCTAGTTTCCCCTGAGCAAAGACAGATTTGTTAACAAATCCCCATTACACTGTTTCATCCATGCATTGAGACCTGTCAGCTTTGCCTGTCTAGTTGGCTCCATGCAGGGAACACATAGCATTTTGGAGAAAGTGACATTGGAATGTCCTCTCCAGAGAGTCTTGCTTGGTGCCTATGTTGTAGGAGTTTTTGCATTGGGTAAAAACCCAAGTTTTCTAGTCCTTCAGTTTTTGACATTGTGCTACTGCTTTTTCAGCCCTTGTGCTATGCTGGTTTTGGCCTGCTTTGATTTTACATTGGCTTTATTTTGTGTAATTTTAAACTTATTAATATTTTTTACATTTTATGCTTTACCATGTTTTTATATTTTAGGGTTCTGAACTTTATGCATGCTATAAATTCCATGTATAATACAGGGACAGTTAAAAAAGAAGGAAAGGGAAAATAAGCTTTCATCACTCTTCAAAGTGCTATATAGTAATGAAATAATTAGATTCTGAAATGGCAGCTGGTCCTAAACTAAGTGGTGGGACTATATAACATAGCACATAGGTCCCAAAACTTTTTGGTGTTGTGGACACATTTGGCATTTTGAGACACTGTGAGGGACACCCTCTTTTCCAAGCCTTTATGAATGTAGAAGAGTATTCACAAACGTTTTCTTATCACAAAACAAAAAAAAAAAAAAAACCCCAACAACATTTGTGCATGTTTTTTGCCATTCTACTGCTGTGCTGTGAGATTTGCAGTCCTTTCTCCATCTTTGTTGCTAGTGCCACTCAGCTTCAACCCTTCTGCCACTCTGCCTCAACACTGTGCTGCATTAGGGATGTTGAAGAAAATTTCCACTCTACAGATTGTTGAGGCCACAGAGATAAGAATGAGAAAACCCATCTCATTATATGGGGAGAGAACATCTGTCTGCTGCTACACTTTGGGGGATCACTGGAGAGCTATTCTTGCTTTTCTGTATTGCCTTCTACACGCCATTCTCTCTTATGCACAGGGAATTTTAAAAAGTCTACAAGGATCTTCTGTGAATATTGGAATAAATCCTATGGCTGAAAGTAGGTGAGTAACAGTGAAATATAAAAATAGGGAGTGTGATGGAGAACAGGTTGAGAACTCCTTAGCTAGGGAAGGGTTAACACTTGATACAGAGGCTGGGCAGCTCCAGCCAGGTGGTGATTGAAGGAAAGCAAGAGGCCAAGGCCGTGGGAGGGCTGGACAGTGCCTAGAATGCAAAAAGCCCTAAGAAACTGAATTACGTCCAAGGACAGAATGATTCACACTCCCCTCCAAGGCCTGGAGATTTTAGGCCTAAAGAGTATACAGTTCTCACCTGGGTAATGTCAGGAGATGTCACCCCATGAGACATCTGTTTGATCTAATGGGATAAAAGCAAGGAGCTGGGACAGATTGCCCTTCCTCTCTGTTGAACAGCTGGCTTTGTTATTTTGAATCCAAAGTGGCCAACTGGCTTGGAGGTCTTGCGGGGAGCTAAGACGGTGTGGACCCAGTGGAATTGCTGCTCTCCAATTCCCTGTTCCCTTCCCCACTCTTGTTGTCTGCTGTGTTGGGGAAACTTATATATTAAAAGACAGGATAAACAGGATCAGGGGAGGTGGGTCTTAAAACACTATAACCCACAACAAACCAAGAAGACTTCAGAAGGCCTCAGCAGTTATAGGCGGCCTGTACAGACATGTATAAACAAACACACACTTGGGTTGTCATGTGCTGAATCCAGGGTCTGGCCCCAGGATTTGGGAACCAGGGGAGCAGGGTGGGAAAGTAAACCCTGTCAGCTTTGGGGAGCTGGGGGACTCTGAAGTGGCTGCTTGTTACAGGACGAGAACAAGTAACCTGCTGGAGCTGCTATGAACTTGTATTATCCTGGAGGTCACTACTAGGTTTAGCACAAATGCATACCAGGAGTTTAAAAACATCTCTCTGCTCCATCCTCACCCCACACATTTCTGTTCAAAGGTACAGTTGATGATCAGCTTTAATCCTGAGCTTTTTAGAGCAGAATAGCACACTTATGGAGGTTCAGGAGGGTGGGAAGGAAGAAAGGTAAACTTCGCCAGCCCCCAAAAGGTGTAGCCCTGAACAAGTCCACTTTTATTAAGATACTGAGGAAACACTGCAATGTTGTGCTGAATGTCTCACTAGTGATTATGTTTTAATACATTAAACGTGTATGAAAAAAACTCCACAGACAATTGGTACTTTCCAGTTCTTTCCAGTTTCCAATACTTTCCAATTAGTGCTAGAAAAGGAATCAGTACTGGATGGTCAGTGTCAGAACTTAGAATTATTGTAATTAAAGCAAGATTCTCACACTTGAGTGTTTAAACATATTTGTATGTTTCTGTGAACTGCTGGTGCACGGAGTGTGTTCTATTTAATAGACATTAACCTGGCTTGCATGACACAAGGGTATTCATAAACCATGGTGGGTTGTTGATCACTCCTGTGCATAGCAATCATACTGTAGCTCAGGGCACTCCAACTTTTTGTACCTCAAAGGCTGCATGAGGACTTCAGCCAGGAACCCAGGGGCTGTACAATGAATTACTGCTACATGAATGAAAAACAGCGCTTTGTGGACCTGTGATTGCTGCAGAGATCACAGACAGCTCCTTCTCTGCCCACAGTCCAAGCACAGTGACCGCTCCTTTGGGGTGACCCATTCCTTCCTTTCCTGTTTCTCCCACCCAGAAACCTTCCCACATGCCCCCCACCCCCAGCCTCTTCTTCCTTCTTGGAGTTGGCATACTGAGCCTCTTGTGCTTGAGCTGACAAACTCTCCCCAGCTGGAGCAGTGCAGGGCATGCGGGGTCGAACTCTCATGAGGCTACCGGCCTGATCCGTTTACTTTCAGAGCCTCTGGAAGATAGTGGAATGGGCCGGTGATTTTGGGAGAGCTTGCCACAATCAAGCCTGTGCCATCAATGGGATGCCGACTGGAAGAGGGAACAGGGAGGCTCTGAGTGGAAAGAGGGCCACAGAAGGCCTTTGTGGGGGGGGGGGGTGCATGTGGCCCATGAGCGGTGTGTTGGACCACCTCACTCTAGCTGAGTTCCCTGACTGTACTCACTTAGGTGTGAAATGTCACGATGCCCAAATCTGGCAAGAATGTGTGGTCAGGAAACAAAATACCCAACTGTACAGTGGATTCTGGGTGATTTATTAATGGTATCAGTCACCCATCCTTACTAGGTTCAGACCCCATGACCAGTGAGGGTAATTAGGGAAAGCACCGTGGCTTATTGACCACCTTCATGCTGTACAAACCTGTTCATGGGTGTGGGCCCCACTTGCACATTGTAGGCCTGAACTTGAGCTTGAGTGGGCTGGGTGGTGATACAGGACTGCTTGCAGAGTTGATGTTTCTGCATTCTTAGGAGAACAAGAACTAGCCTGAAAAATGGTTTGGCAAGTACCCATTTAGGATGGGTACCATGATTCAGGTGACAAAGACCTGCTAGTTTTATGAGTGCGTGTTTTGCAGGGGCTGGGGGCCTTTATGTGACATTTAGAGTGCTATGGGGAATTTAATTCATCCCTGCCACAAGATTTTTGCCACTTCTTTCTTGGGATGGATTCCAAATGTTGCTGGGCTGCACTGTGGCGACAGATTACTTCTGGTCCTAATAGTCAGTGTGTTGAAAGGTCTCTTCTGGACCAGAAGAAATCTCCTGCAATACAATCCATGAATACAATCCATGCCCTACCAAGCCATTATTGAATGGTATTACATATATTTTTATCAAGCAAGCTATGTACCATATGTAGATACAGGCTTAAAAGATTGAGAAATCTGTATGTGCATGCATGCGTACATGGGTGTGTGCAAGCATGTATATGCACACACTGACATACCATTGTACAACACTCACCATCAAAACAGCACAGTGGTGGTGGTGGGATACTACACAAAAATGTCCCTCACAGATAACCTATAGTAGGTGCAGTGAGCTGAAAGATAATTTCGAAGGGTTGGACTACACATTATGGTGGTGCCACACCTTAGACAACATGACAATTAGAGTTGTTGTAATATGACAATATTATAATAATTCAAAAAGGGGCAGGCAGAGGAAGATGAAGACCCCTTCCCAGACCCACTCTCTTCTTTCCCCTATCTCAACAACTTCCTCACTGCCATCACTTGTTTCCTATCCAGTCTTTTAGGCTAAAAATAAGACCAGCTTGGAGGAAAATAGCCTGGGGAACAATTGTGGGTTAGCAAAACTTTCACTTATGCCAATCTCATGTATGTTTAGCCAGAAATAAGTGCTAGAACTCTGAGGTGTGCTGGCTGAGGAATGCCAGGAATTCTAGGACTGCACCCTGTTTTTATCTAAACATGCACAGGACTGCACCCTTAAATATGTTATTCAGCTTATACCAGCACACAGTGACTCAACATCATTGCCACTCACCCATCCCTGGAAGCTGCTGTAATGTTATGAGGAACCATTTTTTTCTTAATAAATGTGAACCCTCTTTCCATGTGTTACTAGTAAACCTAGGACCAAACCATCATATGGTACGTCCATCTTCGGTTCTGCTTTGCTGATTTTTATGGGAGTGTGAAGCAGGATCCATCCCTACATTTAATTACTGGCACTGCTGTACTTTTGGTATCCTTTGTTACAATTCTGGACTTTTTAATGCAGGGAACACTATTCTAAGCATTGACTCAAGTAGGTTAGCCTGATGCAAAAGAAGAGGGACACCATGATCTCAAATAGTTGTGCGGAAGAGGGAACTGCAGCTGCACAACCACTGAAGATGCAAGTGCCATGCCATGTTCTCTCTTGCACCTGGCCACCCTAAATTACAGCTTTCCTTAGAATGCCTTTATCTTAGTTCCTGAGTGGTGGTATTTTGTCTGCTAGAACCCAAGCAAACCCAATTGTTGTGTCTGCTCCTCAGAATAATAAACTTGTTAGAGATAAAAATGATGGCAAAGAAGAAAATATTCAAGCTGTGTGATTGTCGCAAGAAATTCTTTCTACTCAGAGATAAGAAAAATATGCATGGGTAAGCATGTGAACTAAACAAAAAATCATTATCAGCAGAGAAAGGTTATTGCGTACTTTTACAAATGGCAGCGAAATGTGTCCATTCAAAATTAAGCTAAAAAGAATATATGCTTAAGACTAGACAAGTAAGCAATTTATTGTAAGACAGAACAAACAGTGGCAAACAACATGTAAATTCAGTTGATAATGGGGCAAATAGACTTGTAAAACTGACAAATATATATTTATGTCTTACTCCAAAAAGCAGCTCATTGTTTAAAAAATAATCCCAGAAAAAATGAAAATTTAGGAAATCTAGTTGGACAAAGATGTTTGCATCTTTAGGAAGTGTGCACAGCACCAGAGGAAACAAACTGTGTTTAAAGTGCTGAGATCTGGTTAGCTTCACATGTTTACAGCCTATTGTCGTATACTTGTTATTCATTATTTCATTTCTTTGACTACAGCACCTTGTGAAGAGGCATGTAGAACTGGACATCACTTTTCACAGAATAAAGAACATGCTTTTCTACACATGAGACAAAATGAAATGGTAGAGATTTGGACAATGCTATTTAAGAATGCAAGCAGAAGTGTATTTTTGAATGCTCTCTCTTGTAAAGTCAAAAAAGAAAAGCAATTTTCATCATACAATTAAGTAAGCACACAATGAAAGCTTTAATATATTGCTCTCCCAGGTGTGTTAAGTTACCGTATTTAGGGAACTTTCTACATGAGGTAGCATTAATACATGATATACCCCCGTTGTCTTCTCAAGTCTGAAATGGTCAGCTTGTCTCTTATATGGAATCGCTCTAAGACAGACAGCACAAATGTCATTCTAAAGTTATTTAACAATGTCAGGAGTTGTTTTGATAGCACTAAATTTGAAGGAGGGCAGCATTATGTTCCTCTTTTTCCAGGGACACGGATCTTCACTCCTTTGCTTCTTCCTTGCTTCTTCATTCACAAAGCTTTGAGCGGCCTCCCCCATTTCCACCACATTTGGAAACAGAGCCATCCATACGCCAGCCAGTTCTGTCAATTGACACTCCAGTTCTGAGATATTTATAGCTAGAATTAGGGGTGTGTTTTACTGTAATATTTTACAAACCTTTAACAATGTTCCAAGTTTGGATTTTAAAGCATTGCAATCTGCTTAAAGCCTCTGGGAGAAAACAGAGCGATTCTAAAAATAAACAAGCAATTATTTCAAGTAAGCACATGGTTGATAAACAAAGAATATTCCATTCCCCTCAAAATACAGATGATCTATATAAGAAACAGAACTACAATATTTTGATTTGCCAGACTCCAAGTGATTGTAGGTCCTCTAGTGATTATTAATCATGATGTCAAATCATGTTATCTAGCTCTTGCTATCCTTGACTGAACTCAGATACTGGGACAAACATAGAATTAGCCTTCCTTTCTCCAATGACATATGGACATCAGTGTAAACAGGACTGCAGCATGTATAGATTTGTGCAGGTTTTTTTAAATCAAACACAGATGCAACCAGCATTAACATACTGAGTCTGAAGTGAATCCAAATGCTTTTAAAATTAATTTTGTTCAGTTATGCCTCAAACAGACCATGCTGAAGAAACATCAATCTATATTCCTCAAGTTTGGCCTACAAAGAACACTGGCATTGTTCACATTGAAACATATTCCTTTTCTACTGCAGATCACTTCACCTAGCACCTTTATAGATGTACACTTAAGTGCCTTAAGATGCACAACTAAAATTATTAAGCATGAATGCAACAAACATACATATTATAACAGTATACTAGTTGAGAAGCCATGATTGACTGATGGTATGTTGGTGGCAAAGCCATATTTCAATCTGCAATGTGTGAAACAGCCCTCTAGGTCATTATAAACAAAACAATAACAGTTAGGAATACTAGCAAATACAAGATCCTGCTTTAGCAAAGGTGTTTCAGTGATTGCCTTCAGGTCTCTTCCTGGCTATGACTGTGTGAATCAAGGACACAAATATTGGGACTTCCAAAAAATGCATAAACAGATTCAATACCCTCTAGATTCAAATAGAAATTCAAGGACAAATAATGACTAATAAGTCAACATGAAGACATTGTTGTTTGAGTGAAATATAATCCCTTCACAGCAGAAGTGAGAGAGCTGCTTTTTGAAGAATCAGCTGAAAAACGCAATAAAAAGTACACACATATAAAACACAAGATTGTCAATGGTACCGTGAAACGATTCAACTTTAAATAACGGTTTTGTGTTTTTTTTACTTGTATGAGCAGATGAGACACTTTTCAACCTCAAGCTTTCCCGCTCTCCTCAGCATGTCAGCAGTTAGCATCCACAAAAGCACCATTGGATATGGAAGAATAGCACCACATAGTTTTAGGACCTAACTGGCAACATGCATTACTGACAAACTTGGAACGTGGAAATCTGTGTGGTACAGTCTTATTATAAACAATACAAGGCAATTTATGATTATTCATACAGTACAATACAGTCACTGATCAATGAACTTCTGCGTACAGTACAGGACAGGTCACATCTGAACACCCTGTTAATACTAGAGTATGCTGTAGATTTTAGAAGCATCTTGAGGATAACACAGGGACTTTCTGGGTTGGCTTATTCCATCCCTCTTTGGAATTCAGGGTCTGATATTTACATGGCCCTAGCACAAAATATTCCAAATATTGTGTGGATAGTTGGAATCACAGAAAAACATTGAAAGCGCTTTAAAAGATATAGTTAAAATTGCGACAAACTATTAAAGGGTTTAAATACAGAACTCTAGATGCCCAGTTATACTAACTCAATATTTTGTTTTGTTTTTTACCCTTATTGTATGTTGAAGCTGTAGAAATGTTGTGGAACATGGAAGAGACACCTGGAAGCATTAACCAGTCTGTGAATACACTTGGAATGGACTATAGGATAATTTACCATTTGGTAGGTTTTTAGTCTGATATCCTAGGATACAAGTCAAACCTCACCAGCTAAATGGAAATCCAGACTATTCCTTTTTGATAATTTTTTTCTTGCAAATAGCAGCTTTAAATTGATGCAAATGCATACTGCTGGGATTTAAGAGGGACCACATGGAGATACATAGGCTTGAATCTGCATTTTGCCCTTGCTCAGTGTGGGCAAATTAATGCACACATATATCACATTTTGCCACTCTCCTTTGTAGTCTTTTGTGACCTTTGAAAATATGCTTTAGAGAACGATATTGAAATTCTTTAAGCCCAAGGGTTGAATTGCATTTCAGAAAAGCTCTGGGGCAGGCAAATTCCAGCAGTGGACAGGGTTGATTTGCAAAGTGAGTGGAGCCAGAATATCAGCTTATAGTAGCTTAATGTTCTTAGGTGCAGTAATGAAGCCTTAGAAGATGCAAGAGAAATTTTTAGAATGGTGTGGGAGGTTAGTGCAAAACTCATGAAACCACCAAACAGTCAGGGGAACAGAGATATGACCATCTGAAGAATTCTGGTGTGTGGGGGCAGTGGGACCACGGGTGGACCAGTTTTGGTTTGTGGCCTTGAGATTTTACACCTCTGATTTAGAGAGTTGCCCCCCTCCAAACAATTTGAGAGGTGGTAATTGGCAGAAGTTGCCTATCTTTACCTTTCATCAGCATGATCATTTCTATTGACTCAAATGCCTTCCAAGGACAGAAGGAATCTCTTGATTTATGAAAGATAAAAGTTTGTATCCAACCCATGATGTTTCCAGCCATTTCTCCATCATAGCTCCAATCTTCTTCGTTTATGCCTCATCTATTGTTCCCATGAAAGGGTTCCTCAGTGTCTACCACTTTCATTCTAGAAATACACAAGTCAATTTAGCATCTTTTTTCTAATCTGTTACTATCTTATTTAGCCATGTCATGTGACTTCTCTATGCCATCTATTATGGCACTTTTCATCTCACTGCTTTGATATTCTTATCATGTTTCCATTACTTGTATTTATACTGCTTAACAACCCTACCATCACCTAGAATGCTCATGTTCATGGATCTTGGAAACCAAATCTCTCTTGTCAAGAAGTAGTTTTATACAAGATTTGAAGCAAGAATGGCTCTTATGTATTTTCATCATTTTTCTCTAAAGACAGTCCCATAAAATCCTCATATATTCTGTTGTGATATTCTACTTTTCTCATTCTCAGATGCTAAATAATGTTGTCTACAAGCTTGATAATGTACAGCACATACCTACTCCTCTAAAGGTAAATCATTTTCTCCTGACTCACATCCCATCTTCATTTTCAGAGAACTCTTTCAGAAATCCAGGTATCTTTTCAACCCCAGCCTAGTTAAAAGGCAAACTTTAATGCCAAAAATGAATTAACTGTGTATTTTTGACTTATTCCCTCAAGTGACAGTCAGATTATATTGAAATTACTTAGATAATCAAAACTTTCAAATCACTTGATATCCTCCCAAAACATAATTATTCCTTCAGTGAAAGCCATTTACTTAATCAAGCTGTGTGTCATCACATTGGCTAACTGAGAGCTCATCCACATAGTCAGAGAAAGCACATAGTATTGCCTTCTAAATCAGAAGGCAGAAGGCAGGCACAAGTGAGAGAACCTGTCCAGGTGAAAAACAAATCCCCACATTTTTATGCAAGTGGTCAAACATCTCTTTCATTTGGATGAATACTCTTTAAGGTTCATACAGATTACCACACAGCCCAAATCCACACAACTGGTGATTTGCACTTCTTTCTCTCTGAGTTGCCATTCTTTCATTGGTAACCTCTACTTAGTCCTTTGCTTCAAAATGCAATTCTATTTGATCAACTATCTCTGGTCTTTAATATGAGAACATAAGAGCAATCCTACTTGTTCAGACTAAAGGCCTATCTTACTCCAGCACTGCTCCCACAGTACCAACCAGATGCCTCGGATAAGGAAGACTTCACTGCAACGGCAACATTCTTCCAGTGCTCCCCTGCAGCTGGTAATGAGAAACACTTGCCCCTGATACTGGAAGTAACATGCAGCCACCATGGCTAGTAGCCACTGTATATTTGCATATGCTTGCTATTCCATTTTTGTGATTAACACACACGAACAGGATCTCGCATCCAATTCTTGTCCTATCACAAGAAGAGTTACTAGCCTCAGCATCATGACTGCAAGGAGTGCTTCATCCATTGTTTGGTGATGTTCATAATGGAATTGTGCTAATTTATGTGTCACATATGTTGCAAGGTCTCCAGGTAGATTCTCATAGGCTTTTAGCACTCAAGCTGAAGCTTTGTAGGAATGGTGTCCTCCCTTGTCTTCAGGCACACAAGTAGAGTGATCACACCTGGTAAAGCAACTAGGATACCATTTGTAGGTGTGATCCCTCTGTGCTTGGTACTGAAAGTTTGCTTTCATGTATGTACCTGTTTAATGCCATGTGTGCAGAGAACACATATATAAAGCCCATACATTTGACTGTGTTGTACACATATGTGAACTTACCATTGGGATAGATTTTAATAGCTCAAATGAAATGACCTATGCCTTAGGATAGACCTTTCTTGCAAGTTTTGCTCTTGAAGTATTTATTACTTATCTTTTAGAAAAGGAGATCATGTAAACAGATCCTGAATTTTAATTTGCTTTAAGTATAATTCTGATATCCTATAAGGTACTGGAATAAGCCAACAGTTAAGATAGGGTTCTGCATTTAAGATGATCTCTACAGAGACCAGTCTTGCACATCAAGGGAAGCACAAACCCTAAAGTATTCATGCAGGCATGAGTACATGTTTCATACCTATGCCATTTTGTATCTCTAGTATAGTGAGAAAACAGGGCACATAGGAAAAAAAGTGCTAAATTACAGTACATTTGCTTTTTTAAATATGTTAACGACAGAACAGCAAAACAGATTGTTTGAAAACAGAGTCAGTATTGTACAGTAAGTTCACATTTAATTCTTTACCATGTCTACAATTGAAACACATGCATTTTATTTCCATTATTTTTATTCCATAGGACCAACATCCTTCAGAACAGTGATCTACCTTTAGAACAAAACTTTCTAAGGAAAATATTAAGCATCACATAAGTTTAAGAAAATTCCTTTAATTAGCATTACATGTACTCATTTACATTTACGATTTTTCATGCCATAACTAACACACCTTTTGTTTAAGAATATCCTACTGAAAAATAGTACCATTGGGGAAGAATACACACACAGGATAAACCGCTACCTGCTATGCACATGATTTTTTTTATTAACTTGACTGTTGTAATGCCATACTCTGATTTATAGGTGCAGTTGTGAAAATACAGTTACACATTTATGGAAGAATACTAAAAATGATAATTAAAATTATACATGCTGTTAAGAAAAGAGAAAAAACACCATTAACTATTGTTAAACACTGCCTGTGTGCCATTACAATTGCTTTCTGAACTTTTTTAGAAGCAGCATAGTATTCCTTAGAAATATTTTACATGAAAATTATCTGCAGGTTTTTAAAAAAAGAGTAAATTGGGGAAAAGATGTCTAGTTGAAGGAGACCACTATTTTTTAAAATTTTACTTCCCATTAAACCTCTAAAATGAAATACAACCTGCAGCTTACTACAGACATGGTCCACAAAACTGGGTTAGCAAACTGCCTGGATAAAACTGCTTGAATGGGATACTGAGAGGCCTATACATATGCTTTTCTGAGGAGCAGCTTTTTAAGGAAACTGCAGCACGAAGGCAGGACAGAGGGCAGGGATACCATGCACAGTCCTTTGGATTCTGCCCTTAAATTTAATTCATCACCTTATTTGTGAATCATATTGTATTGTATATGATCTTGGAGGAGAGGAAATTATTAGACTTCTAGTAGATTTTGCACTGACTCCAGAAGCTGCTCTTCATATTTGTGTATACATAAATGTGTGTGCAAATGTGTGCATGCATGTGCTTGTATGTACTGTTTGCTACCAGAATTTGCAAAGGGACTAAATATACTCATTACTATGGTTCATCTATGTTGAGCACAATCTTAGTCAAGTTCGGATGGAAAAAAGGTTCTAAAGCTCCCATCATTCCTCAACTAACATAGCTACCTGAACCACGCTGGGAGCTGTAGAATTTTTTTCCTGGCTAAATATGATTAGGATTGGCTCCATAGGTTAGTTCTTTTCTCAGGTAGTCAATAACATTCGTGTACAGAATGCTCAGAATTTAGAAAAACTTCTATTTAATTATTGTTCCAGTAGTCCATTTATTAGAGTCAACATGAAAATTCCTAAAAGTTTGTTCAAGATTGTATCTGCTATAAAATGGGATGACCAAAACGTAATTTATTAATTTAGACTGAGTGCACATTACAGTTCCTGTTTAAACATTTTTAACATTAAGTTTCCAATCAAGACGCTCTCTGTTTGGCCCCATTATCCTAGAACAAGTCCTTGGTTCTGTACCACCACTACCACTTGGTTCTGTACCATCATCAGGGCTGCACTCACGATTCTTGATGCAGTGAGAAAACTATATATGGCACTTTCAAAAGTTGGACTTTGCCATGAATGGAACAGGTAACACCTATTTGTGTGTGTAGTTCTCAATCCAAGAAAGAATGCATAAACAGAAGCCAGCTTCTATATATACATTATGCTAGTTGGATGAGGATGCAGGGGTACTTTAAAGAATATTAATATTTTGGATCTTTACAAATAATCTCATTAGCATTTATAAAGTGACATCTAGATATGAGTTGTATTCAGAGGCAAATTGCTTTACTTTTTAATATGCTGCATTTTGAAAATGATTTCTTTTTCCTATGTAATGTCTTTAACAAGATTTAGCAGCACAAAGTAAACACCACATTTAAGGTTTCCAGATAACACAGAGCCAGTACATTTTATGATTGATGGCAAGGATGTAAGATAGACAAAACATCTTTTGGGTCAGTGTCTTTTATAGTCCAACAGAGAGCCAGCTTTTTATACTGATAGCCATAGACATGTCATGATGGGAATCATGCTAGCAACTTCCTCCCTGCATCCGTGAAGTTTCCATAAGCCAAAGTACTCCACATAGCAGCAATAAACCTGGTGATTGCTATATCTATCCTTTCAAATGCATTTTGCCTCTCCCTGCTTTAATAAAATTAAACTTGAAACTACAATGAGTAAAACTAGTTTACAGACAAGAGGATGTTATCTTATTGCAATGGCTAATGCAGCGTATGTACTAATGCAGATGCCCATGCTGGGCTGTACCTCTGAGTACAGTATGTGGGTATCTTTCTGTCTCTCTACTTTCTTGCCTACCTGTGATAAGAACCATGGTGAACATTCCCATGACCAGATATTACATATACAGAACTCTACATGTGAAACCATATTAGTAACTTCACACTCTGCTGTTAATATAATTCAGAGTTTGAAATATATGCTTTTGAGCTGTCCTTCTCTGTTTCAAACTGTTTTCTGGTTTCTTTGGTGTTCCTGGTATTCTATTTGCATGTGAGTGAGCATGTGCACATGGGTGGGGCTTTTCTAAAGACAGATTTGTCTAGATGTCAGCACTTTAGGAAAATTTTTAAAGTTACAAAAGATAATTTAGATCCATCCCCTCCCTCCCTCTTTTCATCCATTTATAAAATTCCTAAACATATAGCTAAGTAATAATTAGGCACCAGGCAGTGGCCACATTCATGAAAAACTATCCTCATACAGCCACTACCTATTTTAAACATACACCCTGTAAAGACTACACAAAAATGGGGCAGGGGAAAACAATAGGTTTAAAACTCAGTGCTAGTATTTATAAAAGTGCAGTGCTCCGTATAGTAAGAAGAAAAGTGACTACAAGTACTTAAAGTGCTAGCTTTGATCATGGTTTAGGTTAGTATCCCAAACCAAATTAGACTGTTGTGGTACTTAAGAGAGTAAAAGTAAGAGCCAGGAACACAGGGACTGCACATGCCATGGCAAATGTGCTCCATATTACAATTTTCCATGGTGTAAAGAAATATTCAGTGCTAGTGTCCGGACTGCAATTATGTACAAACAACTTACATTGTATATAGTTTTACAATATAGTACAAGTCAATGGACCATCACTAGAAGACAATTTGGAAAACAAAAGTACCAGTCTTCCAAAGCACGTCTTTCCAAGAGCTTCTGTCGCCATGAAGTCAGCAGGCTAACTGAAGGTTCCCTAAATAACTGCGAAATGGGCTGGCTCTAACAATGCCTTAACATGCGGTTTGCAGGAGAGTCATTTTGGGACTATGCTTTTTAAGAACAGGCTCACAGCTATGCTTTCAAAGTATTTATTTGACTATTATATGTGTTTACCTTGCAATGACTAGAGCAATAAAGTGACAGTGAAATAGGTTACTAATGCACTATTACTAAACTTTGTCTTTAATGTTGATTCAAATGAAAAATTAAGCAAACCATGATTTCATGTTTACAGGCATTTTCTGAATATTCCCTGCCCTTCAGGGAATAACAAGCATGAAAAATCAAACTGGCAATGTATGAAACAACATGAAGGTATATGAAAATCTCAAGAAACCAAGTCTTACCAATTATTTTTGTTTTATCTGATTTGTTGTATACTGCCTTGGTAATGTTTGTGGGAAAGTTGTATAGAAAAACTACTAATATTAAATACATTAAAATAAAAAGCAGTGAAATATTTCAAAATATTTCATGCCATTATCCAGAAACACTATATCCATATTTTTACATATCTTGGAAGGAAGGCTGAAAACTGCACCCCATTTTCAGAAGAAAATGAAGAGGTGCTATGGAAGTGCAAACTGTAAAAATGAAATTAATAAAAACAGTTGTCTTGCTACTCTGAGGGCATGCTGAGTGGATCTGAGAATACTGTTTCCTAGAATGGACATACCGGATCTGTCCTAGTGGCTCAAGTGATAATCATTCTAGCACTGCCTGGGGGTGCTAGTTTTATTGTTTCTGTGATAGATTATGTCAGTTACTCAAGTATTATGTCAGAGACCTTAAGAGTAGATAATTTATGTAGTATGCAAAATCTTCAAATCACCCTCTACCCTGAACATTCTAAAAACCAATTAAGAATGAGAAAAGGAGTAGACCTGTAAATACTTATAAAAAAGGACAACTGTAACCTTAAAGAACAAGTTCCAAAAGTGTTTGGAGAACCATAAGAATACTTTACTCTGCATTCTAAAACTTTGCAGAAACGTAAGAATTTTAATTGGACAACTGTTTCACAAAAAATTAATAATGTGCACCATACATGCCAGAGTGCCTACCTTGGCCTGGGATTTACACCAACTATGAGTCCAGAAAGCTTCATTTACAAGCCTTGCCAAACTATGCTGCCGCAAAGCAGTGATTTTAGCAGTGGCATTCAATACCAGCTGGTATATCAAAGCAACTGTCTTTACAATAAGCTTCCTTTTGCTAGGCTATAGAGTCTGAAATGCTATCTATGTGTCAGTGTAGTAATTTACACCTCTACTGAGTTCTAATCCAGAAAGACATATTTTGCCTCATGAAATGACAATTTGCACTGAATATAACTATGTAGACGACAACTCTTTACAACAACCTTTTAAATGGAGTCATTTCACACATTATACCACTGAGTATCAAGTATAAAGTAAATAAACTTATATAAATAAAGACATTAAAATAACCAACTAAAGAGGAACCATGTCTAAGTGATGCAGCCTAGAGACGCACCACTGGTTCACTACTAGAACTCTTCAAAGTAGAACATGGTATTCCATTGAACCAACCACACTGTAGTTTTGCTACTTCAGAGAAGTAGGCAGTGTAAACTTTGTTTATTGTTGCTGTAGTTGTTCTGTTTTCTTTGAAAATTAAAAATTATCTGCAAATGTCACTACCCAAACAGTTCCCCTTTTTTATTTGGGATGTGAAGTAGTCTCTAACACTTGTATAAACAGAAAAACTTGAAGGAAGCAGGTAAAGTGCAAGGGTAGTAAATAATACAGCAGCTTGTAAGAGAGACAGGTGTTACTTTGGGATTTTTTTCCTGATTTTTTTCCCCTTCTTTTAGGCTGGATCACTAAGTTAGGTTATCTAACAGTTGATTCACTGTAATTGTATACAGGTGTCATATTCTATCTTTTCTAGTAACATATACAGATTGTGCCATTGAAAAGCATAATTCCATGCCTTCTTGCAAGGCACCCATTTGGGTGGTGATGGAAGAATGGTGGCAAAGATGGTAGGTTTATAGGATAGACACACTGGTTTCCAGAATCTCTTGCCTCTTAGCAAGCCAACTTAGTGTAAGCCAGAAGACAGACTGCTCCACTGCAGTCCATCTCTGGGTCTTAATATGCACTTTAATCTTGGTGAAGGCCCAATATTAATTTTACCTTGCCTTGGATGGGTATTTAAGAACTTTAGTAAGGATGTGGTGAGATCAGTGGCTTCAAGGAACAGACAGTGAGAAAGAAGCTGATGTAGCAGCTACATTGGAAGCCAAGTTGGACAGAAAAATGTCTAATGTGAATGCAATCATCATGAGAATTATCACTGAAGGTAGTCTCCCAGTAGACAAGCAGTATTTTCTGTATCAGCTTACATTGCGGCCATCTTATGCAATTCTCCCTTAACATCATTTCGGAATGAACTAAGTTGAATCATATTTGGGACACTTTATTTTTTACGAGGTCAGAGCTAGTCTGATTCTCACCTCACTGGCTATAATATAGTTTGGCAGAAGGAATTTGGTCACCGAACACTCCTTTATTTAAGGAAAAATGCAGCATCTATCACTACTACCCAATTTAAGTGGTGTTCAGACAGGAATGTAGCTGCCAGTATATGCACAAATTCTCTGCCCAATCTCATATCATTACTTTTTTCCTGTCTTGTGAGAAGAACTTCCAATTGTGAGATAGTGACACATGAACACTGCACATTTGTTTCAGGCATTGGTTTTCTGGGCAACAATTAGTTCTGAGCAGTATGATCTGGGCAACCAGTTCTCAGGGGCGAGTTAGTTCTGAACAGTTGATTGCCTCTTGTTTTTATTTTATTTATTTTATTTTACAAATTTATTTTATTTTACAAATTTTTATGTCGCCCCCTTGCAAATTAGCCTTGGGGTGGCTAACAACAATATAAAACAATTGTTCTGAGCCATTCATAACTGTACAAGCGATACGGAACAATTTATTAGCATAAGTAGTTGGTTACCTTTTGGACTACCCTGTTCAATCTTTAGGACTTGCTGTTTGCACAGAATATTGCCCTTTCTAAGAAGGGTAGCAAGTCGTTGCCTTCTCCATCCAAATTCAAGGAAATGCACATTATAGACCCATGACTCATGAGACAGGCACAAATGCAATGCTGAATGTGGCAAAGGCTGAGCTGCTTGCAGTGCAGCCCCAATCTTTCCAAAAATCCTGGCAGAAACAAATGGGGAAAGCTGGGCCCGAAGAAGGCCTCCAGAGATAAGAAACAAAAGGACTACAATAAAAGGTGATTTGTCAGGCAGAGGCACAGAGTACAGAAGGGAGGCAGGGAAAGATCAGTTGAGTTTTTCCTGTGAGGAAATGTCCCCTGTATTGAGTTGTTTGGGATCTGGTAGGCTTAATTAGAATCTTAAGAGGAGGAAGAATGTGTCTGACACACATACCGGTGAATATAATTTGCAGTGTGTTTTGAAGAAATTAAGGGAAGCGTTTTAATGATATTGAATAAAACTTATTGAGACACATTTTTTGCTGGAGTTCAGTTAAGCATAAAGTGTTGGGAACTTGTGTGTGAGTTTATTCAGTGTCTTTCGACAGCTATTGATTCTTTTTAATGTGTCTGGCATGTACCTCAGGCCCATGTTAGAGGGTATGTTGACACTGATGATGATTCCTTCAGGTTTCCCAGAAAAACCTAAAAAGGGAAGTATGAAGATGTCATTCCCTGGTGTTGAGGAGGTCAGAACAGTAGATAATAAGGACATTGAGGAGGGAGGAAAAGACTGTGAAGAACAACTGAAGACTGTAATTCTCCATTTGGTTCCTTTTTCATATGGACAGAAGGCTAGACAGGGCCTGGTAATTTATTGCATACAGTGTATTTTAAATATCTCAAAATGCTGTAGGAGAGTGGGACAACAGCAGAACTGGAATACAGTGAATTATTGGAGGTTTAAACTATCAATCAGAGCATGTGGCACAGTCATCTCAGTCCAAGACCAACAGCAATTTTAATGAAAATATGCTAAGCCAACCAAGGCAGAATTGCTTTCTCAGAGTATGTTGGGAATATATTCCCATATTTAATATATGGGAATGTTGGGAATATAACAACAGGAAATGCTTCCAGGTACAATTCTATAATACCTGCATGGAGCCACAGCCAGGAATGCCATACTCTTGTCAAGAATCCTAAATTCATCCTAAAGGTCAACCAAGGTCTCCTAAGGCCCTTGCCCATAAGAAAGATGGTGAGGCCCAGCAATTTGCTCTGGCTGTCAGTTAAGAAAGGGCTGTACTCCTTAAAATTCATTTGCACTTGAACTGAAGCTTGTGGCACACTAGTTCCTACTGAAGAAGTACCCTACTGCCACTGAGATGGCTTCATGCAAGGCTTCTGGACTCTATATAATTAAAAACCGAGAAGTCGCTGGATCTAGATATCATCCAACCAAAATTCTTTAAGAACTCAAATGCAAAATTCCTTATCTCTGCATAAAACTATGCAACTTGACTCTACTGCTTGCCTATGGACAAGGGGGTTGGAAATATAATATTTTTTTAAAGGGTGGTAATGATGATATTGAGGATATCCAGGAAATGATAGCCCAATTGGTTTAATTTTTGTTCTGGGCCAACTGGTGTAAAGTATTATTAAAAGCTGCTATTACTTCAGAAGAACAAGGTGGCCTTTTACAGGGCGGTATCAAGCAGGTATATTCCACTTTTGGTAGTTCCGTTGTATTCACTGGAACAGCCATTTACAAAATGGGTCTTTCATGCTGGAAAAATAACTTCAGATATGAGTGGAAATGCTTTTTTTGGATTGGGAGATCAAATAGATAGATCAGATTTCCCTTAGGTAAATTCTGTTGAGCTTCCCCATTTCAAAACAGGTGTATCCTCTTATTTCACTTTTTTTTTAGCAGTGCTAAAGCTCCGTTGTATGAGCAATATTTCCTCTAATGCCCGGATGCCAAATAAATTATTCTGAATTGTCCATGCACTGACCTACAATTACCTCACACAGAGTGAAAATACAGCATAAACACTACAGTAAGGTAGTATGAATGCTGCTAGGAGTAGGAAAAGTGAGGTGGGTAAGTGATTTTTGCTCTACCTAGTGTACTTAAATATTGCATTTCCTGATTGTTCATAATATATCTAGGTGTTTTGAGCCACTTAGTTTGAAGTAGCTAAAAAGTTAAAGGTAAAGGTTTCCCCTTGACGTTATGTCCAGTCATGCCTGACTCTAGGGGGCGGTGCACATCTCCGTTTCCTAGCCGAGGGAGCCAGCGTTTGTCCACAGACAGTCTCCGTGGTCATGTGGCCGGCATGACTAGACACCGAAGTGCACGGAACGCTGTTACCTGCCCACTGAAGTGGTACCTTTTTATCTACTTGCATTTGCATGCTTTCAAACTGCAAAGTTGGCAGGAGCTGGGATGGCGCACGGGAGCTCACCCCGTGTGCAGATTCGAACTGGCAACCTTTCAATCTACCAGCCCAGCAGCACAGTGGTTTAAACCACTGCGCCACCTGTAGCTAGCCATTGGTAATTTAACAGATGCACAAAACCAAAAAAGAGTCCCTGCAAACCAGTTTGATCCTAACTCTGTCCCTGTATTTACTCAGTTGACATTACAGCCAAACCAAATGCCATCAATGGTTCATTCATCTGAACAATTTCTAATATGACATGTTTCATACATTGCCAATAATGCCTTTGGCAAATGATGGCATATATCACATTAGGAGATTGCCAGATCTCAGATCTTTAAATAAATCAAACAGAAGTCAATCTCATCACAAAAGAAGAAATGGATACAGGTTTGACATTAAAATGCTACCACTCAGCTTTGCCTAAAACATGCTATAATGAATCATACTTTCAATACTCTAAGAAAAATGTTCTACTTTAGCATTAAGCCATCAAGTCAGCAAATTTGACATTGTAGAACTTGGTCTCAAAAATTTCTTGGAATGTGTAGCTAACTACAGAAAGTAACTGCCTTTCTTTAAGTGCTAGTTTATATTACTGATTATGCTGTGCCCTTCTATCACCAGCGGCCACTAGACAGCAGTGGCAGTGATGCTCATTGGAATTTGGGATTATCCAACTCATTTCTAGATTCATTTGTGATTTCACAATAGTGTCATACGCCTACTGCTCTCTCAAGCTGTGGTTGACCAGTTGGCTTCAGTTTGTGAAACTCCATACTCAGGATATATAAATCTAACCATTCAGATGTTCACTTCATCCAACTGATGCAGCAGGTTCTCCCATGAAAGCTGTGCTACAATAAGGGCACAAGCTGACGGAGATGGACAAAACCCTCCAAACCTTCCAGTGCAATATTCACTTCCCTGCTCCTCTTGCTTTGTATTTTGGCTGGGCAATCTCCCATCTAGTGGGGGTGGGAAGGAGGCCCAGGATGCAACATATTTTTGCCTCCCTGGACTCCTTCTTTTCCCATCCCCCTGCAAATGCCCCCTTCTACCCCTTTCCTGATGTTGGCAAACAACAGTATGGTTCTTTCTATACCATCTGTGAGCACCAGGGGGGCAGAGCTCTGATCTCTAGGTCCTAGGTGAGAGCATACTCTCTAACCATGGAACAGGGAATTAAAAAAATCCTAAGGCCTCTTTGTTGTTTTTTGCTGTAGCAGTCCTCTGGAATTGTATATTATTAAGTTAGGTCTAAAAACAATTTATAGTAGTAAAATGATTGCTTCTCTTGTTCATCAGTCCAGACATGCTATGAAACTTGGGAGTGGGAATGCATGGAGAGGAAGAGGACCGTTTTATACCATTTCTTTGTAATTACATCCAAGAATCTTCATCAAATACTACCTGGTATTAGGAATTGTTTTGATCTACCATCTACTGAGGAAATATTATGCACATCTAGAAGCAGAATGTTAAATACTAACAAAAATCAGTTTTGAAAATTAACTATATAGAAGTCAGACAAATTCAGAAGGGAAATACTTGTCATTATGTAGAGCTTTTCCTACAGGAAGGTGATCAAAAACAGTGATCCAAAAGAAAAAATAATGAGCCAATGCTAATTTGTATTACAAGATTGACACTTTATAAAAAAAATGCTTGATTAAACAAAACAAAATGCACATCAAGGACAAGCATATTTCTGTTTTAACTGTTGTACAAACCTGTTGCCACTATAAATGCAAACTTTTGGTGGAGAAGTGAGATATAAATTATGTCTATATGTATATAGATAAAACTTACTATCTAGGATTAAAGGACTGGGTTGAAAAATTAACACTGCTTCCTTCTTCTTCCCTCTCAAGGGAACTGCCACTCACTTTTACATCTGGTTGTTGCTAATCCTGATTAATGCTACACATTTCTTTTCAGAATACTCTGGAAGGCTACTAAAATGCTAACTTGCTTAAGGCCACTTACTGAATTCTGAACATAATTTCCAGAACACAGCTAACAGTCTTGAAAGTTGGGGGCCTCAAAAATAGCATGAAGGGTTGTAGGTGCAATAAGAACATTGGGGAAGTCTAGTATATGTTTGAAAACAAATGGTATTTTAACCCCAAAAAAGTCTAATTGCATTCAAGCATGTTGTCAAAACATTTTATTGCATTTAGCTCAGTGCTAGATTAATGATACTAATGGTCTTTTCCAGCACTCCAGGGAGAAATAGAAAAAGCAAGACACAAGAGAAGATACAAGAATAAAACTATCAGATCTGGTATAATTATATAACAGATGTGTGAAAATATTCAAAGGCTAACATTCATTCACATTTTGCTACTTTTTTGTGGCTACTTTAGAGAGGTATAGGGCATCTATTTTACCAACTTTTAGGGCACAATCCTATGCAAGCTTGGACTGAAAAAAAGGCCTACGACTCCCAGCTATCTGGGAACTGCTGGAAGCTGTAGGCCTTTTTTCCTGTGTAAACTTGATAGGATTTGGCTTTAGTAAATGAGCAACTCACAAACATGTATACATTCTACTTAGGTATGTTCTTCTAATTAATAGCTAGAACAGTCATGTTTCTTAACATTCTTTATTGTTAGTTTGTTACCCACCTACTTCAATTTCAAAAATGTTAAGGCTTATTGATGTTTATTGGGGAATATGTATATCAGAACAATGGCAGATTCCTTATTTAACAAAAATAATTACCGTATTTTTTGCTCTATAAGACTCACTTTTTTCCCCCTTAAAAGTAAGGGGAAATGTCTGTGCATCTTATAGAGCGAATATGTGTGTGCAGTAAGTCTGTCAGATGTGCAGCCCATGGGGAAGCGATGGGGAATGTGCCTGTGATTATGTGCCCATTTGATTCAGAATATTTTTTTTCTTGTTTTCCTCCTCTAAAAACTAGGTGCGTCTTATGGTCAGGTGCGTCTTATAGAGCGAAAAATATGGTAAGCCTTTTCTCACATGTGGTCTGAGGCAGGGTAGACCTAAATAATTCTGGTAAGATAAGGCATCCTTATATACCCATTTCTGCTGCAGCACCCCCGCCCCCCAATTATAGCAAATTCTAAGCCAAATGATTGCCAAACTCTTCTACAGCTATAATCACACCTCAGGAATAGCACAGTCTTGAAATATGGAGGTAACACATCTTGTTTCCTTCTCCTCAGGTGAGTTCAATGCTAATCAAATCACATGTATGGACATCACCTTTTGCTGTTTTGGAATAAACATGATTTTTTTTCTGATATTAGTTCAGCCAGAGTTAGGGCAGGCCTGTCACAATGCTACAGATTTCCCTTTATGAACACAGTTGTAGATTTTCAGCCTTATTTGGGTGCTACATGGAAGAGAACATGATCCTTTTTAACAAAATGTACATTTACCATATTCATATTTTGAATGAATTAATGAAATCTTAAAGGAAGCTAAAAATGGGAACCAGATTTTACTTGAAGCCCTGAATGGGCAGTGCCATTCTTTAATAGGCATGCATGTGCTGCAACCAATTCATATGCAAAATTAGAGGAATGGGAAAAGTAAAATATAACCTTGCTTAGAAAAGTTTCTGCTAAATGCTAAATGTACTGTTTATGTTTTTAAATGTAAGACTGGTAAATAAAAACATGGATCCTGCAAGCATAAGGAATCACTAGAAATCCCTGCTCTTGCCCTAATCAAGGGTAGGTTGCTCCATGCTGAAATACAAGCCATTGTTATGCAAAGGAATATGCCCAACATTTGGATATGAGATATGTAAATCTTCTATTTGCAGAATTTAGTAGTTAGCATGTGCTGAAATATGTTCTTATGAAATTTCAGCTACATGTTGTAGAACTACTTTACAAGCTCAGAAACAACCAAGGCTCAAATATATTTTTATATAGATAAATCTCAAAAACTATATATAATCTACATTAGAGACACTAAGACACAACTGTAGTGAGTCACTACCCATCAGACACTTCCTGCACGAAATCTTTAACTCCTTTCATTCCTGTGTTTCACTTCCATTTCTCCTTTCATAGAGCCACTACTTCTAGAATTCCTTCTTTCTTCCCAGCTCCCCATGCAGAGCTTCCTCATCCAGTTTTCCTCTCCTTGATCCCATTCCTTTTGGCCTCCTGAGATTCTCTCTTTTGAGTCTTCAAGGAGACACTTTCCTTCCTAATCACTGCTTCTTCAGACCATTTTTCTGTAAAATATGTTCTTTCAATATGCTTCCCATTCAATTCTCTCTTTTACTTAAGATGAGTTTATCATCCAGTATCTATTTTCTTCTTCTCAGCAATCCTGCCTCAAAAATACCTTGTCCTAAGGCCCTCTCTGCAATTCAATCTGCAATATCATAGCTGCTCAGCCTCTGCAACATCATCACAGCTCAGCAAATCAGTACCAGAAGCTTCACTGCTGCCACAGACACCATTAGTACATAACACTAATATATTTACTCTGATCCAGAGCCCTGTATGCTCTGATGTTCACATGAAGCAAAACTGCAGAAGCAGACACTTATATTCACTTTTCAATTGAACTGTTGGGTTTTTTTTAGCTTCCGAAGCAGGGGGAATGAATGGCAAGTGGAAAACTAAGGAAAGCTTATGATTTTTCTTTCACAGTGAAGTTCCCATTTATTTTGCAGATTTAAGTTAGTGAAAACCTGCCATTTACACATCTTAATAATTTAATTTTTCACTTTTTTAGAATCTAAAAAGAAATAAGATATACTGAAGTCATACAGTATGCACCAATTGCTACTAAGATGTGTTTATAATGTTTTTATCTGAAATGTTCTAGCTTATATTAAAAATGAAAGAAATCCAGGCTTTGGGGACAGCTTTATCATTAAACTTGAAATACATGGATACTTTTTAAGAGCATCCGTATTAAAAATAGGAAGTAAAAATATCAGAAATATAATAAGCGTATCTATCTCTGAATGCAGATAAATATTTGCAAAGATTCAGAAAAGCTCTGAAAGTAGGGTTAATGCAAAAACCTACACTTCAGATTGTTCTCAAAATGAACTGCATTTTGCAAGACCTCTGCAAAATCCATTTGTGTGAGAACCCCCTATGACTGTAACAGAAGTCTTTCAAATAATATTGTAAGGGCTGAAAATTTCTTGTAGATATTTGAAAATCTCCTGCTTATGAATCACATGAATACATGCAGATTTGATTAATGATTACTTGCAGAAGTTAACTAAAATATTTCTGCTGGTAAGCTGTCAAATGTTACCACTGAAGCACTAATGACTGGAATCTATTGTACAATTTACCAGTGGGAAATCCAGAACTATTTAAAAGGATTGTACATTTTACTGTTAAAGTTGAGATGCTTTAAGTCTTAAGACTGAAATCCAGTTGTTAAACATTTGACTCTAAACTATGCATTGGACAACGGGGACAAGCACTGCGCTCCTCCTCTCACTTTCCTTTTGAGCACTCAGTTTAATGAGTACCTTCAGAGTTTTTAGTCAAATGTAATTTATTGTTGCACCCAAATCAACACATGACTGTGTGCACACACCCTCAAATCAGGATTCAGCCTTTTGCCAGAAACCTCATTCAGCTGAATATGAAAGGGGCAAAGGGAATGCATGAGCACACTGCTTGCTTCCAAACATCAAAACCATCCTTTTCCACCCTAGTACCCTCCACATGTGTTGGGCAGCAAGTCCCATAAACTCTAATGAGCATGACCAACACATCTGGAGCATGTCTGGTTAGGGAAGGATGTTCACATCCATAGTTTGGAGGATGAGAAAGATCATAGCTGAGCCAAGTCTATCTGCACCAGGAAAAATGTGCTTAAAGAGGGCCCTATAGCACAATACTGATTATTATGCTATACTGTCAACAGAAGGAGTGTTTTTCTAGCACAGAAAGTGGAAATCTGTAGGTCTGGTCTGGCAGTACACTGGCTTAGCTCCATGAACTAAACTTCGCTGGTTTGAAAACAATGTTCTCTGTTTTCAATCTACTTAAATCAAATAAATTACCTTATTTTAATCCAATTCAATACTGAATTGTATTTAGGAAATAAACAGGGCTAGCATCAATGGAAGGTATGATTAGACAAATACTAAGGTCCTACATTCCAGCAGGGGTCAGCCCCCCAGAGTTGTTCCTACTCTTCACCATTGCAATCTTCTTGTTTGTCTGCCTCCTGCTTTACCTCAGATAATACTGATGGTGAGGACTGGGAAGCAGCAAGTAACATTGCCTACTCACTCACTGGCTTTCTGCCTATCAAGCAAGCAGGTAGTAACTATAGTGAGAAAGTGCAAGATAAGCAAAAGTGGGTAGTGAAAATGGGGGCGAGAATGTAGACTCACTGGGGGAGGAGGCACTGAGGGTGTCTTGCCCAAAGTCCCTCAAAAAACTGACTCCTGCACTGATTTGAAAACTATGCAATGGGCAAACTGTGTTACATCAGACAGTATCTAGAAAATAGAATACAAAACCTTTAATATGTACATGTATTGTACATATCAATTTGTACCAGCATGGTAGGACTATACCCATACTGCAAATAATCTACAATGGAACTCAACAATACAAACAAACATACAGCCACTGCACAAATTGCTATAGTTTCAGTTAACCATGGTATTAGTAAATGATGATCAGTACCCTGAACTATGCCAGTTCTCTTTCCTATGAAGCTTAAAACCATTTACGTATAAATAAAGAATGCAGACAATCTCACTAACAAGCATATTTTATCAAACCTTCCTACCAATCCCCACCCCAATAAAATACCATGTGGAGATTTTGAATGATGTATGAAAAGGCCAGTTTTAAGCAGGGATCCAGTCTGCATGATCAGAAAAAGCCACTGCAGCTTGTTGTGAGCCATGGCACATACTGGGTTCAATCTGCATAATCAATGTCTGGCTGCAACTTATTGTATTATCTGAACCCAGGTTATTCAAGGGTTTTTTTAACTTCCAACAAGCCATGCCACCTTCATTTAGATGGCATGATAAGCCATGATAAGCCACAGCCAGGTGACAATTAGGCAAATCATGCCTAGCATGTGCTGCAACTTACAACAAGCCACAGTGGTTTGCTTATGCCACCGTAGCCTGTTTTTATTATGCCAAACGGCTCTATGTCTGTTCTTGAGTTAAGTTTCGCATAAATATCAGTGCTAGTATGAGAATTGCAATTCAAATATTACATGAGACGCTATGATTTCCTATGTTGTACTTTCATAGGTATAACAGATACCTACGCCCTCATATCCTTTACAAACTTTATTTCACATTTTAAGAAGTCTGTTTACTATTTCCTGCCATTATCCTTTCAACTCTACTGAGAGGGCCTGCCTCTCTGTGCTCTATATCACAATCCAATAATATTTTAAAGATTATTTTGAACTAGTGGGATAACTACTAGATTAAATAGTTCTACAAACTAAATATTTATCTGATATTTGTATTTATAAAAACTTGACTTTTAGATTGTTTTTTTTTAAATTGAGGGACTGAGATATAGATATTTCATGGCAAACTGCTTAACATACAATAATATGAATACATTAGCAGTACAATCACTGTAAACATTAATTTCTGTAATCAACTATACTAAATCCTTTGGGAGCAGTTCACGCTGTACTTTTCCTGCAATATACAGGCAGTTTCAAATTGCTCTGGGGCAAGAGCATGTGGAGAAATATAGAGGTGGCTGGAAAAAGTTATGCTATCACCATAGTAACCGTCAGCCATGTTTGATTTGTTGGTATGGATGCTTCTTTTCACTTAGTGAATTTGAGCAGGAATCTCAAAGAGGATAGGTCAGTGTTATGATTTACATTCTGCTTGCAGTTATTTGAGACCAGTTACATCATTTTAAGGAAAGAACCCATTATCTTGAATATGAAAGATCATGTAGCAAGTTAAGTAGAGGACATGATATGCTACAAATTAATTGTCCAAGAACAGTAACACAAAGGGTATGATTTCCATCTCATAAGGCTATAGTCCTCATAATATATCACTCAAAAACCTACCTAAATAAATATTATAGGAACTTTAATAGAATATGCTATATTAGTTGATACAAAGAGAATTGTCCCACTTACCCAAGAAGTGGCAACATACATGGTATTAAGCTAGCACAACTTTTTATTTGTCTAATGCTTTAAAGATGCTATGAAAGTAACATTCCTCACATGTAAGAGAAAAGAACAGAGTGAACTGACCCTTAGAAGAGCATATTATTAAGAAAAATTATGTTTTAACACTAATAAAGCACACATTATGTTGTTGCTAATATGAAATAGTATCTTTATCTTCAGTTCTAGTTTTTAAATCTGTCAGGCTTTGACAGATTTGATGCATTACCTTCTTTTGAGAGTAGGAACAAATATGCTTTTCCTGAAAAATTTTCATCTAAAATTTCCTAGGTTTTATAGAATTGGTGTGATGTGCTGTATAAGGTATTTCCTAATTCTATATGAATCATGGAACTCTCTCATATCAATATGCTATTGTAATAGCTTTATATATTTGTATTTTAGCAAGAAAGAAAGAAAGAAAGAAAGAAAGAAAGAAAGAAAGAAAGAAAGAAAGAAAGACTGACTACAATATATGAGATCAGTTAGCACAACTGGTCTGCTACCAATCTTGTAAGTCACATAAAATCCTGTCCCCTAAGAGGACAATTCTATGCATATTCAGACAGGACAAAAATCATACAACTCCTAGAAATTTCCAGTCAGATGGCTGTCTGGGAATGCTGGAAATTGTAGGACTGTTTCTTCTGCCTGAAAATGCATAGGACTATATCCTAAATTCAATTTTTAGGGTGCAGGTAGAAAGATTATGTGGCGACACTGCAAAACTACAGATATGATAGTTATTTAATCCATATCTGTATTAGTTGCATGAATAAAACATTTGAAAGTCTGCTTGTGCTTCAGAAAAGTTGATTACACAAATCCAGCGAGAGCTGGACTCAACCTTTTTGAAACACAGGTGGTTCTTGATATTTGGAAATAAATTTCAATGTAGTGCCAGCTCTCCATCATGCCAACATAATTTGATCTAGTCCTTGCAATATATCACTGACATACGTGCATGCAGAAGGTCATTTAATACTGTTTCAGAATTTCTGTTATATTGAAACACACTGTACCAAACAAGTAGCAGAAATGTGCTTCTATTATTTATAAAATATAAAGTGCATTATTATGAAATCACAAAACTGACAGACTTTCTGTCTGGACCATACAGTTTTAAAAGAGAGGTCAGGGCTTTAATGTAAAATTCTCTCATGAGAACAAATTATTCAAGAGGTACAAACTGATTTTATCCACCCTGCCCTCCTATAATTGTTTTTGGCCACGCTTTTTAGTGCAAATAAGCTTGTGTTTTTTCTCAAGTTTAAGGGACATGGCATATTTGGGGTGCAAATAATATTTTACATTTTAACAGATCCCTCTGCAAACACTTAGCATGTTATTGCCATTCTCCAAAATTGTGGATGTACTGCCAGACGTAAAGAGAAACTCTTTTCCAAATTACCATTTTAGCTCTTAGCATTGTAAATCTGATTTATAACCCTTGGATTTGAAGATATGAACAGAACTAATTACTTCCAGTGGAAAAGCCCATACCAGTATATCCACTATATTTAGCAGATGACAACTTTAAGGCTCATGTGTAGTCAGTCTCAGATGCTCACATATGCATTTAAGTGCATTAAATTTGAAGATGGCAACCTGTGCCTGTGTAGAGAAGATTAAACCTTGATTAGTGGCAGAAGGACACACATTACAGGGCGAGGGGAGCAGAAGCGGGCAATACTCAAAACTGAGTGCTAGATGTTTGGCTCAGTACAGAAATCCAGATACACAGTGGTGGAAACTTGCACATAGAAGTGTGTAAACTAATCTGCATTCTGACTGAAGTTGTAAAGATAGCACTTCACAACTTTTTGCTTAAAAAAACCTCGGAAGGAAATATATTTTAAATTATAATTAATCAGACAGTCGATATACTTTTATCTGTTCCAACTTGGTATGAAGAAAACAGGATATTTAAGTGCAACATTTTTAACAACATGGGTAAAATCCAGTAAAAGCATACTGACTGATAATGGTGTCATTTAAAAAATGGAACACATTGCATATTGTGAGGGGGATGGGAGATATTGCCCTTAGCAAAATGAGAATTGAGAGAATGTGAGCATCAGGAATTCCTACACTCATGGATTCCATATTCTGGAATCTGACAATTTTACCATTACAACAGGGTTTGGGATGTGCAGTAGCAAATCAGCAGTATGGTAATTTAGGCTTAGACAATTCACTGTAATTATACTATCAAATCAACAACAGTACACTTTCATTCAGATTACTAATTTACCCCTTAGAAGTACTTTTAGTACTCTTTTATACCAAGATCCTTCATATAATTTATTGTGGCCCAGTGGGGCACTAGTAACTAAAACAATAAAATTAGGTTGCAATTCAATGCACATTTAGATAGGAAAACTCCTCCCACAATTGCTAGCAATCTCTGGCCAGTCATCCCCAATGTTGGCTGAAGAATGCTGGAGACTGTAAGGCATTTTTCCGTCTAAGGATGCATTGGATGGCACCCTAAGAATTCTTAGTTTCAGGCTTGACATGGTTTGTTAATGGGTACCAAATACTCGGTAGGTCCAATTCTCAGATATTGGGCAAATCACCTAAAACAGTGAAATTAAAGTTGATACTTCTCTTTTTTCTCTGTCACAAGTGTAACACACATTTCTAAAGTTTCTTTGGGGATTTTGGTGCAAGCACTTTTTTCCTTTTGTTTATAAATAAAAGTATTTCAACAATATTGTCGCTAAACTAAATGCCAGACTGTGCTCTCCACTTTTCAAACACACAGGAGATTACAGAATACATTTAATAGGGCATTGAAATGGAAATGGCAAGTAGAGTAGAATTAAAGCTAGAAACAATTTTGCTAGGGTGTCAGAACATCTGGATGTGAAAAAAACCTATTATTTGTATTTAAGATGGCAAAAACTTGCAGTTTCTTTGATGGAAAAGAACTTTGAGGGATATGTTTCTGTATATTTAAATAAGATGCTTAGAAGAGAGAAGCAGTTACACAGTATCAAGGTCTAAAGTACATGCTTTGGTGTTTGAAGACAAAACTTTTCCACCTTAATTTAATGTCTGATTTACAGTGCAATCCTTGGCATGTCTCCTCAGAAGTTGGGTCCATTGTATTAAAGAGTCTTGCTACCAAAAGGTGTGTATAGGATTGCAGTCTTATCAGAATTAAAGGATTTTGCTAGGTAAACAAAAATATTTTGTTCATGACAAGCCTACTAGCCCCCTAATAATCCACACAAATTCTCCAGTAATTTTGTGGATGTGTGAGTATGTGTTAAAGACAAAATGTTTATTTTGTTTGGAAAGTCTGTCTCTAGATGTGTTTTTACCAGTTCGGCTAGAGGTCCGTGCTTAAACAAAAGAAAAAAAGCGCAGATCATGGCTTGGGATAATAAAATGTTTTTAAGACATGATTCATAAGGAACTGCTGATAGCTGCAACTGAATGTTTCAACTGTAGCAGTGAAACCACAGAAATCTGCTTGATATCAATTAAGTGATGCACCAAAATCTCTCAAAGCATTTCCTCAAAGGAAAAACAAAAGTTATTCTAATACTTTTCCACATTACATTCATACATATTCTCCTTATTTCAAATTTCAATCTCAACCATAACCACCTATCAAGTTTCTACATCACAGCAACTCACTAGAACCCCCTAACCCCACAAATATAAAAATAGCTTTTGAAATTTTGTAAACTCTCATCACATGATGCAAGCAATCCATACAGAATGAAAGATTTATGATCAACATTATTTTGGAACAATCTATTAACTCAGAAATGGATTTATATTCGTAGGACATTTAAATTACTGAGTTATCATAAAATTAGGTAAACATGGAATTAATTACTGGCCAGTAATCCCCATCCCCCCACGACCATTTTTTGCCATAAAGTAATCAGCAGGTTAATTCATTTAAAGATACCTTTTCCTATATAACCATTTAAAATTAAATATCTGTTTTGGTCATAAACGCTCTATGGTTAATATTAGGAGATACTAATTTCACCTGACTTATGTGTATCATGTTATACCGCAACACAAACCTTATACAGATTCTTTAAATTGTCACAACAGTTTTAGTGCCATTATACATGATTTCATAGTCTTGTAAGATGTAAGTACCATAATCATTGGGTGGTTAATTCTTTGTGTAAGAAATCACAGATATGTTGTTGGGCATAATTTAACAAGAAAACCAGACCCTTATAGTATTATATATTTATATATATATACGAGATATCTAACAAGAGGGAAGAACTTACAAAAAGAAAGGCAACTTCTTCCAGCCACTACATAGCAGTACCACTAGACAATTCTCTTATTTCTTGGTCTGTTGAATCACATTCTAATCAAGACCCTCTTGTTCTTCACCACTGTCCCCTCTGATATCCATTCTTTTCTCTTTATGGCCGTTGTAAATTCTCCTCATTTCTTCTTCATACTTGATAAAGTTTTCCCCAAATCTTGTCCATGCTTTGTAGGGGACAGTGATGGTGTTACGGTATGGAGGTCTCACTTCACTTACCTTCAAAAAAATACCATACCTGTTGGACCCCACATCAAAGTAGAACCTCTTGTTGTCCACCCTGAAGGAAGTCCCCTCTGGGAGTTCAGGAGGCTCATCACCTCCACTCCGCCTTTCTTCTATGTCTCCTTCACCATACTCTTCAATGAGCTGGACCAAAGCATCCCTGAATTCTATCATCCCCTGTGCTGGAAGGACAATAGTCTGTTCCTGCCCTAAACTGTGACCAAAATATCCTATCATGCCAGGCCCTCTAATCAAGGTCTGTCTAATCCTTAAGAAACGTCCACGTTGGTTCTCCTTCAGGTCTAGGTAATACTTCCTATTGTCTCTTTCAATGTATTCAGTTTTTAAGACGCTGTGAAGATGCTCTTCAGATCCAACTGATGCTGGAGGAGATGGTTGGTGATGGTGTTGTCGCCTCCTTGAATCTTGCTCCTTGCCATTAGCATGATCATTCCGATGACTCTGGCTGCCTTTCAGGCCCAAATGGGCATAGTGCTCTATGAAATCTCCCAGACAATCCTTCAGTTCAGAAGCTACTGACAAGGAGAGAGTCAGTTTGCTTTTCCTAATATTGTCCTGTCTGCCTCTTCCTATCCAGACCTCTGCTATCTTCAGGAAACGGCCTCGAGAGCTCTGCTTTACGTCCAGATAAAACCTCTTTTTTTGGATATCCACTCTTTTGGAGGCCAGCTCCTGGATTTCCATACAGCCCGCCTGAGAAGAGGAGGCAGGATAATGATACTGCTGCTGGGACTGGGAGTAAATGCTCCTGTGTAGGCCAGAGCCCCCCACACTCCTTCCTCCTCCTCCTCCTCTGCCTCTCTCCATCTTTATCAATCAACTGAAAACAACAAATATATAATAAAGATGCATGACACCATAGACATCCAACGGGCCTATTCTGTTTTCCCGGCAATTGCAGCTCTGTGCATAATTTATTTCACTAGAAAAATCTCCACTAACAGTCTTATCTTTTTATGTGACACATGTCAATGTGGAAGTGTTGAACAGGGGGAGAGAAATAGAATTGGTTCAGTCATGGATGCGACAATAGATATATAGAGATTTATAGCTTTTCCTGATAAGCAGATGTTGTGAGAAAAGCTTCACTGCTAAATATAACAAAGCAAATCTTAAAACAGCAAGAACAGCACAAACATATGGCTGCCCTTTTCTCCCTTGCTGGCCCTGTTCTTCTTCTCCTGAACAGCATCCAACATTCTGAAATATAGCAAGTGAAGCTTTGCCTGGCTTCAAGATATAATGATGGGAAGCTCCTCAGCTGCTTAATTTCAGCAGAAAGCTGTCCACAGGATCAATGCCAGTAAAAACAAACGTATCTCTATATCATTGTCATCCTTTTTAATTGGCCTTGCTCTTTGTGCCTTAAGCAGCAACCTGGCATGCAAGATTCAGCAGGTGAAGCTTTCCCCAGTAAGCTCTCCGCATCAGGGAAATGTGAGCTTGCTAAATTTCTGCATACCAGACTCTTGTTGAAGGCACCAGGTAGCATCCCTTGAGAGGCGGATAGAGAGGCAAAGGTAAGGGGAGGCAAACCTGTCTTCTGGCCTGGAACAGACCCATCACCACCCTTCTCGAATACGGGCCTTCGCGCCGCACAAAGCCTGAAAGGGCTCCCCCCACCCCGGGGTCAAGGCAACCCCATGTTTACTTCTGGGAAGCGCCCATCCATATCTGGCAGGTAGCTCGGCCACGCCAGCGACCCTCCCCGTCGAAAGAGCCCGAGACATGCAAGGGTCTCTCCCCCCTCGTCCCCTCCCTGTCACGGAGCTCACCCACTCTGGCCCCTCCCGCCGCCATGATAGGTATGCGAGACCGGGAAGGAGAAGGGGAGCGCGGGAGGCTACTTACTCCATCCCGTCAGTTGCTTCTCGCCCACTCGCTTGTCAGCCTGCCAGCCACGACCGCTGCCCCTCCTGGCCCCCGCAGCGCTCGCCTTCCCCGCTCTGCCGCCCGCAGGGAGCCGGATAGGAGCATCCCCGGCCGGGCAGGTCCTATCGCCGCCGGACTCTTCACCCGCCCGCGGTGACCCAGGTCTGTTTCCTTCGCAGGGAAAGCCGCGCAATCCGCACGTCCCACACACGCGCGACAGAGCGGAACACGAGACAGGGAAGGGGGAGCGGGGCTGGTTTCTGTCGCCAACATGCAGATGCCTCCTCCCCCCGCCTTTCCGCTCAGAACCACGAACTACAACCCCCAGAACGACCCGCGGTGCCGGCAAGCGCAGAAGCTTTTGTGCGCATGCGGCTCACCTCATTTCACCTTCTAGAGTTGACAGCGGCGGAAAAAAGGGGGGGAGGTCTGAAGTGTTCATGACGCAATTGAGCTGCGACTGTAGAGTTGGTTGGTTCTGACAACTTTTTCTTGCGACTGACGGGAAAGATTGGTCTGAGTGGGAAGTAATAAGCTATGAGATTGCGCGGTCTGGTGGATCCTGAGGAAGGCTTGGGTGAGGTGAGTTTGGGCCAGTGAGATGGCTTTGGTATGTTTTAAGTTATTTGAGCACTCGCTCACATGCTCATACAGTTAATACAGCGTGTAAACACAGGCAGACTGTACTTGTATCTGCACTTTGTTGTTTAGTCGCTAAATCGTGTCCGACCCTTCACAATCCCATGGACAACATTCCTCCAGGTTCTCCTGCCCTCCACCATCCCTCGGAGTCCACCCAAGCCCACACCCACCTCCTCAGTGACCCCCATCTAGCCACCTCAACCTCTGCCGTCCCCTTCTTTTGCCGTCAATTGTTCCCAGAATCAGGATCTTCTTCATTAGGTGGCCAAAGTATTTGAGTTTCATCTTCAGTATCTGACTTTCTAAAGAACAGTCAGGGTTGATTTCCTTTAAGATTGTCAGATCTGATCGCCTTGTAGTCCAAGGGACTCGCAGGAGTCTCCTCCAGCACCACAATTCAAAGGCCTCAATTCTTCCGTGCTCAGCCTTCCTTATGATCCAACTTTCACAGCCATACAGTGCAACTGGGAAAACCATAGCCTTGACTATACGCACTTTTGTTGGCAGGGTGATGTCTCTGCTTTTTAGTATGTTGTCTAGATTTGCCATAGCTTTCCTCCCAAGGAGCAAGTGCCTTTTAATTTCTTGGCTGAAGTCCCCGTCTGTGGTGATCTTGGAACCCAACAAAATAAAATCTGTCACTACCCCCATGACTTCCCCATCTATTTGCCAGGAAGTGACACTCTCTGCCATTTAAAGTGGTATTTTCTGCATATCTGAGATTGTTGATATTTCTTCCAGCAATTTTCATTCCTACTTGTGATTCATCTAGCCCAGTCTTTCGCATGATGTGCTCTGCATATAAGTTAAATAGGCAGGGTGACAATATACCCTGCCATACTATCTTGCCATACTCCTTTCCCAATTTTGAACCAATCAGTTGTTCCATGTCCAGTTCACACTTTTGCTTCTTGACCCACATAGCTTGACTGTAAATTCCCTTAAAGGAAGTGTGCTGCACTTAGGAATAAGCAGTCACAAAAAGTGCTAAATTCCCTTAATCAAGTCTTGTTCACTTTTTTGAACTTATATCTGAGTACATGGGCCTAGTGTTGTAGTTGCCTGTGCAGTACTTGATCTGGAAGCTGAATGTGTGAATTAATTCCTATGAAAATACTTGATACTGCAGTTGCCAAGTAATGAACATGAACATGTAAGATTATCTTTTGTTCTAATGCACTTTGCCTTCTCTTACTGTTTCAGTTATCATGCACATTCAGAAGAATACATTGATAGGAATATGGATTCTCCACCAAATAAACTTCCCCAGTGGATGACTGAACAGAATAAAGATGATGTGTTGCTTGATAATAAGGTAGGGATTCAGAACATATATTTGATTCACATGGAAGAATAAAAGTTGGAAATGTAATGAGAGGCAGTGCAGACTGCACTTCCTGTGTATGCAGTTTCTGATAGGGAATCACACAGAAATTCTTAGACTCATCATGTCTTCAGGTCTGTTGGCCAGTTCTGTACCTTGCAAGAGTTAAAATGTCTCAGATCTATTACTCACCCAGTATTGTTAATGTTAGCTTGATACTGGTGATACTGAGTGCTTGGTAGTACACTTGCAGGTACTGGCTAGTATTCAAAAGACCAGCCATAAGTAATTCTATTTATCTTTTGCAGGGAGGTTCCAATAGGGAGACCAGAAAATATGTGCCAAGATACGTAGAGGCTTGTTGCTACTGGTATTGTTTGATATAGTAATTAATATCTTTGTTGGAAGAGGTATACATCTTCCTTGTGTACGGGGCAAAGTTATTAATAAGTACCTGCTGGGACTTGTAGTACTGAGTGCCAGTATGAGTGAACCACTGAATCATTTCCTAAACATGCCTTATTACATGCTGTCTTTTCTGTTTTCATGAAGCAGAAGAATCCTGTCCATCGGAGCGTTCTGGAAGACAGCCTCCCATTCTTAGAATTCGAGGGCTCTGTCATTTACAGCTATAATGCTAGTGATTGTTCCTTACTCTCTGAAGATATAGTGTAAGAAACTGAAAGCTTTATTTTCATTATATTCCCCCCATGTCTTTGTAATTTGAAGGGTTTTGGCAGAATTTAGGAGAGTGGTGCTTCTTAAGTGTTGCAATGAGAGTTTCTGTTTTAGTTTGGTTATATTTTTTGGACCACTGTATTTTGTGACCTTGTAATTGCCATGTGAGAGAATGCTGAGAATATGTTTGAAATAAGTATACAGCATCAATTGAATATAAACTAGCAACTGCTACATTTCTTCTGTTTGGCTACAAGTATATGCATTTCTGGGGGGAAATGTGGAAACAGCTGCTTCCTCTGGAGTTTCCACTCTAGCTGCTTGCAGTACTGAAATTACAGGCTGCTTTTCAGTGTTAGTTTTAAAGTGAGAAATGGTTTGTCTCTTTAGTATGTGATAGTATCTAAAAGAAATTGGTGGTGCACGTGTATGTTTCTGATTTTCATAATATTCTCAGGGACTGTTAGAAAGTGTGCCACAGAGCCCAGTTAAGAACCATTGTACTTAATAGACAAAATGAAAACATTGTTTCATTAAAATAGTTATTTAATGTTGTTTTCTTGTCGGAAAGGGATTTGTTTATTATTTCCGGTTCCCCAAAATTGATGTTCACTCCTGTCCTATTGTAGTAAATATATTAATTGTGGTGTAAAAATGGCTGTGTAAATAACAGAGTTTACCTATTGGGGCATGCATTCTCTGTCTCCTTTCTCTTGTTTGCCTTCACCTTGGTTTAGTTCCTACATTTGCACCAGTAATCATCATAGTTAAGAACAACTTTTCTTCCAAGGGTTGAGAGCAAAACCATGGCCAATAGTAACTGTACCTCGTGTTGATGTAGGTACAGCATTAGAAGTGGAATGGAGAAAAGTTCTGATTCCAGAGGCTGCATTTAGTTCCTGGCCACCATGAAGGCCAGATGAAGTGGCAGATCCCTCCCTTCCAAAGCGCCAATCCTCCCTCCTAAGTCTCCATCCCTCACTGAATATGGCTCCATTTCTCCATAATCTGTGCCTCTTTCTACAAAGAGAGTGTTCTACAAAGAGAGATTTCTTAGCACTAAAGAAAGGCATAGCTGTATGGAGAACCTCTCCAGACTGGATCTGGCCCAGGTTTCCCATCCCTGTAAATCATACTTAAGGCAAACAAGGGAATAGAGAAGAGAATTTTTTTCAGAGGAGGGAGAGGAATGGGGTGCACAATTCAAAAGTAGTTCCTAACTTGACATCCATGGTTTGTTGGAAACAATCATTAGGTTTACACTGGATCTTCAAATTAATTAAATAGGAACTAAGCTCCAGATGTATTTTTATCTTTTAGTACAACTCTGCCTTATGGAACTGTGCTAGGATTCGACATTGAATGGGCACCGCACTATGCTAAAGGGAAAGAAGGAAAAGTGGCCTTAATCCAGCTGTGCGAGTCTGAAAAAAAGTGTTATCTGTTTCACATCTCTTCAATGTCAAGTCAGTACTATTCTATTTAATAATCTCTAAACAGGATGGACTCATTAAGTTGCCTTTTATGTATGCTCTACGTTTCTTTGCATAGTTTTCCAAACACAATTACTTCTGTAATGTAGAAACATGTCCGCCTGTACTCTAACCTCATTATACACTAAGGGTGCAGCAATCCAAGGTGGATTTGATTTAAATCACATAGATTTAACTCACAATTTATATTACAATTTACATCACTAGTCAGTAAGACTAGAATTAAATCATGGTTTCCTACATAATTTGCATGCACATATGCCTTACCCATAGATAGAGGAACTTGTTTAAAATATTCCCAAACTGGGTCTTTTTTACAGCCTGCTGCCATTATAGCTTTTCTTATTGAGGGAAAGAATAATATGATAAACCTCAGGATATCATGATAGACAAAAAGATCCAAAGACTTGTGGGATATTTTGCTTAAAAGGTTTCATTTTAATTTTTATTGCTTGCCCCTCCCTCTTCACACTTAGCTTCTTGTGCAGATCTATTCCACTCCCAACAATCGCCTTTTATTAATTGAAATTTTTGAAACTTAATACTTAAAAGGTAAGGGGTTGATTCTGTGTACATAGATTTGCAAAGGAAAAATTGGATTAAAATCTTTTTCTCAACTCTGTATGTTTATTTTATAACATTTTTGCTGTGAAGAAGAGGCATGTGTTCTCTGTAGATACAAGTTCACGGTTCTGAGCCTGTAAAACCACGCATCTGTGATCATATCTTCTAGACAGAAAAATTGCCCAATGATCTTACAGACACCCATGGAAGAACATGACATTGTGAAGGGATTGATGGAATTCATTTAGCAAGAAATGTAAACACTGTATGAATATACAGCCTTATGCTTCATAATTTAAAACTAATCCTTATTTCATGATGAATAACTATTGGACTATAATTTATCTTAAACAGGAAACTACATTTAGATAGATTTTTCCTCAAAAATATTTTATTTTAAAAAATCCAATTTAAAGCAAAACATCTGATTTAAATATTAAAATTCAGTGTTTTAATTTTTTTAAAAAATATGTTTGTCCACCCTGCACCAATAAGAAGGTTACATGTAAAATTTTCTAATTTATGCTAAAATGCTTTGTGCACTGGAGGATGAGTAGGCACTAGACAGTGTACTCTCTCTGCGACCCATTTTTTACTCCAGAAGTTTTATTTTGAATTGGCTTGAGTTCAGAAATTCTATGCTCCCTTGGTACCATCTGCCTTGGCAAATTCTTTCTTCATTGCTCTGTCTCATGGAGTTCTTCTTTGATACCTTCCTTAGTTTTGTGTTGTGTGCATGTGACTTTTATTCTCACTCTCTTACATTACACATACTTGAATACTCTCATGTACATTAAAAAGCAACCTAGTGTGCACAAGCATGCTCATCTTTCACTAAAATACTGTATTGTACAAAGGGAACACAACATGAAACCAGTTTGTGGTGATGGCAAATCTCATGCCCTTGGGAGAAGAGATAGGAGGTACTAGAGATGGAGTTGCTGTTGGTATTGGCCATGCGCAGTGTTCTCCCCTTCTGTTCTGCCAAGATCAAATGCCCATTGCTTGCCTCACTTCAGAGCAGACCCAGCAGGGTTACCCCAACTCTGAGGCTGCTGCTTCTAGTGGGAGCTAGCCCTATTCCAGTGGGAGAGGGTTCAGTTTTTGGAGGTGGCAGTGGCAAGACTATAAACTCCTGGCAGTACAACTGCATGGGTGAAAAAGACAGGGGAGAGTAGCTTACTAGATGCTGAGGTTCTGAAGGAACGGAGCCTACTGATACAGGATGGAGATTTAAAGTATTTCACAAACTCCAGTGGTTCTGTGGAGGTGGCAGAGGCAACTGTGTCTGCAGGTGCCCCTCTGATGTACTTTGCATAGATGGGAGGAGGCCCAGATTTTAGCCAGTGGTTGTGGGTTGCTGGCTCAAAGTGGTTTCAAGCTTTGTCACATTCTCCCCCCTGACCCCCCCCCCCCCATACAAAGTGAAAGAAGAAGGAATTCTTGGTGGAGGATCCTGAGAGCAAGAATTAACCAACACTATTGGGAGAGCAGGTTGATGCTAAGGGCAATGTGAAATTTGCCAAGAGCCGCAGATTCCCCCACCCCTCTTTTAAATCATTGTAAGTGGCCTCAGCTAATATAAGGTATAACTTCCTAAGTTAAATATATTTTATGTGCATCTTAAATATCTTTAGGTTTTCCTGTGGGGCTGAAACGTTTGCTTGAAGATAACCATATTAAAAAAGCTGGGGTTGGTATTGAAGGAGATAAATGGAAGTTGCTGCGTGATTTTGATATCAGGTTGGAGGAACTTGTTGACCTGGCTGATCTTGCCAATGAAAAGGTAATAACTTACTGTAATACTGGGGAAGATGCTCAGCAGACAATTCATACAAAGTCAGCTGAGTAGGGGAGCAAACTTGTGCTGAAAATTGAGAAAGGTAATACAAAATTAGTCTTCTGCTACTGAAATGTATGAAAACTTAATTGTAATACATAGGAAAAGGAAATGTTATCTTACATTGAGAATTACTGGGATCAGTATACGTTACTGTGCCACATACATTGTTCTCATTTATTTTTGCCTATATTTCCATGAAACGTTAGAATATTTAGGAGCTGTTATTTTGTCAAAATAGACTGCTGTGGATTTTCTTGATACTGGCTGTTATCAGCAAATTTACAGATGATGTAGGCTAAAGTCCTAAATACCCTTATCAAGGTGTGGCTCCTATTTAATTTAGTAGTCCTTACCTCTGAGTAGTCATATACAGAATTGTGCCTTTCAAAGCATAAATTACCTGTCAACCTCTTGAAATGTCTCAGATGTTACTCTTATATGTGATGGCCCTCAGAGCACAGTGCCACTCATAGATTCCTGCTTGGTGTCCCCTTTGGGTGGTGAGGCTGCTAGTCACTCAACTCAGCCCATGATCTTCACAGGTGCATTTACCTGGTGGTGGTTATTATGGAAGGTGAACTAGTACTTGGCTTGTGTTCCAAGGCAGGAAGTTGTCATGTGAGGTGCCCCCAAATGCAATGCCCAGCATCTACAATGGTCGTTAGAGTCTGAGGACTCTAACCTACTGGTTGCTGCAGATCAGAGGTATCAGGACCAAATTTTATAGGTGAAGCACTTAAGGGCTCAGACCTTGAAAAACTAATCTACCTCCTTGCAAATGTGTTCCCAATTGTCAGCAATCAAGTTGCCACCTTTACCCTGCTCTCATTTAGACTCAAAAAGAAAATTTTAAATTCTCAGTTGCAGCATTGGCCCTATTTTATTGTAACCTTTTATTTATAACTCTTCCTATTTTATTTTATAATTTTGCTATCTAATTGTTTTATAATTACTATTTCATGGTATTTTATGGCACTTTGTGTTATGTTATGACTCATGGTTTCAATGATAAACTTATTTACAGATCAGAGGTGATCCCATAATAAATGCTGCTTGGTAGGGCTGTCTGTTGGGAACAGGGGCCAAGATGAGTTATTGTGCCTTGTGGTGGCTCTAACAGGGCAGCAGAAGGGCCTGGCACTGGACTGGGGGATGGGGGCGGGAGTTGGGGGCAAAGTCAGTGTTGAGCCTTTGGGTTCTTGGCAGGTGCCTAACTGTGCCAACCCCAGATTGCATTAGGCTAAGCAAAGAACCAGTGCCTCAAATGATGAATCTATAGAAACTAGAAAAGATCAATTGTATCATGGTAGCTGAAAGTTTCACTTTTCATGAATCTGGTGTATGCTCACTTGTTTATCACCTGAGCATTCCCTGAACAGTTTGCATGTAATATGTTAGGTATATGGCACCCTGTCTCCAAAGATGCATCGCACCAAGCTGTACGTGATGAATATTTTTGGTTCAGAATAGATATCTGAATTAGCTTGTACATGTATTCATTGTCATGGCACAATAAAGTACGTGGCTTAAGGAAGTTTCACATTATGAAAACCCTTCACAAGAGACAGCTCTAGTTAAGCTCTGCTTAAAATTTGAATGTGTGTTTTGACTGTATTTAAAAATTGCATTTAGCAATACACAATCTCATTAAACTTATTCCATCTATATCAGATCACAGCAAACTTACTCTTTAATGTAGTTTCAGAAACAGTTTGTTCTTAACTGTTCCAATCTTATTTTTAGCTAAAGTGTAAGGAGATATGGAGTTTGAACAACCTTATGAAGCACCTCTTCCATAAACAGCTTCTGAAAGATAAGTTGGTCCGCTGTGGTAACTGGGAACAATTTCCACTTACTGAGGAGCAAAAGCTGTATGCAGCTAATGATGCTTACGTATGTGCAAATTATTTCTATATTTTTCTAAGCTATAAGCTATATCAAGCAAAAAAATGTGCAAAGCTAGTTTTAGCCCAGTTAGGTCTACCATATCTCAACTTAATAAGCCTTCAGCCTGTGCTTGCTGCTTCCTTGCTTCTCTCTTCCAATATCCTACAATTCAATACAGAATGCATCTGAACTGGGAAGTTATGGTTTCTGGTTTTGAGCAAACAGGAATCATACACAGACTTTAAACTGTGGTTAGCTGGAATATTAAGTGAGAACTCTACTTTGCACCGCTAAAGTGATCTGACTGATGGAATACCAGCCTCTCGTGCAGTTTATAAGCCCATGCTGCAGAACTGCCAAATCATACTGGAATGGGACAAGACAACTGGCTGTTGTAACTTAGTACCTGTTAGCATTGTCACACTTTGCTTCTAAAGACTCAAGGACTCAGCCCTGTATTTGGCAAGTGACCGGGATCCATACTTACAACCTTACATTAAAACCACACCTTATTGAGTGGGGGGTGGGGTCAATAGTAGGATCCAAGATTAATCTCTACAAAGACCCTGTGCCAATGTGCTATTGTCCACCTTTTTCCTGCCAAATCACCTTCTCTAGTACCACATGCTGTCCCTGAATGCCACCCTCTGAATTCCCTTTCCATGAGCTTTCTGAAGCTCATGCCAGAACAGCACATTCCTGGTCAGCATGGAAGCAACCCTACACACTAACAAAAACAATGTAAACAAACAGAAAAACAAACTAACCCTACCTTGCTCAGGACAGTAGGGCCAAAACAGAGTTTTGCTGTTTCCAGTCTTGCTGTTCTAAATATTCCTATCACTGGTGATACAAAGTGGTTATTCCACCTAACCATATGGAACCGGGATGGCAGAATGATACTTGCCTAGTTTGTTGATTCCTATAGTACAGGGATAAGGAACCTGTGGCCCTCCAGACATTAAACCCCAATTCCTTTCATTCCTCACCATTGGCTGTACTGCTGGAGCTGATAAAAGGCAAGACTTGGAAAAACTGAAACCATCAAATGATAGACAAACTGCAATCAAAGACAAGTGGGGCAGTAGGTGGAATAACCTCAGTGAACAGCAAGAAGATACTAATTACTAATAAGCTGGCAAATAAGGTCTTTGCCTGGCATTTGGGAGTCATCAGAGCATATGAAAGTCAAGATGCTGTCACGGAGGAGGCCCTTTCCCTGGCTGCCATCTGCCTGATCCTAACGGTGAGGCACAAGATTATGACCCTCCTCACAGCATCTGGAGGGCTGAAGATTCCCATCTGCTGCAGTACTAATATTGCACACACAGGCACCAGTGGCCCAGTGTTGGCTGGCCATGTGAAGGCCTTAAAATGGGACCTTAATATACCAGGTACCACATTTAAATTAGACCTCATGTTACAAGCAAGCAGCCAAGGCACCTAAATAGTGTGTGTGGATGGGCGGACAGACGTGTTCCTTGTAATTGGAAGCTCTGCAGCATACCAGCTGGAAAGTCTTCAGGAACCAGATTTGGTTCCTAAGCCACTTTTTCCACTCTCTTCATTCAGGGTTCTTGCTCTCAGTGTGCTCTGCAGTACATCTTGACCTCATATAAACCCAGATCAAACTCTTTGCCTGTGAGAGAGGAAGTCAGTGGCTTGTTAATGTTGTAGATTCCCTATGTTCTACAGCTGAAACAGTCATTAATTCAAACAGCAGAGATGGGTAACTATAGAGAGCACTTTTGGAAGACAGCCAGCTTCATAGGGCTGATCTGCCAAAGAGAGAGAGAAATTGCTTCTCATCTGATTGGGAAGCTTCTGATCATATCCAGCTTCATTAAATAGAACAGTCCAGAGCCTATGGGAATGGAACAGTATGAAAAACCTAACTAAATAAATAGAATTGAAAAGAATTTTGTATTAATCATATAAACTCTTGTTAATTTATAAAGCCCTATCAATTAAGGGCATTGTTGGAAGCTCTTCTAGGGTTTTCTTCAGCTATTAGAGATCAGGCAGCTGGTAGTCATGGAAAGAGCCTTTTCTGTGGTAGTGTCCTGAGGCTGAAATACAGTCTCCAGGATGGTTTGCTGGCACCTACTTTGATAAGTTCTAGGTACCAGTGTTATGCCAAAGGCAGGGGTTCTTTTGGATTTGGAGGCAATGAACATACCAGTAGGTGAAGGAAAAACAATACTTTATTTAAGCAGTGACAGTATATACAGACAAACAAAACAGCATTTATACCTTGCAAGAGTATCTTCTCCCCTTCAGCTGCCTGGAGCCCTGGTTGAACAGCAAGAGTGGGGGACGGCTAGACAGACAGACCCACCAGTACATTATCTTTGTAGAAACTCTCCAACTCACGCTCTCAACCTCCTGGTTTTATAATGGAATAATTGGATGCATCTGGCTCACAAACTTCCATTCTACACATGCCTAGCACCTGGCCCCTGAGCCAACACTGGGGTAAACAACTCCAGATAGCTAATCTAGGATCCTCCCGAATGCTTTACACCTGGGACACAGCACTCCCTTCTGGCAAGGGGAATGTAAAACAAGATATGAAAAACAAAACACATTCCGTTGTATAACTGAAGACTCAACATACTTGATTAGGGCAATATGAGGGGAAATGAGACATGTCAAATCTAACTCCTCGCCATACAATAATCTTCTGCATGTTTCCAGTACAGCCAGGTCAAGACCTTACTTTCCCAGGCTATTAATTAGTTATCTCTTTGTTGTTGACTGAAGTTATTCCCCCCTCCCTCCAGTTTTTAACTGCTGCTGCGATCTCTTGTTTTCTAACATTCATTTTTGTAAGGTTTGTCTGTTAATTGGCCCCATTCTCAAAACCATGGTTTAGCACTACATGGACAAGTCAGAATGAGCCTGAGTCATACATTGAACTTGGGCATTCCTAGGTTGGACAACTTCAGCAGAATTTAGTTCTGACTTTCCATAAAAGCTGGCTTGTCATTCGAAACAAACCAAAGATTATGATCTTAAAATTTTGATTAGTTAAACAATCCAACTGAATAACTCATGGTGTATAAGCCACAATGGACTGCCTGTTTGTTAAACAACTCATGGACTGTCTGGGCTCACCATTGGTCATTCTTCCTCTCCTTTCCCCTCAGTCCTCCAACCATTCTTGCTTCTTCCTCTCCACTCTGACTGCTATCCTTTTTTTTTTTTTTTTTTTGCTGCTGGGGTGGGGTTTTTTGAATTATTTGGAGCTTCAAAAAGTGTAATTGGTGTCCTTTTAAATTTTTTGTTGCTTTTAAAAATATGTATTTGTCCATTCTTCCCAGGTGTACAAGTGTGCACTTCTGGCTATCCAATAGGAGTAGTAGTCTTGCCTGCCAAATTCTTTTGACTGTTTCAGCTGTCAAAGTGAGGACAAGGCAAGACTGCATATAGGCTAATTTGCACAGCTGCCAACTGTTATTTGTCCAGCTGTCAAGGGAAATGTACTATACTGGGAAAAGCTGATGCACCAAAAGGGGGTGGCAGCACCATCACCTACTTAGCAATATAATCCTCTCAAATTTAATTGTTGAACTAACAGTTCTCAGCACCTTTTACCAATTGAGTAGTTCTGTGAGACTCCAGTTATGCCAGAAAGGGGAGATACTCCCTCTGTTATGTGGCTCTTTATGGAGCATTTATTGCTGCAGTCCCTTGACAGGTCTAACCTTCCCCCTAACCCCAAATATGCAAATGTAATGCCTTGGAAGTAAATGAAGGGGAAATGTGTAAGAGCTGGGATATTAATTGAGCTTAAATTTGTGCACCTGCAGTAACTGCTACAAAAGCATAGGAAATTAACATTTCCCCTTTCTGGAGTCACTGCAAACTTGAGGAAGAGTTGAAAAGTTAGAGGACACTGTGAACTGCCAGTTCAACATTTGGAATTGAAAGTATCATATTGCCAATGAAGTGATGTCCTCACCCGCTTCTAGTTCAACTTCTTTCTCAACCTTTTTGTCTTTTACTGTTGGCAGCTCAGCCCTTGGTCCCTGGCAACTAGATGCAAATTAGTTTTTTTTTCACTCTCACCTTGTATTGCATGGCCATATGTATATTTGCAGACATGCCAAGGTTCAACAAAAAAAAGGGGGGTGTAAAAATGCACAATTTTCAGGAGAAAAAACCCCCCTATTTCAATTGTGCTTTTTTGAGGCTCCAAATACATAACTAAATAGCAGAAGCCAAGGAAATGGTCCTTCTACGGTGCCATTTTAACATTGGTAGAAGGGCACTGGCTGACAGGATTGCAAAAGCAAGCAACAGGGCTCTAGGCTACTCCTGCTGTTCCAAATAACATGTTCAGACAGCATGACCATCTGCTGTTGGTTAAAGAAGCCCTGGAACAAGGCATATGTTCTCAGGGTGATTTGTTTGTGAAAGGGCAACAGTCCTGTGGAATCCTGGTTACCATGGTGGGTTAGTGTGTCAGAATACTGTTTGATGCTGGTTTAGTTAGAAAGTTGCAAGATTTTGGTTTAATTACGATCTCTTTCATGGAAAGCACAACCGAACTCTGTCAAAATCTTCTCTTGGTGGTATGCATGAAAGCAAGGCATTGCACAGGCTCATTTCAGCTCATCTGTATAACATCATGCTTCAGCTTTATTCATTGTTTGTTGTTGCTGCTTTGATCACTTTGTCAGCTGGCTTGAGAATTTTTGGTGGGATCTATTTTATTTTAATGGTAATTTATCAAAACATAATACTAAAAAGTGTTCATGGTCAGCATTAAAATTCCAATCAAAGATTGCTTCAGAAGATAGATAACTTTAGATCTGATAAATTGTGGAATATTTTAACTATTACTTTTGCATTAAAAAGTATTTATTTGTTGTAGGCCAGCTTCCTCATTTACCAAAAACTGGTAAATATGAAATGTGCTAACCAGATACAGATTGGTATTGAAAAAGGTGAGTTTTGAATATTGGTATTCAAAGAACATTACTATCTTTTCCTCCTTAAATATGTGTGGTTATTCTAGCTATTTTACTAAAGTTTGTTGTTAAGCATAATACAAGTAGATGCTCATACCTTCTGTGGTGTTTATTTACTTATTAACAGCTTTTGTATCCTATCCCCTACAAACCTCTCAGGATGGGATTCATTCTTGAGATATGTGAGGAATGTTCTGTTTATTTCACATTGAAAAGTACAGGAGGCACACTCATATATACTTGAATGATAAACTAATTTTCAGATTAGAATCATTGCCAGAATCTCTTCTTATACACTTTACAGAAATATTGAGGAATATGGTTTAAAAGGTGGCATGTTAATTTTGAAACACTTGGTATTATAAATGCTTGGTATTTGTAGCACATTTTGTAACAGTTATATCTGTTACCTTGTGGAACATCAATATAATATTTTATGGACTTTTACAAGGATGAATGCAGTACACGCATCCTTTAAATCCGGAACTTTTAGTTGGAGAGCATATAAGAAGTGCTAAGACCTTGGATCCAAGGTCTTATAAATGTAAGCACTAACACTTGAAACCACAGTTCTTGTATTTGAAAGCATGGTTCTTAGGACAGTATTATGTTTGGAAAAAACTGTTCACTTCCAGATTCTGTTTTGGCTATTTCAGATACATCTCTACTGCCATGTGAAATAAAGAAGGAATTGACATCTCTGTCAGAGGAGCTGGTGATTTTAGTTAATTGTCTTCCTAGCACATTTGGAAAGTCTACAAATGTTCACAGGTTAGATGTTGCTTTACTTAATTTTTCAGTGCAATATTGTGATGGATGTTCATTTTTCTAGCATGAATATCTGTGAATTTTAGATATGCATATCAGTCAATGCATTACTTTGTTTATGGAAGCACATTATCTCATTGGATATGACTGAAAGAGCTGTATACAGGGCTTACATGCTGCTTCTTTTGAACTGCATTTACTTACACTGAAAATCCTCTCCAGAAAGTCAGAGGGTCCCTGGGCTGTCTCTGATAGAGATAGTCAGAACTGCTTTGCTTTCTGTTGCCTTTCAAAGTGCAGTTGGCTGGAATGCAGGCTCGGCCTTCTCGGTTGCAGTTCATAAACCCCTTTCTTAAAGCAGTTTGGTTAGGCCCCTTTCTTTTGAGATTCATATAAGCTGTGAAGACTAAAAAATGTCTGGCTTTTGATTTGAGCTAAGTTTCTTCTGTTCACTGGTAGTACATTTTAGTGAACCTCTTTTGGTCTTATTTTTAATTGTATGTTTGAATCTGGTCTTTGGATCTGAAATATCTAATTCTTTGTATTTTATTACATGCTGTTTTGGAGGCCCTTTCTTGGCCCTATAAAATTTTTGTAAAGCTTTATACAATGCACATACATACAGACATTCACACACACAGATATACAACTCCCAAAAATTAAAAGTCAAGCAACACCTGGTGTGCACATGTGGTTTTCTGATTCTAGTGAAATCTGTTATCTGGACCACATTCGAGAATGTACCCATGGTCTCACACTTCCATGTTTTGTAAATGTTATCATTTGCATGTATCAAACCTATTTTGAGCTTACTCTGCCATTTCAACATTCCTTCATTAGAGCAGCAGAAATATTGGCTGGTGTGTCAGAAAACATCCAGACCTTAAGGACTTTGCTTCTTGAATCTCCTGGTGAAATAATGCTGAGTGAATTGGCAGAGCAGGGAACGGTATATGGTGAAGAAGCAAAAAGGGAAACATCAGAATTTACTTCCAAGTTCAAATGCAAGTCAAAAGAGTATTTGAGTAATAAACTATCTGGTGTTCAAACTGAAGTCTTGGTGGAAGGTGAAGAACAACTTAAGAAGAAAGGGGCACATGAAGCTTTGGACAGAAGACCTAAAGAAACCGCAGAGAGGGAGTTTTTAATGTCACTAGATATAACTGAATATGAACTTCAAATGTTGGAACGTCAGGCTGAGGAAGAGTTACTAAATGAAGCTGCTTGTTCATCCCAGGTAAGGCTATATGGGTAGTGAACCTTGATGAGAAAACAATACAGTTCAATAGATCAGCAGTGTGAGCTTATCCCAGATTTCGCAAGCACTAGAGCAGCTGAGGCAGCGTTGCATGTGAAGTAGGAAGGGTCTGTTTGTGTTCACTTTTGCTGCCATGCTTGCTTGGCTAAACCTTTTGTTTAATATAGAGCAGCTTTTTCCTAGTGCTATTTGAGTCAAGCAGGTAGCATGGTTGTCATCATGTGGACACTGGTGCCAGATCACAGTGCAAGATCAATGGGATACAGGTGTCCTTTCAGGCTATTGCTGGAACTTTTCATAATATTGCCTGATCTTGTGTTCTGCTTTCATTGAATAGTAGAGTGTGAGATCAAGCTGAAGCCTGTGATAATGAATGACCAGTTGTGATCTTTGGACTACAAAAAGGAATGCTAATACCTGTGGCAGGCCGGTACTCCAAACTCAGGCCCAAGGTTCTGGCTCCCAAAATATAGGCCTTACTTGGCCTGAATGAACTCTAGTTACCTTGTCTGTTTTAATTAAAATGTAGCATCTTAGTTATCATTTCCTTGCCCCAGCTGAGTGCCTTCATGATAGGGAGATACCCTCTTGGCTTGACAAAGGACTAACACACCATCATGCTCACTTCCTTGATCAGATTCCTCCTGACACTCCTACCTTCACATTGGAGGCTGTTGATGATCTTATGCTTTGTTGCCTAGCTGATTACACCCTGTTTTCTTGGCACCCTGAGTAGGGATGAGGCCCCCGCAGACTGGGGGTCTTGACAGGCCAGACTGGGTCCCTTCTCACCCACTGTGCACCCTAATGTGTATGGGCTCCTGTATACTCAGTGCCTATGCTGCCTCCTCTGTCAATGTTTCATGTCTTCCATATATACTTTGACTCATGATTGCTGTACTCCTTGTTGTAAACATGTAATCTGTATAAGCTAGCCATTTCCCATGTGCTCTTGTTTGCACTGTTGAGGAGGCTCTGCTGACCGTGTCTGTTCCAGCTGATTGAAGCCTATCTTGCAGGGGTCCCCATACTTTTAGACTTGCTGCTAAAGCACTTGGGAACGCTAGCTAGCTTACTTGTATTTTGTTGCAAGTGCCTCCTTGTAAGTAAACCCTGGAGCTGGCATAATCATTTCCTTGGGATCACAAAAACCTTTCACCCCGGGCCAGGGCGAATACAGTTTCTTGCATCCAAGGGATGGCTCTCAATCAAATTGATTATATTGTAATATTTTCACAGTATATGCTAGGGATAGAAAAATGGAGGTCTGATATTGCCAGAGAATCTGGCAGAAAATCCTGAAAGAGCTTAACATGTTTTATTTTGTAAAACATTCTGGGTTTCTTTGTAGTGCCAAATGTGTTTGGAGTGGAAATTGGTAAGCTAAATGAAAAGAATAAAGAAAGCAGTTTTAGAAATTTGATTTGGTAACTTGGTCCTTTCATCTTTTAACCATCACTTATAAGGAATAGTTGATGGATCAAAACAGGTCTCCAGGACACTGGAAATGTTTTACAGATGAGATGTAGCTTTTTCCAATCACATTTGGAATTTACCTCCTGCTTTTCCATGTGTATCACTGCTGGTCCAGTCTCATTTTCAGAGTTCCCTTCAGGCCCCCATCAGAGACATTCCTCTGAAGGACACCTGCCTTTCTTCTGTTAACTGTAGCTGCTTTTTTCTCAGCCAAAGTAAAGGTTTAATTTAATCCCTTGTTTAACTTTGACTAGCAGGAAGCTTTGCTGGAGCTGCTCTTTTCCAACGTGCCACAGCCCTGCTGTGACCTTGGGGAAGAACTGCTATAGGAACCTTCGGTGTGTTTTTTGATGCCCACATGAATGAATCACTGGGACTAAGGAGCAGGTCAGTTGGGCATTCGGCCCTTGCTCATTTCAAAATATCATACAGATGTTACCAGACATCAGAGATGTAGCATCATTAGAATGCTGTATCCAGGGCCAGTTACAGGGGATGCAAAACTTCCTTGGTACAACAATTTCACTGGCTACCAGTGTGTTTGCAGCAGCAATTCAAAGTAGTGGTTATGATATGCAAAGCTCCATATGGCTTGGGACTAGGCTCTTTGCAAGATTCCATTCTTCCCTATGAAGAGTGCAGATGAGCAAGAAATCACCTGCCACAGATCTACAGAGGAAGAATATGTCTCAAGATGATGGCAAATTTATCCATTTGCAATGTAACTCAATGCATTTTGACCCTATTGGTTTTGTGCTCCTTGGTGAGGAACTAGAAAAGAAAAATATGGAAATTTAAATTGCTTATACTGAATAATAAACAGCAAAGAAATATATCACAATTTGTTTGCAGTTTTGTGCTTACTAACTTTAAAATTGCCTTCTGATAACTTAGAATGATGCATCTCTTCAGCTCAATAACCTGTAGGTAAAAGTATTATGGAAGGCATCGGATGAAGTATCCTATTCTAAGGTGCAAGTTTCGATGTTAAGACAAAAAAACTTTGGCCCCACAAGATCTTAGTGAAGAATTAGTTTTTTTTCCCTACTGTATTTCTGGATTTTTTTCTTTGGTGCTAGTCTCTTGGTTTTTATGTGCAGCTAGATAACTGCACAGAAAAAAAATGTGTAGTTGCATAGCCACAAATGAAGTTGTTAGCATGTGAATGAGGAAGGACTACCTGTTGTGCATTTGCTGTTTTTTATTGCACATTTTAAGACATTTGATCTTGTCTATTGTCTCCTTTATTGCCTCTGCAGATGCTCCCTAAAAATAAAGCACAAGGCATTTCAACGTGATTATTGAAAATAAAAGCCCAACATCTTGAGATGCTTTGTTTCTGTAATTCTCCCATATAAGCCTTTTCACAGTTTTCAAGGGAGGCTTTTCCTTTGTTTCTAAGACATATTTATTGGGGAGATGAAAGAGAACCTTCTTGTTGGCCGTTTGCGAGCTCAGAAACTCCCTGCTGAGGAGTTAGGCTGGGGTCCTCTCTGGTGGCCTTCTGCTAGTAGGCAAAGACATCATTGTTCAGGTTGGCCTTTGACATGTACCTGGTATACTGCCAGAAGGGGCTGCTTGATCTCTAGGTATTTATTTTATTGCTGTGTTTGTAATAGGGTTTGTTGTTTAATGGTTTACTTAAGATTTTGTTTGAATCTGTTTCAAAATGTTAATCTATATTTTTATTTATTTGCTGCATTAGCACCATTGTTAGTGAAGATGTAAATGTAATAAATAAAAAATAAATGCTCAGTCCTATGGATGTTCCGACCAAAAAAGGGCTTCAACTCCCAAAATTCCCCAGCCACCATAGTATTGTGCCCTAAATAAATTAACCAGTTGCAAGGGTTTTTTTAAATATCAAAGATAGCCAAGGGTAAATCCTGCCCTTAAGTTTTGTCTCATGAAGGTAGTTGCTCAAATGTTATGTGGGTACAAAAGGGGCTAAGCTGGAATTACAGATCTTTCAAAATCAAAATTTTAGAAATATCTTAGGACTCCCTGTAGAAAAATCACTTGTTCTTTTAGGGCAGAGCTTGAGTTGTGGTTTGTAGCTTCTAAGATCTGCTGTAGTTCCATTATTAGGCTGAATGAAAAGCAAGGTGATAGTGTCTTCAAATTGTGTTGATTGGGACAGTTAAGGTATTAGGCTTGGACAAGAAATGTCAGGGTAAACTAAGGAAGTATATAGCCATGGCAAGATATTTGAATATTGGTCACTATTCCTGCAGACTCCTTCATGGATCACTGCCTTGTCGTGGCGAAGGGGCTTGCGTAGCTCAGTTCTCAGTATCTCAGTTCGAATCCAAGGCAAACCATTCAACATCACAATAGTCCAAGTCTATGCCCCAACCACTGGTGCTGAAGAGGCTGAAGTTGACCAGTTCTATGAAGGCCTACAACACCTTCTAGAATTAACTCCAAAAAATGATGTCCTTATCATCATAGGGGATTGGAATGCTAAAGTAGGAAGCCAAAAGATAACTGGAATAACAGGCAAGTTTGGCCTTGGAGTACAAAATGAAGCAGGGCACAAGCTGGTGGAATTTTGTCAAGAGAATACAATGGTCATAGCAAACACTCTTTTCCAACAACCCAAGAGACGACTCTACACATGGACTTCACCAGACGGTCAACACAGAAATCAGATTGACTATGTGCTCTGCAGCCAAAGATGGAGAAGCTCTATACAGTCAGTAAAAACTAGACCAGGAGTTGACTGTGGCTCCGACCATGAGCTTCTGGTGGCAAAATTTAGGCTTAAATTGAAGAAAGTAGGGAAAAGCACTAGGCCACTCAGGTATGACCTAAATCATATCCCTGATGAATATACAGTAGAGGTGACAAATAGATTTAAGGAATTAGATCTGATAGACAGAGTGCCTGAAGAACTATGGACGGAGGTTCGCAACATTGTACAAGAGGCAACAACTAAAACCATCCCAAAGAAAAAGAAATGCAAGAAAGCAAAATGGCTGTCTGAGGAAGCTTTACAAATAGCTGAGGAAAGAAGGGAAGCGAAAGGAAAGGGAGAAAGAGAAAGATACAAACAATTGAATGCAGAATTCCAGAGAACAGCTAGAAGAGATAAGAATGCCTTCCTAAATGAACAGTGCAAAGAAATAGAAGAAAACAATAGAATAGGGAGGACCAGAGATCTCTTCAAGAAAATTAGAGATATGAAGGGAACATTTCATGCAAAGATGGGCATAATAAAGGACCAAAATGGCAGGGACCTAACAGAGGCAGAAGACATTAAGAAGAGGTGGCAAGATTACACAGAAGAACTATACAAGAAAGAGCTTAACATCCCTGATGACCACGATGGGGTGGTCACTGACCTCGAGCCAGACATCCTGGAATGTGAAGTCAAATGGGCCTTAGGAAGTCTGAGCAACAACAAAGCTAGTGGAGGTGACAGCATTCCAGCTGAGCTATTCAAAATCCTGAAAGACAATGCAGTTAAAGTGTTACACTCAATATGCCAGCAAATTTGGAGAACTCAACAGTGGCCACAGGATTGGAAAAGGTCAGTTTACATTCCGATCCCCAAGAAGGGCAATGCCAAAGAATGTTCAAACTACCGCACCATTGCACTCATTTCACATGCTAGCAAAGTGATGCTCAAAATCCTACAAGCTAGGCTCCAGCAGTATGTGGACCGAGAACTACCAGAAGTACAGGCAGGATTTCGAAGAGGGAGAGGAACTAGAGATCAAATTGCCAACATACGCTGGATCATGGAGAAAGCTAGGGAGTTCCAGAAAAACATCTACTTCTGCTTCATTGACTATGCTAAAGCCTTTGATTGTGTGGATCACAACAAATTGTGGCAAGTTCTTAAAGAGATGGGAGTACCAGACCATCTTATTTGTCTCTTGAGAAACCTATATGCAGGTCAAGAAGCAACAGTGAGAACTGGACACGGAACCACTGATAGGTTCAAAATTGAGGAAGGAGTTCGGCAAGGCTGTATACTGTCACCCTGCCTATTTAACTTATATGCAGAGCACATCATGAGAAAGGCAGGGCTAGATGAATCACCAGTTGGAATTAAGATTGCTGGGAGAAATATCAACAACCTCAGATATGCAGATGATACCACTCTCACGGCAGAAAGTGAAGAGGAACTAAAGAGCCTCTTGATGCAGGTGAAGGAGGAGAGCGCAAAAGTTGGCTTGAAACTCAACATTAAGAAAACTAAGATCATGGCATCCGGTCCTCTCACTTCCTGGCAAATAGATGGGGAAGAAATGGAGGTAGTGACAGATTTTATTTTCCTGGGCTCCAAGATCACCGCAGACGGGGACTGCAGCCAAGAAATTAAAAGACGCTTGCTCCTGGGGAGGAAAGCTATGGCAAATCTAGACAGCATACTAAAAAGCAGAGACATCACCCTGCCAACAAAAGTGCATATAGTCAAGGCTATGGTTTTCCCAGTTGCAATGTATGGCTGTGAAAGCTGGACCATAAGGAAGGCCGAGCGCAAAAGGATTGAGGCCTTTGAGTTGTGGTGCTGGAGAAAACTCCTGCGAGTCCCTTGGACCGCAAGACGATCAAACCGGTCAGTCCTAGAGGAGATCAACCCTGACTGCTCTTTAGAAGGCCAGATAGTGAAGATGAAACTCAAATACTTTGGCCACCTAATGAGAAGGAAGGACTCCCTGGAGAAGAGCCTAATGCTGGGAACAATAGATGGCAAAAGAAGAAGGGGACGGCAGAGGATGAGGTGGCTGGATGGAGTCACAGAGGTAGTTGGTGTGAGCTTGAGTGGACTCCGGGGGATGGTGGAGGACAGGAAGGCCTGGAGGAATGTTGTCCATGGGGTTGCGATGGGTCGGATGCGACTTCGCGACTAACAACAACAACATTCCTTCAGAAACTGGATCTGTGAAAATGCCTGTGAAGTTAAGGTGATTCTAATGAGATGTTTTTCTGTTCCATGTGCTCGATTTAGGAAGAATCACTCCGGAGCACATTGTTTTCAGATTTTGATTTTTCCAAAGATACTTAGTGCCTTTGCTGAATTTAGGTTTTAGGTGATTCCTTCTGCTTACCTGGGGTGGGGTGAGGAGATGCTTAGACATTTCTTTGATGGAACAGAAAAGTATATTTAGTTGTAATCAGGCTGAAAACCTTGTATGCATTGTTCCGCTCCTTATGTGTAGACCCAAGGACAAATGTCTATCCTATATTCCAGGCCAAACTCAATGGAACAGGCACATATTGTACATGTCCATGTCTTGTGGCTCTCAAACATCTGACATTTATTTATTTATGATGACCAAACAGACATTGCTACAATTATTTAGGCGGATAATCAGATTAATTTTTTTGTGATTTGTTTCATAGATACTTCATTTGCACGTCATGGCTTTCAGTAGTTAAAAGCCAGCTGGGAACTGCTCTTCACAGCCCCTTATGATGATGATGTGAACACTACTAGCCTAAGCAATTGACCATTAAATGAATCTCCAGCTGTTTTTACTAAGAGTGCAGCTAGATTGAGCCCATTGAGATTCATACACATGTGCCTATCTTCATTGTTTTTGAATAAGGAAATGATCACACAATCACTCCAGCTTCTAGAATGACAAAACAGTTTTTTAAACACACACACACACACACACACACACACAGGAAGAGAGCAGGCTGGGCCAGTGGCCTTGGGAAAGCTTGCTACAATCATGCCCATGCCATTGCTGGGATCCAGACTGTAGGGTGCTTTGAGCCCTTTGTGAGCTGCAAAATAAACTCAAGAGCTGCTTATGGCTTGTGAGCCTCAGTTTGGAGAACCCTGAGATATTCTTTAGTGTTGTTATTGGCAGGTATGCAATGCCACATCACCAATATGGTAAGCATTATTTCCTTTACCCTCCAGGAGAAGACATGTTTATTTGAATCAGTGCTTTTTTTGTAAAAAAAAAAAAAAAAGTGCTGGAACTCACGTTGCGTTGCCGGCAGTAAGCACACGACCACACACACCAATCCCAAACCGAGTGGTGGAGAGCTGCACCCTCACTATCTCACTATCAGATAGCAGACACAAAAGCAGCCCCCAGGCACTACGTTAATGATGTTTGCTGCTGATCTGCTACGATTCAAAATCCCTTCGTAAAATCCATTGGAAAAAAAGGTGCTGGAATGCTGTTCCGGTGCGTTCTATGACCAAAAAAAGCCCTGATTTTAATAATGATTCTAATGGTTTTTTTATTTAAAATTTTAAAGGAATGTTGATATCCCTACTGGTTAATGTGTTCCAATTCAAAAGTGGATTGTACTTTTATCTTACTATTTTCTGTTACACTGTTCACCATCTTATAATGGCCTAGACTGTGACAAAGTTAATTTACCCTTGAAAATATGGTCCCTTTAAAAAATGCAAATCAGGGGCATATATGCTGTTTCAACTTTCTATCATTAACATGCATGGACTTTTACATTCTTGTTTTACATCCTCTAATGTGCAGCCACAACTCTTCTGCCAGCTTGGTATCATTTATGATCATATGATGGTTGCCTTTTTTGAACTTTTAGAAAAAGCACCTATCAAGAGATTTGGGCTAGATCAAGCTTATATTTATTTCCCTCACCCTAATGACATAATTTCATTTTGCTATGTGGGAGAGATATTAGGGCATGTAAATATTTAATGGGAAAAGGTACTCCCTCTCATTTAAAAAAAAAATCTGTTTTCCTCATTTTTCTCCATTCCTTTTCTTTATACAAGATCAGTGCCCCCATAATTTCATGGCCAGTGTCTTTTAGAGATGGAGATTGACAGCTAGAACCATAGCCTCGATCCATCAGTGCAAGTGTACAGCACCTATAGCTTTGCCAGCCCACATCTGTTCTGGGCAAAGTACCTAGAGATGAGCTGCTTTTTCCATGGCTGGCAGGCATAAAGCTGTGCTCTGCCCTGGGGACAAAAAGCCATATATTTCTGGGTGGCTGCTTACCAACCCAGCAGGTATGCCGCCTCCCATTCTTCATACTTGTGTTCATCCTAAACCCACATCATTGGACTCTCAGTGGGCAGATAGTAGTTAGAGCACATGCTTTGCATGCCCAAATTCAGTCCCTGGCATCCTGAGTTAAAAAAGATCTTGAGACGCAGCAGAACATATGTCTCTGACCTTGGGGGACTGCCGTCAGAGGATGCAGCATGGGGTTCAGTTGGAATAACTACATTTAAGGCAGTTCTGTGTGGTGGGCATTTTGCTAGTTTTAGTAGTGTGGTTAGTGAGCTGCAATGCAACATCTATTTATTTATTATATTTATTGCCCACTTTTTCCTTACAATGAACTCAGAGTGGCTTACATCATTCTCCTTCAGCTCTTGATCTTATTTCCACAACAACAACCTTGTAAGATATGTTGGGCTGAGAGTCTATGACTGTCCCAAAGTCACCCAGCTGGCTCCATGGTCGAGCAGGGACTAGAATCCAGATTGCTTGAGTCTCAGGCCCATTTAATTAAGATGAATATGTGGTTATTCAGTTTGCTTCCAGAACTGTGCCTTATTTACTCCCGACAACCATACCCCCTTCAGTAATGATTTTACAGTACTTTCCCGTGGCCCCTTTCTTAAATCAGACTTGTTTTAAAATAGTTGAATGCATGTTTGCTTATAGGGCAAGAGATAAATAAAACAAGTCCCGTTGAACTAATATAGCCCATCTCCTCCCTAGACCTGTGCATTTCTGAGGATGAGTAAAGGGTTTAAAGATCCTCCTTTCCTCCCTTCCCAGCTGCCCCACTGGGACCCACCATTATATTTACAAAAGGCCCAAGAATGTAGGAAATCCCATATAGTCATCCAGTCATGGCTCTTTCCCCCTGGATTCAGGCACCCAAACCACCCAAATGGTAGGTTAGTTTGTTTTGTTTAATGAAAAAGATGCTTGGAGAAATGGTGTCTTTTGTCTAGTGTGAGTATTTGTGAGCCTACAGAAATGGCTGTTCTCTTCAACCTTGAGAGAAGGAATCTATGTTGCATTATTCCTATGCTGGCAGATATTTGTGAACCTAGGCTTGGTTGGGTGGTCTTTCTGTTTAAATTGCACCCTCCAGGTCTTCTCCTTGTTTGCTTTGCTACAATTTATCTGCTTTTCTCTGAGAAAAACCTTGAAATTTATAGGAATTGACTTGCAGGTCGAATTTTGTTTCCAGCCTACTCTTGTTCTGGAAAGAAATGGCACTTGAAGGAATATTATGCAAGTCTTCAATCCTATGTGAAGGCTAACAATTTTTACATCATGCTAATGTAAGAGGCACGTTTGCAAGGCCAGTAACATTAGTTGACACAGTGGGATTCCTTAGAAAACTCAGCAGCTAATGCTATGAGGTTTTGCTAGAGGTCCTTAACATTAGTGCACTATGACTCATGTCGGTGCTCATGTCTTGTTGGATCCTGACCATTCTATTTCATCCATTCCATTTAGCAGGGAATCACATTAAAGCTACCTTTTAAAATTGAGTGTGTATGTATATATGTATACATACATGTGTATAATTAGGAACAAACAAACCCTAAATCCTCCTGCTATGGATTATTTATATCCAGTGAACCCTAGTTGCAGTGATGCATCAGGAAAAGTGAACCAAAATGACGCTGAAATTGGCTTTCCAGTTGGGGCAAAAGGAGCACAAACAAGCTTGTTCCAGTTTGTGCACTGACTCATGGTACAATGGATTTGACAAGCATAAGAGAACCGTTTGGCTAATGGGGCAGGGTATGAATCTAATAATTTTAAATACTAGTTACTATTGTTTTTAAATGAAATACTATATCTGTTAAATAATTTACTGGGCAGAGGTGCTGCCTTCTCTCTCTCTCTGTATGTTTTCCCCCACCCTCTCTGTATGTTTCTCTCTCTTGTGCTTTTCACAGCAATGTGAGATGAAGAATTAAACAGCTGGACATGAGGATGAAGTCAAAAAGCTTTACTTTTTTCAGTTTAGTCTTGTTTATTACAGAAATTTGAAGGCCATGACCCACATAATTGTTAGGACTGTGGTTTGCAAGTGTATGTATATATATTTTTTAAAAACTCAATTTTAACTCAGAATGACACCAGCCTCAGAAGATTTGCAGCTTTTGATGCAAATTCAAAAGTTTTATGTTAATTCATTCTATCTTTCCTTCAGTCTTTAGAAGAAGTAGACAAGTCTGATATGGATCTTACAGATTCCAGCCACGATGAATCAAAACATCAAAATAACATTACTGCAGATGGTGAAGAGGAAGAGGAACACATTAAAGAGGAAGAAGAAAATTGGGGTAAATGATCCCCAATTATCCAGTATGGGGAAAGGGCCCCATGCCTCCCCTACATCCCCACAACAATCTCCATTCTGAGATTGGAACTATGTGTGGGGAGGAGGGCCAGTGGGTGGTGGGTCATGCCTGCACTAGGGAGAGTGGTCACTTGTCCCTAGCATGGGTGAATCCCAATATCTATGTGGTCACACGTTCCTGTGGCTATCTCCACTGTGAGCTTATGGCAGGGGTTACCCTCTCAGGGTTTCTTCCTGTGAGGCTGTATATACCAGATTTGGGTGCTATATGGACTGAATTAGTCCTCCAAGCCAGTGGTTCTGCACTCCTAGCTTATCTTTTCATGTGTTTCCAGTGCACTCTTGGAGCTTGGTCAGAATAAGCAATAAGCAGAAGAATGTGTCTCTAATTAATCAAAATGTGGAGAATGACCAAAAAGTGCGTATGTGTGGCAGGGGGAAATATTCTCTGTTCATAATGATGCAGCCAAAAATTGATTTAGACCAAAGTGGCTTTCATCATGTAGATGGGAGCTGCCAATATTGGTCAAAGGTACAAATCTATCATAAAGGGAGACGCTTTGTTGGGATGCTATATTTTGAGCCTACTGTTCTTTATGCTGCCTTTTCCATTTTTTCAGTCAATTGATCTGGTCTTGGACAGTGGAAACAGGTGGAAGTTTGTCTGCAATATGCTGTTGCTCTATTTCTGAGGGAAATTTATTTCATTCTAAATACTTATTTTCTGTTTTTCAAAAGATTCTTGCTTGCCTAGACCTAATGCTAAACAAATTGCCTGCCTAAAGATGTATTTTGGACATTCAAGTTTTAAAGAGTAAGTTTTCTAGGTTTCTTCTTCATTCTGTATGGAAGATTTCTTTTAAAACCCTGAAAATAGGTCTTCTCAATGCCTTGCAGTTGCTGCATGAATTGACATCTTGGAGCATGTTCCCTCTTCCAGCCTTTTATTTATTTTTATTTTATTTTATTTTATTTACAAATTTGTATGCCGCCCCCTTGCGACCAAGCCTCGGTTATTAGAGGTTGTCATGTGAATATAGACCAGTGTGCATATTTAGTTGTCTTTAAATGTTGTTTTTTTGGGGGGGGAAACAGAGAGCTTTGGCTGTTAGGTGGTATAGAAAGAAAAAAGAAAAGAAAGAGGGGTCTGCAGAGACCAAATCAGTAATGGTGGAGCAGGTTCCTTGAAGACTCCTTGACTGCCATTTTAGTCAAACAGATGATTTGCCCACCACTACTTTCCCCTACAGTGCACAGGCCCAGGGGAGTGTTGGGCTAGCTGCGTTCTAGGGTATGCTCATGAAGTGATAGCACCTTGCCCTGTACCCCTTATAAACTGGCTGACTGTTCTGTCTTGTCTGAACATGGAAGCTAGACAAGGAACAAGAACTGATGAGCACACTGGAGATGAGCATCTGCTATGCCATGCATAAGAACGTAAGAAAAGCCATGTGGGAAGAGACCAAAGGTCCATCTAGTCCGGCACTCTGTTCACACAGGGGCAAAACAGATTGCTTGAGCATGATGGGTGCAAGACCTCTTCCTGTCCAAGCTCCTCAGCAACTGATGTAGGCAGGCATGCCACCTCTGGTAAAGGAGGTAGCACACAGCCTGCAAAGCTAGTAGCCACTGACAGCCTATTCCCTCATGAATCTGTCCAATCCCCTTTTAAAGCCATCTAATTTGGTGACCATCATCACCTCCTGTAGCAGTGAATTCCATAGTTTAGTTATACATTGTGTGAAAGAGAACTTCATTTTATCTGTCCTAAACCTCCCACCAATCAGTTTCATGGGATGAAGTTTGACTTCTCCACTCCATGCATTATATTAAATGCCTTCATCATGTCTTCCCCTCACTTGCCTTTTTTCTAAGATTCCTAAGTCTTTATCCAAGTCCTAGTTGTTGCAGCTGGTCCTCATGGGGGCATTTTTGTTGCCCTTTTCTGTAATTTTTACAGCTCAATAAGTAAGACCAGAACTGAATACAATATTCTAAGTGCAGTTGAACCAAAGATTTGTATAAGGGGAGTAAAATCTTGGCAATTCTACTTTCTATTTTGTTCCTAATTGTGCCTAGCATGCACTTTGCCTTTTTCACAGCAGCAGTGCACTGAACTGACATTTTGTTTGAGCCGTCCATTACTACTTCAAGATCTCTTTTTTGCTCAGTCACTGCTAGCTCAGGTCTCATCAGTGTATACTTGAAGTTGGGATTTTTTGGCCCAATATACATTACTTTACATTTGCTTATACTGAACTGGTTTCTGGATTTAGGATCCTTTCTGTGGAGGAGAAAGATAGAGAACCAACAGTTGATTAATCCAACAAGAAACGTAACACTAGGAACAAAAAAAGGGGTTCTTAACTGTTGGTCAGCCCCACTCCTGTTTAAAATGCTCTGTTTGCAATCACACCTTATTGTTGTTTGACAGTTTTATGTAATGTTGCTACTGATACTGTGTAATGTCTGTTTTCCTGCATCTCCACTGGCTGCTGTTGTCTTCTAAGCTTGTTATTTAAAGCCCTTTAATAGTTCAAAGTAGTGGTACTGAAGAAGAATCTAGGCAGTATGTGAGATATTTTACTTTAATAATATTACATTCTGATAATGCTTTTAAATAAGGGAGTCCACACAGAATAGAGCTTCATAGGAAAGCCAATGTGAGCATGTTAAAGGGAAGAAAACTGGCAGGCTCCATTTTTGGAACTAAATAAATAAATGAAACAAACTCAAGTATTGCACATGAAAAAAATGAATGCTTAATTAGCTGAATAAGTTCTGGTTCTTGTTAGACAATACAGTTCAAACGAAACATTTTCTGACTTTTTTTCTTAATTTCAAGGGTCCAATGGAAAGTGATCTCCTCAGTTTTGCAAGACAGGAGAGATAATCTTGTTGTTATGGCAACTGGTGAGTTACACAGGTTCATTTTTAATAACTCCATGAAAGATTGTTGGTTGAGAATGTTGGCAAACTAAGGAGCATGAGCACGAGCTTTCCTGCCGTGAAGAAGGAGTTGCTAGGATTGGTTGCACCTTCCTTCCTACTTGTCCTCCATTGCTGCAGAAAATAAATACTATCGCATGGCAAGTCCAGTGTGTGTTTTTGTTCTACTGAAAAAGAATTGCAAGGGTATTTTCTGGATAGGAGCATGTACATTTTGGGGTGTGATAATAGGTGTTCTAAAAACTCCCTATTTACTTGGACATATTTGGGGATGGGTGGGGACTCAGTCTTGGAAGATTCCTGTAGCTGTCTCAAACAATATTGGGAAGCTATAGGATTGCACCCTTAGTTGATTAAATTGTTTAAACTAGATTTTTAAATGTATGTAATTAAGTTTTCTAATGTATTTAGATTTGTATTTGGATGTATTGTATCTTACTGTATTTGGATTTTTATACTGTATTTTATGAACTTTTGTAAACCATCCAGAGAACTTTGGCTATTGGTAGTAATTAGATAGTTAATTGTTGTAGGTTGCTTTTATGATGTTCGCTCTAGGCTGTGAGCAAGTGTGAAGTTGTATATTTGTGAATAAGCATGTTTTCAAATGTGTTGTTTCTAGGTTATGCTTTTGTGGTATTTATTTTATTTGCATCATTGTGCTGCTTATGATTTCTATTGATTTTTGTTTTTGTTTTTTTTCCCTTTTTCTTCTCTTTCTTTTCCTGTTATATCATGGGCTTATACTGTCTGTATATGTTGCTTTGAGGTTGCTGTTCACAGTGGGAAGGAATGCATAAATGTAATATGTGAAAGTGGAATTTGAAACATTGCAAAATCTTGTGCAGGAGCCAGTTCTTACTATCTAGATCAGCCTTCTCCAACTTGGTACCCTCTGGGTATGTTGGACTACAAACCCCATCACCTCCAACACATTTGGAAGGCATCAGGTCAGGGAGAACTTATCTCAATATGCATGGATACCAGTGGGTTAATATATCTGTGTATGTGTGAAAGCAAAGTCTGAGAGCCTGCTTAGGAGGCTGCGGAAGGAAAAAGCTATATCTTTTCAGGTTTTAATGTGAAATTCTTCTTTCACTGAAGATTTGCTTTGTTTCTTTTAAGGCTACGGGAAGAGTTTGTGCTTTCAGTTTCCACCTGTTTACACTGGAGGTACTGCAATAGTAATCTCTCCCCTTATTTCTTTGATGGAGGACCAAGTACTGCAACTTGAGTAAGTATAACTCTGCCATGGGGGAATGATTTGTCTTACTAGACTGTTTTGTCTTTTTCAGTTCCATGCTCCTTGGAGGATATATTTGTCTTCATATCCTTAGTAGTAGTCCACAGAATGCCTGAACACATCCCACCTGAGTCTAAGAAACTTCACAAAAGGACCTTCAAGAAAGACACCTAGAGCCAAGCATATTGATGTTGCTGTTGGCAACAGATTCATCCTTTTAAGTAACTGCTTGGAGTGAGTGGGTGGGGAAATAAGCCCAGTAATTAGATGCCTGCTTTCCTTTTTCTTGAACAGAAATTGTCTTTCTGATAACCCAGTTTATCAGGCTAAAATGATGCTCATACTATGTTTCTTGATTTGATTGTTTCACCAAGTTACAGATGAACTTTCTGTCTTGGTTTGCACATGTCCTCAGGGAAATAACAAGATTAAAAGCATGAAGCATGCTTTCCAATGAAATATTAATGTTTGTTCAGTTAATTTAACTTTATTAAAACACTGACATCCCAAAAGGGCGTTCAAATGTGCACAGAATTTACATGTTCCATATTTCTATTGAAAAAAAAAAAAAAGTGAGTAATCTCGTGGCATTAGCTTTTCTGGGTTAAATGGTATTTTTTTTAAGTGCATGAGGCATTTTTCTTACTTGGCTGATAAAAGGTTGACTGAGTGTGTGCATGCATGTGTGTGTACATATACATAGGTACAAAGGTGAAAAAATTGTGCATCTTTTCTTTAGAGTGTGATCCCAGCATGCAGGTAGGTAGGAGGAATCTTGTGTCTCTTGCACTGGGAAAAGCAGATGCTCCCTCCCTTCTTGATGTGTGGCTGGTGGTATAGCTGTCTGACTGTGCTGCTCTTCTGTTTTTCTTTCTTTTTTTCCCCTGAGAGACTAGGGGGAGACTAGGGGCATCTAGATTGATAGGCTTTGAGGGCAGGCGAGAGAGAGAACCTTCTCCCTCAGGTATGCTGCTCATAGGCCAAATATGAGAGGCATTGACTTTCCTGCCCACCCACCATGAGTTTACCACTCTATATAATAATAAACAAAGGTTAGTCTCTGGGTTAATGGGCCCTGGAAAATTTTTTTCCTGCATTTGTTACTGATATTACCAACCTAATAATGCTTATCTTCATTGCATTATCTTATCACTTTGTCACAACTTTTTACTGGAGATACAGGCAGCCCCTGGGTTAGGAATGGGTTCTGTTTCTGAGAAAATGGAAAATGGTCTTTAAGTCAAATGTATATGTAAGTTGGATCATGCATAGTCAGCCCCCACATTTTCAGGGGTTAGGGGCACAAAACCCCCACAAAAGTGGAAAAACCATGAATATCTCTAGTGTTTCCTGCCCAAACTCATCAGTGCTGCCCCTTTGCAGCAAGGAACTGCCAGAGATATTTCCTTCTCCAGATGGGCTGGGTAGGAAGGCATGCTTTGGGAACCTCTCTCATTCCCCTTTCACTTCTTTTCTCTCTATGGTGATGACAATTTTCCACAGTAATTTTAAATAAATTAGTAGGCTTTATGACAGCTCACTCCTAAGTACGGGTTGTTTGTAACTTGGATGTTCATATCCTGTGTAATGCCTATACTAGAGCCACTGGTCTGGATCCATGGCAATGTGGATAGAGAGAGGCCTCCCTTCTCCTACTGGAGATCCCCATAAAAGATCTTTTGGGGTTGCTTCAAGCTTTCAGCCCAGCTTGGAGGCTGGTATGTTTACTGTGCACCCACACTACTGGATCAGCCTGGCATCACAGATATGTTTACTGCCCCTGTCATCAATCTTATCCCCATATTGGGAATTGGGCAGCAGGAAGGCTGCCTGGATTCAGGGCCAAATCTGACCCCCTGGGGCATCCCAGTTTGGCCCTCTGGAATAGCCTAGAAGGCCACACCTCTTTTCTCCAGCTACTGATTGGTGATTTCCCAACTCCTGTGCAGCTTTTTTCTTTTGGCTGCACAAATTTATATATTTTTGTGTGCTGTAACTGCATGTAGATAATTTTTATCTGTCATGTATTTATTTTTACTTTTTAAGGTAACAAAGTATGTAAACATTGCAATTAATATGCTTGTACAGGAGAAACAAACCATTTCATTATGGATTAGCAAAAACTAATCCTCCTGTTAGATATTTGGGAGTCAAATTAGTAGAAGGCTTAATTCAAATCGCAATAATTAACTTTGAGTCTTTTGTTCAAAAAGCCAAAGCTGATACGGACTAGTAGCTAACATCAAAGCTGTCTTGGCCAGCTACCCAGTGGATCAATGTAGATTTGCAGAGGTCTTTGAGTGTGTTTCCTTCTAAATAGGCTGAGGGTGTCATCGAAAAATGGAAGGCTACAGAGTAAAACATTAAAGATGCAACCCTATGCATGTTTGGTCAGAAAAAATTCGACAACTCTGTGCATTGTGCTTCTTCTTCTGACTCTGCTTGAAAATATTCAAAGCTACATTGTGAAAAGAGATAGGGTGAAATAGGAAGGAGAGGAGTTCTCTTATTTAAATTGTATGAAACACAGCTTTTTTGGGGGGTGGCTGGGTGAGTGGGCTTGATGAGTGAAAGTTAGGCTTTAAAAATGTAGTTTAGTGTTGATAACCTTTCACTGGTATCTTGCAGGATGTCAGGCATTCCAGCTTGTCTGCTTGGATCAGCACAGTCAAAAAATGTCAGAGCGGAAATAAAAGCGTAAGCCTTGTCTGTTTTATTTCTTTTGAGCAACCAGATGTGGCTTTTTCTAGATAGACTCTATCTAGAGTCTTTTCAGAGAGCTGCGTATAAGGTTGCAATCTTATATGCTGCTCTCTGAAATCCCTGGACATTGCTTCTGAGTAGGACCAGAGGACTGTACTACACAGCTGCTTTTGAACACATATGCCAAAGTGAACAAAAAAAAGGATTTTCAACTTTAGTAAACATTTGAATTCACTTCTTGATTCTTTTCCTATTTTCATAGGGGCCACTACAGAGTTGTTTATGTAACTCCAGAGTTCTGTTCAGGGAACTTGTTATGGCTTCAGGAACTTGACCAAACAATTGGTAAGTGGGTATAGTGTAAAAACACTTGGATAGAAATTTCAGCCCTTGCAATTGCTACAATTTGTATTTATTGAATTTCCTTTGGGTTGTACTTTTCCCTTTTTATACTTCTTTTGATAATTTCCAGGAAAGCAAGAATGGGTGAGGCAATGTAGCCATTCAAGGATAATGCAAGACACCTATATCTGAGCTTTGTATTATGGGAATTTTGGAAAGGTTCGATAGAAGTCACTCTTTGTGTTGTTTTTTCCACTTCAAAATAGTGAAATATATTTTGAAATTAGATTGTAGGGTTTGATTTCTGTGCTACATAATTTAAAAAGGTGCATTTTTATGTATTTGGTGGAGTCGCAACAATTCTGTATAGATTGTTCTTCGTCGTGGCCTCTGTGCATCACACATATGGGTACTGCGCCTGCGCAGTGCCTGAGGCCGGAGATTGCAAGCTAACGGTTTTGGCGGGACGCTCTGCTCCCTCCCCTTGAGTATAAATAGCGGAGCGTCCGCCATTTTGTTCAGTCTTTGCGACCGCCGTTCGCTGTGCCTCGTGCCGCTTCGTCTTCGCTCTGACCGTTTTTTCGACTAGCTTCTCCTTGCAAGTTGTTATCTCTCGCTTTATTATCCTTCTCTCGTCCCAGTTTGCTCTTCTCCTTCGATTTTCGTTCCTATTTTTCACTAAAAAAAAAATTAATAAAAAATATATACTTACCCTCTATACTGTCTTCTTCTCTCTTCTGTTTTTCTGCGATGGCACAGCGGGCGGCTTTCCGCAAGTGCGCAGAGTGTGGGTCGAAAATGTCCCCGACCGACCCGCACGACCTATGCCTCCTTTGCCTGGGAGAAGGGCATAGGACCGATAAGTGTGCACACTGTCTGGCTTTTTCTAAGCAAGCCAGAAAGAACCGCGAGAATCGGTTGAAGAGGCTTCTTTGGGACCGGGCTCTTATGCAGTCGGACCCTCTTGTGACTGCCACGAAGCCCACCTCTTCCTCTATGGCTCCACAGAAGCGCCCTTCGGACGAAGGTGCGTCCTCTACTGCGCTTCCCCCTGCTTCTCCAAAGAAAAAATCGGAGAAAAGGAAGCATTCCGACTCTTCCAAGTCGACGGGCCATAAGAAGGCTAAGAGGGATAAGCCTCCAAAGTCATCCCAGCATTCGAAGGGGCTCGAGCGCCCACGACACCGGGACTCGGGTTCGTCGGCTCCCTCGGTACCGGGACCGGTTACCGTACCGACACCTCCCGATCCTTCGATCCAGGAGGCTATGAGGGTTACCCCACAAGGGTCCCCTCGACGAATGCCAGACCAGCCCGAGCCTGCTCAACCGCTACAAAGAGGCTCGATATCTGAAGGGGAAATACGAGACTCTCCCCCACGGGCTCGGTCTCCAACACCGATGCCTCAGGCCTTAGCGGACATCGATCCCTCTCCACCTCGACGTCAACGGAGCCGATCGGCCGATCGACTTATGGAGGGTTGGCATCGTCCGCTTTACCAGAGCTGGCATGAACCCAGGTCGGTTGGCTACTATCCAGAGCCTCAGGGCCGACTCTCGCCTCCTCGCCATCCACCACAGGCGAGTTATCCGAGGAGAGCTTCGACGCCATCTCAGCGAGACAGCAGCCGCTCTCTCTCGCCGGCTGAATCTTCCTCTTCAGCCCCACCATATTATAGGGCTGACTCTGACGACTCGGAGGTAGACTCGACCTCCCCTGACGCCGTCATCACATCCCAAGATCCTGCTTCGCCTGACGAGTCCCATGTCTCGTTTTCGGATCTGATGGCCCGACTCGTCCACGCCCTGGACATCGATGCAATCCAACGTCCAGGGCCATCCACGGACAGGTTCTATGACGTCGTCCGGGGAGAGCAGTCCACCTCAATTGTCCTTCCTCTGATTACCACTCTCAGAGAGGCGATGATTCAGCCATGGGACCTGGCCTCCCACCCACAACCTACGTCCAGGAGATACGAGGCGATGTATCGGGTTCGGGAGGAGGATATCCCCTTCCTCCTCCGACACCCCAAACCGAATTCCATCGTCGTCGAATCCTCCCAGGGTAGGGAGGCCAGGGGCCATACTACGCCTAAGGATAAAGAAGGCAGAAAAATTGACTCTCTGGCTAGAAGAGTCTACTCGGCATCAGGACTAGGACTACGTATTTCCAACTATGAGGCGACGTTGGCGCGATATCAATACTTCCTGATGCAACGCCTTCTCAACGTCGCCTCGACCCTGCCGGACCACCAGGGAGAGGTCGCGAAAGTCCTAATAAAGGAGGCCATGCATGTGGCCGTCCAACAATTGTCTACAGCTAGACACCATATGGACACAACCTCTAGAGCTCTCGTCGGTGCCGTCTCCTTGCGCAGGCATGCTTGGCTTCGAAGCTGCCATTTTCCCGACGAAACCAAGCGCAGAATCGAGGAGATGCCATTCGACGGGTCCGGGCTATTTCACTCTCGCATGGACCACAAGCTCAAGAAGCTCCATGAGTCTCGGATGACGGCGCGCCGAATGGAGTTACCAACCCAAACGAGACGTAAGTGGCCATGGTCCCGCCCTACTTACCGCCAATCCTTCCAGTCTCGACAACAACCTCAGCAGAGACAGCCACAACAACAACGCCGCCGACAGCAGCCGCAAAACCGCTACCAACAATCCCGTCGGAGATTCGATACCGAGAGACGCCAGCGTTGACGGGACACGCGGACCAATTCCTTTTTCCAATCAATACCCACCCCCCTCTCATTTGGGAGTCGGTTGCAGGGCCGACTTCCCATTTGGGAGTCCATTACATCTGACCGGTGGGTATTGTCTATTATACAGTACGGCTATCGAATAGAATTCGACGTCGTTCCTCCATCGAGTCCGGTACGGTCTACCCAGGCTTCTCCGATCCTACTCGATGAAATACGACAACTTCTTCGTAAAGGAGCGATTCGTCAATTGTCTTCCTTTGATGGAATTCATGGATTCTATTCCAGATATTTTACGGTTCCCAAGAGGGACGGTGGTCTTCGACCTATTTTGGACTTACGTTTCCTGAATCGTTTTATCCAGGCAAGGAAGTTCAGAATGACCACCCTTCAAAATATCTTGCCGTTACTACGGAAAGAGGATTGGTTCGCCTCATTAGATCTGAAGGACGCCTATTTCCATATCTCGATTCATCCGAGTTATAGACGTTTCCTTCGCTTCGCTGTCGCATCTACTCTGTATGAATTCATGGTTTTGCCCTTCGGACTCGCCACCGCTCCAAGGGTTTTCACCAAGTGTATGGCGCCAGTCTGCGCATTTCTGCGTCTACAAGGTATCCATATTTATCCATACCTGGACGATTGGCTGCTGGTTTCCCCATCTAGGGACGGGCTCCTCGAATCCATCCGCATAACCTGCTGCTTGCTGGACGATCTGGGCTTATGTATTAATACGGAGAAATCTTCTCTTATCCCAACGCAGGTTCTCACCTTCATCGGAGCGCGCTTGGATTCGACGCAGGAAAAGGCCTTCCTTCCACACGACAGACAAGACGCGATTATTCAATATGTCACTCGGATGCGACGCGACGGAACTGTCCCGGCGAGATCTGTTCAGAGACTGCTCGGCCATATGGCGGCGGCAGTGCCAATGGTGCCACATGCCAGGCTGCGCCTCCGTCCTTTACAGCTAATTTTCAACAAGCTGTTTCGTCCTCAGAGAGACTCCCAGTCGAAACCGATTCGGATTCCATCCTCGGTTCTTTCTTCTCTTCTGTGGTGGACAAGGCGACCCAGTTTGGCTGTCGGAGTTCCTTTTCGCCCACTGTCTCCATTGATAACAGTAACTACCGACGCTTCCCTCTCGGGTTGGGGAGCAGTATGCAATCATCTACGCACCCAGGGCACGTGGAGTCATCTCGAATCCACGAAGCACATCAACTTCCTCGAACTTCTGGTGGTCTTCAATGCCATACGCTCCTTCGAGGACCTCCTCCTTCATCGGGTTGTTCAGATTACGTCGGACAATACCACGACCGTCTTCTATCTGAACAAGCAAGGGGGAACAAAGTCCCCGACCCTGGCCAAACTTACCCTGGAAATTTGGGACTGGTGCATCCCTCGAGGTATCACTTTGATAGCAGTACATCTGGCTGGTGTACACAATATCCAGGCAGATCTCCTCAGCAGACAAATGCTTGTCTCCCACGAGTGGGAACTACATCCTCGGACCCGAGACCAGCTCTTTCATCGCTGGGGGTTCCCAGACGTGGACCTATTCGCCACTCACGGGAACAAGGCTTGCGAACAGTTCTGCTCGAGGGCGGGGATCGGGTTCGGATCCCTAGGGGATGCCTTTATGCTGACGTGGACCAATCTCCATTTTTATGCCTTCCCACCGATTCCTCTGATAATGAAGACGGTTGCGAAAATAGCACGGGACCGACCGTCCGGAATTTTGATTACCCCTTGGTGGCCGCGCCAACCATGGTTTGCCACCCTACTGACTATCTCTTGCGGAGAGTACCAGCCTTTCCCCCTGCTTCCGTACCTCATCACCCAACAAGACGGGACTCTTCGTCACCCCGATCTCGGATCCCTGAAACTGACAGCCTGGCGAATCCGATAGGATCTTCCTTTTCGTCGGTACCGGCCACCGCTCATACGGTACCGATTGATGTCCCAGGACCTCATGAAGTTGCCTTGTCGGCCTCAGCTACGTCGCCGGCTCCGACAGGTGTTTCGTCGGATCCGACCCCGCTGGACCCTTCCATCCAGCATATTATCGACTCTGCTTTGAGACCCTCCACACGGAGGTCTTATGCAGCGAAATGGAAGCGCTTCTCCACTTTCGCCGAATCCCATTCGTTCTCTCCGATGCAATCTTCTATACCTCATATCCTTTCCTTCCTTCTCGAACTTCATCGTTCTGGACTTAAACCTTCCTCAGTAAAAGTTTACACGGCAGCGATCGCCCATCATCGGGGATTCGTGGATGGCTCTTCCATTTTTTCTCACCTGCTAGTTAAGAGGTTCCTTAAAGGACTTCATAACCTTAACCCTGTCATACGTCCGCTGATGCCTACTTGGAGCCTCTCGGTTGTTCTTCACGCTCTGACCAGAGCTCCCTTCGAGCCATTGGCGACTGCTGATCTACGCCTGCTATCATGGAAGACGGCTTTTCTTGTTGCAATTACTTCAGCCCGAAGGGCCAGCGAGCTCGGTGCCCTGCGCATAGACCCTCCGTACCTGAATTTTTTCAAGGATAAAGTAGTTTTGAGACTTGACCCCTCCTTTCTTCCAAAGGTGGCAACTCCATTTCATTTAGGACAGGATATTATCCTGCCTGCCTTCTTCCCGTCACCCACAACCCCCCTCGAACGCTCACTGCACTCTCTGGACGTTCGTCGTTGCCTCGCCTTTTACAGATCTAGAACAGAGTCCATCCGACGTACGAATTGTCTCTTCGTCAAATATGCTACTGTTGACCAGGGCTCCCCGATATCTTCACAGAGACTTTCAAAATGGATAGTCCAGACTATTACTTTGTCATATCAGCTTGCCAAGCTTGATCTTCCTGTCATGCCTCGGGCTCATTCTACAAGAGCTATCGCTGCTTCCTCTGCTTTTGCTTCGGGCGTCCCACTCGACGACGTCTGTCGTGCGGCTACTTGGGCGAATCCGTGCATGTTTGCCAGGCATTACCGCCTCGATGTCCGAGCCCGATGAGACTGCTCCTTCGGAAGGACTGTACTCTCATCGATACTTCATTGAGGACACCTCCCCTCCGCCTTACTGGTAAGCTTGTTAGTCTACCCATATGTGTGATGCACAGAGGCCACGACGAAGAAGGACAGGTTGCTTACCTGTAACTGGAGTTCTTCGAGTGGCCATCTGTGCAGTCACACAACCCACCCGCCGGCCCCGCTCGGTGTCGGTGAGTGGTTACTCGTCTCGGTACCGACAAATTCTTATCGGTCGGTACCTCTCCTGCGCACCACCTTATTCTAGTTATCCGCATGGGGGCGCACGTTCGGTCGCAAAGACTGAACAAAATGGCGGACGCTCCGCTATTTATACTCGAGGGGAGGGAGCGGAGCGTCCCGCCAAAACCGTTAGCTTGCAATCTCCGGCCTCAGGCACTGCGCAGGCGCAGTACCCATATGTGTGACTGCACAGATGGCCACTCGAAGAACTCCAGTTACAGGTAAGCAACCTGTCCTTTCAAGGCCTCTAGAAGCTTTGCTCATTGATTATGCTAAAGCCTTTGATTGTGTGGATCACAACAAATTGTGGCAAGTTCTGAAAGAGATGGGAGCACTAGACCATCTTATTTGTCTCTTGAGAAACCTATATGTGAGTCAAGAAGCAACAGTGAGAACTGGACACGGAACCACTGATTGGTTCAAAATTGAGAAAGGAGTTCGGCAAGACTGTATACTGTCGCGCTGCCTATTTAACTTATATGCAGAGCACATCATGAGAAAGGCGGGGCTAGAGGAATCACCAATTGGAATAAAAATTGCTGGGAGAAATAGCAACAATATGCAGATGATGCCACTCTAATGGCAGAAAGTGAAGAGGAACTAAAGAGCCTCTTGATGTGGGTGAAGGAGGAGAGTGCAAAAGTTGGCTTGAAATTCAACATTAAAAAAACTAAGATCATGGCATCCGGTCCTCTCACTTCCTGGCAAATATGGGGAAGAAATGGAGGCAGTGACAGATTTTATTTTCCTGGGCTCCAAGATCACTGCAGACGGGGACTGCAGCCAAGAAATTAAAAGACGCTTGCTCCTGGGGAGGAAAGCTATGGCAAATCTAGACAACATACTAAAAAGCAGAGACATCACCCTGCCAACAAAAGTGCGTATAGTCAAGGCTATGGTTTTCCCAGTTGCAATGTATGGCTGTGAAAGCTGGACCATAAGGAAGGCTGAGCGCCGAAGAATTGAGGCCTTTGAATTGTGGTGCTGGAAGAGACTCCTGCGAGTCCCTTGGACTGCAAGGCAATCACACCAGTCAGTCCTAGAGGAGATCAACCCTGACTGCTCTTTAGAAGGCCAGATACTGAAGATGAAACTCAAATACTTTGGCCACCTAATGAGAAGGAAGGGCTCCCTGGAGAAGAGTCTGATGCTGAGAACAATAGATGGCAAAAGAAGAAGGGGACGGCAGAGAACGAAGTGGCTGGATGGAGTCACTGAGGCAGTTGGTGTGAGCTTAGGTGGCATCCGGGGGATGGTGGAGGACAGGAAGGCCTGGAGGAATGTTGTCCATGGGGTCGCGTTGGGTCGGACACAACTTTATGACTAACAACAACAACAGAAGCTTTGCAAAACCACATTCTCTTAAAGAAATGCTGAATTCTGCAGACTGTATACTAACTTGGCAAAAATGTGCACCATCTCTTCTAGTTTTAAAAATAATGGGGAATGCTAAGGAGCATTCAGCACAAGGAAGTGGTTATATTGGCTTGTCCATACCCTTCTCCCATTTCCAGTATGTTTTCACACATACTTTTGTGTAACTATGAGTATTAATCCAGTGAAGCACTAAACCCACCCCAGTTCCATTCTACATCACTTGCACGATGGACTTTTAGCACTTCCAGGAGCATCTGGAAATGAATGAAAATGCTCATTTCTGGAAGAGGACAATTCAGCACAGCTCACATAAGGGTGAGGGTTGGGGACTTTCTTGAGGAAGTGTTGAATATCCATTGTGCAAGTGCTGGGTCCTCCTTATGCAGTGGACTCAACAGGAGGGGCCACTCGTGTATGGCCTTATTAAATATATTAGATATTAAAAAGCAGAAATTTGCTTTTAAAATAAAAGTATAAATGAAAGCTTAAATTCTCAGGGATTTGAATACTAATATGCAGTAGGACACGTCATTGTCTCTGCTGTCCTGAGATATTCCAGGGTTATTTAGCTGTTAAGCAATCCCTGTTGCCCATTTTTGGACGATGCAACAGATCATGGCAATCTGGTGTGATGGCTGACTATTCAAGATAACGTGACATGCAATGCAATCCACTGCAGTGATCCAGTAAACCAGCTAATTGCTTGAGCTCTGTTCATGAAATAGGGTGTGTGGCTATCTGTGAGTTCTCTTAGCCAGTAGTATGCTGTTTCTTCAAAGTGGACTATTTGCTTAATCGGTTACATTTACAAACTGGTAAACACTGACATTTATGGTGCTATAAAGGCAGTATAACCATGTGAGTCTGTTTTATTTCCTTGTAGATATCACACTGATAGCTGTTGATGAAGCGCATTGTATTTCTGAATGGGGACATGACTTCAGAAATTCCTTCAGGTCTTTGGGGTTGTTAAAGAGAACTCTTCCTAAGGTAAAGTGCTGAGATTACAAAAATAGTCAGAGATTGATTTTTTTCCTGTGGTGTTGATAATACGTAATAAATCAGAAGTCAGATTTTCTTATTTTAGTGTTGTTTGAGGGCTCTGTCTCTTACCTTGGCCTTCAGCAACATTTGCCGCCACTTATCCAGTCACCACCAGAAGGAAACAGATTGGTTTGCTCTTTGTGATTCAGTGTAGAATGGATGACCCATTATGTACTATGCCCTCCAGATGTTTTGGGTCTAGAACTCCCCAAACATCTGGCAATCTACCTTCTGCCCACCCCTTGCTCTGATTTTCTTTCCTAGAGGCACTTCTGTGGTGTATGTTATTTTGTTACAGATTGTCCACAAAAAAATGGTGGGCAAAATAAGTTCTTGTTCGAAAATCCTTAAGCTGTAAGGGCTGCCAAAGTGCAGTCCAATCCAGAACTTATGGTTGATGCATACCACTCCTGTCATTGTTGATCCTGGTTCACACGATTAGCAGCCCATGGTTTGCTAACTATGGGTTACTGTGAGGATGCAGAAACAAATGATCATGCCCACTGTAGACTGCTCAGTAGCTTCCGGTGTTCTAAATAAACAAGGAGATGCCCTCCCTTCTATCCGTAGCTTGTTTGTGATGTACAAACCCAGAACTTTAGGTTGCTGAGGGACTAAAAATCCAGAGTTAGAACCCAGAGTTAACAATTGTACAATTGGATTCTTAAATTGTACGAACTAGGTTATCACTTACTATCTGATTCTATTTAAGACACAGTAGCATCACCTTTCAGCATTTTGTCAGCAACAGTAAGGATTAGAAATGAAAACTCTGAGAGTGTCAGTTTTCAAGGGCATGTGGGCCTGAAGGGCACATTGGCCCATCTAGAAGCCTAAGCAAGAATGCACTTTATTCCTGAAAACATGCATGTATTTTGAATTTTGATGTAAACAGATTGTATGTTTTGCCATTTCTCTTCATCTATTCCCTTTGTTTTCCATTTTTCTTACTGTTTTTTGCTTCCCTTCTGCTCCTTTTCAGGTTCCCTTTGTTGCCTTAACTGCAACCGCAAGCCCTTCCATCAGAAAGGACATAGTAGATTGTCTAAACTTAAAATCTCCTGAGCTTACATGTACTAGTTTTGACCGACCTAACCTATACTTGGAAGTTGGACAGAAATCTGGAAATATAATTCAGGACCTACTGCAATTCCTCATTAAAAAGGACACGTGAGTGTATTCTGCTTAGCTTATCTACAGGCATCTTACTCCTTACCTTTAAAGGACTGTTTATAAATATTTATGTACATCTAAACCCAGTGAGCTCTATGGCTGGATGGGGACTACAACCCAGATCACCTGAGTCTTAGTCCCACACTCTTAACCAGTGTACCACAATGACTCTCTACCAGCACCAACATCTAGAATGGGAATACATGGTTTGACATAGCAACGTTCCTTTCTTCTTTTCATTTAAAACATTTTACAGAAGTCAGGTTACTTGTGCACCATGTAGTGAAGCTTCAGCAGTGCCTGCCATCTTCATTGCCCCAGAAATGGCTCTGGACCAACAGTAGCAGCAAACTAGTGTGGGTGGCATTGGTCATGGGAGTTGAAAAGAAGTAGGATGGCGACAACAAGGGAGATGTGGTGGATTGATGGGGCAGGGGTCCATAAAAAATTCTTTTATTCTACTTGCCCTAATCTCCAGATAAAGGCTTAAAACATTTTGGAAAACTTCTTAGGCTTGTATTTCGCTGAATCTTCAAGAGATTGATGTCTTTATGCCTCATGACAACATTTATGAGGGTTGTTGTTGTTCAGTTGCAAAGTTGCGCCCGAGGACATCACTGTACCATGTGCTTCCAGGAGCTTCCCAAACAGCAAACCTGACTGATGGGCATGGCTGGGGCGGTGCAGGGGCCAATCTTCTCTGTGATGGTAGTTCTAGGCTTTGCTGTTATTTCCTGGATCTTGTCAGCATTCAGTTTCATTTGTGGAGGGAAAAGCACTATTGAAATGGAGGGAAGATTACATTAAGACCTGTGCTTCCCAAGTGTGTTGGTATTACACTAAATCAATATTTTTCAAAATGTATTGAAATAAATGTTTGGATGGATGAAGCCCATATGGATTTAATTATCCAGTTAGTCAATTTTAAAGAAAGAGGTCTACAATATTTGTCACAAAACTAATGTAAAATTCTTGTTTCTTCATCTGATGTGCTAGTGAGTTATTTCACTCATAGCTACTTTTTATATATTCTTTTAATTCTCAGATCTACTTACGCATTTGATGGTCCCACTATTATTTATTGCCCATCAAGGAAGAGCACTGAACTCGTTGCCTCAGAACTGAAAAAATTAAAAATTGTTTGCCAAACATACCATGCTGGCATGGGAATTAAAGCAAGGCGAGATGTACACCATAGATTCATGAGAGATGAAATTCAGGTACATATGATAAAAGTTATTAAAGAAAAGTTGCATGTAATTCATTCTACAGAAGTAATTCTTGTTTTCTTTTCCAAAACTCAGCTGCCACAATCCAGCAAAAATTGCTGGTTCCTTTGAAATTGATTGGACTTAAGAAAGCTGGAACGAAGGTTATGACATTGTCCACTTAAACTGGAAGCAAATCATAACAACTCAACAATACAAACTACTTGCATAGGATCTGGCAGCATGCCTCATTTTATTGCTTCCAATGTGATTCTGCCCCCAAAAGCCATGTTTTTTACCCATTTGTTTTATTAGAATCTCTACAAGCACTAAGTGGATTCATATGACACAGCTGCAGTAGGTTGTCACTTCATGTGAATGCAGCTTACTTCCTCCGGGGTGGCTTGTCTATGGATAACAAACCAACCTGTCAATTCATGGCAAGTTTTTTCTCCTTTTTTGGGGATGGAGATGAGTTTTTACAATCTCCAGAATGACAGCCCCTCCTGAGTGGTACGCTGGAGTGGTCATCATTGGTTTGCTACCTGTTGTGTAGCACTCAATCTTGGGAAAATGGTGGAAAAGTTGCAAGAAACTAAGAAGAACTAAATCCACCAAAAATCTTTATAGGATCTCATTGTGAAACAGAACTCTCTCATAGCTATGCTTTCTCTCAACAGCATTCCATTTGACAACTGTCCAATACATATGCAACCCATTTGCAAGCTTGCCTTGTCAGTCCCCATTGCTGGTACTTATTGCACTTTAAGGGCAAGTACCCTCCAGAAAATTGAGCAGGCAAGCAGTTTCAAAAATGCACAATTGCACAAGACAAAAATTAAAACAAATGAAAGTAGCTGCTGCTGCTGCTGCTGCTATTATTATTATTATTATTATTATTATTATATTCCATGTTAATTAGTTCAAAGGACTCTTTAAGTGGATTGGGGTGGAGAAAAAAGTGGCAAACTAGTGTCAGATCCTCAAATATGCTGCTTGCTTGGGCACTTTGGAGGGGCTGTCACTCCAGATATTGTGAAAAGCAGTCTACCCACCCCCCCACCCCCAAAAAAGTGGAAATGGAGAAAAAGCCACAGCAGTTACCAAAGGGCTTACAATTGCAATGGGAAGAGGAAATAAGGTCAACGCAGCCTGCAAGTCCCTTGGGATACTAAGAGGAAAGGCAGGACATCCACCTGTTAGGTGCACCATAGGCTGTTCCATGGCTAATTTGCAGGGTGAGTTGTTATGCTGTGCAAGCTTTACCATTAGGTATCTATGCATTGAATATATCCCAAAGCACTGTATAAACACTGATTAAAACCCTGCTCTTTTCAGTGTTTGAATATATACTACTGGATTAAAATGAAAGAGAGTGCAGATGATACGTAGTTCAGCAAATTTTGTGTTCAAGAAATAGCTTCCTTTGCATGAACTGGATTGAATGGGGCTTTTCACTGCAAGGGTTGAGAACAGAGGGGCTATTTGGTTGTTTGCTTGCTTCTAGGGAAGGAGTGGTCAACTTGTAGCTCTCCAGATGTTTTGGCCTACATCCCCCATCAGCCCCCATCATTGATTATGTTGGAGGTAGATGGGAATTGTAGGTAGCTGCCTCCTCATATTATAGGGATTCCTCTCTTCGCCAGATCATGATGGTGTAACAGGATTGCCCTTGAAGGTCCTTTCCAACTCTCTGATTTTATGAGGAGCTGTACATATGCTTCCAACATTACCACTAACCACAGGTAGAATTGAACAGAAGAGAATTCACATTTATTTGATTATAGGACCTGTCCAACTCTATGTGATCAGGCTGGTTTTATCTTGTATCTTGCAGGGCCAGTGGTACCTCGGCTCACAAATGCCTCAGTTCATGACCAAATCGGGTCACAAACAGAAATGTTGGCAACATTTTGCTTCAGGTTGTGTACTCCGCATTGGGTGACGATTGCAATTGCGTCTGCCTTCCCTGCATGAGCATGAGCACGATTGCACCCACCTTCCCTGCACAATTGTGCTCGGGAGGGTGAGGAGATGGCCAGGATCGCGATGGTGCAGGGAAGACTGGTGCAATCACGGCCATCTCCCGCCTTTGTTACTTTGTTGTTGTTTGTCTTTGTGATTAAAAAAAATGGTTACAGAATGGATTAACCTTATTTACATTGAACCTTATAGGGAAATTTAACTTGGCTCATGACCAATTTGGGTCACAACCATAGTCCAGAATGGATTAAGTTCGGAAGCCAAGGTACCACTGTATAGGATTTCCCTAGTTCAGACATTTACTTTTCCTGACAGTAAGTAGGGGAAGGATGTGTGAATCCAAAACCTGCTTCTGGCTTCAGTGTGGATAGAGCCCCAGAGGCTAAGTGATGGCTGGACAGGCCCACGAATAGTGGCTATAATGAGTGTTTGCATTCAGCAAACAGCATGAAAGCCTTGGAAATTCAGACAAAGTTTGGGCAAAGACGTTAGCACAAAAGCATGGTATGTAATGACACATCAAGCTATTGTGTGCACCAGTTTTAAAGCATCCATTATGGAGTGAAGCATCTATACTGTATTGCTGTCGTTATTTTCTAGTGCATAGTAGCCACTGTAGCCTTTGGAATGGGAATCAATAAACCAGACATCCGGACAGTTATTCATTATGGAACTCCCAATGAAATGGAATCATACTATCAAGAAATTGGAAGGGCTGGCCGTGATGGACTTCCTGCCTCTTGTTACGTCCTGTGGACTCCAGCTGACTTATCTCTGAACAGGTAAACAAGAGTTCTGAAGGGAACTTATGGTCAGTGCACCATAGCCATAAGTATAAATGGAAGGAGATAGTACTTCAGGTTTTGTTTGAGCCGACACCAGCAGGCTGGGTTGAGCCCAGAACTGGGCTGGCAGCCAGAGCAAACATATAGAAGCTGCCCTATTTTGTACCAGCTGAAGTTTCCAAGCAGTTTTCATCTGTATGATGCATTGCAGGAATGTGAATTAAGAGATTACCAGAGTGTGGATAATTGTACAGCTTGTATAGAATCACTGTGCATTGCTAGAGTGATTATTACGTGAAGGTAGGCACCATAGCAATATAGAGAATGAAATGGGCAACTTGTGGCTCTCCAAATGTATTAACCGATGACTACCAGTAGCCATTATCAGCCTAGTCAATGGCCAGTGGTGGGAGTTGTAGGCCACAGGTTGCCTGCCCCTGTTAAAGAGGCTAGTAATCTCAGGCTTCATTGTGCATTTCATAGCATTTCTTTGCAGGCTACATAGATAACTATGACAAATGTATGTTGTGCAAGCCTAAACCTATGTGGCCCCTGAGCATTAATCACCAGACTTAATTCATATCTCCTTGGAGAAATGAAGCCAACGAATGGTCAAAATTTCTTCTGTGTTCTTCCTTCCTTTTTAAAGAATTCTGCTCAATGAGATACATGATGATAGGTTTCGCCTGTACAAATTGAAGATGATGGCAAAGATTGAGAAATACCTCAGCTTGAAGAGCTGCAGACGAAAGTATGTATTCTATATTTTAGGAACTTGCAAACAGGAGCTGTCAGCATAGCTTAAATAAATACCTTTCAAAGTTTGGAAAAGTGCCACTTGCAGTCTAATACATCTTTGTATTTGCACTATGAATTTCATACTCAGAAAAAAATAGATCTGTCTCAAGATGATCCAGGACCAGATAATTAGCTCCCAAGTGAATCAATTAATGATGATGATTTCGGCTCATTGTTTTCTTCAATGAATTTAACATGTACATTCTTGTTCTTTTATTTAATTCCCAATATTCCCTTGGGTAGAGTCATCTTGTCTCATTTTGAAGACAAACAACTCCGAAAGTCCTCGTCAGGCATCATGGGAACAGAAAAATGTTGCGATAATTGCAGATTCAGGTAAATGTTCCTCCCAGAAGATTAAGGGTTTGGAACCATTTTCCCATAGCTTATATGACAATGGAGAATGACTCTGTAATGGCTTTTTGCTAATGAAGTATTCCTGAAAGTGTTGGTATTACTCTTAAGATAGTCTTCTCTTGTCAGTGTGTGGTGGATTGTTAACCAGATAGAAGTATTCTGAACTGACCAGAGTTTCTGAACAGTCTTCAGAAGCAATTGCATGTTCAATACATATGAATATGCACTGTGGATGTTACCAGAGCTTGGATGAGTTGCCAGGCTCTCTCTGTCCTAGAGGGGCAGCTTGGTAAAAGTTGCTTTGGAAGTTGTTTGAGCCTCCAGGGACCAGGCTGGACCTAACAGTGCCATCAGACTGCAAACATGATTGTTTAGGATTGAGTTCAACCTCAGCCAGCAATGACTGCTCTCCATTTCCTAGGGCATACATCTGGCCTGGAGTGAACTTCAGTCTATTGGCCCTTAGGTAGTCCATGACTGGTTTTGTGCCCTGATTCTGCACTCCCACCCATCCTTCAATAGCTCACTCCTATGTAATAGACAATGTGAGATATTTTAAAAATTCTATCATCAGGAATAAAATAGTATTTTTAAAATTCATCTTTAAAAAGGAATGTAATTAAAAATGAAAGTAATGCCTTACATTGATATCAGACAGCAGCTGTGAATGCTACATGATATTAGTGGATGCCCCAGGTATCCAATTGTGTATGGCAATTTCCTTGCCAGAACAAGGGCCTCTTCCATCACTCCCGAGTGCCTAGATTGCAACTTAGGTGTCTTAAGGCTAGAGGCACACTTTGGGTCTTAAGATCTGAATTAGCTATGTGCTTCTTTGATACATGTGGGTGCTCCAATTTGCCTATAAAGTATGGCTCATTTATTTATTTGTTTAGTTTTAGATAGATAGGCAGACGAGAGACTCAAAGGATCATATGGAGGATTGCGGTGAAACTCATCTCTTCCCCGGTCTTACTCCTCTGTACTTCATTGTTTGAAATTGTTTTCCTTTAGTCCAACTCACTTCTGATAGATCCAAATTGGGCTGACTTACATTGTCATATTCTGCTGTTTGCAACTGTTTTACCCCTTCCCCTTTATCCCACAATGGTTGACCTTCAGCTGTACCCACCACTGGAACATGGTGCCCAGGAGCTTCTCCAAAATTGAATTTGGCCCTTTCCTTTTATAAGGATAACAGAGAAATCTAGAATTGATTCAGAAGGGTTTGGATTTCTGTAAAGACAAGCTATGGATTCCACAGTGAACCAGCTTTTTCTAAGATGCTCAGATTCTGGGGATTTGAGGGCAAGGATGTTGTGCAATACATAGTTGTACAAGTACACATTTGCAAGGAGGAGCTAAATTCTCCTACATTCTCCCATTCCAATTTCATCAGTAAGTGAATGAAGCAATAAAAGACACTTTGGCAATCTGTGAAACTCAGAACCAATTTAGTAAAACCTGTACATCCCTTCCTGTGCAGTATTATATGCCAAGTGATAGATCCTAGGATTTGGGTTTTTAATGTATTACATATTTTATTGTATTAAATGTAATTATCTTTCATGATGGTTAGGAGATATGCAGTGGTGGGACTTGCATATTTCAAGAACCCCCTTACAATATACCTTGTATCATTCAGGTCTGGACTGCTTGGACAGTAGGTTTTAGTGAAATGATTGTATCAAAGGGAAGTGAAAGGCTTTTTTTTCTAATTGATGTGTCCTCAGGAACTGTAGTGGGATGAGGACTGAATCTATTCCCTGTGAACCTCAGTAAATGGAAAGAAAGCTTTATCAGATGGGGTGGGCACTAGAGTATAATACTGAAGTGTTATGAAAACTTTTATCTGTAGATATGCTTGTGTATGCATACACATTTGCATTTTATGTGTTTTTCATCTTTCTGTTTTTATTTTTAGGAAAATTCACTGCACGCCTGTGGTTGACACAGAAGACAGTTTTGAGGATTTTGGACAGCAGGCATACAAACTGATGTCTGCAGTATGTGCCTTAAATGAGAGATTTGGCATGTCTGTTCCAGTGCTGTTTCTCAGAGGATCCGTAAGTGTTATTGCTATCAGGTGGATTGGTAGCAGCCAGGTAATGCTCTTGGCACAGAGGGAGGGCCTGGTGCTCCAGCGCCTTCTGATCATCATGGCAGATTTCATCTGACTCATGAAAGAAAGGCAAGCTCTGTATCACGTGTTACATATTGCAGAGCTTTCCTATATTCCTCTGCGTTGTACTTTCATTGTGGTACATTAAGTACCATGGGGTGACCTTACTTCATTAAAGTCATCAATTAATTAATTAATTATTGCATCTCTTTACTGCTCCACAACTTAAGCTCTCTGGTTGGTTTACACAGTCCATGAAGAGAAATGATAAAAGTACAATAAAAGATCATAAAATCAAGGGAAAATATTAAAAAGTGTTATAGTTTAAAAACAGACAATAACAAGGAATAACTGAAGGAGTGGCAGGGAGAGACTCTACAAAGCACCTGAAGGACCCTTCACCTTTGGGTTGCCAAGTAAGTTCTTAAAAGCCACAGAAAAGAGGGCTATCTTAACCTGGCACCAACAAGATGACAGGTTTGGCACCAGCAGAGCTGCAGCGGGAAGATGATTCCAGTGATGGGGAGCCACCACCAAGAGCCATCTTCTTGCTGCTCCCCTCTGCACCTCTCTTGGAATTGACATTTGGGGGAAGGCCTCAGAGATTGAGCAGAATGTCTTGATAGATTGCAGTTGGAAGAGGCACTCCAATAGGTATTGTGCGAAGCTTTATAGGTTAAAACCCAGCACCTTGAATTGGGCCCGAATGCATAAAGGTAGCCAATGCAAGCAGACCAGGATCAGCCAGAATTTAATTCCCTGACTTATGAGCTAATTTTAAATCAACTCTCCAACATTCCAATCTATATATTTCCTGAACAAACAGAAAAAATGTTAAAATTGGTTTATTTACAACTAAAAATAGCCTTTCAATTACCAACAGACTTTGGCTGTGTTGCCTGAATGCATTTTGCACTACAGAATTTGCATTTGTGTAGGAGAGTTGTTGCAAATTGAAGGATTTTTGTTTGGTTTTCACTATATGCCTATGGACAGTAAGATAACTTCTTTGTGGACTCTGTGTGGAGGATAAGTTCCTACAGTTATTCAGAACCAAGAGCCAATATTTAACTAGACACAAGAGAGCTTCTTCATCAAACTGAGCATTCTTGCTAGTTTGGTTGGCAATTGAAATGTTCTTAAGTTACATAGAATGCATGACCTGTTGCATCATATTTATAATGTATGTCCTGAAAAATTACTGGTTTGTTCTTTGGGACAGAAAAGTAGGTTTTAATATGATCTGAACAGTAGACAGGACCTTTTTTAATTAAAGTGTTCCTGCCAGTAGCAGTGATGGGCAAATCTGTGGCAGAGCTACCAGTGCAGTGCTTAGGGCTCAGAATGCATCAGAAGAGACCTCCTTTTCTTGTGTTATGGAACATGTTTCAAAGTGTTTGTTCTAGTATTCTCTGCTCTTTCTCTTTTTTCTCTTAATGTTTGATAATTCACAGAGCTTAATATAAGAGCTTCCAATTCTAATGTTGCAGTTGTAAAGATTATTTCAGCTGCTTTGAAGTTTTATTTTTGTGTTCAATTTTCTAGGATTTGGCTATAATGTAATACAATTAGAAATACTTTAAATTGTTTTCTAAATATACCTTGTTTACCTAACACAAAACTTACCTGTAGTTTATGAAGTAGTGTGTTATCCTCACTTTTGTTCAACCTGGCAGACTTTTTTGATAACAAATAAGCACAGGTGTGCTCCTAGACAGGTTTCAGGTGGGTCGCAGGAGAGATCAGATTTCACCTGTTATTTGAAATTTGAGTCAGTGTTCAGTGGTGAGCAAGTCCTCCTGGGAGTTTTCAAATTAAGAAGTTACCAGGCTGAAATGTTATACTACCCCTGTTTAGACAAATGAAAATACAAAACTTTAAAATTGCCTTTTGAAACTGAAAAGTGGTATTTGTTTTATCTGACATTTGCCAGATTTCAGTATCATTTTTGTTACATTTTATTACCAATGATTATTTTAGAATGTATATCCCATCTTTTGATTTAAAACACCCTCAGAGTGACTTACCAACTAATGCAAAGCACAATAAAAATAAAATGTAAAACAGAAGGCCATGGGAAGCAGCTTAAATAAAACATGCACACGACGACAGCTAAAAACTAGATAAAAGAACTTTTTAGTATAATACATTGAGTAGATCCAGTTAATCTTATGCACTGTTTGATTACTCTTTGATCTGGGGAAGACTGATGCCAGTGGAGTTTGCAGGGAGGCTCTTTTTGACCGTTCCCCCCCCCCGCCCCCACAGCCTCCATGCCCCTCTAGATCTGCTCTGCAGGGTTGGGTGACCCTGTGAAACTGCATGGGAGGTGGCATGGGGGGGGGGCTGCACAGGGGAGGAGGAATTGCTTCCCTCTCTGTTCTGTTGGTACTCCTTTGCTGGATCAAAGAGCCTTTCGTCAGCAGAGGGACACCAATCGGATGCAAACCCTAAAAGACATGAGAGAACATGATGGGCTCTGCTAGGCACCTGAGAGATCCTTATTGCTATCCCCTAACTAAGCTGGCCTCCCACTTTGTGTAGCCATAATCACAGACCCCAGGTTAAACAGCGATGAAAACCAATGCCGCTCCAATCATTACTGTTAGAATTAGGTACTTGTATTGTGGGAACGTGAGGGAGAATGACCAGTTCTGTAGCGGTGCTGTATTTGCACCTTTTTGAATGCCGCAGGATACTGGATCTCTTCAAAAAAGTACTGCACCGTTTCAATGGGAATTTGATGTGTATGTCAGGAGTGGGCAACATGTGGGCTGCATGTGCCCCTCCAGGCCTCTGGTGCACCCTGGTCTGTTCTCTGGTGGAAGTGGCAAACTGCTGTGGAAGCTTATTGTGTGCTGTGCGTGGCAAACTGTTCTGGAGCTCTAGAACTAACATATTGGCTCTCAGCTACCAAAGCTGGCAACGCCTGTTATAGATAGACGTCAGCTTGCCACCACATAGAACCTGCTCATCTATTGCTAAAACCTATTCAACTGTTCTTCTCACTTGCTTACTATTCTTATTATCTTCTGTATGTAGAGGTTGACAAGAATGGGGGCGGAGGATTGGAGCTAGAACTAGAATAGGGTTTATGTGTGTGTGTCCCTCATCAATAAAGTGGTTTCTTTGGGTACAGTGCACCATAGGTGCATCTCCTGGTTGCAGTGATGTGAAGACTGTATTTCTGAAGTGGCGGTGTTGAACAGGAAGTGCAGAATTAATCTGATGCATTTGATTTCATTGTTGAAGATTCCTACTTCTGATATTTTAAAAAACTTTCAGTATTCTCAACGCCTGCCAGACAAATACCGAACTCATGCTCTTTTTGGCACTGGGAAGGATTGGCCAGAACACTCATGGAAGGCACTGGGCCGACGTCTTGTCTTAGAGGGCTTTCTCAAAGAAGTTTCTGGTCAAAACAAATTTTCAACTATATGCCAACTTGCTCAGAAGGTAAGTTGGCACTAAAGAAGGTGGCCTAAAGATGAATGTTAGCAATACTATGTATTGTATGTAAGCTGTCCTGAGACACTAGTGGTGGATGGGGTAGAAAAGCTTTTGAGAAATAAATAAATAAATAAATAAATAAATACTGCTTTTTATCTCTCAGGGTAAAGACTGGCTTTGTAAAGCAAAAAAGGAGTCAGGCCAAAAGCTCCTGCTTCAGTCAGATGAGGAACTGTATTTAAGGAAATCTCCTGTAAGGTATCCTACAAACCTTGCTTATTTTTTGCAATCCACATGAGACTATGCAACGTTAATGCAGACTTTTTAAAAGCTTTGTTTAGCGGGTTGAAAAAGGACACTAGTGTAGAAAAAGCTGAGTAGAATTTCAGGCCAAGGTGAGGCATCTTGGTTGCCTGAGGCAGGAAAGCCAAATGTAACTCCCTCTACCCACTTATTAACATGAGCACATAGTCTTCCAGTAAGTTTTCTTGCAGATGCGCCATGGAAATGAATGGGAGTTATGCAGGGACACTTCCATTCATTTAAATGTGGTTCGGCACTTAAGGTGGTCTCACTTTCTATAATCAAGACCAGTGTTTTTATCTAGAGTTCTGTGGCATCCCCTAGACATTGTACAAAACTTGACAACCTCCCAGCTTCCCCTTTGACACCAGTCACTCGTTAATGCTCCAAGAATGAGAGTGCTGGCATGACAAACGTGGACTGTTGTTGTTGTTGCATGATGTAGCTTGTGAGCTTCAGTCTTTCAAAGCAGAATGTTAGAAAAATAGCATTTATTAGTGAATGGAGCAACAGAATAGGGTATTTCTTTTACTGAATATAGATTTGCATGACAGGGCAATAGTACTGCAACCGGATTGTAGAATGTAAAGGTTAATATGAAAATGAAATCACAGTGGTGATGGGGAGGGTGTGAAAAGGACAGGTAGAAGAAGTCAGGGTTGTTGAGTTAGTGTTCTGGTTTGCATGATCAGAAGCACCCACCATGGCTTAAATAAGCAGTGCATGCTGGCCACCACTGAATATTAAAGTTGCCATGACTGCAGGTCATTATGGCATGCAAACCTGAGTAGGGTTGCCATAAATAACAAGCCACTTAGAAGCCATGGGCTGTAGTCGTGTTCTGCACTGGCTTGTGTGTGGGTTCACACATCACAATAAGTTATGGTGACCATCCACCACAGCTTGAATATCCACGGTGGGAGCCAGCACAACTTTAAAAGGGGACTAGAGGATAAGGCAAACAGTGGTACTAGTTGTGAGAGCAACCATCCACCATGGCTTAAGCATTCAAAATGGAAGCCATCACATGTTGGTAGCCATACATGCTGGTCATTTTGCACAAGAAAATGGGAAAAACACTAAATATTCTATGCTTTTGGAGGAAGGGTAGTTTTCAAATAGAGGCTGTGTTCTGAAATCATTAATGTTCTGAGCCTTCACTTTCTTCAAAAGAAAAGAGCTATTTTGTCCTGTTTCTTGAGCTGTGGGTTATGTTGTAGGAATTTTGCATTTTGCTTTATATAAGGCTGAACTTTTTCTTCCTCTTTCCAGCAATAAACAGACATCTTCAGGCTCAGAGCATTTCTCCAATGCAATCTTACCTAAGTTAGCACCAGAAAAGCAGGTTAGTACTGTGGAAAAATAACTCATCTGTATTTGCAATAGTATCAGTTTTGTCTTCTGGACAGTGCTCTTATTTGGATGGCTCAAACAGCCTTCCCTAACGTGGTGCCCTTCAGATTTTTTGGACTCCAACTCCCATCATTCCTGACTGTTGGCCATGCTGGCTTGAGCCATTGCTAGTTCCATTCCAAACATCTGGAGAGTGCTAGCTTGGATAACTAGAGGCCAGCTTTGGTAGTGTGCCCTCTTTTCCAACCTACCCTGGTGCAAACTTTCCAGATTTAATCACTCTTTGTTGATGCCCATATTAAGCACAGTTGTTAAACAGGTAAAGGTAAAGGTTTCCCCTTGACGTTACGTCCAGTCATGCCTGACTCTAGGGAGTGGTGCTCATCTCTGTTTCCTAGCCGAGGGAGCCAGCATTTGTCCGCAGGCAGTCTCTGTGGTCATGTGGCTGGCATGACTAAACACCGAAGTGCACGGAACGCTGTTACCTGCCCACCAAAGTGGTACCTTTTTATCTACTTGCATTTACATGCTTTCGAACTGCAAGGTTGGCAGGAGCTGGGACGGCCCACAGGAGTTCACCCCATGTGCAGATTCGAACCGGCGACCTTTCAATCAACCAGCCCAGCAGCACAGCGGTTTAAACCACTGTGCCACCTGCAATCCCGTTAAACAGAAGTACCATCTAATCAGAATGTGAAATTATGGTTTGAAGTCCATTTCATATTCTAGTGAAATAGAAGCCCTATTAAATTTAAATGCCAATGAACTGGACATTGTGGGAGTATTGTGAGAAGGGGCTGTTTGCCCTTGAGTTCCTTAACTCTGGTGAAAAAGAAGGCAGCAGTGTGTGTGTCCGTGTGCGTCCAGTGTTTAAGTTATAATAAAAGGCACTTGAAAATGAAACTTTAGAATTCTATATTCTTTAGAATTCTTGAGTCTGAAAATAATGATTCTTCGTGCCGCCATGATTCTTCATGGTGATGATATTTAATATTAATTAAATTTCTACCAAATTTATGGTGCCATTTTAAAACACAAGAGAACTTTTTATTACAGCTATTTGGTCAAAGCAACATTTTGGTATGCCTATTAATTTTCTGTCTTTAAAATTTTTGTATCTCTGAAGAAGACATCTTTGCATGAAATGTTTGCCTATCAAGAAGCAAGTAAAATCTCCAGAGGGATTATGCTTCCAAATACAAGGTGGTATTAACAGAAGCTATTTTAACTTCTCTCTGTTCTTTCTTACCACTTTTTCTATCTCATGTTTTGTGTAATCTTTTAAGAGAATGTTAATTGGGTCAGCAGCTGCAAGTGGGATGCTCTGGTTGCACAAACAGCTTTAGTAGTTTTCATTGGCTAGACTTAGTTCTGACAAATAATTTAGAGTTTTAAAATGTTTAATTGCCTGCCTTTTAAAAATTTTGATACTACCAAAAGCACAATACAGTAAAAGACTAACTTTCCAATCCTATATTGGCTGTTCAGAAGGAAATCCCACTGAGTTCCCTGGGGCTTTTAGTCAGGGAATATGTATACATTTGTAGCCTGAAAGATGTGCAGGACAACTTAAAGTTGAATAAACAAAAACTACCCCTCATTGTTATTTTTAATATTTCCACCCCCGCCCCGCCCCACAATCCATGCTCCAATCCATGCTCCAGTAGCAGATCTAAGAATTCATCAACATACAAACTGTTAAACTCTGAAGTTTAACAATTGTTATACATGATCAAGCATCTAAGGAAGCCTTCAACAGCCTGGCACCCCTTCCCCCAAACATGTGTGCCTGCAACTTGCATCATTGCCAACCAGCACAATAGCTGGCAATGTGAAGTGGGCAGGAGCACACAGTGAAAAAGGCAGGCAGGAGTGTAGTCCAAAATCTATGCCGCAGTCAGATTTATGGGCTTTTCTGCTAATGTGCAGGCATGTCACAAATTCTCTTTGCATACAGCACCTGCGCTACAATTTAGTCTATTGAAGATTTCTAATATGATGCAACTCCATATCTTTAGCTTCTTCATCAGTTAGTAAAACTTCCAAGGATGTGCAGGTTAGCCATGACGTTTGAGGGGAAAGTTGTGTGTGTGTGTGTGTGTGTGTGTGAATCATTAGCTGAATTTGACTTTTTCAGTAGTGCTGTGGTGCAGTTGCCACTGATTCGGACCCCGGCCCACTCTGAAGTATCCCAGAGAGAGAAGGAATTACAGGTTAGTATGTTAGATGAAATGCTTCAGTATTTCACTTCATATGACTTAATATTTTTAAAACCTCTTAATTAAATGCTTCAGGTTTAATCAATAAAATCCGTATACATTTTACATAGGAGAAAAAAATCAGTATTTCCAAAGAAAAGTATGTAATGATGATGCACATTTTTGGATGATGCACATCTAAGGTGCTGTCTTAGAAGAGACCTTAACTGGGTTAAGACAACATGATACGCACTCTGCGGTTGAGTGTGGGTTGTTGAGATGTGCATTAAATCCACTTGAGATAACAAACCATAATGAACAACCCACAGTTTATAATCCAGCAAAAAACAATGACTTCTGTTCATGTGCTGTTTGTGTTTAGCAAGCCATGGTTTATTCATTCACCTGGGTTCAGACAACACAGTAACAACAACCACCCTTGGTTTAACAACAACCTATGGTTCAGTGATAGACCTATACCCAACCCTTGGGTTATCATATTGTCCGACCCCAGCCATTCCCACGTTTATTGAAAGGGAAGGGTCAGTGCTTCCTCTAAGATGTCCCCTACTTCTTGTGGTGTCTATAACTATTTGTGTTTTAAAAATAATGACAATAAAACATTAAAACCAATCAAACAAAACACTGTTAATCAGCTAAACATTACAGGTGCAGTGTTTAGCAGTACTTTTTAGCAGTATGTTTGCATTGCTCTGCATATTTTTAATGAAATAAAATGAAATTACTTTAATGAAATAATTTTCCAAAACTAACTTTTGTCATTAACAGACACTGCTATATGGCAAATTAGTGACAGCCAGGCAAAAACTAGCCAATGCGAAAGATGTCCCACCAGCAGTACTAGCAACAAATAAAGTGTTGGTTGACATGACCATGATACGGTAAATCTTTTCATTTTAATATGTAAACGAAATAGAATAGGATGGCTGAATGTATGCCAAGAGATGTGGGGTAGAAGTAACTGAAGATTTTCAGAGGGGAAGATGGGGCCTCTGTGGAAGATTGGGCATAGTGTGTCATAAAAACAAAATACCATCTGGCTCCAGCTTAGAAATTTAAAACTGCTTTTCAAGCCCTGTGAACTGACAGAATTGTAATTCAGCATAATTTCTCTGTTTCTATTTGTCTTCGTTAAGCTAATACATTTCTAGGGTGGTGGAAATCCAGCCATTATCTGGTTCTTTCATGCTCACCAGATTTGTTTCCTGGTCAGACTTGGCCCTGCCAGGAAGCAAGCCAAACTGAGATCTAGTCAGCAAAAGCTCAGGAATACTAGCAGACCCCTTCTTTGCACAAAGTACACAATACTAAAAAGCAGAGACATCATCCTGCCGACAAGTTAGAGTTGGACCATTAAGAAAACCGAGCACTGAAGGATTGACAGCTTTGAATTGTGGTGCTGGAGCAGACTCCTGATAGAGTACTCTGAATTGCAAAGAAATAAAATCAGTTAATTTTAAAGGAAATCAAGCCTGACTGTTCTTTAGGAGGCCAGATCCTGAAGATGAAACTCAAATACTTTGGCCACCTAATGAGAAGGAAGGACTCACTGGAGAAGACCCTGATGCTGGGAGCAATTGATGGCAAAAGGAGAAGGGGATGGGAGAGGTTGAAGTGGCTAGATGGGGGTCACTGGGGAGGTGGGTGTGGGCTTTGGGGGACTCCAGGGGATGGTGGAGGACAGAACTGGAAGGAATGCTGTCTATGGGGTCATGATGGATTGGGCACGACTTTGTGGCTAAACAGAGCAGAACACAGTTGTTTGCACAAAGTACAAAAAGCTGCATGTGCAGAAGCAGAATTCCACTTGTACAGTGGAGGCACAAAGTGGTGTCTGCTCAGGCCAACCTCACGGATTCGCTTGGACTTGCTTCCTGCCTGATGCCCATGTGAAGACTCGGTGTGAGGTGGACATAGAGCAGAGACTGCAAAATGGACTGGAGTCCAGGGAGCTGAGCCGAGCAAATCTGATGGATTCCCCCCTCCCCAACTAGATTCCTCACTCATTGTTACTTCCGAATCCATATCTGATTTAGACATACATGTAAATTGGTGCTAATGAAATCTGCTTTTTCTTTGGAACTGCCCATAAAGCTTCAGCTGTTAGCAATGTAGAAATGTAAGAGTAAGTGTACTTAGTACACACTAAGTGTACTTAATCAGCCTGGGGAGTCTTTGGATTTTGTCATTGGTTTAAGTTGAAACAGGTCAACAGCTTCAGTGCAACATTGGCAGTATTTCACAGCTACATTCCTCAGACCTGCCTAGGGATGCTTTCAGGTGTATACCAAAATTATCTCTAAAACTAAGCTACCTATGGAAGTGAATTCTGCTTTTGCTACTGTTTTGTGTGGAGTATGAAGGGCAATCGACAGGTGCAGGTGAGCCTTGGTGCAGTCCAGTATTAATTTGTACATTTCATATTCAAATATGAAATCTCACATTGAAATACACTATTAAAACAATTTTGACAGGAACAACAATGCCAATCGCATTTAAAATAGACCATTGAAAACAAGACTGAGCACAAGCCTTTCTCTTGTTCCTGTTGCTGGTTCTTAGGCATTGCAGAATTCTGCAGGCAATTGTTCCAAGTGGAAGATGGAATGCTAAGTGTTGGGTGTAATTCACCCCAGCCCTTTCTATGCATGAATCCTATTTTGAATGGTCAAGTGTGTGAGTAGCTTGACCTGTGCTGTAGCTTCTGTACCTTCCATTCCCCATTGGCACTATCACTTATCACCTGTTCGTCTTCACGGCCTCTGTGCATCACCTGCACAGGTGTGCCCCGTGCAGGGCCTTTTGTCGGGAAGATTTTCCTAGCGAAACTCACTGGGTGGGAGCCTCCCTGCCATTTATATTTTTACATCTGGCTGAGCCTCACTTTTTTCCAGGGTCTTTTCTAATGTTGAATTCTAGACCGGCAAAGTATTGTCTGTCTTCTGCATTTGCTTCTGTCTCAATGAGTATGGTATATTATTAGACCATTTCAATTTGTGAACTTTGTGCCACAGCTAGTTCATTTTCCAAATGGTCCATACAAATCCTCAGCACAGTGCAGCTGCAGAAAAAGGTTTTAGGAGCCTTGTCAGGAGCATTCAAGCTTCCTCATCCTAGTACCCCACAAAGGTTTTGGACTAAAACTCCCATTATTGGTCCTGCTGGCCAACTCCATGTTAGGGAAGATCATACAGCTTTTGTAAGATATTTTTACAAAAGCTGAGGAAAAGCTGCCTCCTGCGAGTTCCTTGGACTACAAGGAGATCAAACTGGTCAGTCCTAGAGGAGATCAACCCTGACTGCTCTTTAGAAGGCCAGATACTGAAGATGAAACTCATATACTTTGGCCACCTAATGAGAAGGAAGGACTCCCTGGAGAAGACCCTGATGGCAAAAGGAGAAGGGGACAGCAGAGGATGAGGTTGCTATAGATGGAGTCACTGAAGCACTCATTGTGAGCTTAGATGGACTCCGGGGGATGGTGGAGGACAGGAAGGCCTGGAGGAATGTTGTCCATGGGGTCGTGACGGGTTGGACACGACTTCGCGACTAGAAGCAACAGCAAGATATTTTTCTTCAGCCTTGTCTTCCACTCAAAGTCTTTAGGTCAGCCTTCCCTGGCCTGGTTCGCTCCAGATGTGTTGAACTATAACCCACAAAATCCAATATATCTGGTGGACACCAGCTTGGGGAATGCTGTTTGAGCCATCCAAACAAAAACACTGTTCCGAAAAGCACAAGCAAATAATCTTGAAATCATTAAGGTAAACATCCAATGAGACAAATAACCAACATATTCAATCTGTCAGGCTAAACAAAAGAAATACATCTGGGCTTGGTTGTATTACAAGTGGACTGTAATTTACACATGGATGTATATTGATTTGTTGACTTCCGTATCAGCTGATTACTTGTATGTTGTTCATCCCAGATGAACAACAACATTATAACAAAAATAATGCAAGCATTTATATTGTGCTTTAGTGTTTGAGCGGCAAACCTTTTTGAGGTCTGGATCTCCTTTCTGGACCTCTCAAGGACTAGATGGCTTCTGGGGCAAGGGCCTGCTTCGTAACACCGTTGTGTCCCTGGCCGAAGCGTTCCAGCTGGTGCCTTGGTTAGGAAACCAGCTTTGCTTTTGGTTTTTTTTCCTGGATAAGGTAGGGATAGCTCAGGCCAAGAAAAGCCCACTGTGGCACTGGCTTCACTGTTTGTTGCCTTGCCCACATGGAGAAGGGAAGAAGATGGAGGGGCAAACCTCCTTCTGCCTTTTCTCCCCTCTGAGCGTCCCTTCAGGGAGAAGTAAAGGCCTCATCTGAGATCCTATGTGCCAAATGTGCCCAGCAGGCTTCTTTGGCTGTGGCTTGGGCTTTCCTGATGCTGTGACATTATCTTGTTATCTGTACAATATTCTTGTAAGGTAGTTCCATATTCTTATCCTCAAATTGCAAACTGAGAGTGAGTGCATGGTACTTGTCCAAGGAGAGTGACTTCGTGGCAAAGGAGAGGTTCAATGTGGGGACATGATGATTCACTGTGAGTCTTTTAGCCACTGTACTGCACCAGCCACATGTACTGTCTGATGTGATAAATGTTGGAGACCACTCATACATTCAGCTGATAGTTACTGAATGAACATGGATGCTGAATCATCTTTGAATAATGTCTATCAATTAGAAATGGCCCTGGCTAGGGGACTTTCAAATTTTTAAACACTGATTTATTTGCCCTTAGTCATTTGTGGAAACAATCTTAAGAAGTTTGTAGAAGATCTGAAAGAATTTGACTAGTTCAATATTACCACTGATGGTAGTAATTTCTGGGTTTTATGTGTTAAATTTAGAATTACCGTCTTCATACACTTAATGCCTTAAGCCATAGTAATGAAATCACAGGATGTCTTCAATGTTTTTTTCAGGCCTACAACCATGGATAATTTAAAGAAAGTTGATGGTGTTTCTGAAGCAAAATCTATTATATTAGCTCCTCTTCTGATCACAATCAAGGAATTCTGCCAAGAAAATAATTTACAGGTCAGAAGTAATTGAAAACAAAACTGTTTCTATCCAAGTATTTCTTATTTTAGCCTTCAAAATTTCATCATGTGCATAATAATGGATTGCATGAAGGGCAGCACTCATCAAATCCATACATGAAAACCTTATCACACTATTTCTAATGACTGTCCTGTTAATGCTGAGCCCCAAATACCATATTATCTTTAATTGGCAGCAGATGAATGCATTTCAAGGTTGAGCTCAAAAAGAATGCACTCCTGTGAAAATCTGGGAAACTTACCAACGTCTCCCATAACCCATTCTTTGTGTTCTTGTTGTTGTTGTTTCATTTGGACTAAAACAGAAGGAAAAAATTTAAAACCCCCAAACCTTTCAGGTTATGCAGTTCTTATTGAAGGGTTGCTGTGTGGAAGCCTGCAGAATATGGCAGAATTTCCACTGCAGTGGCACTGGACTGCCTTCTGCTAGAAACATTGTTTGCAAAAGCTGGCATTTTTACCCTGCCAGCAGAGAGGCTAAGACATGGTGGGATCTGCATGGTGCTGGGGAGGAGGGACTCACTGGAGACCCCGCCCCCCCGGTAAGATTTTGATGCAACGTCTGATGGCAGCACTACTTCGCACTGCTAGAGTTGATACAAATTAAAAGCCCCATCCATCCATCCAAAATTATGTCTCGATTACCTGTAAGCCTGGAATTGCTTCCTGTTCATGCCACAAAGCAGACCACAGGATTCAGACTACCCACACCAGCCCCAATATATCACTGCAGCTTTTGTAGTCTGCACTCTTTCAAGCATCACAAGAGGAAACTCAAGTGCTAGAAACTCTCAAGAAAGGGCACTTTCCTTGTTTCCACACATGGGGACAACGCACTGCTAATATCTGTCTTCACAGAACTTTTCTAGCTTCTCTGCCTCAGGACTGCAGACATAAACGCCTTACAGAAATCCCCTCAGGTCCCAGGACTTGGGATGCAAAGACTGTACACTGTAGACAGGGAAAGGGGAATCTGCACTACAAAGTCTATTTCCTTTAAATTTCTTCCATTTCTCTCTTTCAGTTCTCATGCTGTGTATACACATTATATCAGTGAAACATCCATCCCTTCCTCCCCAACAGCTGGGAGCAGTTTCTCTCAGGAGGGAGATGCGAGAGTGACATGCACCCCTGCAGGACAGCTCTCTGTTAGCAAATGCCAGGTGCTCCATTCCATCGACTAGAAAAGTCTTGTGAGCTGCTTTACCTTGTAGCCCAAACCTGTGGAGCAGAACAAAGATTCTGCACACACTGTGCTGCACAGACACTCCCCGCAGTGAAAGGGTACATACTAATGAGATCAGTCTTCCCCCTACCTGCTCCCCAGAGCCTCCCAGTGGTGCGGTGGGATGAATGGGAGACTGGCGCAAAGGCACTGAAGGAGAACTCCGATGGCACCACTCACTCTCTGTCGCTTCCTTGTTAATACGTGCTGTGCACCCAGGGCCCATTACTCTGCCTCCCTTTGCCCCACATGGGCACTTCTCTGGTAGATGCTGATAACACCTACCGTGGCCTTCCCCCATTTCCATGCCTGAGTCCCAGCTCAAGGGAGACTCTTCTTGCTGCTGGCAGCAAGGACCAGAGCACCTCCAGCTGTCTCTCAGTGGGATGTTCCAAACAGGCCCCCGCACCTCTGCAAGTTTCCTTATGGGGTTGTAGAACAGGTGAAGGTGTTCCTAGTATGGAGCTGGAGCCAGGAAGGGCACTACCAGTGGTAGTTTCTCTTCCAGCGACATAAGGAGCAATGCCATGTATGAGCTGTTTTACTTTCAGAACTAATGCCACCCAGTGCACTTTCCATAAGGGCTTTGCCACATGTAGTGTTTCGTTGTTGCCACAGGTTAAGCAGACGGAGAACTCTCCCCAGTCCCCAGTGCTGTCTCGCTGTCACCGGCTTCAGAATGGGACACGGACTGGGAGGGAGATGGGGTTCTGGTTGCTTTCAAGGTGTGGGATCCATGACCCCTCTGCTCATTCAGGCTCTGGGAAGTGTAAGGGGGCAGTCCTCTCCGAGTGGCCCATGCAGTTGACCAGAGAGCACACATGGGCATGCCCTCTGCATGTGATTGGTTCATGTACCGCTGTCTTCAGTGTGTGTGTGTGTGTGTGAGTGAGGCAGGGGGCCTCTCCCAGCCTTTTGCAGTAGACCATCACATCCTGGGGTTGAACATGGGAACGCTTGCATATGGAATCTGAGCTGTTCTGCCAGGCTAGTACTTCTGCGTTGTCTTGTGTATCTGACTGGGTCCTCAGGTTGGGGGATGACAAATGGCCCCTTGTGTCTCTCTCTCCTGCTAAGGCTGAGGGACTGCTTCTCCATGGAACTTGTCTGTGGCTTCAAGTCCAGGGAGTACTTCCTGTCTGCCTCTAAAGTGACTGCCCCTGGCCAGGAAATCAACACATGAATAGGGCTATGTCTTTCCCAGCCCTGTGTCCTCTGCAGTGAGCTACTTGAGGCTGCTCTGGTGTGAGCATCATTGTAGCTTCCCCTCCTGCCCATCCAGGTTCTTTCTTTGCACTGTCTGCAGAAGGCTTCCTGACCTTCAGTTGGATCTCCAAACTTTGTCCCAGAAAGGTCTGTGGAGCTCTGTATAGGTTCCCACCCAGGTAGCTATTAGGGTGTCATGTTACGTTCCCTGTTCATCCACTGCTTCGTGTCGTGGCGTCATAAGACTGCTTGAGCCCTAGATTCTTGCCATCTGCATGGCAGTAGCTCACGCACCAGAGGGTGCTGTGGTAGCATAGTGTGTGGCTGGTGTGTGTTGCTTCGGGGGTGGTGTCTCCCCGTTGCTCTCAGCCAGCCACAGCATCTCCTATGGCTGGCTGACCTGGCAGGGTTACTGCCATGCAGGCCCATCATTGGTGAGGTGGTCTTCACAGATCCTAGGGATCTGATCTGTTCTTTGTTTTTCAGAGCAGTATGTTTTGCTTTCCTTGTTTCTGTTGGGTGAATGCAGGAAATGAACTCGGGTGCGCGATGTTATGATAATATATACAGCCTAGCAGCAGAGTCAGTCCATAAGATTACTTAACCTGAGTAATTTTACATGAGACAATACAAGAAGCTTTTTTCTCAAGCAAGTTTTTTCAAAACACAACCAAATACATGTACAAAGTTAATATACAGTGCAACATGGGAGACAACATAATAACCATCTTTGAATCTCAGCCATTCCTTTGGCTTATCTGTTAAATACTGTTTAATTTGGAACAATGTACTTCCTTCCTTCCATGTGCTGTTTTGCCCTCAGCGTGATTTATTCCTCAGCCTTTTAGTGTTTTCAAAAATAAAATGTTGCTTGTCATTGTGCAGACGGTCCTTTTCAAGACATTTGTGTCCAGAGAACAACCAGCTACAGTCCTTCAGAAAGATGAGATATGCAGCACTCTAACAGAATCAGAATGTATAACTTACACCTTGTTTCAAGAGAAGAATATGGCCTTGGTAAGCTTTTGAACCCCCAGCTGTGTTTCCAACCTGCACTACTTCAGTGGAAAGCAGTCTATGTAGCCATTTGTGGTAGTATCCAGTGAAGTGCCACTGTGAATGTAAACTACTGCCTGCTAGTGGAAATGGCTTCTGACTCCACTCGCCTTCCAGGGAAACCCATCAGACCAGGCAGCACTGTTAGCATTGTGCTAGAGGTTCGCTAGGCTAGCACAATGTAATTTCTGTCAGTAGTAGCCTCACACTGGATATCACCCTTGGTTTAGATAAATTAAAAAATATTCAGACCGGTTGCTTCCCTTCAACCTCTCTCTCTCTCTCTCTCTCTCTTTTTTTTGTTATGGTCCCTGTGGCTTGGGAGGAACTGCTCTGGAACAGGGCATGCCAGGTGGCCAGGAAGACAGTAATACTGAATTGATAATGTTTTGGGTTCTCAGCCGGGGCAGTGAACTGCTTTTCCGTTGAGTGCCACATTGCTTTGGGGCTCACATGCAAGGAGCTGCGTGCAGGCAGTGGTGGAGCCAGAACTAAATATGACTGGGGCCATGCCCTTTTCTTTCCCTCCATCACTGGGCTCTTTTCTGTCTTCCTCCACCCCTTTTCTTCCCTGCCCAGCAGGCTACCTGGGTGATACAGATCTCTCTTGCCAGAGGTCTAGATAGATTGCTTCCAGAACACTTGCTCTCTCCATTTCTAGCCCCTTCTGCTATTTTTCCCATCCTTGCCACAGGTCTGAACAGATCCCTTGCAAAGGGCTTTTCCCCATCACTTCATCTGCTTTGGCTGCCTTCCATTTCCCCTCGCATCTTCCTCTTTTCCACACACCATGAAATTAGGCTGATGACCATATGCGGGGGGGGGGGGATGCCCACTCTTTGATGCTCCAGTTGCCACATAGTCTGTGTGTGAGGGACTCGTGCAATCTCACCATCCCTTATGGCTCCGATCAGTACCAGAAAGCTTCACAGCCTCACATTACAGTGAACTGCCTCCCATGTTGATGGGTGTGTGCACAAGAGGGGAGGGCTGTCCTGCCAAGATTATGTGAACGTGCTGGATTATCTCCAATGCCCTTAACATCAGAAATACACTGGTGAGGCATGGATTAGAACTGGCTCTCTGCATAAGTTGGTGTTTTGCTGTCCTAGTTTATTACCGAGTTGAGGGGGGCGACCCTCTCTGGAGCACAGCACTTAATGCTTGCATGGCCATGTTAGATTGTTGCAGCAACAACAAAGAAGCATCTTGCAGCATAACCATTTTCTGTGTCATGAACTTTGTGGGCTACAGTCCAGCGATGCATCTGTGAAGTGGGCTTTTATCCATGAAACCCTATGATATAATTCTTTCAATAGTATTCATGACATTGAAGCTGCTGATAAGTGTTTGGTTCTGTATTTATGCTGTATTTCTTATGTGGCTTTGAAATGTATATTTTTTTATGAAGAACACACTGAATGTTTGTCCACTTTATTTTTGGTTGTGGGTAGGACCAAAACAGATCCTGTAACCCTCCCAACTGATATGAGATCCACCTGTTTAATGTGTTTGCCACCATTGTTTTCCCTCTCCACTGGTGCTTTGATACCAGTTTTTTCTTCCTGACAGTCTTCTTCATAACAGTTACATATGCAGCCTGAAGTCCATTGGCCATCGTGCTACCAATGTGCCGCTTATGCTGCATCCTCACTGAATGCAAGTTACAGCAATGCTTCAGGGATCTGCATTGCCACAGTCTGACTAGAGAACTACTTCTGCTCCTTTTCAGGGAATGCCCTCAAGCTGCCATTTTTCAACCCTGCCAGATGTTTTCATTAAAAGTAATTCATCACCTCCCCACTTTTTTGGCTCAGCCCTGTATGACACAGTTATTTGTCAGAATGCTTCTACACAGTGACACTGAGTTTGCTTCCTGTTTGACTCCCTTCTCCCAGGTGTGTTCCTTGTTAGATAGCCAACAAATTTTAAAATGCCCAAGGACTAATTAACAAGGAGCAATAATACAATTAGTACTAGGTAATTTGATGCCTTGTATCAAATAACTATTGATTAAGGTGTGCACCCTGGTGTCTACTGTCTGGGAGAAAGTCAGCAAACATAACATGCAGCTGCTGTCTTTATTGGAAGAAGATAATTGTCAAAGTGTACATAGAGAATGCATAAGAGGCTGCTTGATATTTTTAGTACAGGGAAATTAAAAAAGAACATTAAATATATTCAGTAACCTATATTGACATAGATACAAAAGATTTGCCAGATTCACCATGTGTCTTCCCGTCTGCTCCTATTAATCCTCAAAAGTGACTCACAAGTGAGCTTTTTCAAAATGGAAATCTACTTGTCAGAAAGGGTGCTTAGACCTGGGACACAGATTTTAACTAACCTCCAGCATTGTATTCGTTGTTAATTCTTGCTGTTCTCCTTTTATTTATTTCTCCTCCTACCTCTCTCGTTCTTTCTCCCCAGCATTTTCTTGCACAGCTGACTTTGCAGCAGCTATTTATTTGCATGTATCCACAAGCCGCCATACTGGGTATCTTTTCTTCCCCATCTCACCTTGGTGCATCTTGTTCCCTAACAGTAAGGAGGAGAAAATGGTGGTAGCCCCCCTAGTGGAAGAACAGTGGCATAATTAGAGTAATGAAGTCATTTGCTGTGCCATGTGGGTTTGAGTATGTGAAGGCCATTCTCTTCAGTGTAAGTCAGCAACCTCCAGTTTAACAGTGTATACATGGCAGAGGCCTGGCTCTCTGCTGAGTGTACCTGCATGAGGTTTGGGAACTCATACATATGCTATCTCTTTCATATGCTTTTTAAAAGTTGTATTTCTATGTCTGAAACAATCCAGGGATGATTAAAGGACAAAACTTGACCATTTCTGTTTCTGAGGAAGTAACAAGTACACACTTTGGATCTCTCGCTCTCAGAGACCGGTTTTATTGACACCTTTTGAATTTGTTTCCCCAGAGGGGCATAAGTAGCAGTCCGTCTTTACCTCTTACATAGGTTGGCACACATTTATCTCAAGCTTTGAAAGTTGACTACCCAGTTGATTTAGAACAAGTTGGTCTGACACCTGTGATAAAAGAGATGATCACTAAAGTCATTCAAAACCCTCTCATCAACTCAAGTGAGAAGTTCAGTCCAATTCTGCAGCCTCTGTTAGATAACATTGCTGAAATAGGGCCATAAACATCTTCAGTGCCTTTGAAGATCAACAAAGTATTTAATCACAGAGATATGGGCGAAGATACACAGTACTTTATTACAGCTGATGTTTATGGGCCAGTGCTGATTGTACCTTCTAATCAAGCTGCTTTCATTTTTATCAAAACACTTTGAGTTTAAATTAGAAACAAATTATCTCATCTGCAGCACATGCACATTCATGTCTTTAAATCTGCATGTAAATGTTCTGAATAATTGTGATCTTAATTGTTTTCCTCTGCCCTTGAAAGGCTGAGACATGGGAGGAGATCCAGTGTGCTTGGCAGAGGGACTATGTAGAGAAGATGATAAAGAGCAATGAAACCAGCATTGTTAAGTGCATGGGTTAATCTACTTTTGAGGGGGCTCCAACTTTAGAGCATAGGGGTTGGGAGGTGTAGCAATATTTGGAAATCCCCACTGTTTTATCCAAAACATGATTTGTTCTCTCCAGGGCTTTAAAAACTGCCATGATTAATCTTGATTGAGTAACTTGCCCATTCTCATGATCAAGGCTGATATTTGATTTTTTTAAAGTATTTGAACAGCTCTTCTAAGTGATTCTCTTTTAGAAAATAATTCCTCCATTAATGTTCTTCTGCCTCCCAAGCCATTAGAACAGTAGTCTCTGCAAACACTGAAAAATATTTTATAAGCATAACACAGTTGCCCTGCTAGAGAGTAAGTGTAGCAGTCAACAGCTGAGGCAGCAGATTGATTCAGAGGAGGCAGGACCTCTTCAAGCATTTGATTATCCATAGTCAAGTATAGGAAGCTCCGAGAAGAACAGGATGAAAATATTGCAGAATGAAGTTATGGTTTGTAAATTACACTATAAAAATATCATCTAGGCCTGCAAGAAAAGGACAGAAATCATGGTCAACATTATTATTTTTCTTTCTGGTTCTTTGATAAGTAGTCTTCTGATTTATTTCCATGGTGCTTTAGTGCCCAAGTGTGTTTGCAGTTGTTTCCTTGTTGCAAATAGATACTAAGTTCCCTTTCAGGAGGAACAGGATTGAACAGAGTGTCCCTTTCTGACATTGGACATTCTACATCACACGTGGTAGTTGCAGAACCTAAACAGGAATCATGGCAGCTGCTGTACTGAATTTTTGTTGTAAGTTCACTGTCAGAGGCTTCAAGGAGTTAGCTAGTGAGGAGCCTCCTGCAAGGAACCTTCTGCTCTCTGGGGATGCAGGCAGTTCAAACTGAAAAACAAACAGTGTAGGCTGGATTCTGAGAATCAGTTAAGGATTCTCACGTACACTGTGATGTTAAAAAAGTAGATTCTGGCTGTAAGGCACTACCTCTTTCTAAAAGATGAAATGTCCCACAATCATGACAATTTCATTAGATTTAACACAAGTTTTAATGGATGTAAGCTACACTTAGACCCTTCTTGTAATTGTGCAGTACTCTGTTAATGAACTTCTCAAGTGCAAGCCACTAATTTTCAGTTTTTGCTCATGTGTTCAGTTGCTACTCTAACCAAAAAAACCCCTGCAATTGGGAAGCACTTCTCTCCTCTCTTGTTGCCACTGTGAGAATGGCACACATTGTAATTCCCAAAGAGGATGTGATTCCTGCTCCTCCAGAAGTATTGTTTGTTCATGTAAAAATGCATGCAAAGATTTCAAAGAATTCTTGAGTGTGGTGACAGATCTTTTTACTATGGTAGCACCAGAGTGAAAATGAGCTTAAAGATGGTATTTAACACACAGCACCACTAACTAAAATTGGCCTCTTCTGATTAATAAGCTTAAGGTTTACTCAATCAATTTCAACTAATTAAATTGATTGAAACTTGAATGGAAGAACTCTCTGGCCATCAGGCACAGGGCGTAAGGATGTTGGGTTGCATGTATGCATATGAGTTGTATCTAATGGCATGCAGCAAAGGGCTGTAGCTCAAATTCTGCTTGGAAAGGCTTGAAAATACTGTTCTCCGAATATAGCTGCAGTGGATGGAAGAACTACCCCATTAGTCCTTTCCTTCCAAAATACCAGTTTATGTCCAATTAAGAAATGTTAAGGTCCCTCATAAAGCAATCCCTATTTGGGCATATGAGTCAAACCATTGCTGTTGTGCAATTCTCCACCTGCCCACATACACACCTGGCTTGTGGATCAGCATTTTGGCCCCTGATCTGTTTAGTTCTCAAGGCACTTGATTCCAATGTTGTCTGTCAGCATTACGGTGCGTTAACTAATACAGAGAAGCATTCATAATAATATGCTCACAGCAGTCAGCCCTAACTAAGTCTGGCTGCTGTGTTTTGGACCATCAGTAGTTTTTGGGTAGTCCTCAAGGACAGCCCCATTTACACCTGAGGCACCCCAGTTATGGGCAGGAGGCCTGGTGCAGGAGAGTAAACTGGTACTGGCTGCCACTACCAAGAATAAAATAAGTCTTCCAGTTGTTTCTAGTTTTTCCAGTCTCCAAGTGCTTTTGGTCCCTAGGAATAACTGGCCAAGGATCCCTCTGCATCTCTTGTGTTGGGAAACAAGAGTTTCTTTCAGTTTCTTTCATTGCTCCTTAGGGGAGCATAGCTAGGCTACAAGCTTCACTCAGCAAGTTGAATGCAACTTGGTTAAATGAACATTAGTATGACTGATCTACTAATGATCTAGTGCATCTCTTTGTGAGCTTTCTCTTTTCAAACACACAGAATAGGCTGTGGTGTAAACAGGCTAGAAGATTTATCAGGGATTCAGAATGGGGGAAACAGGTTGATCAGATTTGGAGCACAAAGCAATAAGTGGTTTGAAGTGGCAATTCAGTGGCAAATTACAAAATAGAAAATACAGCCCAGCTAGCACAGCCCTGAAGTCAGCTGCCTTCCTGGTTCTTTGAAGACTGCCATGGCAAGGCTCTCCTGGTGACTCTGTCAGGACTTCCTTCTCCTTCAGGGAAACCTATACACTAGGAGCACCTGTACTGGAGAAAACCTTGGAGCCATCTCCTTTGGTGCCTGTGTCAAGCTACAGTACTTCCTGTGAGAGTTTCTCTTAGCACAGTAGAAAGATCTACCCATTTCATTTCCCAGTGCAGTATATCTATTTGCCTGCTGTCTTTTGTCTGGTCAGCTCATCCCCACCTCTGAGCTGGATTCTGAAGACTCCTGGTTGTTTAGGTACCTGGTCAGTTCACTAGTCAGATAGGTTTAATTTGGCCTTGAGATGACCCCAGCCAGGGCACCTCCATTGCAGTGCCAGCAATCTTGATGATCAAAACTTTAGCAGAAAACTACCAACTGATGGCATAAGGGAGGTTTTTTTTCTCTTGGACCTGAGTAAGATGGAGTTGGTATGGTCTTGCTGAGTGGGCCACTCCAGGCTGACCATAACAACACAGCATGTATCCAGGATGTTACTACATCCCAGTTTCTTGAGGCCAGGTCACCTCTTTCCATGAAGGGAGCACTCAGCTGAATCTGGTAAAGGCAAGTAACTCAAAGGTGCTATTTGAGCTTCTCACAGCAGCATTGGATTAACCAGCACCTTCTGAGCTGGTTGTAACAGGGAAGGAGGCAAATACCGCACCCCAGTTTGGCAATCTATTCATCAACAGCCCTAGTCTTTTATCTGGGCAGATTTTCACGTTTATTAGCAAACTTTGAGACTATTATTGAATCCAGATAGCTATTGAGGATGCCCACAGCTTCATCATAATGTAAAAATGAAAGAAAGCTAAGTTCAGCCGGAGCCCCTTTAGAGGAAGGGTGAAATAAAAATGTGGTAGTGATTTCATCTTCTGTCAGGAGCATGGTTCCACAGCAGCATCTAGAGGCAGGAATGGAGAAATCCAGTTATCACCCCTTGTTGAGGCCAGTGCAATGCTAACCTTGCTGGTGCAACAGTCAGAAACTCACTTCTGTTGTTAGTTGTTTGTGGAGAAGGGATCATGTTTTCCAATGTCGCTAATGCCTTCCTTTTCTCCCACTCTGCAACATTAGTCCTGAGCATGGAACAGGATTGTATAAGCAGGCAGGCAATGAATTTTACCTGGAACATGTTAGTTGCAGCCTCTGGGCTAGAGCTTTCAGTGGGGTCTGTGTTAAGTATATTAGTCATCTATTCATCCTTAGCTGTTGTAGAAAGCAAAGGGTTGGATGAAAAGCCTATTCTGAGAAGCGATCTCCTAGTCACGATGGTAGCAGAAAGGTCTTGGGATACCTTCCCCCTTTTATCATTGTGAGATGAATGATATAGTTTGTTGCTTTTGTTATTATTCTATTGCATTTTATATCCTATCTTTTTCCTCTTGTGAGAAACCAAAATGGTTTACATAGCTCCTTTTCATCCTCACAACAGCAGTCCTGTGAGGTGGAGATTGAGATTTAGGCTGTGAGTGACTCTTAGCCTAAAAGTCACTCGCTATGTTTCATAGCTGAGTGAGGACTAGAGCCTTGTATCTCCCAACACTCTAACCACTTCATCTTCTAAAGACCATCTTGTGTATATTGCCGTTGCCGCCTGTTATGATTGGTTTACAATAGTTGAATCTATTTTTGTGGGATTTTAATGTTTTGGTAATATATTTGCCTTGAGGGTACAGTTTGGTCAGTCTTTGACATTTCATCTACCTTTTGATGAGATGCTATTTTTACATCCTATTATGTACTTTTTAACTACAGTTAATCTAAAGCAAATGTATTGATACAGTATTATGTTACTTTTCTAGGAGAATTCAGTCGATCCCATTGTGCACAAATCTATTTCTGAATCAAGTGAAAATATAAAGCAAAATACCTCATGCACAGATTCTTCATCTTCGGTAATGATGTTATATTATAATGCATATGTATGCAATAGATGTTACAAGCATCTACACTGCTCAGTGTCTTCACCCATTAGCCTTTCTGCATGTCTCTGTTATCTGAGGAATTCAAAGAATGCACTCCCCACAACATTTTGCCTCCCACGGTATAACTTTTTAACATGAATGTTACAGCAAACTCTTGTTCTTTTATCTTTGTGCCTAGAAGCATGCATTTTAGCAAAGTACACTCAGCCCAAGCACAGGAATTTAAGCCTCTGTTTTATGAAATCTTGAAATTTCTTTTACTTGTCTGTTTTTTATAATAGGAGCAGGTTTGCTTCAATAAAGTACCAGAAATATACTGACCTTAGACATTTAAAAATGTTCACTTTTTGAGCTCTTAATATTAATACATACATTTTAATTTTATCATGGTTTTGATTTTGCTTTAATTTTAGCTGGTCCTAGATTTCTTCCTTTATATACTTGACATTTATAACATAATTTCCCACAGGAAGTTTGCACATCAGCCTTTTTTGGCAGCTAATTTTGTTGATACAGATGAAATTTAAAGTGGAAGGTATCACAATGTGTAAGAGGTTTGTTTAGTTATTTAGTGAAATATCTGTGATTTAAATTTGTTCATCACAACTATTATCAAATGCTTGATGCAGTACATCAAGACTGCATTTGAAATATCTTTTTGCCGTTTGTCCTGAGGAAAATGATGCCTCCAGTGTTTAAGTACTGCTGTATTTTTATAGTTCTTGGACGTGCTGCATTCTTTACTCATTCCTCATCAGCGGGCTTAAACCCACAATATATTGCCATACAGTCATTTGGGCAGCTAAATTTGAGATAGTATTGATGCTGACACACACAAAGATCAGCATGAGTTGTTACTGGATGCTTTGCATGTCATAGTGAGCATTCACAGATCAAACACCACAGGCAGAGCTTTTGGTTGTGATAGCTCAAAACACAATGCTTTTCAATGGGAAATTCTCACATTTAGCTGTGAGTCATCAAATGCTGAGACTTAAGCGGTGTACATGTGTGTTCCCTCTGTTCCTACACACCCAGCCTTTTGGAGATCTTTGAATAAGCATTGGGCTGCACAGATTATCACTCGGACAGTAGGAAAGGTAATGTGTGCAATATCAGAACACATCTGATCTTCATTCGTTTCTGTTTATACCATATTTCTTCTTTCAAAGATGAAGAGCAGTAGCAGACAGCATTTACTTGGTGATGTCCAAAGCCATCAAAGCTCTATTAAATTGGCCTCATGGAATGAGCCTTCCCTCAGTGCTGAGGATGAAGATCTCTTTGCTGATTGCCAATCACAGGTAATTGTTTATAAATAATCTGTAACAGAAGCATTTTAAAAATGGTAAATGAAAAGGCCCTGAATATATTGTATTTTGCCTTTTCAGGTATTATAACTAGGCTCTTAAAACACCATTACATGTAAGAGTGTTTTGGCTTGAGCAACATTTGAGCAGCCATTTCTGTATGAGATACTGGGGGAAAGCCTGCACTATAACACATACTTTACTCCCTAGCCTAACATCCTTCACATGGTTATTAGGCAGATAAAATGGAACACACCCTGCTCTTTGGAGGAAGTGTAGTAAATTGTTGTATCACTAAAATCTCATACTCAGCACATTCCTGAGCGCACAGCTAGGGTTGATTGAGCACAAACCTCCTTAAAGAGCTTCAGGTAAAGGTGGTCAGTGTACAGCATGGTACAATATAGGGCTCCCATACTATTCCAGGTGATGAGCAATTGGCAGTGTGATATTGTGGATGAAGGACAAGTAGCTGCTGGGATAATGTGGTAGACTAAATCTGGATTCATAGCCCCTCTCTGCCATGTAGCTTCCTCAATGACCTTGGACCAATCAGTGTCTTTTGGTGACACATCCTCCACTCCAAAAGCCAGGCTGGTAGAAACCCAACCGGTTGATAGGTGAGTCAACAATGGTGTGTGATAATGAAATAATGTATTTTATTCTTTTCTTAGATCTTAAGTCATCCTTCAAAAAGGAAGTTACCAGAGTGGTTTGGAACCTCAGAGAGAACTGTTACTCACAATAATACTTCGAAGAAAGCCAAGGGAGGTGGAAGCAAAGGTCTTTTTGGCTGAATTCAAAGTTATAATGAAATTACTTTTATATATAGCACTAGGATTTAAGCTTTATAGCTAATTCATACATTTCATTCAGTTTGATCCTTTTTCAAAATAACTAATGTTGAAGAAGAAACCTGTTCACTTATTTCCACATAAACCATGGCTAGATATAGGTGTAAATGAAGCCCTATCATTCTTGAATTGATTCATAAACAGGATATATCAGACCTCAAAGCTTGAGCTCCAAGAAAACTAGGAAAAAAGAAAAATAAGCATTTCAAAACATGATCTGACATAATCCATTATTTTGCTAAGTGCTCTGAATATTGGTATATTGAATAACTTCTGTTTAAATCTGATAGCCTACAGAAAAGGAAGAGTGCTGCCTGAAGAACAACCGAAAGCCCTGGCCTTTGAATGTATTACTTCAGCTTTCCTCAGCTGCCCTGCTGGTATTAGCTGAGTTGCAGCTGCATGAAGTAGGCAATCCAATGTTCTTGTGTTATGTTTATAATCTTTATATATTACTCCACAGCTGGATATTGTGATGCACAACTAAATTGTATTATTGCTATTGTTAACATGATTTATTTTCTTTAATTTCAACTATTTCTGGCACCTTATCAGAAATAAAATATGTTTATAATTAGAAGTTGGGGTTCATTTCTGTGGTGTTAATACCATGCTTCAGTTTACAAGGAGAGATAAATTAGGATTGCCTCCTTAACCACTGAGGATCCTAGGATAGTTTCAGTTCCTGGATAACCGTTTGGAACTCTCCAACTCTGGAGGCAGAAATCAGAGTGCTAACCCCCACTTACAACCTATGTGGAGAGAACCAGGATGGTTGCTCTCCAAGGTCAGGAAAGTGACCCTTTTTAAAAAAACATTTTGTTTTGTTAAACTGTCCCGAGACTTCAGTAATGGGACAGTCTACAAAAGTGTTAAATGAGGAAAAGATATTCTGGTGAGCAGTGAGGGAAGGACACCAAGATACAAATTATCGTGAGATGCCTCCCCCGCCCCTCCCCCCAAAAGGTTAGGCTTCTTTCATTCTTTTGTGAAAAGCAAAATGCCTGCCCGGTAAAAACAGGGCAGCATAGATCACTTGTGCCCCCCTTCATACAGTGTGCTTGTAAGCTTCTGAATTTGAGGGTTTACTATAATCACTACAGGATTATTCCTGCAGCCAATTTTTAAAATGCATAAATTTGTAAAATTCAATTAATTTTTTCTGGAATGAGAGTTAAGCTAGGGGAAAGGTTCTGGACGATCTTCAAGACTGTTTATGCAGAGGTCAGATATGCTGCTACACATACATTTAAGAGACAAATAGAAACAGTGCTAGTGAAAGATGAGGTGGGAGGGTATGCACCACCAGCCATCAGAACTTTTGATTAGGGAAGAAGGCTCAGAGCAAGAGATGGGAGAAAGCAACTGCTGCCCCAGGAAGCCTTGCTCCCCACTCTTGTGGCATTTGCCATAGAAGATGAGCAGGAGTTGTGTGACAGCAATGCCAAAAGATAGCAGGTTCCAGAGTACTTCTTAATAGGCTTGAAAGGGGGATTCAGCCTACTTCATGGGAGCACTGGCCCTGCACAGAAAGAAGGAACAAGAAAGAGACGTGGCTGGTTTCAGCCCTCCTATGATTCTGGGTTAGGACCTAGCAAAGAACTCTGCAGCTTTGTTCCCCTTAGAGGTGTCCTTCACAATCAGCCCAAAACTCAACTCTAGGCCATGAAAGAGGAGTCCAGTTGACTGACTCAGCCTGGGACCTAGGCTGAGCAACAGCTGTTGTTGCTTCTGCAAATTTGAGGGTGTGCAAGCCCTCCAGGAAGCATTCACAAATGCATTTAGATTCAGTTTCCCATATAATGCTGCCAACCAGAAATTCCTTCCTTGATCTTCTAAGCTGCAAGATGAAAGCAGAGTCAGGCAAGTGATTAGTGATTCATAGACCTCTTTGGTCCACTGCTACCCTGATTCCCACACCACCTATAAGAAGATAATATTTTTACAGAAGATCAGACACAAGCTTTCGTCGTACATTAGTCACCATAATATTGATGACAATAAAAAGGCACACAGAACAAAGACGGATTGCATTTGTTAAAAGACCCACAAACGCCTATGATGCCTGTACTTTTTACCCACATACATGGCACCAAACAGTAAGAAAACACATCGGTGTATTTACGCGGGTCGTTTTAGTTTCCCCTTACAAAGGGGCCAGGTAATCAAGACACGTGGTAAAAGATAACCTGAAAAGCGTATGATGCTACTAGTTTGATGAACCTTCATGGTGGACTCTTGGTGGGGTGCACATATGCCACCCACCGAGTACACAAAGCACTACAAGCGAGCCTTGCACAGCTTCCTCTATCCGCTAGTCGTGGGAATGCTTCGCTCCGCCCATGAGAAAGCAACTCTTCTCTGTTGCCGTAGTAACTGGAGCTGAACTTCCGGGCTTATATTGTGTGACGCAAAATTGCGTCGCCGAACGACGGGAAGGATGGGAAATGTGGTGGAAGTCCTGCGGTAGGAACCTGAGCCAATAGGGAGCCAATAGGGAGGCAGGAGCCTCAAGGCTCCGTTGGTTGCCCCCCCACCCCTCTAGCCCTTGTCGCTGGGGGAGCCTCGTGCGCGAGGTGAGTTCGTGCGCGCGCGCGCGCGCGGCCCCCGGACGGGATTGGCGGGAGTCGGTGTCCTGTGGGGAGGGGAGGCGAGGGGAGGGAGCGAGGGGAGGGAGAGCAGCGGCACCATCGCCGCGCAGCACCTGCTGCTGTGGCGGCGGCTCCGGCGGCGCCTGCCTGGCTGAACGTGAAGTCCCGAAGTTCGGCCATCTCGGGAGCTCTGGGCGGTCGGCAGCCCCTCAGACCGGGCGCAGTCCGCAGGGGAGCCGCTCGTCTCACAGCCTCAGGCGTTCCAGACATGTCAACCAGGAAGCGTCGGTTTCGTGTCCTAGGCACGGTTGGGCTGGTACCGGTGGGGGTGGTGATGTCTCCACAGCAGGCTTGGAACTGCAGGCTGTAGTTTCCTGAGGGGAGATCAGGCGACAACAAAGAAGGATCTCTAACTGAGAAAGGTCAGCAGCTTCACCACACTACAGTTCCCAGGATTCACTTGTATGTGGGGGTGCGGGGGTGGGAGCCCTGATAGTTAAAGTGGAATAGAACTGCTGGAAGTTTGTGTGGATTTGTTTGAAGGAAAACTCTCCTTTCGGCTTATGAAACGGTCCGCTCTCCCCAATCCTCATAAGAATCATGCCCTGTTCCCTTTCTGGGAGCACTAGCTCACACTCAGAGGTTACTCTCTACCTAATAATGATGTTTGGCATTCATACCACACTTTAGATTATTTAGACCTAGCCCTAGTATAAGCATTGTTCCCACTCTCCAGGGAGACTTTAAAAAGTGTAACTCTGTGGTAACAGCCTCACCAAGGTACAATTTTGAGAATTGTTTGAAGGAAGCCTTACAATATAAGCCAGTCATAGTTTTATTCAAGCTTTTAGTGTAAGAATGCCCTTGAAGCTTTCAAAGCTGTTCACAAATTCAGTACTCTATACTGCCCATAACTATTATGACAGCCAGTGTGAGATACTGATTAAAGTATTGGACTGGGACTCAGGAGAGCTGGGCTTTTATTCCCCATGCTGTCATTGGGTAACTTTGGGCAGATGACTTGACTCTTGGCCTAAGCCCCCTGATAGGGTTTTTGGCAAAGATAAAATGGAGAGCGAGGTTATGTAACCCACTTTGATTTTCTTCCAAGGAGAAATACAAGATTGTATCCCATATTGCTAAGGCTGAGAGAATGCTAATATGCAAGGTTATCACTACATCAAGTGTAGCAATAATGCCAACCTGTGCATATATTTCAGTATTTTTCATTCACCTGCTCATCATACCTACCTTGCTTGTGGCGTTTCCTGTGTTTGCCTGTGTAACCTGAAATGCTGATTCTGCTATTATCTTATCTGATAATTCATCTTGGGATGACAGAGTCAATGTTGCTGTTCTTTTAACTCTTTCATTTTTAATTTTCCTTTTGAATGCTGTATAAAAGGCAGAGGCTAAAACACGTTAACAGTTGCTATTCTTGAATAAATAGTCTTGGGCAGATCCTTGTTTTCAGGTGCAGTTTTTAGGCTTGGGAGCATAGACGTATTATTTTAAAATGTATTATTTTACTATTTTAAAATGTAGGACCCTGCTAATCAAGAAAACTGCTGTATTGTGGTGGCTAAGAATGCGATCTACGTCCCAGTTGCTAAATTACTTTAAAACTTATATTTTAGTATAAAATGTAAACAAAAGAAACAAAATATTACATAGATTTGAATATGTCAATTGGCAAATCTTGTTGTGAACTCAAAGATGCTATCTTTTGGTCTCTCAACTGCAAGTCAGACATAGAGTTGATCTATCTTGCAGCATTGTTTTAAGGCAACCTTTCCCAACCTAGCAACCTGTAGATGGCCATGCTGGCTGGGGATCATGGGAGTTACAATACAACACATCTAGTGAGCAAAAGTTTGGGGGATGCTATTGTAAGTTATACTGAGACACTGGTTCACACTTAATGATAAACAATGATTTAACATGTATATACAAGCCCACTCTTTCTGCATATGTGATTGAGAGGAGAAAATCAGAAAGTTTTGATTTTGTTTTCAAGTAACAATGTTACTTGGTTAGTGTTACCTGAAGTTAGTGGTCAGTGCTACATATAGTTTACAGAAATAAGCTTACATCATTTTCTACAATTTGAAGTGGGTTTGTCTCCATAGTTAACATGAAACATGTGCTGTCTTGAGTTTTTTACATAACAAGGAACCAAAGTTAGTTGAAAATGAAAGTGACAGTTTGATCTTCTAACATCTGTGATGAGAGGAGAGGGGAACTAGCAAGCCTGAAGCTCACTCATGCTCATTCCTGTGTAGAGATAACATACTGTTTGGTACAGCCTTCCCCAGCGTAGTGCTTCTCCAGATGTTTTTGACTACAACTCCAGCATTCATGATCATTGGCCACACTAGGGTTGATGGGAGTCCTAAAGGTTAGGAGAGGCTAGTTAGATACCTCATTTTTTATTTGAAGTGAGCTTCAGTTTCTTCTGCCCAACTGCTTTTATAATCAGAATGTGTTTCCCAATGCTTGGTTGAATTCTTTATTTGGTCCATAAGAACGTCATAATGCAATTGTTTTGCTACTACTTTAGGAGTGCCTGCAGCAGCATTTAGGCTGTATTTTTATGTGTTTGCTTCTAAACATCCTTTTTCTTAGAACCCCTTCAGTGTTCTCCAGATATAATGGAAGATGCTCTAGAAATAGTTGAAGCTTTACAACATTAACCATTAATTGGTGTAACTTGAAGTAGTTAATTCTTGGAAATAACATCCTCCAAATTCCTGTGTTCAGAGCACAGTTCTTGTGCTGGTGTCTGACTGCAGCATTCTGTAATATGAATTCCAACTGTAAGCTGTTCATACAATCAAATATATATTTTGAAGTTTGCTTTGATAGCTAGACTTTCAAGTGTTTGAGATCTACTGATACATATTTTAAGCATCCGCCCATCTCTCCTGCCCCTGCTGTCTGATCATAAAAAGGAAACTAGAGATAATAACAGATAATAAAGATGTGTAGTTCTAGTTGAAAGATCTTGAGATTTACCTAAGGTACTGTACCTCATACCTCTGTTGTAGATACAGCCCTCGTGACTATCCATACTTTGGAAATGAAACAAACTATTCTGTTTAGAGACTCTTAAGAGTAATAAGGTTGTATTAAGTTATATTTTGGCCTGTGACATTTTTTTATTCAACAGAATTATGGATCCAAACTTGCTAAGAGAAAGAGAACTTTTCAAGAAACGGGCACTCTGTACTCCTGCTGTAGAAAAACGTCCAGCTGCCTCTTCTGAGTCCTCATCTTCTAAAAAAAAGAAAGCAAAAGTAGAGCAAAGTGGATCATCAAGTTCAAAACAAAATGCAGGTTTGTGAAGAATTTTTTTTAAAGTTTGCTTGTTTGTTTCTTGTTCCTCTTATGTCTAAGCTTTCCAAAGTACAGCTTTTAATTAGCTTTGTATGTGACTTCATAATGACCTACTGTGTTTCCACCTGTGGGATAAATAGCAGCTCCAGCAGTGGAGGGAGGGGCAGTTTAGACAGTTTGCATGAGGGAAACAATTGTTTCCCTTTTGGAGCACAATTTACCTCATCTAATCCAAGGAGATGAGCCTGCCTTTAACTAAAAATAAAACCAGCAGAAGATTCAGTGATGGATTTTGGGCTTCCATGGGAGGTGATAGAGGCCCTATCGGTGATGGTGTTCAAAGATAGGCTAGACATGCACATGGTGAGCATGTTGTGAGCAGAGCTGGCTGGAGCTGGGGGTCAGACTAAACGGCCCGGGAGGCCCCTTCTGGCTCGCTCTGTTTCTCTGTTTCTATTTTCTGTGTGCTACTTTGGCTATATGAATGTCATCCTAAAATCATTTTTTTAAATCTTGGATGTCTTGTGATTATATTGATAGGAGGTTCATTTCTTCAAAAGTAATACTTAAAAATTGACTTTTTGGTATTATATTTTATATCTATATTCCACCTTTCTTCCTTTTTCAAGGAACTCAAAGTGGCTTACATAATTCTATTCTTTTTTCTATTCAGCTTTTTAACAAATATATCAAAGTAAGGTACTATTTGTCTGTGTTGTAGTGTTGTAATTGTAGGCAGGTTTCTGCAAGAGTAAGCTAACATTTTCTATATTTTTCATGCAACATGGATGAATTTATTTAGGAATAAAGTGGCTCTACTTCTCTTTGTAGTGCCTGGACTTATATAAATATTTTTGAATTTGTTGTTGTTGTTAGTTATGAAGTCGTGTCTGACTCATCGCGACCCCATGGACAACATTCCTCCAGGCCTTCCTGTCCTCCACCATCCCCCAGAATCCACCCGAGCTCGCACCAACTGCTTCAGTGACTCCATCTAGCCACCTCATTCTCTGCTGTCCCCTTCTTCTTTTGCCATCTATTGTGCCCAACATTAGGCTCTTCTCCAGGGAGTCCTTCCTTCTCATTAGGTGGCCAAAGTATTTGAGTTTCATCTTCAGTATCTGGCCTTCTAAAGAGCAGTCAGGGTTGATCTCTTCTAGGACTGACTGGTTTGATCGCCTTGAGGTCCAGGGGACTCGCAGGAGTCTCCTCCAGCACCACAACTCAAAGGCCTTAATCCTTCGGCGCTCAGCCTTCCTTATGATCCAACTTTCACATTGCAACTGGGAAAACCATAGCCTTGACTATACGCACTTTCGTTGGCAGGGTGATGTCTCTGCTTTTTAGTATGCTGTCTAGATTTGCCATAGCTCTTCTCCCCAGGAGCAAGCGTCTTTTAATTTCTTGGCTGCAGTCCCCATCTGCGGTGATCGCCCAGGAAAATAAAATCTGTCACTACCTCCATTTCTTCCCCATCTATTTGTTGGGAAGTGAGAGGACCGGATGCCATGATCTTAGTTTTCTTAATGTTGAGTTTCAAGCCAACTTTTGCACTCTCCTCCTTCACCCACATCAAGAGGCTCTTTAGTTCCTCTTCACTTTCTGCCATGAGAGTGGTATCATCTGCCTATCTGAGGTTGTTGATATTTCTCCCAGCAATCTTAATTCCAACTGGTGATTCATCTAGCCCAGCCTTTCGCATGATGTGCTCTGTATATAAGTTAAATAGGCAGGGTGACAGTATAGAGCCTTGCCGAACTCCTTTCTCAATTTTGAACCAATCAGTGGTTCCGTGTCCAGTTCTCACTGTTGCTTCATGACTCACATATAGGTTTCTCAAGAGTCAAATAAGATGGTCTGGTACTCCCATCTCTTTAAGAACTTGCCACAATTTGTTGTGATCCACACAATCAAAGGCTTTAGCGTAGTCAATGAAGCAGAAGTAGATGTTTTTCTGGAACTTCCTAGCTTTCTCCATGATCCAGCGTATTTTGGCAATTTGATCTCTAGTTCCTCTCTGTCCTTGAAATCCTGCCTGTACTTCTGGTAGTTCTCGGTCCACATACTGCTGGAGCCTAGCTTGTAGGATTTTGAGCATCACTTTGCTAGCATGTGAAATGAGTGCAATGGTGCGGTAGTTTGAACATTCTTTGGCATTGCTCTTCTTTGGGATTGGAATGTAAACCAACCTTTTCCAATCCTGTGGCCACTGTTGAGTTTTCCAAATTTGCTGGCATATTGAGTGTAGCACTTTTACTGCATCGTCTTTCAGGATTTTGAATAGCTCAGCTGGAATGCTGTCACCTCCACTAGCTTTGTTGTTGCTCAGACTTCCTAAGGCCCATTTGACTTCACATTCCAGGATGTCTGGCTCGAGGTCAGTGACCACCCCATCGTGGTTATCAGGGATGTTAAGCTCTTTCTTGTATAGTTCTTCTGTATAATCTTGCCATCTCTTCTTAATCTCTTCTGCTTCTGTTAGGTCCCTGCCATTTGGTCCTTTATCATACCCATCTTTGCATGAAATGTTCCCTTCATATCATTTAAGAAGGCATTCTTATCTCTTCTAGCTATTCTTTGGAATTCTGCATTCAATTGGGTGTATCTTTCTCTTTCTCCCTTGCCTTTTGCTTCCCTTCTTTCTTCAGCTATTTGTAAAGCTTCCTCAGTCAGCCATTTTGCTTTCTTGCATTTCTTTTTCTTTGGAATGGTTTTAGTTGCTAACTCTTGTACAATGTTGTGAACCTCCATCCATAGTTCTTCAGGCACTCTGTCTATCAGATCTAATTCCTTAAATCTATTTGTCCCCTCCACTGTATATTCATAAGGATTATGATTTAGGTCATACCTGAGTGGCCTAGTGCTTTTCCCTACTTTCTTCAATATAAGCCTAAATTTTGCAATGAGAAGCTCATGATCGGAGCCACAGTCAGCTCCTGGTCTAGTTTTTACTGACTTCATTTTGTACTCCAAGGCCAAACTTGCCTGTTATTCCAATTATCTTTTGGCTTCCTACTTTAGCATTCCAATCCCCCATGATGATAAGGACATCATTTTTTGGAGTTAATTCTAGAAGGTGTTGTAGGCCTTCATAGAATTGGTCAACTTCAGCCTCTTCAGCACCAGTGGTTGGGGCATAGATTTGGACTAATGTGATGTTGAATGGTTTGCCTTGGATTCGAACTGAGATTATTCTGTCATTTTGGAGATTGTATCCCAGTACTGCTTTTCCTACTCTTTTATTGACTATGAAGGCTACTCCATTTCTTCTGAGGGATTCTTGCCCACAGTAGTATACCTGATGGTCATCTGAATTAAATTCATCCATTCCTGACCATTTTAGTTCACTGATTCTCAGGATGTCGATGTTCAATCTTGTCATCTCATGTTTGACCATGTCCAGCTTACCTTCATTCATAGATCTTACATTCCAGATTCCTATGCAGTATTGTTCTTTACAGCATTGGACTTTCCTTTCATCACCAGATACATCAGCAACTGAGTGTCCTTTCGGCTTTGATCCAGTCGCTTCACTCTTTCTGGCACTACTAGTACAAGCACTCTGCTCTTCCCCAGTAGCACATTGGACACCTTGCAACCTGAGGGGCTCATCTTCCGGCGTCATATCTCTTTGCCTTTTGGTACTGTCCATGGGGTTTTCATGGCCAGGGTACTGGAGTGGGTTGCCATTTCCTTCTCCAGTGGATCACGTTTTGTCAGAGCTCTCTGCTATGACCTGGGTGAATGTCAATTCTGTTAGCATAATTACTTAGGGGTTCTGCCTCTCTGGTTCTGTAGGGAAACTTCCAAGTCATACAGATCAGATTGTTGCATACTACTTCTTTTAGAAGCAAAAGTTTATTTAGTAAGAAGCTGATATCCTTTGATGGATTTTTTTTAAATTATGTCAAGTCACAGCCTAGAAATAAGAAATGTGGAATGAGCTCCTGGGTCATGCCTCTCCACTTTTCCTGGAAGCCACCTACTTCTCTTGAGATTCTTATTTTGGGAGTTGAAATATTGTTTATAGTTGATGATAGGGGCCTGTGCAAGCAAGAAAGGTACAGTGAGTCAAAGAGTCCTGCTGGCTGCTCACAGTAGCACAAAGAAATAGATTAACACTTAAGTAATAACGCATGCATAAGCATTCATTCATTCCTGTTGCATAATTACTCTTCTTCCCCACTCTCATCCCCTGCTTCTTTTTTTCAAGTCAGTGATCATATATTTTCAGTGCTGGAAGTAAGAATTATGGGTGTTATAATTCAGCCAAGTGCTTCTTGTGTAGTGTTGAGGTAAGATATGAATTTCTGTGGGTGTGGCTTTGATTAGGAGAAGACTGCTGTCCTCTTGAGAACTAAATGTTATATAGGGCTGTTGCCAAACATTGCATCTTCTGACATCACTGCTGCTCCATTTAAATGGGCAGTGATAGGAAATTCGTATAGTGATTTCAGGCCATCAGATTATGCTGGCTGTCACAGATTTGGGTGTAAAGATACGCTCTTGCACAAGGTTGTTCTCTTAGGTGGCAGGCCAAGTTGCTTGTAATGCTTAGCCTGATTCAAAAGCAAGGGCAGGAAAGAGCGTTACTTTGAATTAGCGGAGCTTCTTTCTTGTCTCTTTTAGATATAAAAAAGAAATGTTCAACTGAAAAGCAAAGTATATACTACTAGATTTTCCCTGTCCTTAACTGAGCAAACTTCTCAACCCTCCACCTAGGTAGTAGTGCAGATTTTTTTTTTTAACATAATCTCTGGAAAACACTAAAAACCCAGAAGCTGCCCAGACTCTATATATGTGAAGAGTTTGAAATACTTGAGACTTGTTCAAATAATCATCAGAATAATCTTTATATCTAATTTCTTCAAGTATGCGTACTTATTCTAAAATGCGCCATGGTTATACATTTTCTTGTTTTGGTTTCTTAGACTATCATGATGACAAAAACTTTTTTGATAACTGTTACTTAAAACAACCTTCCTGCTGCTGACTTGCTTGTACTGTTTCTGCTGCCTGAATGTATTTTTACTTTTTGCTTTGAAATGCTTTAAATCTGTTTTAATCTCTTTGCTGCCTACAAGTAGATATGCTGAAGGATGGAGTATATTTTTTAATAAATAAAACAATAGGTATATTGGTTGAATGAACAAGTTTACTCAACTCATCAATCCTACTCAACAACAGTTCATTGTGAAACAAAATGAAAATATACATTTTCACATAACAGTGTGACTCATCACTCAGTAATAAGTGTTTTGTGAACTGTTCAGATTTCTATTCACCAGCGAACAAAAAAACAGCGCTAATAATAATATTTAAGGCTAAGCAGGATCTGATTTGCTTGGTCCTAAGATGCAAGAGGCTTCATTATAAAGTTGAACATCTATTTTGATGCAGGTGCTAGTGATCAGTCCACCACTACACCACTTCAGTTTCACGTTTCCTGAAGCTGTCCATCATAGATCTAACAGGATTGGGTTCATTCTCTAAGTCTTTCATGGTTTTATTTTTCACGCAGCAACAGCAGTCAAGCAGCTCATATAAGAAAGCTAGCACTACTAAACATATTACAGTAAATATAAATATGACTAGAATGACAAAGCAGGCAGTGTTCCAGTTATCATGGAAAGGGTAAATTTTCTGCACTTGAAAACCAAGGTACTGGTAAAGGGATGCAGTTTCATTCCAGCGACTAGTGTTGAAGGTTGCCATATTTCCAGACTCCTCTGGGCTCTTCAGGAGCTCTGCATGTTGAAATAAACAAATAGAAAAATATAGTTGGCAATTTTCCTTTGTTTTGAGAATTTTCTGCAATTTTTCCTTCCAGAACAAAATAAAATTGAAATATTTTTAGTTGGTTGATTGCAGGTACTTTTTCCTATAAGAAGCAACATCTAGTCATGTTGAGCTATGGCTGCATTCCTTATAGATTCTGTTTTATTTCTAATAAAGCAACGTTTTGGATCATAACTCTTGCTATACAGTGTTTCTTCTTACTGTACTGCAAGCATGTGCTGTCAGTTTTGGACTGAATGTCTGAGTAGTCCAATACTTTCAAAATAATGGCAGTGTATTTGTAAACCATGATCTTTATTGGAACAAAAAAAGTCATCTGCAGGTTCACTGCTTATGCTAATAGCAAAAACAAGTTAGTTACAATGGAACAATGAAATTAGCTTTCTAAATAATTGCAATGAAGTGTTAATAACTTTTTTAAATGCTAAGTAAGGTTTCTATAAATAGGAACCCTTCAGTGAAAAGTTTCTATTTGGCCTTCTTTTCTAGAATATTATACTCATCCTAAAGCAGCCTTATAGTCTCCAAGCAGCCCCCTGATGTTGATTGTGCAGCAACATGCTTCTCCTGTCTGCTGCCAAAATAGCATCCCCATGATGCCCTGCTCACCACTTTCCTGCCATCAGTCAAGTTCAATAGGAGAGGAAGAGACTACAGCCTCCTCCTGCCCCTGGTGACACTGAAGCAGCCGACATTGCTGCTTCTTCACCAGTAATGGTGACATGAGAGTAGTGATGCCAGCCAGGGTCACTGAGAAGAGGAAGCTGCAACTAAGACCAGGCCACTTCCAGGTATTCCTGACCATTTGCTTCAGGGCCCAGAGATTCTGCATCCTACTCTCTGCAGAATGAGTGGGTCATCTTTGCAGTCCATGGTTACTCCAGAGATGTGATTAGTAACATCTTCTGGGCATCAGGACACCACTTGTGCAACTGAATCTTCAACATTACCTGACAATTTTTCCAGCTGGATGATGACTTAGATTCAGGAAGGCCCTCCTTTGAGAATCACAACTATCTGAGACTTCCTTCAGGGTTGTTTGGCAGCTGATCTTGAACCTAATACCCTGCATCTCAGGTATCTAAAGTAATGGCCACAAACAGCAGCATGCCAGTGGATTCAAAACAAGGGACACCTGTCCCTCATGATTTGGATGGAGTTTTTTTTTTAGTTGCTGTCTTTTATGGGGAGGTTGGCATGTTGCAAATCACTGGGCTGCCCTTCAACACTATCTCTGCTGGGATTTGAAAGAGTGGTTTTGTCTTTGAGCTCAGCCCACAGCTGTGCCCTCTGCTTCATTTCTTCAGCAAGTGACTTTTAGCATTACCAGTTTGCATTCTGAAAAATAGATGTTTTGTGACCAGCCATACCCATTTTAGTAGCCATGTTCTAAATGAGCAGGCCCTCATAGTAACCACTTGTGAGAGTGCCCATGATACTCAAAATTCCAAATGTGCTTACCAATCCAAAAAGAAGGAATACATTCCCTTATAGTTTTGCTTTCCTTTGAAAGTAGCTTTCCACCAGTGGTTCATCAAGTTCCCGCCAGGGCATTGAAAATACACATAAATGGAAAGCTAATGAGTAGGATTTAAAATTGTTCTGGAAAGAACTACCATTGTCTTAAATGGCTATATGGCTATTTTAATATTTAACTAGAGGCTAATGTTGTGCTTTAACATTTCAAACTGGGGGAGATGAAGATGCAAAAAGACCCATGAGATTGATTTTGCACTGTTAATTAACTGGTATTTGGACTGATAATGTACTCTGACCTTGTCAAGTAGCACAAAATAGAAGAAAGGAGCAGAGCTTACCCAAAAGGAGCCTGCTTACCCAAAATTCCGTCTCAGGTTCTGCCAATGCCTATTTGGTGGCAGTGGACTGTAGTAGAGGAGTTTGGGCCAAAAGATCCCATTTAACCATAGGATTTGACAAATTTGCTGCTGATGACGATGACTGCATGCAGACACTCCAGATGCATTATACACTTTACTATCAGTAGAAAGCAACGTGGAGCATTATGGACAAAATACATAGCCTGAACTTGCCTGCTCCATTATTCAGAGAAATAGCTGCCTATTGAACACTTTTCTAAGAAAGGAATTCCTGAAAATCCCAATAAAATTATTGGTGACTTTTTATTATTTTATTAACTAGCCTAGAAAAGTTGAACTAGAAGTTATTTGGGGGAATTAGTACAACATGTTGAAAAAAATATTTAAAGTGGAGTTACTGTTGAGGGTATATTTTTAAAATTCGATCAGATGATGGTTGGTTGGTGGAACTGTATTATTATCAAGTAGTATTATAAAGCTCTATCTATCTATCTATCTATCTATCTATTTATAAATAAAATTTGTATGCCGTCCAATTACTAACATCTCTGGATGGCTAACAGCATAAATAAATTGACCCACTCTGGCTGCAATTAATAAAATACAATAATACAATTCAATATTAAAACTTATTAAAATATTGAGTAAAAAAAGATCTTAACCTGGCGCTGAAACGCATATAATGACGGTGCAAGGCGGATCTCTCTGGGGAGCACATTCCATAGACAGGGCGCCACCGCAGAGAAGTCCCTCCTCTGGGTACTCTGTCTCCTAATGTCTTTCACGGAGGATTCCCGGAGGAGGGCTTCTGCTGCCAATCTCAGGGGGCGGGAGGGCAAATAGGGAAAAAGGCGTTCCTTTAGGTATCCTGGTCTCAAGCCATTTAGGGCTTTATAGGTATTTACCAGCACCTTGAATTGAACCCGGACTTCGATGGGAAGCCAATGGAGCTGATAGAGGTCCACAGAGTTATAAAAGGATTAAAAAGCAATGCACTTCAATGTTTTAGTTAACACACAATATTAAGTAAAAGAGCTCAAATGCAAAATGTCTGTGTAGAGAAAAATGTCACACCTTATTTCTATAAATGGAATTACTCCTATTAGTTCAATCTTGTGGCACAAAGATTAAGGCACTATCCCATGGTGTGTTTCACTAAATCAGTGGTATCATTCTGTTAAATCAAATCACACTTGCATGTCTCTACCAAAACTACTGGTTGTGCAAGCAGCAGTGAGATGCATTCGTAGAATTTGTGTGGGCCAAGCATATTCACTAGTGAAACATGCTAGAGCCCAAAGTGGAATGAAGATGTGCTGGCAGAGTTTGTGCAAGTGGAATAACAGTCCCATTAGTGGTGTTTCTCTACGAGGATAACTTTAGTTGAGTTCTTTCTTTGCACACAATGACCCACTTAGTTTCCAACTAGTGTAAATTGTAAACAGAATTTGTGTTTTCATAGGAAATTTCATATTTATGCATTTCCCTATACAGTCAAATATAGTCAATGGCAGTTGATATTTCATTTTCATTTTTAAAAATTGCTTTCTGATTGTGTTGTTATAACAGTGACATTTTACGTCACTATGGAAATAAGTAAAAGCATATGACTTGCAAAGTAAATTATCTGGGTTACGTTGAGAGGTTTCATATGGCAACTCAGTTCTGAGTAAGATCCAGAACCTTCTGATAGATTTTGGCTGTGATCCTATGCCCACTTGTCTGAGAGAAAGCTCAGTTAAACTTAGTGGAGCTTTAGAATTGCATTGTTAATCAACCAGCACAGGTTAAATTAACAGTTCATGTTTGCTTTCAGATAAGTTCAGCTGATTTTTAGTGGAGCTTATTTCCAAGTAAGCATGTACAGGATTGCTGCCCAAGGCAATGATCACTTAACATTTGAACTGGTAGAGTCCCATTGACGTCTGTGAAGCCATGTTCATGTTAACAAGTCTGATACTGTAAGAAGTTGTTAAGGTTAGTCTAAGAGAGCAGCTTAAAGGGTTTGAAGAATACATTTTTTTCATGTGCAGTTTAGCAATCTTTTGACTTCAAAGATAAATCCTGTTAACACTCCTGCATCAAAGTCTTATTAGTTTTTACCTTGCAAAATTAGATTAATTTGTAGGTCACTTAATGCCTCAAAAGGATATTCTCAGAATATTATCTGGGTGTGTTGGGCTATTGGTAAGATGGATGTTCATCAATTCTTCATAAATGCACAGATGGTAAGATTTTCTGTCAGTACAAGGCAAGCGTCTCTGCATTTAAGCAGCATACAATCAAGCTTCATATGCAAGAAGAACTGTACACTGTTTTTATTTTTTATAATTTTATAAAGATAGGATGCTTAGATGTTCTGTTATTTTGAAATCTAGATTTCTTTCAGATAAAATACAGACAGTATCTTTTTTAAAAAAAGGTATAGACCTACCTCTTCAGAAAGGATGCTGGAACAGAGCTGATCTGCTGTTTAATACAGCCTCTGATACAGCTAAGATGGAGCCCTGCTACTATTGGCTGAAGCAGAATGCAGCTGACAACTTCCTTTATGCTCATTTGCATCAGACCCCTACCCGAAGAGGAAATCATTCATAAATCCAAAATATATAAGAAATCTGTGCAGGTCTCTCCCCAACTCCCATTTTTGTTTTTCTTTTCTAGCAGCTCATTTAACAAATATATATATAACAATGTGACCTTTTGTGTTTTGATCTCTGCATGGCATTTATTGTGTTAACACCTTCAGCTTCTTTGCTTTTTAATGGCATATCTGGTTGGGGTGAGCCACCTATAATTAATCATTGTGTTGATATGTATGTGAATAGACATGCACACACGCAGAGGGAGAGTACTTAAAGATGTAAGCACCTTTTGTCTTCCTTTTCTTTGTAAAACATTTATGGTATATGAGCCATTGGTCTGTGGTTTGTGAATTGTCCTTAGAAGATTTGTATTCCTATTTTCTACTGTTGTCTTCTGCCTCCTTTGTATAACTGCAGCAGGGAAGGAAATCAGGCAATGGTTGTATGAATTATGAAATCAGCACATTTGTGAAATTGGATTCAGATTTATTTTATTTATAATATTGTAGGCAGTGCTTGTAGCAGCTTGAAATAGCTGGCAAAAGATCAAACGTGAAGAATTGATAAAGAAGCATAAACAATATTTTGCAAAATGGGGGAAATAGCCTCTGAAAAATTCAAAATTCAGATCTCTGATGTTTTTAGTAAAATGAAGTTCTCTTTTAAAAACTAATATTTTATTGTTGAACAGTCGCTATTTTTGTTTTGGTTTTTTGTTCTTATGTAATTTTTATGTAATTTGTTATTTATAAAGATTATTTTATTTTATTTTATTGTATATATTGTGAGCCGTCCCGAGATGCCAAGGCATGTGGTAATGGCATACAAAAGTTTTAAATAAATAAATAAATTCGTTGAAAGTTTGACAAATTCGTATAAAGGTAGTTTGAAAGTCATCAGATGAAATGATCTGGGAGTACATTTTACCTTCAGTAGGGAATACACTGATGATGGGGGTTATGAATTCCAGTAAATACAAGGGTTTGTTTTATTTGAAAATAGCAAAAGTAGGCCTAGCTGAAATAAAGTAAAAACATTTTTGATTTTTAAAAAACTATTTTCTGTTCTGGTTTTCCTATTGCCTGCCAAGATATTCCCATGGAAATGAATACTCAGTTTTTTCCTTCAAAAAACAGAAGGTAAAAAGTTGTACTCCGAGATAAGCTTTTTTCAGTGGCCATTTAATTCTCTTCCCCTTTGTGTACAGTCTGTGGTAAAAGGCAGGTGAAGCAAAATGGATGCTTTATTTGGAACACAAGTGGCAACTAGCTGTTCTTTGATTAAATTAATTACTTGAATGCTTCAAGTGGCTTGTGACTTGCTTAAACAACTGCTTTTCATCAGGGAATGGCCGGGGAATGTGATTCTGTTGACTTCACTGGGAGCAGATCAGTACTTTCAACAGCCATATCCAAGGCAGGATGGGGCTGGAAGGCACCACTTTGCCACAACACTAATTATTAACTGGGGGAGGGATTTTTATGAAGGTGGTGCTAGCAGATTACTATTTGGCCTTTGCAGCAAAAAATGCAAGATCCCCTGTGCTTTTTTAATATATAGGTCATGAGTCCTCAAACTACAGCCCATGGGCCAGATCTGGCCCGCCATGCTCATTTATCGGAGAAAACAATCTCCATGTGAGTCCAAAAGCTCTGAGCTGGCGCAGGCATTCTTTGAAACTGAGCAGAGAGCCGGTGCACATGCCTAATTGTAAAAGCTCAATTGCACGTGCACTGGCTCCCCCTCCCCCACCCACTGCATGCATATACAGAGCGGGAATACAGAGTGGGAAACAGAAGAGAAGAGGGCAGGAGAGAGAGAGGGAGAGGGAGAGAGAGATGAAGACCCTAAAAAAGGATTGAAGGTAAGAAAAATAAAACTTTTAAAATCCGTTTTTAAGTGTGTGAGCCACGTCCCTGGCGGCGTGGGAGCCACACCTTTCAATGGACAAGCTGCTGCCGCCATCGAGCAGCTGTTCCCCGGCTTGGTGAGGTGGCCATGGCTTGCGGTGGAGGTGCAGGAGCCATGCCCTTCAGTGGACAACCCACTGCCACCGTTGAGTGGCTACCCCCAGGCTCGATGAGGTGGCTGCGGCTTGCGGTGGAGGTATGTGAGCCATGCCTTTCAATGGGCAAGCCACAGCCACCATTAAGCAGCTGCCTCTGGGCTCAGTGATGCAGCTGCAGCTTGCCCAGAGAAGGTTCTTCCCCACCTCATCTTGGGCTTCTGCTGCAGCCTGAGGGAGCGGAGCAAACATTTTTAATTTTTTAAATTTTAATTAAATTTTTAATGTGCAATTTGCATAGGAATTCATTCATATTTTTTTCAAACTATAGTCCAGCCTTCCAACAGTCTGAGGGACTATGAACTGGCCCCTTGTTTAAAAAGTTTGAGGAACCTCTGATATAGGTAAAACCACTGGATAGGTCATTTGGAAATTAAGGTTTGATGTCATCAATATGGTGATGACATCCCTCCCTCCCCCACTCTTTCCTGTTATCAGTCACCTTGAAGATAGAAATTCTGAACCATTATTTGGCGCAGATTTGGATTGAAGAAAAGTAGAGCGGCAGGTGGAAACTTGATCCGTGTAAAACAGATATACTTTTTCTTTGAGGTTCTGCGGATCAAAGTGGAGCGGCACAACCAGGATGTGGTTGCATTCCCTCTGAAACAGTAGGTTTTTATCTCAGGAGTACCCTTGAATGAGCATTTGGATGCTCATGTGGGTAGTGGCTAGAAGTTTTTGTACCAGCTTGCCTTGATATGACAGTTGTGTCTTGGAGAAAGTAGGCTTGGCTTCAGTAGTTAATCACCTCCAGCTTATATTAATGTGAGCTGCCCATGGAGAGAGTTCAGAAATTTCATCTGGTCAAGAATGTGATCACTAGAATTTTGGTTGGCATCTGGAAGCCCACTATTCCAATCTGATACTAATTACATTGATTGCCATTTTGTTTCCAAGCTCAATTCAAGGTAGAGTCTTTGACCATTAAGGTCCCTAAATGACCTGGAACCAGAGTAGCTTTAGAAGTACTTTCTCTTGGCAGACTAGTCCAAGAACTCTGTTCCATTTTATAGACTGTCCTCCATGTTAGGTGTGGCCAGAGGACTTTTTCAGTTGTTGTAGGAAATTATGGAACAGCCTTTCCTTGGAGATATTGCTTGCCAGTGACTACCATTTGAGTTACTGAAGACTGATTTATTCCAAAAACCAAATAGCACTTCATGATCCAATTATTTGTGCAGTAGGCCATGAAAGCTTATGTCAACATAAATTTGTTAGCCTTGAAGATATAACAACGTTCTTTCTTGTTTTTGCTGTAACCAACTAATTTGGCTATCCCTTTGAAAATTATTTTATTTCAGTGTCCTTTTAGTTAACTACTTAACTGCTGCTATTTTAACACTTTATCAATTTTTCTATTAGTAGCTATGTTGTTTCTTTTTTTTAATTCTGGGCTCTCTCAAGTAGTATTTCTACGTCATGGGTAAATAAATTATTGTAATACATAATAAATTCCACTTCTCACATCATCTTACATGGTTAATTACTCTTAATCCCACTGAAGTCTGATTGTTCCTTAAGTCTTTCTAAAAGACAGTTCACCAGCTCACCTTGGTGCTTGTGTTTAATGCTAGCAAACTGCTGAGATGTCTTCTTGCCAGTGTATGGAAACATTTAGTGAAATTGTTTTTAGTTAATGATCTTTTCTGCCATTTGAATCTAGGCAAGACTATGTTGATGATTGTTTTAGTGCATGGTTTTGCTGACTAAAGCCCAGAACAAGAGACTTGCAAGTAGGACATTTTGGAGCTTAAAGTGGAGTTGAAGATTTGGTTATTTCTTTCATGGGGAAAATAAGATACAAGGTTAGATGAGTGACCATGGCGTGTTTTCGCTGCCCAAGTAATTATTCAGAACACTAAATAAATCATTGCTTAGAGTATAAATGACTTATTTGCAGTAGGGTATGTGACTTATGGGGAGATTTTATTTATCAGTATAGTTTGCTTTATTTCATACCCTATGCTTCTAGTCCCAAAGGGGGTTTACAAGTAGAAAAATGTAGAATACAGTTATTAAAACAGTGAACAGTTACCAGTTATATACCAGTTAAGTCAAATAAAAGCAGCAGAAATATATATTTTGGAAGCTTTCTTGAACAATCTCGTTTTCACTGCTCATGGCAGTGTTTGAAAAATGCTTTCATGTGTCCTTTTCCTTCACTTCTGCAAGCAAGGGAACCTTCCAAACAGGCAGTAATTGGGAGTTTGTACATAGGCACATGAGAGATGAGGCACTCTTTCTCATAAGCAGTTCTAAGGAACACAATCAGATATGCTGGTTGGTGAAATCTTCCTGGTTTCATTCCTGTTCACATGCACTAGGCAAGTTGCCAAGCGTGTGTAAGAAATACACCACCAGTTGGCCTCATCGATGTAGTGGATAATTGACACACACTTTTATCACTGTGGGATCATTTGGTAGAGAAGCAGTTCCCACCCAGCTGCATGGTGGCTCAGCCAGGCTAAGTGGAAGGCCTGAGGGTCAGGTCGGGTTTGGTTTCATAAATCTCATTCACACCAAAGCTTTGTCTGGTCTCCGTGCATCACACATGTATGGGTGCTGTACCTGCGCAGTGCCTGTTGCCAGTTACATATTTTTGTTTGCTTGACATTCAATTGCTGTTCAAGATGGAACCCTCCCAAGGCAGCATAAAAATGGAAAAATATTTACAAAACAACAAAAATATGTGAAAATAATATTACCGTATTTTTTGCTCTATAAGACTCACTTTTTTCCCCCTCAAAAGTAAGGGGAAATGCCTGTGCGTCTTATAGAGCGAATATGTGTGTGCAGTAAGTCTGTCAGATGTGCAGCCCATGGGGAAGTGATGGGGAATGTGCCTGTGATTATGTGCCCATTTGATTCAGAATATTTTTTTTCTTGTTTTCGTCCTCTAAAAACTAGTGCGTCTTATGGTCAGGTGCGTCTTATAGAGCGAAAAATACGGTAACTATTAAAATCAGCAGCTTATGTTCATGGAAGGGTGCATTCATGCTATGTTTGGGTTGTAAAATGGAAGTGAAAACTTATTTTTCGTTTACATGTGTAAAATATGTGAGAACGTGTTTTTCTTTTACAGACCACAGCAATGGATCTTTCAATTTAAAAGCGCTTTCCGGTGGCTCCGGTTACAAGTTTGGAGTCCTTGCAAAAATAGTGAACTATATGAAGGTACAGTCTTTTTGTTCCAAATGTTTAGAACGATGAAACGCACACCTTTACCGTATAATTATTTTAACTGCATCAGCCATAACAGTTTTATCACTGACAGGAGAATGTGGTAGATGCAAAAAAAATGATGTACATTTAAGCTTGAAGTTCACCTGTTGCAGGAAAAACATTGTTCTGTCAATTGAAGGCTGTTGTTTTGTGCTTAATTCTTCAGAGTGGAAGATAGAATCAGGTTTTGGTTAAGCTCTGCATGGTAAGGCTTCTAATTTGAATATATTACATCATCATGCCTGACATCACACAACTTTCAGGGTTCATCATTTTCCAGTGGCACTTGGTACTTGGGACTCGCCCTGTTCAGAAATTGCAATAGAAACAAGGCAGGATTTTGTTCGTAGGCCCCCACAGACTCAAGGCACACTCCTGTGCATGTTCAGACAGAAAAAATGCACACTACTCCTAGTTTACCCCAGATAGCATGGCTAGTGAGGCATACTGGGAACTGTAGGCCATTTTTGGGAATGGTTTGCCTTAAGTGCAAGTGAGCCTGTTGAAAACATCTTATAGATCAAGCCAGCAATTATAATCTTAGGATGGTTTAATGCTTAGGAAGAATCAAGAATGAGCTTTGTTTTTACTTAACCACAGCACTTAAAATATAACCTAGAATTCCTTGGTGACCTCATTGTTTATAACAGTGCTTGCTTTTTAATTATACTTTGTTCTGTTTGATTCATGGTGCTAACATTAATGCTAATGCGTATGTGCACTGTGGCACATGCTCTATTTAAAAGGTGGGTAGGGAGTGGATCCTGTAGCTTATTTGCCCCATTGGCCCAGTTGTAACTGTACGCACATTTTGTGCATTAAGCGATACGAGTTTGCTGCTGAGAGTGAAAGCTCAGCCTATATGTGCAATCCTATATGTTTTTGGTAGAAAGCTACTGCTAAAAGTAGCATTGCATCACCTCAACTCAGATTGAGAACCAATGTGGTGTGCCGATTAGAATATTGGACTGGGAATCAGGGAAATCTGGTTTCTAATCCCTACTCAGCCGTGTAGCACACTGGGTGACTTTGGGCCAGTCACTCACTCTTAGTCTAACCTACCTCACAGGGTTGCTCTGAGAATAAAATGGAGCTATGTAAGCAGCCTTGGGTTCCTTCCAAGATAAATAGGCAATACATTTCCCACATTTAGTATCATACATAATAGTTGTGTAAGGTCCCCGGTATCTTTTTCTTTGGTATCTATTTATAAAAATATTAAAATGTGAGGTAATAATGTTAATAAATTGCATGGGGCTTCTTTTTCACACATGTACTTTGTCAGAATTAGCCAAACTCGCTTTCAACTGTAAGAGCCTTGCTTATGTTGCATAGGCGGAGAATGTCCTTGTGCAAGTTGAAGTAGCCAAGTGGTTATTAGGTTCCCTTGATGCAGGGATTTTTCCCATTCATTTAATTAGACGGTGGTCTCCTTTCTTGTAAATGTAAGTACCATTTCAGACTTTGAAAGTCCTGGGGTACCATCAGCAAAGCCTGTAAAGCTCAGCAGTTGAATTCCTATAATGGTGATGCAGTATTGCTAAAATGCTGCTGTGATATGATAGAACACTGGCGTATTTCTTAGTACACATCATTTGGAAGCATTTATGTGTTGATGTAAAAAAAATCTTAGGATTGTATTGTGACACAAGCACAATAATACTGCAAAAGACTAAATATTGAAATGCAGGCTGTTATAGTATGTATCGAGTCATTAGCTGTGTGTATTTCATCACTGCCCAGTTTCAGCATATATTTCATATGCTTGTTGTAAATGAATTACATGCAGAACCTTGACATGTAATTTTAAAAAAATTAATAATAGTTCATAACAGATACGATTTCGCCCCCTAGACACGGCATCAGCGTGGTGATACTCATCCATTAACTCTAGAAGAAATATTGGATGAAACACAGCATCTGGATATTGGACTGAAGCAGAAACAATGGTTAATGAATGAGGTAATGAATGCTACTATTCCACCTTGTACTGTAAGGCCAATTTAAATATGCATATTGATCAAATGTTAACTAATGCTACTCAGTGATAGTTCAGTTGTAAGAACTGACACGGTTTTCACGAAGCTGCCACACAATTTTAAAATTATTGGTTTAACAAACTATGCATACAACAAATGTGTTCCCTTTCCTATAAACTGAGAACTTGTGTTTGTTTTACAGGCCCTTGTCAACAATCCCAAAATAGAAGTTATAGATGGGAAATATGCTTTTAAGCCTAAGTACAATTTGAAAGATAAAAAGGCCCTGCTAAGGCTCTTGGATAAACATGATCAGCGAGGACTGGGAGGAATACTGTTAGAAGATATTGAGGAAGGACTGCCTAATGCACAGAAAGCCATAAAAGTAAGTCGTAACAGTAGTTTTATGTTATAAGAAATTGATAAACTTTTGTTTCCACAAAGACAATGGTGATAATTGTTTTAAGGCAAATTATTTTTCACTGTAGTCCAGGAATGTAGTGCATTAGTCTGTGTAACTATCTAATTTTTTTTGAGAGTTAATCAAATGCTTAGGAACAGCTTCTGCAACACCCAGCCAAACTGTTCTTCTAACTTTCCCATGTTTAATTGAAGAGCTGTTTAATGGGAAAAATTTGAAGAACAACTCCTTTCTAAAAAAAAAAAAAAAAGATCTTGTATTAAATTCATAGATTTTTGAAAGCTTGAGTTTAATGAGTGATTAGGAACTCTGTGCAAGCAGCTTCTGAAAACATATAATATAATATCAAAAATAAGAGGCATGTGTATCTCTCTGAGTTACAGTCATTATCTTATTGATCCTAGCAAATGAGTGGAGAAGAATCTTAATAGGATCTTAATAGTTCAGTCCTGGACATGTTTAGTCAAATGTAAGACTCACTGAGTTCAGTGGGACCTACTCTCACATATACCTTTATAAGATTGCAGCCAAAATATACCAGTTTTATGGTGACTGTTGTCACATGACATTAAAATGCATCCTGGATGACAAGCCATGGTGGATTGTCATGTCTTGCAAGCTTGGTCTTCTTCCTGCAAGTGTGGCTTGTTTGAAAACAATAAACAAGGGGACAGGAACAGGTCTACCTGTGATGTTTTGTCAAGGGCATGTGTTTTTGCATATGTCCCTGACAAAAAACCGTAATTAATCCTTTCATTGCCCCCATTGGAAAAAGGAAGGGTGCTCATTGATAGCTGCCAAAGCTCCATACTTCTGTAAAAAGCATGGAAGGCTTCTGCCTTCCTGGGTGCCTAAAGTTTGGGGTGGAAAACTCCACCATAACTTTTCTCCTATTTGAAATATTCTGAGAGTCATTTGTAATTGGTTTCTGTGATTATATGAAAATTGGTGATGAGTGTCTGATTGTCCCTTCCTTTGCCTCTGCTGATACAGGCAGGAAAATTCTAGATTTTTGTGCACTTAGGCTTATCTTCTCTTTGTTGGTGTTCTTGCTGAGAGCAACCCAGTTCACATGATCAAGCAACCCATGATGATCAAACTTTGCAAAGCAACCAATGTCACATTCCTAGGTGGTTGCTGTAAAGTTGGAACAGCCCAGCAACAGACCGTGGATTAAAATTCTGTTAAGCATGATAGTAACATGCTATTACTGTTGAGTTCAATTATGCAACCGGTTGGTGTGTATGTGAGAGCCAGCTTGGACAGGGGATCTGAGAGATCCAGATTCTAATCCTTGTTTGACCATGAAGCTCACTGGGGGACTTTGGGCCAGTTACTTATACGCAGCCTAACCTACCTCACAGGGTTGTTGTGAAGATAAAATGGAGTGGAGGAGGTCTATGTAAGCTGGATTCCTTACAGGAAGAAAAAATATATTAATGTCATGTAATTATAGTAATAGTAATAATAATAAGTGTATGTGAATGTGTGTCAGACAGAGAGTCAAGACTCTTCTAGTCAGTGCTTAGAGCCAGCTAGCTGTTCCTGCTGCATATATAGCCATAAGGCAGCAAATTAGATTCTTAAAATTAAAATTTCAAGTTTATGACTGTTGCTGTTTTTTTTTTTTTTTTGCAAGAGTGAAAATAAGCAGGAAACTGGATAGTAAGTTATACCCTTTAAAAATATGATATATTTCAATCTAAGGTTTTTGCCTAGTTGTTTGCAAAATGTTGTTGTTTCAAATGATTTAGGTTATGTTACTTGTTGAGATCATAAACAAATTAACTGCAGGCCTCTGTCTCATTTGGATTCTGAAATGGGTGCTGATTGCCCACAGACATTCTGGTGCTGAATGTTCTCTTGCAGACTTGCGGAGAATCTCCAAGTACTGCTCTTAACAGTGCTTATTTCTGTATTTGTATTTGAGGCTTTAGGGGACCAGATCATCTTCGTTACACGTCCTGATAAGAAGAAAATTCTTTTCTACAATGATAAGAGCTGTCAGTTTACAGTGGATGAAGGTTGGCTTTCTCATTAGAGTAATTGTGTGCATCTGGCATAAAATGTATGTTTTACTTGCTCTTAGAATCATTCATGTCTCTCAGTTCATGCAATATATAACTAGCAATAATGTTCTTGCATTATCAGAGACAGGATTTCTTCAATGTTCCCTAAAAAAAGATTTTTAAGCATTGGGTCATATCTAATAGTTCTTCCATTGATCTCCAGTGTCTTTTGGTTGTTTATTTTTAACTACTTCATATTCTATTTCCCCTGAAAGGAAAAAACAAGCTCCTGCCCACACTCACTTAGCTAATTCTTCCCCTGAGCTCCTTGTTTGTGCTGCTGTCTATTCTGTGCTCAGATGGACAAAAGCCTGGTCTTCTTTGTTAGAGAGTTAACAGGAGGAAGCTAGCTACAATGGACACAGGAGAAAGACTGAATCAAGCTGAATAAAAGGTTTGCCTGAATGAGGTGAATCTGACTAATCTTTTCATATTATTTGCTTTATATACATGGAAGAGGTTAACAGAATATCAAAAATCTTTAGGGGAAAAAGCTTAAGAAGAAAAATGCAACAGCCAGATAAAAACTCAGTACATTAAGTGAATGCAAGGGTAAAAAACAAACAAGCAGCCTAGTGGTGGTGGCCTGAAGTCCTTGTAAGAAGTATTCCCGTCTGGATGGCCAAGGTTCCCTTTGTCTGACATCAAAGCAGAGACTCACTACTGCCTTTTGCCTGCAAAAGCAATGGCTGGTAAGAAACGGTCAAGGCTGCAGATGTGTACTATGTATGTTCCTTAATGTCAGAAAGGGAAACTCCCTAGTCTCATGAAAGCAGACTGTCACGGAGTGCTAACTAAAGCTCTGTTGCACTACTATAAGCTGCTCGACCTCAATGGCAAGCAAAGCAAACATTTCAAAGAGCTAGAAACCCAGGCCTGGCTTTTTGGGGTTCAGGCCTGTTACAAAGAGTAAGGAAGAACCATTGCCTTGTCTGGATAGGTTCTTTCCTTGTTCACATTGGGCAGGTTTTCACATCAGCAGTAAGGCACCCTGTAAACAACCCATGGTGGTTTGGTTGTTTTCTAAACAATTCACGATAGGCCCAGCAGTTGATTGAGCTAACTGGTGGTTCTCTCCTTCCTTCTACGCAGTCCTCCAGCTGGTTTCAATGTGCAGCTCAGTATCCCTAGTGGCCTGCCCTCCCCTGCCTACTCTGGTTGCTCCCCCTTTTTATTTGCTGCCATTAAAAAATCAGAGTCTTAAGTCGCTGTGGTCATAATTTTTTGAAACAGACAAGGATCAGGCAAGACTACACATATCAGTAGTCTTAAGAGAACAGTTGTGTATTTCAAAAAGATTGATAAAAAAATTGATAACACAGTTGTGCAATTTTCTGAGAGCAAGAACAGTAACAAAAAAAATGGTGTGAACCCATGAAGGTCACACCAAAGTTCTGCTTGGGCATTAGTGGAGGAGCAATCACTGATAACTGTATGGACAAAATTGCAAAGAGCAGAAGGTTTTTTCCCTGTTCTTTCTGAGAAGCTTGTTAGCCAGTGCCTGCAACCTACAGTGAAATTGCTGACTTGGGTTTGGATGACCCAACAGCCCATCACTGTATGAACTGTAGGTTGTCAGGATGGTCTAAGACAGAACAACTAATTATAACTAGTTTTCCATGACATGTTACCCTGTCATGTGAACCAGGTGAATGAAAGGCTATTTTTAATGTCTACATGGACAGAAAAGAGAGCTGCTCATAAACGTCAATGGAGAAATTGAAAAATTACATTAAAGAAAATAACATACCTGGGATTGGGTGCGATTGTGTTCACTCAACTGTCCTGAGAACCAAACCAGAAATGGATTTGAGGACTGAATATAGTCAAGAGACAGAGAAAACTAACTGATGGTGGGGGTTGGGGGACAGCATGGAAGAACTATGGGTGGGAGGAATGGAACAGAGTGACTAGAATCCTGACCAAAAGGACTTTGGGCTTCATTGTGCTGTTAATACTATATGGTATTCAAAGGTACAGGAGAAAGCTCTAGGCATTCACTTAGACCATTAGCCATGATGGCTGTCTGGAACTTCCCAGATTCAAAGGAAACAATGTAGTTGGAGGTAGCAGCAGGGAGAACAATTGTATTCATGTTTTGCTTGTGAGCTTCCCACAGGCATCTGCTTAGCCAGTGTGGGTAACAGGATGCTAGACTAGAGTCATAAGATCTTCTGTGCTCACTCAATCCTCTAGGATTGTCCCTGTTTGTCAGCCTGTAATTTTTAATCAAGTGAGTAGCATTCCTGGAAGCCGTAACATTTCTTTTAAGAAACAGTGTCTCAGCATTAAAGCAAGATTTGTTTACAGCAAACACTAATAGCTCTTGTGTGTTTTGGCCAAAAAAGCCAAACACGCGAATTTCTATCCTATAATTCTTTATTTTGACAGGCCTGGGTTAGGTCCAGCTTAAGATAGTCAGGTCGGGAGACCAGATTCTTTCAGGATCAAATATAATATGAGTGTATTGCAAAGGAATGTGGATTCGGGTCCATATTCCTTGAGGAGGAATTATCTGTTATCTTGCAGGGCTCCATGTTCCATCTGCATATAGTGGTACAATGGAATATAATATTTCTACACAAAATAGTCTGCCCAAAATCACCTCAGAATCCTGTTGGGACTGCTAATGTGAAAGCAAGATGCCTGAATACAAAGGACAGAGATGTATACTAAACAGAGGAGTGGTTGATAGCTTTTCCATAAAGCCTTTCCTTCAGAAAAAAAAGTATTTCAAAATAGTGTGAAAATTGTGCAATATCTGTTTTATTGAGTGCTTGCACCATAAGTAATTACTGCCTTTTTCACAATTTAGGGGATTATAAACAGATGCAGTAATCTATCTTTCCCCAATAAAACTTAATGATGAGTGAAGGATTTTTTGTCAGTTATATGTTGCACTATCACCACCATTAGTATTATACATTACTTATGCAGTATCTACATTTAAATGCTATATATTAGCTGTTTCTACCCTATTGCCTTTCTTATATCAACTATGGACTCCTAAGGGTTTACATTTACTTTCAAATTACAAAATGTAATACTTTGTTAAATATTTCAAACTATCATATCCAATGAATATTGTAGCAGAAGGTAAATGGTTTCTTAGTGTAATCTGTAGATGGCAGCACAATCTCACATTTGGAATTTACTGGAAGATCTATTACAATTGTTTTTAAATGTTGCTTTGAAATCTGGCATGCTGCCTAATTATCTATGTTTAAAATCAAACCCTGCGCTTCCTTATTTACAATATTTTTGTAGTTGCTAATCAACATATGTTTTCAAGGCAGCTTGCATAACTAAAAATAGAATATGAATACAATATTTAACTTGCAATAAACAGCAGTCTTTAAAACTTTCCCTTTTTTAGTAGTGGAAAAATGGCAAAGGCATTAGAAGCTTTTAACTGATATAGAAAACAAAGATGCAAGCATGTCTAAAATGCCTAAAATGTTCTGCATATCAGTCTGGCATCTCCAGCACTGCCATGGGTGAGGCCAGCTGCCACAACAGTGCAGGTGGTATTGTGGTAAAAAAAAAAATCCCTCTTTGAGGCAGGGGGCATTTGGCTCAGGGAAGGTTCTGCCTCCAGTACCAAATAAATAACAGAACTACCAGGCACTTCCCAAAGAATTGGAGAAGACCCCTCTGTAGATCTCCACTACTTTTAGTGGACTGAAGGCATTCCCAGAGCTCCTTAAAGAAGGGAAAAGATACAAAAAAGGAAAAACAAACAGAAGACAGCTAATGAACAGTTAGCCTCACCTCGAACAGGAGTCACAAGCCTTCTCTGTCTTTGCTGCTGCTTTCTTCTCGCCTAGTCTGTAGGGAAGGGGCGAGGAAGTCACAAGTGGGTTGACCACAAAGGGCGTGCACTCGCCATGCTCTGCGGCACGGTGGAACCAGCTCATCTTCCCCCATTGCTGTTGGCCCAGGCGGACTTGGGAAGCTGAATTCAAACTCTTCAGAAGCCAGCCACTGTAGCAGCAGCAGTAGGGAGCCTAATAAGCTTGCTCAACCTTGTCTTGTGACCTCCAGTGAGGGGATTGTGCAGCTAGACACAGCTAGTGTACTCTTGTCCGGCAGGAAGGGAGCAGATTCTTCCTTCCCCCCACCCTGGTATTTGATAGAAGAATCATTCATCCTAACTTGTCAGGCTATAAAGTGCTCCAGTGTTAGTAACAGTTTGCTCCTGCTTTCTTACTAACACTAATTACTCACTCACTAATTAACAATTGCTTTTCTCCCAAGTCATTTGAGGGCAAGCTTAGATAGGAAAGAAGCACGTTTCATCTGCCATGATCACCTGGCAGCCACAATTTTGGGGAGTTCAGATCTGGTGGTCCTACTTTTGTTGTAGTTACAGGGCCGTTGAGGTCCAGCTCTCAGTGTGGCTCCATTCTTGTGGTTCTTCATGCCACAGTAGTGCTATGGCACAGGCACTGCTAATCCTCTTATTCATTGACAGAGTGCAGTTCTCCCCGTCTACCCCATGGTCTAGAACTGGGTCTTAGTTCTAGTAGGGAGCACAGTGGAGGTCACAATGTTTGTATTTTTGCTCCTGCAACTGTGTGTTTTGTTATTATTGGTGGTCTTTTGCAGGTACACGCCTGCAGACTTGTCCATAGCCTTGTAAGTTTCAACTATCAAAGGGGAACCAGGAAATGGAGCTGGTATATACTGTATTTTTTGCTCTATAAGACTCACTTTTTTCCCTCTCAAAAGTAAGGGGAAATGTCTGTGTGTCTTATAGAGCGAATATGTGTGTGCAGTAAGTCTGTCAGATGTGCAGCCCATGGGGAAGTGATGGGGAATGTGCCTGTGATGATGTGCCCATTTGGTTCAGAATATTTTTTTTCTTGTTTTCCTCCTCTAAAAACTAGGTGCGTCTTATGGTCAGGCACGTCTTATAGAGCGAAAAATAGGGTACATGTAAATTAACAAGACAGGACTGCATATAGGCAGTTGTGGACGCAGTTGCCTGGCCTTCATCTGAAAAGTAAATGGCGGGTGGGGCGGAATCCAGTGAAAGCAGGTACACCAAAAGGTGGTGGCAACAACAATATTAAACCCTTATCAATGTAATCCCCTGTCTTTAAGTGCCAAACTCAAAGGTCTCCGTGCTGTCCACCTTTTCAGCACTGGTTTATGCAACACTTTAAGACTTCTCAGATAGAAGATAGAGCCAGCATATCAAGAACCCTGGAACCCGTCTCTGGACAAGGACACCCAGAGTATTCATGACCATGTGGAATAGAATGGGATATAGGATTGAACCCTATGGCACCCCACATACCAAAGGCCTCAGCAGAGCAGCAGTCTCCCAGCACCATTTTTGAGGCGTACCTTTTAGGATCCGTTTAATATATCTCACTTGCCATGTCCCTTTTCAGCTTGGGATTCATATTGATCACGTTTCTACCTGTTCTGTGCATGTCTCCTAGGGACTCTGCATGGAATTCTGAGATAAATTTTATTTCGTGAAGGAGCATCCATTCTTTATGCTGGCAGCTGCTTTATTTTTCCCTGTTCTTCAGCACACATAAGAGTCCTGGTGGATCAAACTGGGGCCCATTTCACCCAGCATTCCATTCCCAAAGTGGCCACCCAGCAGCCTAAGTGAAAGCCACAAGCAAGGCATGAGTGCCACAGCACCCTCCGCCTTCAGTTTCCCAGCAGCTGGTTTGCTGCCTCTGATACGAAAGTTAACATGGAGCCATCAGGACTAGTAGCACCGGTAGCTTTATCCTCCAGGAACTTGCCTGATCCCCCTGAAGGCTATGCTGACTGCCGTTGTGAATATTCAAACCACCGTAGGCAGCCACTACAGTTTCTCGTGATGTGCAAATTGGGTAGGATGGTTTATTGCCATGGTTACTACCACACATGGGTTCCGGGTGCTCTGCCATACCCAGCAACAAACCACCCTGGTTTGCATGTCATACTAAGCTGTGGTGATTGACTGCACATGCCAGGACCAGCAGTGACTTATTTGAGTCTTGGTGGGCACTACTCATGGTGTGCACAGGGTCAAGGAGACAGGGATGGTGTGGGGTGAATATGACTCAGTGCCATGCTGTGTTGCTAGGCTTGGCTGCAGGCAGGGATGAAGACTGCAGCCCTTCTGATGCTGATCTCTTTTCTGTCCTCAGTCAGCTGCAATTCGAAGGTAATGCCGTGGCCCTGCAGAGATCCTTTTAGTGGGGATGCTGCAGGCGCACGTGTGAGCACTATAGATGCTAAGCACATGACGGCTGAGGAGTTGTCAAGATGAAGATGATTATGCCATAAACAAAACCATGTTTTCTATGCATTAAACTGTGTAATATTTACTCATAGTTTTAAGGCACCACCCATTTTTGTTGTGTGCAAAAAGACTGAAACAGCTGCACTGATACGAACTGCCTGTGGTACTAACTCTCAGAGCATCACCACCACCACCACCACCACTTCTACCACTACAACAAACATCTATATCCCGTCCTTCTGAAAAGCACTCAGGACAGCTTACATAATATAAAATTACATAGTACAATAATAAAACCTCATTTATTTAAACAAAATAAAACAACACATCATACACTTAGAGAAAAGAAAAGGGAGGAAAAGAATAGAAAATGCAACTGTGGAGAGGGAGAGAAAAAATCTTAAAACATCTAAAATCCTTGATTATTAAAATGATGGTTGAATTCAGACAGAACTTTTCAAATAGTAATAATAGCTCACTTCTAGATCAGCTTTTATATATCAGGTCATTCTTCTAGGTTTAAGTAGTGGTGCTTCAGGAACCAGGGTATCCAAAGGAAGAAATGTCATGAAGTAGTTGTTAGGTTAGCACTAAGCGCCACAAATGATTTACTGAATAGATCAAAGCGACTTGAATATGTGGTATAGTTGGGAATGGCTCTGTGTTTTAGGTTCTTATTTATGGCTTGTGAGCTGGGCCTGTTGACAGGCTCTAATGACTATGGAATGAAGGGAAGTAGAATTGTACCAGTCACAGCCTTGATAAAGACATTCCAAGATAGCACTTTAAACGATATATGGAGGCAGGTTGCGTGCAGGTTATCTTTGAAGGTTTGGGCCCCTTTGTGTTCTCTGAACAAGAAGCTACAACTGCTTTTTAGTTTTGAAGGGTTTGGGAGTTCTTTAAAATGTCACTAGGAACTATAGCATGATTTTACAGACTGGAGTAAAAGCTTGATGAATTTGCTATTAATTATATATCTCAAGGCCAGACTAGATGTTCTGGAAATGGGTGGGTGCCACCAGCCAGTTTCTCCCAGTAACTTGTAACAGAACGGGTAATGGAGCTCAATTTTACTTGCCTCCACTGCATATATTGGCAGTAGGAAGATGGGAAGCATCAAATAGGATAACATGGTATTCCTGAGGAGGGTAATGGTCACTGCTGCTCTCCAGTGCAGGCCTGAGTATATTAATATCAGACATGGTGGATGTTTAATTTCAGGCATCCGAATATTTATAAAACATAGCACAATCCATATGACAAACTGCTCTAAGTCACAAATTATTGGGAGTCTTTTTTAAGAGAGAGTCTCTAATCAGACTCACTGCTATAAAATGAAACCTCCCCTCCATCTTGCTGAGGTTTTTGGCACCTGCTGGAATCTGCAGGGTCATGACAATCAGGCATATCAGCATTTTTGATCGGCTTACACTTTTGTAGGTGTCCACTTGCATGAGTAGAATAATTGTGAATACAATAAGGTACTATTTGTGTTATTTCCCTAGCACCATGTCTAATAATTAGCACTCTGTTTTGGCATGTTAGAATTTCAGAAACTTTGGAGGAGTGTTCCTGTGGATTCCATGGACGAAGAGAAGATAGAAGAGTATCTGAAACGCCAGGGTATTTCTTCCATGCAGGACTCGGGCCCAAAGAAAATAGTAAGAACATGACAAGCCCTTTCTTTGCTCAGCTTGCTGTATTCTGTTCCACTGTTAATGTGTCAATTCTTAATGAACTTGAAGAGTTAAGTAGAACTGAGACTGGACAAATGAACATATTTAATCTGTATTAATGGGACATGCATGAATTTAAAGCACACCAGGGAAAGTTCATAGTGGTTTGTTTCAAGATGTATGTGGTGCTTGTTACCAGGTGCAGAAAAATTAGAAAGGGTCCAGAAGAGGGCAACAGAAATGATCCAGGGTTTGGAAACACTTCCCTGTGAGGAGAGACTGAGGCAACTGGGCATGTTCAGCCTTGAGAAGAGAAGACTGAGGGGCAACATGACACCCCTCTGTAAGTACCTCAAAGGCTGTCACAAAGAAGAAGGTCAAGATCCCTTCTTGCTGATGCCAGAGTGCAGGACACAGAATAAGCAGATCAAGTTGCGACAACCCAGATTCAGGCTGGACATCAGGAAAAGCTTCCTCACTGTCAGAGCAATACGACAGTGGAACCAGCTGCCTAGAGAGGTGGTGGGCTCTCCCACACTAGAGACATTCAGAAAGAAACTGGGCAGCCATCTGCATGGGATGGTGTAACCTGGTGTCCTGCAACAGCAGGGGGTTGGAAGGGGCCTTCATGGCCCCTTCCACCTCCAGTATACTATGATTCTAGGTGTTCCATGGCTGTCATGCAGATAGGAACTGAGGCAGCGATCCTTCTCCTACCCCCAACCATTAGGAAGTTGCCTTCTTCCGAGTCAGGCCATCAGTCTATCTAGCCTAGTGTCAGTGACTCTGACTGGCAGCTGCAGCTTTGCACAATTTTAGATAGACCTTTTTTGTGTGCTGCCTAGAGATGCCAAGGATCACGCCTGGACTTTCTGCATGGTCACTGTTGCTGCCTGCCTTGGATCTGGGGGACTCTGGGATCCAAGGCAAACATTTGTAGCCCTCTGAACCCTTTATGTGCCACTCCCTGGTGCAGTAGCACAGTGTAAGCAAGGGTTCCCTTCTGCTGCTTGCCTTGGATTTGGGGAGGTTTCTGACAGGAGTGGCAGCCACCTGCACACAGCTCCCCACAGAGGCAGTGAATGCTGTACACGTAGTTGAACACGCAGAAGTACAGCTTCACGATTCTTTTATGGGTTTTCCCAGCAAAATGGCTCTTACAAGGAGCTGCTTTACATGTAACACCTTCCTGTGATGAACCTGAGTACATGGCTTCCTTTTCAAATCACAAACACATTGTGTATGTTTACAATTTGACTTCTTGACTTCTGTCAGCCTTAATGGCATACTTCTGCCTTGGCTTCTCTGGGCCAGATTAGACTTAGAAGAAACATGTACAACTCTCAAACCCTTTTAATGTTCCCTTGTAGGGGCAAAGGGGATACTTTCAGAGAGCTTACTTCCCCCTCCCCAACGTTAATACCCAGAGTTTGAAACAAGATATGAACCCTGAAAAGACTGCACAGTTGCTGCTAACATGTCTAGCCTGGCCCTCTGTCTTCTTGTATTAAGGGAATATGATCCATTTGAGGCGAGAGCAGGAAGGAAGAGGAAACTGGGGCACATCTAATTCAGCTTTAATGATCACGTCAGGATTGTGCTACACATGTGGCTTGGCTTCCCACTTTCAAAGAAAAAATAGAGGACCTACTGCATACAAAGCCAAAAGAGGTCATTAACAACAGAGTTGGAAGAGCAGCTAAAACATGTTACTCATTCTAGTTCTGCGGGATACTACTGATTTGTTTCCAAACCATGAAAGAGAGAAACTAGGGTGACTTTTTAAAAGGAAGTTGAATGTCTCTTTTACTACCACATTGCATGTATGCAGCCTATGATGAATGCTCTCAGTTTTGGATGCAACCTATCCTTATACATCTGGTTTGTCTTGTAGTAGCTATCAGACATCTTTGAATACAAGCTCAAAAAGAAAAAAAACCACCGCCATCTTTATAAACATGAGCAAAGCTTATAACAGTGTGGTAAAGGAATTGTGGACCCTCTGGATGCAACTGTGAACACTCCCTCCATATTAGATGCAATCAGGTGGCTGGCCACATTGGGCCAAGGGATTTGTCCACACCCATGACCCTCAAGAGCTGGCAGCCATCCCAGATCTTGACATTAAAGAATATTTGTTATATTTATATCCTGCCTCAAGCCAGCATTCATATTCCTCCTCCTCCTCTCCCATCTTAGCCTGAGAATGTACGGCATTCATTGCCACAAGATGGCTTTATGGCCACCAACTTACAGGATTCCCAAAAGGATCCAGCAAATTCATGGAGAGTTGGTCTTTCAGTAGCTACTGGCCATGATAGCAGCCAGTAGCTACTATCATGATAGCTACATGATACCTCCACTTTCAATGGTATTGCACTTCCAGTTGTCAGAAGATGAGCTAGTGTGGTATAGTGGGTAAGACTGCAGGACTGGGATGCAGGCGATTTGGGTTCTAGTCCCTGGGGCTCAGCCATGGAGCCAGCAGGGTGACCTTGGGCCAGGCACAGACTCTCAGCCCAGCCTACCTCACGGGATGGCTGTTGTGAGGATAAGATTGAGGAGAGATACATAAGCCTCCCTGAGTTCCTTGGAAGGAAAAAAAAAAAAGGTGGGATATAAATATAAATAAATGACTACTGCCACTGTGCTTTGCTTGTGAGCTTCTCAGGGGCATTTGTATTGCGCTGTTGGTGATGTGGGACTGTTGGGTGGCACGGTCTTATCCCGCAAGGCAGCTCTCAGTGGGTTTATTTTTTTTAAAATAAAAATGCTGATTTGCTCTCTCTCCTTTTAGGCTCCTGTTCAGAGGAGGAAGAAGCCTGCTTCTCAGAAGAAACGGAGGTTCAAGACTCACAATGACCATTTGGCTGGTGTTTTGAAGGATTACTCCGATGTGGTTCCTAGTAAATAGGCGGCCTTCTGGGATGAACTGTTGTGAGCTTTGACGCAGGAGCTCTGAAGGACATGTGTCCTGCGCATAACGTGATGTGGTTCTCCCCACTCTCAGTGCAGCAGCAACCGAAAAGAAACAGATCCCAAGATCAAAGAACCTAATACTTCTTTTATTGGCTACTGTGAAATTGGATCAGAGCTGTTCACTGACAGTAGATTTTTGATATTGGAGTTAAATATATTCAGCATGTAATGCCCATGTTCATGTCCATCATTTAAGACTTTTCTGAAGAAATTCTTTGGGGTTCTGTAGGTATTTCTTTTTATTCATCTGGGTTTGATTTGGAGATAAAACTGAGTGTTTTATCTATGCCAAGGAAACATGTTTATAATAAAATCATTCTAGAAAGATGAGTGTATTTCTTATTGACTGAACAGAAATAAAAGCTGATGTTTGCTCAGCTTTTACTGAAAACAGAAAATAAAAAAAAAATAGAGGCATTGCCAAGATACAGCTTCAGAGGCACTCTGAGCTTTTCCTTCTCAAATAAAGGTACCTCATGTATTGTCCTGAAGACCTCCATTAATCTTGAGTACAGTTCAGTTGGTCACCTATGGAGGACCCACTCATATTACTGAGATTGTGCATTTTGCACAAGTATGTTTCGTACAGCTCAACTTATGTTGAGAATCTGCAGCTTAGATGCCAGGCAGAATTCCAAAAATCTGCTGCCTCTCCTGGTCATATCCTTGTTCATTTTAAACAATTAATTTCTGGAGGAACAAACTTTTCCTCCAAGCCTTAGTATCTGCGTTAGTTTTCTCTTCCAATGTCCTCATTGCATTCAGAAAAATATGGGACAAGTTACCATTTTAATGGATTTATCTACTATCCAAACAAAAATGGGATGGGGAGTTATCAGGCCATTGTTACTGTCTTTTCTAAAACTCCTCAGATACCAAGTATCCTTCTAGTTTGAAAAACAGGATATTAATTAAAGTATGTTCTTTGGCCCTATCTTATTTGTAATTCAAAATGAATTATTCAAGTGCAATATTTTGAAGCTTAGGATAATCTATGGGATTGGTCTGCCTCCAGATTTCATAGCAACTGGAAGAAGGCCCTGACTATGACTTTGTAGGAAACAATGAGGAAAACAAAGATGAGAGTATGTTTCCTCATTATTTTGACTGGATGAATGTAAATACAAGAAAATCCATTGTGTGCATGTGCACATGCATCCCATGATTAAAATAAAAATCTAAAAAGAATGAGGCAACGCTTTCCAGTCTGCAAGGAAGCTGTAGTTGATAATGAATGGCTTCACTTAAGGACATGTACACCAAATCATCTTTGAATGATTTTAGTTTAAGGTGGGCAGGATAGTATTACGCATTTTCTCCAGGTTATTTTGGGCTCCAAAGGTTAAAATTGTACCCAGAAATCTACAAACAAAATTGCTTTTGCATCAATGTAACAGGCAATCTGTTGCTAGCGCCACTTTAAAAAAATCTAGTCATCACAAATTGAGTGTGTAATTTTTCAGTTTTATCAGTTTGGCACTCGAAATAGAAATCTGTTGGATGCTGGCTCTACAAATTGGTGTAACAGAAGGGTACTTTAAGTTTCTCCCCTGATATTTATGACGAGGGAAGGATGGGAAGGAAGAGAATGAAAAGAGAAGTACCAGCAGGATTTTGCATGGTTGCCTGAGAGAACTGACATGAAGCAGTTTGTAATGCATTTGATCTATAATTCATCACACTCCTTCCAGGCTTTTAGAGAATGGAGGAGGAAAAGGCAAGTGGGCTTCGACAAATTGTGTAAAGAATGCCCGTTTGGCTTTTCTTGTCAGTTCTGATCAGCGCAGGCAGATGGTGGTAGGACTCAGGGGAGTACTCGGCTCTTGATACCTGCTGATGGAAAGGGATTTGAAGGTAGGGATAACCACAGAGATAGTGATGGCAGTGACATCCAATTACTTCCAGCTCTGTGGCTCACATTCAGGTTGCTGCTAATGTGCTGGACTCAATTCCTCTGTGTCCTGTTGCCTAGAGACCACCAGCAGCAGACACAGCCTTGGCGCAATTAAAAATAGCTGTTTTTTCACTGCAAGGTACCTTCAGTCAAGTTAACGTAATTTCTCTTTCTACTGCTAACAAGTGCCAAGTAAAAATGATTTACCTCTTGGTTCAGATTTCAAAAATGGGAACCATGATTAATGTTAGCCATTGCAGACAGTTTCCATAAGTCTGCGTTAGGCTGGAAAGAGAGAATTCACTACTGGAAAGTGAGACTAGAATACATTTGTTAATGCAGTACATTCCCAGTCTCTTAACCAGGGTTATGAACAACCTTGTGCTACATTTGCAACAGTGCAGCGAATGTTAGAAGCGGGGAAGACGATTCCATTAATCCCTGATTGTAGTTCAAACTGGCTGGGGTCAATGAGACATGTAGCCCAAAACACCTGGAGGGCATCAGGTTTCCCATCCCTCCAGTATGCATTGTTGCCTTAGTGTAGAAGAGATTTATGAGCAGGCAGCATGACATGTTAGAGCAGTGGAGAGAAGGTAGCTGAATAATGCCAGTGTTGGTGATGGAACTTTTCTGCACTTGGGTTTCAAAGCAACTGGAGCCACTGCTTAGGTTATGGGGGCAGAAGCGCCTTGCTCTGAGTGTGCAATCTTGTACATGTCGGGAGTTGTAGGACTGACCCCCATCTAAAGAGGTACAAGATAGCAATATCTGTGTTATGCATGATGTTTATTTTTATTTATTTTACAAATTTGTATGCCATCCCCTCGCACTTAAGCCTTATGTTCTGCCAGGCAGGTACTGTTAAGGGTCTGGGAGAACAGAAAGCCAAATGTTGCTAAATATATTAATGTCTTACTAAGCGAAAGCGCTTTGAATGAAAAGAGCTCTGAACAAGTAATTTCCCAGCATGGAAGTCAATTGATAGAGGTCCTTTAATTCTCTTATCATCTAGGAATACACGATACTAGTTTGCTACAAGTGAAGGAGTTCAAAAGTAGTCACCCTCACTTTTTGCCCTTTCACTAATTGCTCATTGCTAATTCTCAAGTTCCCTTTGCAATATACAACATGGCAAACAAGGGCCTTTTTAGTTGCATAAAGAGATTATTTCAAAAGGAACAGACAATAGGTAAATATGGTTAATTATCCAAGATTCTAAAGCTGCTTCAACTTTAACTGGATTCTTTGAGCAGGCCATTTTTGGCACTTACTGAAATTATGCACTTACTTCTACAAGCCATCATCATAGACCCTGAGATTAGAGTACTCTTCACCCAGTTTCTGCTCAAATTGTAATGAATGGTCTTGCTCAGCGTTGCAAAATGTGTGAACTAGTGAGACAGGCTAGTGCAGGTGGTTGTCTGAATCGAGCCAAGCTGGTTGCTCTTCTTACTTTCTGGCTGGCAGGGAGGGAGGCTTAGCAAAACAAATGCTGCCTCCCCTTCCATATTTGAATGAAAGAACCTTCCATTAATGGAGGGATGCAGCAGTCCCTGGGGCCAACCCCCAGTTATGTTGGGCTTGCTTGCTGCCAAGAAGGTGGCAAGCCTGACCCATGCAGAAACCCATTTGAAGATCACCATTCCCAGGAAGCAGTTTATTTTCCCTGTTTATTCCTGCATTACCTCAAGCAGAGGGATGTAGACAACCAGACACTGTGTGGTAATCCACTGATTTATGAATATTTTAAGTTACAGTCATTGTCTTTATTTTTAGAAAATTACAATAGAAAAGTACCTTTTAACAACTTAAAAAAGAAAACAAATTGGAAGCATCTGTTCCACCCATGCCAATATAATGGGATACAGAAAAATCACACTTTGGGCTGAATAATTCCAACGCAGTTCCCTTTAGAATTATTCAGCCACCTCCTGTCACATGTTAATTTTGCTCAAGTCATCCATTTATTTTCACTTGGGTAGTTTCGATCCCACTTCTGAAGTTTACAGTCTTCGAAGCCTTTAATGTTGTGACACATCAGTCGTGTTTCCCTGAAGATTAACTTTTTTCAATAAGAACCTGAAGATGCTTACTCTTCAGACAAACATTAACAAGACCTGGTGGGAAAGCAGGTCCAAGAAGGGTTCAACTGCATTACAACAAGTAACTCCTGCTCAGCCAGCCAGGTAAGGTCAGGCCCACAAATGTTGTGATCGAGTAGCCAAAGGGCAATCAACTGCAAAGGATAGTGGGCTTCTAGATCACTGGAAGCTGGAGCTTCTCAGCCAGGAGAAGGTTCCACCCGCTCTCTACTCCAATGAATGCACCGCAGAATTGTCCTTTGCTCCTGCAGCGATCCAACAATCGCTGGCTGGCTATCTGCAATCCAACGCCTGTCTACACAGACGTGCATCCCACTGGGGCAACACAACTGCCCTCACCCCCACCAGTAATTGTGTAGGGTACACAACTGCACACTGAGACATGTTTATCTGAATGGAAGCTGTTTGCAGTAACAGCCACAACCATCATTGCAAGTACGGAAGCACTTTTTTCACCTTGAATTTTTCCCTGGCGTTGTACTGTGCACTAGAAAGTGCCATTTCCATGCAGTTGCACATGAAGAAAATACAGTTTGAACTCAGCTGTCAAACTCACATATTCCAAAGTTTAAAAAAAACATATTTTTGATTGTCTTGCTCAATATAATTTTGCACAATTAGTAGAAACATGAATATGTACCACAGGAACACTTTGTATGTTCAACACACATCATCTCGGGCTCCCAGCCAGGATAACCAAAATGTCTGTACATTTTAACAATATAGTTTTAAAAATCTAAACAAGATTTAAAAACATGCCTTGAACATGCAGCTTAAAAGGATAGGGAAAAGAGAAACCTTAATTACAGGCATTTAAAAGTCAAGCGCTTCATCAATTATCCATCCCAGCATAGGATCTTTCAACTTAAAATGCTCGATACAAAAATACTTGCTCTTTTTGTTGCTTTGCTTGAAAATACCTTTTCAAACCAGATGTTCCCCAATACTTTTTTTTAGAATTTGCACTCTTCTCCTCCTTGAAATTGTATACAGTGTAGAAGAGGAACATATTATTACTACTCAATATTTTTAATGTTTTATTTCTAAGAAGCAGATGTGTGATAGAGGCTGTGGCAAAGTCTTGAAGGAATCCAAGCTTGTGTGAGGTTTTTCAAGCCTGTAAGAAAGAGAAGATACGCCACTTAGGAAAGAGCCCATAAAGTTCTTGGAAAGGGGAGAGAGTGTGACCTTGGGATGACCACAATCATACAGCGCATGTTCCTGCTGGTCGTCAAAACTCACCATCTAGACCAACGGGGTCAAGCATAGGGTGCAGGCACCTCAGGAAGAGCGCTCCGTCAGAGAAGGTGGCAAGAAGGGGTGCACCTGGCCCAGCCACCTCAGAATTTGCTGACAGAGAATGGGGGCAACAAACATAGGCCACCCATATAGCCTGAAGTGCCTGATCCTGTTTAATCTTGGCAGCTAAGGAGGGCTGGGCCTGGTTGAACTCTGGATGGGTGACTTAACATTGTGAACCACCCAGAGAGCTTTGGCTACAGGCCTTATAGAAATGTAATTAACAATAATAATATCCCTGTGCTAGAACATCTGGAAATGCGGAAAAGAACCTTTCAAGGTCCAGGAACCATGTGTGAGCATAGGGCACAGTCGGCTAGAGGAGCAATTGCATTATCTACTGGGAGGGATTCCTAAACCTTCTCGCCTGAGGAGCCTCCGTTTCAATTTGCCTGTTCTTTGCAGACCAATCCACTGCTTTCTTCCAGCCCCATCGTGTGAGGACATTCAAACGTTTTCCGAATTACACTACAGCTTTTGTAAGTCAGTGCAGTAGAGTTGTGCATGAATGAGATCAGAACCTGAATGCAGGCAGTGAAGGCAAGGGGCAGGTGCTGCTCTGGAGCTTTACTTCTGACCCCCGTGGACTGTTATGAGGAGCAGAACCAGCACCTGCTGGACTGAATCAAGCCACCTGTCTAGGCCAACATCCTATTAGCAACAGCCGCCCACCAAGGCTTCTGAGAAACAAGCAACAAAAAGCAAAAGCAGAGAAAAATATCGTGATGCTTGGTACTCTTTCTTTTTGGACACCGGAGAGAATATTTAATATTTTACTAGGAACATTTGGTGTTCTTCTGAATGAATGCAGCAAAATCAAGCACTCAGTGGCACATACCGTAAGGGGTGTTCAGATATGAGGGCCTTCAGATACCAGTCAGTGCTATTGTACTGCAGCAGCTTAACATGTTTGTGTCTCTCTGCCAAGACAACCATTCTGTACATGGGTTTTTGGGGGAATTTCCTCCTGCCCCACTCTGCAAGCATGTGCATTGGCCGTGAGAGCTTTGCCTTTAACCAATTCTTAAACACAAAGCAACATTGGGGGTTAGCAGTGTGTTAACGCACTTGGCTTTGCAAAATTCTTGGTGCAGCCAGCCCTTCCACAAACCCTTGCAAAGCGAACTAAAGCTGCGAGCATCTAAAGGGCTGCTACCAGCAGCAGCAACTCAGTGATGGACGTGCCTTTCACAAAATCTCTCAGTGCAAGGAGAGTGAAGTGGTGGACATGTGAGACTACGACTTGCGAGATCCAGCTTCTACTCCCCACCAAGCCATGAAGCGTAGCAGGTGCATTTGGGCCAATCACAGACTCCCAGCCTAACCTACCTCACAAGGCTGTTGTACAGCAAAAAGGTGAGCATAAACAAACTGATAAATAAATGAGATCCTTCAGCCAGTTTAATTTCTGTGAAGGTAAATACACAGAAACACCATTACACAGCAGTGGCTCTTGAAACAAAGCAACCCTCAGGATAAAAATGTAATGCTTGGGGAAGTATCTTCTCGTGCCTGTGAAACCTCTTGCTAGCATTGCAGGAAGTTAACGCTTGGTAAAGGAACCAGGAACTGGTGGAAATGTTTGTTTCCTGGTGGGGCAGGCCAGCGGAACCTGCAAGTTCTACTGACTTGTCCTGATCTGCTTATGTCAGGGGTTATTTTGCAAAATGCTAGTTCCCCACTGGTTCCCGCTGGCACAGCTGAAAAGGAAGGAGCAGAGCCACCGCTCGGGACGCTGCCCCTTCTTTCTTTGCACCACTTAGCGATTAAGACAACTCAGTTCGTCCAACTCAAAGCGTGCTTTCATGGCTAGGCTTTGACTTACCCACCACACTGTAACTTTGAAGATGAAGGTAAGATATGAGTAGCGCCTTAGGAAGAATGCATTAATACCCACAAGACAGATTGTAGCCGCCATCACACACCTGGTACCTGCGACAGAAAGATACATGCACCATGAGAGTCTCTTTCAGGTGTGAGGGGTGACAAGGACTCTATCCAAGACCATTAAGGGCAGACACAACAGCAGCCTGACGCTGTCAGAAATACCATCATGAGCTTCCTCTTTTCAAACTTTATAGTAAAGTTTACATTGCAGCTAAATAATATTTGCAACACGTTTTACATTTGTATTAAGATGTGAGCATTAACACCTGAAAGCAAGAGAGAGTGAATTTCCTGAGTAAGGGCTACTTTATAAATGCATTTGTCTTAACATGGGGATCGCTGCAGTGTAACTTTCCAAAATCCACAGAGCTTCTTTTCACCGAGAACACTGACTGGACAACAGATTAAAACAGAAGCTGTTCAAACCTGGGATGCACAGCAAGATGACGTCTTCCCACCCTATTTCCTATCTGACCCATGGTCTCCACATAGGAGAAATTGCATGCATTACTATGCAGGTGACTGAAGCATCTCCAGGTGCACACACAGTAGCTGCCAAAAATAACTGCAGCTGAGCAGCTGAGCAGCTGTATATCGAGAGCGTCAGCCTGTGTTTGTCCTGGGTCCATTTGAGAGGTATCATAGTTGCAGGATGAGCTGCACTGAGCCCTTGTTCTGGCAGTGGTTTCCAGGAGCGCACACACTGCCTGAAAGGTCCACGTTACCCCCTTTGTTCTTTGGCCGGCCCCTCCTTTGTTCTCTTTCAGATTACATAACTTCTTTAGCAGTGCTGTTTTATTCTGGCTTTAAGAGCACAACCTATGGCAGGGATGCAGAAGCTAAGGCCCCAATGAGGACAGGGGAAGAACACTCTGAGCTACTGAAATCCCAACTAGAGGCGTATCAAATCCTTCCACCGCCTCAGATTTCCAATCGCGCTTCAGCTTTGCTATGTAAATTCTGTTTTAGAATATCTTATTTCAAGCTTTCACACTTTTATAGTCTGTCACATTATCCCTGTGGCTCTCCTTCCCATTTTCAGAAGCCAGGCTCAGGTCATTCAGATCAAAATGAAAATGAAAATAATAATAAAACATTAGAAGCCTTGTTTCATCCTGGTTTTCTGGAAAATTTGCATAGGATAATTTGCACGAGGAACTTTATTTATGCATTACTGAATCTGGCATGCCTACTTTACTGGTACTTTGTAAACAACATTTTCCCCAAGTGTTCAAGTGCACATATAAGATATTCAGGCACAAAAATGAAAGCACGGTTGAAGTGCTTTAAACATTACAGTATACAGAAGGTTTTATTGGAACAGGTGTAAAACATTAAAGACAACCACATATTTATTTAAGGGGGAGGTGCTGGAAACAATTAATACCCCAATGCATGTGACCAACTCAAAAAACTGTGCAAGATGCACACCCACATCCATCTACAACCTGGAACTGCAGCCGACCTCCATCCGTATTTACGATAAACTGATGACATGGAAAACGCTTCCATGGACAAATACTGGAACGTCTTTCAGGCCATGACACTGCCCTGCCATCCAACCAAGTCTCGTCCGCTGTCTGTCTCTGGGGAACCTACAAGGAGAGGGAACCTACTTCCCTGTTGTTTGCTGCCTGCAGCAACTGGGTTTCTTGCACATTCTTCTTCAGCAGGTGGAGGAAACGGCCTTGGGCAGATTCAGAGCAAATTGGTTTATCGATGGCTAAGTGTTCCATTTAATTCTCCCTGAGCCAGAACAGGCAACCGGTGGAGTGACATGGACTGGGGGGAGGGGGGTCGCAGCTGGTGTGCCCCCACCTTGGATATCTCTAGCTCTTTTATGAAACACAGTTGGGGCAATCCAGCCAAAGTAAGCTTGATTACGCTCCGCTGATTTCAGTGGGAAACCTGAAATTCCATCTCAGATGGTCAAAATGTCAAACTTTAGCCAAACTGTGTTATTATTGGTCAAGTATGTATCCCACCCTTCCTCCTACAATGCATTGACAGGGCTAGTTTTATCCTCAAAGAAACCCTGAGAGGAAGATTCGGACGAGTGAGAACTGTTTTGCCAAGAGAAGGCAGTAAAGCTTTGCATCTAATAAAAAAGATTGTGATGTCTCAGAGCTTGGCTGCATTAAGCAGTTGCTTGGGTGAGACACTGACAGCTTGCACTGTTGTGACTCCCAAAGCTGGCAGGGGAAGCTGGCCCGAGGTATGGGGTCACTCCTAATCTTCCACCCTATATAGGAAAATGAGAGTCCCGATGGGTCAAATGAGTAGGAACAGATGTGGCTTTGGTTGGAAGAAGTGCTTTCCCACAAAACTGTTCCCCGGCCAAAGGAGTGTACCTCTTGTGTACTAACTCTACGTGTAAATGGTCCATCTCTTGATCTTAGCATTTACAAGGGAGCCCTCTCTCTGTCTCTCTCGAGGCTCATGCAGTTACAGGCAAAGTACTAGGGATGTTTCCTTCTTCACTGGGGCTTTGCCATTGCAGGAGGCTGTTGACAGCCCTATTTCCATATACGGTTGCGAAAGCATCTCAGCTCTCCTTGTTAGAGCACCCATTAAGTAGAAAAGCGCAGCGAAATACACAACTCTAATTTTCACATGCATGCCTTGCTCATGAATATGCTGGTATGAAAATAACAGCATGCATGCTCAGCCGCTCTGCAAAGAAAACCCACTGCCACCCCCAACACCTACCGATGGCTTTGGACAATGCAACCACTGAATAGAGGAAATTAGTCTTGCTGAGCATTAAGGCCTGTCACGTTCTGCTGTGAACCATAGAAAGCTAAGAGTCCTGCTTGTCCAATAAAGCTAAACTAATCAAATGCTTTGGTGGTAAGAAGGGAAAGATGTTGAAGACGGCGAGTTGTGCTCTCTCTAATGCTTCATATGCTCATTTTGGCATAATTGCCCTGTGAAATGGAGCAATTTCCAAACATTCCTTGGGGGAAAGGGATGGTTGTAGATTCTGTTATTTCTGGGTTGAAGGGCGGGGGCAGTAGCTGGGATTAACTCTCCTCATCTGATCTAACAAGTGGTTACCACACTGCAGTTCAAAAGGGGGGGGGGGTCCATCAAGGAACCATGGCAATGTTCCATGTGTCCTTTGAAGAGGACAGGCACCCTCGCGTGGCTGCAAAGCGGAGGCCTTAACGCCCGGCTCAGAAGAACAGTAAGAGATGGCGGGCATCGCCACAATGCCATCACGCTGTGGTGGGCCAAGGCCCTCCCAGGAGCATGTGCTCCCCCTCAGGGAAACCGTTATATGCAGCACCAATGGGAGGAGGAAGGCCCAGCTCAGCATGCTGCAGCTACAATCGCACACCCTGACTTTTGCCAGGTCATACAGCTTCTTAGTTGATCAGGATAAAGAGGACAGGAGTGTCAGGCATCTGAGATTACAGAAGGGGGCAGTGCAAGGCTAGGAACAGAGAAGCCTCTCTGGATTCAGCTCAGCTAAGCTTGCCTTTGAAGTCCTGCTCTGTGCTCTGACAGGGAGCCCTCTGTGCTCTGACAGGGAGCCTGTGCACTTCGGGGAGAGGTGGGGCCAACTTCCTAACAAGGCGTTAGAAGGCCATTGCATGGCCCTGAACCTGACAGGGCCATGACGAAGACAAAAGGAAAATGTATACTGTACTGAACTGTTTCTCCAGGCTAAAGCTGACCCCTGGAGAACTGGCCGGCTGTCTGTTTTCCTCATTCATTCATTCATTCATTCATTTGCAACCCACAATCCTGCCCAGTAATGGGGTTGCTCCATGCTGCTAACAACAGAATATGCAGAATCCATCAAACAAAACAGACACACTAGCCAATACAATCACATTCTGAAATAAAAGGGAAAGCAGGACAGACAATCAAAATTAGCCTGGGACTAGTTGGGCTAACTGAAGGCACGACCACGTTCCACACGCAGCAAGCCGCCACTGCGAAGGTGGCCATATGGAGCTCCTGGTGCAAAAGGAGGTGTGTTTCCACAGAAGGGCTTTTTGCACATTCCTGCCAACTACAACTTGGAAGCTGGCAGGATGCAGAGGAGGTTCCGCCAAGCTGAAAGACAGGACCAGAGGCAGGACAGGGGTCAGTATCCTGATTCCAAGCCGTTTCTGTTCCTCTCCTCTCCCCCCTGCATGCCAGGAAAGAACCTCTCCAAGTCTGGATCCCTGGTGCTTCCTTTTGCCAGAGGAATGCTGCCGAGCTAGGAGTGAGCAGAAGTGGGCCAGGGACCTCTTGGAAGGCTTGCTGGCAAGGCCCACTGCTGCAGCTGGGTTTGCAACGGGGGCATCAAACGATGCACCCCCCCTCGGGCAGGAGAATTCGGCTCAGAGGACACGACTTGCTGAAGCCAGCCCCCTTTTTGCTGAACCCCGGAAGGCCCTTTTCACCACCATCGTATCTGACCTTATTCTCCCTCTGCAATTAGATCCAAAGTCATCCTCTCTCTGTTTTTGTTGACTCATGTTCAAGGCTGTAGTGTTGTTTTTTCCCAAGTGTCTCAGCAGAGGTTCTAGGTCCTCCCAGACTTTCTCCACCCCTGCGTTCATGAGGCTCGTATCGGCTTTTTCCCAACTGCTCTCAGCAGAATCCTGCATATAACTCAGGCTCTTCTCTCTGCAATTCTGCGCGTACTAAAAACCACCTTAAAATTTAAACACAAACATGCCAAGCCCCACACACAGCCTCTCCCTAGGAATCTACAACCGCTCGAGCTGACCTGGGTGACACTGAGCCATCTCACACGCATAGCAAGCGTTCACTCCCGCGCTTGGCTCTCGCTGTCTGGCCCCAGAATGCCGGGAGCTGGAATGCCAGAGCATCTTCCCTGCAAGCCCGATGGATGTGGCCAGCTGGAGCCACCAAGGGAGAAGAGCTGCTTGCTTTGCCTGTCATTCTGCCGGGGAGAAGGAAAAGCTGCCTGAGAGAGGCTCCAGGCTGGTGGGTTCTAAACTGTCCTGGGGAATCTTGGCACTCCTGAGAAGTTTATCAGTGGTTCCTTGGAAGAGAAAACTGGTAATGACCCGTCACAAAACAGATCTGCAGCAAAACGCCGCAGCACCCCCTCTGCCAGCACCCCCTGCCCGGCCATGCCTTTTTGAAGTACACCCACTCCTTTTTATTCCTTCATCCACCAATGATCTCATTCTGAGGCCACTCTGCATGCGAAGCATTTGTTAGGTTGCTCTGGAGGGCTTTCCTGCTCCTTTTGCAGTCCCCCATGAAATTTCTGCTTCAGCAAACATTCGAGCTCCCCTAAGCATGCTGGGACCTCCCTCTTCTTTCCCAGCAGCCCCATAATGCTGTTCCCTGAGTATGCCTGACTGTTCCTGAACCACAGCTTGTCTTCCACTCCGCATCAATCCATGCAACAGGCAGGTGAAGAAGAATGCAGGTGTGTTTGAGGCTGCCTGCAGTTCACACAGTGCAACAATGAGACCCAACAGGTATGGCTGCTTTGCACTCTGGCTGGATCCAGAATCCTCCATCCTGCACAGGAGGGAATGGCTGATACGGAAAAGGTCCCTGGCCTGCTTTGGGACTTGCTGGATTGCTTTGCACTGTTTAAACCAGCACACATTTCCTGCTCTTTCATCCTCACAACCCATGTCCATCAATAAAATGGCTGTGTGCATGCTCAAGCACTTGACTTACAACTCTCCAACCCTGATGTCCAATCACTGAATTTTTTTAAATCAGCAGATTCATTTTATTGGATTAGAATGACAAAAAGAGCGAGGGAAGATGCTGGTGCATGACTCCCCTTTGCATTAGAGAAAGGCAGCAACAGACTCAGGACTGCCTGTTGGTTGCTTGTATAGAAACACAGAAACAGAGCGAGTCAGAAGGGACCTCCCGGGTCATCTAGTCTGACCCCCAGCTCTAGCCGACTCTGCTCACAACATGCCTGCCATGTGTGAGACATGCCTGCCAGAGTTGCAGAGTGCAAGTACAGTGTGTGCAGTGTGTGCCTAAAGCAATGCAGTTTCAACACACACTCTACTAACCAGTCAGATTTTGGGCCTGATCCAATGCGGAAGAACATTGGCAACCAGCCTGGCCCCCAAATTCTTACTTAGCTCCTGGGTTGGAGCACTGGTCTTGTAAACCATGGATTGCGAGTTCAGATCTTGCTGGGCCTTCATTCCGTCTGAGCCTGCAGTCAAATAGCCTGAGGTTCTGAATGCCGATTTGCTGTCCCCCTCAGACACCTCCCTTGCAGAGTGACTGCAAGACTGGAACTGTGGCTGTGTGGTTACTCTGCTGTCTTAGCTCTTCTTTATTAGATGGCCAGTCTACCATGTGGGTGAGGATGTTGAGCTGGGGACCCAGGAGGTCTGGGTTCTAGGCCCCTCTCAGCCATGAAGATCACTGGGCGACTTTGGGGCGGTCATGCACTCAGCTTAACCCACCTCACAGGGTTGTTGTGGTGGTGAAGATAAAATAGAGCTATGTAAGCTAAGCCCCCTTGGGTTCTTCACAAGAGGAAAGCAATGGGATATAAATGCAATGTAAAAAGCAATAACATAACCCCCCCACACACACTTATATATCAAATAAACTGGGCTATACAGTGAAGGTATTAATTACTGCCACCAAAGAATACAGCAGGGATGATAAGGGAGCTTGCGCTTTAATCTTAGGAGCCTCTTATTTAAATGCAACCCTAAAATGAGACTGAGCATCAGGAGCTGCCACCTAAGGCAAGGTGGACAGCAGTAATGAGGAACAGGGCCTTATGCGTGGTAGCACATCCCCAAGATTTCTATGTGGCTGAGTCAAGTGACTGGTGGCAGTTCAATTTAAAACCACTGGCTAGGTGCGGACGGTCTTTTATTGATTTATGGTTTCATGTCTTAATTTTAGTACGTATCCATGTCAACAAATCCACATTCCCTCTCCCACTACTTGGAATACAGAGTATATATACATGTAATTGAGTGAGGCAGCATCCTATCCCCATTATTATTTCTCCAAGCCATGTTCTGGGAAGAGCTACTTCTAGCTCAAACTGCTTGAACAGGTTCCATGGTCGTCTATGTGAGGGCTTAAGTTTAACAAATCCTTAAATGTTTAACAATTCCACTGTTCTCAGTGAGAGGATTAGTAGAGCGTCCCATGAATTATCATGTGAATTTAAGGATGGCTGAATCTCCTTAAGAACTTCTCACAGAGCGGCAATGTCCAGGGCTTGCAGATGGAAAATAGATTTTTTAAAGCCTATACTCTATGCATGCCTTCACTCCACTCTCCACCTTTCATCTCAGAAGCAATAAACCATGCAGCACACTTCAGCCCCAAATGGGAAAGGCGGTGAGTTGATTTAATTCTCCAGGGCCCAAGCACATCGGGGTAATACGGAGTGGCTCCTGAGAAGGGAGGGAAACCTATCCCAAATCCTGACCTTTCTTCTCCAGCTGGGGAGCTGAACCACACCATGCTGACCCTGACTGTGGGGCAGACCCAAAAGCCACCAGAGTGGGGTAGACCAAAAGCTGCCCAACAAACCACACAAGATAAATTTCCAGGCTTTGGGTGGCACAGAAAGCAGCTTTACGGGGCAGCTTCCCTGGTGTTGCATGCTCCCTGCAGCCAACCAGAACGGGATCCTACACTTCTGGATTTGCAACACGGACCCTGTTTTGGTTTTGCGACAAGAGGCTCCGGCAGTGCCAAAATGCTGCAAAGCAGCCCATCAACACAGAACCACCAGTGTTGTGCGCCGAAGTTCATTCCACCAACCCACGCAGGCTTAAGCATGTTACTTCTGCAAGGCCAGGTCCACTACCTGGGGCTGCCAACATAAGTTCTTCTACTTTCTCGTTCTTGTTGCCAGTTCTCTGAAGAAAAGGCTGTAAAGCGTTGTGCTCGCCTCTGCCTATTTCGAGTGCCTATTTTCTGAACGAGGTTTGCACCTTTGGCGGAAAACTGCAGAGCTCCTCCTTTGTAGCAGGTTGGAAGTTAGAAAGGAGAGGAAGGGCAGAGGAGAGAGAATGTTTGGCAGCCCGTTTGGAACAGGTAATCTCAGCCACATGGGCTGCGGGCCTAAGCAGGGAGGAAAGCCGGCACAGGCCGGGTATGGATCGTACACATGGGAAAGAAAGCAAAGCATTGCTGGCCCCGGTGCTCCCCCTAGTGATAATGTGGAGCAGTTGTACAGAGCTGTTCCCCATCCACTTACACGGTATTCAGCAGAATTGACGGGACTTCCAACCCTGAGAAGCAGCCTCTGAGGGAGGGAGCCAGCGCATCTGAAAAGGACAAAAACCCCAAAGTGAGAGACAGCACTGGAACATGCCGAAGTCCTCGAGAACTACGTTTATCCACCTCTTCAGACCAGGACTCACCTTTTAAGCTCAAGCAGAAAAATGGACCCCATCTTTAATTTTTCTGATTCTTTATTTTGACCTCTGTATCCCACCTTCTTGCAGGTGCCTTAAGGCAGCGGACAAAGCAATGAAGTAGACAAGCAAACCACCAAAGAGTGGTCCATAAAAGCAAATATACATTGTGACAATGAGCCAGCAAACACCAAGTTTTAAAGTAGGGGATAGATATATTGAGGTGTAGATCAAAGTGTGAGGCAAACTCTAGAAATCTTTCCTCTTAGGTCCACCTTTCTACTCATCTCTCTGGGTCCCCGATGCAAATGAGACCAGGACTCCTGTGCCCTTAAGAACAGTAGTACAGTGAAAAGCTAAGGAGATCTCTCTCACGCGCAACCACCTTCAACACAGCTGTGGGGCACCAGGTTGAGGAAGCTCATGGAGTCACCCTTTCCGGGCTCAGTAGAGCAATCAAGCACCCACAGAATGGGAAGGGAAATTGCAGGACCTGTACTTGGAGGCGTAGAAGCTGTCCTACCAAACAGAAAAGTCCAGCACTGCTGTTTTTCTGCTTCTCTTCCTCTAACTTCACCCCCATCAGATTGCATGGAAGTTTTCCCACTAGATATGGAAGTTTCTTGGGAGAACTCCTGGCAAGATACCATGCTGCACGGAAATTGCTTTCTGCATAGTGTCAGTAAACAGAGACTCCTCGGAGGTTTTACTTTCCAAAAAAAGCGTGCAGAATTGGTACATGTATTTGCTTTCTCAGTGAACTATGAGCATATTTGCTAGGAGCAGATCTGATGAAGGTAGTTTGTTGCTAGCAGAGAGAAACACTAGAATTTTGTCCAGCTCTACTTATCCCAGAGGTCACTGCTCTATAATTGATGGAGACATTCACGAGTACTGCAAATTCCAGAGCACCAAGAGCCAGCTGGCATATGTAATTTGCATACTCCCATTCAGTTCGCTAGATGAACGCAAAAGATGCTCCTCTGACATTTTATAGATGGACATCTCAGGCCTATAAAAGTGCTTCAGGAGGCTTCCTCAGAAGCATCACAAACATATAGGACAAAAACGGTGCTTTCCCACAAGATTAAAAAAAAAAAAAAACTGCAGAAAGGAATAATTCTACACTGAAACAGAAAATCTGGAAGAAAAGTTATAGATTAAGTAACCTAGCTCCTTCATGGATCACTGCCTTGTCGTGGCGAAGGGGCTTGCGTAGCTCAATGAAGCTATGAGCTATGCCGTGCAGGGTCACCCAAGACGGACAGGTCATAGCAGAGAGCTCTGACAAAACGTGATCCACTGGAGAAGGAAATGGCAACCCACTCCAGTATCTTTGCCATGAAAACCCCATGGACATGAAAACCAAAAGGCAAAACGATATGACACCGGAAGATGAGCCCCTCAGGTCGGAAGGTGTCCAATATGCTACTGGGGAAGAGCAGAGGGCTAGTACTAGTAGCGCCAGAAAGAATGAAGCGACTGGGTCAAAGCCGAAAGGACACTCAGTTGCCGATGTATCTGGAGGTGAAAGGAAAGTCCGATGCTGCAAAGATCTTTATTCCATAGGAACCTGGAATGTAAGATCCATGAATCAAGGCAAGCTGGATGTGGTCAAACAAGAGATGACAAGACTGAACATCGACATCTTAGGAATCAGTGAACTAAAATGGACAGGCATGGGTGAATTTAGTTCAGATGACCATCAGGTATACTACTGCGGGCAAGAATCCCTCAGAAGAAATGGAGTAGCCTTCATAGTCAATAAAAGAGTAGGGAAAGCAGTACTGGGATACAATCTCCAAAATGACAGAATGATCTCAGTTCGAATCCAAGGCAAACCATTCAACATCACAATAGTCCAAGTCTATGCCCCAACCACTGGTGCTGAAGAGGCTGAAGTTGACCGGTTCTATGAAGGCCTACAACACCTGCTAGAATTAACTCCAAAAAATGATGTCCTTATCATCATGGGGGATTGGAATGCTAAAGTAGGAAACCAAAAGATAACCGGAATAACAGGCAAGTTTGGCCTTGGAATACAAAATGAAGCAGGGCATAGGCTGGTAGAATTTTGTCAAGAGAATACGATGGTCATAACAAACACTCTTTTCCAACAACCCAAGAGACGACTCTACACATGGACATCACCAGACGGTCAACACAGAAATCAGATTGACTATGTGCTCTGCAGCCAAAGATGGAGAAGTTCTATACAGTCAGTAAAAACTAGACCAGGAGCTGACTGTGGCTCAGATCATGAGCTTCTGGTGGCAAAATTTAGGCTTAAGTTGAAGAAAGTAGGGAAAAGCACTAGGCCACTCAGGTATGACCTAAATCATATCCCTGATGAATATACAGTAGAGGTGACAAATAGATTTAAGGAATTAGATCTGATAGACAGAGTGCCTGAAGAACTATGGACGGAGGTTCGCAACATTGTACAAGAGGTAGCAACTAAAACCATCCCAAAGAAAAAGAAATGCAAGAAAGCAAAATGGCTGTCTGAGGAAGCTTTACAAATAGCTGAGGAAAGAAGGGAAGTGAAAGGCAAGGGAGAAAGAGAAAGATACAAACAATTGAATGCAGAATTCCAGAGAACAGCTAGAAGAGATAAGAATGCCTTCCTAAATGAACAGTGCAAAGAAATAGAAGAAAACAATAGAATAGGGAGGACCAGAGATCTCTTCAAGAAAATTAGAGATATGAAGGGAACATTTCATGCAAAGATAGGCATGATAAAGGACCAAAATGGCAGGGACCTAACAGAGGCAGAAGAGATTAAGAAGAGGTGGCAAGATGACACAGAAGAACTATACAAGAAAGAGCTTAACATCCCTGATAACCACGATGGGGTGGTCACTGACCTCGAGCCAGACATCCTGGAATGTGAAGTGAAATGGGCCTTAGGAAGTCTGAGCAACAACAAAGCTAGTGGAGGTGACAGCATTCCAGCTGAGCTATTCAAAATCCTGAAAGATGATGCAGTTAAAGTGCTACACTCAATATGCCAGCAAATTTGGAAAACTCAGCAGTGGCCACAGGATTGGAAAAGGTCAGTTTACATTCCGATCCCCAAGAAGGGCAATGCCAAAGAATGTTCAAACTACCGCACCATTGCACTCATTTCACATGCTAGCAAAGTGATGCTCAAAATCCTACAAGCTAGGCTCCAGCAGTATGTGAACCGAGAACTACCAGAAGTACAGGCAGGATTTCGAAGAGGGAGAGGAACTAGAGATCAAATTGCCAACATACGCTGGATCATGGAGAAAGCCAGGGAGTTCCAGAAAAAGATCTACTTCTGCTTCATTGACTACGCTAAAGCCTTTGATTGTGTGGATCACAACAAATTGTGGCAAGTTCTTAAAGAGATGGGAGTACCAGACCATCTTATTTGTCTCTTGAGAAACCTATATGCAGGTCAAGAAGCAACAGTGAGAACCGGACACGGAACCACTGATTGGTTCAAAATTGAGAAAGGAGTTCGGCAAGGCTGTATACTGTCACCCTGCCTATTTAACTTATATGCAGAGCACATCATGAGAAAGGCAGGGCTAGATGAATCACCAGTTGGAATCAAGATTGCTGGGAGAAATATCAACAACCTCAGATATGCAGATGATACCACTCTCATGGCAGAAAGTGAAGAGGAACTAAAGAGCCTCTTGATGCGGGTGAAGGGGGAGAGCGCAAAAGTTGGCTTGAAACTCAACATTAAGAAAACTAAGATCATGGCATCTGGTCCTCTCACTTCCTGGCAAATAGATGGGGAAGAAATGGAGGTAGTGAGAGATTTTATTTTCCTGGGCTCCAAGATCACCGCAGACGGGGACTGCAGCCAAGAAATTAAAAGACGCTTGCTTCTGGGGAGGAAAGCTATGGCAAATCTAGATAGCATACTAAAAAGCAGAGACATCACCCTGCCAACAAAAGTGCGTATAGTCAAGGCTATGGTTTTCCCAGTTGCAATGTATGGCTGTGAAAGCTGGACAATAAGGAAGGCTGAGCGCAAAAGGATTGAGGCCTTTGAGTTGTGGTGCTGGAGGAGACTCCTGCGAGTCCCTTGGACCGCAAGGCGATCAAACCGGTCAGTCCTAGAGGAGATCAACCCTGACTGCTCTTTAGAAGGCCAGATAGTGAAGATGAAACTCAAATACTTTGGCCACCTAATGAGAAGGAAGGACTCCCTAGAGAAGAGTCTAATGCTGGGAACAATAGATGGCAAAAGAAGAAGGGGACGGCAGAGGATGAGGTGGCTGGATGGAGTCACTGAGGTGGTTGGTGTGAGCTTGAGTGGACTCCGGGGGATGGTGGAGGACAGGAGAGCCTGGAGGAATGTTGTCCATGGGGTCGCGATGGGTCGGACTCGACTTCGCGACTAACAACAACAAAACCTAGCTACAAATGGAAAAAGATGGCACCAACTCTACTATGCGGCCACATGGCTTGTAAAAAGGTCAGTCTCTGCAACACAACACATTTATTTATTTATTTATTTATTTAGTTAGTTAGTTAGTTAGTTAGTTAGTTAGTTAGTAAACTTCTATGCCGCCCCATTCGCCGAAGCCTCGGGACAGCTTACAACAATAAATACATATAATCATATAAAAACAATATAATTGGAAATACCCTGGCCAAAGATATAAAATCAATAAATAAGCTAACAATTAAAATGCCGTTTAAATGAAAAGGTCTTGACCTGGCTCCGAAAAATATATGACAACAGCGCCAGGTGGACCTCTCTGGGGAGTGCATTCCACAGATTGGGCGCCACCACAGAGAAAGCCCTCCTCCGGGTACTTACCCTCCTAATAGCCTTCACGGAGGGTTCCCAGAGAAGGGCCTCACCCACTGATCTCAAGGGGCGGGCGGGCATATATGGGCGCAAGCGCTCCTTCAGGTAACCAGGACCCAAGCTGTTAAGGGCTTTATAGGTCATAACCAACACCTTGAACTGGGCCCGGACTTCAATGGGAAGCCAGTGTAGCTGACGGAGAACTGGAGTCATGTGAACATAACACCCAGTCCCCATCAGCAACCTGGCAGCTCTGTTTTGGACCAATTGAAGTATCCAGACCGTCTTCAAGGGCAGCCCCACGTAGAGCGCGTTACAGAAGTCTAATCGGGAAGTTACCAATGCGTGTGTCACTGTCGCCAGGCCGTCATTTCTGGCTCCTGAGTCACTGTCAAGAAGCTCGAATGGCCCTTGAGAAAACAGAGGTGAAGTCATCCCTGACCTGGCCTTGCTCCTCATTCCCCTACCCAGGTTGTCCTGATCCCAGCATACTTTTCATTTTGATCGAAGCCAACCATTTTACCCAAACAGATGTAAAGGAGGAAACAGCCGAGGCAAATCAAAGCTTCTGAGTGGCTCCAGTGCAATAGTGAGGTCAATCCATCAAAGAACAACCGTTTTCACAACTTCAAAAGCAGCTCTCTCCCTTCCATGGAACAAACAAGGACGTGTTTTGGACAAGGGCACACAAGTCCATATATTCAGTTTCTTTGGGACTGGTGCACTTTGTCCCTGGTAAATGATTTGTCTATTTCAGGACTTGTAACTTTCTTCAACCACTTGAAAAGAGTTACCTATATGTGAAAATTCAATTGGAATAACAACAGTTAAGCCCCCATCAACCTCCAGCTGTACTGACTTCAACTCCCACCGTCCTCAGGCAAGGATGATGAGAGTTGTAGTCCAATTCATCTGGAGGGCATGAGGTCAGGAAAGCTGGACTCCTCCTTCGGCAGAGTACAAAAGACTCTCAGCTAAGGGTAAGACCACCAAATTGCAGAAGAGTACAAGAGTCAAAAGCTCTGGAATTCTGGGAAGAAAGCTGCAGGGGCTTGGGGGGAATCCTTGAGGAAGCACAACCTACAAGACCCCAAGTAAACAAACTGCAATCAGCAACTGGATGGAAAAGTTACCCACTTCCTGCCCGACAAGCAGTGATGGGGATTTTCAGGAAAAAAATAGAACCAGAAAATGTTCCAGTGTTCTAAATAATGTTATCTGATTTAGCATGTTACTTTGACTCATTCTGATTCCCCAGCACACATTCTCCCTCAATAAATATGCAATATATCTTGTATGTCGCAAACAGAAGTGAAAATGTAATCCATGCCAATTTTATGTGCTGCATAAATACATCAGAAGTTTTCCCAGTAGCTACATAATATTTTAACTGAAACATTTCCTTAGGAGAAATCAACCACATAATATAGCTGAAATGTTATATTCAGACACATTCAATGACTGATACAGAAATTATTTTATTGGAAAATTGGGAAAATTGTTAATGTAATAACATTGATTTCCCTATGAGGCTTGTGTATACTTAAAAAAAAAATGACTACACCTGAAAGAACCCACTATTTTTAGGATACAGAGTCAAGGAGAGCGAATAGATCTTGGACATACATACTAGAAAAAACCAGCGTGATATGGTGGTTAGAGTGTTGGACTGGTGATCCAGCAGGTCCAGGTTCGAGTCCCCACTAAGCCAGGAAGCAACTGGGTGACTTTGGGACAGTAACTCACTCACAACCTAGTCTATCTCACAGGGTTGCTGTTGTGAGGATAAAATGGAGGTATGTAAGCCACCAAAGGAAAAAAGTGGGATATAAATGCAATCTAATAATAATCTTATATCAACAATTTTCCTTAGCTGGCATACATAACCAGCTCCTTCAGCTCCTTATTTGCTGCACTGTTTCTTGGTTCCATTTCAAGTTGGGAAAAATCTGACACGGAAGAAGGAGCTGAACGCGTTTTCACTGAAGGATGCAGAACCTGGGCAGGAGGGTGCTGTTGCATTAGGGGCCTGCTTGTAGGGTCTGAAGAGCAGCTGGTTGGCCCTGGGTGAACAGTTCTGGACTCGACAGATCCTGGGTCTGATCCAGCAGGGCTCTTTTACTCTTGTTATGAAAGAACCAGGAAGCACAATTAGGGATGTGAGAAATCTGGCTTGGGTGTGGGAATCCGTCGTATTTCTTCAGCCTGGCTCCCTGAACTCCAGCCCACGCTTAAGTCCACCTCAGGCCGAGTGTTTGTGTGGGCGTCCAGCAGGAAGTGAGGTCAAGTGGAGTTCTGCTTCCATACACGACTCGCTGGTTTTGCGTACTTTGCATGTTTCCCACAAAGAAGCTGCTAGCATTCCCAAGTGTTCGCGGACCCTCAGCTTGACTTGCTTCTTAGCCAGGGCCGAGTGTGAGAAAAAAAGTTTGACAAGCAAAGAGAGCTGGATTCTGGCCTGATCTTCACAACCTTCATCACAGCCTTAGCTTCCGTTTCCTTTCAGTTTGTTGTTGAAGAGTGTTTCCAAGAGACAACAAATATGCCACATGGAAGCCTGGTCCAGTCCCAGCCAGGAACCAACAGTAGTGTGCACAGGGGTCATCCGGCCTCATTCTGCCATTCCCTCATGGGCAACTGGGCATCAAGGTTTGTCAATGCACACCTATATTTTAGTCCCTCTAACATGACTGATTTCAGCACATCAGCTCAGACAAGTATGAATAAATGCAATCATACATGGTGTGGAAAAATGTCCACTGGCAGGAAAACTTTCCACCTTGCATCACTGCTTGGAAGCCAGCAGGCAGGCCCCTTCACCTCCTGGGCTCACCTCTTTCCCAGCCCCACAGAGCTGGTCCTCCCCCTTTGATAAAGCTGCTGTCTGGGTTGGAGCTTCGATGCGGGGGCTGAATCCAGGCAAGACTGCTTGGAAGGAAATAATGCTTCTAAAATGATATGTTATGATCCCTTTACCTGGGATCTACAGATTCCTGCACTCAGCAGTGAGAATCACGGTTTGCACGATCACTGTGCAGCAGCAGAGCTGCTACGTTCAGAAGGAGCAGAGTTCTAGAAGTGCAAGGAACGTGGCTGCAATCGCAAATCTCCAGAGCTATGCCACATAGTTGACCGCAGCGTGTTTCACACAAGAACTCTCACAGCCTTGCCCTTTCATCCCCTTCTTTTCTAGCCGACATGAAACTATTCCTTGCTCTGAAGGAATTCAAACTCATGCTGCACAGATAGTAAATTTCTAAAAGCTACGACCATACGGGTCTGACGTTAATATAATAACGGATGGCGAATGAATGTTAACATTATGTCTATCCCACATTTCAAGGCAAAAAGGCATCTGACAGGCTCATAAGACTAACAAAATGCAGTCCAGGAGATCAGGCAAGAAGAGGGGGCAGTTCTGTCCACTGCAGGCAGATAAGCAGCAAAGCCTAACAAGGGCATGGCTAGATGCTCTGGTGAAGAGGATGGGCGTGTGTGGGCCTAAAAGGCAGCACGGAAGATGCCAGGCAAACCTGACTAGGGAGAGTGCTCTGGGCTACAGAGTGTCTGAACAGGGTGGCCCTTCTGCAGTGACCCCATCCCCTTCCTCTTCTGGCAACCACTTGCCACAGGAAGAACATGCTGTGTTCAACCCGCCATTGGCACATACACAGAGTTGTCCTTCCTTAGGCACCTCTTCTGATGGCCTTTTTAAGGAGAAGGCAAGCAGAGCAGCCAAAGGCCCAGAAAAGACGCAAGGGATGACCTCTAAAACAAAGCTATCATGCTGCTGCTCAGCCTGCCAGGGCAGGGTGAGAAAAATAGCCACAGGTGTCATTTCCTGTGGGGAAGAATGCTACACCCACAGATTAACAGAAGAAAAAGAGGTGTCTTCTTTGGTACAAGCATGATCCCTCCCCCCCCCAATCTCGGCCAAGAAGCTGTAAAGAACCCAAAGAATGTCTGGGATTTGTAGGTGCTGCTCCACAGGACGCCCTTCAATGAACAGGCACAGGCTGCTGAGTGCAGACTGAGCAGAGGACTGGGCTCTCTGGCGAATGCTCCTGCTCTCAAAACAAGGGTTTTCAAACACTTGTCTTATTCACACGAAAGGGGTACCAAGTCTTAAAGGGGTGCACAGGCAGAAACTGGGCCTACGTCCCCAGCTGAGCTTTTCCCACTCAGCTCCTCCGCGGAAATATCTAGAAGAAATGAAAGCAGGAGATACCTGCTCTTTTCTCACAGTTTTGGGCTCCGGAGTCCACCAGGGCATTGTAAATGGAGCAGTTTGCTGCATGACTTCTGGGTAGCTGAGGGCAGAGCTGCAGGGGAAGGCTGGATGAAAGAAAAACTTGGCCGAGGAGAACTGAAAAACAGCACAGCACAGTCCAGCCTTCCCCAACCTTGCACCCTCCAGATATATTACAATAAATCCCGTAACAACCCCCCCCCACACACACACACACACATTGCAGGCAAACCCAGGCTTAGTTCTGAGTTGTTTAACCCCTGAACAACCCAGAGTTTCAAATTTGGATGGGTTGTTAATTGAAAGCAGAAACAATTAACAGCACATTCACTCATTCCCATTCATCAATCCATGATTTGAAAATGCAGGATTTGCTGTTATGCACTAGCCTGGTCAATCCACAACAACACCAAGATCTTTTTTCTAGTTTGCCACCACCAATTCGAATCCCATCCACACATATGCCTTGCAACAATGTGCATTACTTCCTACTTTTTAACAGTGGCACACCATTCATCTTGAAAAAACTTAATATGGTATACTAGAATACTCACTCCTCATGGGCAGTGGAACATAAACGTGTTACAGAGAGATTAAAATGTTAAACTAGTTAAGTTCCAGGAAAGGTTTCCCTAAGATAATTTCTCATAATGATCAGTCTTCCAGGATAGCCCATCTGAAATAACAAGTTTGCTTCAATCCACTGGAATCCGCCAAAGCAATGCCACTGACTAATTTATGTGGGTCATGGCACAGGTATGCTTCATGTTTTAAAATTGTCACAATGACCTACTCTGTGCTTAGCTTGGAATGAGGTCATGCATTCACTGTGTAATACAAGGTGCTGGATTCTTTCCCTCTACTACAGCTAATAGCAATAGGTGGAGGAGCGGGGAGGTGTTTAGAGCAGTTAAAGGGAGAAGAAGGTGGGGGTTGTACCAACCCTTCCAACAATCTGGTTCAACCTCTTCCAATAGGCACTTGGAGACAAATCATGGATTTCCCATGCCATATGTCATTTGCTCCTAAGTTCCTTTTAACTGAAGATGTGAGAGATAGAAACGAGAACGTTTGAGTGCAAAGTATGTACTGTAAGCCCAAAGCATGGCCACTGAAGTGCAAAACATCTTTACTCCATTCATGTAGTTGTGGATTGAACTGAAACTTTGGTTCATGCTATCATAATTCTCCTAAGTGAGAGAAGAGTGAATGTTTAAGTTCTACCAATGACATGTACCCTGTGACAGACTGCCTTATCCTCTCATAGTCCTCTATAATGTCAAAGGATTCAAGGCACAAGCCACATTAGTCACAACTATGTCCCATTCTATCGTTTTCAGTGAGAATTAGTCACGACTAACTTTTGCTGAATTGTATCTCTGGAGTTTTCCCAGACAAGCTTCCATTTGCTTTAACCATCCACCCACGACAGAACTAAACCTGGTTTGCTATGAACAAACCGTAACTCACTTTCTAGGGCCACCCACTAGTTAAAATATTAATAATCTGTCTTTTAACAGATTGAAGACATTGAAAAAAAATTCAATATAAATATTTGAGATATCAGATTTTATCATCCTGGGCTCCAAGATCACCGCAGATGGGGACTGCAGCCAAGAAATTAAAAGACACTTGCTCCTGGGGAGGAAAGCTATGGCAAATCTAGACAGCATACTAAAAAGCAGAGACATCACCCTGCCGACAAAAGTGCGTATAGTCAATGGTTTTCCCAGTTGCAATGTATGGCTGTGAAAGTTGGACCATAAGGGAGGCTGAGTGCCGAAGAGTTGAAGTCTTTGAATTGTGATGCTGGAGGAGACTCCTGTGAGTCCCTTGGACCGCAAGGCAATCCCATCAGTCCCAAACCCATCAGTCCTAGAAAAGATCAACCCTGACTGCTCTTTAGAAGGCCAGATACTGAAGATGAACTCAAATCCTTTGGCCACCTAATGAGAAGAACTCACTGGAGAAGACCCTAATGCTGGGAACAATTGATGGCAAAAGAAGAAGGGGATGGCGGAAAATGAGGTGGCTGGATGGAGTCACTGAAGCAGTTAGTGTGAGCTTAAATGGACTCTGTGAGGGGGGGGGATGGTGGAGGACAGGAAGGCCTGGAGGAATGTTGTCCATGGGGTGGTGGGTGGTGCAGACTTCACCACTAACAACAACATGAAATTCAATAGCCACTATCAGTATCTGTAAAAAGGAAATGCGTTTTCCCATTCTTACAGTAACCCAACCCAACTTTAAGAATGCAGAAACCTTTCACTTTAAACTTGTAGACCTCATCAGTCCATCAGTCACATTTCAATCAATCAATTAATCTACCCGATAAAGATCTGCTGCTTATCACTGTTCCCTTTGCCTTGCAAATAGCTTCTGTGGCAGAGGACCAAATGTGTTTTCTGTGTGAACTGGGGCTCTGGATGAGGCTGGTAGTCACTGGCAACTCAGACATTCAGGAAGCAAACAGTTGCTAATCCAAGCACGCTAACAGCGTCAGCAGAGTCAGTTGTGCTCTGAGGCTCCTAATAAAAGGCACCTCTTTGCTTGGGTTTGGTTCTCCCTCCTTCTGCTGAATGTGTCCTATGACAGCTGAAGCAGATTAGGACTCAGTGGCTTGGAGATCTAGAGCACAACATACACATTTAGGCTGGACCTTGATGATCTTGGGATTATTGACATGTGGCCTGCCCTATCAACCATCTTCCGCTGCCAGCCCATTTCTCCTAAACAGGAACTTTGCAACAGCTCTGCTGTAAAAATATATGAGTGTAATGGTCTGATTATGCATTTTATTCACACTAATCTATTTCACATATATGTGTTAACATATGATGTGGAAACCAAACCATGATAAAAAAAATTGCTGCAATTCCATACGGTGATGTTTCTACATAACAGAACCTTCTAGCACCACCATACTTTGAAAGGACAGACGATATTCCTGGTATACCATCGCGGGACTGGCATATGTCAATGCTGTAGCCTAAATGGGTAACCATAACATTTGGGGGTCAGCATGTTGGTGGTATTTGCAAGACCAAAGGCTCTCACACAAAACTAGTGTTAAGACAAGACACATCACACCCTTTGCAGGCTCCACTGGATATCCTGTTGGACCTCAATGCAAATTTTGACCTAGCTAAGACTTACTGGCTCATTCATGGCATTTCATACCCTTCCCGGCATCAGTTCCCAATTGTAAAACAACAATAGCGATAGCATATCATGCCATGTTATGGCAAGGATACATATGAGCAAGATTGTTAGACCCATCAAATTCTGTTTGATGAGAGGCAACCCTGAGATGAAAAGACCTGCGTGTACATCATATGTTATAACGCTTTGCTGAAGCAATTTCCACACGAGAAAGCCATTGTCTGTCCTCAATGGTCCTGCATTTCCAGAACTTGGTATTCACTGGAGGAATTAGGCCAAAGCAGTTTAATTTTTCAAGGTGTAAAATGTTGGTCATGCTGGATAGGAATGATAGGCGTTCCAGTCCAACCTATTGGAATGCTGACCTATGCTATATTTGCCTGCCACCTGGTATAAACTAATGCCAAACATAGTTGCCTTTATTTGAATGCAATTTAGAGCCATAGAAGGGCTGAAATGGTTTAATGGCCCCCATTTCCTGTGCATGTAATATGCCAAAAAGGTCTTTCTCAGGCCACAGAAGAATTTGGTCAGGCTTTCTTTCACCAGGAACTAGGATCATCCTCAGAGTCCTTCCTCAGCCAAGGCACACAATGACTTGGTACGCACAGCCACACGCAGAAAATGTGTGTGCTAGACATGAGGCGGCAAAGCATCTTTGCCAGGCATGCGCTGCCAGGGGGCCTGAACCCAGCAATGCTGCCTGGCTGGGGTGGTTTCTGAACAAAGATTCTGGGGTGGTTTCCAAACTGCTCCAGCCACCCATCCTCACCAGCCAACCCATCGCAACAACCTGGGCTTGCTGAAAGGTGATTGTGCTAATGGGGCAGCCTGCAACCGGCATAGACAACCAGGGAAAATAAGCCTCTGTGGTTGTACAAAGCTGCTCAGTGACTGGAACTTCCTAGAAGATAAGGCAGAGCTAAAAACTGGAAGGAATCAAAATTCAATGGAAGCACAAACATCTCTAACCTGGGATGCTGATATTCTGGTCTCAGCTCTGTTCAAAAATCTTAAGTGGAGCTACTTGATCGTAGATCCATTCCTACTCGCAGCTGCATAATGCAAATTACCTTCAAGCATATTTCTGGCATGGCACTCAGTTCGGATTCTGTTTCACACGGCAGAGTTGCACGTGAGCACAAGTGCAAACTCAGACTGATAAATACATATTCTTGTTGATGTGTTGCCATTCCAGCAGCTAATATTTCAGAGGGAAACCTAACATGGAAACCACTCCTGGATAATAATGGTAAGCTGTTGCTTCTCTATTGCCATTCGCTACAAATATGAATGGGAAATGTGCTGGGTGGGAAGGCTGCTGTCTCTTCAGGATGTGTGGAAGGGCTCCTCTCCCAGAAAATCTCACTTCTTCATGTTCAGCATTGGCAGGAAGCCAGCCAGTCAGAATCCTTGACATGCATGTGAATGGGGGAAAGCGCAGCCCAAGTGCCCTCATATGTCTGGCCTGCAGATATCAGAATTACTAAAACCCATACTCCTCAGTCAAATGTTCAGAGATCTTAGAAATGGGATGTTATGAACATGAGGTGTCAGGTTCCTCTGCCCAGCTCAGTAGCTGATGATCAAGTGTGTTTAACAAAAAACACAAGGAGAGGGAGACTAAGGGGAGAAATTAACCAAAAAGTGGTGAGTTTGAGAGGACAGAATCTTTCAGGAAAAAGGGAGAAACAGCAAAGAGGAAGAAAGCCATAAAGACTCTTTGCAATGGCAAGGATTCAATTCCAACAGGAGCTTGAAGGTGAGACCCAAGTGAAAAGCAACGAAAACAGAAGGTAGCCACTCCACAATGGCTGCTAGAACAGTAACACAACCACAGAGGGGAAGGGTGGGCTCTGCAGCGTGTCACGGAGAGCCCTTACCCTGTGCAAGGAAGAAGGGACCACACTGCAAGTCCTGGCCAGGCCTCCACAGTGTCCCATCCGCATTTCGCTACTCCTCAGCTCTGGGCCACTGGTGCCCCACTGGGCCACCGTGTGAAGGCCTGGGCCACCCTGCAGTGCCCATCTTTCCGAGCAGGTGGGCAGCTGCACCACTACAGAGCCTAACAAGCAAGGCCTGCAGAGCGAGCGGCTCGCCACAGAATTCTTCCCAACTTGCAGGATGTACCAAGCTACGAGGGAGTGCTCGAGCGTGTAGCAGTTCAGGCCCAGCGTACTCCTCAGCGATTACTGCCATCCATATTTAATTACTTTTCCCTTTTGTTTGTTAATTTTTAACTAGGGTACGCCAGCTCTCAGGGGCCATTAGGAGTCCCAGGCAGCAAGGTTCAGTGAGCAGAAAAGTGCTTGTGACAGAACATACATTACTGGGCATCCTGGCCTCCCGCTCTGCCGCAGAGGTGTGGCGCTTTGGGGGATTATTTTCAGACTCACACTCAAAGTCTGCCCTGCTGCAAGTTGTGAATAAAAGATAGTGTTCCATTTGAAGCGAATTTTCCTTTTCCTCCCTGTCAGAAGCTGTTTTCCTCAAGCTCTGCTTCGCATTTGCGTTTATTTTCCCCAAGTTTCCGGGCAGTAACTTTTATTTCTTTTAAGAGGAGGAAGACCATGGCTTGGCCATGTCAGGTGTGGAGGAAGAGCTGTGCCAGATTGGAGCCAAGGCTTATCTAGTCCAGCACTCTGTTCCCACAGAAAATACGCAAGTGGGACATGACCACCGTTATAGCCGTTTCCTGCTTGTCTTCCCCACACTGTCCAAATTCGGTAGGCAAGATAAAGAGATGCTGAGTGTCAGTTGTCAATGTTTTCATTGCCCACGAATTATGGACCATTCTTTCTGTTCAGCTCCACATGTTACATTAGCATTACATAAGCAGGAGCAGTCCAACAAGCATAACCCTCATTCTGCCATCTCCAGACAGTATTCTTGGAAGGGTTTGTTTTCTTTTTTTAAGAGATTGGCCCTATGATGTCCCCAACAGCCCATTCAACTTACAAGGGGTGAAAACTGAGCTATTCAAAAATGTTGGCACCAAACAAAATGCCAACTTTGTTTTTTTGTAAACTATAGTGGTTCTTCAAATTGTGGTCCAAGGATTAACCTGACACTCTTTGGTATAATTCTTGAGAGCTGGTATGATGGTTAGACTGCTGGACTGAGGACCTGGGAGATCTGGCTTCTAGTCCCCACTTGGCCATGAAGCTCGCTGGGTGACTTTGGGCAAATCACAGACTCTCAGCCTACCTACCTCACAGGGTTGTTGTTGTGAGGATAAACTGGGAGGAGGACTGTGAAAGCCAGAAGAGGCAGCTCTGAGCTGGGAGCTGCACTGATTCAGTGCGGCTGAACACCCCAAAACCACAGACTCAAAGCTGGACCTCACTGGTGCACCGGAGATGCACCAGTGTGGCATGGCTGACCCCACACAGTGGGCAAATCACTGGATTGTGGCAACAAAAGCACAGTCCATATTGTATCATTTGTGAGCTTGTGGTCAGGGAAAGTGGAATTTAGGCCACGGGGGATGCTGTGTGCTGTTAGAACTATGCACCTGGATCAATCATTTCCAGTATAGATACAACACCTGCTTGAGAGTTTGGAATTTTACAACAGGATTTTAACATCAGTTGTTTTATCAGGTCATAGGATCTTATTGTAACAATTCATGGCTACTGGATAGCATCTAAACAGTAAGAAGATCCCTAAGATCTGAGCTGCAAAGTCAGAAAATTGCTCCAACTTCATAGCTGGGGATCTGTTTCCAGTCCAGCGCAGAAAGAAAGGGACCTCAAAGAAGGGTTCTGGGGGCAGGAAGGGGAGAAAACTAGCCAGATAGATAAAATATGTTTGCCTATGAGACTATTGAGTCCTGCACTGCTTCCTGAGATATTTAACATCTAGAAATTGAGCCTAAGACCTCCTGCATGCAGAGTGTCCCCCTGTATCAATGACCTATGGGCACATCATGTCCTCTAACTTCTCCAGAGCTTGAGAGGAACAAAACCAAACACTGAACAGTTGCCACTAGCAGCCAGCACCTGAACTCAGAGGGCAGACCCCGGCATAGGTGCTGGGAAGGCACTGAAATAAAGTTTCTATTGCTCTGAACTGTCTCTGCTTGCTTGCCTGCCTGCCTGCCTGCCTGCCTGCTTGCTTAAAACATTTCTATACCGCCCCATCGCAACAAAGCCTCGGGGCGGCTCACAACATCTCTCTGCCCTTCTCCCTATCCCACCTGTTATCTCCTTTCCTCCATCTCCACCATCCCCAGTTGTCCTGCTCCTTTGAAAAAGACACCTTCATTTCTCCCTGGGGGCTTGGAACTGCCTTCCAGAAAGCCTGCATGTTCTCTTCATTGAAATGTCTCCCAAAAACCAATGTTTCCTATGAAACCATTGACATATCCCCCCATTTCCTATCAAAGCCTAAGGAGTAAGATCTTGGCCTATCGTCTTAGAGCACAAAACTACTTTGGCAATTAGTGAGACACTTACTCTTCCTTAAAAGAAACATCTGCCATTTTAAAATTTTTATCCAGAAATGTACAGCAGAGATGATCAGAGTCGGGTATGCAGACTTTCCCCCCTAAGGTTACTCTTCCCTGTCAAGATATTTTACAAAGGTAGTTTTTAATGGTGACTCAGTTTCTTCAGTTAGGAAAAGCAACATGAAAATAGGGAAATCACTTTGTACAGATGGACTCCCAACTGAGTGATAGAACATGTTTCTCATCTCTGTAGTGTCCAAGCTTTGCTGTTCGTGCAGCATTATTTTTTAATCACTTTCTCTTTATTCAGTGCTCAAAGACGCTTACATTGACGTCATCCTTGAGCCAGATAGGTATAATATCTTCTGTGCTAATTATCAACCTATCTCATGCATCAGTGTCGACATCACTGGCTGACAGACTACAATGAGTTATTACGACCAACTGAACCACACGCCAGTTACTGATGAGCTAAGAGCAGGCAGAGATCTTGCACCAATCCTGCTTGAAGGATCCTGCGAGGAGCTGGTTTGCCACCATGTGTATGGAGTGCTGGACTAGATGGACTTTTGGTCTGATGCAGCATGGCTTTTCTGATGTTATGACCAGATGGGATTAAAAAAAAAAATCTTAGAGTGGCTGTGGACTTCATTGCATTAAATAAGGACAGAACAGACACAGGTGCTGTTATCTGTTTGGATACAAAGAAGACCTTTGATAAAATTTACTGGACATTTATTTTACTCATACTGAGAAATTTCCCCCCAGAATTTCAGAAGTGGACTAATTTCAGAAGTGGCAATTCGTATGAAATGTCTAGAGGCACAGTTAGGACAAAGGTGTTTTGTCTGGGTTTCTTTCTCAAGAGGTACTAGACAGGAATGTTCTCTCTCTCTGCTATTTAAACGATGCCTGGAAACACCTGGGGCATGGCAGGTTGATAAAAGCCTAATATCTATTCATGGATTTGTGCACAATGCATTAGAATATAAACTTATTTTTATGCTGATAAATTTTTATTGTTTACTTTGGAACTCCGGTCATCTGTTTCAATTTTGATGCAGACAATTACTATTTTGGGTACTGATTTGTTTATTCTATTAACTGATGTCTACTGGAGATAATATATCCCATACAGTAACATCTAACTGGCAATTCACACTTTGTACAGAACTTATTACTTATTTGGAAATACTGTTCTCTAGAGATATACCACAAATGAGCATGTTATAGTAAATAAATTGATTAAAGAGGACATTGACAAATGGACATCCTTAAGGCTAAGTCTATGGGGTGAGGTAAATGCAGTTAAAATGTTTATGTGGTTTCTTTATTAAATACCTGGCAAATATTTCCAGAAGCTCGATGCTTTGTTTTGTAAAATTTTATGGAATTCTACTTTTCCACAAATATCCTTGAAAAGGATGCAACTTTGATTAAGGATGACCAATAATGTGGATTTGGCTTCCTTCATCTTTCCTTATAGCTTCAGGCCTAGAAGCTGGCCTTTTCCACATAGCTTAGCTTTCCCTCCCTGGTCATTTCTGGAATTTTCATGTTTGGCTCTGCTTCCCAAGTGGACTGCTTCCCAAGTGGACTACATCATTCAAAAGAGGATGAAAAAGAGGATGTGCCTTTTCTAGTCACAGTAGCCAGAGAGCTGCAGCATATATTTCCATGGGATGGGATGGGATGGGATGGGATGGGATGGGATGGTGTAACTTGGTGTCCTGCCACAGCAGGGGTTTGGACTCAGTGGCCTTAATGGCCCCTTCCAACTCTACTCTTCTATGATTCTATGGCAAGTGGAGTATGACTTATTTTCATATGCAAAAGTAGCTATAGGGGCATCCCGAATTTAAAGATTGGCAAGAAAATGCTTGGTGGACTTGAATAGACAGGCCAATTTTAGCTTGCTGGGCCTGATGATAACTTGTTGCCATTTTCCTCTTTGCATGCTAATTATGAACTGCTTGCTATGGTTGCACAGTAATACATGCATGTGAAACGTTGTTGGAATCTAGGTTTGGTTCTGCTGCTTTTACAGCTCCCGAGCTACTTGTGTGATTGGAACACTGACTGAAGCTACATTGGCCCACCATTCCAGTATCTACCACCAGTGAGGAAACAGGATACATGGGATCTCAGCCAAAGACAGGCTCCCGAGCTGGAGCATCCATTTTGTCCAATCAATGGAGTGTTTCATTTCGGAAGAGTTAAAAAACCTTAGACTCTGTCAAATTCAGCAACAAGTGATGCTGTAAGTATACCGGATGCCACAGTCTCGCTTTGATAAATGCTTATTTAAATCAGACAATTGCTGGTGGTGCAATACTGCTACTGCTTCTCTTCTTCACATGTTTGGCAATGCCCCGCGTAGCTTCCTTTTGGGAAGAAATAATAATTCAAATAAACGTTGTTATGGAAAGTTCTTTCATATTTAATCCTACACATGTTCATTTAACGACCTACCCATCTCTTGGAATCGAACAAAAGGTCAGCATAATGGATTTTCCATACGCTTCTGAAAGCTAAAAGACTAATATTAAAACATTGGAAGGCTAAACAGACACCTGCAATAACATAATGGGTGGAGGATTTAATGAAACTTTCTGTTTTTGAATGTGTGGTCTTTAGGCATAATTTACAAATGGAGAAATATATGGGTATTTAAGTTTGTTTGCCTTTGTTTATGTATAGTTATTTTTAATCATGGAAGTACATTTTGCTATATATTGATATATAGGGGCATATAACACATATGTGTTGTTGTTGTTAGTCGCAAAGTCGTGTCCCACCCATCGCGACCCCATGGACAACATTCCTCCAGGCCTTCCTGTCCTCCACCATCCCCCGGAGTCCACTCAAGCTCACACCATATGTAATTAGCACTTCCAAATCCAAAACCTGTAATATTTGATCTTATCCTGTCTTTCTCTGTTCAGTTTAATTAATTAAGGAAAGTGTAGGGATAGTGAGGATATTCTTTCCCTTTGCCTCTTGCCTCCACTTTCCTCTCTCTCCTCTGTTGTTTCCCTGTGTCGGATGGTTGATTGCAAGCTTTCTGGATAAGGCATTGTCCTCTTCTGCTCTGTAAGGCACATGTGCACTGATGGTGCAGTCGGTCAATAATGCTGTGCCCTGGAACAGACTTGCTTGGCAAAACCTCTATTCCTGGCTTTCATGTTATTACATACTCCTTTTGAGAGATCAAAGCAGCTTACGTGAGCCCGGCATCTCAACCACTTAGCCTCAACCATGCTATAGCCCCAGATGCTCTTAGCCCACACTTAGGATGATGGATTTGAGAGAGGAAATTTGGCCTGAATTACAAGAAGCACCAGTGGATATCCTCACACTTGCCCTGTATAGAAGGAGATGAAGCTATTGAACTGTGACACTCCTGGCCATAAAATACAAGGGTTCATGAGTCCAGCTGATGCAGAAGACACAATGCTCACACTGCAAAACACTAGGACAGGATCATACTTCCTGAGGCCAGAAGAAACATGATAGTTACATAATCTGGATATACAGAATGTGATATTTAGTCTACTTGGCTCAAAGTTCTCGCTTTTAGAATAGAATTTGATTTCTATAAAAAAACTTGCACACATCCCAGTGTCCTCTGGAAACTATCCCAGTGTTTACTTTTTCTCAGTTCCCACTAAATTGGCCTAGCATCCTACTAGGAGTATTTAAAACCACTGGACTGCAGGGAAAACAACCATCTCCTTAATAGTGTTTACAGAGAACTCAACTGGCTCATCTAGCACCTCTATAATATGCCTAATCATTGAGCTGATGTGTCATACATTATACTTTCCCCAAGGCATGCACGCGTTTCCAACACTTGTAAACTCCCCCTACTCTGGAAAAAACCCAAGTGTTGAACTTATCAAAATGCACAAGGAAAATGTCAAGAGGGTGTTACAACGGATCTGCTTACCAGGTGGTAGACAGGTTCAGCCCCTGCTGCTTTCTAGATTTCTGACTTTGTAGTGACAACCCATGTTTTAGGCAACCCCACAATTTGTCATGCATAAGAAGGACAGAATGTGCAGATGGCCTCCAACGAGGCTACCATTTTGCTTTTACTCAGGAACCCATGATAGGCTCCTTTGAGATCACTCTGCCTGTTGTCTGTGGTTTGTTGTTGGTTAGCCACTGGGTTCGGATGTCAAGCTCTATAATCTATAAAGGGGCTGATCACGGGTTGCTAAATAAATTTAGAAAATGCCTGCAGGGCTCCCACTCTTGCCTGCTCATCCCCAACAGCTCATGGCTTGCTTAACTCATGGGCTATAAAACCTTGCCGCTTGGCAGGGTGGCACATTTAAAAAGTTTATTTTGCCATCTCAGCCCCATCAGGATCTTGGCTTCAATTGTCCCTGGAACAAGCACAGTAAATCACAGCATGTCACAACATCCCTAAAACCAACAGATCAGACCAAGCCTACAACAGAAGCCAAGCATTCTTCTGTTTCAGAGACCGGAAAGTGCTAACTAAACAGGAAGTTCTTAAGTTTTCTAAAAGCTGTGAAACTGTTAGCCAGGAATATCTCTCTGGGGAGACTCCAAAAACCCCTCCCATTGTCACTGGGTTGCAGAACCTCAGGCCCACAAGACAAATCCAGACCTCTTTGGGTCCCACACTTGGACCCCTAGGGTTTCTCAGAGGGCAAGGCACCCTTCCCCTGACACTTGGTACTTTCCTGACTTTTGTGCAGGATTCCCCCACCCCACCCCATTCTGAAAGACTAAAATCCCTCTCCTAAGTCTCACTCACTGGCCAGGAACTCTGAGCTCCTCCCAATCTGGCCCTATCCTTTTTGCCTTTGCCACCCACACCCCATCAAGAGAAAGCAGCCCGTGAGAGTTTCTCCAAAATGGAATGTGGCTCTTGGACTGGAAAAGGTTCTGCTGTCCTGTTGACATGACCATTAGCCAAGTTCACAGAACAGGCAAATCTGTATGCCTCACACTTGTGTTGTAAGATGCAGAGGTGAGGCCCTAGTTCTGTGATCCTTCTAATAAGAATCCAGAAGCACTACGGCTTGAAAAGTCTGCACCAGCCCTCTGGAAGGGGCTCTGAAGCGGACTTTGGAATACGAACACCTGCCCTGTCAGCATAAACCACACAGGAACCTCAGTGCAGCATTCTGGCCTGTTCTTATATTTGACAAGAGGGGGCCCTGCATGGAGCACAATGCAGTATTCAAAGCTAAAGGTGACCCCATGAAGGCTGCCATGGTGACCAGATCTCTGTTCCCTAGAAACATAGAAACAGAGTGAGTCAGAAGGAGCCTCCCAGGCCATCTAGTCTGACCTCCAGCTCCAGCTGGCTCCGCTCACGACATGCCCACCATGTGCATGTCTAGTCTATCCTTGAACACCTGCACCGATGGGGCCTCAACAACCTCTCATGGAAGCCCATTCCACACCCTCGGGGTCCTGACTGTCAGGAAGTGCTTCCTGGCATCTAAATTGAACCTTGGTTCCTTGAGCTTTGCTCTGTTGGAGCATGTCCTGCCTTCCTCTGCAGGGGAGAACAGGTCTCTACCCACCTCCATGTGATAGCCCCTCACATACCTGTATGTCGCCAATAGATCCCCTCTGAGTCTCCTTCTCCAGGCTGAAGAGACCCAGTTCCTTCAGTCTCGCCTCATATGGCATCCCCTGCAAACTGGCCACCAAGCACGTGGCCCCACGCTGCACTGGCTCTAACCTGACTATATCCTTCCTGTAACGAGGGGTCCACAACTGAACACAATACTCCAGTTGTGGGTGCATCAGAGTTGTATAGAGTGGTAATAATACCTTCTAGTAATTACCTTCTAGTAATACCTTCTAGAAGCCACACTTTTGGCTAAGCAACCAAGAGTGACATTTGCCTGCTTGACCACCGCATCACACTGCTAACTCAGCCTTCAGTCAACCAGTACCCCAAGATCCCTTTCACAAGTGCTGCTCTCCAGCCACTTGTCCCCTAACATGCACTTATGACACCCATTCCTATGCCTCAAGTGCACTTATCCACATTGAATGTCATCCTGTTGTCTCCTGCCCACTTCCATAGTCTGCCCAGATCCCTTTGGATCTAGAATTCCTGCTCCTCAGTTGTGACCACTGCCCTGGTCTTAGTAACGTCTGCAAATCTGATCAGCAGACTGTTCACCCTTTTTCCATGTCACTGATGAAAAGATAAAACAGGATCGGCCCCAGGACAGAGTCCTGGGAAGCATCTAGGAAGCGAGGTGACCTGGCTGTCACTGCTGAGTGAGTCTCCCAACTAATATCCGGGAGATTGAAATCTCCCATAATTACTGTGTCCCTCCCCCAAGATATCCTTGGAATTTGATCTGTCAGGACATCATCCAGGGTCTCCAAAAGGGGGGGGTACAACTGCTGCAAATGGCACTAGCAGACAGAACCCCTTGGTGCCGCTGCCACAGCCACCCAAGAATCAAGTAGCAAAGGCCAAATCAAAAGAATATCCACAAACTACGAATCCACTCATTCAACATGGCAGTGATCCTAACCCCGGAACTGCCCTCCCAGGCCAATGTCCCCCCTCTTGAGAGCATTCCTTAGTGTAGTTCTCATGCAGCCCATCATCAACTCCAAGCAGCCATTCAGGATCTTCAAAGCCTCACTGGGATTGGCAAAGGAATTTGGCATAGCAAATGTACCTTTTCACTCGTCCAATAGCCATTTGTATCACTCTCACTCCAGTTCAGACTACATGTGAAGCACTCACCCTGACACAGACAGACAGACAGACAGACAGACAGACAGACAGACAGACACACGCCAGGAATTGCCTCCTAGACCACTGAAGGTCCTGCATTTGCCCTTCTGTATGAGACTGTTTTCCCTCCCTCTTTCTTCATTGGCTTCCAGTACACCTATGTGCCAAAGCACACACTCACACACCTTGTCTTTCTCCACCTCAAGACAATTTAGCCCCCAAACTTCCAGGAAAAACACAGCAAAGGCAGGTCTGGGAAGCACAGTCCATATATACAAAGGGGGTATATATGCGTACAAAGACCCAGCAGGTATTTCGAACTGCCTTCAGTGAATGAGGTGAAATTACTCAGGAAGAGAAAAGTGTTCAGGGTTCTATCAGGCAGTGGGGTGCTGTCATTTTTCCCAAGCTTGTCCCAAGTAGTCCTAGGAGGATGTGTCAGCTTGATTGAGGTGTGATCATTAATTTTTCTCTGGTGTGCCTGTTAGCCAGACAAGTGTTAGTTGTACGGTGTGCACTGGAGAGGATCAGGTGGTCATGTGGGTGAAGGTGTGACTGATTGGTATAAATTACCTGGGCATGCAGTGAAGCAGGGTAGGTGAAAGCAGGCGGAGGTAGAGCAGGTGCTAACTCCGCTGGGTAGAGAGGGTACGGCGCCCACACTTCAGGGCTACTGGGGTAAAGTGCAGGCACTGTGAGCTCATCTGCAAGAGAAGAATAAGGAGAGTTCATGGTTATAAAAACAGCAAATGAAGAAGTCAAAACAGCAAAACACAAGAGAACGTTCGTCAAAGCCAAGCTACGTTGGTCCCTCTGATCCATTCCACCATTTTCTCAAGACACGAAGTCAGGAAAGAGGAGGTTCAAAATTCTGCTGTGAGCTAGAACATGAAAGCCAAGATCTACAAGCTATGTTCAAGTCCCAGGTTATTCCACAGCAGGAACCAGGTGTCAGGGTGGACAAGACACGCCAAGTGGTCTACTGCAGCAATTCATAGTGGGAGAGTGAACCATTGAAAGGATCCTAATACAAATTCACACTTTTAAGTTTTAGTCAGGAAGGAAGGGAAGGAATGAGCCTCAGTGAGGCTCAGCTGTGAAAGAACACACACAACAACTGCATGATCTTAAAAGCATCTGCTAAAATTTTTTAATAGTGATGTACATGCTAGCAAAAAATATTTGGGAATGAGGATGGGGCTACAGGGAAGAGAAAAATGCCCTCTCAAAATTGTATCCTGATAATGTTCAGAAGTCTACTCCTAGTGAGCACCTGCCACAGCAGCCTTGCAGGCTACCTCAGGGTTGCCATAGACCCTCTATCCTCAGCTGTCACTGGGAAGCAGAAGCAAGTCAAGAGCCGTACACCACCCATACTTGACAAGATGGGCTGCTGAGCAAGTGAATTCAGTGTGTGACCTCAAACTTACTCCAAAATGTTCTACAATGCGGAAGGGTTCCTGACAGATATGCAATGGTTCGTTAGCAGACATTTAAAAGTGGAAAGGGTTTCCTGAAGAGAGAACTCCAGTCCCTGTTCTCCTAAGCCAGTTCCTTGTCCTACTTGCCTAACAGCCCGCTCAGACTTTAACCTCAGGTTCGGTTCATTAGTATTACTAGCCACTCCCAAATACTGTTAATACATAGCCAGTCAAACAAGATCTCAAGGGTTTAACGCATTAGTCTCCAACCAAGTTCAAACCAACCATCCCAAAGAGCAATATGGGAACATGGGGCCCTCCACGCCTCAGGTGTTGTATCCCCTTCTGGACACCTTGCTTTATTTATTTGATTTCTACACCACCCATTAGCTGGAATGGCTCTCTGGGCGGTTCACGAAGACAAAATACACAAATAAACACAATATACACCAATGAATCAGTAACATTAAGCTCAAACATAAGCAATACAGCAATAAAACAGCAACAACCACAATAAACCCACAACAGCCATGCTTCAGTCAATTCCAAGGGTACAGTAGTGAAAAAATACAGAAAATGGAATATCAACTAAATAAAAAAGATTTTTAACAGGTTGGCTGAATAGTTTTTTACCTCACGCCAAAAGGAATATAGAGTGAGTGCCAGGTGTACTTCCTTGGGCAGCTGATTCCACAGGCCAGGTGCCACAGCCAAAAAGGCACTTCCCCTAGTAGCCGCCCACTTTATTTCCTTTAAAGGTGGCTCTCTGAGAAGGACCTCAGAAATGACTACAAGGTCTGGGTAGGCTTTAAGGAGAATTCCATTGAAACACATTCAGAAAAGGGCAAAGCAAAGGACATCAAAGGCTTATTTCACTGTGCCTCCAATTCATTTTGGGAACATAAACTGCTTCTCTGGTATATAAATTTATTCTACTGCTACTGTTTTAATTCCATGACTACTGCATTGTATGTATGCAATTTTTACCATTTTCATTATATGTCTTTATTTTAACCTGCAAGATGTTACAATGGTCAAAAGGTAGGGCAGCAATTTTCTAAAAACAAATAAAACCTACCAACACATGAAATACTTTTCTAATAATATAGCACGAAGATGTTCATATAAAGATTTACAAAATCTCTGTAAAATTGTCTTAGAATTTTTTCCTGAAGGGAGGCATAAAAATCTATTAAACATAAGGCATACTAAAATGGTATTTGTCCATCTTTTTACCTGCAAGGAGTAATTACTACACTGCATTATCTGCCAAGTTATTGCTGCATGTTGTACAGGTTTCTGGGACATGTTTGAGGGGGCAATTCAGCTGAAGCATCAGGCTGGGCACATTTGCTGCCCATGTTTTGCAGACCACTAACAATTCATTATTGTTTTCCCCACCCTTCGATGCACACATGGTTTTAACTCCTTCTGCTTCTCACCTCCCCTTTACATTTTGGTTCCTGCCTCCATCAAGGGAGGGTCCTGTCAGTCTATCCTGTGCAGTAAACTGAGCAGGTCACACTCTCTCTCAGCATTAAGAATACTATTTTGCTGGGGATGGTGAGACAATCATGAAAAATAAGGCTATCCGTGGCCACTATTCACATATTGACATACATACTGGGGGAACAGCAGCAGGAGGGGACTCTTTCCCTCATGTCCTGCTTATGGGCTTCTCATGAGCATTTGTGGAAAAGGATGCTTGGCTAGATAGAAATCTGGCCTGATCCAGCACAACTCTTCTTAGGGTGCCTTCTTTTGTTTCTCACCTAGCAGGATGAGAGAATCAGAAAATTCAAAGCAAAAATGACACTTATTGTCACTGCCCAAATGGTATGCATCTCCCATATCATACCTCAAAGTAGGATCTTAGGCTTGGAAAGATCTATTTGATTAATTCTGACACACTGAAAAAAAAAAAATCAGTATTTCATCCCATCCCAAGTGCCAGAAAATATGGTGGAGAGGACAGGGAAGTTTACCCACATGAAATCATGGATTCTGAAGACATTCTCTGGATTCAAGGAAGGCCTAAATCCCAGCTGACATGCTTTTACAAATGGGGACTCAAAATATTTTAAATTTCCCAAAACAGAGGAAGGTGCAAGGGCAAGGATGTGCATGCGAGGATCAACTTCTATTACACTGTCATCTCAGGGACTTCCACACCAGCCTATATTCTGTGTGGCCCCATTAGCTGAATTTGCCATAGTGCAAATCTTCCACATTTTGTGTTCCATGCTAAGACCAGCCTACCGCATGGTGGCAGGCTCTGGATCAGGTCGCCTGCTCACTCCAAAGGCCTGCAGGGCTATAGTATCCCAACTGCAGGCAGAGGCTCTCTCACATTCGGCATGCACACTCTTAGTGCGCCATGATAAATTAATGAAAGCCCCTGTGAACCCAAGGAACCCAGCCATGCATCTCTGCAAGAACCACTGCAGCAGCCTCATCTTCTGCCCAGCCCTCTTCCACCTGGAGCAGGTAATTCCGCTGCATCAGGGTTTTCCTAATCACTCCAAAAGCAGAGCATGGCAGAATAACTCCCCCTCAACGGAACTATGCTTAGAACAGCAGAAACACAGGTTGTCAGCTCCTCTGAGATATGCAGTTCTTATTCTCCCACACTCTAGAAGTAGACCTTTTGGAATAAAAAGTTATTAAGAACAGGAGGGGGGAAGAGAAAGGGCTACTCCTATCAGAGGGAGGCACACAAAGGGTCATTTCGAACAGACCTTCAAAATAATAAGAGTTTCTAGGAAGTCCTTCAAGGAGAGGGCAGCCTCTTTTCCTCTGCTTCTGCAGCAATTCTCAAGGCCCGTGTTCACCAATCTATTAGGGGGTCAAGTACTTGGTAGTACTGACACCTTTTTCTTCCTACTTATGCCTGACATACCTGGTGCTTCTGTATATCTCTGGCACTCACCTGTCCCTGAAGAGTAGGGATGAATTCAGGACAGGCAAGAGAATAAAATGAGTTGCTCATAAGATCTGCTTTACCCTTGTCCTGACAGAAGGGCACTACGATTATTTTCCGTGCCCTTTTCTGCAGCTCTTCCAGCTCTGTGATGCCTTTTTGAGATGAGCTATCTGAACTGTACACAGTATTCCATATGCAGCTCCATGATCAAGGCAGTATCAGTTTTGTTACTTCCAATCCCTTCCCTAATAATGGAATTTGCTTCTTTCTTTACCAGTGGAGTTGATGTTTGCATTGACCAACCTACTCAAGAACTCTTTTGATGCCAGTGCAAACTCTGATGCATGCAAGACCCAATGTATTGTTCTTCATAAGAGCTGAGCCAGCATGCCATGCTAAAGTACCGGAATGCAGCCTGCCATCCCATCCAAGGGTTGGTAAACCAATGGCGGCTTTTCTTGATCCATCATCATCTCTGTCATCAGTGTTGCTTCATCTCCTTCCAAGTCTTCCAGAGCTGACAGTGAGGGGGAACAGATTAACCTCAGGACTGAAGTACACACAGCAGTAAAATGTATAGCATGCAGGTGTGTGTAACTTAGTTTTTGTGTAAGCAAACCAGGTTGGGACCTCCCATCACCTGCCGCTCTCAGATGGCCCCTGGAATGCACCAGGCTGCAGCTCTGCAGGAGGTTTCCAAGGGCATGTGAAACCTTCCCGCCCTTTCCCTATTTATCTCCTTTAAATGTGTTCCTTCTGCACATGATGTAAGGCCTTCAGAGAAACCACTTCCATGATGTCTACTCATGCAGGGCAGTCCCAAGGCAGATGGAGGAAGCCTGTGTGCTTACAAGAGAGTAAAATATAAAACCATCATCTGTGTACTACAGATTGAATATAGTGTATATATAGTTCAGTCCTCAATCTTCAGTCAGTTTCACTGTGAATCATTCATTCTTCTGAGCCGGCAGCAGTCTTGTCCATACCTCTTCATCACAGCTGAAAGTGGCTTTCCTTAGAGGCCTCACACCAACAGTTGGTAAAGAAGTATCTGGAGCGCCTCCCATGGCACAGCGCTCCTTAAATCAACTGCTGAGGCCACACTTTGCCAAGCAAAACTGGCTAATTTCTTGACCCACCAAGGGGAATGACTGCACCCAGAGGCAGGTACCAGCTGGAGAGGAGGAGGAGGAGGAGGAGAACCACCACCACAACATAGAGGCAGTGAGAGAGGCGGAGCCTCAGCTATGACTGCCCCCTTGCCTACCTGTTTGAGTGCAGCAACTTAAAGTCGAGCAGGCAAGCTTCAAGTCTGCAAGAAGGACACCAGAGCTCCTATTCCTGCCCAGCTACCCTGGCTCCTCCTTCCTGTCATTGCTCAGCCATTGCTGTGATGCTATCCCCACGGATGAGGGGAGGTGCACTATCCACCCCGAAGCGGGGAAGCCACTGGAGAGCTCCTGCCCACTGCCAGCTCTTTCCCCCCACAACTCTCTCCTTGAGTGGGGTTCACAATCCTCCCACCTTTCCACGCTGTTTCTAAGGCACAAGGGCAGAGAGCACTCCAGAGCACAGACTCAAGTGTTACATCTCAGCTGAGCTGCCAGGAGATGCACTGCACTGGAGAGTAAGTGTTTATGCCGTTGATGTTAAAGTAAGATAAACAATGAAAAGCTGGAGACAGCTAATGCAAACAACCTTCCCTTCCTCCATTCATTCCTAAAGCTTGTGCTCATTCTTGGGGAGAGAACAACAAGCCTATAAATACACATAGGGCACCGAACCTGTAACCCAGAATCAGTTTAGTAGGAATGCAATGCCAAGGGACATTTTAATACATCCAGAATTCTCTCCCTCCTCTCATCCGCCCAAATAAAGCTTTTGGGAAATGGCTCCAATACATAAAATGCATAAGCAAACGGAAAAGGGATGACTGGGGTAGGCATACGACAAAGCGTGCTCCAGGAAAGTCACACGGGTTCAGCAACGAAATCACCAGCTGGAGACCAATATGCACACTCAATGTTATGATTTTCCACAGCATGAATACACTGGAGGCAGACAACAATTTTCGCAGCAGTCGAAGACACTATGCGAGAACCATCACTGCTTGTTGTGGGTACACACGCTCCTACTTGGTTAAGACTCGTTCTGCAGGCATTTTAAGCACTCTCCTCCCCGATAAAGCCCTGGTTAACCTGGGAAAATACTGGGGCAATAGAAACAAGTGTCCACTCTAGAAGCAAGAACTAATATTGTTTGACTCCAGTGTTACACACACAGTCAGTCACTCAATCCATTTGATATACTCTCTTGCAAAATTGGAACTCTCGATTTAAAAAACATTTTCTTTAGCATATGAAAATACTTTCTTCATGATTCCAGAAAAAAACATATACTCTTGGGGTGGGAAACTCTAAAACTATTTGATAGGAATAAATATAACCTCTTTCCGCTGCCCCCAACAGTTTTGATTTTGACTATGAAAATGCAGGAGCATCAAATTTCACATGATGTAGTGGATGGTATCCCAGCAAAGAACAGGCCAGGGCATGTGTGGCATGATATTGTTAGGTCTGAGAACAGTCTTGGTAGTCCCTACCTAACTGTAGGGCAGTGAAACAGAAACATGTCAGGTGCCATGAACTACTGGGGAAGACTCTGCAGAAGTGCAGGGCAATATTCTAAATAGAGGAAACAGAAAATAGCTGGACCTCTTTGCTGCTCTGCAGGAAAAATGCCATATGTCAAAATTTAGCATCATTCCCATTTTGCAGCAGATGGGAACACCACAGGGCTGAACAAAAGTTAGTAGGGAACAAATGGCCCCACAAAAATGGGGGTGAGAGATCCAGCTCCACAGTAGTTATGGGGAGAGGGATTGTTTGGTTCATTTTGTTTGTTTTTGTCACCGTCCACGAAACCACATTTGCAGCTTTGCTGCCCATTCTACCTAGTTTGAAGACATCCTTTGGCACTCTGCAAGATTCATTTGGGATTTCACCAGCTTGAATAATTTGGTATCATCTATTAGCCTGGCTAGGGACTGCAGGTGGTGCAGTGGTTTAAACCGCTGTGCTGCGTTGATCAAAAGGTCGCCGGTTCGATCTGCACATGGGGTGAGCTCCCGTGCGCCGTCCCAGCTCCTGCAAAGCTTGCAGTTTGAAAGCATGCAAATGCAAGGAGATAAAAAGGTACCACTTCGGTGGCAGGTAGCAGCGTTCCGTGCACTTTGGTGTTTAGTCGTGCCGGCCACATGACCACGGAGACTGTCTGCAGACAAACGCTGGCTCCCTCGGCTAGGAAACGGAGATGAGCACCGCCCCCTAGAGTCAGGCATGACTGGACATAACGTCAAGGAGAAACCTTTACCTTTATCTTTATTAGCCTGGCTACTGGCTCCAGATAATTTATGAACAGGTCCAGTCAAAATGCAAATGCCTGGCTGTTCCCACTGCTTACTGCCTCCTACTGCAAGAACTACCCATTAATGGCTGTCCTCTGATTCTTATTGTTTAGCCAATCACCTATCCATAAAAGGAGTTGTCCTCTTATTCCATGACTGCTATGTATCTTCAGAAGCCTCTGCTGAACAACTTTATCAAAAGGTTTTTAGCATTCCAAGGGCGGACCATCTCCTGGAACAACCAGGAAGGCATTCTTTCCAGACTCAGGGCCTGGCTAGGAGAAAAGCAGCCCGGGAGAGAGGTTTGCAGGGAGAAAGGGTCCCCTACACACACACACACACACACACACACACACACTGCTGTTTCATTCCATCTCCACTGTTCAGACAATCCACTCTATAAGGCACAGGCTGTTACTGTAACATGAATTTCCGCCCTTTGAAATGCTCCCTAAATTTTATATTGAACCCGGGTACAAAAGCTTAGAAGAGTGCCTTGATGGGCCATTTTAAATTACAACATCCCATCACAGAATCAAGAGCTCATTCTGAAACTGAGGGAGGCAGCCAATGCGATGGTATGTGAGAGGCAACCATACAAATTCTGTGGAAGCACTTACACAATGGATGCCTGTAAAGTATTAGAGCAGCCTTGGCTGTTGGACTCCTTGTCCCAAAAACAAAAAATACTGAAGAGATTCAGCCAGTACCGAAGAGATCCAGACAGTACGAATTCAAATATTCAACAGAAACCCCTGGGCCATCTTTTTCACTTCAAGGTGGCAGGGACACCCAGTTGCTAGGGTGTTTCCAAACCCTAGGGATGATAAACACTACCCTGGCCCTAGAAATACATCATTTGATGTCAGCTTCTCAGCTCTGTCAAAGCAAGCATGGAGCAACACTGCTAGCCATCTTAATAAGAGGCATGCCAACAGACAGGGGCCAGGACCTCTAAATTTGCAACTGGATTTGGCTGCCAAGTGACCCATGAATTGGAAGCGAACTTTCAGGCCAGGATTCGGGTATGTTTTGAGGGCAACAGGAAATGAAGTACTTTACCGCTGGAGTCAACTACTGCTGTTGGAAAAGATAAGACACAAATGCACTGCCGTTCCCTCAACCCTCAGCTGTCAAAGGCCGCTGGGCTTACTTGTTGGTTTATAATAAGGTGCACACACTTACATGGCTCCCTGGTAATGAACTGAGGTACAGTGTTAGGGGTGGCAGGAGTGCTTGGATTTGGCGTTCCCACTAATTTGCTCTTAGCCATCTTCGTATTGGCCTTAGCGAACTCTAGTCGGAGTGTCTGAGGGATTTCTGGGTCAAAGCGAATGCCCTTTTGCAAAGAGAGAGAAAGAGAGAGAGAGAAGGGGAAAAAATTAAGAAGGGTCAGTTCTTCTTGCAGCAGTGAGAAAGCAGGCAAGTGACCAGACTGCAGAAAGTATCACAACACAGCAGCAGCATTGTACAACACAAATCCTAAAAGAGGGAACTGGTATCCTTTTGAGAAATACTTACTACTGGGAACTGCCAGAAATAAACACCAAATTGGATGAAAGAAAAATGCATTCCAGGGCATTTTAGTAATATTTATTTATTAGATTTATGTCCTGCTTTTTATTTTTTTAAAGAACTCAAAGCAGCTTACATCATTCTCTTGCTCTTAACCTTATCCCCACAACAACAGCCCTGTAGGGTAAATTGTGCTGAGAGTCTGTGACTGGCCCAAGGTCACCCAGTTGGCTCCACAGCTGTGTGGGGACTAGAACCCAGATCACCTGAGTCCCAGTCCCCCACTCCACACCACACTGTCTATCTTCATCCATCTTCACCCAGCAAGATAATTCAGTAGATAATATACATATAATGATTATAGAGGCCAGTGATTTATTGTTTTAAAAGACAAAAACCAAAGATGATTGCAACCATTCAAGATACATTTTGTTTGCCATTTTATTGAGTGATTTCTACCCCACCTTTCAGGACTTCAAAGTCCTCATAAGAAGCTGGACTGGAAAACAACAAAACAAAACTGTGAAAAGATCAGTACAAAGTAAGGAATGGGTGAGTAGAGACGCATATGCGCATGCTAAGCTTGGATGGAGCACCTGAGGTGATGCTGATATGAGCCCACAATGGGTCATTTGAAGTTCCATTAAGAGCACTCCGCATTTGCAAAACTCAAGTGACAGCACAGTCTAAAGTCACCACAGTTCCAGGAGTGATCTGCCATGACAAAACTGGGATCCAAAAGAGATTTTTACTGGTATGTCTAGCCTAGTAAGCAATCCCCCCACCCCACCCCCACTAAAAAAAGGCTGAAGAAATTAAGCATGCCAGCCTACAGAAGAAAAAAGCCAACTGTTCTTGCAAATAAAGAGAGATACATTTATACTGCTCATTAGATAAATCTGTAGTGGGAGAAGTGCCATAATGGAGTCTTCCATGACGCTGTTCATGCAATTGCAAGGCAGAAACACTTACCAAGAAGCCAAAAGCCTCCTTGGGGGAGCGGGGGGGGGGGAGGCTTGATCTGAATGGCATCCTCATCACTATCATCTAAGAAGCAACAGCTTTAGCACAGCTCAGTTCAGGTGCTTCAGATGCATTATTTCAGGAACCCTCCCAACAGTTACATAAGGCAGACTAGTATTATTATCCCAATTATTGTAGGTGGCAGAAGGAGGAACAGCAGCTTGCCTAAGGCACCCTGTTCGGTTCATGGCCAGGGAAGGCGATGAATCAGGGAGGTGCTTTCTGACAACACAAATATGCCACAAACCTCTTATCATGAGGTTAATGATGTTTTCCTTCCTTTTCCTCACCACATCAGGAATTGTAGTCCAAGGTACTGATAATTCTCAGCCTAAGATCTCTAATACTACTTTAGAGAATTCCCCAAATTAAGCCAGTTTGGGCCTGTAGTGTCAGCACAGCATGCAAAATGGTGCACGTTCCACTTCTAAGACTCAACTTGACTGGTCCTGTTTTTCAGAGATGAATACTGCACAGATCTCAACAAACACTCCATAATTCCTAGCAAGGGCTTGATCATGCAGAAGAAACATCCTAATACCACAGGCCTGAAAGTTAAGTCCAAATTGCCTTTTAAAAATAAAAACTTATGTTTTAAAATGTTTATTAAAACTGGAGATGAACAATAATAATAGTTTATTGACAATAGAACAACACCTCCATCTGGTATGCAGACCAGGATGGAATAAAGAGTTGCAAGCTGGTGTCTGTCTGACTTTTCCAAAAATAATTTCAGAAGCCAAGATCAACTCTGATGCTTTCAAAGGATTTTCTTGTGTCAGGCCTAGAAAAAAGCCACTACTAATGCCACAGAGGTAGTGTTTGGATCTGCTGTTTCCATGCCACTTCACAGTGTGTTGCCAGTGGGTCACTGAAATCTTGTTGCAGGCAGTTAATTACAGAAGCACAGGCTAATGCCACAAGTTCAATTAACAGGATAGGAGAGGAAGATACACAAGAACTGCTAGTCTTTAGGGTAAGAGAGTCTTGGAAATTAAATATTTAGAGAAAGCTTATAGGTTGGGAGGAGGCAATAAATTAAACTTGAATTTTTCAACTCTCATCTTTAATTAAAAGCACACAGTTATGTCAACCAGGCTTTCCAATTCCGGGAATAAGCTAGAGACAAAAATCAGTGTTCATTAAGGATGCCGGGGGGGGGGGGGATAAATTATCTATGTTACAAGCAAGAAAGAAAGGTGTAGAAGCTAATACACTAGAGGTGCAGGAGTTTAGTTTGGAAAGTTCATATTATTTATGCCCTGGATTTCGTAGAACTTTGGATCTCATCCATATAATGCAACAAGAAGTGGTGAAGTGATCCATGGTGAGAAAAGTCAGAGCTAAATTGTTAAGAGGCACCTGTAGCATTATTCAAAAATGTAGAGCAATCTAAGCATTACAACTCCAACCCTATTAAGGCCAGTTCTGACATGGTTTTGCTTTC